>CM069863.1:132019522-133382855 GCA_036172795.1 Pelodytes ibericus
GACTTTCGGTGCTGGCTATTGCCTCGACATTGAGGAAATAGACCAGCACCGTTAAAGCGGTTTTCCCCTATTGCATATTTGCAAATAGTTTTATGCAGAAGTCAGCAAAATATAGCCAGCGTTTGTTTTTAAATGTTGACAATACTAAACTAATAAAGGGCAGACACTATATAGGAAAATAATGCTAAATAAATCAGGGTGGAACAGACTGCACTATCACTGTAAACCTAAGACTAAGTCCTATACTCTGAATCATTCCCGTACCCTACATTACAAAACATGTGCAAGAAAAACAGAAGTACAAAAATGAATGCTATGGAAATGCATGGCATCACATAGGTAGGCTTAACTGAGAAATGCAGCTCCTATTCTGAGGTATGTTTTAAATTACAGGTATCCACCGCACTCATTGTGCCATTTGTGCAAACCAGCATACAGTTAATATATCTTGCGGGGCCACAGTTGTGTCCCTAAAAACAGTACATACATTAGCAAAAAAAAGAAAGAAAAGAGATCACTGCATTTTCCTTGTACAAATTTACTGTAGTATAAACTAATGAGCAGGAGAGTAAGTCAACCCAGGGTCTCAAAGGTATAACATCCAATATAAATATAATCAAGATGAGCTGTGATCCCCTCCCAGCGAGGTCCAAAACATATACCGTATTTGTTTGAATATAAGACCACTCCCCAAACTTTAGATACTCATTTAGAAAAAAAAGAAAACATCTGAATATAAGACTACACTAAAAAAAGTTTTTTTTAACTTCTGATAGAAAAAATGCCCACAGACTTAGCCAATGCATCCCCCCACACAGCCTTCTGTCCCCCAGACGTACCCAATGCATCCCCCCACACAGCCTTCTGTCCCCCAGACGTACCCAATGCATCCCCCCACACAACCCATACTGCCCCCTACACAGCCAATACTCCCCCCCTACACAGCCAATGTATCCCCCCACAGCCACCTCCCCTAACTTAGCCAATGTACCCCCCACAGCCATTTGCTCCCGACTTTGCAAAAAAAAGTGACAATGCTCATTTGAGTTTATTTTTGAAATCTTAGCATAAGTTCCTCTGTCCAAAGAGTTATTATAATATCTTGTATTTAATAGTTAAATGTAATGCACTTCAAAAGTTTTTCTATGCCGAAACCCTTAATGTTTTATCTGTCTGTTTAGTTTAGGCTGAAATCTTTATCCCCGGTCCTTCCTTTCCTTCCTAATCTACTATTTTGTTATATCAACTACTTCCACGGTGATCTTATTTACGTCACCCAAGCCACCAAGCTTGTTCGGCCTCCACTGCACTTCCCTCTCAGAATTACCTTCCTCCAACCATTTCAAGTAGGAATCAAAGCTCCTGATCTAGTACAGGAAACTGCCAAGATGCAAAAGTCATCTTCTTACATGGTGGTCTTAATGTCTCTTAACTGTTTGCTGCTATAAAAGAGCTTTCTTCCTACAATTGACTCTTTCAGTAAAATCCATTCTGCTTGTTTTTGTTTGGGTTTTTCCTTAAAGCGTCTCTTGTAGGGGCTCTCCTTTTAACTTGGTTGGAACCTTGGAAGTTTCTTTTGGACCAGACATGATCTGCCTTTTTGGAACTGCTGCCTCACTTCTACAAGTTTGTCTTCTTTCTACATAAAAACTAGGTGGCTGCTAGCCAGATTCTAACACTTTAAGTGTTGACAGGTACAGTGCTATGGCTCGGCCGTGATATCTGCTAAAGGACAAGTGACTATAGATTTGAGGGCAAGTCTTTTTTCTGTGCATGACATTTGTTATTGAGGACCTTCCAGACAGGAAAACATACATGTAGATCTTCTGGCAGGATGGTTCATTTTTCCTAAGTTAACCTTTTATGTATGACTTTTCCACATAAAGCTGTTTTTTTTTTTTTTTTTTTATAGATACAAAATAACTCATTCATACGTTTACCTCACATTTACATTTTTTTTTTTTTTTTTTTTTTGCATTTGACAGATAGTGTCTGCATAAAAATATGATGGCTAAACTTTACTAAGCTCTCTTAAATCCTGGTAAATAAATGGATGTTCCTTTAAAACAGTAGCAGACATTACTTACTTTAAATTACCATGGCAGTAGTATATAAGCATGGATGAAACACAAGAATAAGGTGTAGAATAATTCTGCTTCGTGATTACAAACCTTTTTTGAAACATTTAAAAAAAAAAATTATATATGGTCTTTAAGCATCAATTATGCTTTTTATGGGTATTTAAAAAAAAAAAAAAAAAAAAAAAAAAAAGGATATGCATCCACAGAAGGCTATTAGCCTAAACAAATCCCTTGGCTCCTAAGATTTATAAAAAAAAAAAAACAGCTTTAAGTCTACATAAATATTTAGATATGATTACTGCCTCAGTAATACAGTGTACAAAGAAAACATAAAACCATAAACATAGCCATCTTTGATGCACCTTGAAGATGCAAAGTTGTGCTCTGTATATGACATAGGATGTTGGAGGCAGAGCTTACACATGGAACAGAAGGATGCAGAGGTGGAACACCCCAACATACAAAGACTGTCCAGAACTTTTAAAACAAGCACATTTTGTGAGTGACCTTTGTGAGGACTCACATTAACGTTTTGTAAGAATATTTTATATTAGATTAAAAAACGTTTTGCGTCACCAGCCACAGAAGGGAGCATTGTCTAAGTGCCTTTAGATTCTCCTTTATTAGTATTATAGCACCATTAGGTGCTTATTGTGGAGCACAAACTGTTTACACTATGTTTGTGTTTTCATGTTTTATATGTACATATATATGTTGGGCAAAATTGAGGATGCTTGAAGTGGCACACATTTAATTATTTTTATTATTGTTTATTTGTACACAATATTGCGGATTTGCACAATCACACTAAACACGTACCGTTGGTCCATAAAGAACAGAGAGAGCTTCAAAATACTGTGCTTTACTATGTTGTGTTTGATTTGTTGCTCTTTATGAAAGTGCGTCTATGTTGTGGATTTTTTTTATTTTTAGAAAATAGATCACATGGTAACTAAATTAAACACATGTTTAGTATACTTATGTCAAATACAAGAAAATCCTTTTCATGTTGTTTTAGTAACACATTTCTGGTTCTGTTTTACAGCAACTTGAATTGGTGGAACCCAGTGGTTGGATACATGTCCCTTTGACAGATGTTCATAAAAAGCCAATTCGAACCTTTATGATTCAGATTGCAGTTTTGGCGAACCATCAGAATGGCAGGGACACGCATATGAGGCAGATTAAAGTGTTTACACCAGTGGAAGAGAGCTCTATAGGCAAATTTCCCAGGTGCACAACCATTGATTTTATGATGCACCGCTTCATTCGATGATGATCCAATCAAGATCCAATAAAGATCTAAGTTACATCATTTTGGCTTCTCAAACAGAAACTTTTTTAGGTTATCATTTTACTAAGACATTAAATGTATATGTATATTATTTTAATTTTTGTTTTGCAATTTTACTAAAACATTACAGAAAAACATGATTGAAGATTATTTTTACTCCTCCTTCTGTAGAAACTCAATACAATGCCACTTTGTTCAAGTTATGTTTTATTTTATTTTTAAATAAAAAATATCTGTGTACATGGTCACAAATGTGGAATTTTATTAAGGTCATTTCAGTTTCTGGATCTCCCAAAGGTAAAGGCATACTATCTAATGCAAACATATTGTGTATAAATATAATGATCCAAAGATTGTCATTTCAGTCTTTCCTGATGTATTGTTTTGGAATATTTGTTCCAAAAAGATGTTAAAGTTTTAAGATTTAAAATGAGTGTATTTGCAAGTTCTGGAGATTTTGCCCCAATTGTTACAAGTAGACTGACATTGTGAGGTGACAGGATATACTTCTTTTAGCCTCTTAACACACCGCATTTGCTCAAATATAAGACAAGGTTTTTTTTCTCTGGAATTACTCTTTTATTCAAGGTCGTCTTATAGTCTGATCTCAAATCGAGGTCTCGCCATAAGACTGGGATCCAGGTCCCCCGCAGAGCTGCAGGGAGGCCTGGGTCCCCCTCTCTAACAGTCCTCAGCTGCAGCCCGGCAAGTCCGTCGGGACTTCTATGACGGAAGCCGGGAGGTCATGTGACCTTCCAGCTTCATCATAGAAGTCCCGGCGGAAGTGCAGGGCAGCAGTGGAGGATGGCTGCCTCCACTACCCACTACCCATTTTGAGGGGGAGACAGACAAAATTGGGGGGAGGGCGATAGAAAGACAGACAATGTTGAGGGGAGGGGGAGAGAGGCAGACAATGTTGGGTGGAGGGAGGGGGAGAGAGACAGAGACAATGTTGGGGGGAGAGAGACAACGATGGGAAAGAGAGAACTTTTTTTCCTATAGGGTAGTCTTATATTCAGGCTTTTACGTTTTTTTCCTAAAGGAATATACAAAGCTTGGGGGGGGTCGTCTTATATTCGAGCAAATAAGGTAATTTAAATTCTACAAGGTATTTACCTAAGTAAAAACGAATGCTTTACCCCTTGCCGACAAAGGACGTGCCAGGCACGTCCTGGGAGAAACTCCCTTAACGACAAAGGACGTGCCTGGCACGTCCTGCAGTCAGTGAAGCGGTTTTCGCGATCAACGATCGCGAAAACCGCTTTAACAGTGCTGGTCTATTGCCTCGACATTGAGGCAATAGCCAGCACCGAAATTTCTATTTTGGGACCCCCACGATCGCCCCACGGAGCGATCGTGGGGAGCCATATTGATGGAGCATGCTCCGTCAATATGGCTAAGCCCTCTGCCGGTCTGAGCTTCGGAAGTGAAAGTAACTTCACTTCCGTCGCTCTGAATATGCTACTTCACTGCCCCTAGTGGTAGTTTAGTAGCATTGCAATGGAAAAAAATTAAAATACATATTTAATTAATTAAAAACAGGTTATTTAGCTATATTAGCCTATAAGGTTAAAATTAAATATTTTTTAGCATAAGGGATAGGGTTAAAATTAAATTAAAGTTAAAAAATATTAAGGGATATAATAAGGATTAGAGTTGGGGTTAAATTTAGTGTTAGGGTTAAATTTTGGGTTCGGGTTGGGGTCAAAAGATCAATATAGGAAAAAACAAAAAAACACTATTTTTGGTTTTTGCCCCATAACTCGCAAAAAATACCGAAAAATATGGAAACATGCATATTTTTGAACTCGGGAGAACATTTAGAAACTATTTAGACGGGGTCTTTTTTAATGATTTTATTTGTGTAAATTATATTTTAGGTCAAAGTTAGAAAAAGTGTTTTTTTTAAAATGTTTCATCATATTTTATGATTCTTTTTGTAGTAAATTACAAGATATGATGAACATAATGGTATCTAATGAAAGCCATTCTTATGACAATAAAAACAACATATACTTTGTGTGGGTACTGTATGTGAGAAAGAAAAAAATTACAGCTAAACACAAACACCCCAGAAATGTCAAAACAGCCATTGTCACCAAGGGAAAGTCAAGGTGAAAATGTCTTGTCACTAAGGGGTTAATAAGCATAAATGATGTTAATAGTGGTGGTGCAGTACATTTTCTGTTTGAAATCACTCTATATGCCACTCAACACAATGGTTTTCTGCCTAGCCTTTTATAAATGGATTTCAAGGCCTAGTGCACACAATACTTTAATTCCATCGTGCAACATTGTCATAGTGGCATACATTTTTGCTACCGTTGTTTGTAAGTTCAGTGGAACATAAGCATAGGCTGACAAGAGAAAAAGCTTTGAAATGATTGTGTGTTACATGAAATACTTTTCAGCTTAAAATCAATTTAGTGGTAATTTAATATGTTTGTGAAAATGACTATGCCAAAGACAGAGGTGTGTAAAGCTAAACACATGGCAGGATAAATAAATGTATTGGTATCTGTCTGTCTCCAAGTGGGGATGTTACGCTCTAACAATAGCTAGAAGGCACTTGCACACACATCCATTTCTGCTGTCCTATTGGTGGATTTGGCAACCTTGCTACAGGAGCCACAACTACACGTTGGGGGAGTTTTATCTTTTAGTCTAAATATTTGCTTTTGTTTTCCCGAGCAAAAATATAGATGAATTGGCTTTAACCTACCTGAAAGTTAATTTATCTATTTTGTTTTTGTGGATTTGCTGCAACAGAAATTTGAGGTGTACTTGGGAATGGAATTCAAAAAAGTAGTTGTTGTCATTCATAGCTCTTTTGGGTGAAATATTTGCCTTTTTGTTGACCTCCATTTTAATAAGAAGGAAAGATTGGTAATTTGTTGTTTGTAGCAGAAAGCGTAAGTACATAATAAAAGAAAAATAATTTAGTACACTACTATAGATTTTATTTTAACAGATGTTTTTTTTATTTTATAAACAAAACAAATACTTGTTCATAGTGAATTTTGATTATATAAAAATAGTGCAAGTTAGTATTATAATGTAAAAGTTTAAGTATATAAACAGCATGATAAATTAAGGAGTACTTCTTTTTATTTTTAAAGGAGAAACACTGCCTGGATATAGTCTTAAATTAGGCCAGAGATTTAAGTGTAACAATAGAAAGCAATAGTATATTGAGAGGGTAGTGTAGGGCTTGACAAATGTAATTCGTTTTAGGAGCCAGATAAAGACTTTAGGAGCCAGACAATGGCACATCATGCAAGCATGCACGCACAATCACACACAGAGACAGTCACATACCTCACAAACAGAGTCGCCTACATACACAGAGAGTCACATACACACACCTCACAGACATCCACTCAGATGCATATACACAGCCAGTTACATATACACACACACTTCACATACACAGCCAGTTACACACACACACACACACACACTTCACATACATAACCAGTTACATAAAAACACATGCACAGCCAGTTACATACATACACACATATACACAGCCAGTTACATACATACATACATACACACACATGCACAGCCAGTTACATACATACATACACAGCCAGTTACATATATACACAGCTAGTTACAAATACACACACAGCCAGTTATGGGGTTTGTCGAGCCCTGGGGCAGTGCATGCATTGAATTTCTTTCCAGCAGATGTAATAGAGGTTAATAAAGGAGTTTAAACAAGAATAAGGTAAACAGAAGGCTATCTTGGACATAGGAGAGGGCCAACAAGCACACAAAGTAGTGAGCATTTGATATAATATGTATTAAATGTTGGTACAAAGTGTATCAGTCAGTAAAACAAATATTCAACTAATGCATCAACCATTATCTGATTGCATTTCCTCCAGGGATAAATGAGAAAATAAGCATGTCATCATACTTTAGTTCAAGCATTTTGTCACTCTAATAGCTTAGATTCTTAAATTGTACATTTTTGAAAGTGGTAATACATGTCCAGTTAAAACAACTGAATAAATGGGTACTTTACACCAGGGAGCCATTAGAAAAAATGTATGATCCAGACAACAATCATGCATGCAAACATACACACGCAATCACATGGACTGTTGCTCGCAGACAGTCACATACACACAAACCAGCAGCATTTGTTCTGTTTGTTTTTTTTTAAAGTTCATCTCTCAATGCGTCCTCATTGAAGGGCAGGGGGGGGGGGGGGGCATTTCTGCTGCAGCCTAGTCTGTGCCTCTCACACAGGCATAGACCATCTTCACATGTCATGCTGCTGAGTGCCTGGGATATCATGTGACATGCAGCGCTCTGGCTATAAAGCACAGTTTTTGGAGCTCGCATTGCATTTGCAGGTCTAATGGTGACTAGGCTCTCAGAATTTGTTTAGCCTTGCTTTACACAATATATTGGTTACGGCACAAGCTCCAGGGACTGTCATGATTGAATAGTTGGAAAGTTTGTGCACCAGTGGTTAAGAAGCAATCCATTCTTTGAAATTGGGCAGTTTAAATTTATATTAAACATGGTCTTCTCAGTATCGTGCATATTTATGCTATGTGGAATATTTGCATAATTTTGTATAGCAAATACAATCAGCATGGAGGGTTGATATACATATGTAACTAAACAATTTTTCCTTAATACATGAAATCTAATAGAGATGACATTTTTCAGTGTTTTGGGATTTGTACTTGTCCTATGCAGTGGTAGCGAGAAGGTACAGTTTGTGATTGTCTGTCTGAGCTTTCTGAAACAAATCTTTCGCTATGTGAATATCTGGGCTCACTAGGCTTGTTTCAATGGGGGGAGTGCAAACAACTTGCCTCTGATTGAATTTTCCTGTACTGCAGCTTCACCAGCTGTAGGTGCATTCAACAGGACTCGAAACGCGTAGTGCTGCACTATTGATCATGGGTAAATAAAATGAATTAGTACGAAGAAGCCTGAGTGCCGGCTATTTCTTCAACTGGATTACTGATTGGGCGGTTAAATAAAAACAAAAACATTGTGCACAAAGTTCTAAAAGTGAAGGTATCACCAATGGAAAGTTCCTGCTGTTTAGACTTCCAGAACTGAAGACTATAAATAGATTGCTGTGCTGGGTGAATTTGATGCAGGTAAAAAGTCAGAGCTTCTTAGCGTAAAGGAGGTGTTATTTTAATTTTTCTTAATACTCTTTTCTGATCTTATTTTTTTGTTTGTATTTTATAATACAGCAAAATTGCCAGTCTCTATAACCTCTTGCTGTGCAGGTGAAATACAAAATAATGCAAGAGGCATAGATAAATAATTTTTCTGCTGCTTTCCACTGTAATGTGTTTTACGGAAAGTCCTGTCTTGGTGGAACAGATTATCATCTGAAATTATAAACATTTGATAGAAACTTAAATAAAAGTCTCAAACATGTCTATGGGAGCAGATCACTACCCAGGTATAGTTCCATATAATAAACCGTTCATGGTGATATTAAAATATCTCTCTGCATAATGGCATCTGGGAACTCAAGGCTCCTGTCCAGTTGTTGTTGGCACACACACAGTCACTTGACTCTGTGGTTGACCAAGGGCTGGATTTATGCAACCCCAACAAACAACACCTCCAAGTGGTGTTAGTTGGAAAGTTTATCATAGTTTGCTAGGCAGCAGGAGTCTCTTCCTCTTTCTGTATGTTCACATGCACATTTACATGTGGGTGTTTTTGATGATTGGCTTACCACACTTAAATACTGCTAACTTGCCAATTGTGAAAAGGTAAAAGTAAATGTATCTATTGCTGTAAGCAGTATTCGCATATACATATGATAATGGTCTTTTAGTTCCCTCTTCAAAAGCCATTACATTTAATATTAAACATATGGTTGTTTTATGATGGGAAAAAAAAATCAGGCTTTAATTCTTGTATTGTGCTCAGAGCCGGACTGGGAATGAAAAGCAGCTCTGGAAAAATGTGGATTGAATCACTGCAAATGTATAGGCACAAAAATAAGATGCAAATATATGCATACAAACACTGCCTACTTCTATAAGCCTTAATTATCCACACATTTTAGAGCAGCATTACTTAACTCCACTAGATGCACCCCAACACCAGCATTAGTTAACCCACATAAACCTATTCCACAACTGTTTAAAACCCTCCCATCTCAGCATTATTTATCACTGCATACACCTGCTCCTGTATTTTTCCTTTCCAGGCACATACCTATATATTACCCTACCTACACACACCTTAGCATTATCTGAACCGTACTACAGATCCAGCAGCATTATGTAAACCACTACCAACCAACATCAGTAGTATACAACTGCCTATATATTAACCCTTTAGTGACATGACTTTTTTGGCTTGTCCGACGCTTGGTGACATGGGCTGTTTTAACATTTCTTAGGTGTTTCTGTTTTGCTGTAATTTATTTCTTTCTCATTTAGCGTACCCACACAAACGATATATTGTTTTTATCGTCATAAGAAGAGCTTTCTTTTGATACCATTATTTTGATAATAGCATATAATTTGATGTAAAAAAAAAAGAAAATATGGCAAAAAAAAAAAAAAAAACATTTTTTGTGACCTTTATTTGAAAAATCATATACTCATGTACAAGAGACAACAAAAACACACTGCTAAATAGTTTCTAATATATGTCCTGGGTTCAGAAATAGCCCATGTTTTTTTGTGCTTTTTTATTCATGTTACAGGGCCAGAACAATAAGTAGTCAAAGCTATTTTAAAATCCTTTTTTTCAAATTAGCGATAGTGACATTGTAACACTGATATCTGTACTAAATCCATGAATGACCCCCAACATGTACATATTTTTGAAAACTAGACCACTCAGGGCATTTAACTTGGGGTATTTTGACACATTTCATGTAGCCATTTTACCACCAATCTTTGCCAAGGTTTGCAGCAACAAAAAAAAAAGATTGCAATTTAGGTAAACAATACCTTAAAATGTGAAGGGGTATTTCCAAATAACACCTCAATATGTGTTCAGCAACATCTCCAGAGTACAGGGATACCACCCATGTATAGGTTGGTTACGTTATTTGGGGGTTAAAAGGCCACATTTGAGAGGTGCGCTTTTTGGTTTCCCAACTTGGAATTCAGGCATGCAGAAAACTTGCGCCTATGTCCCATTTGGGACATTTTTGAAGCCAAAAAGTGTATTCTACCCCATAAAGCCATATATTTTTGAAAACTAGACACCCTAGGGCAGTCATGTCCAAAGTCCGGCCCGCGGGCCAATTGCGGCCCGTCCTTTACTTCCAAACGGCCCCAGAGACACGGCTGATCAATGTCTCTCTCTGTGTCTGAGCCATCGCACATCCCTGCCCTGATGCCGATGGGATGGGGCGGGGGGTGGACGGAACTTGGCGGGACTCGGGAGCAGCCGAGAGAGGCCATGCCCCCCGCTCTTCTCTATGTGCCTGGCGCCGCCCACGACGCGGGAATGCAGAAGAAATGCTGAAGGAATTTGAAATCTGCATTCCTTCTCTCACTACACAGCCACCTGTAGCCCCATGTGGAGCTGACCGAGGAGGTCTACTGCCTGTCTTAGTAAGTGCAATTTTATCCATAAAGCCCTGATGCTTCATATATTTCCATATATATACAAACACATAAATATATATAAATAAATATGTGTGTATATACAGTCAGGGTCAAAAAAACCCAGACACCTTCCATGTCATTGAATACTGAGTCCTTTTTGTTGATACAAACAATAAAATTAAATTTGCATTTTATATATAATGGTTTTTACACGGTCTAGCCAAAGTTTTTTACTAAATTTAATAAAGTCAGGGACAAAAAAAACTGGACACTTTCAATATATAATAAAATTTTGCCCTCCCCGCTGAGCAGAACGGACTCGGTCGGGTGGTGCGCCTGTGTAAAAGGGGCCTAAAGTGGTGTATGACCTGCTGGTAATACAGGGGTCTTACAGTTTGTCACCTGAAGTGGATCCGGTTTTCTGGCACCCTCCCTCTTTCATTGGACCCTACCTGTTTCTAGGGACTTTGGGGCCTTACTGCTATATTCATTTGATGTGTGATAGACATGACTCTCACCTGCGTGACATTTTGCGTATTAAAACCACTGCCTTTGAAACAGACCTAGCCTATGTTCTGCAGTCCAGATCTCAGTTTCACCCTTCACATTAGTGCAGGCCATTTTTTTCAATAGAGATGAATACATGATAAAAAAAATCTCAGTTAATGTTAGTTGTGTTCCTGACATATATTTCAGCATCCTGTGTTGTTGTTTTTTTCATCTGGCCTTCAGATATGAAATGCAGAGTGATTTTACTACTGTTTAGAATTATCATTCAAATCGTTTGCAATAAAGTTTGCATAAAATAGTTCATTTGTACTTAATTTTAACTGTCAGGCAAAATGGTCGGCCCTCACGCATGTTCACTTCATCAAGTCTGGCCCTCTTTGAAAAAAGTTTGGACACCACTGCCCTAGGGTATTTCAAATGGTAGTATTTTAATACTTTCCATGCACTAATTCTACCACCAGCCTATGTCAATGTTTTGGATAGTAATTTTTTTTCACATACATTGTAAATCGGGCATAAATTCACAGATCCTATTATGTGTCAGTGCCAAACAACACCTCAATATGTGTTCAGCAACATCTCCTGAGTACAGGGATAGCACCAATGTGTAGGTTAGATAGATTATTTGGGGGTTAAAAGGCCACATTTGAGAGGTGCGCTTTTTGGTTTTTCAACTTGGAATTCTGACATGCAGAAAACCTGCGCCCATGTTCCATTTGGGACATTTTTTAAGCCAGAATGTGTATTTTACCCCACAAAACCATACATTTTTGCAAACTAGACACCCTAGGGTAATTCAAATGGTAGTATTTTAACACTTTCCATGCACTAATTCTACCACCAGCCTTTGTCAAATTTTAGGTTAGTAATTTTTTAATGTTTTGTTTCCACATACATTGTACTTCGAGCATGAATTCACAGATCCTGTTATGTGTCAGTGCAAAACAACACCTCAATATGCGTTCAGCAACATCTCCTGAGTCCAGAGATACCACGCATGCATAGGTTTGTTGGGTTGTTTGGGGGCTAAAAGGCCACATTTGGGGGGGTGCATTTCCAACTTGGAATTTTGACATGTAGTCAGCCTGCTCCCATGTTCCATTTGGGACACTTTTGAAGCCTGTCAAAGTATTTTACCCCATCAAACCATATATTTTGGAAAACTAGACATCCTAGGGTATTTAAAATTGTGGTATTTTAAAACTTCCTAAGTACTAATTCTACCACCAACCTATGTCAAAGTGTTGGGATGTCATTTTTTCCCCACACACATTGTAGTTCAGGCAGGAATTTTCAGATTCTGGTATTTGCCACTGCCAAGCAACACCTCAATATGTGTTAAGCAACCTATCCTGAGTACAGGGATACCACCCATGCATAGGTTTGTTGGTTTGTTTTGGAGCTAAAAGGCCACATTTAGGGGGTGAGCATTTCCAACCTGGAATTTTGACATGTAGTCAGCCTGCGCCCATGTTCCATTTGGAACATTTTTGAAGCCGTCCAATGTATTTTACCCCATCAAACCATATATTTTTGGAAAATAGAAATCCTAAGGTATTTCAAATGGTGGTATTTTAATACTGTATATGTACTAATTCTACCACCAGCCTTTGTAAAAGTTTGTGGTAGTACTTTTTTGGGAGTTTTTCACTCCACATGCATTGTACTTCAGGCATGAATTCACAGATTCTGGTATATGTCACTGCCAAACAACAACCCAATATGTGTTCAGCAACATCTCCCGAGTACAGGGATATCACCCATGCATAGGTTTGTTGGTTTGTTTTTTGGCTAGAAGGCAACATTTGTGAAATGCACATCTCAAAATTCCAACTTGGAATTTTGACATGTAGTCAACCTGCGTCCGTTCCTATATGGGATATATTTTTGAAGCCAGCCAATGTAATTTACCCCCACCAAACCATATATTTTTTAAAGGTAGACACCCATCACTCCTTGTGGCAAGGGCTCAGCAGCCACCGATACATCACTAGATGATGTATCAGAAAGCTGACCAGGGTCAAAATTGAACCCTGAGTCCGCAGCCTCAGAATCAGTGCCTAAGCAGTGATCTTGAGCAAAGAAGGGCTTAATAGCTCTTAGAAGAGCCTATCTAGTACTGTAATACATTACAGTACAAAGAAATTACCGTATTTGCTCGATTATAAGACGACCCTGATTATAAGACGACCCCCCAAACTTTGGATATTCCTTTAGGAAAAAAACTAAAAGCCTGAATATAAGACTACCCTATAGGAAAACAGTTAAACTTGTATATATTCACATGTAAATTGCTTTTTTAATAAAAAATTTAATCAAAAAAATGCATTTGTTTTTATTTCCTTTTATGTGCCAATTCTGCCTCTCTTTCCCTTGCCCCCAGCTTTGTCTCTCTCCCCCTCCCTTTGATTCCCCCCTCTCCTCTGTCTCTCCCCCCCCCCTTGTTTCTCTCTGCCCGTTGCTTTGGCGTCAATATCATTGCGTAAGCAGTGATCGACGGCAAAGAAGGGGTTAATAACTCTTAGGAGAGCCTATGTAGTACTTTAATAAATTACAGTACAAAAAAAATTAACCCCTAAAAAATGGGCAAACAGCAAAAATAAATGCGCTGATGTGCACGATCACTTCTTACGCAAGATCAGTGGCAGGGAAGGGGTTAAACGCAGGGAATTGCTTTTATAATTTTTTTTTATTGTTTTATTATTTGTGTGTTGTGTATTTATTATTTTTTTGTACTTTTACTTAATTTTATAACTTTGATCTGTCTCTCTCCCTCACTAAAAAAAAATGTGAGGAGAGGGAGGCAGATCCTAACTGGTCAGATCAATATAGGGTTAATGTTGATCTGACCAGGCAGTGGGGGTGCTCATCAGAGCATCCCCACTGCTTGTCAGTGTGCCTGCAGTCACTGATTGCCTCTGTGAAGAGGCAATCGTGTGACTGCAGGAAGAGCACAGGAAGCACAGTGACCAAGATCGTGCATTTTTTTTTTGTGTTACTGATTGCCTCGAGGCAATCAGCAACACTTACTGAGCATAGGAAGCGAAAAATTCGCTTCCTATGCTCGTTTTTAAATGCCCGCGTTTTAAAGGCACTGTGCCTTTAAAACCATCATTTCAATCGCTCTCCGGAGCCCATACAGAAGCAGCTTGAGCACTGAAAGCGGAAAAACTCCGCTTTCAGTGCTCGTTTAGACAAAGGACGGACTAGGTCCATCCTGTGTCACTAACGCCTCGCCACACAGGACGGACCTGTAATCCTATTGCTATTCTATAAACCGAACGTTCGGTTTATAGAATAGCAATAGGATTACATGTATTCCATAAGCCGAAAGTCTATAAACCGAACGTTCGGTTTATAGACTTTCGGCTTATGGAATACATGTAATCCTATTGCTATTCTATAAACCGAACGTTCGGTTTATAGAATAGCAATAGGATTACATGTATTCAATAAGCCGAAAGTCTATAAACCGAACGTTCGTTTATAGACTTTCGGCTTATGGAATACATGTAATACTATGGGCTTTCTATAAACCGAACTAGAGTTCCCATTCATAAAAATTTCGGTTTAGAGTTCCCATTCATAAAAATTTCGGTTTATAGAAAGCTAAGAAGTTGAACGAATGAACGAATGGTTTAATATAAACGAAAATCATTCGTCCATTCGTGCTATAGTATTGGCATTACTATAAACCGAAATAGAGTCGGTTTATAGAATGCCAATAGACTTACATGCATTCCATAAACCGAAAGTCGTTCATTATGTCGGTTTATGGAATGTAGTGTACTATGCTATTGTATTCTATAAACCGACACTATTTCGGCTTATAGAATGCCAATAGTACTACGAATGGACGAATGAACGAATGATTTTCGTTTATTAACCATTCGTTCATTCGGCTTTTGTTAGCTTAGCATTTTCGTTATTTGTTTTTCAAACGAATGAACGAAAAGGCTATTTTCGGACGAAAATGCATTTGTCCGAAAACGAATGCACGTGTCTATTATACATACACATATGTAAACATTTATTCAGTGTTATTTCACACTCTATATTCTTGTATCCCTTAATGACATTTTTACACTTCTGCAATGTTTGCGTTTATCTAATTTTCATTTTTCTTGTTTAATGCAACCACACATATTGTAAACTGTAAACACGATAATAAGGGCTTTCTTAAGATACCATTCATCATATTGTATAATTACTATACAAAAAAAAATTACACAATATGCAAATTACAAATTTCCTATGGAAAAGCAGTTAATTTGCATACAGGTGATGTCATAAGCAGGAGACTACACAGACACATTTAAAACATATTTTCTCCTAATTTAGGCATTTGCTTGCACTTTTGCTGATACAATGTATATATAATTTTTGATATATTTTTTTTCTCTACATTCACAGTAAGAACAATGTTTGAGTGATAAAGTCCCTGTAACTATAACCCTAGATCTCAACCCCATTGGGTTATTTTAGTTGTTATATTGCTGACTGCCTCTAGGGGCAGTCTAGCACTTATTTTTTTTCCCAGTCTTTTGCTTGAATACATACATTGTAGGAGCTTTACAACTTCTGTTGCTGCCAGTCATTAGGTTGGCAACATTAAAACACATTTTGGGTGAGTGAGGGGAAACAACAGCCTCTGCTTGGACAGCCGACCTGGAAATCCCCCAGTATTTGCAGGTCGGCAGTGAGAATACCAGTCTTGCTATTGTTTCCATAGACTTAACCTCAAGCCAATTTTATAGCGACCTTCTGGAAAAATACCAGTTGTGTGGCAAACCTAAACCTTCAACATTTGTTTAAATGCTCAACACATCATATAATAGGCATAAACAAAGTGCACATTTCCTAGTTGTGATCTCCCTTATTATAGTTTTATGTTCTTAATGCTTTATTTCTCTAATCGGATAAGAAATGAAAATGATCACATTTAGCAGTTATACATTTAGATCTAGCTGTTATAAATCTTAAATAATATACTCATTAACTTCCATATCTGTCTTGTCTATGTTTTTATTTGCTTATCATCTCAGCATTCTTTTGGAGCAAAACAAATATCTGTGAGTAAATTCATAAAAAAACAAGGCTAATTGTACAAAACTATTTTTTTTTTCCTGTTTTAATGTCTAACATGTTCCTTATATATATTGTCAAAAATCAAACCTCCCAACATTTGAAATGGCTAAAAAGGACCACTTGTTTTGGAGCGGTGGCTGAAGGTGTGCATATGGGCGAGGCAGGAAGTTTTAAGCGACTTTATGGTCAATTGATAGTTATTTACATAATTTAGGAAGTCATTTTGAATAAGAATAAATGATTTTATTTGCAAACAGTTATATATTAATATTATATAATAAATATATTAACGCTTTTGCTGAAGTTTAAAAATACTTAGAATAAGTGCTCCTAGAAAAGAGGGACATCAGGATGGAAAAGAGGGACACAGGGGATTTAGGTTAAAAATGTGAATTGTCTCTCCTAAATAAAAAGATTTGGGAGGAATTAAATATGGATGTCCTAACTAACTGCTTAGGACCTAAGAAAGAGACCTTCTTTAAGGTGGCATTCCAGAAATCAGACCCATCCAGCAGTAATTACGGTAATCTGGATTGGACAATGATAGAGGGAGGAGAGTGCAAGCATATCATACTTTCAAAGTTTCTGCTTTAGTCTGCTGTTTGTTCTGTCACTGCCAGGTGCAATGCAAGTTGTTTCCTCTTTTGTGTAGAGGCTTGCCCATGGGTCAATGAGAGTTAAAGACATGCATACTATTAATATGTTTGCTTAGGTTTTTATAATGGATGTACCCGTATATATCAGTCATGGTAATTGCTAAATTCCCAAGACAGCTTTTACTGTACATGTATTGGATTATCCTGGCAATTACCGCTGTCAGTGGATTGATAATATAATCTAATACTGTACAACTATTGGAAGCCCTTGCTTGTAGAGTTCAGAATAAGGAAAAAAAGGACAAATTCGCATATTGTCGTCTGTTGTTCTTTGTTGATGGAGACAACATAGAAAAAAAATAGTCACTATTCCTCGTAACTGCTGATTGACTCTAAAACAATGATCAGCTAACTTTCATGTATGTGTCTCTTTAACAACAAGGTGCTGAGCTTCATTACTCCTTTTATTTTTTTCTTATAAAAAACATTTAAGCTTAATACAAATAATGTATACTGCACATTGCTGTAGAAATTAAAATATTACTTGGATACCTAGGTTTTGAGTTATTTTTTTTATTTTTTTTTAAATGTGATTATATTCTGCTGTGCTGTACAATGTGGTAACCATAAAACACAAACAATAGGGAATGTATGTAACATATTATGCAGCAGAAAACCAAATAATATAAAACCTGCTTTACAGAAGACAATGACTTGGCTACTTTCCAAGTGACTAGAAAATCTGTAAAGATTTTACAAAGTCAGATAAAGAGAACTGCATAAATAGTTATTATTAAGATATGACCACCAGGGAAATGCCTCACCCAGAAGGTGATGTACATTGGTCCACAAACAGGTTTGCTAACGGGCAGATGGAAGTGCCAAACAATGTTTGTTTTGTTGTATTGATGATATATGTTCCATCAAAGCAAAGTTCTGAAAACTAGATTATAAAAAGTATAGTTATGCTAGGATATTATTTATGATGGGGGCAGGGTAATGTTGGGCACAGGCAATTGCCCCTGAGCCTGCTTCTGAGTTAGAGAAGGTTTGATAAAAGTGTCAGTGGAGACTGAAGAAAAATGCACTGGGGCCCAAACACTGCTCTATCTTTCGATCCATCTATGTACCTTCTCTGTCAGCAAATCTTTCTTGCCTGTCTGTCTGTGTCAATCTCTAATGATAACAGATGTGAACTAGTGAAGTTGCACCAATTATTTTAGTCCTTGAGCCCCTGCGGGCAGCCTTAGAAAAGTCCTGTATTTCAAAGTAAGAAGTGAAAATAAGAGCAGAAAACTACCATAAACAGAGCAGAGTCACTGAGTTGGGATGTATTTTGAAATGAGAAATGCAATGTAATCAGGGTAATAGTGGTGAAGGTTTGTAGGCCAGAACTGGTATTTTTAATTGAACCAAGAAGAATGGTGAAGAAGGTGGCAGCCTTTTGTGACAGGGTAGCAGTATTATTATTATTTAGAATATACTGTGCACTCTAAGTGTTAAAAGAGATGAGTGGCTTGCATGATTGGCTGTCGAGGATTAACATTTACCATGACATTTGCTTTATTTCATCATGCTTCAATCTGGCCTATTGGAGATAGAGAATGATTGGCTGTAACCACCCTCCCTGCTCATTCGCCATCCATTTTATATAAAGGCATTCCATTTCATTTACTTCTGTTAAGCTTCAGTCACCAGTCTATCTCTGTAGACCCATTAATAACCTCCCAAACTGTTTCACAGATATATATCCTTAAACAATGGCACTCGTCAACATCTGGAGAACAGGATTATACTGTAACAGATCATTTCCTGTAATTACCAAAGCAGTATCAGAATCTGATTGTGTATCAAGTATAAAACTATCCAGGAAACTAGAGCAAAAAAAAAAATAAAAATTAAAAAAAGTTCAGCCAGCTGTTTGTTTTTCAAGTGTTATTAACCTCATAAGTATCATATGTTCAAAAGATGCCCTTGGTAATTCTGGTGGCAAGGAGGAGGAGGAGGAGGGAGAGGTATAAAAAGGCCACCTTGGTTGAAAGATGATGTACTCCTCTTCTATCCAAGCCAGACTGATATTTTATCTTCCCTCTGGTGATTGAAAAACTAGGAAAAATAAGTATATGGAGCCTTTTGATTTATTTGTAAGAGTTGAACAAGCTGTAAAACATTTTAATTCAAAAACCACAAAATATGTATAAGGAAGATTATAGCTGATGGAACAAACTGTTTTCCTTTTCTTTTATACCGGGTGTATCCTCAAAGAACACATTTAATAAAACTCTAATTTTCATTTTGTTCCATTTCTTGTAATATTTCCGAAGATTAAAAAAAGTTGTTACATCAGTGGAGTGTTTTTTTATCGGAATATTACATTATTTCACAGCAAATCTGGTGACATTAAAGAAACACTTTGAGGGCTACTCAATAAACTGAAATAATGCCAACTTGGCAGTACCATAGTGAACGTCACCGCATAAATGATGTAGTGCCAGGTCTGTACTATTAAACTTGATTGAATAACACTTTTATTTCACATTGATATAGGCATCGGAAATGAATTTGTAATCCGTACACAGAGGGAAGTCAGAGATTATATATATATATATATATATATATATATATATATATATATATATATATATATATATATATATATATATAGAAGAAAGTGCACAGCGCTTCAAAAAATGTTACATACATATAATAGCAGGGGCAGATTGGAAGTTTTAGTAGGCAGGAACCATCAAATACATTTTTCACACACCTAATCCCATGTAGCAAAATACACATTGGTCCTTAGTACTGCAAAGTAGTAACACTAAAAGAGCTCAGGATTCTACTAGCCATGGTGTAGTAGTAATCTAAATTTGATTAAAGACAGGAGGTGAGTATTCCCATTACTTTCTTTACTGTAAACCTCCAGCAGCAAAGAAACAGGTAACAGTTTATTGAAAAGCACAACCAATCAATGGACAGTAGAGGGTATAAGAGCCTATTTAGCCCCTCCCACTTCCGCTTTCTTTGTAACAGCTGAACAGGTTACTTTAACCCCTTTGCGTCAATGGACATGTCAGGCACATCCTGCAGTGAAACCAGCGGTTTTCACCGCTCTGACGGTGCTGATTTATTGCCTCGATGTCGAGGCAATAGCCAGCACCGAAAGTCGGGTTCTGGAGCACCCACGATCGCTCCACAGATCGATCGTGGGTGTGCAATATGTCTGTGCCTTCTTGTGGTTAGAGCTTCGTAAGTAAAAAAAAATTACTTCCGACACTCTGAATATGTTGCTTGACTGCCCCTAGAGGCAGTCAGCAACATTGCAATGAAGGAAAAAAAGACAATTAGCTTAAATATAGGGTTAGAGTTAGAATAGCTGTTAGGGTTAGCATAAGGGATAGGGTTAAAATTAAAATATATTAAGGGTTAGCATAAGGGTTAGAGTTGGGGTTAAATTTAGGGTTAGGGTTACATTTTGGGTTGGGGTCAAAAGGTCAATATAGGAAAAAAAAACACTATTTTTGGTTTTTGCCCCATAACTCGCAAAAAACTGCAGAAAAACATGGAAACAAGCATCTTTCTGAACTCGGGACAACATTTAGAAACTATTTAGATGGTGTCTTTTTTAATGATTTTATTTGTGTACATTATATTTTAGGTCAAGTTTAGAAAAGGTGTTTTTATCTAATACAAGCCCTTCTTATGACGATAAAAACAACATATAATTTGTGTGGGTACAGTATGTGAGAAAGAAGAAAATTACAGCTAAACACAAACATCCCATAAATGTAAAAACAGCCATTTTCACCAAGGGAAAATCAAGGTCAAAATGTCTTGTCACTAAAGGGTTAAATGAAAAAGGCAGTGACAGAACTCCCACAGAAGTTTATCAAACTTGGAAAAAATAGAGAAATCTCATGAAAAGCAAACTGAACCATGACATTTTCTTCATCCATAGTATATAGAGTACATATAACATAATGAACGCCATGACTAAAAAATGCGTGGGAAACACAAATCAGGATGGGAAATTCTCGGCTCCTGTCTTTAATAAAATTTAGGTTACTAATACTCCAAGGCTAGTAGAATCCTGAATTTTATGGCAAGATAGGAGGCTTTATATTCGCAATTTTAACACCCGACAGAACCCCATTCTCTGGAAACTTTCTCTTGGGGTGCTTTGTGTGTGTACCAACAAAGAAATACAGAAAATCAAACTCGAAACCTTGAGAAATGTCCTTTTTATCCATGAGCACATTTCACGTTTTGGGAAGATGAATATATCGCAATCAGTTTTGTTTGATAATGTTAAAGGACCTAACCACTAGGGGACTAGTTCTAATTCTCATGCAAGACCTGACTGGGACTAAAACAGTCCTGCTCCAGGTTAGGGATCTTGTACAGTCTGTCCTCTATCAGGGCTTTTACTTGGTCTACATACTGGAATACACTTTTTGTATTATTTCAATATTTGGATGTCTTGTGTTCCGTGCTTGGAGTTGGCTGGCACTTACCTTCTTGAAGCTCCTGGATCTTGCTGTCCTGCGTCCGAGTCAGATGGCATTATAGCACCCTTTCTCTCTTCTGATTATTTTAGCTGGCAATTTTGTAAATGCATATTGAGGACAACCCATAGAAAATATTAGGAGATAAGAAACATTCGGCCCATCTAGTCTGGCCAATTTCTGACAGCCCCCCCCCCCGGGATACTTTCATAAGTTTCTGGCCTTATCTTATATCTAGGATAGCCTTATGCCTATCCCATCCCACACAGTGGCGGATCCAGGGGGGGGGGGGGGCAATGGGGCAATTGCCCTCCCCGAGCAGACCCGGGTTGGGGTGGGAGCAGGGTCGTTCCCACCCCACCTGGGCGGCAGGGAGGTGAGGAGGGAAGGGGAACGCAGCTGAGATGGCAGTGGATTTTTTTTTTTAAATCAGCTGTGCGAGCAGTAACGCTCGCTATGCGGCACTTGCCGGCTTTTTTAAAAATCTTGTGGCCTCCCGTCGTCACAGCAGCGTACACAGTGATCACGAGCACCGATGCTCGGCTCACTGCTGTCCACACTGTGACGCGTGACGGGAGTTTGTCCCCCTCCTCCAGCCGGCTAGGAGGAGTGCAGGACAGTGACAGGCGCTGCTTTGTTGGGGAAAAAAAATGAAAGTTCACTGTCCAAGAGACAGACTGGAGTCTGTGCTCTTAGATGCAGGTAATGGTGTAGCTGTTATTTCAAGTATTTGCTGCCCCCCCCCCCGCCCCCTTTGTAATAAAATGTAGTTGTTCCCCCTGCCTTCTATGGTTTATGCTGCTGCCCCCCTGGTTCCCACTGCCCTCTAAATAAGATTTATGCTGCCCCCTTTAACATAATAATAAAATTATATATAATAAATATAATCATTTTATTACTATGATAGGGGGTTAGCATACATTTTAATCACAGGGCAGGGGAAACCACTGAATAGACATACTAAAAATAGATGAGTTAGTGGTCTCCTCCTGCCCGCTAAATAAAGTTTATGCTAACCCCTTACCATATTAATAATATTATTATTTATTATATGTATGTTACATATAGTTCAAGTACCATACTAAACATTTTTGTGCTACCCCTTATCCTCATGATTAAGCTTAACTTCTGAATAAACTTGTCGGTGCAGTGCTCCCTATAAGTAACTGGGACTGCATGTGTGTGAGTGAGTGGCAGAATGTGCATGTGAGAGTGGCAGTATTGCACGTGTGTGTCTGAGTGAGTGGCAGAATGTGCATGTGAGAGTGGCAGTATTGCACGTGTGTGTGTCTGAGTGAGTGGCAGAATGTGCATGTGAGAGTGGTAGGATTGCACGTGTGTGTCTGACTGAGTGTCAGAATGTGCATGTGAGAGTGGCAGGATTACACGCGTGTGAGAGTGAGTGGCAGAATGTGCATGTGAGAGTGGTAGGATTGCACGTGTGTGTCTGAGTGAGTGGCAGAATGTGCATGTGAGAGTGGTAGGATTGCACGTGTGTTTCTGAGTGAGTGCCAGATTGGCCATATGAGAATGGCAGGATTATACGCGTGTGAGAGTGAGTGCCAGAATGTGCATCTGAGAGTGACAGGTGTGTGTCTGAGTGAGTGCCAGATTGTGCAAGTGAGAGTGGCAGGGTTGTACGTGTTTGCTCCAGATTTGATTTTTTTAAAATAAATAACTCCCATAGCCTATTTAGTGGTATGGTGTCAGGAGAACTTTTTATTCAATAAGGAAAATCACAATTCTGAAAGTTTTTTTCTTAAAAATATATTTTTATTACTTAAACAACTATATAAACTATAAACAATTATACAAACAATATCATCTGTTTAAATGCTGAAAGAATGTTCTCTGATTTAACAAACATGGGAAGGGAGAGGACAGACAGACAGACAAACATGGCAAGGGAGAGGAGAGAGAGAGACATGGGAAGCGATGGGGGAGAGACAGGCATGGGAAAGAAGAGAATACAAAGACAGACATGGCAAGAAAGAGGAGAGAGACCGACAAAGAAAGTGATGGGAGAGAGACAGACATTGGAAAGAAGAGGATACAAAGACAGACATGGCAAGGAAGAGGAGAGAGACAGCCGGACTTGGGAAGTGAAAGGAGTGCGACAGACATGGGAAGGGAGAGGAGAGCGACGGATGGACATGGGGATAGGAAACAACAGACGGACATGGGGAGAGGAAACAACAGACTGACATGTGCCCCTCCCGAGATCAGACTCTGGATCCGCCCCTGATCCCACACATGCTTAAACTCCACTGTAATAACCTCAATCATGTCTGTGGGAGGCTGTTCAATACATCTACTACCCTCTCAGTAAAGTAATGCTTCCTGATATTACATTTAATTCTTTGCCCCTCTAATTTAAGACTATGTCCTCTTATTGTGGTAGTTTTTCTTATTTTAAATATACTCTCCTCCTTTACCACGTTGATTCGCTTTACCCATTTATATGTTTTTATAATATCTCCTCTGTTTTGTCTTTCTTCGAAGCTATACATATTAAGATCCTTTAATCTTTCCTAGTAAGTCTTATCCTGCAATCCATTCAGATATGTAAAACATTAATGTAATCAAAGTTTTTTTTTTTTTTAAATGATTTCTAAGATAGTAACTCATTAGGAAAGTGATGGCATTTAAATTTATCAGTGCTACCAGTGAGAAGCCACTCCAAAGCCTGTTACTGCCAGAAATCTCAGCATATGTTAAATCTGTGACACCTATACACTTAAACCACCTTTAAAAGTAACCATAAACCATTTTTAACGTCTGCCTGCAGCCTTCTGTTACAATATTTTGATGTTCCAAGTTCATGTCAGAATTTACACATGTAATAAAACTTTATAAATGCTTTCCTATATCCCGTGAAGCATAAGTATTTGGCTTGTATTTTAATAGCTGTTTTAGGGTTTTGCATAGGACTAAGAAAGCTCTCTAATTTGTTTTCATATTTGTTTCCTTAAGTATCTGGTCTCTCTGGTCAAGTCAGGATTAAGAAATATTACTGCTGTGTCTTTCGTAGATAATGTTCTAACATATACACTATACCTGATTATAGCTGGGCCACTAATCCTAGGCCTTTATTTATGAGAGAGGGAGTTTGAAGTATAGCTAAATTGGGGAATTATCCTAAGTCGGCTACTTTGTCCTTAACTTTGAAATTCCCTTCTCAATTTATTCCTCTATAAAGAATATGACAATATCTTAAACTCATTCCCATTTAGTATATGTCACATATTAATAATAAAAAAGCTTTCCTTACTCCCTGGTGAATGCACCTCACAGATCTATGTCATTGATGGCTCACCATTATAGCCATCCACAACCCAACCACCAGTGACACAAATGTGTGAGAGACAAGACCTGGTCTCATGGCTTTCTAGTACAAAGCAATTAAAGTAATTCTATTAAAACTATACATTTACACACTGGGTATTGTGCTGTATTCAGAGGAGGACTGGCAACAGGGACAGACGGGTAATGCCCTATACACTAGCTCAATGGATTGGGGCTGCACCACCTTTCAATTTTAAATGTCATAAAGCTTAACGTGTAGCACTACTGTTCTGTCTGTTTGTCTATTAATCTCTGTACCTTGTCTGTCAGTGTATCTCTCCTCCTGTCTATCTCTCTGTCTGTTTATTTCTGTGTCTGTCTGTCTCTGTCAGTATAGCTGTCTGACCTGTCTATCTGTGACTATCTCTGATGGTATTGATAAGGGGTGGGATAATGAAATTGTAAAATGGGCTACTAAAATGTTTTTGCCCCCTTGGCAAAAGTTGCCAGCCCCCGCTGGCTGTATTGGTGGTAATTTGATAAACATGATGTGCATAGGATGACTCATGTAATACTATTAGCTATTCTGGTGTCCTTGTATACTGGTCCTCAGTATGGTGATGCTTAATCTGGCAGTAGACATTGCCTTGCTCTCATGATTTATTGCCACTTTCTGTAACCTCTCTCCATCGCTTTCTTTGTGTTGGATAACATTTCTGTTATGTTTCCCATTGACTGGTGTGTGGTACCTCCATGTTATTTACCTGTAAGTACAACACCTAGCATGCTGATATAATTTGGAGCTTGAAAGACTTTTTACTAAATCAGAGAAAATAACTTGCCAGAGTGTCCATTTGCAATATAAATGCTAAGTACACTGAGACCTTTCCTGAGTTTCTCACCTCTGGGGAAATTGGTATTCTTCCAAGTAGCTATGACATTTAAAGTTGGAGCTAAGTAAAAAATAATGTTTTATTACATTTATATGAATAGAATGTTTTTAAAATTGTGTTGCTATCATTAAATCTTCAAGAGATATTAACTTACTGATCTCCCAGAGATCTTTTTAATGTTTCAATATTTACAGCTTTGGATCATAGGCAGATTTGGATCTCAAAGACCTATATAATGTATCATGTGGATGGAAGGCATTTTTTGAACTGAAAATGTACCTCCAGTTGCAATGGTGAATTTGAGAGATGGGGATGTCACTTGGACAGCAATATTGTTGATTGTCTAACTCTCTCCACAAAGCACCACTGTCAAATCTGTCCAATGAAACCAACAAAGGAAAGAAAAGTACAGTAAAACGTAATTCTAAATATCTTTATTATTCTAAATCATAGGAATAAAAAAGTTTTTTTATTCAACACAATTTTGGTTTTACTTCTTCTCCCAAAAACCACATTTGGACGTGTGATTTAATTTCCTACTGTTTCAACGTATGTTAATGCTGAGAGAAAATTCCAACTTTCCCAAGCAAAAAAATAGGCAATTGGTAAAAAAAAAAAAATTACTTCAAATGGGTTTTGAACTTTTCTGACTTTTATTTGACAAATCTTTTACTCAGCTACATATGCTAATGAAAATAACTAGATTCTACTATTTCTCCTGAGTACAGTGATACCACCCATGCATAGGTTTGTCGGGTTGTTTGGGAGCTAGAAGGCCACATTTGAGAGGTACACTTTTTGGTTTTCCAACTTGGAATTTTGACATGTAGACAACCTGCATCCATGTCCCATTTGGGACATTTTTTAAGCCAGCCAGTGTATTTTACCCCACCAAACCATATATTTTTTTTAGACAGTAGACACCCTAGCCTATTTCAAATGGTGGTATTTTAAAACTTTTCAAAGTTTGTGGTAGTAATTTTGTTGTGTTTTTTTCACATACATTGTATTTCAGACATGAATTCACAGATTTCGGTACATGTCACTGCCAAACAACACCCCAATATGTGTTCAGCAATATCTCCCTAGTAAAGGGATACTAGTTTGTCCAATTTTTTCCAAGTTTGATTTTCCAACTTGGAATTTTTTCACGTAGAGCAAGGAATGGGTTAATAGCTCTTATAAGCCTTTGTAATACTGTAATAAATGACAGTACAAAAAATGAACCCCTAAAAATGTACAGACAAGAAAAAATATGCTGCTGTGCAGTGATCAATGGCAGGGAAAGGGTTAATACACAGGGTACACTATACACAAGGTATGGCTTTTAGCAAAGCCCTTGGGTCTCACAATTTTATTATATTTAATTTAATTTATTACAATTAAAATCTTATATTATGCAGATCTGTCTCTCTCCCTCACTAAAACTGAAGTGAGGAGAGGATCTGACCAGGCGATCTGACCATTGCTCATCTGAGCAATCACCAAACCACCTTTTCCACTGATCGCTAAACATGCGTTCAGTCATCTTCAAAAATTTTTGGGGACGTTACACATAATCCCCTTGCGGGTATAATTAACCCCTAGTGGGTGGAACAAAAAATGTAAGAAAATGCTTCTGAAGCCAGATCAATGCTTATGCAGTGATCTACAGCAAGGAAGGCATTAATAGCTCTTAAAAGAGCCTTTGTTATACTGTAATAAATTACAGTACAAAAATATGAACCAATAAAAAAATGCACAGAAAAAACATTACTTCAGTTGCTCTTGCCAGTAGAAGGGAAGCGCCATCTGTATAGACAGTGTTCCCTTCTACCTGGATGATGTGGTCGCTCAGGAGAGCAACCACCAATGGAAAAGTAAGCGCTTTTGGTGTTGCTAAGTTTAGCAACACCATCAGTGCATAGGTAGTGAAATTTAGTTTACTTCCTAAGCACACATCTGCAGCCTGCACTGCCATTTTAAATGGCTGCTATGATCACTGCAGGGAGAGATAGTAGTCCCTTTACATAGAGGCATTGGAGCACCACAGAGAAAGTAAAGAAAGCAACCTTTGGTCACTTTTTTTTCTCTTTTTAGTGCTTGACTTGCCAGGCACGTCAATTGTAGAGTTGAGTGGACACCTGGATGTTCGGGTTCGGCAGGTTCGGCAGGTTCGGCATTTTCAGCCGAACTTCGAAAAAATGTCGGGTCAGTGCTCGAACTTGACCCCGAACCCCATTGAAGTCAATGGGGACACAAACTTTTGGCCACTAAAATGCCTCTAAAAAAGTCCTGGAAAGGGCTAGAGGGCTGCAAAATGAAGTGGGTAAGAGTAGGACAAGTGCTCTGCAAGCATATGTGGATAGGGAAATAACGTAAAATAACATAAAATACATACAAATTACAAATACAGCTGAGCCATAAAATAGCACTAGATGGAATCTAAATCTATATCATGGCTGCCAGGAGGATCAACAGAATTATCCATTTGAGAGAGGGTTGGAGTGCAGGGTATTCTCTTTCAGTTTATACTAAGGCCTATGACCCATAGGTTGAGGAGGCGGTGACTGTGGTGGTGTAGGTGGAAGCGGCGCTGGAGGAGGTAGCCAACACTGTTTTTTATTTGTTTTTGTTTTTTTTAAATTGGGGTAGCCCCCAAAATATTGGGACATACAACAACAGAAAACAAATAATAAATGCACTTGAGTATAACAAGGCCGGTATAAATGTCTATTCTGCACAAGGTACAGAGAAGTCTGGTGGGATCTATGCCTGGTTCATCTTAATAAACGTGAGCTTGTCCACGTTGGCTGTGTACAGGTGGCTGCGCTTGTCTGTGATAACGCCCCCTGCCGTGCTAAACACACGTTCAGACAATACACTGGCTGCAGAGCAGGCCAGCACCTCCAAGGAATAAAGGGCAAGTTCAGGCCATGTGCCCAATTTGGAGACCCAGAAGTTGAATGGGGCAGACCCATCAGTCAGTACGTGTAGGCCTGTTCCACCATGTTGCTGAAATGCTGCCTACTGCTAAGACGCATATCAGATGGTGGTGCTGCTTGTTGTGGCGTGCTGACAAAGCTTTTCCACATTTCGGCCATGCTAACCCTGCCTTCTGAGGTGCTGGCGGTGCCCCAGCTGCGTTGGCGACCTCTTCCTCTGCCTTCGCCTTGTGCTTCCATTGAGCCCCTGGTGTCATTTTGGAATGCCCTCTTGAGATCACGCTCCAGTGATGGAATTAAGGACGGCACGTTGTCCTTGTAACGGGGATCCAGCAGGGTGGCCACTCAGTAATCGGCAGAAGTTAGAATGTGGGCAACTCGCCAGTCGTTGCGCAGGCACTGCAGCATGTGGTCGCTCATGTGTGCCAAGCTGCCCAGAGGCAAGGACAAGCTGTTCTCTGTGGGAGGTGTATCATCTGTGTCCTCCGTAACTCCCCAGCCACGCTCCAGTGATGCCCACGAGCTGCGTTGGGTGCCACCCTGCTGTGAACATGGTCCTCCTCCTCCTCATCATCATCATCCTCATCCTCCTCCAAAACTGTGCCCTGGCTTGACAGTTGTGTACCTGGCCTATGCTGGTGCAGGAACCCACCATCCAAGCCACTTGTGAATGACTGGCCTGATAACCATGGAAATGACCCCTCTTCTTCCTCCTCCTCCTCTTCCTCCTGTGCCACATCCACTTCCATCATCGCCCTAAGCATTTTTTGAAGGAGACATACAAGCGGGATAGTAAGGCTGAGAACGGTGTCATTGGCACTGGCCATGTTGGTGGAGTTCTCGAAACAGTGCAAAATGGCACACAGGTCTCGCATGGAGGCCCACTCATTGGTGGTGAAGTGGTGCTGTTCCGCAGAGCGACTGACCCGTGTGTTGCTGCAGCTGATACTCCACTATCGACTGCTGCTGCTCGCACAATCTCTCCAGCATGTGCAAGATGGAGTTCCATCTTGTGGGCACGTCGCATATGAGGCGGTGAGCGGAAAGACCTAAGTTACGCTGCGGCGCAGACAGGCGTGAGAACGCCTAAAGTGTTCACTTTCTGTAGCAGCTCTGATATATCTGGGTAGTTTTTCAGGAATTTCTGCACCACCAAATTCAGCACATGCGCCAGGCAAGTGATGTGCATCAAACCGGCTAGGCCCAGAGCTGCTACGAGATTTTGCCCATTATCGGACACCACCAGGCCGGGCTTGAGGCTCAGTGGCAACAACCACTCATTGATCTGTTGTTCCATGCCCGTCCACAGCTCCTGCGCGCTGTGGGGTTTCCCCCCCAAACATATGAGTTTTAAAAGAGCCTGCTGTCGTTTCCCCCTGGCTGTGTTGAAGTTGGTGGTTAAGGTGTTACGCTGACCGGATGTCCGCCAATTGCTTTTGCAGGGAAGGGATGGCTCGCCGGGAAAAGTAGTGGCGGCTGGGAACCACGTACTGTGGGACAGCCACCGCCATCAGGTTTTTAAAACTGTCTGTCTCCAACAGACGGAATGACAGCATTTCAAAGGCAAGGAATTTGGAAATGCTGGCATTCAGGGCCAGTGTTCGCGGGTGGGTAGGGCCATACTTCCTCTTTCTCTCCAGTGTTTGGGAGATGGACAGCTTAACGCTTCCATGGGATAGTGTGGAGGTGCTTGGGGACGGTGGGGGATGTTTTGGCGTTGCTGCCACTTCCTCTATTTGCTCAGTGGCATGTGCCACTGTGACTCCAGAGCTGAAGGAAGAGGCCAAGACAGCAGCAGAAGAGGAAGCAGGAGGAGCCTGAGACCTTTCTTGGGTTTTGAGATGCTTACTCCACTGCAGCTCGTGCTTTGCATGTAGATGCCTGGTCATGCAGGTTGTGCTCAGGTTTAGCACGTTTATGCCTCGCTTCAGGTTCTGATTGCACAGCTTGCAAACCACTCGTGTCTTGTCGTCAGCACATTGTCTAAAGAACTGCCACGCCAGGGAACTCCTTGGAGCTGGCTTTGGTGTGCTCGGCCCCTGGGTGCGGTGGGCAGTAGCAGGCGTACTGTCTAGAGGACGGCTGCTACGGTTTTGCACCCTGCTCCCTCTTATGCTGCGCTGGTGCCTCTTTGCGACCACCGCCTCTTCCTACAAACTGGACACGTTACTCGCATGACTTTGATTCCGTGTGGGGTCTAGGACCTCATCATCCTCCACATCATCTTCCACCCACTCCTCAACCCTGCGTTCCTTGCCGGTCTGCACACTGCCGAAAGCCACAGCAGTTGGCACCTGTGTTTCGTCATCATCAGAGACGTGCTGCGGTGGTCCTCGCATGTCCACATCCTGACACATAAGTGGTTGTGCATCAGTGCACTCAATCTCTTCCACTTCTGGGGCAAGGCTAGGTTTGATGACCCGCCAGTCATCAAAAAGCAAAAGAGACTGCTGCATGACTTGTGGCTCAGACTGCTTGGCTGATTTGCAAGGGGGTGAGGTGAAAGAGTGATGGCCATGGGCTGCAGGTGTCAAGTCTGAGCTTTCAGCAAGGGACCGGGTGGGAGACAATGTGAAGGAACTGGAGGCACTGTCAGCCACCCAATCTACTATCGCCTGTACTTGTTCTGGCCTCACCATTCTAAGAGCGGCATTCGGGCCTACCAAATAACGCTGAAGGTTCTGTCACGTACTAGCACCAGAGGAAGGTGTTTCACTTGTGCGTGTAGCTGGCACAGATCGACCACATCCCCTACTTGCAACAGGAGCTCCACCAACACCAGCAGCACCACGACCAGGGCCACGTTTCTTATTTGACGCTCTCCTCATTCTTTGAGGTCACCAACCAAAGTGACAGATGGTTTATGTCAGGCGACAATGTAACCGCCAATAGTCAACAATTTTTATTTTGTTTATTGGACTGCAAGAAATGCACCGCAAGACGTAAATGTACTATTTAGCACCCAAAACAATTAGAATTTTTCAAAGTGCGCTGTAAGCACAGTATTGGACTGTTCTATTTGACTCTCAGATATGAAGTGCACCGCAAGACGCAAATGTACTATTTAGCGCCCAAAACAATTAGAATTTTTCAAAGGGCGCTGTAAGCACAGTATTGGACTGTTCTATTTGACTCTCAGATATGAAGTGCACGCAAGACGCAAATGTACTATTTAGCGCCCAAAACAATTAGAATTTTTCAAAGTGCGCTGTAAGCACAGTATTTGACGGTTCTTTTTGACTCTCAGATATGAAGTGCAGGACGCAAATGTAATATTTAACACCAACAAATTGCAGTATTTAAAAATGCCTAGATGTTGCCCACTGAGCTAACAGAACAGGATTAAAGTCATGTGCCTGGCACACATGCAGTTGCAAGTGCACTGCACTCTCTGTGGCACTGGGCTCAGGGCAGGGTACAAATATGTAGTATAGCACCCACTAAAATAATCACTGTAATTTGAAAAATCGCTGTAGTTTGAATAATCGCTGTAGTTTGCAGATTCGACACCAGAATTTTTTTAAATCTGTCCCTCACAGCTGCAGCATCCTCTCCCTACACTAAGAAGAGCTCATGTGATGTGCGTGTACGTGACTCCAGCTTATATATAGAGGCTGGGTCACATGCTGCACTGGCCAATCACAGCCAACGCTTGTTGATTGGCTGCTTTTTTACATTTTTAACATTATTTAAATTATTTTTACACATGGAAAGCATTGTTTTCAATCGTTCAGTGAATTGAATGGGAACGAGTTCATCTCCCTCCTGTTCATGTCGGCAGGCTTCACCTCATCATCTTGCTTTGGAAAATGTTTTTTATTGTAAGGTTGAGATGAGGTACCTGATGGAGGGCGATGAGCCTGTTCAAGGTTGGAGGTCGAGATTAGTGCTAATCTCAATCTCCTATATAGGATTTTAGTGAATAGACTTCAGTGTGTGCAGGACAGCTATAGGAACTCTTTCCAGCCATTTTGAGAATACTATCGTGGGTTGAGTTTTGAACATTTATCCCATTCCCTTACACTCTATAGAGTCCAGATGGAGACACTATCTTTGGAATATGGTGGTCACCATGAGCTAAGGCTGGGTTTCCGTATTGACATTGCTGGAAGTGGTTGTTTTCATACAATGACGAGTGCCTCCATTTATGCTAACCAACAAAGATGCAGTAACTGGTAGGTGGTGGCTAGTGAATTTTCTAATTCATCACCTTGTCACTTAATGGAATAAACAAATACGTAATTTGTATATTTAAGTGAAATATATTACCATTTAAGTGAAATATATTTTGGTAGAAAAGTATCAATTGTTAAGTTTAAGGCACTTTTTTTTTTTTTATAATTGCTCATTAAAAAAAAAAAAAGTTTGTTTACATTAGATCTAGCAGGTTATGAATTATGGGGTAGAGCAATCTAGATAATATAAGGGCAAATAATGATGAATGTATTGTGAGCATACATGTGTTCTTTTACATCTTGGAAAAAAAACAGAAGTTTAGTATGATAACCAGGACATAAAAAGGAGCTTTTGTACCTAACGTCTGAGATAGATGTAGAATTTTAAGTAATGCTTGAATAAATGGACTACATTGTATTCTGATTATGAAATGAATGTAATATATTTATTAGAGACAACTTTTTAAATGAATCTCTTTTTCCAGACCAGGACTGCAACTGTAAAAGGTTTTCAGATTTCTTTGATTAAATTGTAACTAAATAAATAACATTTAGCATAGGATTTATTGTCTACAAGTAAGGATATTTGTAATGTTTTAGGTTGGTCTTCCTCTGGCATCAGCAAATAGTTCAGCCACATGTTGATTTTGGAAAGATCAACAAAGTATTCCCTGGGTTGTGGAATAAACAAGCATTGCAATGACTATCGTAACAGGTCCTCTTGCCAGCTATGATGTCATAACGAGAGGTAAATCCACATGCTGTCTTCTGTGGCATCCCCTGATAACCTTTGGATGGAAGCAGTTCCAAGCAGCTGATTTAAATGTGTTGTAACCTACTAGCATATTCCATAGGTGGGTATCTCATGGTATAAACATTTCCTAATGAGTATTCCCTTTCTCCTGTTCAGTATGCTCAACTTGACTGTTGTTCTAGGTAGGTAGAGATAGTTACAGTTATGATGCAGCTTCACGGTTTTAAATAGGATCGTTTGGCATGTGTAATTTAAGATGTGTACAATACACTGTAGATGTGTTAAAATGCTGTTCTTTTATAAATCCTTTAATGGTTCACAATTCACTTTGCTCCACGAAGGAGGCATTGGTGACAGTGACATCCTGTTAAATATTTGGGTAGAGGCAATAAGTGTGATGGTTGCCATATGAGATAAATTCTTAGTCTGACTAATTAGAAATGACAAATAGGGCAGAACAGAGACTACCATTTTTTTCAATGTGTTTCAAGCATATTTTGGAAAGGTTTCAGTGTGTAATTGCCTATGAAGTCCAAATCGCAGACCTATTCAATGTCACATCGAGGCATATTGGGTAGCTCGACATTTGGTTCCCAATTCTATGTTTCTATAAGATAGGGCCAGTGACTAATACCAAGTATTTAGAAAACTGGGTAGACTTGATGGGCTAAATGATTTTAGCCCATTCTATGTTTCTAATATATTTGACACATTCTATGTTTCTAATATGTCCCTGATGCATGGGCACCTGATGCACTTGCTCCCCCCCTGGAATTTGTACCTGCAGCAAGGGAGGGAGAAGCAGTAGGCTGTTTAGGTTAGGTTAACTAATACTAATACTAGCAAAGTGCTGCAGTGTGTGTGTCAGAATCGCAACCACTTACCTGAACTGTGTTGCGCGGGTCACGGGAATGAAGCCTCAGCGTGTTGTTTCTTCCATTGTCCTCACAGTTGGGATGAAGCGTTCCTCCATCAGACATTTCAGTAAACTTTCCCCTAAAGCATGCACGGATCAAGACGAAATTATAGAATTCACCGTTGCTATGGGAACGCGCACGTCATAGCCACACACCATGTTGCACTATTTAAAACCTGAAAGCTCCCTGGTTAACTCCTGCTCGTTACTGTGATGTTCCTAGTGTTTGGATCAGTCTCCAAGCAATCCCAAATATTATTTTCTTCCTGATTTTTGACTCCTGCTTCCCTTTTGACTCTCCCTGATTGTCTGGTATCCTGACCTTGGCTTCTCAAATTAACTACCCTGTCTTCTGGTATCCAAACTTGGCTTCCCAAATTTATTACTTTGTCTTCTGGTATCCCGACCTCGGCTTCCCAAATTAACTAAGTTGTCTTCTGGTATCATCTTCAGGTCACCCGTGCTTACAGTCACCCTTGTGGGAGTCTCTGTCTTCACCTACAGTCTTCCCCCTTGGGTGCCTCTCCAGCAAGAGTGGTTCCTCAGCATCTGGGTTCCTCCTTCATAAAAACGTGAATACAAACCTATCAGTGTGATATAGGAGGGTTAGGGGGCTGTAGAGGCTAGAGTGCAATGCAAAGGTAGCAAGATGATCAGTTACATGCTGGCTGGTGCATCACATAGTAAGGGGTAAGATTATAACACAGTATGATACATGTACCTTGTTATAGGAAATGATCATTCAGCTTCATGCTGGCTGATCCATCACATGGTAAGGGATAAGATGATAATACAGTCTGATACAGGAAAAATTTTCCAAGCTAACTACTTTGGCTTTGAAGACATAAAGTTTTGTTTCATTTAGTCACTTCCTGTGCTCTTTCAATTGAATACATTATGTGGACACCAAGTGACCTTGCTCTTGTACACAGTAGGATCTCTTACCAGTGCGGCCCATTGTCTGATGACAATACTAGAGAGACAAGATATTCTATTCAATTGAATGAAATTATTCTCATTGGTTCCTGAAGCAAAAAAAAAAAAAAAAGGAAATGATTTTTACTCAACTATTGTGGGCAGTTGTGGCTTCTTGCAAACTGCTGTAATTTCACAATTTCTAGCTGTAAGTATTTCATATTTTAAAGTACCTTGAAATCACATTAATATGCATTAATATTTGGAAGATGCATTTTGGGCACTAGACAGTCACTTTAAGTTTGAAATTCCTGTCTCAGTTCCCTTCAGTTCTCTCTTTATTGACTAGACCCTTATGTATTTACTGCTCATTAGCATGATATATAAAGTTGATGCATTTACTGCTCATTGGCATAAAATACAAAGTTAATGTCACATTAATATGCATTAATATTTGGAAGATGCATTTTGGGCACTGGACAGTCCCTTTAAGTTTGACATTCCTGTCTTAGTTCCCTGCAGTTCTCTCTTTATTGACTAGACCCTTATGTATTTACTGCTCATTAGCATGATATATAAAGTTGATGCATTTACTGCTCATTGGCATAAAATACAAAGTTAATGTCACATTAATATGCATTAATATTTGGAAGATGCATTTTGGGCACTGGACAGTCCCTTTAAGTTTGACATTCCTGTCTTAGTTCCCTGCAGTTCTCTCTTTATTGACTAGACCCTTATGTATTTACTGCTCATTAGCATGATATATAAAGTTGATGCATTTACTTCTCATTGGCATAAAATACAAAGTTTATGTTTTTAGTGCTCATTGGCATCATATACATAGTTGATGCATTTAACGCTGTCAACAAAAATGTAATTGATGTTTAATTGAATGATTGCATAAGTATAGATGTTTTAAAAAGGAATGCTTTAATGAAAGAATATAAATAAAATAACATATTGAACCCTCTTTGCTCTATCAGGGGGCAAACATGTTGTTTAGAGTCTTGGGTCAGATCTCCAGCTGAAGGAAGATCTGACCCATCTCACCCAAGATTGTAAGCAACATGTCTTCTCCCGATTAGAGCTGTTTGGAGCAAAGAATCTCAATAAGGTGTTTAATTTGTATTCTCTCAATCTATCAATCTCTAATTAAAGCAAACCTATATAAGCTATATACACTTTGATGCAATCTTTCAATAAAACAAAAGTAAAGGTTTTGCTACAGTTGTCCTTTAACTCCATCGTGATGCATGGTGCTGGCATCCCAGAAATGACACCTTTTTTTCCTGGCCAGGAACACAATGGCAGAGACCCAATCAGTGTCTTAATAAACACTGTGTGTCACTGCCAATGCGGGACGGCACGATTCAGTAAAATGTAGCCGGTGCTCGTTTTGAGCATTGGCTAGATATACCCTGTCAGACTGAGTCCACTCAAAGTGGCCTCATCTGATAGGTGAGATCCCGCTGAAAGTGCCTGCAGCAGGATCCGAACACAGCTCACTGCGGTGAGCTGCAAAAACGCAGGACGTTCTATTTAGCGTCTTTGGAACCAGACAAATAGGATGGCATAGAATGTCCTAGCGTCGGGAAGGAGTTATTATGCAGTGAGAATTTTTCTTTTTTACCAGGGCCTGGGGGCAGAGCCAAAACTGTCAGGTGGGTTACAGACATTTGGTCCTGCCCCCTTGTGTCCCAGGACCTTTAGTCTAGTGAGATTTTTTCCTTGAAATAGGCCCTGAAGTGTATTGTATATTGTATCTGCATACACTGTGGATTAAACAAACAGTGAAAATATGCTGCTTGATTAATGAATATTGTATGTAGGGGAAATGTTAAATAAATTTGTAACACAGGGAAAGTGTCTATCCACCATAGATGAGGTTTTTTTCACATGGTTATTTGTTTCAGATATACTGGTAATTTTTATGGATAAATGTAATTGAACAATATTTATATATATTAAAAAAGTATATGTAGTTTCTAAGTGATTCTACTTTTTGTAGTGTACATTGTTCAGTGCATATTTTCTCACCACAGAAGTGTTGTTCATGTCTCTCTCTATCTATTCTTGTTATCAAATATATGTAGACACCTCTGAAATGTGTTCATTTTGCCCTGATTTCTATTTCTTAGAATAGCTGCTCAAAGAAATATTCCAGTAAATCAAAGATTAGCAGATCCTATACGTGGTCCTTTTAGTTCCAAGTTAAATATTTGCTCATAAATTGATGCCTACTGTTTGTCTTTCCAGATACCTAATTAGACTGTATGTTCTTTGGAACAGGGAACCTCTCCTTACTACCACAGTTGTATTTTTACCCAGCATTGTAATGGTATACCTGCAATTAAGTAAAGTGCTACATAGCCAGTGATGCTTTGAAAATAGCTGGGTGGTTAGAGAAAAATGAGAAACTTTATGAAGGGGCAGACTCAAAAAATAAAAGTTTGTATTTGTACTTTTTATAAATGTGCATCTAAGATCTTCACTAATTTACGTGTACACTTTTAATGTGACCATCCTGTCTAATCAGATTTGTGTAGGTTGGGAAGGAGTTAATGTGGTGAATTGTGGTACACATTTTTTAAATGCAATATTAGACTTGCTGGTCTGGGTGCTTGTGTTAGGTTCTGTATAGAAATTCCTGCAGCTACATTCAGCAATGTATACTAAATGTAACACCATACTTAATGTCAATCATCATAAAGGTATAGTAATCCTGTATTTGGTAAAAAAAACTTATTACGTGGTTCTAATTACCAAAAATAGAATGCCAAACTGCCATAAACAAATATACAAATGGCTATAAACTACTACAAGTTACTTTGTAAATCATTTCAATCTTCCACATAACCTTATTTTGCCCACCCCCTATATATAACATAGTACTATGTGAGTAATTAGTGTAGTAAAATTAAGGAATAATTATCTGTTGCGTCTAATGGAAAGGAAGGAGCAGAATATGTGATGTGTATATATATATGTGTGTGAGAGTGAAAGGATTAGTGGCAGAGTGTGAATCCCAGTAAGATTACAAGGAGAAAATGTGATTAATTACTATTATTCATATTGAATGTGATAATCAAATGTGAAACAATGTTATCATCTCATAATATTTTTATTTTCACACTTGATTGTCACATTCAATATGAATAATAGTGATTCATCTTTATATATAGTCTTTATATTCATGGCAATAATAGTCCATACACATGGCATTAAAAATCCCATTTACCTCGTTATAGTATTAAAACCATACATTATGAGTGAATGAGCTGCTTTACATTATATTATAGGCTTTACTCATGAAAGAGAGAAGTGCAGGGAAGTGAGATGGGAATTTCAAAATTAAGGCTAAAGTAGCAGAGTTGGAAAAATTCTCCCATTCAGTTGAATTCCCATCTCAATTCACTGCACTTATAATGTGTGTGAGAGTTGCAGGTTTACACACGTGTCTGCGTGGCAGAATATATGTGTGGGAAAGACCATCTGTGTGTAAAAGGCAGTCTGTGTGTAAGGTTGTCTGGATGTGTGTGTGTAAGAAAGTGTGTGAGTAAGGTTGTCTATGTAAGGGTATCTATGTGTGGGTGGGGGGGTGTAAGGATGGGTGTGTGTGTGTGTGTGTGGGTGGGCGGGGGGGGGGGGGGTGATATCCCCTATATTATGGTATATTATGAGACTGTTTGTTCTACTTTTTTTCTCAAAGTCTATTAAATGGTATATGCAACATACACAACATTTTGTATGCTCAGTTATTTTGAAATCATGGGAATTTGCTCACATACAAGTGTGTGTGTGTAATGTAAGTTGGTGTGTGTAAGTGGGATTGTGTGTCTCTGTGTAAGGGTGTGTGTATGTATGTGTAACTGTGCAAGTGTGTATGTGTGGCTGCATGTGTATATGTGTGTATTTGTGGCTGTGTATTTATGTGTGTAAGTGTAACTTCGAGTAATGTGAGTTTCTTGTGTGCTGTGAGTCTTTTTGTGTATTGTGGTACAGTAATGTTAAGCATGAGTGTGTGATATACTCTCACACTGCACATTACTGTGAGTTTTATTGCTGTTGGGACTGTGATACACTCACACACTGCACATTACTGTGAGTTTTATTGCTGTGGAGTCAGTCACAGACAGACAGGCACACACACACACATAAAGACACATGCATGTAGTCGGTCACAGGCAGACATACAGTCAGTCACACACACAGTCAGTAACAGACAGACAAACACATACAATCAGTCACAGACACATACAGTCGATCACAGGCAGACATACACACAGTCAGTCACATAAGCACACAATCAGTCACATACACTTACTGACACGTCAGCAATTTTGTTGTTGTTTACGATAAAAAAAAAGGTGTATCTATCAATATGTCCCCCTCCTGGCTGCTATACCTCATTCTAGCCTGGTCTGTGCCCTGCTGTTGTTTATAGCCCTGCTGAGCACACTCCGTGCTCGGACACTATAAGACTGTGCAGGCGGTGCACAAACTGCTCCCTCGCGCTCCGCTAGATAAATAAATAAATAAAATGATCCCAGCGGTGAGGGCACCAGGCAGGGGCAACAATAACTGGGTTCCAGGTATGATTTCCTGGTGCTCAGGATTTGTAGAGCTCTGATATATACCCACATATACCTATTGTTCATTGGCGTCAATTATATCAGTCTGTATGCTACCTAAGCATGTGAGCTTATTTACTCCACTTCTATCAAATCTATCATGGGCTCCAGCCCCGGATCTTTTGGAGACCTAGCAACGCCTCTGCTCACCTGCTCAAGTAATCTACTCTATTGTCTTGGAAACTCGCAGAGCTGTACCTGCTGGGTAAAAAATACTGGCATGTTTGTACAGTGAAGCAACGAGCAATGTAATAATTTTATTATTTGGGCAAAGCAATAATAGAAATGATAGAATATCAAAGTCTAGGTGGCATTTTCAAACACTGAGTTATTTTGTGCTCTGGATAACTCTTGATTACACATTAACTACACTTTATTTTTTCAAAACAAGCATTTTGTTAAATGCCTTTGATTTTCCTCTTTCTTGTTTTGTTTCCATTTCTGGCAGATTTCAGTGACTTGCCACTTATTGGAAGTATTATATGGTCTTGTGAATGACATCATTTGAATTACACAATAAAGCCAAGAATCTTTAAAAGCTTTGGCACTCTGCAATTTGGTATATAAAGATGAAATGAAAGGCTAAAAATGAGCTAATAAATATTTTAAAATGATGTCCTTGATTTTATAACCAATCATTTTATAAGAAACGAAATGGCAATGATTTCAGATTCCCATGGAACATTTAACATGAGCTGGTGAATAATAAGTGCCAATCTTTAAGAGTAGGGCTTGCCGTTTTGCTGAAGGAAAAGTTAATTAATTGACTTATCCTGTAACTCATATGAAAAGTTGGGAGAACCATTTTGTAATAAGGCGGGAGATATATTAAAGGAAACAAGCCAAAGTGCTGTTTACAAATTATTAAAACATACTATATATTATGCCTTTACAGTTAGTACAAAAAGCAATCTTAACTCCACCTAAGGCTTTCAGCATCCACATGGGCTAATGCTGTTTCATCATGCTGCCAAAAATGGCCCTTGTAGGCATAGTGATTTCATCCCACCCAACGCATTTTGTGAGAATAACTTCCAGTGGGGAAGAAAGGAGGAAAGGCAGTGATTTTATATGTTTGGTCATTGTTTTACTTAACCCTTTTGTTGTGTTTGTCTGTAAAACCATTTTTGGACACCAAAATCCATTGAAATAAAAAATATGTCTGGGCATCGAATGGATGGCAATCTAACCTAACAATAACTACTAAAGATACTCAATCTTCATAAATAAAGTTATACAAATGTGTGTTATGCATTTCAGATATTATATTGATATATACCAAAATGGTCCTAAAAGGCATCCCATCTTTTTTAATATCCAGTATTGTACGTTTATACATAGAAACATATCTCAGCATTTTTCTAAAAAGAAAATCAAATTTTAATACGATATTAACAGAAATACATAATCTCTATTCTTATTTAGAAACATTTAAGGGTCTACTTAAAATGCGGATCAGATCGGTCAAAGTAGCCGAATTTCAGTATTTTCTGAAATTTCTTGAAATCGGCAGTTTTTGATTTTGGGCTGAGTTTTGGCTACATTCAGTTCAGGTATTCCTACTCAGGATGGTCAGAATCCCCCAAAAGAACCCCAAATCAGCCAAAACAGTTGAATTTCAGGCATTTTAATTCTCCAGTTAGAAACCGGATTATTGAAATGAAAATTGTTAAATAATAATAATAAAAATAATTCCCCTGAGGCCAGTGGATTGCTACCCTGGACCCTATTAACATTATGGGAAGCCAAGGCAAATAGCCCCGGCCTCCCCAATGATAAACAGAGCTAGGAGTCGGCCAAATGGCTCCCATCCCCCATTATACACATAGAGTCAAGGCAAATAGCTGATTCCTCCTGTAATAAATTGGGCTGAGAACTGGGCAAATGCTCACAGTTCTTATATGATATACATTGGTGCCAGGGCTTATTGCCTTGGCTCCCCATATTATGAACGAGGCTTTGAGCCACTCAAATGGTTCCCAACCCAGTATAATACATTGGGGGCCTCTGGACCTCCACCAATAAAATTTTAAATAATCATGGGGTCTGGCGGCTTGTCCAGTACCAAGGGACCCTCTCCAGTAAAACTAATACCCCTCAGGTCCAAAGTGCCTCTGAACCCTCCTAATAAAATATATTAAACCCCCCTGGGTCTAGCCAAAGGTATGGGCCCCTTGGGGTCTGGGGGATGGCCAAATTGATATGAAATAAATCCCTGCCTACCCCCCCCTTACCACTACCTTGCTCAGGTAAGGGGGTCGAACTATGTTGCCCTCGATCATCATCTTCAGGCTATGGAAAAGGGTCACCCAAAAATAAAAAAAAGAATCCACCTAATCATAAAAAAGAATTTTTTTGAAAGCCAGCTAATGTTAGTTATAAAGATATATAAAGGAGCGAAATAAGCGGGTGTATTTAAGTTGTATAATTAATATACCTTATATTTATGCCTAATGTTATGTATGCAAGGACTGATGATTGAAGATCCATGCCTCCAGTGTTTTTACCCAGAAAATAAGAACATAAAAAATGCAATAGTGCTCACTGTTTCACTAAAAATCCCAAACCATCCATAAAGCGTAAATTAGATAAACTCACAAATAAATAGCAGGGCACTGCTCAATTTAAATGATAGAGCTGCGATAGTCAGGCTTCTGATTGACTGACATAATCACATGTTTTTTTAAATTTAAAATTAAGTCCTCTCTCTCTACCAGGCAGGGATTTCATTCTACATCTGTCCTCTGCTGAGGATGGAATTTTAGAGATAGGGTAAGCGCATTTTATTTTTCTGGCGTAATTTTTTTTCCCATTAGGTGGATTACTTTATATTTTTGGATGGCCATTTTAGGTAGGGATTTCTTTTTTATCAATTAATTTTATAACAGAGGCTACTATTTTGGATCCCGGAAATTTGGCCACAGTGACTGATTTTAGTGCCAATTTGGAAGCACTGGGTAGCCCCAAATCATGCAAAAATACCAATAGTATGAACATTTTACCCAGAGCAGTGTCCAACCTTTTCATGTGCAAGGCTGCATACCATAGGAATGCCATAGTTTCAGTTAGGATGGGCACCGCACATTAGTCATCCCAATTTCCAACACCATAGGGTAGATTATTTAAATGTCAATGTGATCTGCAAGGATGTGGGTGTTTCACTTTCCAGCACTTCACTAGGTTTATTTTGGATGCAACCTGGATAATTTACTAAACAGCTGAGGAAAAGTGAAACAGGAACCTGCCAATGTGATGTGAAGGAGCATACTGAGGTACCAGGAAAAACACACTGGTCTGATCCTCACTGGTAGAAATGGCTGTAACTACTCATTTAACCAGCTGAGTTAGGTGATCTGATAGGAGTAAAAGGTTTTTTTTTCTTTTCTTCTTCTTCTACCTGTTGCAAAACAGAACCCTTTTATATTTGACATCTATGAAGATGAACAGTATTGGTAACTACCTAAATGAAAATGTCTAACTTACCAATGCATTCATAACTGACTATTAAGACTTAAGTGCTTGACATGAATCCAGCCTGGGTGTTTCATCCTAAGATTATTTAGTTCACTGATGCCTAACCTTGGTACTTGGGAGCCGCTCATCCTTTGATGCTCAGTTAGCCTTGTGACATCTTAAATACGCCAAACAAATTGCCTAAGGCTGTCAGCATCCTTGGGGGTAATGCTGTTTCAGCGCACTGCCAAAGATGACCCTTGGAGGCTTTATGGCTGGCTGAGCATCTTGGGATGCTCCATAAGATTTGCAGTGCCAAGGTTAGCCATTACTGTTTTAGCTCATGGGAACATTAGTTAAAAGCCCCTCATGCCTCTGTACACTTCTTATTGTGATTTGAATTTCCAAAAACTTAATGGAAAATAAAGACTGGTGTGGTTTTTACACCCCCGCTCTAATGTCCTTAAAGTATTAAAGCTGGAAGTTGAATGCAGTATAATTATCTGACATTTATGCATGCAAACTATTACACGCATGGTATTTTGGTTATTAAATTAAATGGACTTATTAGCTTTTTATTCACGCGGGGCTCATCATGTTTTAAAACGGGAATATTATTGCAAACAAAAAGTAACATGATACACTTGCACAGAACCACTTCCTTAAAGGACGTTCCTGCCTGAAAAACAAATTAACTAATAAATGCGTATGAAAGCTGAAATTTAAAAAAAAAAAATGCATTTTTTTTCCAGCTGCTCCTGAAGCTATTATGTCAATATAGAATAAATACTTGATAAGTCCATATGACAATGAATGTTCAATTCATATCAAATCATGACAGTTACATACTTGTCATTGAAGCAGAAAACTAGGTGCAATGAGACACACCATTGCGGAAATACACTAGAGACTTCTGGGAAGGGCTCTCTGTACGTTATGATCAGCATGGATGCTGTGTTTAGCAAGCTTTTGGCTCATTGTTATGGAGATGGTTCTTATTCACTCTACTTTTGGTGGTCTTATTCACAGATATCACTTAAATAGCACTAAATACTATATATATATTTATAGGTGTATAATATGTATTGCTATGACCCTGAGTGAAGGTGACAGGTGTGGTCTAGGCAACAGAGTAAACATACAGGCTATTGTTCAAGGCTGGACTGTAAACAACAGGTAGAAGCCAGTTTTTAGCAAAGGCACCATGGTCAAGAGAGTCAGAACTCTTGGAGCCTGAAGGATACATCACCTCAGAAGAAGTGGCTAAGCCAGTTTTTCCATCTGTACCAAGTTCTCCTGTCTCTGCTCACTGTTTGTCACTATAACATTTGAGACTATGGGGGACATGTATAAAAACTCCAGCACTGCAAAGTGTCAGGAGTTTTATAAAAAAAAAAAAGTGCACTCACCGGTGAGGGAAAGGGACCTCCATCAAACTGTGTTTGGCAGAGGTTCTCCCACACAAATCAGGTGCTTTTTAGCGCCTGATTTTTTATACATAAGCTGCGCCGTCACATTGAGCGTCGACACAACCTAAATCTACGCATTTAGCATTTTCATGAGTAACCTTGGGAGCCAAGCTTTAAAGTGTTAGACAGATACCAATTCATAGCATATCTGGTATAAATTTAGATATTGGGCAATTAATTATTCCCATTTTCCAATATATATATATATATATATATATATATATATATATATATATATATATATATATATATATATATATATATATATATACCTTCATAATGCTCATTTATATAGAGACACATACAATCATGTATGTAATTAGGCAACTTCAGAGAACTTAACTCCTTTATCCATCACACACTCACTCACACAGTCTCACATATACATATACAGACACACACACACAGTCTCTCACTCACAAATACACAGATAGACACACAGTCTCTCACTAGCAGACACTGTCAGAGAAAGAGTGTGAGTTTCGTAGGCAGGATGCTGTAGTTTTGAGGATTGGGTATAGACCTATGTCAGAGAAAACGATAAAAAATAAAAAAATGGAGGGGGGGAAAGGGAAAAAAATAGTAAATGGAGAAGAGCTGCTGAGATAACAGTACGGTGACAGTACTATAAAGAAAGAAACACCTAAGACTACAACTGGGATTGTGCTAATTAAACAAGATTGTGATTATGAAAGATACGTAAAATAGTACACAAAAGATAATAATGTAAAACAAACAGAGAAAACTGTGCTTACAATGCAGCAGAAAGCACCCACTTGTTTTGCCGACAGGCTTCCTGACAGGTGAAACGTAAAATAGCCTGGCTGATGATGCAAATGCATATGGGGTGGACAGCATAAAAGGCCACTGAGGAAGTGTCACACAATTTTCACATTTGGTATTGCATTGTGTTAAGGGTTTTTTGGGTCTTTTACTGGATTATAATATTTTATTTAAATGAGCATTATTTGATGTTGATGAGCACTGGATGTGGCTATATCTGCTCAGTATCTTGCAGAATAGTGACACTTAGCCTGTCCAAATAAAGTTAGAGATAGCTGCAGTAGCAGTTTGGTAGCTTTCTCCCAAGAGCTGTATTATTGGCATAAAGCAGCATCAAAATGCCAGTAATACAGCTCCTGGGAGAAAAAGGATCTCCGTGTATTCTGTATCTGTGTTACAAAAAAGGTTCCATGTCTTTTTGAAGACTACCATTGGTGAGTTTCTTGTTAAATGTAGTTCACACAACTGAAGTGAGACATAGTGCTTAGGTGATTCATATTCTGATTGAGGGATAATTAGCTGAGTGGGGGCAGAGGTGACATTGGGGAACTGAGGGGGGACAGAGGTGACACTGGTGAGCTGAGGGAGGACAGAGGTAACATTGGGGAACTGAGCGGGAAAAGGGGTGAAATTAGAGTGGAGACAGAGGTGACACTGGGGTACTCTTATTACGCCACTGCAGGTAACACTCCACTTCACACAAATCCCCATTAGACCAATTGCATCAGGTATACTTGCCAACTTTTCTTTTCTGTGCATTGGCACCAGTAATTTCTGGACAGACCCGAATTTGCCATGACAGGACCCAAAAAAACAGGAATATCAAGGCAAATCCAGGAATGTTAGCAAGTATGCAAGTATCATGTTTTGGTAAATGTGCTCTATATTACAGATTTCCTGTTTCGATTTTTAGAGATAAAGTAGACCCAAAATACTGTTTTCATTAACATGGCTTTTGAACTGTGCTCCCACTGTGTACTGCTGCCATTTCAGAGACCTTAGCTCTGTGAGCAGCTCAGAGGGCTGGTTGAGCAACATTTTATTAATGGGTGTGTGGGCATGTTTATCATGTATGGATATGCTTCATGCAATACCTACCTGTGAAGAGATAAGAGTAATATATTTTTAATGATTAAAAAGGCATTATAGTCAGTGTTCTTCTGCATGTTTAACCCCTTTAAGTTACTCTGTGAACCTAATAATGCTTTATTTTCTGAATGTAGACAATAAAAAAATATGAAAAATGACAAGAGTTTTTGGGACAAGAGTTTTTGGGGGATTTTTTGTATGTGTGTATTCTACTATAATTTCTCTTTTTCTCATTTTCTCATTTTGTGTACTCACTCAAACTATATATTATTTTTTTAGGGAAAAATATGGCTTTCTAATAAAGGACCATTTTTAGCAAAAAATTAATTTCAGTTTAATTAACTTGTTAATAGTGACAAGACATTTTCACCTTGACATTCCCTTGGTGACATTTCTGGGGTGTTTGTGTTTAGCTGCAATTTTCTTATTTCTCAGATACTGTACCCACACAAATTATATGTTGTTTTTATTGCCATAAGAAGGGCTTTCATTAGATGCCATTATGTTCATCATATCTTATAATTTACTACAAAAAAAAAATCATAAAATATGATGAAAAATGTAAAAAAACCCACTTTTTCTAACTTTGACCTAAAATATAATTTAGACAAATACAATCATTAAAAAATACCCCATCTAAATAGTTTCTAAATGTTGTCCCGAGTTCAGAAATATGTATGTTTCCATATTTTTCGGTATTTTTTTGAGAGTTATGGGGCAAAAAACAAAAATAGTGTTTTTTGTTTTTTTCCTATATTGACCTTTTGACCCCAACCCGAACCCTACATTTAACCTCAACACTAAATTTAACCCCAACTCTAACCCTTATTCTATCCCTTAATATATTTTAATTTAATTTTAATCCTATCCCTTATGCTAAAAATTATTTAATCTTAACCCTATAGGCTAATCTAACTATATAACCAGTTTTTAATTAATTAAATATTTATTTAAATTTTTTTCCATTGCTATGCTACTTAACTACCACTAGGGGCAGTCAAGTAGCATATTCAGAGCGACGGAAGTGAAGTTACTATCACTTCCGAAGCTCAGATCGCCAGAAGGCATAGCCATATTGACGGAGCATGCTGCTCCGTCAATATGGCTCCCACGATCGCTCGGTGGGGCAATTGTGGGGATTCGAATAGAACATTTCGGTGCTGGCTATTGCCTCGACATTGAGGCAATAGACCAGCACCGTTAAAGCGGATTTCGCGATCGTTGATCGCAAAAACCGCTTGATTCACTGCAGGACGTGCCAGGCACGTCCTTTGTTGTTAAGGGAGTTTCTCCCAGGACGTGCCTGACAGGTCCTTTGTCGGCAAGGGGTTAAAAGAATGCAATCTGCTTCAGGGGTGAACAACTTGGGTCAGATGGGTCAGATCTTCATTCATCTGACCCAAGATTCTAAACAACATGTCCGCCTCTGATAATACTATACAATTAAATAAAGGTCAAAAAGGTACTTTTTATTTAAAATGCCGCAATATTTCAAATAAACATAACTTATTTTTGGCTGACTATTGTTCTTTAATGCCCTGTTTATCCTTATAAATCAGAATTTAATATGGTTAATCCTGCGCCTTGTTTAGATTCATGACAGTCATGAAAGGGTTAAAATTGTATTTTCAGTTTAAACCCTTGTTAACACTGATTCTTTTTAAAACTATATTAGCACATTTGTTCTCAGTCATGTACGGCTTGTACATAAATATATATACACTATATGGACAAAAGTATTGTGACACACCTATTAATTATTGAATGCAGGTACTTCAATCAAGAACCTAGTCGTGCAGTTTATATTTACAAACATTTGTGGAAAAAATGGTCATTCTGAAGAATTTGAGTGTGGTACCGTGATAGTAAGTCACCTTTACAATAAGTCAGTTTGTGAAATGTCATCCCTGCTAGATATTCCATGGTCAACTGTAAGTGGTATTATTGGCAAGTGGAAGCGTTTAGGAACAGCGACCCAGTCATGAAGCGGAAGACCACGTAAAGTCAAAGAGCGGGGTTTTTGAGGCGCATGGTGCGTGTTTTTCAATGTTTGAGTTAGGCCCCTTACTCTCAGTGAAGGGGAATCTTAATGCTTCAGCATACCAAGACATTTTGGACAGTGCTATGCTTCCACCTATTGGGGGAACAGTTTGGGAAAGGCCCTTTTCTATTCCAGCATGACTGTGACCTAGTGCACAAAGACAGGGTTGAATGAGTTTGGTGTGGAAGAACTTAACTGGCCCAAGAACCCCGACCTCAAACCCATCGAACATCTTTAGGATGAACTGGAACGGAGATTGCAAGCCAGGCCTTCTCATCCAACATCAGTGCAAAGAGGGACCAACTACCTATTAATGTCTAAATATTTAGAATGCAATATCATAAATGTGCCTGTTGGTGTAATGGTCAGATACACCAATACTTTTGTCCATATAGTGTAAACAGTAGAAATGCTGTAACACTGACAATATAAACTTTTGGCTCCATTTAGCCACTTGGTGGCAGTAGAGGAACAGCAGGGTTTAGTAATGTACTCTTATACAATTACTTCTGTTCTATTCTAGTGCTGTTGTGAACTCATGTATTTCCTTGCACAACTGTAACTAAAATAGGTGTATCATTTAAAAAGAAAATAACAGATGAACACGTTGGAACATGGGAAGAATAGGGCAATTTATAGCATCAGTGAATGTTCCTAGTTCTAGAGATACAAAAAATAAATAAAAAAGAAACAATATAGCATATAGATATGAAAGCATGTTTTTAAATTAGCATTGCTTACTTTGCACTAATGCTTTGTGTATGGAAATACTAAGTGCTAGAGAGATTTTTCTTTACATACATGTAGATATTTGAATAAAGTAACCAACATTGGCCTTGGTATTGAGGGACACTTATAAAGGTGGTGCAAGTGCAAAATACATGAAGTAGTGATTTTTAGCATATTTGCAAAATAGATAACCTTAAGATCATTTAGTAATAAGTAGCAGCTATAGAAAATATAAGAAAAAAAAAAAGGAAGCAAAAACGGTTTGCGGAAGGAGCTCACAATCAAAGCAGGTATGTGAAAATAAGCCAGAGTTTAATGCTTCCGTAAAACAGGCTAGTACAAAAAAGGGAATGAACCACACAGTGAGAAAGACGCCTTACGCGTTTCGTGCTTCAAAAGCACTTAATCATAGGCTCTATGATTAAGTGCTTTTGAAGCACGAAACGCGTAAGGCGTCTTTCTCACTGTGTGGTTCATTTCCTTTTTTGTACTAGCCTGTTTTACGGAAGCATTAAACTCTGGCTTATTTTCACATACCTGCTTTGATTGTGAGCTCCTTCCGCAAACCGTTTTTGCTTCCTTTTTTTTTTTCCTATTGTACGGGCTGGATGGCCTGGCGTTGAGGGAAGCTCCACTTTGTTATTTCAACAGGCTGAAATCGGAGGGATTACTTTATGTTTGGTTTATCTGACCAGGAGGTCCTCCAGTGCTCTTTTACTGTATAGAAAATATAAAGCATGCACATATATTTTTATATTTGGAGCATGGTGTGATCAAATCAATCAGCACCAAATACTTACAACTGCCATACATTTAATACATTGTCACCATCTAAGGCAATATCCTTTTATAAGAAAGATTCCCTGTCATAAATATTATAAGTATCTACTCAATATAGACCTGAAATGAGACCAGATTAGTCAAAGTAGCCAAATTTCAGAAATCTCCAAAATTCAGCCACTCAATTTAGTAAATGTTGGTTCGAATATGACGAACATTTTCAGCCATATTCGGTTTGGGGATTTCAGCCCTGTGACTCGTATGGATTTGCCATACTTACATTTTCTTTAGCATTTAATGGATAATTTTTATTTTTGGATGGTCCCTTTCCCTGGGATAAGGATCGAGAGCATCAGGCATGGCGTGGAACATTAACAGAGGTTTAATTTATTTATTTTGCAGGGCCCCCAAAATATTTGTAGGTTTTTTTTGCAGGCGTCTTTCTTGATTCATCCTCTTCTAGTTGGGCAAGGTAGTGGTGGTGATGGGCATTTTAATATTATTTTAATTTTATTTTTGTTTTTCTGTAATAGCTTAGGTCCATTCGAAATATCCCCGAAACAAGCAGAAGTCCTCCCAATAGATTTCTACGGGGATGACAGAGGCTACTTTTTTGGTCAGCGGACTCCACTGGAAAAAATATGTAGAAATTAGACAGCGCTTAAATAAATACATTTATAGTCATGAAACAAGTGTACAAATACATAAATGTCTTTAATAAAATAATATTTTAGAAAATATTCAATATACACAAGAAATCAATATAAAAGACAGGGATATTATGAGGTAATTAAAAGCCATATATAGTTCCCAGCAGACAAATATACAAATATACAAACACAGCACAAACTTTTGTTGAAAGGTGATGAAGTAATAGCCATTAGACACCTATTTAAAGTTACATTAAAACCACAAATATTGATAAAAAATATCAATATATGATTATATAAGTTCGACCAGGCCAGGTACCTAGGTGCAGAAAAAATGCAAACAGACACCCCACAGGACTTGTTTTGGAACTTCCTCAACCGGTTGATGTCCGAATTTGCCACATTTGGCAAAGATGAAAGGAGTGTGTTTAAATAGTCCTGCAAGAAGCGGAAAACCAGCATTTCTACTCAACTTTATTAGTAGCAACAAAAGTGGAAGTGTCCGCATCACAGGGGAGATGCATTGTTTCCTATGATCTATTCAATATTTGTTTTCGCCTCCACTGGAGTTTGACTGCTGAAAAGTTTTAACGAAAATGAGCCACATAGACTGAAAGTTGGAAGAAGCTAAGGGAATTAATGCAATGCTGTAAAGAATGGGGTGTAGTCCTAAGTGAGGGAAAGTATAAAATAAATAATAATCTAAACCAGTATAATGTTAATAAATGAAGAAATGGTGAAGGGAAGAATCCGCACTCAGGAATCCAAGTTGAAAAATAGGTGATGTTTATTTGCAGAAATGAAGGTACATGTGAAACAGCAGAAACGCGTTTCGCGTGGATGCACGCTTAATCATGGTATAATGTTATCCATTCTGGCAAGTGAGATTATGAAGAAAAAGAGGCAGAAATCGTAGCAGACTCAATGGGCCCCTGCAGTGTGCATTGGGCATCCCCATGAATCTTTATAGAACCTTCTGATTGGCTCCCTAGTGTTTGTGGAATTGCCCATTTTTGAAGAGAAATACACATTTATTATACGTAATAAATGTGTATTTATTTTAAGTGTCATCTTTACATTTAATGTATTATTTTTATTTTTGGTCAGAGAGGTTCTTAAAGAGGTTCTCTATAGTCTAAAAGCTTTATTGAATTTATGTAGTGAACTGATGTTTTCATTATATTGACCAATAATATTTGTAAATATATTTGCAACTGGTATGCATGTTAAGAAATGTTGTTATATAGTAACGTTACTTCAGCAAAAAAAAAAAAAGGCTCTAAAAATAAAGATTCCTTTTTATATTGTAGTACTTAGCCTAGGGGCGTCCGGGACAATAATCCAGCACTGCAGTAAAGTAAAGGAAGTGGGCTGAGAATGGAAAGAATCAACAGATGGCAGGACAGGTGCACATATTGTTTGAGGGCACCCATTAGTTTATACATGCTGAAGTCTTTTAAAGCAGCCTTGTAACCGCTGTAATATTGAAGTGAATCAAGCGATTTAGCGCACATTCCACTTTGATTGCATATTGTAGGCACGCCACAGCTCACCAATAGAAACACGGTTTTCTTTTTATAGGCTGTTTCATGACACAGATACATGGATCTCTATCCCTTAAGGATTAGAGGTCAATCCAATCAGTGAAACCTAGATCATGGTAGCAATATTTATTTATAAAGTGTTTCACCAGGAAAATAGCATTGCGTTATCTCATGTCCTGGAGAGCATATGTACAATATTACACATTTAAACATGTAATAATAAACAAAATAGTCAGGCATATAAAAGGTGGTGACACATTAACAGCTATGCTGTTGCATGTTGATTCTAGATGGTCCGAGACAGATATTTTCAGGCATTTTACAAGGTTAATAAATGGTGTGTGTAAACAAAATTACAATGATATTGAGCTGAGCAACTTGAACGCAGCCCCCTGTTGCACTCTCCCAAGTGCCAAAATATACAGATAAAACCAGAGGGGGAGGGAGAGGGAAGGTGCAGTATCAAGTTGAACCTTAAAATATGAATGCAAAAACACTAATAGTGTGATACAGTATAGACCCAAAATAATCTGAATAGGTAAGTATTACACTCACAAACAGAAGTATAGATGGAGCTTGTCACAAATGGCTGGGTATAAAACTTGGTTTAATCTGCAAAAAAGTAAAAGAACACACATGTGCAGGACCAGATAGACACAACCCTTGGCCCCACTGGGATTCCACTTACAGCTGTTGGTCTCAAATGCGCATGTAGATATAGTCCAAGGTGTAAAACGGAGCCCAATTCAGTAGATAAAGAAATGGCTACTGCTGGAGGATACACTGGAAACAAACAAATAACTGCAGGAACTCAAGCTGTCACAGCTTCATTAGGAGAAAATCATACATCGTTTACAAGGTTTGATGTTTATTTCCCCAATTATTCAACACTTTGTGTAAATGATGAGTCATACAATTATATTTGCATAGAAAGATAAATGGTGGATGCAATGTACATAGAATGATGGTTGAAAATAAAGAATAATGATATTAGCTACAAATGTTACTGTAAATATGATAGAAAACAAGTAATTCAATAGGTTTTTATAATAAGTAATACATTACCGTATATACTCGAGTATAAGCCGAGTTTTTCAGCACAATTTTTGTGCTGAAAAATGCCCCCCTCGGCTTATACTCGAGTCGGTGGGGAAAAAAAACTTACCTCGTTCCTGCTCTGTCCCCCAGTGCTCTGAAGCTGCGTGGCTGTGAGGGAAGCGTTGTGAGCTTCCCTCCGGTCGCGCGGTCAATAAAGTGTGTTTTTTTTAAACACACTTTATTGACCACGCAGCTGGAGGGAAGCTCACAACGCTTCCCTCACAGCCACGCAGCTTCAGAGCACCGGGGGACAGAGCAGGAACGAGGTAAGTGCTGGGGTCTGGGGGAGGAGGATGGCATAACGAGCATAGTAAGGGGCAATATCCGGGCATATTGGGGGCAATATCCTGGCATATTGGGGCAATATCCTGGCATATTGGGGGCAATATCCTGGCATATTGGGGGAAATATCCTGGCATATTGGGGGAAATATCCTGGCATATTGGGGGAAATATCCTGGCATATTGGGGGAAATATCCTGGCATATTGGGGCAATATCCTGGCATATTGGGGCAATATCCTGGCATATTGGGGGAAATATCCCTGCATATTGGGGGCAATATCCTGGCATATTGGGGGAAATATCCTGGCATATTGGGGGCAATATCCTGGCATATTGGGGGCAATATCCTGGCATATTGGGGGCAATATCCTGGCATATTGGGGGAAATATCCTGGCATATTGGGGGAAATATCCTGGCATATTGGGGCAATATCCTGGCATATTGGGGGAAATATCCCTGCATATTGGGGGCAATATCCTTGCAAATTGGGGGCAATATCCCTGCATATTGAGGGAAATATCCTGGCATATTGGGGGCAATATCCTGGCATATTGGGGCAATATCCCTGCATATTGGGGGCAATATCCTGGCATATTGGGGGCAATATCCTGGCATATTGGGGGCAATATCCTGGCATATTGGGGGCAATATCCTGGCATATTGGGGGCAATATCCTGGCATATTGGGGGCAATATCCTGGCATATTGGCATATTGGGGGAAATATCCTGGCATATTGGGGCAATATCCTGGCATATTGGGGCAATATCCTGGCATATTGGGGGAAATATCCCTGCATATTGGATGCAATATCCTGGCATATTGGGGGCAATATCCTGGCATATTGGCATATTGGGGGCAATATCCTGGCATATTGGGGCAATATCCTGGCATATTGGGGCAATATCCTGGCATATTGGGGGAAATATCCCTGCATATTGGATGCAATATCCTGGCATATTGGGGGCAATATCCTGGCATATTGGGGGCAATATCCCTGCATATTGGGGGAAATATCCTGGCATATTGGGGCAATATCCTGGCATATTGGGGGCAATATCCTGGCATATTGGGGGCAATATCCTGGCATATTGGGGGCAGTATCCTGGCATATTAAATGGCATATTGGGGGCAATATTTACCAGTAGCTGCCTCATTTTCCACCCTAGGCTTATACTCGAGTCAATATCTTTTCCCAGTTCTTTGTGGTAAAATTAGGTGCCTCGGCTTATATTCGGGTCGGCTTATACTCGAGTATATACAGTATATGATTTAATGGTTAGCGTACGAAAACATCACTGTTATATTATGTTCCTAATCAATGCTTAACACTGGGATCTGTTCACTGCACCTCAGAAATAATACAAATCGCTTGGCACTCAAATAAATGAAGTTAATTTATTTACAAACCACCAGTGGCAACGTTTCGACTTCATAAGGTCTAATTTATTTGAATGTAGAGCGATTGGAATTATTTCTGAAGTTTAGGTAGATGGAGCTGGGTTCGCGCACCAACCAATTATTGAGTGCCGTTTTACTACTTGTTTAGGTGGAGGATGAAAGTGGTGGATGAAAATCTAGAAGTTATAAACTTTGATATTCAACAAAATGGCATAAAAAAGAGAAGGGCAGTTAGTTGTAAAGGATAAATACTTTACTTTGGAATCAAATGGTGTGTCAAGAAATTTTGTTTTGGTTCATATAAATATACACAAAACAAATCCTCTGTCAATTAGGGTTTCCAGGGTCCAAAATGCCCTTGCTAAAAGTAATTTGATTACTTAATCCTCTGTTTTCTGTTGATAGATCGCATTAGATAAAGAAGAGCCAATCAGCATTACGGACCATTTACACGTGGACACTTAACTTAACGTGGTCTTTTTTATATTTCCAATGTTTCTTAATTTTACATTAAGAAACTGATCCACATCAGTATTTTTTGCATTTTTTTTTTTTACTGTTTTGGGATTATAACTACTCATGTTGGAAATTTGTGACACTGGTGATAGATTCACTGTTACTTTTACTCTGGTAGTTATTGAGTTGTTGACACAATGCAATAAATTGGTTCAGACCCTTTTAAGGTATTTCTCATGGTCTGCCAATATTGTTAAATATTTCCTCTGGGCATTCCTATCCTTGCCCAGAGTACATAGCTAGTTGGGGAACTAGATTATTGGATAAGCTCTCTCATAATTTAAACTGATCATTGTGGGTGAGCTGGAACCTAAATTTTGCTAGGCCATGGACCTCCGATTCTTCCGTAAGTAGATTTCTATGTAACCTACCATTAAATAAATAAATAAATGGATTTAGCTTTGTTTTAAACAAAAAGGTGATTGTCCCTAAGCCTCTCAAATAATCAGGGAAGCTTACACTATATATTTTAAGTACACAAAGAGAAATATATAAACTTTATATATTTTATTTTACATTTTAATTTATTATTCTTGTATCACTTTTATTTACAGGAAATATCATAAACATATTTGCAGTGAATACTGTAAGATCCCCCCATGACTTCAATGGGAGTTTTTAAGATAAAAGTACCCATTGGCATGGGACAGGTTGAACAGATATTCCCTTCGAAGGGGGTTAGCTAAGAACAAGGTCTACTGCAGGGCTGCATTGAAGTCTTGGTTAATTCTCTAAACATGCTTCGTTTAACTGATCCGCCTATCAAAAACCAACTATTGAAATTAAAGCTGCTAGGTGAAAAATTCCAGTAGTAATAGTAAAGTTAGTAGATTAAGATATCTAATAAGCACAGCACTAACCACACAGAGGAACCCAGGTGCAATATGTTGTGTTTTTATTTTACACAGCTTAAATCAGAATAGACCAGATTATTATTATCTACCATAATTAATATTCTATATGTACAGTGGCGTATGACTTGGATCCTTCAATACCTATGTAGACTACATGGCCAAAAGTATTGAAACACACCTCTTAATTATTGAATTCAGGTGTTTCAACTAGACCCATTGTCACAGGTGAATAAAATCAAGTACCTAGTCATGCAGTCTGTATTTGAAAACATTGGTGAATAAATGGGTCATCCTGAAGATCTCAGTGAATTCAAGCATGGTACTGTGATGGGATGCCATCTTTGCAATAAGTTAGTTCATGAGATTTCATTCCTGCTAGATATTCCACGGTCAACTGTAACTGACATTATTGGGAAGTGGAAGAGTTTAGGAACAGCAGCAACTCAGTCACGAAGCAAAAGACGTTGTAGAAGAGTTGAAGCTCTTAAAGCAAAGGAGGGGAACCAACTACATATTAATGTCTAAGGATTTAGAATGCAATGCCATAAAAGTATGTGTTGGTGCCATAGTCAGGTGTCCAAATACATTTGTCCATATAGTGTATAGCAAAATGTATAATGAGTGTAAATATGCAAATATTTTTTTTTACTATGTATATTTATGTTATGTTATGCCTGTGTGATGACTCAATAAAAGTTTAATTTAAAAAATGTAGTATATTAACCCTTTAAGGACCAGGGATTTTCCTGGGCCAAGGACCAGAGCGTTTTTCAATTTTTAATACGCGGTTTTTGAAACATAATTTTCCTCTCTCTCATTTAACGTACACATACAAGTTATATGTTGTTTTTTAAAGGACAGTTAGAGCTTTCTTTTGATACCCTATACATAAAAATGATTTACATTTTAGTATTAAAAAATTAATATAAAAGAGGAAATTTTTGAGGAAAAAAAAGTTTTTCCCCATTATTTTCCCAGTAATAACCTACATAACTAGTGCAACACTAACCCACTTATCCCCCCTAATTAACTAACTAATAAAAAAGAAAAATATTGGTTCCCAAACCCCCCATAACAAAAAAGACAGAAAAAAACTCTGAAGAGTGCGATGTCAGATCAGTAAAAATCATGCAACAGGCATGCAGGGGTTAAATTTTATTAAATAAATATATTAAAATTACCTTTATTTATTAAAAAAAACTTTATAAATTGTAAAAATAAAAAAATCTGTTAAAAAAAAAACTAAATGAGGGCCATAAAGTGGAAGGAAACTGATCACAGTTAAAAACTGTGATCAGCAATGAAAGGGTTAATTTTTAAAAAAAATTTTTTTTTTACCTTTGTATTTAATTAATTTATTTTTACTTACAGGTCACTCTCTGTGCTTCACTATAAGAATGTGAAGCACAGAGAGTGAATTAGAGGCAAAGTCAGTGTGTGAACACACTGACTTTGCCATCTAATTTGCATGTTATCGCGGTGATCACGTTATCACCGCGATCACATGCCCGGAAATCCACTGATCGGGTCCAGGAGCTTTGCCTCGGGTGCGAGGCTTAGTCCTGGACCCGTTGCAGACTAGCTGGCGGTGCCCACGGAGCGCACCGCCGGCTAGACTGCATGACGAGTTAACTCGTCATAAGGTCGCTAACGCGGCGGCTCTTATGACGAGTTAACTCGTCATAAGGACGGGAAGGGGTTAAACACAGAAATATAGATTATGATGGAAAATAAGAATTTATAGGGATCTGTTGATGAAAGTGTGAACTGAAAAGTGAATTGCAAAAATCAGACGTTAATAGCTCAGGTTTAAAATGTCTTGAACTTGCTTACCTACCCAACTCAACCAGTGATGTCTGTTTTTGGAGTTCACTTGTCACTTCATCACAGTTCATTTATTTAGTAAACAGACCCCATTGTGTACCATTTAGTCTCCTCATTACTCTAATTACATAACACCAGTTTAGTTGTGCTTCTGCGTACTTCTTTGTTTATATTTGTAATATTTTCAGTTGTAGCTCTTTAACCAAATAGTTCCTTGACATATTCACCATCCTTCCAATATTTTCGTTTTAATCTGATTTAAAACGTTGTCCTAACCCCTTAATGACATGACCTTTTGACCTTGTCTTTCCCTTGGTGAAAAGGCCTGTTTTGACATTTCTGGGGTGTTTGTGTTTAGCTGTCATTTTCTTCTTTCTCATTGTACTGTACCCACACAAATTAAATGTTTTTTTTTTTTTATCATCATAAGAAGGGCTTTCTTTAGATACCATTATGTTCATCATATCTTATAATTTACTACAATCAAAATCATAAAAAATACTGAAAAAATAAAAAAACCCCTTTTTCTAACTTTCACCTAAAAGATAATTTACACAAATACAATCATTAAAAAAGATCCCATCTAAATAGTTTCTAAATGTTGTCCCAAGTTCAGAAATATGCTTGTTTTCATGTTCTTCTGCAGTTTTTTGCAAGTTATAGAGCAAAAAAAAAAAATTGTGTTTTTTTTTTTATTCAGTGAGATTTGGCCCCAACACGAATCCTAAATTTAACCCCAACCCTTAATTTAACCCCAACTTGGACCCCTATGCTAACCCTTAATATATTCTAATTTTAATTTAATTGTTACCCTATCCCTTATGCTAACCCTAATTTAATTGTAACCATAACAAGAATTCTAACCCTGACACTAGATTATAGCTAATTAAGTCTATTTTTTTTTATTGCAATCTAGGGGCAGTCAAGCAACAGCATTAGAGCGATGGAAGGGAATTTTTTTTCACGTCTGAAGCTCTACCCACGAGAGGGCAGCAGCCATATTGGAGGAGCATGCTGCTCTCCAATATGGCGCCCATGATCACTCCGTGCAGTGATTGTGGGTGCCCGAGAACGGAAATTTCAGTGCTGCCTAATGCCTCGACAACGAGGCAATAGAGCAGCACCAACTTAGCGGTTTTTGCGATCGTTGATTGCCGCAAGACGTGCCAGACATGTCCATTGTCGTGAAGGTGTTTATTATTGATTAAATCATAGAAATAGTGAAGCACTTATATTAACAAACATATATAATGAAAGGTGCTGCTGAAATTACCAAAATTATATAAATAGACAGAGCACATTTATACAAAACATGCATTAGAATTCCTTAAAACTACATTAAAATGCAAAAGATGGAGATTCAGTACCATCATACTGCCATATTTACCCACAATTAAAAGTGTTTTGGTAGAACTTGCAAGTATAGGATTCATTTTATTTAGTATCACTGTAAGAATGATGTGACCATATAATATTACTAAATTGTTTTTTTCTTTTTAATGTGAAATATCAGGTAGACATAGTTTTATGAAAATGGGCAGCTTTAAGCCTGTTTTAAGCCTGTTTTGTATAAATATATATTTTATACATATACTCACTGCTCAATAAAATGAACTACATTTCTATTAACCACAATTTAATAGAAAGAGACATTGTAGAAAAATTAAGCAAATTAAGGAAATTAGTTTTATGATGTTATACAGCTTCAATTAAAACAATCCCACTAACAAAACAGAAAACAAGAATACAATTTAGATTATTTAACTATGATTGATGGTAACCAAGTGTAATCTGATGTTAGCAATCACTTAAAAAACAAATTACTGCAAGAGAAATTAAATAAGTTACACAGCAATTACCATTTGGAGAGAACCCAGGGCCTGATAGGATAACTCATTAACTTTATACCAAATGTCCAGATATCATTAGATCACATATAAACATGTAAATGGATGCAATATGAACCATTGTTGGATTTCCATGTATTCGATCACAGCAATCATGTTCAAATAGCTATGATTTTATATATAAATGTGTATATGTGTGTATTTGTTTTTAGTACATTTTTATGGTTTTTTTCTACTTAGAGAATGCATGTGATATAACAAGGTTACATGTCGGATGACAATAAACATAGAGCAAAGTCATACATTTATACTTAACTAAAATAGGTCACCTATCTGACCTAAATGGGTGAAATACAGAAACCAGTCTTATAATAACGATAAACAAACTACTGCTATACTGAAAATGCTATGTCTATCTATACCTAAAACGTCACTAATTAATAGATAGATGCCAACCTGTATACGAAGATCTTATGTCTATATTGAGGGTAGCTGAGAGCCTGTTTAAACATCATAGATCGGTAATATGTAGCACAATTCGAAGATGTTCCAGCACAATTATTGCAAACATAAAATCTCTTTTTATTTTATTCAAAATCCAGAACTTCAACTGGCTAAGGGGATAGACAACTTAAACCAGTAGGGTATACTAAAGGCTGGCCTTTAGTATGTGTGTATTTATAAATATGTGTATATGTTTCCTAGCGGAGGAAAGCAAAATAACAAATAGCTGAAACCATATTAATCCACCCATTGCCTTCAGAATAGGGTCATTGTTTTTTGGAAACCTGTCATATAATATAATTCTGTGTGTAGTTGGATAGTGCTTAATGCTACAAAAAGAACCTCAGAAGGTTTTCACTTGGTCCTATAAATTGTCCTCATGGTCCTTTGTCCACCACACAACCATGTGAATTACTCTCACAAGTTGGCTGCCATACAGTGACAGATTCCCTACCATGTTGAACAATTGTCATCGGACATTGTGGTTTAAGGCATCCATTGACTTTCTCCAAATTCATTGTGATAGCTCAGTTGGTAAATGCCCTGACTACAGAGCTTGCTCAAACCTCAAAGTCACAGGTTTGAATCCTGACAGGGTCATCTCAGCCCTTCATCCTTCCGAGCTTGGTAAATCAGTACCATTGATTTGGTAATAATAACAGCTATTATTCAGAGGCGGATTTAGTTAATTCTGACAGCGTCTACTAAAAAGTGCTTTGAGTCTCACTGGGAGAAAGGCATTATATAAATGCTAGTTGTTATTATTAGTATGCATTGTGCAGTGACATGCCGTGTGAGATTCTCCTGTCAGAAGAGCTGTAATACATTGTTAAATCTTTATATATTAAAGGAATGTTCATCTCAACTCACCTGCACCTCACTTGTTGTGAATAGCTCCCTTAGAACAGAGCATTAGCCTTGGATGTAGTTAGTTCTGGATGGTTGCCCTGTCATAAATTCCAGCTTGGTGTAAAATTATTTTTTGATACATTCGATTTAACCCTGTCACTGTTCTAAGATTGTGTCCATGTTTGGAATATATTGTCCCACTGAAACATTAAATAAGTTAGCAGTTTTTGTGAAAGACGTATCTGCAATTTGGTCACCAACTAATTGGCATCTTTGGAACACAATAACAATATAGAAGTTTTTATAATGGTTTTTTTTCTATAAAGAGACCTCATTGGGTGTAACCCAGAAATATCATCATCAAAAAAACATTTTCAATTTCCTCATGTTGTTATTGGTCGGATGTCTTGTAGCTGATACAGTATTGCTAATTGGCAATCCATATAATATGAATCACCATTATGATATATTGTATAAGTAAAATCCAACTCCAATCTCAGGTAAAAAAAAAAAATAAATATCAATTCGAATTTCTGATCAGCTATGTCAGCTGACCAGAAGTCCCAGCCTACTATTGGCTGGTTTTCAAATCCCACCTAGATGGGACATGGTGATTTCTAGTAGCTGAGAAAGTGAGCCAATGAGAAGCCTCCTATAGGCTTTTGAAATTACAGCCCTCTGCAGTCCCCTGTTTTTTTCCCCTTTTTTCTTAGGGCCAGCAGCGGGGCATGGTTTTTATTTGGGGGAGGGGGGGTGGGAGCACTGGGGGAGCTCCTGGGTTATAATGTGAAGGTAATGGCTGCGTTAAGCAGCCTGCACATTTCAACGCCCTTTTTCTTTAGCTCTACAGCTTAGCAGGCAAAAACCGTAATTTCGCACCAAACAGTAATTTCTGTAATCACCACAAAAAAACAGTATTTTTTATTACCAGATCGGCTATACCTCCATGAAAACATTGAGCTGCCTAGTGGGAGGGGTAATTTTTTTATCAGGTACGGTAATGATGTTACCGCACGTGCTACTGGAGTTGGCTGTGGTTATAGACTCACAACTGCCCGGTAAATTATTGCTAATGCCAGTTTTTAAATTAACGGGAGCCATAGAATCAGGCCATTGAGCTTATATGTTCCAACAGCGTTGATGTTAGTTTTTAGCCAAAAGCTTCCAGTGACATGTGGTAGGGTAAACAGATTTCCACCAGTGAAAAGTATTTGTATTCACCCCTACTCAATGTAACAATTGTATTGTGAAAACTTGTACAGGACATAGTGCTTACCACTTTAAGGACCAGACACATAAGGTATACTGACCACAATAAATGCGGGCCTGTCCCCACTGCTATAGTAGCATCAATGCTGAAAAACAAGCAAAGAAGAAGATCCAGACAACCAAGGAAACCAAGGAAAGGAGGAAGATCCAGACAACTTTACACTAGTAAATGGCGATCCTAGTTTACCAGTTAGTTGTATATCAGGAACATGTATACAGCTGGGGATGGCCTACATATCCCGTAATGCTTTGTGTGCTAAGAGGCTGGCTGGAGAGTACAGGAGATGCATTCTTCCAACAGTTATAGGGCCTTGGTTTGACACATCCGTGGTATATTCAATGTTCTTTTTTATTACCCTTACACCATGGACAAGAAACAGAAAGCTTAACAAGTTTTGTGCATGATGATGCTTTACGATTATGCACCATTGTGTGTAAAATGTTTTAGGACTTCTGCATGTAAGCATTGCCAAAATTAATGGCACCACTTCCAGTTTCGGATAAAATATTCAAAAATGTAAGGAACTTCATTACAGGTGCACCAAGAAAAAGAAGATAGCTAGACATTTATTTTTACCCGGATTTGCCACAGACTTTTTAGTTTATCTTAAGAACCAGGTCTTGACCCCCCCCCCCCTTTTTGTTCTCTCCATATTTTGTCAAATTTTGGAATTACTAATTTCAACAGAGGTTCATGCTGCTATTTTTAAACTATTATGTACCAATACTGTCATATAATACAGACACATTGAGGGGGATTTATACAACAGGTACTCAGTAGAGGTAAAATAAAAATAAAAAATAGATGTATCTTCTTTGAAAGCAAATACAATAAAGTGAACATGTGCGCTAGTGACAAACACTAGAGAAAAAAGAGCATTACCCTTTTCTATGAGACGAAATGCTCAGATATTATGCAAAGGGAAAAACAAAAACAATAATAGTGTAGTATATCAGTGCAATGGTATAATAGTGCAAAGTGCATAAATGGTACACTCACATTTACATGAGCAATACCCTGCTCAAGATAAATAGCGTGGGTGAGCTCAGATAAGAGCAAGTAGATCTTGTAGACCAGCTCCAGAGGCAGCCCGGATAGCCAGATCACATGGGAAGGAGAAGGCAGGATTGCACAAGTAAGTATTTTAACATAAGCAATAAAACCAACAAACAATAAGATCTTACATTTAAAAACGTATTAAAAGTCCCAGATGCTTGTCCATAAAACCAATAGTGTTGTCTGTGCACTCCTCTCCTCTCACACTACGCGTTTCCCCTCTTGTTGAGGCTTTTTCAAGACGTATCTTCTTTGCTTGAAGAAGTCATTTCAAAAGTTTACTTAAAAACTCTGGAATCTATGAGATTTTCCTCAATTTCAGTTATTGGTAACCTTAAAGCAAGGTCTTTTTTTCTTTAACAAAACCAACTTTACCTCATGAATAATTTTATTTTATTTTGTTTTGACCTTGTGGACTATAGTGATTGGCCGGTAAGCGTGAGGAGATTTGTCACACTTTCAGAGAAGGAGTCTTTTACTAAAGGGATATAATCGAACGGTGCCACTGAAGCTCTGTAAATTATAGTTTATACAAGGAATTGACCTACCATAATAACTTGAATGGCAGTGCTATAGATTGCATTGTATATATATATATATATATAACATGTAACACCATAGCATTCTATAATTAGTAAAGACAATTTTTTTTTGACATTAGTTAGCTTATTTTATATATAATTGATGACCATTTCTCTTCTATGTACACCAAGGATAATAATTTCATGGACAGGAATAGTATGTATCAGTTATCCTGTGGATGGTTTATTCTTTAGTCAGTGTTTTTAGCATACAGATGTTGTGGATTATTGAACTTGTTAACATGCACTCGTGAACCCTATAAAACTATCCGGATGCCTGCAGGCACACACCAGCAGGTGCAATAATGTCTTTTACAAGTGGATGTTTCTGATTAAATATCAGAGCGTGTTAGGAATTCAGTGTACACCTGTCATGAATAGAGAACAAACTGTAGGCCAGAAAACAAAGGCCACCAATTGTCTGTAGCCATATATAAAACTAGTTCACAATAAAGTTGTGTAATGTATGTATATATGTATGTATGTATGTATGTATGAATACTAGGCAAATTAGTTCACCATAGATATACATATCTATGGCTAACTAGTTCATAATTAAGTTGTGCTATCACATGAAGACATTGCTCTTAGTCCCTAGAAGCTGGATTGAGTTTTAACTTTGTATATTTGTATATATGCCACAGATTTCATATACATTTACCCTGTATTAATAAAGGGACACTATCACTTACAAAAGATGTAACGAGATTACCTCATCATTTAAAACAAACACAAATATAAATCATATACCACTGTTTGTTTTTTGTACATGATTGAATTAATTGCATATAAAAGAAAAAATACAATTAGGTGTTTATCTCCAGCATCCTTTTTGAGAATATTTACCATGATGCAACATCATCCAAAATTAGAATTGAGCGGACACCTGGATGTTCGGGTTCGACAGGTTCGGCCGAACTTCGGAAAAAAGTCCGGGTTCGGGCTCGAACTTGACCCCGAACCCCACTGAAGTCAATGGGGACACAAAATTTTGGGCACTAAAATGCCTCTAAAAAAGTCCTGGAAAGGGCTAGAGGGCTGCAAAAGGAATTAAAATGTGGGTAAGAGTAGGACAAGTGCCCTGCAAACATATATGGATAGGGAAATAACTTAAAAAAACACAAAATACATACAAATTAAAAATACTGTACTTTTTAGCACCCAAAACTATTAGAATTTTTCAAAGTGCGCTGTAAGCACAGTATTTATAATAGGTCATTCTTATGAATGGGGACTCTATTTCGGTTTATAGAATAGCAATAGCATTACATGTATTCCAGAAACCGAAAATCTATAAACCGAAAGACATTCGGTTTATAGACTTTTGTTTTTTAGAATACATTTAATGCTATTGCTATTCTATAAAAAGACACATTGCACAAATGAATAGTAACCTACCTAGCATTACACATATGACTAAAATAGTTTTTGTTGTCTCACAATCAGCTCTGTGATCGAAAAAGAAATTTAAAACAAAAAAATAACCAGTCGATAATTCCATCTGCTTTATATAGAAGTTCAAACGATTTAGCAGTGTCACCACCAACACAGACCATCACTGGAATGGAAAAGTGTACATCGTTTTAACCAGTGATCTTGTAAATAGTTTAAATCACTTGCAGATAAAGTCATTTGTGCAGCCTGGAATAACCATTCATAAATATATATATTTTTTTCTTTAAAAAAAAAAAAAAAGATGTTTAAGCAGAATAAGAAGGAGGGGGCACACCAGAAACCAGGAAACTCCTGTTCAGGGAAATCCCAATTGCCAAAAAGTTCATTTTAATTTTGGAGAGGTCAGCAAGGATAAATTGTTTACACAAAAAAAGTATACGGAATATTTTGACAACTCAGATTGGTAGGTCAGTTTTCTTTGTCCTTAAGCAAACAGTTCACGTACTTTTTCATTATAATAATACTGTTATAATTTAACTGTCAATGACCTAAGACTCTTTCCCTTGGGGTGGGTCATATTTTGAGCTTTCCCAAAAATTTTTTTACTGGCTTATTTTCCATCAGCTAATTCCAGATGTGCTCCACCTCACTCCCACCCACATTCATCTTGACAGGTCCAGCAGGGAGATGTAGCTCTACACTGGAAGCATGTCATTTGGCTTTGTGCTTACCATAGTGCTCATTTTTCACAGCACTAATGGGAGAGTTTGGATGACTCATGCATCTTGTTTCAACTGAACACTCATACAGCTAAGTAAAATACCTCTGAATATCACACAAATTAGACACACGCTCAAGGTCAGTGTAATGAAAATTCATTTCTAAACTCTTTGAGCTTATTTAGCTGTGAAGCTTTATGATTTAATGATGTTCGATGAGCAATCACAGACCTTACCATGGATACTGGTGTCCTTGTAAGAACATATTGCCTATCCCTGACCTTAAGACCTATTGGGTTTCTTCTGATAGTAAGTCATGGTGACCAAATATTAAAGAAAGTGCAGTACACCTGCAAAAGTTAAAATGATAAAACTATTTAAACTGGCCATATTCGGCTTGATTACATTTGAATGTATCTTTCTTGTTTAAAATATATCAATCCTTAAGTAGGAAGCAAACCAAGCACTAGTAAACATACTTCTTCCAGAGTCTGCTTGTAGGCATGGTTTGTGGAGGTGCTCCTCCAAGGATTTGTTCACTGTGCTCTATTAACAAGGAATTACCTGTTTCCATTAAGCAAATCTCCTAGTGCTTAGTTCTCCTTTACTTTACTAGTGCCATTGTCTAAATGAAACATGATAGAAAGAGCATTTATCGTGATGCAATCAGCAAAACATGGTTTTAATGAGTTTAAATGTTGGCAGTAGTCATTCATTAAAAAACCCATTGTGCCTTCTTCGAAAAACACAGGTTTATGAGTAATGTTCATGCAATAACCGGTCAATAATTAAACTGTAATTATTTTTACTGAAGTTGGTATACATTATTTTCCTTGAATATTTCATGTCACACCCATGATAAAAAGTCTACCAGATACTTGACTACAGGAAACAATTAATGCCATAGCATAGCACATTATTTATTGGAGGAAAAATAGCATTGGATTACTTTCATTGAAATATGTATTTGAACATAGTTGCTTTTAGCAGTGTCGTCCAATAAAGGGAACATTCAGTATTTTTAGAACCAGTTGAGATAAATTAATGGACCAATTAAAATTTTTAACACATTTATCAAAATAAAACCTTATTTTATTGTCAAAATGTAAAACATTTAAAAATTAATATTAAAATGTACATTAAGCCATATTTTAGGGTTCTCTATATGTTTTTCTTTCTTTCTTTTTTCCAGTTGCCCCAAATTCCACCACAGACTGAGACCTTATAAATTCGCCATGACTTATGAATTTCACAGTGACTTTCTCACTTGACAAATACAGATCTATAAAAGGTAGTGATTAAATCTGCTACCATAACACCACAGACTCCACCCCTGATATATGTCACAGAGATATATACGTGCACCTCGAGGAAGCCAACAAAAATGTGTTATATAAACATAGTGCCATGATGTACAGTTAGGTCTGGAATGTACAATGTACACCACCACAATGGATTTGAAATGACACAGCACAAGATGCAATTAAAGTGCAGACTTTAAGTCTTAACTCAAGGGGTTGAAAAAAAATATTGTATGTGGGGGGGCGGAGCCAACTGCCGAAGAGACAATGGTCTTCCTCCTGCCACTGTAACCTGGCGTAAGTCGTTGCTCCTCTCACTGCTCACTTACGTGTGCATACTGCCAAGTACGATGTGGTTCAGCTCTTCCCCTGATAGTAACACATGATGGAAAGCATGGCGGAAACTGTGACACTGTTACAATCCATAGATCTACCTCCACTACATGATGAATGGCCGACCCTTCCTGGACCGCCTGACCAGTAGTAGACCCCTACCTCCCAGTCCTGTTGAACGGGTCAGGACACTGTTGACTCCTCCGTGCAAGTTGGTTGCTGTTGTGAACGTTTTGTATTTTTTTTGGACCTGGACATGTGCGAGTGAGTGGTTCCCCACATGCACATTTTAACTGTTTGAATCTGAAGTGGTTGTGGAGTTTTCCTAGACGAATGGCATAATGTTGGCTCCCTCCCCCTTAGGGCCACTTGCCTCCAGGGATGGAGGTTTCCTTTTTGCCACATGGACCCCCTCTTTTTGTACTGTACTCCTTTGCTGCAGTCGGTAACTCTTTCTTGAGCTCCCTTTAGCTCTATTCCTTTCTTTTCTACCCATGCTCAACTATTCCCCTCTTTTCCTAACTACTTGCTCTACTCTTAACTATTCTTTACACTGAGATGTTGATTTACCTGAATAGGCTCTCTACTAGAAAACTATTTTTTCATTAGATGACCTCCCGACCCTTATCTTCATATTGCATATTTTATTGTTGATATCGTGTACCCCACAGTTCTGTCCATAATTGTTCCCTAACATAACGGCTGACTATCTGTGACAGCCCCCAGTTAACAGATCCCGTCAGGTCAGCTAAGCCATATTCATCTTAGGTGCCTAATGTTTGATTAGAGCTTAGACTGGTTTATGTTTCGCTTAAGATATATTGTGTTCATTCTTATCATTATTACAATTACTTACTTGAGGGCACTGCCCACACACAGACCTGGGAATGGCAATGTGTAGGATAACTAAAAGGCGGTTTACTGAGCATAACTGATTTACAATCTTTAGTGATGTTATAACCAAAGTGTATATTTTTCGTGTCTCTCAAATAACTTCAAAAACGAGTTGCTTCTCTGGAAAAGTTATTGTATACAAATCATACAGTACTGTATTATTGTTATTTATTGCTGAATTATTTTCACACTTTACTGTTACAACTAATGTGTGGCTCAGTAAAATTGTATTTAAAAAAATAAATATTGTATGTAATGTTTTGGAATTGCAATGATTTTCATACATAGCACACTTATTTCAGGGGCTCAAACGTAATTGGACAAATTAACACAATTTGTAATACTTTGTTGAGAATCCTTGGCAGGCAAAGTCTGGTATACATGGACATCACTAAACGCTGGATTTTCCTCCTTAGAATAAAAAACAAAAAACGCAATGGTCCTACTCTAAAGGTTTTCTCTCAGCAGAGAGCAAACCAAAATAAAAGCCCAGTCAAGAAGGCCTGGGTTTTCAAATGCTCACAGGAGGTATCTGATTGGTTATCTCTGTCAGTCAATCAAAAGCTTCTCTTTGGAGGTATTTTCAAACCAGCCAATAGCAGGACTGGGAGTCAGTCAATCAGATGGCTCCTGACAATGGATGACAATGTAGTATATATAGATGATAGCCTTCTTTTTGTGCGGTATCTAAAACTGTTGTCTTTGGACACATTTTCTCTTTTGATTCTGCTCCTTTGAAGAGGATTGAAATAAAAAATTAAACTATTGGAAACCCTTATTATGGTGAAGGCTCAAACTAGATTATTATTCACCAAAAAAGCTCTAGATTTGGTAACAAACCAGGCAGGATTCTGGATAGGGTTAAACAAAGAATTGAAATAATCAGGACACATGGTGTCATAATCTGTAATTCCCTTTCTTCATGGCCACATTAATCACTTGGGACTGAGACCCAATATGTGTTCCTGGATCAGTGCATTATATACAAGACCATCGACTTGTGTGTGAGTTAACAGCCTACTTTCACAACCATTTAACAATCTGAACAGAACCCGCCAGGGCTGTCCCCCTTCTCCACTTCTCTTTGTGCTGCCGCTAAGAGTCATTTTAAAATGCAATGAGATCAAAAGCAAACATATGTGGTATAAGAATGAGCCAATCACAGTACAAAGTTGCAATGTTCACTTATGCCATGCTTTACACAAGTAACTTAACCATCTCCCTACCATCACTCCAGAAGGAACTTGCATGAATTAAGGAAACGGTAGTACCTCACAGTCATCTCAATTAGGAGATGAAGTTATTTGCAGCTTGTCTCCTGTTACATTAAGTAATTTTTTGTGAGTATCCCTATTCTAATAAAATATATAAATTCAGGTGGGTACGGACCAATTTTAGCACTTAACTAAGGACTCTAGTAATCTAACTAATTTTAATACTCACGTTATTAATACACTATTGTACACACCTACATCTGTATCACTATGTCCCTTTATATGTGCGTGATCTGTTTTTATATTAATTCATCATTAAAGCTATATTTTGTAACTACAAATTAAGTTGTTACTTTTTCCCTAAGCTCTTCTAAACTATACTCTACCTAGGAAGCAATATAACAGAGGTACATCTATATAATAACATTTTACAGAATAATATAAATTAGAAGAACTAAGGTCAGTCTTCTCCTTTACTGAATAGGAGGGACACAAACTGGTTATTTCTTTTTGTTTATATTTTTCTACTGAATATTTTACATGAAAAGACAGCAAGCCTTAAGACAATTTTGGACACTGCATGTTGTTGATTTGAGGGGTTAAAAGTTTGGTTACATGTTTTGGGTTCAAAGTTGGAAAAAGTAAGGAAGTGGAATCACTTGCGGTAATTAATGAGGCCCGTCTGTGATTGAGATGGAATTCTAAACCTAATTTTTGAGGAACAATATCACACCGATACTCTGTGTATATGTTCAAATCTGAGTAATAAACAGTAACACGCTATTAGATCAGGTAAATCACCTTTAATTAATCTTTTCTTTCAATACATATTTTACCAGGGCAAGGATTAGAATATCTTATAGAACTGTTTATGGAACTGTATGAACTACTTTGAACTGTAATATCTATTTTCTTTGGAGAACCTCTCCTGAAACTCTATATACATTGTTTGTAATCTTGTATGTTGGAGGCTCTCATCGATATCTGTAAGATGTGTTATGTAATATTGTGTGTGGAATTTCCTGGGAAAGTTAATACAAAAATTGCAAGTAAAAATCAAGGCAGTAACTCTTAAAGGGCTACAGCTTTTAGAAAATGGGAGATTTGTTTAATATATATTATGCTTATGTTTACCTGTGACATTTCTGTTATGAGTGTGCATATGGCCACCCTTGGTAATACATATCTTGAAAACTTCAACAATATGCCAAAGAATTGTATCAGAATCTCTTCCCAAATTTTAGCACACCACACATTTTTCTTTTTTGATCTATACATTGAATTTGATGTGTTACCACTTTCCAGAGGAATGTTTACTTCCTCTGGCTTCTTTAGTGAGGTATCTTATGAATTAATGATTCATTCAAATGTTTTTAAAGAGGATTTCAGCGCCAATGTCAATTGCATTCTGCAAAAAAAAAAAAATGTAAACATTTAAAGAGACTCTAACATGTAAACAACAGATTTTTCTATGTTTGGATTTATACTGTATGTGAGTATCATGCAGTTTAGTTGAAGTTGATACAGCTGCCAGCAACAGTGATCTTGTGGTAGGGTTTCTCATAGTCTCCTAGTGTCACATATACCCTTTAGACCCATATACCATAGACCCGTGAAGTGTCTGTGTTTTCCCTTATCTCTGAACAGTCTTTGTATATATTTGCTCCATTATAATATGTTTTATTCACATTAAACCATCATCTTTGGAACATCGAGTGCCAGATCTTCTTTTACCTTCTATACTCAGCATATTCGACTGCTTACTCTGTGCACAGTGGATTCAAAAACTTGCAGACATCAAAAGTGAACACTTTCCCGCCTGCAAGGAGTAGCCCGTCTATCCTGCAAAGGAACGGCATACTATTCACATATACCCTGCTCCATCTTACCTGTGTACTTCATGGGTACCTCAGTCCTTGAGAGTAGAGTATGATTATGTAGTTTGCATGATACTTAAGTTTGAAATTCCCATCTAAATTCCCTCTTTATTGAGTAGACCCTTATATATATCTATGGAATATCCATTCAGTCAATGGGCTCTTCTATAGATGCTCTTGGCATTTGAAGAGCAGTAAGTGTAAGTGTTTTTCTGACAATTTACTGTAGCAAACATTTTGTTGTTTCTTTTGTAAACCAGTGCAATACAAAATTCCGTTGCACTACTATATTTGGTAAAATTAGCTTTTTTTCCTGATTTTTCTGAAATAAATATAACAAACACATTTAAAAAAAAAATTATGGTATATAAATATTTTAACAATAAATACTTTGCTTTTCCAAGGATAAAATTACAGAACGGATTTATTCATAGCTTAAAGTAAATGATGTTACTGGAAATTAGAGGGGTATTAGTAAAGGTCACTGATTACACTCCTGAGTACAACTCATAAGTCACGTTGGTACTTAACTACATTACCATTGTAAAATCGAATTAAAGTTCTGATTGCATGCTATAATTCAAAGGCATCTATTCAAATAAATGAACTGCAAAGAAACAGTGGAAAGAAATGTAAAACGGTCATCTACGTGTGCAATGAAAAGGAAAATGTAAAAAACACAGCTACATCAATATGGTCTATTTTTCCCATAATCTAAGAAAGTCTTGTTCAAATTGCATCACAAATTGCTTCCTTTTCTTGCTTTAGATAAGTTACAGTTACCAGCAATTTTTGCAAAAAATGGGGTTATAGTGAAATCTTTTGTTAAACAAAGACTACCAATGTAACAGTGAATGGAGTAAGTTGATAAAGCTGGTATTTTTCTGACACTGAACTGTGTTCCATTTTAAATGAAATGTGCCTAAAACAGTCAACATTAGGTCTCTTGGGTACTAAGATTCACATGTTGGTACTTCTAATATCCATGGCCACTTCTGAATATACTTGTTGTATTTGGAAGAGCAGGCCTGAAATGATCATTCATACAAGATATAAGGATACAAAAAAACAAAACAATTAGGAAAAGTGTGATATATACTGCTTAACACAGACCAGTCTGGTAGGTTTAATGAGTTAACAAAGGAACATATGGAACTTGTATGCATTTACCAATAGTTATGACACGGGAACTTCCCGTATATTATGTTCCTCTCATCCATTGTATTCTTCTTGGATTGCTCAATAACACTTATTTTGTCTGTCCAGCAACAATATATCTGGCAAATTGTATTTTGGGTTGGCACATATAATAATGCTGACATTTAAATCCAGCAATTATTTGCATATATAGTCACTATATATGCTACAACCATCAAGCAATACATAAACTACTGAGGTTGAAGTAGCAATGTTGCAGGGGTATAAAGGGATTTGCAATAACTTTTACAGACATCTGACAAGTTTTACAGACATCTGACAAGTGGAAATAGAGTACTCTAAAGGACACCATATAAAATGTATCTTTGATAACACATACGATGTGCTGGAAGATCACTGATTTAAGTTTTCCACACATAGATGCCAATGGGAGATAAGCATGGCAGAAAGCCTATTTCACATGGGCTGCATAAACTGAGTCTATGACCCTCATGTCTCTCATTGCAAGTGTGTGACATGAGTTATTCACTACAGATGAGCGTAATAGTAATATGAAACCCAATATTGGGAAAATCTATGTCAACATATGACACGGCTAGAAAAAAGGTGAGATGATATGAACATTTCATTTCCCTGACATAAAGATGCATTGAGCAGGGATATATCTACCAACATTTTCCTGCAAGAAATGTAGAATTTAAAGCTTTAACTATGCATTATCTAGGCCAGCTGATCTCTTCTAACGAGAAGCTGTTAGAATGTGCAGTGTATGGTTGAGTTGATGAGATGAAATATGAATTGAACCCAAAGAGTAAGAACATTATTTGATGGATAAAAGTCACTAGACTCTAAAGGGCAAGTTAATATTCTATTAATAAAGCATTGATAATATAAAATATTTAAATTGGACTAAAATATGAACCAAATTTGCCATCTGTAATAAACACAGTATTATATGCATGTCACAAGATAAACAATCCATGGTCAATAAAAGAAATAAAATGTCATAGCAAACAATTCTTTAATAGTTTTCTCAGTGAGACTCCAAACACATTCAATTTATAGTCTTAACAGCAATAACCATCTTATCAACGTACCCTTTTCACACCACAAACTAAGAAAATATAAATACAATATTTTATTGGTTTAAAGGCATACAGGATAAGAACATGATGAAAAATGCATTTTAAAAACAAACCGAAACATGAATACCTGTTAAGTACACAAGTAACATTTAAATTAACTTCATATGCTAACAGATGGGAATATTGATAACGATCTTGCATTACACTTAAAAAACACTTTGTTGTGATAAATAACATTTGTGGTCTTGTAAAAATAATGACAAGACATTACAATAATATAACCAAATATGGACAAATAGCATTGTAACAATGTAAATGTCAGTTATACATTCCAATACCAGGACTAGAATGGTACTTACAACTTTAAGAAAATATACAGAATAAATACAATTTATATTTGCTTGCAGGTATATTTGGGATGTAGGTGTACACTCTAAAACAGAACTGTCAAAAAGGTAGTTCTCCCATTGAACTTCAACTCACAAAATTCACAGCTATTAACCAAAAGGTAGGTCTCACAAACCTCAAGGATCCATACATTTTCTTCAAAAATAAAATGTCCTGCTGTTAACTAACTGCAGCTCCAAGTCTATATGGAGTTAATCTATAATAAACTACTTTTTGTGGCAGGCCTGTAAGTCTGATTAATATTATAGCATATAAACAGTTACAGCAGGGTGATCTCATTCATTAACACATCATATGAGCTGTATTCTGAGTTAGTAACAAACAGTAGGCACAAGTGTTTTACTTAAAGGGAATCTATCATAAGAAATTATTATTTAGCAGATCCTTGATTAGTGTAGTCATCTTTAATTTCCTTTAAGATGCTTATGCGTCAATGCAATTGCATGATTCAGATTACTGTATTATTGGAATCCATTTTTCCATTATTGGAGTGATTGGCATCTTTATGACCACAATAAATCTCTAAAATCTAGCATTATCCACCACCTCAGACGTTAGCGGTTAATTAATTATTAATCATTTAATCGAATGAAATGACAAATTCTGTATTCTGTATATTCTGAATATGTTGAATTATAGTTGGTGAATCCTTTAGACATATATAAAACATACAACTATCTACAATAACACTGAATAGCAGTAACATACCTTTAAAGGTATCCACCAAACCCCCCCAATCAAAAAATAAATAAACAGACCATGATAGATTCCATTTAAATGTAAAATGCAATTTATTCTCACTTAACTCCAGAGTGCCTGTATATTATATGTTTACGAACTAGAGCCCTTTAGAAAAAAGTGGTGTTTTTTTAGACTTAGTCGGGAGTAACAAAGTTGGTGAGTGAAAACTCCAGAAGTCATTTTTTGAAGAATTGGTGCCATATCCATACCTAGTTGTTGGTTCAGTGGCCTGGAAATCGTCCCGTTGCTCTTATTTCAAATTCAGGACATGGCCCAACAGTAAGCCATCAGGCCTGAATGTGGGTCAAACCTGTCCAGGTAAGGGCCACTGCATAATAAAAAAAAACCTCTCACTCTCCAATCTTTGTTTTCTAGCTCAGCAGCTCACCACAGACTAACCATTGAACTAATCAGTAACCATGCTGTAGAGATCCTGCTAAATGACTACTTAGTATATTTGCATACAGTGAGGGAATTGCAGTGCAGTTTAGTGACAACACATCTGTCTAAGTGTCTCTCAATAAGGGGTTAAATCAGGAGTGAATTCAAATAGATTTCTATTAGGATCTAAAGGTAGAGTGTATAACAGGCATTTTTATGCTTTTACGTTTAAACAGAAAATATGCCACATGACAAATGTTTCTTTAACCCATGTGCTCTTTCCAAGTTAGAGCAGCTTAGAATATTAGGAACTTTCCAATGGTGCTTTGAGTCGATTTCACTCCTTTTTATCTGGTCAACTTCCCTATGACTCCTGCTACATAATTCCCCCGCTATACCAATAACCGTGAAACGGATGGAACACTTCATTTACATCTCGCATAATTACGTAGTAGGGAACCAACATTGTACTTCAGTGACGGTTTCCTATATGCTGTGTTATGGTTAGTGCAGCCAGATAGGTGCAGGCCTGAGGCCAAAGGGCAGGTGGGGAGAAATATCATATTTCCTCTATGGCGGGTGAAAGAATAAGCATGAGGTGGTATCAGCCTAGAAAAAAGAGAAACATTTATAAACTTGGGGCTAGAAGAGATATATTTGTTTTTATAGAGTAGTGCCAAACAAGTAAGCAGCACTTTACAGATAACATACAATTTCTCTTTATTGTGTTCAATTTCGTGTGTTCTAATTTGTTTCTAGATGTTCATATAAATGAGCAAGTGGGTAATGGTTTAATGGAAAAGGTGACTGAAGGAGTAAAACGTTTACCATTACATGGTGTCCAAATGCCAGATGGCTTGTTAGAGGTCAGTCTATAAACTGCTATAACTTTAACTACAACGATAGACGTCTACTGCTGAGGTAGTCACGTTACCTCAGAAAAATTGCTGTAAAAGCTGCTTCACATTTTTAAAGTCATTTTCCTACTGTATATTGAAGACTATTGTTAATTGGTTGTTTATAAATTAAATAACGACACAGCACAGCTTACATGCTATAAATCTTATAGTTTTATTCATGTTTAAATTATAATCCATAGCTATAGTAGTCTGACCCCCCCCCCCCTTTTTGGACACATAGTTAAGCAACTCGTAGTGAGCAAGGTAGGTAGGGAATTTTTTTTTATTACATTGCAATAGCTCTGTGTGGACTACACAACTACACAATTATCCAGACATGCACACATATGTAATGTAAGTACATGACCACACACATATACATACACAAACATTCATACTAGCAAAAACAACCAAAAATGGATGACTAGATGAACACGCATGCAAGTTGCTTGTGAAAATGTGATGAATTAACAGTGTGGTTAACTAAGGCTCTATCGAGGCATGCTGAGGAGGTTGCTTGGTGTGACTCGCAACCAGATGCATACGTTTCCTGGAGGCTGCTGAATCCACGTTCTTATTATTGTCAGAGTCAGAGATGTAGGGCTTACATGTTATTCTTCACCATTACTGTTTATAAAATAAAAATAAATAATGTCTGAGTATGTGGGGCCATTATTTGGGATCATGTGAGCCATTTTAGAGAGAAAACCTGGATGCCTCTGATCAAAGCATCACCTAGCAATGTTACAACCATGTAACCAGCAATTCTCTCTTTCATGAACAAAGCCCTATGATTGTGACTCTGAGAATGTTATTAGGGTCTATTCAATATGCACCAACATTCGAGCCCGACATGGTGCTTCCAAAGTCCAGAATGATTTGGGCCAGATCAGGGACATATTGGCCACTGAAGTACAAGCTACCCAATATTCTCAATTCGGTTATCATAGCCAATTCCATGCTGATACCTGCCGAAATTGAAGATACCCGAAATATTCCCGAAACACACTGGACCGAAATGTAGCCTCTATCCTCCTCATAGATTTCAATGGAGAGGATAGAGACACATGTCAAAACTCAGCCAGTGATAAAGCTGGGATTAGAAGGTTTCTGATTAGCTGACAGTCAACCAATCAGATCCCTTTTTTTTTTTTTTTCTTAAAATGAAATCCCCTCTCTACGAGCCAGGATTTCATTCTGCATCCGTCTTTTGCTGCTTCAGAGAATATATGATGATTGTCTTTGACACTCATATTACACTCTCTAAAACAGTCACGGTTCCTTCATTGATACTCAGTATTATATTTACAAGCAAGGACAAACAGTCACTCTCTCACATATAGTCTATCAATGATATGGACACCTACTGACAGGCATTAAATCACATAAAGACACTTTATGTCACACAGTTACTGACATTAATTGTGTGTCAGTGAATAACTGTATGGTTGAATGCAGAGGAGGGCTGGCAACGGGGTAAATTGCCCCCCCAGAAGCTCTCTAACCTGACTCAATGGCCGGGGACTGCATCACTTTTCACATCTAAATTCCCAAGCGCATAGTATTTTCAATATTTCTATCTAATTATCTTGTATATATGTCAATCTGCTAGAATATCTGTTTTGCCTGTTAATTTGTATCTATCGCTGATGATAGCGTGTGGGCTGGTAAAATTGCACCACTGGCCACTAAATAGTTTTTCTTCCCCAGGCCACAAGTTGCTGCTCTCGCCTGATTGAATGTGTGATAATAAGTGACTCTCACACATGTCTATGTGTTAGTGAGTGATTGTGTCAGTTGCACCAATATATTAGCCTCCCTGAATGAATTCCAAATGTAAAATAAATATAGATATTCATATGTACTTATTCTCCAAACAAGCTACACATTATGTGGAAATGCTACTCAGGAGAAAGTGATCATCTACGTCTGTACCAATGCAATTAGAGAAAAACATGCAGTACCATAATCATTAAATATAATTTATAAAAAATAAAGCAAATTTAAAAGTTATTTCCCAAACTACCAGTAACAGCCAGTTAGGGCTATACAATGTATTGTATGAATGGGCACAGCTGGGACACAAGCGAGAAGCCAGGACACCCAGGAAAGAACACTGAGAACAATTATTCACATGTGTAGATTTCTCACTGGTGGTGCATGTTCGGAGGCATGAAATAATGCACTGTAAATCCTGCTTCCTGGAAATCCTAGAGAAGGACTCATATTTTTTTAATTTGTATTTAATGTATTTGTCCACTCGTGGCATTGCACCGCTCTCTTTTTTTGTTTTTTTCAGTTGGATGTTATTGTCAGAATACGACTTTTTAAAAACCAGTTAGATACTTAAATTGTCCAAACAGGGAGGCATGTGAAGTGAAAGAGTAATTAACCTGAACCATATACTATGAATCTATATTGCACATAACTACCAACTCTATATATCCTGGTAATATCTTATGAGAAGTAGTAGAACAGGTGACTTCAAGAATGCCTTGGAAATAGACGCAGGCAGCTGTGGGCAGATTAGATTATGTTATAACCAAGTTGCCTATAACCAAATGACTCTATAATCTCATATTACTTTTTTGTATTTTATGTGCTCATAATAACAATTTATGGCTTTGTCATAAGAAATCTTTTTTACACACTGTCCTTATAGTACATTAAGAACATTTTTGAACAAAAGGGACTAAAATCAAAATATATATATTTTTTTTACTGTTTTATACTATTTTATTTTCTACCTCTGTACATCTAACAGATGTATATTATTTTCTGAAAATGAGCTTAAAAATAAACCAATCAAATGTATTTGAAAAAAACTCCTTTCAGTATGTATGCTTCTGGCTGTCAGGAACATATTACACCAATTAGAAAGTGTTGGTTTGATTTCTCACTCATCTGCAAGTTGCACATTACTTCAATGCAAACAATATATATCCAGATTCTCCATGGAGCTACTAACAATAAACTATTACTACATGCTAATAGATTCATAAAATGGCTTGTATTCATTTATAATGAATGTGTGTTGATTTCACCTTTTAAATGCTCTTACTTAAAATATATTTATCTTAATTCAATTTATTTGTGAATGATTGAAATTTATTACACAAAATGTAATTCATAAAATTAACTCTATGATGTTTTTAATGGCAATCCTTACATGGCTATGCTTGTTATAAGCAGAAGAAAAAATGAAAAGCCAAAGTTCTGGGTACAAAGAAATTGCAAAAACAGATTCAGGCTGAAGTTTGGTTTATTTGGGAATTGGTCACACTGCTTATCCAATGAAATGCTCCTGTGACTAAATAGGTCCTCACTTCTCTAGGGTAAGAGGGCAATTCAGCCTTCATGCTTCTTTCATCCCGTTTCTGTTCTGAATAGGTTGTCGATGGAGTCTGCATTGTGAGGCATTATGAATGCACGCTTTAATAATGTCAATTGTTCGCTCAGAATTGAATCCTGATTTGTGCTAATTTCCATTTTCACATGACTTATTTAGAAAAATTAGATGCATTCACTCACAAATAATCTTTGAAATGATAAAACTGTTTACATCATCTTTATAGTCAATGTTCAGCTTGAATTATGACCACATTGGTAATATTTGTAAAATGATAAAATGCTGTCATTTATGAAGACAGAGGTATTAATTATGAATAGTGAAACTTTCTTTGGCCATTACCTTTTAAACTATTTGCTGCCTTTAAAACTACAACTACAATGCAGCCATCTCCAATGTTTGATAATGATATTAACTATATATGTAATCATTTTTTTTACACTGAAATTACTTAAAGCTGCTAAAGCTGTTTTTTTTAAGTAGGCTGGGGGAAGACATTTTGCCTTACACGCTTCACTTCCTGCTTTGTGGACTTTGTGAAGTATACAAGTGTATAAAAGAGTTGCTGCGGCGAAATGGTGTGACACAATTAGTATCCACACAGATATATAAAATGATTCCAGACAGAATTTTTTTTAAAATGTCTGTTGCCCCAAAATAGTTAAGTGTTCTAATTATTGTTTGAAAATTTAGCTGCAGGTGATTTATTAAACAAATGCATATTTTAGATCATTTTATTGAGACACAAATTGGAAAATATTGTGTAGTCAAAATGAGACATTAATTAATTAATTTTGTTTGGAACTGACAATAAATTAAATTGCTGCATAACTCTGTAATGCAACAAAAAATATGTTATTCTAAGTAAATTTGTTATGGTGATTTAATCAGTAAAAGACAAATCAATTTTTTTGAATGCCTGTATATGTTCTATGCCATTTTTATCTATGAGAGACTTTATTTCACAAGTGCAAGTCACTGAATTAACATGCTGAACCAAACTTCATATCCATAACTACTTGTGGTAGCTCAGATGAGCTAACCAGTTGCAAACCAATTTTATTATCTATACTTCTAACCATATTTCTTTAAAAAAAAGAAAACATTCATATCCTTACCACCAATATTTCACTTTCTAAACTTTAGGCTATAAGCTAAAATCAACCCACCAATTAAAACAACTTACGATACATAACAAAATAATAACTTACATTCTCAATACCATAGCTTATTTTTTCATTTATACTTTTGCACTACCATACCTCCCAACTATCCCACTTTGTCACGCCAAGCTCTACCTCTGTCCCGAGGAGGTCTCAGGACTGCAATCCCGTGGTCCTGATCGAATCCTCTGGTGTCCCAGACACCGGAGAATGCGTTCCTGGCTTCAGGATCTAATGTGGCTGACAGCAATACCGCACATACAGTCCTGAAGGACCAAAGCACCATCAGGCAGGAAGGGGTTAATTGTACAATAAATATAATTCTTAACAGGTTTTGCCAATGCCTAACATTAACAATTAATGGTATTTACATAATTTATTAGCAGTGAAAAAAGGTTTCTTCTTAGCTATTTTTTTTTTTTATTTTTCATGTTACTGGCTTTAATCCTATTTTTAATTAAAGTGAATTTAGTAAACATCTTTAACCCCTTACTGACATGACCTTTTGACCTTGTCTTTCCCTTAGTGACATGGGCTGTTTTGACATTTATGGGGTGTTTGTGTTTAGCTGTAATTTTCTCACATACTGTATCCAAACAAATTATATATTGCTTTTATTGCCATAAGAAGGGCTTTTGTTAGATACCATTACATTCATCATATCTTGTAACTTACTACAAAATCATAACAATGTTGAAAAAATAAAAATAACACTTTTTCTAATTTTGACCTAAAAATAATTTACACAAATACAACCATTAAAAAAGACCCCATCTAAATAGTTTCTAAATTTTGTCTGGTTTAGAAATATGCTTGTTTCCATGTTTTTCTGTTATATCGCAAAAACAAAAAATAGTGTTTTTTTTTCACCTACAGAGACCTTTTGACCCAAACCCCAACCCATAATTTATCCCTAACCCTAAATTTAACACCCACTCTAACCCTTATGCTATCCCTTCATTTATTGTTATTCTATTTTAATTTTTTATAATTAGCTAATTAAATCTTTTTTGTTTTACATTGCAATGTTGCTGACTGTCTCTAGGGATGGTCTAGCAACAGCATCAGAGCGACGGAAGTGAAATTTTTTTCACTTCCGATGCTCTACCCACAAGAGGGCATCAGCCATATTGGAGGAGCATGCTGCCCTGGGCACCGGTTTTCGGTGTTGCTTAATGCCTCAACCTCAAGGCATTGCGATCTTAGATGGATTAGGTCCGTCCACTGTCAGCAACACTTAGTCCATCTGATCTTGGCAAGGGGTTAATGTGTAGAGTAATTTTCAATTATATTGAAGATTAAAGATAATTTCCACATCTAGAATAGCACATTTCATTTTTCCTTGTACTTAGTGGCCTTTTTACATCATCAGGAAGTTTGAGCACTGTGGAAAGCAACTCCACTATGGACATACCTGTGTCTGATTGGCTGCTGCTATCAGAAGATTTTTCTGTGGAGGGATATGTTGGGATTTAAAAACTGTGATGCAGATTCAAGATGGCCACTTCCATGCTGAAAGAGAGCCATTTCTTCAGGTGCTGATTATAGCTAAATTACTTTAAATTGCTTAAATTAAAATAAAAATTATACTGTAGGAATATGGTTTAACATGATTTGTTTAATTAAATTATCAGGTGAACATCATATTTAAGCCTAATACTAATATAAACATTTTAATATCAGAATAGATGTAGTTTGCATCAAAGTTCTTTTCTTTATAAATTGTTTGTATTCAAAACACTTAAAGCTTATATTCTTTTCAGAAAAAGTGTGTTTTACCACCCAACCAACCAACTTGATTCTTTTACAAACAATAGGCTGTCTGTGTCTTTTTACAAGACACCACAGTGAGTTACATAGACTGATAGAGAGTGTGGCCATTTATGAAGAATTGTGCTGCGCATTGAGACTAAGTTCTAGAGTAGGAGCAGCCATGAGTCACATGATCAAATAGGTCACAAGAACATGTCTGCTATAGAAATGAATATTAGATATCACTATTGTACTCTACCCTATGCATCTTTTAACATTTAATGTATATATATATATGGACAAAGGAGTAACACACTAATTCTATAAATTAGACAAATTAGATACCAAATACACACACACTCACACACACACACACACACACACACACACATATATATATATATATATATATACATTTACCTGCTATCTCTGTATAAACAGACACTTAGACTGACACACACATACTCCATTTTTATAAATGTATAGTAAGGGATTCTCCAACACCATGTCACCATAGCAAAACTCAAACTATGTTATCTTGTCCTATAAAGGAATTTGTGCCCACTACATAGGTGAAAAACTTGTCTAAAAAAAAAAACTACTACTTGAAAGAGGCCCTTACACTCATTCCATAAAAGCATTGTAATTGAGTTTTGTTTTCTGTTCCAAGTGCTGCTTAAAGTATTGGCGCTATGTAAATAAACAGTTAGGTAAATTAATGTAGATATTTCTTACATTACAAAACTATTTGCATGCACCTCATTTTAAATGCAGAATTTTATTTCTTAACACATCATCCAAAAATGTTGTGCTGGTCAAATTGCCAGCAAATGTTTAGAGTCTGTTACTTTTTTTATTTACATATGTTGTTTGTGACTCTGCACAGAGGTAAACACTACAGTGATGACCAAGAGAACAAATGCCAGAGCTTCCATCTATCCACAAATGATGGCATTACCATGGATATTGTGGGCAGTTGATGTATTCATTTGGGTGCTGGCCATCTTGGTGGAGACAGATGATAAAAGCAAGTATATCTTGTCATCAATAGCTACTTAAATATGTCATCTTTTAATCTATGTCAAATGTTTATATCTTCCTATAGGTGAATTTCTTAGACAAGGATATGGAAAGAATAACCTTATGAAAGGGATTTTGCAGGACAAACTAAAGATATTTTAGCTATGTGAAGTTCTTTTATTAAATGCACTTATTGCTGATTTAAATGAATGTAAGATCCCTCAATAAGAAGCACATAGGTTCTGAGACATTTAAAATTAATCTATTGTGAAAGAAATGCCTTATACTCCATACCTTTAAAATTACTGGAGTAAATATGTCCACGCATATGTGTTGCCTTAAATATATGTGTAATTATTTACATTGCTTAAGGATGATACAATCAATCTTATCAACATAAATAGAGTAGAAATAGAGTACACTAATACGTACGATACCAGGTAAAATGAGAATTCTTCAGCAGAAGTGCAGATATATAAATTACAAACTGGATTTTCAGAAAATTAGCCCTTTTCTAAAATGTAAAATGTCATGCTATAACATAACTGTTTATTTCAAATGATAAGTGATAAAATATTCAATGATAGATTCTCTTTAAAAAACACAAAGTGTAGACTGCTGCGCCTGTATGTAAACGGGTATGCAGCACTCGGGCACCGCTAGTGTCTCACTTCTAGCAAAATAAATACAATACAAAGAAAAACGTGACCAGTGCGCTTCAACCAACACTACACACACTTATATTTACCCTTAGAACAAGTATGTATCTTGCAGTGTTGTACAAAGGGAATATGAAAAATAAAAGAATAAAACACACAATAGTGTAATATATCAAAGAAAAAGTGAAATAAAGTGAATGAATTGTGCCAAGTGGCCACTCACATTCGTCTGAGCAACTACTTGCTCAGGGATATCAGCATAAGGGAGCCCAGGGAAAGGGTTAATGATGTTCCGTTACTTCATCCATGAAGACTCCACAAAACACATGAGGAAGAAGGAAGGCAAGGATATTAATGAACACTGTTTAATATGTAATACAAATAAAACATAGAATTCTTACAGTTAAAATCTGAAGAGTCCTCAATTTCATTAAAAGCAGTAAAAATGGTAAAAATCCTTGAAAAAGAGTCCAGTGTTGCACATCCCTTGTTTCCTATAGCACACAACGCGTTTCTCCTCTTTGGTGAGGCTTTTTCAAGTGTCCTCATGTGTTCTCAGCTGGGTCCTTAAATAGTGTGTCGCATAATTGAACCTCATCTGTCTCCCACGTGTTGCATGTCTCAGTTGCCATGGAGACAAGTTTTTTTTTTATTTTTTTTTCCGTCTCCTCCCTTCATTTCTGATTGGTCCTGCTGTCACACCCCCTTCTCTCTGCCTGACTGGGCTAAATGTCTCAGCAGAAACGGAGAGACATGCAGTGTGGAAGATAAGAGGGAGTGGTTATATAACAGTGTTGAAAGCAATACTGAGATCTTACCTCTGCCTATCCTAACACTGTTATATAACCACACCCTCTTATCTTCCACACTGCATGTCTCTCCGTTTCTGCTGAGACATTTAGCCCAGTCAGGCAGAGAGAAGGGGGTGTGACAGCAGGACCAATCAGAAATGAAGGGAGGAGACGGAAAAAAAAAAAAAAAAAAAAAAAAAAAAACTTGTCTCCATGGCAACTGAGACATGCAACACGTGGGAGACAGATGAGGATCAATTATGCGACACACTATTTAAGGACCCAGCTGAGAACACATGAGGACACTTGAAAAAGCCTCACCAAAGAGGAGAAACGCGTTGTGTGCTATAGGAAACAAGGGATGTGCAACACTGGACTCTTTTTCAAGGATTTTTACCATTTTTACTGCTTTTAATGAAATTGAGGACTCTTCAGATTTTAACTGTAAGAATTCTATGTTTTATTTGTATTACATATTAAACAGTGTTCATTAATATCCTTGCCTTCCTTCTTCCTCATGTGTTTTGTGGAGTCTTCATGGATGAAGTAACGGAACATCATTAACCCTTTCCCTGGGCTCCCTTATGCTGATATCCCTGAGCAAGTAGTTGCTCAGACGAATGTGAGTGGCCACTTGGCACAATTCATTCACTTTATTTCACTTTTTCTTTGATATATTACACTATTGTGTGTTTTATTCTTTTATTTTTCATATTCCCTTTGTACAACACTGCAAGATACATACTTGTTCTAAGGGTAAATATAAGTGTGTGTAGTGTTGGTTGAAGCGCACTGGTCACGTTTTTCTTTGTATAGATTCTCTTTAAGGTTGCCGTACAGATGTCCACCATTAATTATTTGCACCAAATTCTTATATTAAAAATATTTTTCTTTCCTCTAATGGAATTATCGTTTTTATAATAATAAAACATCTTTAATGTTACCCCAATTAAGTTGGCCTATTCATATTAATAATGTAAAATATGGATAAGTGACACCCAAGTGTTCATAATCAGTCTAATGTGATATATACTGCATAGCTAAAGAGAATTTCCAGCACATTTTATAAACACATAGATATTTAAAGCTGATATATAAGATACACTTATTATCATTATGGACCAACGTAAAGCTCCCTAAAACGCTAATCTTAGGTTTAAGAAAATGTTCTAAACATCCCAAATTTCCCATTTATAGCAGGCATTATTTATATGTTGACCTTTAGAAAAAACCTGAGATAGTTATATAGCAAATTAAGTAAACTGATGACAAATGATGATATGGTGGCTACCGTTACAAATAAAATACTAGAGGTGCTGTATATTTGAATCTAAACTAATATTTAATGTTATTTTAATGACAACAAAAGGTACATTTTTTTAAAATTAAAACACCATGTTGTAGCCATTGCTTACAATATCAGATTGTTTAATAGAGGAATTTAACTACATCTTCACACATACATATACACTCAAATATTCATAAATTACACACACAAACTCACTTTTATGGACAATATATTTAAATTAATAAAATATTTTAAAACACAGGGATTTAGAGCAGAATTACAAAGTCCTTTTTTTTGTTTTTAAATTTACATGTTTTAAAAATAAATGCCCATTTAGAATGAAATATCCAAGCAGTCCAAGAAAACTATACAATGTAGCTAGTCAAATCCAGCAAATATGACGTCACATCAATGATCTGGTCAAGAATACCTGCCCTGGTCACTCTCCGGATGTTTCTATCCACTATTTCACACTGTGGGCCCAGGTAGCCTTTTTTACATAAACACTTGTTTGGTCTCACACAGACACCCCCATGCCGACACGCCGGTTCACATTTTGCTGTTGGAGACACAAACGGTGCATTATTAGTTATGATTATAAGCGCAAGTTGGAATTGTAAGGTCATTATGGGAAACGCCAGAAATAACCACGCTTAAGCGAAAGAACTGATCTTTTTTTTCCGGGATACAGTTCTAGTTGGTGGAGCAGAAAATGTGATGTTCTAAGGGCTTTTGTAAAGCTCTAATTTAGCATGGGGGGTGGGGGGTCATAATGAGCCCATTGATTACCAGTAACATGCAGGACTCATCATACTAATTCCCTTTCTGAGGCCATTTGAGGAAGTCAAATTGAAATGTGATATTTATAGCAAATATCTGTCATGTCTTAAATTCATCAGTGTGTCTAAGAGATTCTAACTCCTAAGAGTTATTCAATCAACTCTCACCCTAATTGCCACATAATCTCTATGTCTGCAATAGGCCTCATAATAAATAATGCATTGTGTGTCAGCCTGAATATATGATGTGGCAAAGCAAATAACCCCATATGACATCACTTGCAAATTAAAATAGAAAGGACTGGGCAGGGGCATGCTTTAAGCATAGATTAAGAAAACGGGTCGAAAGAGACCAAAACAATAATATGTACAGATTGGCCTAGTAGTGGAGGTAAAGAAATGTGTCTATAATGTAATATTGTATAAGCAAATAACCAGCAGGCTGTGATTATAGCAAAATGGCATTTATTTTCGAAACTACTGTACCATAATAAAATGACATCTACTAACGTAGTAAGACCCTCAATAAAGTATTTCAAGGCATTCAAAGCCCTACATAAGTTTTAAGTCTCTTTTCTTGGTTAACAATGCAGCCTTATCCATTTTGTCCAGTTACATGAATCTGGGAATAGTTACTGCTCTATGGCTGGTAACGATGACAAATTAAGTGGGGGAAAAAACTGTCAGAACAGAGGTTTTTGTCTGCACAAACATGGCCCATTTAATGAAAAGATTACTAACCAATTCTGCAGAATTCTCCTTCCCATCCTTGATTACAGCAACATTTTCCTGAGGGGGTGCAGTGTCCATTTTTACAGTGTCGGGAGCACTCAGAGGACAATGGCTGAGCGGGAAGCATAGGCCGCTTACACTCTTCAGGCATGATTGGTCTGTGGCAAATAACAAAAATGCTAATGACAATGCATACAATTTATGTTTAAACATATAGAATTTTGTTAGTATTAGTGTTTTTGTTGTCGCAAGCATCATATTATTATCATTATTATCTATTGCCTATTACCGCATTACATATATTTCACTTTCAAACAGTCCTATAAAATACATTCCCTAAACAGCACTATAGTGAACGTACAACAGAGCAGAAAAAAAATTAACCATTAGTAGCTGAGGAGAAAGGATAGATAATTTGAAGAATTGTTCAAACTCAGCTAATGATATCTGATATTTGCAATTCTTATGTCAGTTCACCACAGTTCACAGTTTAGTGGGTAAACCTCACAGAGTTTTGCCATACAGTGATATATGTAAAAAGCACTCATTGTACCTGTGACTTGCTTTACCATTGCAACCAAAAGAATGTATCAAGGCAGGCTCAAACGTTGAAGCCCATTAATACAGAAGCATATTTTTCCACATTAATATACGTAATATATACCACAAGACAGCAAATAACATACATTTATTTTAAAGGGATAATTCACAATCACCCATTGTATATTGTTTCTACTAGTCCTCTAATCTGTTACTACAGGAATTCTAATAAATTTTGGTGCAGGTGTCCACGGAATTTATTAACTATTTAGTTTGCCCCCTTGGCAATTAGAATTGCTGTCAGCTGCACTGTGAAGACAGTAGACATAGTTTCAAGGCATTTCTAATGCCTTTGTCATACTTTGCCTTTAAGATCCATAGTCGACATTGTACAGATACCTGAACAACTTTAAATGTCTTAACACATCTAACATAATCTAGAATCCTTTATTTCAAATAATTGTTGGACAAATCACAAATAAATACAAAATAAACCTTCCATTAAGAAAAATGAGCATTCAAGTGTTGATTTTATATGTTTGCTCAGCAGTTTTAAGATATTTACTGTTACAAATTGAATTGTACCTGTTATGGAATGAATTATACACGGTACAGATTGGGAATGTATCTAACCCCTTAATCTCCTGGTTACTGTACCATTAATCAGCTGAATGGGAGGAGGGGACAAAAGAGTTACAGACTTATGGCCTGGGTGCATAGTACATCATTGTCCCTCACTTTTAAAGAGACACTAAACTTTAAAAATAAACACTGCTTATTTAATAGAGCAGAAACACTGCAATATTATAAATTTACCACAAAGGTGTAGTAAATCAAACCACCAATATGAATGTGAATAAACTCACAAACATGTTTGGAGAAGAGAGCCTTAATAATGATGGTTCACAGGAACTAGTTTATAACATCTTTAATGCTGCAATAGGAACCCCCCCCCCCCCCCCCCACATTGAGGAGACTTATAGGAGCTCCAAAAAGAAGGAGCACAGCGACATCCTGAAAACGAATGAGCACAGTGACAAGAAAAAATAACAGAATCCGAGTAGCAGTGTAGTGTCGGTATTCTACGCATTTCACTGGAACAGGTCATGGCTACATCAGGAAAAAGGCATGCATAGAATATTGTCATTCCATTGCTACTCGGATTCTGTTATTGTTTCTTGTCACTGTGCTCATTCTTTCTGGAGCTCCTGTAAGTCTCCTCAATGCAGGGCTCTGTTCCTATTCATTATGTACTGCACCATGTGTTGTATATTTTCCTATTGCAGCATTAAAGACCTTATGAACTAGTACCATCATTATTAAGGTACTCTTCTCACCCACGTTTATGACTTTATTCACTTTGCATATTCATATTAGTGGTTCGACATACTACACCATTTTTATTATATTAAAGTGTTTCTGCGTTTTTCTTAGTATTGGTACTTGGTAGAGTACCTATTTTGGGAGGCTGCGCTACACTAGGAGATTATTTTATTTTTCACTTATTCACAGGCTTTTCTTTGTTTATATTTTCTTTAATAGAGCAGCCATAATATTTGTTCATGGTTTTTTAAGGTGAAGCGGTGTATAGATTAGGACGTAAAAGCTGACCAGATAAGGATGTCTAAAGAAGTTGTCAGCACAATGCCCACAGCCAATCTGCAGCAATTTCTGAAGCATGGGCATAATTGACAACTTTATGGCTGATCGTCCTACAATTTAAAAGGGGGAGCCTAAATGGGGGCAGAGTCACATTGTGACATTGTGTGACCCAACCGGATTGTGCTCCAGACTACAAGGTAAACATGTCTGGAGCTCCCTTCCTTTTGTTTATAGACTTTGTATGTTAGACTTGCAGTACACTGTGCATAGGCAGAATTAATGCAGAGACAGTTCCAAATTTGGCAGAACAGGAAAAATGGGACTGTCCCAGCAAATTCAGGTTTTGGTGGGTCATAAGTGAGAGCCTTTCTCTCGTAGTTATTGCCCTCAATTTTAGGTCAAACCACCACTTCTATCATTTTAACAAAAATGTAGGGGACAGAACTATATTATGATCACCTTTGTGAGAGTACTCACAACCTGTTTTTGGGGCTTGTTGTATAATACAAAAAATGTAATAGTATGAGTAAAACTGCCATGTTAGTGTTGTTCACTGATGTAATTCGCAATGGGTTAAAAAATGCAGATTGCAAAATTATTTTTACCCGGATAACTGGAAAGTAAGTTAAAGCAGGGAGAATATACCAGCTCCCAATCATAACCATAAGCTCATTACTGAATCTTAACTAGCAAAAAAGCAAAACAGTATTTAGTTCCAGGTGCAAGCAGTTAAAATGCATAATAAATCCAGTGACAGTAAGACCCTGTAAAGAGCCAATAAATTGTTACCATAAAAGCTCGGCTGTATGCTAGGCTGTATTTTAACATAGCGGGGTAAGGTAAATCATACACATTGTAATTGAACAAACCTGCCGTTTCTTTTATCAGTTGGTGGGATGGAAATTAAGATGCTTTAAAACTAGTACATGTAATAATTATGCTGAATATGGTAATTTAGGTATGTGGTCCCTAAAAATAAAATATTACTGAATGTGCTCCATCTTTGTGCCATTTTGATCAAAACAGCTGAATGTTCTGCTTTTTGTAATTTTGTTGGAGCTTGATCAGTGTGTAGCAGAAGTGAGATCATATTTTGGCTGCTCTTCCTCCAACGTAAGACACAATGTCACTATAGCTGGAACATGCCTTTTTATATTCTAAAAATGTGATGAACAAAGGGGTTTTGTCACAATTACTGACACAAATTAGATATTTTTATTAGGAAATTAGAGGTATTGGGGCCTATTCAATGACCTGAGTTAATTTATTTCATGTCATTGAATCCCACAGACTGCAACAGACAAAATTGAGTTAAAGGAACACTACACTTTATATTTCACTTGTGTTTATAATATGGAAGCACAAGTGAAATGTTAGTTGTTCCTGTTGTGAGGATAAACTGGCGTTTACTTTTGATAGTACATGCCAGTTTATCCTCTGACCAACAGCTGCCACGCTTCCATAGGATGCAGGCTGCCGTTTGGTCAGCGACCGGCTCCCTCTGCTAGTGCAGAGAGAGCCCCTTGTTTTTGCATGGGATCAGCAGGGGGACCCCCTACATTCAGCAGATGGAGCGGGGCGTGCCACCACTCTGATTAGCTGTGTGTGTGCTGACAACCAGGAGCTGCTGTGTCTCAAGATGTGAGACACAGCAGATACTAAACCTGTGTGTATATATTAAGATACACGTCAGGGTTTATTTCAAAGTCCTGGACATGTTTTTGTTAACCCTTGCTAGCAAGGCTTAAAAAAGATGCAATGTTCCTTTAAAAAGTGATATTTTCTGTCATTGAATCAGGACCATTGTGTTAAATAGATAGTTTAGCTTTGGAATCTATGAAGCTTTCTTTTAGTAAAGATACCGCCATATTTAGTTAAAACTTTATCAACTACGACAAACTATAACAATATGATATGATACCATTATGAATTAGTTACACATAGTAAGTATATTTTTCTGCAGCTACAAGTCACCAACATAGGTTTTAGCACCATTTGTTATTTTAAAAAACAAAACAAAAACTATATATGTAGCTTGTGCTTTCAGTTGTTTTTTGGATGTTTATTATTATTTGGAGTAAAGGTAAGGAACTTTTTTATATTAGCTCAATTCAGTGGTATATGTGACAATAACTGTGCAACTAATTAACTGTTTTCTTGCTCCTCTTTCTAATATTGCCTGAACCATACATCTTCCCCTGAAGGAAAGAAAGATACATACAAGAAAGAAAATCAAATAGTTAAGATGACTGGTGTCACCTAATGAAGTGGGATTACAATACAAATACATTACCTATTTTTAAGTATGTAAAAATCGCAACATATATACTAAGGTTACTGAACGGAGAAATGTAGGATTTGAGAACATGCCAGTGCCCGTTTAATATGTGTTTGACTGAACTTCTGTACAAGTTCAGGCCTAATTACAACACAGCAGACTAAATAGCCCAAATATGAGTGGTACCTCATTAACTAAGAGCATACTACTGCTTACAACTTCTGTGGAAGAGAAGGGATTAGCTACACAGAGATAAAAATCATAATGTTTGAAAGAAAGCCATCTCTTCTCATCAAACCACTGACTTACCGAATTGTCTGATACCGAGACCAGCATGGGGCACAAATGTCAGGAAAAAAGTTATGTTTTATTAAGATGCAGTATACAGATGCAGTATATAATGGTGATATAAAAATCAGATTACCTAACTAATACTATTTAGTGGGAATATATATATATTTTCATATAACCCTGTGAGTATGGAGTAATCATTAAACAATTGGGATGAAGTGCTTGCCCGTTGCAAAACTCAAATGAAATAGCCAAGCTGGAAAAACAACGGAGTAGGAGAAATATTCTCAATTCACCCCAATTTATTATTTAGTGAGTAAACCCCTGTGTTAACCAATCATTTAGAGCTTTGGATCACTTCTAGCTGTTTGTGGCCTTTCTCCTTATGTATAAGGCTCTCGCCATTATTATTGCAATATTTTACAAAGAGCATTAGTTTATTTAATTACTTATATATACATCACTACTCTACATATGAAACTGTACATATATCTTAGGTTCCAAAAATGTCTTCTAGAAGGAGCTAAGCAGTCTAAAGAAAATATTTCTATAACCTGAAAGAAATTCAGCCAAAATAAACACACTGTTCTAGAACGAGTATATTGAAGTTTAAGCTTATTTTATAAGTGTGCATGTTTTATAGCTATTTCAATATATATGTTGTCTAGCATACATTCACATATTTTAATAGGGTCTATAAATAATTGCACCTGTGATCCAGATCAGTAAGAAATTAAATATATAGCTATTGCTTTTCTATAAACATGACTACCCTTAATGCCTTCACAATGACCAGGTTTTGTAAACGCTGAGAAAATTGTATCACATCATAAAATTGCATTGCAAACTCCCAATATTCCATCAAATAAAAATGGTTCAATCTTGAAATACCGTTAACTGTAGCTTAACCAGTGTGGTGTATCATAAGCCAAAGAATGCTTAATGCATTTGTTTATGGTTTCGGATAAATGAAAAAATTGGATACCAAATTGTTGAGGTTACTTTATTATTATTATCCTGAGATTTCATCCACACTGGCCTAGTGCATTGCAACAGTAAAGACATTTGCTATGGAATTAGTACTTCTAAAACAAATAGGTGCATAGTGGCTAACTATTACAAATTTGTAAAGAAGAGCAGATTTTGGTTCAATGTAGCAGGTATTTCACTATCCCTGGGGGAAGGAAAATTCCTACAAGAAATGAACAATTATGCAAATCAGTGAAGATGGTCACTCTCCCTGATATACAAAGTGTATTACAAAATGTATACATTCGTTATTTTTAAGTTAATATTGCTAACGCAGCTTTTGTCTGATTTCAAACATATCTTTTTTTAGAAGGGTTTGTAGTTTATTATATGAATATTTTATATTATTATGTTTATATGGTAATGTTATCACATGGTCCGCAATGAGAATAGAGAGTATAGCAGGGAACAGATAAACTGCAGCAAAAAAAAAAAAAAGAACCATTATGATGTTAGATTCAAATGGGTGGTGCACACATTGCATGTTCAGCTCCAGAAATTCATATTGTATTTTTTTTCTCCAAATTGTATTTTTTTTTAGCTTTTACCAACCTCCAAATGAGGAGAAAGCTGTTTTCTTTGTAATACTAGAATTAAAATCCAGTTTGCATTTTAGAGGCATGGCGGTAAAAAATTGTTTTACGCCAGTGTTAAGTCTGTGGGGTTTATTCACCAAAATTCGAGTATGGTGCGAGGAGGTCAACAAAAAAATTAAAATAGTACTAAAAAACTACCCTTTCCCAGTGAAAATATGGTAATAGGTGGATTGTTTATTTATGGATAATCCCCTTTTTCCGCCAGGGATTGCTGGAACCTTGATACCGGTAAATTATTCCGTACTAGGCAGCCAGATTATCTATCTATGCAATACCCAGGGTGTTTATTATTTATTCATATTGCGGGGGCCTTGAGTAAGCTTCCAGAATATTTATTATCAGTATATGTGGGTTTAATAATAACCACACATCACTGTGGAGCAATATAATTTTTTTTATAGGGGAAGGGACCCTGGGCAAGTGCCTTGCCCATTCATTTTAGGAAGCTGGGAGCTTTTTGGCAGGCTCCCACCCCATTATTGATAACAGTTGGGTCAAGGCCAATTGTCCTGGGACCTCATATATGTTACAAGTCCTGGTGGTCATTTGGAGTGTACCTAGGATCAGTTTTTGTCAAGGTTTTAAATTTAATTATCTTTTTTTTTCTCTAAGTGAAACTTGACCTTCGATCTCGGAGGTCGGGTGTGACTTACTCTCAGAGGTCAAGTTTCAGCTCCTCTTGCCTTCTCTTGAGGTGTTAGTGAATACCATTTAGGCATCCAAGAGGGGGTTAGTTTTTCGAAATTTGTTCCAATCTCAAATTTTAATGAATAGACTCATGTGGAGGCAATATCAAGTCATGTTTTTTTCTCAAAAATATAAATTTTTGCATAGTTTCCAATCACGTTTATTTCCCAGTTCATATAATTCTGCTTCAGCCAAGCAAGCTCACTAATATTTTACATGTTAACCATTTTTACATTTTTTTTAACCTACGTTACATGACATCCTGAAGCTCTGACTCTGTGGGGAGGTTCAGGACGAGCAACTTTCCTCCTTCACCCATGTATCCCTTTGTAAAAATATCTGCAGAAATATGAAGTAAAAACTAATATATGTCTTCTACTACTACTTGTAACCCATTGGAGTCTATTCATTGACCTGAGTTGACTTTATCTCATGTCATTGAATCCCATAGACTGCAATAGAAAAATTAGAGTTAAAAGACAGTAAAAAGTGATATTCTGCGTCATTGAATCGGACCCATTAGCTGACATTTGACTAAAACCATAGCATTATTCTCTTTGTAAGAACAAAGATGATTGTCTATGGCCAGCTCTGGAATTCTACAGAACAGCAGGATCTAAATTAGTGTGCCCTACTTACTGGTCTGTAATTACAATTGCACACTGTAAGCATCTGACATATTTAGAATATTTATTACTATAAATAGATGTGTGTATTTGTTTTACAAAAAAACACTAGTAAACAATTTCAACATCAACATGTTTTAGAGTTTTTTCTCTCCCCCAAAAAGCTTTGTTTTTCTAGAAAAAGATTACAAGTGTGAATCAGCCTAGTCATTATGTCATTATTTAAAATATATGTGATATTCTTACGTAGAAAATAGGACCATGTTTTTTTTTGAAGGCCCTGAAACTAGGTTCAGTCAGAAAAGAAATATTACCAAACAACTGTGTACTGAAAGGATAAATATATAATTTGCTGTTAACCTTTATTCCTAAGAAGTTATGTCATGATTAAAATTCCTTGTGCATTTAGAATGAAATTTAACCCCTCCGATGCCAAGTCTGCTAGGTTCTCTGGGTCACTCGTGCAGAGAAGGGATTAATAGCTCAAAGGTTACTGCAACTGCTAAACAGTTTGCACTGCTAGCAGGGTGGTCGCAAAAACAACACCTGCTTCATAAGCACTTGGCAGCTGGGTCAACAAGCGCTGTAGGAGTTTATCATCCAAAGGGGCCACTTGCATAGAACTCTTCCTAGAGATCTACACTGAGCAAGCTTACTGGACTGGTCTATTATGCATAGTTTTCTTAGGGTGGCAAACTGCATAGACTGCCAACTGATACCTCTAAAGAAAAAGAGGGAAACAGAACTCTACTATGCAGTTATAGCCAGTGACAGAGAATATTGTAGTAATTCCCCCCCAAAATCTAAAAAGTACAGTATATATTAAGCTATTCTTCTGGTATATGTATATGTATATGTATATATATATATATATTTTTTTTTTATTTTTTTTTATTTTTTTTACAAAGCATTTCTGCTAATGCTAATAAGAGAATAATCAGTATTCCTTAAAAGATGTTGTAATTTTTTTGACAGAATTTACTTAAAGGGATACTGTCATAAAAACATTTTTGCTGCATTTAAATACTGTGTAAAATACACACTCTATTGTTTCTGATGGTTAAAGTAAGATGTGAGTAGTTTTTCTTGGCAATTCAAAAGAGTGTAAAATTGACAAGGTACAATGTGTGTTTATAGAGTATTACATTAGACTCTTGCTTGTATTATTGCTGATTGTTAGCATACTATTTGAATAGTTTTTTTTAGAAGAACAAAATAGATCTGACCATGTCACTTATAAAGAAAGCCAGATTATTGTATTCCATTAAAATTGTACTCTAAACAATGATCTATGCTTGCATTACATCGCTACCTCTTAGTGCTTTAAAATGCATTGACCATCATATAAATCTACAACCTCACTAAGTCCATCTATTTAACAAGCTTCATTTTAGAAACAAAATGCATAATTAAACTACATTGTACAGCAAATCTGCATATACAGCCAGCGCATTGCTCAGCATAAACTCATGCCAAACTAAATATGACGAAAAATGGGATGACCAATGGTTGATGATATAGGTTAGACTAACAGAGCACTTTTTCATAAATACACATTTATATCAAATACATATATAAATATATTGAGCTGGCTCAAACTCAGGCCAGATCAGGGCATCCATCCAAATTACAGAGAAATCCGCAGTTCAACTAACCAATATGGCCAGTTTTAGCACGTTTTGTGCCAGCTTTCGGATAAATGCAGTCAGGGGGCACAGACGGCGAAATCCTCTGGATTTTGCTTACTCCTAAATGACAACACCCCCGAAGTTGGCCTGATATCGGCAAAAATTCATGAATTTTGGCCAGCTCAATTCTTCAGATTCTAGCTGGAGAATTTCACATAAAAGTAACATAATTTAACATAAAAGTATAGAAGAATTAACATTAGAAACACAAAAATATTTACATAATATGATAATATATTAATCTTATATATTATAATAGTATATTTACATTAATGTAAGCATTTTTACATATCGGAGGGAAAAAAAATATTTTTATTTAATTAATTCATGTGTCAGGATTTTTATTCATAATTCTAATTATTACAATTTTTTCTATTTATTTCAGAATAGCCAAAGACCTCCCACTGACTTCCATGGAAGGGTTTTGGCTATTTCTGGAACAGCCATGGTCCTCCTGAAATGTCCCCAGAAATAATCCAAAATCCATCTCATACAAGTCTATGGGGAGGACTGAGGCTACCATTTTGGCAGGCAAACTGCAGAGGAATTCGGCTCCCGAAATGTCGGCACAAAAATTGGTCACATTGGTCAATTTTCATGCCGAATCAAGATCACTGTGTTGGTTTCTGACTAGCCCAAATTTCAAAGCTACTTGGATCACCAAAGAGATCCGATTGGGTCTGAAACTCGGAGCTATGATTTTCGCAAGGAAAATCAAAGCTACCCGAGTTAACCCTACAGTCTATGATGTATATATATTTATATATTTTGATTTTGCAGACACAGTCATTATAGAAAAAAAACGATCACACTATTTGAGTCTTCGGTTTTCCATCTTATTCACCTATGTGAATAGTTTATTCATTGTTCTCATCTCCTTTATTTAAAGACCCACTTGTAAATAAACATCTATAGTGAAATTTGTCTTTTTCAATTTGTAAAACTATATCAATCTATAATATGAGAGAAAATCACTGACAAATATTCGCTTTTCAGATGTGACTACTGGTGGTCATACACCGAGCTCCTACTGAAGGCCTAGTCTACAGTGGATATAAAAAGTCTACACACCCCTGTTAAAATGTCAGGTTTCTGTGCTGTAAAAAAATGAGACAAAGATAAATCATTTCAGAACTTTTTCCACCTTTAATGTGACCTATAAACTGTACAACTCAATTGAAAAACAAACTGAAATATTTTAGATAGAGGGAAGAAAAAATATAAAAATAAAATAATGTGGTTGCATAAGTGTGCACACCCTTAAACTAATACTTTGTTGAAGCACCTTTTGATTTTATTACAGCACTCAGTCTTTTTGGGTATGAGTCTATCAGCATGGCACATTTTGACTTGGAAATATTTGCCCACTCTTCTTTGCAAAAACACTCCAAATCTGTCAGATTGCGAGGGCATCTCCTGTGCACAGCCCTCTTCAGATCACCCCACAGATTTTCAATCGGATTCAGGTCTGGGCTCTGGCTAGGCCATTCCAAAACTTTAATCTTCTTCTGGTGAAGCCATTCCTTTGTTGATTTGGATGTATGCTTTGGGTCTTTGTCATGCTGAAAGATGAAGTTCCTCTTCATGTTCAGCTTTCTAGCAGAAGCCTGAAGGTTTTGTGCCAATGTTGACTAAAATTTGGAACTGTTCATAATTCCCTCTATCTTAACTAAGGCCCCAGTTCCAGCTGAAGAAAAACAGCCCCAAAGCATGATGCTGCCACCACCATGCTTCACTGTGGGTATGGTGTTCTTTTGGTGATGTGCAGTGTTGTTTTTGCGCCAAACATATCTTTTGGAATTATGGCCAAAAAGTTCAACCTTGGTTTCATCAGACCATAACACCTTTTCCCACATGCTTTTGGGAGACTTCAGATGTGTTTTTTCAAAATGTAGCCTGGCTTGGATTTTTTTCTTCGTAAGAAAAGGCTTTCGTCCTGCCACTCTACCCCATAGCCCAGACATATGAAGAATACGGGAGATTGTTGTCACATGTACCACACAGCCAGTACTTGCCAGATATTCCTGCAGCTCCTTTAATGTTGCTGTAGGCCTCTTGGTAGCCTCCCAGACCAGTTTTCTTCTCGTCTTTTCATCAATTTTGGAGGGAGCTCCAGTTCTTGGTAATGTCACTGTTGTGCCATATTTTCTCCACTTGATGATGACTGTCTTCACTGTGTTCCATGGTATATCTAATGCCTTGGAAATTCTTTTGTACCCTTCTCCTGACTGATACCTTTTAACAATGAGATCCCTCTGATGCTTTGGAAGCTCTCTGTGGACCATGGCTTTTGCTATGGGATGCGACTAAGAAAATTTCAGGAAAGACCAACTAGAGCAGCTGAACTTTATTTGGGGTTAATCAGAGGCACTTTAAATGATGGCAGGTGTATGCTGATTCCTATTTAACATGATTTGGAATGTGATTGCTTAATTCTGAACACAGCTACATCCCCAGTTATAAGAGGTTGTGCACACTTATGCAACCACATTATTTTATTTTCCCTCTGTCTAAAAGATTATAGTTTGTTTTTCAATTGAGTTTTACAGTTTATAGGTCACATTAAAGGTGGAAAAAGTTCTGAAATTATTTATCTTTGTCTCATTTTTTTACAGCACAGAAACCTGACATTTTAACAGGGGTGTGTAGACTTTTATATCCACTGTATATTCTTTTGTGTTAACGATACCTTGCCAAAAAGTACTGAATCATTAAAACAAGCTGTAATAGTATGTTTCACCCAGGTTATATTTAATGTTTGTCAAATATTTTAAAGTAAATTTTCTAAGACAATTGGGAAAAACAGTTAGTGGTTTTAAAAGAATTTATATGAAAATCACATTACTGTTTCCCTACTAATGTAATTTCCAATTTATCCTTCGACACCATAGGGTCAGTGGGTTTAGCTTACTTGTAGTTCACCTCCTCCAGATCCTCTCAGATACTCAATACAAAACATCCTTCTCGCCCACACACAAAATAACCCAAGCAAGAACATTGCAATGGGACTGGGAGGTCTGGCCTTTCAGGTATGATATTTGGAGACCACCCTACTAGTTGACTGAATACAAGCACAGAGTCAAGGTCAATGTAGATGCTTTTCTGTAATCAGATCCCAATGGCTGACAGAACTTGCTTAATGCGCCAGCAACACTCAGCAAGTTACATTAAGTGAAAGCCTTTATCCAATTAAGTCATGCTACGCAGACTTTCTACTACTTTTTATATATAGATTTCAAATAGATTTTCCAATATGTGACACACACTGAAACTTTCTTATATTCACAGGTTAACTACTGTTGCGCAGGGGTTAAGGTGAACAGTGCACTTAATATTGCTTTGCCATGGCTTACTTGCTCTTTTGGCACCGAATGGGTAAATACCATGAGGCAATTCTGGCACTGTTTCCAAACTCATTTTAAGACATTTCTTTATGTTTATGTTCTTTTCTCAAAGAATGCCACGCTGTCCATCTATTTCTAAACGTTTACTCTGGGTGTAAACACAGCCATTTTGGGACTTGCCTGTGCTGGCCATTATAATCAGTGAAAGCCCGACTAGGTTTATATACACAAGGTGTTTAACTATTCTCTTTAGAATGCACATTCCTGCAACTCACATAACATTGCAAGAAAATCTAAATAAAGACATTATTCAAAGAGCCAACTGTAAAGAATAATTAACAACTTACAAGATTTCTTTACATTGTATTACACCTAAAATGAAATCTCTATCGGTAAACTATGTTTCTTGTACTATTGTAAATGGAAAGTATGTGTTTTTGGCTGGTGTCTAAAATATCAACACCTTGACTTAACTACAACTCTTGACACATAACAGAGATCAGACTGACGCTGCAGTGAAGCTAATGATGCTATCAGATCAAACCAAGTCTTGCTGTGGATTCAGATGCTATTCTGTAATACATCCTGTTTTCTATTAATAATAATATATGTATTATTAGGAGCATTGAACTCTCAATAAAATAAAACTCTCAATAAAACAAAACTGTAGAAAGATAAATATAAGTTATAAAATCTGAGTAATAAAATCTCTATAATGAAAATGTAAACTGTTATATAGATTGTTTTTGAAATATCCCACACACACGTTCATACTTGACTCAAGCTAAGAAATTGAACATTACGTTTTTTCCAACAAGAGGAGGGAAATCATTTTTGAGTAAGACACTATGGTTACCCAACAGAATTGGATTAGATGTTGTGCTGAATGTATGTAAACATACAAATCAGAGCAAAATGAAAACCATATTCTGGCATTCTTATCAAAGTGTATCACACCTATTCTTACACATCGGAGTCTACTCGCTAAAAGAAGAGATACCGTTCAGTTGAGGTGAGATGGACATTTCTTCTCGCCAGCTGAGCTATCCATTGTCTAGGGACAAACCTGGGGACTGTGCTTAACCGGAGCACCATGTTTGTCCCTGCACAATGTGCAGTATAATTGGTGAGATTAATGGTTTACCTCACCTCATCTCACCTGCAACTCACCTTTTAGAGAATAGCCACAATAATTTAAGGTATGAGATTCACAGCAACTATGCATGGATCTGTATTTTTTGCAGTGGGTTTGCAGGGGCTCACCTTAGGGCCACACATAGTCAATTTCTATTGGCAGTAGCCCAGGTTACCTTGTGAATAATCCCCTTATGGCTCATAAAAAGTGCTTTATAATTATTCTACAGTTCTCCCAGAGTTTGAGAATATAAGATGGGGGATTAGTTGATTGATTGCAGTCCTTGGTTTCTAGTTAGATTAAAGGCACATGTTCCTGCACACACATTACATACAAGGACAAATGTCCATCATGCTACAGCAGTGTTGGGTTAATTGAAATTCCTAACTCTGCAAGGAACTGAGGGCAATGGGGCAATTAAAAAAAAAACATACGGCAAACGCTATCACAGGAAGGGTTAGGTCCCCCTAACATCACATATATTATTAATAATAATAAAAAGTACATTTTCCGGAATGAAAAAGGATTGTGATTTATTATACTCTTTTATAGCACTGTATGTTCTTTGCCAGCCAACAGTTCCTGGCCTGCAACTCTCATCATGTTTAAACAGACTAAATATGAAAGGTGTGGGCAACAAGTGCCTCCACGGCCTCTGCTCGACTGCTTAATTATTCTTGAACAGTTGGAGGGTGGGGGTGTGTAGTGTAATACACTTGTGACAGACAACAGAGGGTTGTAGTCAATGGAGTATATTCTATGCAAGGTCTTGTTACTAGTGGGGTACCTCAGGGATCTGTACTTGGACCCATTCTCTTTAATATTAGTGATATTGCAGAAGGTCTTGTTGGCAAAGTATGTCTTTTTGCTGATGATACAAAGATTTGCAGCAGGGTTGATATTCATGGAGGGATAAGCCAAATGGCAAATGATTTAGCTAAACTAGAAAAATGGTCAGAGCTGTGGCAACTGACATTTAATGTGGACAAGTGCAAGATTATGCACCTTGGGCGTAAAAACCCAAAAGCAGAATAAAGATTATTTGGTACAGTCCTAACCTCAACATCTGAGGAAAGGGATTTAGGAGTATTAATTTCAGAGGACTTAAAGGTAGGTAGGCAATGCAATAGAGCAGCAGGAAATGCTAGCAGAATGCTTGGTTGCATAGGGAGAGGTATTAGCAGTAGAAAGAGGGAAGTGCTCATGCCATTGTACAGAGCACTGGTGAGACCTCACTTGGAGTATTGTACGCAGTACTGGAGACCATATCTCCAGAAGGATATTGATACTTTGGAGAGAGTTCAGAGAAGGGCTACTAAACTGGTTCATGGGTTGAAGGATAAAACTTACCAGGAAAGGTTAAAGCATCTTAACATAGCTTGGAGGAAAGACGTAACATGGGGGATATGATAGAAACATTTAAATACATAAAGGGAATCAACACAGTAAAGGAAGAGAGTATATTTAAAAGAAGAAAAACTACCACAACTAGAGGACATAGTCTTAAATTAGAGGGGCAACGATTTAAAAGTAATATCAGGAAGTATTACTTTACTGAGAGGGTAGTGGATGTATGGAATAGCCTTCCAGCAGAAGTGGTAGAGGTAAACACAGTCAAGGATTTTAAGCATGCGTGGGATAGACACAAGGCTATCCTAGCTATAAGACTGGGAACGGGGGACTAACAAAATTGGGCAGACTAAATGGACCGAATGGTTCTTATCTGCCGACACATTCTATGTTTCTATATTGCTGGACGGCATACATTGTACAAAGCTATGTTAACCATTCTTTAGTATAATAAAACCAACAACAATAAAAACCCATTTTTTGCTTCTATTTTTATTTCACAGTAATTAAAAAGTAAAATGACAGAAATGTGCATATAGGTCAAGGTGTTTGTGGTTACTTGTGTTGACTTGACATTGTAAGTGTGGTGGTTACTAGCCCCAGGCATTCAATTTGCATAACTTCATCTCAAGATAAGACTCTGCCTTTGAAATCATTACATACTGTTTGGAACTAAACAGTTTATTTTCACCTTAACAGTGTCCTACCAAAAATTATTTTGCTACCTGATATACACAGAACAGAAATACTCAATAACTAAAAGCAATTCAAAGTCAATAGAAATGTTCACATTCCTTTTAATTTACTTTGGGGGTTAGTAACCTATTTTTTTTCACCTAGAAAATAGAGTAATTCAAAGTTATTAATGGCTTAGATGAGAAAAGCTGCAACAATACTTGCTTTTAGACCCTTCCCTTCTTATGCATCCTACATGCCGATAGCATTAGAGCTTGTCAAACAGCAACAAAATAGCATATATAAAACTTTGATATTAATGTGAAATAGTTAAAAATGTGATGACTTTTTTCTTTATTAATAAAAATTAATATACTTTGCTTAGTTTCTTTATCAAATGAAGTATTATGATGACCTGTATATACTGTACATAACACATAGAAAAATGGCACAAGAGAAAGTTATGTCCTTGGGTTTAGCAAGTGACGAGGGAGAAGATTACGGCAGAGAGGAAGGTATTATATGGGAAAAGATGAGGTGTTTCACTTATGGTGGTTGGGGAATAGGTAGCACTTTGTCATATGTTGTTAGCTTCTGACTACCTTTGATTTATTTTGTTCTTATTGATATTATGACACCGTGGTTACAGAGTGTTTTCATTAGAAAAGATTTAGTATGCCCACAAGAAAGCACCAATATTGGCCATGGAAAACTTTGCTGATCCAAGAGTATGCCTTTTTGTTTTTTCTTGGTACACTTTGCTTGAGTGTTATTTTTTTTAAATAATGGTAATGGAAAGAAGAAATAAACTGAATTCATCCAGTATTTTTCCACCTTTCTGGGATATAAGTAACTTCACATTATTTTATTATTCATTTTTAGTGCTCTTAGCACTTGATAGTGATTTTGAACATTTATTTTTATAAAGAAAAATGTCCTTACCTTTTAGGGTCAATAATCTTGTAGAGTTTCCCACTGTGCGACTGAGTCATACTTTTACTGCTTGAGAGTATGTAAACTTCACCTGTTAGAAATGCCAATATAGCATTGAGGTTATGTGCATTATTTTATGACATGCCACAGGCATTTGTCAGACTTCATATTTAACATACTTTCTTCTGAGTCATGCTATCAATTAAAAGAAAGCTATTCCATACAACTCACAAATGTTTAACTGGCATATTATTGACTGTGAAATATGTGGTTCCAACATAGGGTAGCTCAATCTAAAATGGGATACATGATGTAATATATATAGTAAACTTAGTTACAGATACAAAAAGATCTTATCCCTAAGACTAGTTAGACTCTCCATAAATAAAATGTATCTTCATCAGACGTTGTACACATTAGAGAAGGAAGGGTATTCCTTAGTTGTGGAGTTTCAGAAAAATGATTCAGCTTAGATAAATGTGGAAAACATTTGATTTGGATCATTTTTTATATTACTTAGAGCAAAATATAAGAAGCCTTATCCTTAGATAAGATTCTAAACCTTACTTGAAAAGTAGTCAACACAAAAAACAATGTACAGATTCTTGACAAGCGGTTGTACATACCTCACTTCAGAAAAGAAGATATAAACCATATTTAAACAATGGTATATTTGAAGAAAGATCTCCAATTGTTCTACATAGTAAAAAACATTAGCTCATCAATATTAAATGACTTGGCAAAAACAAAGTCAACCACCACAAAGAGAGGATCATAAATAACTGAATATTCAAAATATTAACTTTTGAGTCATAGTGCTAAAAAGTAGAAAGGATCTTAAATCTATGGATATGCATTGCTAAAAATTACAATGTACTGTAGTTATTTTATTACAGAATTGTAATAGTAATCTGATAATTATTTCCTAATCCTGTTTAGTGTGCATATTATTCATGGTTATATTGATATCATTGTCATGTTTTGACATTGTCGTACTGCCTCAAAGAATATTTCACACATCATTAATGTGTTGTAAAATATTTCAAATTCAATACTACTTTACCTAGTTCATCTTCACCAAATCCTAGGATATGGCCTGGAAACGGCGCTCTGCAGGAAGTTCCGCTGCCAAGACACAATGGTTTATCCTGCCACAACCTTGTTATGGGATTTTGATGGAGTGTTATAAAGTTTCTGAAATTACAGAAAACCATGATAACAAATAATAATGTGAGTAACAATATGTATTTTAGGAAAACAGCATTTGGACTGAATATTTGCAAACCTAGATTACTAGTTATATGCATATTTTGAGCCATGCAATGCATGAAGCAGGGCCTATTTTAAGGAAAGATTCTCACTGCATAGATGCAAGGGTTGTAGCCAAATTGCAGGGCCAGAAGAAGCTCCATCCCCTTGTGGCTCCTTTACCAAAGCGTATTTTAAGGGAAACTTCTCAGTGCATGTTAAGGACAACTGGAGCAATACATTAACCCTTGTTTTATTGAAAGATTGTATCAAGTATAGATGGTTTATATAGAAATGCTCTAATGACAGAACACAAATAAAATACCTTATTGAGCCCTCTATGCTTCTAACAGCTCTAACAGTGAGCAACTTACAATCTTGGGCCAGATCTTCCTTCAGCTTCTTTCATAATAGCAATTCTATTTAAAAAAAATCCTTGATACAATCTTTCATTTAAACATAATTTACATTTCTGTTGACAGTAAGGGGGTGGAGCAAGTACCAGCTCCAAGCACCAGCACACACTTTGTCCTCCCACACTGTGCTCCCCTCCTACAGATTATATGCAGTCCGTAGTGACATAGGACCGCATGCTAGGTGGATTTGACTTTTCACTGCATGACTGTGCCCATAGCCATTTTTAAATAGGCCCTGCAATGGCTCTTTAACATAAACTCACAAGAACATTAACATATATGTGTTGATTATTAAAATGTTGACTTTATATTATATTATTTACAAAATGTTTACATTATTTAATAATTTCCAAACTTTTATTGATTATTAAAATGTTTTCAATATTAAGTAACTGCTTAAACGTATGCAAGTCTATCAATACAGTTACATACACACACACACACACACACACACTTAAGGAGATAGCTGACATAAAGCACAGTAGATACAAAACCTACCCGTAGCGATCGCCAAATACGTAATTTCCAAATAGCCGCTCCGATTGACAGCCTCTGTATATAAATCCGCCAACCATGTGACCAGTGCTCAATGGCTTGAATTCTAAAAGTGAGAGCTCGCTTTCTGAAAAAGAAGAACAACTACCATAGTATTAGGTTAAAGACATTGTAAGCCCACCCCATTGTTGACAGGCATCTGAAAAACAAATCAAATGTAATGGATATGTGCAAAATAACTTTTTTAGTTTTCAGTATGATGTTTAATGTATGGACAGATTCCCCACAGGGCACTAACGAGGAGTTTTGAGGTAACACGTCTTTTTTAGAATGTTTTTCCACTCTTCATTACAGCAATGTATTCATTTTTGGTGCTCCTTCTTTGACTTCAGTGCCGGTATTATGTGTCTGTCTCACTGTCTGCCTATTCCCTTCTAGTACAGTGTCATCCTTCCTAATTGTTTATTTGAGCATTTGTATACGCATTCACATACACGCCTGTTCCACTGTCATCCTTCCTAACTGTTCACATAAGCATTCTTGTTCATATTCACACATGCCTTCCCCTCTACCAGCTTACATGATTGAGACACAGATGCACCACTAGTAGCAACCGATGGTGACTGGATTATCTCAGTGACGCAGCAGCTTAACAAAATGACACTTCCCAATAACTGCGTTTTGCACCATTTACAAAGATGAAATATGTTTTGAAAGGTGCTTTGTAGAAGCAAAAGTATATAATACAATTAGAAATGACCATTCATATATAACAAATATTGTTGGGGTTTACTTCCTCTTTAAGAGAAAATGAAGTTTAAATGTGTCTGTGGTGTCTCATGTTATATGACATCACAGGTGACTTGACATGTAAATTACACATTTCCCATTGAAAAGAGGTCGATTTGCATATCAAGTCGCAGGTGATGTCATAAACAAGTGAAAAATATAAATACATTCACTTGACATTGGCAATTGGAACACTTTATCAGTGTTGTCTAACCTTTGAATGTGGGCATAAGCACACACGATAAATTGCATAGTCTAATAATAGAACCTACGGGCTTTCAGGTTGTATAGGACTCATACAATATCTCTTAAGGGTCGTTGTGTGAGCTGAAGGTCAGCAGATGAACAATAAGTGAATAATAGTGAATAATACCCACTTTAGGGTATTAGCAATGTTCTTGGGGGCCTTGCATATTTCAGATATTAAATCAACACAAAATAGTTTTTCACTTATGCTTCTAAGTAAGCAAGGGTTAAAAAAAGGTTTACTGTCCCTTTAAATGTAAGCAACATCAAAGTGGCTATTATTGTTTTGCATCTTGCTTGTGGGTTTAAGGCCAGATTTCCCTCCTGATTAAATCTAAGTGTCTTCACAACTATGTGCTGAGTGGATGTCTACATGCAATTTCAGCACCGAGTCAGATTCATTTTCAGTAAAGTATGCCCCAGGGTGACTTTTCACTCTGCTGCTAGTAAAAGGATACTTTTCTCTTCTTTCTTGCGATGTTGGATTTAAACGGTTATTGTTAAACCTGAGATCAATTTGTTTTTATATTCTGATTTATAGTGTTTAAAATATTGTTTGTTCTGATAATGAAGCTGGAATCCTTATTCCATCAATCAGTTTTAGTTTTCCCACAGGTAACATGAGATATTTATTGACTCTTTTTTAGATACAGGAGTGTACTGAGTGATATGATTAATAAAGAAAGCAGGTCATGTCTCTGAGAAATATTATGAAAAGTTTGTCATGCTGTAATCAAACCAGTCTGAATACTCAGTGGGTGGGAGGCTCATTGTTATACACACTACTGTGGAAGACGTCTATTCAGGACAGATGGGGCCCTGGGGTTACATAGTCACAAAGAGCCCATATCAATATTTAGTGAATATTTGTACAAGGTGATATATGTATGTGTATATATATATATATATATATATATATATATATATATATATAATCACAGTACTATTAATCAAGCTTGTTGGCTACACCCATGGTAACATTGCCTGTAGTGTCTGCCTGGTAGGCAAGGCCCTGTCATTAACCTACCCCTGGCCTCTGACCATCAGGGCTTTATCTTGTGTAATGCTATCAAGTTGCACCTTAGTCCCTTTTGTTGTTGTAGTTGTTTCATATGTGAAGGGGGAACTGACCTCCGGCCTCCTGTCTGTATCAATGCTGACTCAACAAGCCTTTTGCATTTTTTATCTAGACACTAGCCCTGCTATTGATACAACCCTCAAAAGGAGCAAAAAGTCGTGAACAGTAGAGCAGGAGTGTTTTTAAATACGTTGTGATGTGGCCAGAAAATAAAATTGTTCTTAAACGGTAAATTAAATGTCAGATTTTTTTAAACGTTAATGGTGTTTTTATTAAAGTGACAACACCACTTATATAAGATGTAACTAGATTACCTGTGCATTTTAAACAAACACATATGTAAGACATATGCAACTGTTTTTTTTCTATGTTTGAATTAATTGCATAGAAAAGTAAAAATAAAATTAGGTGTTTATCTCCAGCATCCATTTTGAGAATTTTACCCATTATGCAACATTCTTCAAAATCTTCCAGCAAATCTAACTTTACAACTGTGGCCAGAGCCTGCATGATGATGTCATAAGATACACCCCTGCTCTCTTACTGGCTCCTGTATCACTAGTGTGCAGGACAAGGTGGCTGTGTACAACTTTTTACTTCCTTACAACACAAAAAGAGGAGTTGGACCTAGTCAAACAGGATCATAACTCCGCCCCCTTGTGATGTAATAATTACATTACCCTCCCCCCATTTAATGCAAGTCTATGGTCAGAATTCTGACTTATAGACTGCATTCTGTGTCCCCAGCCTCAAAGTGGTACTAGTGCTTTAAAGTGACTGGGGGGCACCAAAAAAGCACAATATTTCACAAAATGACAGCACCCAGTCACACTTATTTAGTTAACTATTTCCTAAAATAAACTCACATAACAAAAATAAAAAAAATAAACCCTTTTACATTTTTGGTGGGAATGTCCCTTTAAAATAAAGTCTAGTAAATTACAGGTAAATATTTTAATTGGCTCATAATACATCTTTACATAAACACATAAACATAATACTTAAGCCATTTTGCCCTCAGTGCCTCACTATGAAACTAAATATTTTCTGATTTAATCAAATATTTGTGTTGGAATCCCTTTATATATAAAGTTCTTTACTGGTGTAAGTATATATATATATATATATATATATATATATATATATATATATATATATATATATAAAATATATATAAAAAACAGTACGGTCAATTTATCAATGCCTAAACTTGGAATGTGAATTAAATGCGGTTAAATGTTTAACAGCTAATTGGGGATATTACTGCAGGACTGTTACAGATTTGGAGACGAATTAAAAAAGCCAATCAATGCATGCTAGGGTTGTTTCCCCATACAAATAGCTAGTGATCTGTGGGAAACTGACAATAAAGTTGCAAAAACATAGGCCATCTATAACAAACAAATGGAAATGTATTTACTTAACGCTGATCTGTGTTAAACTATTAATAATGTTGCAAAAGCCTAGAGCTGGAAAAATATCATTGTTGGTAATAAAAACCGAACTCCCAAAAACAGGACTGTCCTGTCAGTCTGGGAGCGTTGGCAACTATGCAATGTGTGTATTTGTGAAAGAATTCCCATGAATTGTGAGTCCTCAGTTTTAGGATACCTCAAAATTTAAAGATAATGATCCATTAAAAAGGGACTATGATCTGTTAATCACAGAGACGCAAACGTCTGATTGAAAGCGCTTCTGAATGATGCTCTTATAGAGCGTTGTTTATTAGCAAGTTTGACTTATTTTTTAAGTCAAACAGTGACTTCCAGACTGTCATGTCACAAGATGGCTCCCCGTGAAAAGGCAATGCTGATTGGTCTGCCAATACAATTGGGTAGGATCATCTGCTCCCCACTGGCTGACTGTGTGATACACAATTGATGTGCGCACACACCAATCACAAAGAGCTATGCTTTTGAATGGTACATAATTAGTGCATGAAGTGGCCTTTCTGTCTCATTAAAATAAATTTGTTTATGTTTCCTCACTCTTTAAATAACATTGGATACGGTTACTAGATGTCTGCTCGATAAATCACTATAATTCACCAGTGCTTTAGTATGGCCACTGTCTCGCTTATAAGAACCACGACACTCCACCAATCTCAGATACAACTGCATTACAACTTAGTGCATGTCTTTCTCCGTCTATAAGACGCCACACTCACGAGAGGTGTATCTTGGGTAAAGCCCAACATAATGGGATACAAAACACTAACGATGCAATGATAGAATGATTACATGCAGGGGTTTTCTCTTCAGCCCATATTGACATTTTAAGCATATCTCTTAGAAAAACAACCCCAAACTGGTTTAATCAATCATAATTACATGCTGGTAGTGAAGACTAATGGCACATTTCATCATGACATATGCCATTAAGATGAGAAAGAGAGCAGAAACTATTTTCTAAAGAAAATATCTTTTTGAACAGTATAGGTTAGATTAAGAGTTTCAATGTTAAAGTTATAATAGCCAGCAGGGAGCTTAATAAATAGACTCGCATTAGTGTAATGACAAATCTCACAATGAGCTATTTCCTGAAATAATAGGAAATCTGATTTGGCTGCAGCTTAGACCTACTTCTTTTCCTATCACCTGTTATATACATCATTACCTATGGATAAACACATTAAATTATAAACATCAAGAGAGTTTCACAGTCTTTTTAACTCTTTGTGTGGCAGATGAGATGAGTAATATGTCACAAATGGTTATTGCAATTTAAATTTTAATAGATTTTTTTCTTCATTTTTTCGAAAAATAACAACAGAAAAAAAAACATATTATTTTGTAGTTAACCTACCATAGTCTTTCCCTTTAATGATCTGTAAGATCCTAGAAGATGATCTGTTTCTTGTGCTTGAATCTGAGCAAAGAATTGTCAAATTCATATTGATATCCTTGGAATGACGATCAACTGCACATCTACACAATGAAAAGAGAGTGAACAGTCTTTAAACACATGTGAAATAACTCTTAGTTTATTTTTCAATTGTTTTCAAAAAAATAATTGGGGCATTTGAGTTTTTGTGTACACCCATGCGCTGATGGCGCTACCTTCTAACAAGCTGTTTAACCCCTTCAGGACAATGTTTTTCTTTGTTTTGATGTCCATTCTGAACAACAGCTGTATTCTTTGCATTTATTGCATGTGATCAGTGTGATTAATTTTCACATAGATCCCATCAATAAATGCAAAAAATAATGGTTGATCTTGGTCTGCCTAACTAAGGCAACCAGGATCAGCTTACCCCATCACTCCCCCCAAGTTTGGAGAAGGATGGCAATGGATTGTGATATGCCCCATGACATGTCACAAAATCCCCTGCAATGGCTGAGACAGCCTGTCTCAGCTATTGCAGGCTAAGACAGCCCTTTTCTGGGTGTTTCAGACTTGCCTCCATCAGAGACAGTCTGAAACACACCTAACTCGATTTTCATAGGGTGAGGGGGGGTGATTGACAGGTCAGTCACTATTGTCACTGGTCTGTCACTTTAAGATAGCCAATGGGCGTTCCTGGTGGCCATTTTTTTGGCTTTCTTGGATAGCCTTTACTTGTGAAGCTTCCAGGAAAGCCAAAAATAGCGCAAATTGCGACAAAGAAAATGCAGCGATTTAGCTATTTTAAAGGCTGCCCGTACAAGTACGGGCATTGTCGTGAAGGGGTAAAAACCTCTTTCTTGTATGCTTGAGTATTTTCTAGTTTAGTTTACTGCTTAATTATCGATATGCTGATTGCATAATTGAAAAAGTGCTGAGAGACCAATAAACATATGCACTGCAGACTTTAGTTTATGTAAAATTAAACTCATTACTTGTGTTAGAATTGCTCCCCAAAGCCTGTTGAACTATTTTGCTAGAGATCCTATACTAGGTGACATAAAATATACGCAACTATACTAGGTGGTACCACAATACATGGTAATGACTTCTAGCACAGCAATACAACAGAAAATAGTGCACTGTAGAAATACTGTGGTTGACGTGTCTAGGGTACAGTTAATGGAAGCATATAGCAAAATGGAGGCAAAATGTATCAATTTACACTATGCATGGCCTGCATGCCGACTACATTTCAGTGCAAAGAGATTTCTTTAATACGATTATGGGATATATTTTCAGAAAATTACCAGTATGAAACAAAATTAGTTTACCTTGCTTCTACCTGTAACGTCTGCTTGTTACTCTAAGGACAACTAATAATTGGAAAGTTATTGACTATGCATTCCTCCCAAGTGTCTGTCCCTCTTTAGTCCTCTGAAGCAGAAGTGGTAGAGGTAAACACAGTGAAGGAGTTTAAGCATGTGTGGGATAGACACAAGGCTATCCCACCTATAAGACCGGGAACTGGGGACTAATAAAAGTATTTAGAAAAATTGGGCAGACTAGATGGACCGAATTGTTCTTATCCGCCAACACATTCTATGTTTCTATGTTTTTCTGCTGTCCCCCATTTTCTAATGTGTTTAAAATTAATTACATTTGATATACTATTTTTTTGTAAATAAAATACAATATTCATATTCTAAATGGCTTACAGAATTACATAAATAGCTCTAATTTAACCATAATATCATCTATAATGCTGCACCCAGAGACACTCCTTCAGCCACCTCTCCCAAAAACCAAAGGGTTCCTCTTTGGTCATATACAATGTTGGGAGGTATGGATATGGGTGTATGACATGCCTTATAGCTGTGGGACATTGATTTATGAATAGGTGATATGGTTAACCATCAGTAGTGATCACTTCACAAAATATGTCTCACACTAGTATATCTTTGGTCTTTATTGATAAATCTGATTTAGATTAACATACCAAAGAGGATTAAGGCAGATTTACCATTCCACCATTTCAGTAAGGGAAGTTAAGGCAAAAAATATAGTGCAATATATAGTACATATAGTACTATATAATATATAGTACTGGATCCTACAAAAAAAAAAACCCCAATTAAAATAACCTATTCTAGTTCATTGTACCCATGATTTTAAACTCTTTGGTATTTCCTTTAACATGTCCTTATAAATCCTACTGAGCAGTTATCTTTTGAAACAGACAAGGTAGGTCAGTGATGCATTACTTCATTTGTTACATAAATCTCTGAATACAGACACATTTGTCATTTACTTTCTTTATCCAAGTATTCTGTTCAACAAATGAGTAATGTGTAGCACTCAATTTGTATTGAGGGAAATTTATTTGTTTTGAGAGTTCTCTGAGGATTGTTTTAAGGAACTGCCAGTTTTGTCATTCTCAATTAATGTTAATTAGCAAGCAGACAATTTAAAGCCCATCAGTGGTTAACATGAATTGTTTCTTAGTATGCACAGCTCATACATTACAAATGGCTGATAACTTAGAGCAGCTGCTCATTCAGATTCATAAACTACAGTATTGGATGTGTTGATCACATGTGCAGTGGATCATGTGTTGTTCTATTTCACTTGCAAAGCTGTCTATGAAGTATAATAGAAGTTTTATTAAACGATAGAGACAATGAAAAGGGACTGACCACCCTAACCTCTTGATTTTACCTATTGCAAAACTTTACCCCAAGTACATTACAGAGTGCAAGCCTATTTGGGCATGCCCATCTTTTGTTCGCCCAACTATACGTATTCTCTGTTTACCCAAAATGTGTAATGTTTTGGAGCTTTATAAATAATAATAATAATAATAATTTACTTAACTTTTTAGATTATAGGTAATGAAAATCACAACACTACCCGTCAAGTTGAGCAATACAAAGTATCCAGGGGAAGTGGAACAGAAAGTTTGACATTTGCATTGACAGTACACATGGCTTACCTGCCTGGATTATGTAGTCCATGGGCAAAGATTTCAGGGGGTTGGTTTGTACTATTAAAATGAGGATTGCTTCTAGGAATGGAATAAGGAGCACTGCATGTGTCTATGTCTACATCGAGCCGGAGTACTGAACCTGTAAAATCACTGGGGAACAATAAAACAGAACATTGAATAAGTGATGAAGGACATGCAATCCAAGTAAAATCAATTTGTCCACCAAGAGTTATGATTTGAAAAATGCTCTGCCTAAAACAGGGGAAAACCTGGAAATCAATAACGGCGTTTTATTCATAAACCTGCAGCAAGCGCTTTGACTCAGTATTGCATTGGTTTTGTCATGTTAAACATCGGATTAGATACATTCCCATTGACATTGCTTTGTCATGTCAATGCCAGGAGATTAACTAATGAGCTAATCTATTTCCAGGATACGTACTACCTAAGCAAAATAATAGGCCAGTCTAAATAATAGTCACGTTTAAATTTATCTCCCAGAACTGACCCTGTTTTGTGACTTTATTTTTCAGTGCAATCGTTTTGCCGGTGTAGGAGCTATCAATTTGGAATTATTTTATACAAGCAGAGAACACAGCCTACAATGTTTATGCACGTGCCTAATGTAAGGTGTAACATGAGTCCTGATATTCAACATATTCAAAAATATCCATATGCTTTCACCTTTCTCTGTCTTGATGTTTGATTATTTAGACCATTATTCCAGACAATCCTGAGCATAAGTAGCACAGCCCTTGCCAGTAAGGCTAATCCGGCTGTGTTCAATAGCACCTGTTGTAGTGTGGGTACTTGAGAGAGATTGAAAACATCTAGTGTCTGGTACAAAAGAGTTCTTTGCATGGTCAGACAAAAACCAAACCTTTATATATATATATATTCAGATACTTCCTTCTGTAAAGCAGTCAATCCTTTTCTTTATATCTTTGTACCAAAATATTGGGTCGGTATATGAGGCAGACATTTAATTTGCTTAATCCTACCACGACAAACGCATATTAACATGCACCTTATTTACATGTTAACAGGCACTTGGTCCAACCATAACTGTTTTTAAAATTGTACCACACTTCTACAACAATCTACTAGTATATGTATGCTGCAGAGGAAAGAGTTGATAAAAGCATGATAAAATGTAGTCAAACACTGTCAATTACAATACGCATCCTGTGCACCTAACGCTGCATTTTGAACTACAATTCCTGTCATCATCATTTTAGCATTATCCCGTATTTCTAACTTCTCAGTAACAATCAGTTTCATTTTTAAAAATCCATGCCATTTGAGTGACAATCCATCGTTTTTCATTAAAAAAAGCTAATTCAGTATTTTTAAACCCATCCCCTCCCAAAAAAATTGATGAAGGTTTCAATGATGAAGGTTGCCTTTTTTACCTCAAACCATCCATCTCTTCCATATCGTCAATTGTTATCATTCCATCCCCAAGGAAAATATACAGGAATCCATCTGGACCAAACACAAGCTGTCCTCCCAGGTGCTTTCTGTGCAGCTCAGCTACTTCAAGAAATATCCTCTCTGTCCTTACGTCGACCTGACTGGGATTTTTCCTGTTTCAATTAAAGAAGCACGCCACTGACATGTTATTAAACGTTTCGGTTGCATCCAAAAATATCATAGGCTAATATAATGCTTATACAGTATGACAATACTATGGTACACGTTAACATAGAAAGCGCTATCCATTAAAAATGAAGTGAAAAGTGAACTGCAGTTGGAGAAATCTCCAACTTGGCAACCTTTGCAGCTCATCTATTAGTGCCTGATCTTTTCAGTTCACATTACTTGAACAGCCCCATGTCTGTTATTTGTTTTTATTAATATGTTACAATGTACATTACTGGCAAAACAGAGGAGAAGAAAATTTGATAAAGTAGAAAAATTAGCTTAGGAAATAACTTTTTTGTATTCGATTAAACAATTAGATACCTGAATAGATGGATATTGAACACATAGAGTCATCACATATGTCAACAGCTAGGAAGCCAGTATTTTCAAGCTGGCTATGTCAAATATCATGTGCTATGATGAAGGAAGGTGGGAATAAAAAAATCACAGTTTGGCCAGTACACAAAAAAAAAACTAAGGTACAACACTGTTTGTACATCAATGGGATGCAGTTGATAAAATAAAAACTGTGCTGGATACTCTTTAAAGGACAACAGTAGCAAGAAATTAAGTTCTGTTTAACTGAAAGATAGATCAAGTGTAGGCATTTTATATAGAAGTATAGTCTGCTTTAATGAAAGAATACAAATAAAATTCATTATTGAGCTGTCTTTACAACATAGCTCTACCAGAAGGCAGACATTTTTTTTAGAATCTTTACTCAGATGGGTCAAATCTTTGTTCATCTGAACCAAGGTGAGTGAAGATCTGACCCAAGATTCTAAACAACATGTCTGCCTCCTGGTAGATCTGTATTGTAAAGATGGCTCAATAATGCACTATATTTGTATTCTTTCATTAAAGAATTTCTTTATAAAATCATCTACACTTGATAAAATCTTTCAATTAAGCATAAGTAAATTTGTTGCTACAGTTGTCCTTTAATAAGTTAACATTGATGTTTCTCTTGCCGCTACATAATGGTGCTATTTTCTAGAAATGTAGTTAAGTTTTAATATGAGACACAGTATTTGGCAGTCATTCATTTTTAAATTATTGGGCACATCTTTTCATGTGTCTAATTTGCTGGGAGTGGATTCTTGGTATTAATACTAATAAAACAGGATAGACTGCAGTAAATGTTCATTCTGTGTACCTTTTAAAATCTGTAATAACTGCTTGATATTTTTAAAGTATGAATTTCTCCCCAAGTATTTATGTCTGCAACATGAATTATATACCCTGATATAGTGCCTTGTGAAATATTTATACCCTTGGATTGTCAATGGAAATAACATACCTGGTTTCCCAGTCATTCTCACACCAATTACATGTTGATACAAAAGATGACGAGAAAGCAGAGAATGTTTAAAAATTGACAATTATGTTACAAAACTTGAATCGTGGAACAAGTTACAAAATGACAAATATCATGTGTTAGAGAAGCTAGCCTGGTCTATGTTCTGCATCTTGGTTGTCAATTCTTTGTTTAGTGAATAATGCCCTAAATCAAATGAAACAATGTTTTTTTTTTCCTGTGAAAAGTTAAAGAGCCATACATAGCACATATATTTAAAGGTAATCAAACAAATAGCTGGGGATTTAAGATGTCTAAATAATAATAAAAAAACATTTTGAATGATTTGGTAAACACACAAATACAGTCTTGCAGCATGCATTCACAGAGAGATTTTGTATATGCAGCATGCTGTTTGGAAAATGAACTGTGACATGCAGCTGGTAAAATGATCAGAGGTACCTAGATACTGTGTATTCTACAACTCTAAGAATGTGGTCGTGAGGTCCACTGGCCCAGCGCTCTTGGTTGGTGGTGTATGACACATAGAGCTTTCCATTTTTCTTATAATTGGGATGGAATGCAAGGCCTAGCAGTCCTCTTTCATCTCCTCCCTGCAGTCAAACGAAAAACACAAAGAATCGTGAAGTTAATTATGTGCTTTATTGTGTTTCAGTTGAAACCCCCAAAAAAAAGAAGAAGGAAAAAAAAAAACCGTCTCTTTCTTTCTGCCGGATAATCTGTGCCCAAACTCCTTTCTTTCTTTTCTGACTACTGCACAAAAAAGGATTATAAAACATTTCACTTTGGGGGACTATTTAAGAGTTTGGACAAGACAATTGTCTTGTGTGGTTATCTATGCAATAGGCACTTACACTACTTTTGTGAAGTGATTTGTGTATGTAATCTTTTGGTAGCCATGAAGACAAGTTTAAGTGCTGTGAAGAATTCTTAGCTGGGTTACTAGGTTGCTTGTAGTTCGTTGTGGACAAATAAAAAAAAAAGGTTAATAATCAGGAGTAACATTTAATCCAACTATGCAAGATGTAGAAACACAGTGTTGGCTGCCAGCTCCCACTGTCTTGGCAATATGTTTAGAAAACATTCAAATTGCTTGTGTAATATGTAAACCTTTGTTTTACCCTGGGGGCAGCTACATCACTTGTCACAACGCTGGTGGTCTGTTTCCCTGTAGCTCACTGTAGGTAGTAGGCTGCTATCTTTACGTAGATTTCATAGCAGTACATATGGCCAGCTCATTTCTAGCAGGGGCATTTTCCGTCTATAACTAAAAACAGATAGTCCTTCGGCAACCAGTCACTTCAAATAATATACACACAGAGCTCATATTTTAACAAATATAAGTTTCAGCCAGTCAACAATGCATGAGACCTTTATTTTGAGACAAGTACAGCATCTCATGTGTAAACTGCTGGGAAAATAACAGAACTATTTGAACTTTGTAGTTATAAATGAAACTGCCTGCTTTCAGGTGGACAACCGGATGTTGAAGTTTATATACTTTTAAAATAAAAAGGGTATATGCCACTGTATATCAATAATGACGATGGCACAAGTACAATCGTTATTTGAATGTACAAAACAGCCTAATAATGACAAACTGTCATTATACAGACTATACTGCTGATTTATTCTGGAAAGCTTATAACAAATGCATATTTCAGGACTATATCAGGTAAAATGACTATATTTTGCTGATTATATATATAAACTTTTGAGTATTGATTAACAAGGGGATGTGGTCACCATAATAGACACCTCTGTTAATGGTTTTAAGAGCTTAAACTCCTTTTGTTGAGTATACATAGTAATGGGATTTTACAATGTAGTAAAACCTATTAAAAACTCAGTGTGAATCTGCGCACATGGGGAATATAGCAAAGTAACAAAAATGAGATAATAATAGAAATAATGGTCAACCATTACTGTCAAATAAAGGTACAGTGAATATATCTGATGTGAGCTCTGCTTATTGATACAGAGTTAGCATTGTTATATGTCCTTTCCAAAATTAAAAGTTACTCTTGTCAAGCACAGCATACCTGTTCTCTATATTGGCTGATTTAACTGAGCTACAAGTCTATCAGCCAACTACATCGGTATATTATCTGTTCTTAAATTATCCCATCACTTCTGAAGAGGGTGAAACACTTCAGGTTGATTGATACAGATTTACGATCTGACAAAAGTGGTACTGTTATTGTAAGATTCTATTATCTGTGAATGCTCTGTACTTTGCTATATAATACTTATGTTTCCTGTATGCATTTTTTTTAGATGCTTTTACGATATTTATTTAATTGAATTCGATATCTGCTATATAACTCTACTTACCCTGTATCTATAATCAGTGCTCACGCCATGTATATCCATTGTAATTCATTAAAACCTGCTGATCAGCTGTTTCATGTTTGCCTCTTGCCATTTCGGAATTAACATGTTACTGTGTTGAGAAACATGACTGTTGACCAATCTTCTTCAATTGTTGTTGTAAAGGATCTATGAGATATGTCTTTGTGAATTCCCCAAGGCCTATGGTTCTCAATGTTTTCTTATATTGACTGCTAAGGTTTGGATGCAGGATTGACCTAAGACTTCAATATTCTATGTTTGTTCATATTGAAAAATGTGAAAAGGTGATATGCTCCATCACGGGTACTCCTCTAGGATATTGATTTTTTGCTTATGTATCTCATGTATGTGATACCTGTCATTCTTGCAATCCTCAAATAAAAATATTTTTTAATAAAACCTGCCTGATCCTAGCTCAGAGGAACCTTGGATTTTAGGGTAAATTTAGCTGTCTTCTGTTGATAAGTGGCTAGTTAAGTTTAGTTAGAATTGCTCACCCAAACCTGCCTATCAAATGCAGCTTAACTGGCAAATCTGGCCGTACCCTTAAACCAAACCTAGCCCACCCATTATAATTCTATCAAAAATGGCCCATTGCCCTCAGTTTTGCAGAATAGCGAGTGTGCTGGTACTTCTATGAGGCCTGTAATTGCGAATAACTTTGTAAAGGATTACTTGTTGCCCCTAACACTCAACATTTGATGACTCTGCTCCACAGGCTTAAAAAATTAAATGAACAATTCCTCACCCTTTCGGAGACAAACAGTGGAATATTCCTAGCAAGGAGATTTTAATAAACGTTCTTATTACCAATAGACAGCATCTCCTACAGGCCCCTTAGTGATTGCTTAGATGAAACCATTTCCTGTGCAAGCATGCTTTTAAAAACATTTCTAGAATGTGTGATATTCTATCCTTTGCTATTTCAAAGGGGGGGGGGGGGGATGAAACAAGTATTAGAGCAACTCCTGGTTTGATAGGCATCTGGCTGCAGTCTCAATTGCAGATTAGTGTGGCACGTTCCAGTTAACATCTGACAAATTCATAGATTCTTAGTAAGACTGAAATCTTTATTGTACATCTTCACTAATGCTTCCAAAGGATCTTAAATATTTCACTCACATGCCTCACAAAAAAGAATAAAACATTTGAATTAAATCTTCTATAACTGGCCATATAGATTGGCATTTTATATTTGATGTCACCCTGACAACACGACAAGTGGCTTGGAAATGCCTGGAGATCTTCAAATTCCATTCTCAAACTATTAATTCTTGTGAATTTAGGGCAGGGTTGAGAAAACCTGTCACCCTCTAACTGTTGTTTGACTGCATTCTAATTATCCTCAGCATGCCATTAGCCAACTGAGGATGACATGAGTTGAACTGTTATAAGTGCAGAAGTGTTGTTTATATGTATCTCAGTGATAGACATCCTGAATTCTTCAACATCTGGCTGTTCAGTTCAGGATCTGCTAAAGAGCTGGAGATTTCTCATCTATGATCCAGAACGTTGTTTGTTCAATATGCAAGTCAGAATATTTAAACTTAACTCCAATGGTCTCAAATTGTTTTTGTAGCACTGATGCTAAGTTATGAAAAGTCTACAATCACTCAGTATAACAGGTACACATCGCTAGCCAGTGTGGAACTTAGAATCATAGAAACATAGACATAGAATGTGTCGGCAGATAAGAACCATTCGGTCCATCTAGTCTGCCCAATTTTTATGAATACTTTTATTAGTCTCAAGTTCCCGGTCTTATAGCTAGGATAGCCTTGTGTCTATCCCACGCATGCTTAAAATCCTTCACTGTGTTTACCTCTACCACTTCTGCTGGAAGGCTATTTCATAAATCCACTACCCTCTCAGTAAAGTAATACTTCCTGATATTACTTTTAAATCGTTGCCCCTCTAATTTAAGACTATGTCCTCTAGTTGTGGTAGTTTTTCTTCTTTTAAATATACTCTCTTCCTTTAACTTCAACTTCCATAATTCACAGCAAGGTATTGCATATTGAATATACAGACACATAGTTCCCAACTTCTTCCTCCCGCAGTGTGGGAACCTAGACTGGAAGTGGTGGGCATGTGAAGTGACAGTGCTACTGCACATGAGCAATGTCCCAGACACTGGATAATGAACTGTGGGATTGCGGTCCCCAATCAGGACTGTTCTGCTTTAAGTGGATAAGCGTGGAGAACTGCTGTACCGTGGCCTAATTGACTAAACACTTTGGTGAATTAACTAGTGAATTGCAATACTCAGGCCAAAATAGTTGGGTTGGTAACATTCTCTAACTCACTTAGTCATGAGAGATATGTTAACCTGATTTTTTTCAGTTCCCTTGTCCATTCAACACAGTTCACTGTTTAGTGAATAGGCCCTGCTGTGTTCTTTACCTGGCAGGTATTTCTATTTAAGGTGATGTGAATTTTATTCACAATGCTTTGTGATGCTCTCGTGTGACAACAAGTAGAAGTTCTTGAGTGATGCAATGGAATCCCAGTCAGTTTTAAAGAAAGTCTTTAGTAGATAATAAAACCTTTGATGGGGAAAATATTTCTGAGCGCGAGGTAAAACTTGGAATAATAAAAACAAATCCTGTTATGCAGTATAGAGTGGTTAAATGCTGAGATATTTTACCAACAGTTCCCTCTGGTTATAGTCTAGATCATTTCTTTGTAATGTGACCCTTTGATTGAGTTACATTTCTGTCTTGAACAAATATTTGGGGTTAGTGTCACAGAGAAAGTAATCTAAAAGCCTGAAGTAGACAAGGCTTGAAGGTTTCTGATTTAATGTATTATGAAATATATTTATCTGTGGCTTGTCCAATGTAATTGAGGCATCAAGAGTAACCTTTCCAATGGCAAATTTAAACCGGTTTCCTAAATTAGTGATACATACTGTGCTGATAGAGATTTAAATTTTTCTCTCTCTCTCTGCTTAAAGCTGCAGTCTACATACACTGCTTACAAAATGCATGGTGCGTAATAGTATATTCTCTGTACAATAATTGTAAATATTTATTAACATTTTGATATCTGTAGTCTGAAAATGTTTAATTTACTTAAAAATGCAACAATCAAAGTATCCCAAATTATAATTGTGCTATTTTCACCAAGTGTACAGCTAGGGCAGGCATTTTGTTTTGCAGATCACATAACGTTTACATACTCCCCTGCTAAATAGGCATGCATCCAGGGAGAAACGATTAATTGATCAAGAAAGAGATCCCATTGGAACTACCTTGATTAACTGATTTGTCTTTGAACATATATGAATTTTGTATTCTGCAGGACAGACACGAAGAGGGAACTAAAACGCAACCTTTATTAAGATCATTAAAATTAATATGCACAAAAATAAACTTATAATTAATTCATTAAAAATTAATAACCACCTTTATTATATTGCAAAAACAAAAAACGTGCACTTCCAACCACTATTCTTTAGGACAGCATGCAAAATGATATGTCCCTCAAAATAATGGCTGACCTTACAATTGTATGCTTGGATACAGGCAATAGAGGGAGTTGTGGTAAGAGTTACTTATGCTAATAGAGAAAAAACCCAGTATCAATTCAGAATGTGTGATTGAGAGGGATGACTGTTTAAGGGACAAGTACTGTGCATTTCGTGTAGGCTGAAAAAATACAAGGGATAGGTAAAGTGTCTGTACGAGGACCTCAGTGTCCACGGCAAGATTGATAAAGGTCAACAGAATATCAATAAATTCTTTGCCACAGATACCAGCAAATGTCCATCATAACAATGCTGTTGTCCACTGATGAAAACGACGCATTACCAATATTGCGTTCTAATTATACCAGTTTATTAATGGAATTCAGGTTAAACCTCTCCATGTATTTCCAGACTTACCATACATTAAAGTTGAATGTTTGCACACCATAATAATTTCATATCCTACTATTTAAACAAGCGAAGATTGTTCATTACTTTTGACAAACGGAAGACCAGGATAAAGTTGTTGTTTTTTCTCTCCTTTTAATCCAAACCTTTATTTGTTTAAAGATTTGTTTCGACTAACTGTGACTAATGGAATGGTCATGCAGCTGAAGCATTATCCTCACATCATTAGAACGAAACATAAATCTACCAAGCATGACTTGCAACATGCATGTCTTTGGATTTGCTACTGTCATCTTTAAATTGTTGCAATAAATCTAAATTGGTACCAACACTGACTTTCATTAAGTACAAACATTAAACAGTTTAACAGGGCCAAGTACCCCTGGCCCTGCTGTGCTTCTAGACCACCAAAGACACAGCTATAAATCTTACGAAATATGACGTTTCTATTAGTTCATGTCCCTGTAGCGTTTTTCAGCAGATTGCAGGATTCAAGGTAATGAATAAATGGTCTTATCCCCAAAGTATGCCATGAATGACGCATGAATAATCTCATAGAGAGGACATAATACAGTCCATGCGGACAGTTCCAGTGTAGGTCCAACCCTACCCCAACTGGCATAATCCTGAGTGATGTGACTTAAAGTAAGGTTATGAGTTAAGTTGATTGAATATATTCGTACAGCTATGAATGCTCTGTGAAGTTATCTTAGCAAGCCTTAGCCTACATGATGTAAAGCAGATGCACCAGGTTGTCCAAAGTGTGAAATGATGGTGGCTGTGCTGTGACATGTGCTGCTTTAGAAGGCGTTAATCCGGGTAACATACCTGCAGTCATTTCTGAAGGCTTTTATTACAGGCACAATGTTTAAGTCAGAGTAATGTTTTCAGTCAAAAACTAAAATGTCAGCTTGCGCGCTGTAGCATGAAGTGTGGTAGACATGCAGCTGGTAATATTTCTTTTGGGCGATAATCTGTTCATATAAAATGCTCTGCTGTTCTCGGTTTTTGTTTATTTTTCTCATATCCTCCATTTCTCTTGGCAGCTCATAACCTCACTGGCTAATTGATCCATCATTGCTCAGTTCTAATGGCTGCTCAGTAAGTTAACAGCAACTAGATCTTCGTCGCAAGAACCTATGGTTTAAACACAAGCAGTTCACTGTATTGTTGGCACATAGCAATAGACAGAGTTACTTGTAAAATTGGTGTTCTCAGTTAACCTTGAGCAAAGGTGCAAAAGCCATTCAGAGCTGTAATTGCTAACGTTTGGCATCCTAGTTATGGTCGTCTTTCTCATTTGATAGCATGGGCACTAAACCTCAAGAATAGTGCGAAGAGTTCGGCTTTTCCTTCCCACACTATTCACTAGCGTAAACTCGACCTCCCTCTCACCCCAGCTCATCAATCTCGATCTTCTGAAAAATTGTTATTCACTAAAAACAGAAGGGAGTTTGAGTTTAGAGGTTCGTGGCGAGTTGCATTCAAAAGAATAAAAAAATATATACCCCCCCCCCTGTCAAAATGGGCACCCAAGGGCTCCTCAGATGGTCCTCGGGGTCTCTAACACATAGTAGCCCAGCCCCCCCATACTTAAAACGGTACCGGAAGCTGCTGATGCTATGATAAATAATAACTTTCCAATAAGTCACCCAAGGGGTGTGCCACAGGCTCCTGGATAACATAAATAATAAATTAATAAAATAAAATTAACCCTACTGCCACCCCACCCGGCACTCAATGGGTGCCCTGTACATAAAATATAACCTGCCTGAATTAAATTAATGAAGCAAGATTTGGGCACCCCCCTACCCATGCTGCACACCCAAGACATGCCCCATAACCCACATTGCACACCCAGGACATGTCCCCATTACATCCCCCCATCCCCCCATTACATCCCCCCATCTCCCCATTACATCCCTTCATCACCCCATTACATGCCTCCATAACCCCCATTACATGAACCCCATCCCCCCATTAGATTCATCCATCACCCCCGTTACATGTCCCCACCCCCCGGCACACCAGGACTTACCCTGGTCTCTGGTGGATAGTGGCAGGCAGCATGGTGTCCTGCCATGTTGCCTGTTTGGCTCATCGCGTGGTGAGTGCAGATAGGTCACGTGACCCAGCGCGTGACTGATGTCAGAGCGCCGGGTCTAGTGACCTGTCAGCACTTCCTTCTTCATACCACAAGAGGAGCCGAACAGGCAGCGGTGGTGAGGGGAGATCTTCCAATCTCCCCAGCCACCATCTCTGCAGGCAAGCAAGTTTTTTTTTGTTATGGGGTGGCTTTTTAAAAAGTTTTTTTTTTTTAATGCCGCCACCCCCCCAGAGACAGACAAGGCAAGTTCCGCCCTTGGAAATTGCCTTGTTTGCCTCGTGCTAAATACAGTGCAAATATTATTTTCAAATAATTCACCTCATCTCAATCTTTGCAAAATGGTTAGTGAATACCATATTGTAATGGTTGAGATGACGCACCCAAGTGGTGGGGAGAGTCTGTATGAGGCTGGAAGCCGGGATTAGTGTTAATCTTTACCTCCTTACCTTACGGAAGGAGAGGAAGCATAATGCAGGATGAGAAATAAAAGAACTGCAGATGCGGGCAGGTTCACTAATAAAAAAATACAATATAAGGCACAAAAAACAAAACCTGTAAATAAATTAACAAACAAATATAAAACAAATGGGCCAAATCAATGGAATGTGCTGAAAAAGGGAATCCAGGACTAAATAATCAAACAGGTCAGAAGATGCAGCCAACAAATGGTTAATCAAAAGGACCAAGCCAAATATAGGAATCCAGGAGAACAATCCTAATAGAGAGCCAGCAGGAGAGAAGCAGGGCAGTACTGCAGTACTGTCAAGAGCTCATAAAATCTGAGCACGGACAGAAGGGTGCCATGGTGCCATTGTGCATGACATTACAAGCTACGCCTCCTGCACACTCCTCCAGCATAGATACAACGTGGGTGGCAATGGCCACCTAACAAAAATGAGGTTAAGTTAGAGGAACTTAGTAGTATTACTTTGAGTGCTTACGGAGTCCACTGGCACAAAGACAACACAATATAAATCTGAATCTACCACAAAGTAACTACTGATCTGTATTGATATGGAAATTTCAAACAAAAATTCCAACTATTTAAAAAGAAGAAACAAATGCATCTCAAACTTGTATGTGCAAGTAGCCAGCCATGTGGCAGGAGGTCATACATGATGTCTATTACTGTGAAATTAATATTGCTGTGAAATAATTAGAGTTGAAAGTCTTGTCGGTGAATCAATGGCCTTGGGGAATTTTTCTGAACTGTACCAAAAATATGAAAAGGCTGATTTTCAAAAAACATTCAAGTTTAATGTGCTTAATTCTGCAGTTATTTAACATTATTATTTATTTCACAACCAACACACATTATTCATTGTTAATTTATGCCATTTACTTTGATGGTCTATTCAGGTAGGTTGCAGTGGTGGTCTCATGTGGTGATATGCTATATTGTGCCAATTTCCCGCCGTGGGCTAGTGTCTATTCACGACCCTGCCTAATGTTCTCATATATTTAAAGATACCCTTTCATTTTCACAGTGGACAGTAGTGCATTGCCAATCAATGTTGCCATCCACACTATGGACATGAAATGGTACTATGACACCCATGTCATGATGGCGGGAGGGTACATATATGGCATAACATCACCAGTATTGTTATACCACAAGAGCTGTTAAGGCGCTGTGTAAAATAATATATTTTATTGTTTGTACAAATATATATGTGGTAATTGTTTGTACAAATATATACGTGGTAAAACTTTTATTGAGGCTACCAAGTGGTGTATTGGATACATGTGTTGGATACCATGTATTATCTCTATAGAATGCAATATATAGTTTTATTATATTTTATATGTAATATATGGATATTTATTTGTTATGTTTCACTTTACATTCATCATATATACATATATCATAAGTATTATATATATATATATATTTATTGTTTTATATACGTATATTAATAATGTTTATTTATGTGTTTATTTTATTACTATGATACTGTATATATTTTATTATAATATATAACATAATTTTTTTAGATTAATTAAACATTTTTTTAAATTATTTATTTAATTTAAATGGGTTTTGGTTTACATTTTATTTACAGAGGAATTGATCTATCTTGTGGAGTGAAAAGGTAGCCTCGGACACCCCATTCGAAATAATGGGGACTTCAAGGTTACTTTTTTGCTTCACAAAATATCCAAATTGGTAGCCTCAAGCTCAAACTCCCCATAGGAATCTTCCATTGGTGGACAAAATAATTAAAATGTGCATTGCCATTAAAACAAGCTTTAAGCCTTCTTGGACCGTTGACATACTAGTCCTGAACTCTGTGCAGTGCAGTATTTCACCTTTCTACAAGAAGAAAAGCCTCTAGTTCTTTGAGAGACTTAGTCTACTTAATACTCCAGAATGTCATCTAAAAGTTCAGTTATGTTAATATCTGTGGATAGGAGAGGCCACAGAAGCCGTTTGCCAACAGCTCGGTAAATACAAGAGATAAAAATGACTTGTTTTGTGCTCCTTAGGCCAGGTTATGAGTCTTTGTGTGTTGGGCTTGGATTGAACAAGTCTCTGAATGGCAATTCTTGTGACATGTAGAATCAAAGAACACCAGTTACTCAGTGTGCACACAAATATTAATGCCAAACTCCATAAATGCATATTAAAAACCTACTGTATGCTCTGACTATTTGGCTCTTTTGGAGCACTGTTAGTTCCCTCATGTTGCTTTGAAAACATACAACTCAACATGCTAATAATAAGACATTTTACAGCTATACATCTGTATTTGATCAGTTTTAATAATGATGATTTAGTTAAATAATAGTCCTTTATGATAAAGAGCTTCTAGTACTTTGTCCACCTCCTGTATTTTTTCTTATTTTATTTCACGAAACACAGTATACAGAAGGCATAATTATAACTCTAAATGTTACCCCTGATTACAAGAAAAATCATTGTATGATCATTTGTTGGCTAAAATAATCAAACAAATTTAGCAAGGTGGCCTGACCCCTCTTTTCATGCATGGAAGTACTGAAAAAAATCTACCCACAGGGTTGAATTCCTCGCAGTCCTGCAAAATGAATTTCTTGCACGTTAAATGCATGAAATGGGAGGTCAGGTCACCTTAGTGTTAAGTAATAACAACGCCAAATAAGCTTTAGCTTCAAAAATGCGTCAAGTCTATGACTGGAGAATATTGATATTTGGTAATGAAGCCAAGCAATATGATGAGCACTTTCACTCTGCTCTGCTCCACCACAATACATGTTTATATTTTCAGACCTTAATAATTGTAGTCTCCACATATAATTACATAAAAATGACAGATACTTCAAATAGCTTAAAATGTGCATCTCATGCTTTCCTTGGATCAGTTGTACCAGTCTTAGACTCAGAGAAGAAACATCCTTATGAACCCACCCCTCTGACACACTCTTATAGGTAAAGACGGAGCCCAAAAATATGAAGTGTTAATGACAATGCAATTTTGTACAGCGCTCCATTCTTACTGGAGGAACAGCGATAATAGCAAAAAAACACATGTTACCGAGTGTGTGGAGGCAGAGGAGCTCAGTCCAATAAAAATTGCATTGCTAATAACATTTTATCATGAGATCCATGGAATATTGGTTTTCTGTTTTGGACATATTTCTTTGTTTGAAGTGACAAGTGTTTCCATGTGGAAGCAAAATAATGTAATCATCTGTCCATGATATTATGGCTCTGGACACATACAGCACCCTAAATAAATGGAGAAATCCTAAACAAAAGTAGATGAAATCAACACATCATATTCCATCTTGGAACATTTTTTTTAAAAAAATGCTTCGTTTCCGAAAGGAATTCTGTTGACAGAGATTGATGAAGCCTCATTTATATAAAAATGTTGAAGCTGTTCTCATATAACAATCACTAAAACTCACCCACTAATACACACTCAACCACCACGTGGTGGTTTCACTTTCTTGTCTGGTTGGGTAGGGGGTCCCGTGGAAACTTTTAAACCGGGACCCAGTGCTTTCTAGATATGCCTCTGGATGTAGCTGTAATGAAGGCCGTAGCTATAGCTGCTATTTTATAAACTATTTTGTATATTATTATATTTTGTATAATTGTGGAGTTGTTTGTTTATATACATTTATTGTGGTTACCATTCTGTAGAAAATAGCTGTTTTTTTTGTAGGAATCAGTAAAAACGAGGGAGCATAGGTTAAACATCACAGTTCTTCCAGTGCAGAATGCATGCTGTGTACAAGACGGAGCAATGAGAATACATGCTGTATGCTTTTGAAACCGAAAGCACACCAAAATAAAATGAAAGTTAGTGGCCATTTTTAAATATAATAATGTGATAATGCTATGAATATGGTGGGAATTATTGTCCACCATATTGCCCAGACAAATATGCAGCAGAGAGAAGAAACAGATTGCACTCCGCAATAGGTTTCTTCTCTCTGCTGCATATTTGTCTGTCACACTGGTTCAAAGCATGTCCTGATGTTTGTCATTTTAAAGAATGAAAGCTTGGTTATGCTTCGGATGGCTGAGAGTGGATGGTGCTGAAAGGTTTGACTACAAGCGAGCTCAGAGTTGAAAGAAGTCCGATGAACAGCAGGTGTGCTCCATAATAAATTAAAATGTGTTCATAAAATAAAATGTGGTCATTTCCCTCTTTTTACTAGCTTTAATTACAATTATCATCTTTAATCCTACATTTTGCATTATAAGCAGATGAAGAACACTTGAAAAGGTTGTACTGAGCTATATGCAGGCTTTTATTAAAGAAATGAGTCTAAAATCAGGTATAATATGGACATGGTTTGCATATCTTGGAACACTGGTTTTAACAGCTTCAGTCTAGAGTTTGAAAGAAAAAGCTAATAAAAGCTAGCCATGCTCATGAGGTCATTCTCATAACGTCTTTCAAAAAATAAAAAAAGCCTACGAGTACAAATAATATTTGTAATGTACGACTTCATCCATGGAGATTTCCATTCCTCAATCTTGGATAATATTTAGTGCTGTTTCCTGTTTGTTAAATGAACACCTTCTGGGTTGAAAAGAATTCCATTAGTAAGATGTCTATGAAGCTTAGCCATTTAGTACATCAATAAAACTGGCCTCTCATGTTTAAGTAGAGAGAACCTCTGGAAGTTCAGCTGCTGAGAACTACAACTCACATGATACTCAACCAGTCTTGAAGGTTGACAGAACACTATTTGATACATAATCTATCACAGCATGTTTTTGAAGTGGCCCATAACAATTCTTGTTTGATGAGGTTATGGACAATAGCACTCCTCCGTTTTCACATTTAATGACGTTACCTTTAGAATAAAGTTCAAAAATCCTGGTCCTCACTTACGATGCTCCTCATAACTGGTTGCCAAATTACATCTGTCATTGCCACACATATCCAAAAGCAGTGGCCTGCTGATGACCTTCTTCTGTCGTCTGCTCTCACTTCCTCTTCCTAATTTCTGGTTCATGACTTTCTAGAGATTCTGTCAGGGTGCTACCCTGACCTCCTGACTCATGCATTTACAAGTCCACATTTCTGTACTAATATACCTCCTTCCTCCTCTAGAGTCCACCTTACCTTTGTTTGATGTATTACTTCTCCTCTGTTTGGTGTCAGGTGGGCTCGTTAACTTTTGCAACACACCCATGTTAAATACCTGCAGTTTATTGCAAACAGTGCTTTTGCATTGAAATTGGATGCCTGACTTTTGAGAGCTGCTTCTTCTGATCCGGATCCTCTGTTAAAGCTTATTTGAATTTCTACCATGTCCAGGAACTGTGAAACTGAACCTGGAAGGCTCAACCACCCGGGGGATGTTTTTTAGCATCTCCTGAGACCCTTTAGCTACAGCAATATTACTTCAGCTAAGTTGCTCCCTTAAAGGGCCCACTCCTGCTTTAGGCACCCTCTCTGGGGTGTTCCTGCTTTAGTCACCCTCTCTAGGGTGTTCCTGCTTTAGTCACCCTCTCTAGGGTGTTCCTGCTTTAGTCACCCTTACCTCACCCCTTGTTTAACTCTCTCTCTACCCCTACTTCTGCTTTGTCTACAGTGGCTCCTAATGCTAATTGTTTATACTGCAGTTCCTACTCCGTTTTCCTATTATGCAGTTCCATGCTAAAGTCCCCTTTTGTCTTATTCAAATCCTTATTTATTTGTTTCTGTATCTTTTCTCACCCTGCACAATGAATAACAACATGCAACCAGACACCTCCTCTATCCCTGCACTGAAACTTCTACCTGACCTGGTGAAGGCCATGACAGATTCCTTTACCTTATGCCCTATAAGGGCCTAGTAAACATTCATCTAGTTTGCAGACCTTCAAAACTTTCTAAACACTGTTCAGGGGAGTGAACTAGCTAATTAACACACAACTATATAAATACACAAATATACGCAGTCATGGGAAAAAAGAAAGTACACCCTCTTTGAATTATATGGTTTTATATATCAGGACATAATAACAATCATCTAAGGAACAGATTATTGTTATTATGTAGTTTCTTTTTCCCATGACTGTATTAGCTAACTCAGATTTTAGAAAAATCTATCATCCAGTCCAAATTACTCTGCCCAGTGCAGACTAAGCAGGAGGTGCGGTCCGTCCCGGGTGCCACTCGTTGGAGGGGTGTCCAGGATCTAATAGAGTCTATTAGACCCTGCACACCCCAGCCAATGACACCCCTCCAATGAGCCCCGATGGACGTGGAGACTGCACTTTCACCCTGTATGCATGTACAAGTGTGTGCTTGCATGTGTGAGCGTGAGTATGCATGTGTGAATCTGTGTGTGTAAGTATGACTGTGAGTATGCATGTGAACGGACCACCATCAGGGAGTGATAGGAGATACACCTGTCACTGGCTGTGGCATATTAATGGGCATACTGGCTGTGGCATATTAATGGGCAAAGAGTGGTATATTAATGGGAATACTGACTGTGGACTGTGGCATATTAATGGCCATACTGGCTGTGGAATATTAATGGGCAAAAAGTTGCATATTAATGGCCATTTTGACTATGGCAGATTAATGGAAGTTCTGTCTGTGGCATATTTATGGGCAAAGAGTTGAATATTTTTTTTTTTTTTTTCCTTCTTCTCTTTCTTTTTTTTTTTCTTTTTTTTTTTTTTTTTTATCAGCCATCAGACAATTTACCAGTGTTCCTTATCATTTGGTCATGGTTTCACCAATTAGGTCACTTCATATTGCATCTTTTGGCCAACATATTTCTTTTGTCTGACTCCGGTCCTTGCTTGGTTCCCCATCCCATCTTCCCCTTACTTCTAAATTCTATCCCTATTTTGTTCAAACCCCCCCCCCCCGCCCCTCACCAACCTACTTCTAATGCCTATTTGCATATTGAGTAGTGTCCTATTGCTTCTACCTCTCCTGTGGGATACCCTGCCCCCCAATTAAGTCCAGTGTTTTTTGGATCTATAAATTCAATTAAGGGGTTGGTGCACCCAACCAGGATAGAAAGGAGAAAGGAAAAAAAAAAAAAAAAAAAATAAGGAAACAAACCAGGAAAGAAGAGAGAAAGAGAGAGAGAAAAAAGAAAAGAAAGACGCGACCACGCAGCGGTGTCCCCTCCAGGGACGAAAAATATAGAAAAGAACCCATATATCATATGTTCGGGCTCCTATATTTCCGTCTTTAAAGTTATCAACCATTCTGCCCATTTAGAATTTTTTTTAGCCCTTGTGCCAAATTGCCATTCAATTCCGGCTTCCATTGTTAGTTGGTGTCTGAGTTGTTCTTTCACCTGGAGCCAAGTCGGAGCCGACGTGGAGTTCCAGTTCCTTGCCACTACCAACTTGGATGCCAAAAGAATATGGATGGTCAATTTTTCGCACTCTTTTGGTCTTGGAAGGTCCCATATGTGGAGGAGATAATTCTGTGGCGTCAATGGTAGAATTAAACCACATAATTTAGATATTTTAGAGCTTATGCTTTGCCAAAATAACTGAATGGGTGGACAACTCCACCAAATATGGAGAAAATCTCCCGTATGGGTGCCACATCTCCAGCAAACATCAGTTCTCTGGGGATATATCTTATGCAGGCGGCTCGGGGTTAGGTACCACCTATTCATGACCTTGTAATGTGTTTCCTTCAAATTTAGACATCTTACTGATTTGTAAGTTTTGGCCAATGACTCGAACCATTCAACGTCTGTTATGTCTAAAGTGAGGTCCTTATTCCATTTTTTTATAGGGCGAAGTACTGATGTAGGGCCAATCTTTTTTATAAACAAAACACATCTAGAGACTAGTTTCTTACAGTTTTGGTCTGTTAGTAACCTGCATAATCCCTTAACATTCTCCGATATATCTATATTTACGTGTTTCGCTATGAAGTAAACCAGTCTGATATAAGTAAAGTTATCTTTAATATTTATACCGTATTGCAGGTGTAAATTCTCAAAGGACTTAGGCTTAGTGTCGCAGAACAAATCACCTATTCTATTCAAACCTTTTTGTTTCCAATCTTTTAATTTTAGATCTACGACATTCTCTCCTATAATGTCTAAAGGGAGATCTTTCAGTAAGTAGTTATCAATCCTTAACTTTTTCTTCAGCTTCCCCCAACATGCGATCAATTCGCCCATTATTAAGGATTTCTTTTTCATTTCTATTAGCCTTCGTTTATTTTTACCAACCCACCAAAAGGGGCCTATTAATTCATCTATCCCCATGTTATACCATGCCTCTTCTTTAGCACTAGCTTTTTGCGTACTAATGGCATGTGTAATTTTACAAGCCATGTGATATTCTTGTATATCGGGGGATCCCAGTCCTCCCTGGTTTAGACTTCTATTTAAGCATGCGTGGGCTATTCTAGGCTTTTTTCCCTGCCAAATAAAATGATTCATAGATTTTTGGATCAGTTCCAGCCATGCAGAAGGTATTGTAAGTTGGATCATCCTAAATAAATAGGTCCATTTTGGCAGCACGTAAGCTTTCAATACATTGATTCTACCCCACCATGAGAGTCCTAGTGGTTTCCAGTTTTTTAACTGTTTGTTGGTCTGTGTTAGTAAAGGGAGAAAGTTAGTTTCAACTATTTTATTGGGTTGAGAACAAATCTCAATACCAAGATACTTTATTGCTACTTTTGCCCACGTGAAGCCATATTTTCCTGAGAGAAGAGTTCTAGTTTTTAACGGGATGTTATTTGCTAGTGCCGTTGTCTTCTCTATATTTAGTTTGTATCCTGAGAATGCTGAGTATTGGTTTATTTCAGACATTAATGCTGCCATTGAGTTGTTAGGGTTCTGGAGAGTCAGTAGTATGTCATCTGCATACAAGCTAATTTTATAGCTGCCTCTAGTTGTTTCCAGTCCCACTATGTCATGGTTTTGTCTGATAGCTATAGCTAGAATCTCTATTGTTAATATGTATAATAACGGGGATAAAGGGCAACCCTGACGGACTCCATTGTTTATTGGGAACCATTCCGATTTCCAGCCCTGTCCCACCACTCTCGCTTTAGGTTCTTTATACAGGAGCATAATCTCATTTAAAAATCTTCCTTCTATCCCATAAAGCCGAAGAGCGTCTTCCATGAATGCCCAGCCGACCCTGTGGAAGGCCATCTCTGCGTCCAACGACAGGGTCAGCAGGGGAACGCCGGACCTACAGACCATATCCAGAGAATCCACCAATCTCCTAACACTGTCCGAGGAGTATCTCCCCGGGACAAAGCCCACCTGGTCTTTATGAATTAACAATGATATAATTTGTTTGAGTCTGTCCGCTAGGATAGAGGAGTAGAGTTTTATATCCACGTTAAGTTGTGCGATTGGGCGATAATTGGATGTTTTTTCTGGGTCTTTACCCTGTTTAGGTATCGGTATTATATGGGCCTGAGTTAGTTCATTAGGAATTTTGTTTCCCTCGTGAAAACTATTAAATGCGCTAGTCAAGGCAGTTTTTATTTTAAGTTTCAAAGTTTTATAAAACCAGTTATTAAAGCCATCTGGGCCCGGAGTCTTGTTTTTTTTAAGTTTGCTTATTGCAATCAGTACCTCTTTCTCGGTCAAGGGTTGGTTTAATTTATTTAATTGTTGTTCTGAAATCTTAGGGATCTTTAGCCTGGCCAGATACTCTTGGGTTTCTTTGGATTTGTTAGGTGGTGATAAGTTATATAGTTTTTCATAAAATTTTTGGAAAGCAGCCCCTATTTTATCTGGTAAGAGTAAGGTCTCTGATCCTTCTTTAATTTTCGAAATAGTTCTAGACGCGGTTATTTGTTTCAGTTTCTCTGTCATGCCTTTATGCGCCCTATTACCCTGGTAGTACCATTTCCTTTTCATCTTAAGCAATGTAGAGTTTACTCTTTGTATCAAAATATCGTTTATTATTGATTCTTGTTCTTTTATTTTTTGAGAGGTCTCCATCGTTGGAATTGCTTTATTTAGTGCGGTCAGAGAGTCTAGTTTTATATATGATTCGGCCAGGGTTGCTATTTTCTTTTTTTTTTCGGTGGCTGCTATTTTTATAAGGTGTCCCCTGATCACACTTTTGTATGCACACCAAACTATGGATGGTTTTACCTCTCCATTGCTGTTTTCCTTAAAAAATTGTTCAGTCGTGTTTTCTATAGTTTCCAAATTAATTTTATTTTCGAGAAGGTAACTATTTAATCTCCAATCTGGTCTATGTAGTTTTATCTGGGTTTTCAGCTCCAATATAACCGTATTATGGTCCGACCAGGTATTGTTCTTTATTTGGATGTTCTTTATGAGTCTAGCTGTCTGAGTTTTTCCCAATATTAGGTCAATTCTGGAGTAAGCAAGGTGGGTTGCCGAGTAGCATGAGAAATCTTTTACCTCTGGGTGCCATATCCTCCAGAGATCTAATAATTGATTTTTTTTAAGGAACTCCCTGAAACGTCTGGAAGTATTAATGGTATGTCTATTCGGAGGTTTGGCTCTAGCTTTCTTAGTGTCCATATTAGGATCTGGAGGACAATTAAAATCTCCCAATATTATGACATGCCCTTGTCCCACTCGCTCTACTTTGTTTATAATTAAGTTAAAGAACTCCATTGAGGGTTGGTTAGGGGCATAAATACATACCAGGGTAAAGCGTATATTGTTAATGTCTGCAATTACTAACAGGTATCTAGCTTCCTCGTCTCTTTCAGAATGAATAATATGTACTAACAAGTCTTTAGAGAAGATAAGAGCGACTCCTCTCTTTTTTTTATCTTGCAATGATGATTCCAAAACAATTGGGAATTTTTTACTTTTCATTCTTATACTATCCACCGTCTTCCAATGTGTTTCCTGGATAGCGCAAATCTGTATGTTTTCTTTAAACAAATAGTCTTGCACTATCTGTCTCTTTTGTGGCGTGTTGATTCCTCGTGCGTTTATTGTAGCTATTCTAATGGTTATTTAAGTGGGGTCTATGTGTCTGGCCAATCGTGATCTCTGGAGTTGAACTTGGGGGGACGACGCGCGTAGAGACAAGAAAAGGAGAAAAAAGAATAAAAAGAAAAGAGGAAAGAGAGAGAGAGAAAAAGAGAAGAAAGAAAAAAAAAAAGGAAAGAAAAAAAAAAAAACCCCAGCCCAGTACGAAGCACAACTGGGTTAAAGCTCCGTAGGCGTGCTGGTCGGCACCCCTGCCGACCCGCATCGACGTAAATTGACTTTAACCTCATCTGACAAGATGAGGCTACTGGACCCCTGCCGGGTGAACTATCTGCTAGAGAACATTTCTAGTGCCTGGTGTATTTCGTGTGCTTAAATCTGATTCTGTAAAGTGTTATCGAGTGCCTATTGACCACCCACCTCCCCTTCTAGTTTTTTAATATAATTTTTCTCGTGTTTGTGTGAATAAGTGTGCCGTAGTCTGCCCAAAGCGACAAAAAAAAAAAAAAGGCGTTATTTCCACAGCCTCCGATTCCCTGTCTCTCCTACTTTTTCCCTCTTACCCCTCTATCCCACCTTTTATCAAAAAGTTATACTATATTGTGTTATTAATTTGTTAATCATTCTCTGGCAAAGAGTTGAATATTAATGTCAAAACTGAGAGTGGCAATATAATGGGCAAAGAGTGGCATATTAATGGGCATACTGGCTGTGGCATATTAATGGTCAAATTAAAGGGTGACTGTGCGGGAAAGTGTGCATCTAGGGTATCAACAATTTACAATAGTATGTAATTCCCCTAACCCTCCCTCCCCTTTCCCACCTCTCACAAACATGACATACTGCTTACAAATTCTACAAGTTACAAATATTCTTGAAAACATAAAAAAAATGTGTGGCCGTTTTTTACATTTTAAAGTTCGGAAGGGGTATAAAATACAGGATCCATACCGGGTGCTCTAGGTCCGCCCCTGACTCTACAACATACAATATAGTAATATTATCATATAATTCAATTAAAGCTAATTATACACTTTCCGCTATTCCAAAAACTAGATGTTTTAGACTAATGTCTTGTAATCCAACTGGCGCAATAAGCAAACTCAGTCTACTGTACTTTTATTTCTTGTGTAACTGTATCCCCACATCTTTTAAACTCTATGTACCAGTATGTATGCATTTGCAAGGTTGGTGCTATTTTAATGTTTTGTTAGCCAACTGTACAGTTATGTGGAATATGATGGTCCTTTATATACAAATACATTATAATGGAGCGTAATACAGTACACACTGAAAGGTTATTTTTGTTGTTCCACAGCAGGGCTAATCATTTTAATAAGGTATAGTAACTGTGGTCTCTTCAGCCACTGACGAGATAGATTTCCCATCATCCTTAGACAGTCAGCAAAATAATAAGCATGTTAGTGGTTGCATTTCATCTTGTTGGAATATCACAGTTGCTTAGCCTATCCTTTACTTAATCTCTCGGTGGCACGTGGATTATATAATCAACCTCTTCCAACAGTTTCCATGAAGGTTTGAGCACTCCTCCCCATGCGTCAACACACACAATCGCAAAAGTCACATGCAGGCCCCTACAACTAATAAAAACCAGCTACAAAAATAGGGTAATCTTCGGAGAAGCATTACATACTGCAGCAATAATTTTGTCAATTAAATCATGGCTTGAGTCACACCTTTTTATTTCTGGTGGCCAAGTAATTTTTATTGCACACAGGCCTTGAAACTAAAGAATCAGACAACCAAAGAAAACGTGTTACAAATATGACTGCTCGGCGTGTGAATGTGATTGGGAAACAGCAAAAAAAAAGCTTAAAAATGAAGGTTAACAATGACTATGTCCAGAATCATAAGAAGCTATATCTGGAAATTGGTTAACTAATTCATTACTACAGTGTTCTCAAAAACAGGCTGTGCTGTTGGATTCCATATACCCAATATCTGCAAAATATTTATTGTATTCAGACAAAGAAGTTAAAGTGATTCATTGAGACGTTAGGCCTGGCAGTAATTACCTTTGCTTCACGCTTCAAAGAAGAAAAGTCATTTTTTAATTAAAAAAAAAGTATTTTATGTCTTTTCAAATGGCTGAATGGTGAATTGCAAGAGGTGAGAGGAATTACCTGACTATTAACACTTTGTCCCACTGATTCAACCAATCGAAACCAGGGATTCTTTTTCTGGCATTATTACCACGTGGCAGCATACGTGCATGCTATGATAATTAAGTGTTAATACCCTCTGGCTAAAGTATATACAGACATTATGGACTGCAGGTGTATTTATTTACCCCCCCTCCCCCTAGCAGAGACACAGTGAAAGCTTTAAAATTGGAAAATCCTCCTGCTGTGGCATTATATTATATTTAAGTATTTGTTTAAAATGTTTATCCAATGGTCTCACACGTTCATTTCTGATATAGACACTTTATAATTGTTGTTATTTGTGTTCTGCTCCGCTTTAAATAGGACTGTGTGCAACCAGTTCTCACATCTGAGTAAAACCATGGCAATATGTCTGCCTATTCACAGGGATGAGTAATACAGGATATGTTGCATTTTGTGTCTACAGCCTCCAGCTTTGATTGCTCTGTAGGAGAAGTGGTTTATGGAGGATGGTATCCATCTCCCCATGTGTGGCCCAAGGCAACAGCCTCTGCTAATTTGGCACCCTTAAAGAATTATGAAAGGATTGTCATAGGCAGGGATATACATGAAACCTGCACTAATGACCTTTCTGTAATGCCTGTTGACTATATTGCCTAAGGTTCTGACCTGAAATGACCTTTTTTAGCTTCTTCCTGTGATCTTATCGTTAGATGCTTTTGCTCTTGTCCAGCATCACTTTCACCACCTGTCCAAAAAGTTGTATGACTTGCTCATTTCCTCCTAAAGAGCACTTACTTCAAGAACCTTCTAATACTTTACTGAATGGTCACTGACACAGAACGTGGGCTGACCAACTCCAGCCTATTCCCATCAAGGTCACATTGTATGTACATTGAGATGTACTTATACGAGCAAATGGTAGCAAAAATGTATTGTTTGGATGTGCTCTAATGTTTGTTCAATCATGTATGTCTTAGAACCTTGGCTGGTCAGTTTTCTCTAATGATATGTACTAAAGAATGTAATATTAAGATCAGTAGCTACTGGGCATATTTTATTTGTATACTTTCTCATGGTCAGACAGCATTAATAATTTCTAGGTATGCATTTATATATTACTCTGAACCAACGGTCCATTTTCTGAAGTACACCAACTCTTCATCTACCAAGCTGCAGAAGCTGTACGTATTTTCAACATAATAGCAATAAACATAGGGAGAGGGTCATTTTGACATAACTGCTTTTAATATGAATGTTGAAGTAATAACAATGCAAGTGCCGTATAACACGGGATGTCAAACACGTCTGTGCATATTAGTAAAAGTCATGTACCACACAGGTTGTATCCACCAAGTGCTAGATTTATATGACAGTTCTTTGCAAATGTTGTTCAACATGTATAAATTTCACTTGCAAATTATACACATTAGTGGGAATGCCAACTGTAAACTCTGATCCTATGGTTTTTTTTTAGCAACTTAGTGGAAAAAATTCTTCACTCATCATGTCAATAATATTAGCCACATGTTTCCTTTTCATTTAACCAATGTTCTATTTTTATTGTGTGTGTTCATTTTACAAAATGTAACCAAGTTGATTCATCCTTGAATGGCTCTCCAGGAACAGCATTTCAATGCTGTAAGTGCCAAAGTGGTGATGGGATACAGGAATATATATATGAAAGAAAGGGGTCTTACATGCAAGAGCTCCAGTAACAGGCCTTCCAATCTAAAGACATCAAATGTAATGAAGATTGGGTGAAACATTGGAAACACACACAAACATGCAGCCAGCTCAGTGTTCTATTCCACTGAAAGGATCCAAACATGCAGTGCTCCCCTCCATCATTTAGGGTACACGAAAGAAACACCAGCTAAATCGTCTGTTAAAGGAAAAGAAATTCCTTTATTTATGTCTATAGACAATAAAAATGAGTGTGATCATGGAGACAGAAAAGACACAATGCTTGACGCATTTCGCACCAAATTTTGCTCTATCAAAAGCAGTTAGTGCTAAAGCACTATTTGGTGCACAACGTGTCAAGTGTTCTATCTTTTCTGGTCTGACTGATTTAACAATCCACATCCCTTTCAAATATGTTAATTACAACAACATTAAGTAGTTCTGATACTTATAAACATATAACAAGCAATGCAGCTTTTATTCTATCCTCATATTGTAAAAAGAAATAAGCCCAAAGGGTAATTGTAATAATGAGTTTATACCTTGGCCAAATACAGAATATCTGGCTATTTGTGTATTTTAATGCTCACAATCAGTTGCGTTGCATTGAGGCTGCCCTGCATTTTAGCAACCTCATTCTAAACTAGATATAACAAAATCTTAGACATCCCCTGTCCTACCAATGATACTTCAGGGGCTTGTAAAGAAACATTAATGCAGAAGATGTGACAATCGCTGAAATAAAATCCAAGCAGAATTTGAATGTCTCACGCTGTGACTCCAGTTGGAAGTGCAGACCAAATAATCCAATGAATAAATCAATGAGTGCGAACATTGTGTTTGCCCTTCATGACAGCATATCACTGATTCACCTGTGAGCGGAGTGGTCATTGTGGATTATGCCAGTGCTATAATTCTATCAGGATTTATTTTCACAAGCACGTCCAAGGTTTAGTCTAAGTATCAGCATGCCTATACATAGCCTGTGCCTGGTGAGAACTGTCAGCGATGTACAACCACATCTTCTTTAAGTTATACACAGTTAATTTCACATAGCCCATCACATCATATCATAAAACAAATAAACTGTAGGGAACTCGTCTACATTTATCCAACTCAATTTAACTAGCAAGATGCACACAGCCAACCAGATATGGATTGACGATACTAGGGAAACAGATGCTTTTTTATTTCTAGTTTTTTAGGTTTCGCTTTGCAATGAACACAAATGAGTTTGAAGACAGAGCTTTTTTCTTACCATTACTTAATATTATTTCTAAAAACACAATAGACAGTATAGCATTATAGGCCTGCAACATTTATTACTACAAATCAGACACTATGCAAGACTACGTATAAGTGTTTCACATAACCTTAGACCAACTCTATTTTATAAAATGCTCTGAAGAGAAAGTATAAATGGAAAGGGCCAATGGAATGATACAATTTTTCTTTTGGGTTCTGGTTACAGTATTAGTGACACTACTGTTATTTTTATAAAGTGCCAAAATATTCATCAAAGCATTAGGGATGTATTCTATCCATTACAGCTTTCTATTCACACTGGAACTCTTTTTCATCAATTTCCAAGCAATTCACCTGAGATGACTGTATTGGTCTGGCAGAGATACCAAACAGTACAGGATTATATGTGTGTTCTAATGCTAAAGTATAATGCTTTATATTGTTTAGACCCAAAGGGGTTAAATGATCCTGAACAGCAGATTCACTCACACAGCACAATTTAAGTCCTATGTGAAGAGTAAGAGGACTGATGGGCATGATAGACCATACAGGTTTACCTTCCGGAGGTCACTAACCTTTGCCCTTACTAGGTCAGGGTACGATATGGAGCAGACCAGGGAATGTGACAAAACAGATGTCTACACTTTAATAATGATGTGTGGAAAGCAATGTTTTTAGCCCAGTACCTAGCACTTAATTAGGCAGAAAATAACAAAATGAATTGGCACAGCTGTGTTTTACAGATATCAGGGACTTTACATCATATTGTCCAAGTGATTACTTATAAAGCTGTAAAAACTTCTAATTGTAATCTCACAGTTAATATAAAATATATTTCACCAATATCTTTTTGTCAATGAGTGTGCATTGCAAATATGCATTATTTCACTGTATTGAGCAGTTTGAAAACCAACTTAATGTAAAAATAATGATGTGTAACGTGCAGATCTCACTTTTGGTCGACTTGATCGAGTTAATGATCGATCACTGCTGAAGCAGAAAATACTACGTTTATGTATGTTAATGTAGAGTAAGGGGGGCTTTCATTAATGGAAATGTATCACTGATTATAAAAAAATATCATGGGTTTTTATGCATTAAAGTGAACTGTGTACTGATACTCAAACTTCATAAAGCAAGGCCACGATGTGACGCACACACACGATCCTGGTGGTGAAGTGGATTACGCTAAAGTGTCTTCACTTTGCCAGATACATTCACAATGCCATTTTTAGGACAGTATTTGAATCCTCAGGGTGGTGGCGCAGAAGGTTTGTTATATAGGGATAAGGTTGTCAGCCCTTGGTATGGACTACAAAGCCAATTGAAGACCATTTGAACACCATACATTTCCCTCAATGCTCACAAGCACTACCGTATGTCTTTGACACTGGGTCATGAAGATTGGTAACGTAAGTAAATATTCTGGTTCAACTATATACCATCTATGAAAAGAAAGATTCTCAGATAAAATGTCATATCTAATGCCATATCATATGGAATCCATCTAAAAGAGTGAATTCTATTCCTAGTCTCTACCTATGCGAGTACTTTATAATTCATCAAAGTGGATTGTATTTGGAACCATTTATGACTGATTAACTAAGGTCCTGCTAGTTGCTGATTATATCATGATTGCACATTTTTCTGAAAATGACCATATGCTCTGTCTGAATATTGAACTGGCTGCTGAATGTAAAATAGGCTCTGGCACAGGGCCTACCAAACCTCATTGACCCCTGAACTGCATATATGACCTATGGCATTGTGGCTTGCTAAAAACACTGTCATTTATACTCTCACTGTTTTTCCCTCATTCGGAGTTTTGTTAGTCAAGTAAAGATAGAAACTGAGAAAGGTTTTTCCTTTATGTGCTATTGCCCTTAAATGGGGTTATATGGTTTATAACCTACACAAATAAAATTTTAGGAATATTTGTGCCACCATAGAATAAAGTGGTAAGACACATCAAAAGCAGTGGCACTCCTCACATGATGAAAAAAGGAAATCGATGCATAATTGCTGATAATAGCTGGTATTTATTCACTGATAGGTATAAGCAAGGAACAGGACAGTGTACAATGAATTCGCCCCAGGAACCGGACAGTGTGTATTTGTGCCACCATCTTTGGAATTAATGATCACCAAGTATTTAATTCCTGTTAACTTATAAACTAGTTATTTTGATTTTTGACACTGGATAATTAAACCCCCCCATTAACATTAATTCTCACTGTTTGCCCCTTTTGTGGTTTCAGTTAGCCACCTAAAGATACAAACTGAGAAGGCTGTTCATACATGCACTATAACCCTAATGGGGATTTATATTTTATAATCTAAAAAAAAAAAAAAATGGGAATATTGAGTGCCACCACTGGGGAATTTCAGCCAGTAAGCTCTGATGTTACCTGGGAATATTAGATACTGAATGAACAATCAAGGTTCAGCTGATTCCCATAGAGTCTAACAAAATCTGTAAACGTATTACTCTGGTAAACCATATAAAACCCTATATTATTGCAAACTAAGTGTCTTAGATTCTATACAATTCTACATAATTGTAATATATTTGTAAAATGCCACTGGAATGTCCTTGATTACTGATCTGCAAATACAGCGTCTGATGAATGTATTACACTTTATTTACCGTGGCTGTTGATTAACTATTGATCAGCTACCGAGATCTGCCTGGTTTTAGTCACTATAGGCAAGTTTGGAGACTATATCTTGTGGATAATTTCGGAATTGGTTAACAGCAAACTTGGCTATTAGTTTAAACATCTTAAATTAAACTGGAAAAGACCACTGTGATTTCTTTGATTATTGGCAAATGTAGCATCTGGTGACTGTATTATGATTTCCTTTACAGATTTTACATTGTAGCTGCTGATCACTTATTGAGATTTGCCTGGTTTAAGTTACCCCAGTTAATTTGGGAGACTATTCCTGTGGATGAACTATGCATTGCCTGAAGTATGATCATTCCATGCATTGTTCAACCTCACTTAACAGACTTTGATATTTTAAACTGGCCTTGATACAGCATCCTTTCAAGCCCAGAATCTTTAATATATTAAAGGAATTCTGTGACACATTGGCAGTACTGGATCCCTAATAACTCCATTCTACAAACTTTCTTGAAGATTGTGTTTTATTTATTCCTATGCTCACCCTACTAATCAGCTGTTAGCCTGTTTCAAACCAATCAGTATTGTTTATTATCCAAACCTACAGGGTGCAGAATAGCCAAGAAAACACTATCCACAGTGGACACTGAAGCAGTCAAAGTAAGAAAACCCCTTCCTGCAGAACCTATGGGGATTAGTGAAATTGATACCTCAACTCATTGGATGAAGAATTTACTTCTCATTTCATTATACATCAATCAGTGGCGGAGACCATGGATAATCTATACAATAAGCTATATCAAACATGACTTTGAATCCAATATTACTGACGTCAGAAGAGTAATAACAATAAATTGTTATTGTTATTTTTGTTTGATAATGTCATAAAAAATAAAATAAAAGATATAAAAGAAGAGAGGTGGGCTTTATGTTCAATGCTTTGGCTGCACAAACAATATCTTTAACAAGAATATTTGAGAATAAAGTTAAGGATATGGAAATTAGTCACTGACTTTATGTCCAGATGATTAAACATAAGAATTAGAAGTATCCCAGAATCAACACAACATGACCAACTGGAAATTTACTTGAGGATCAAGTTTGAATCCTATCCACCTTCCATGACTTGGGAATTACATCCATTTGACAGATTTCATTGGCTACAGAAACATAGTTTGTAGTTGAAACTTCATTACCAAGGGATGTTCTAATTAAATTTACACGTTTCTACACTGAAGACGTACTCGTGCATACAGTAATGAAGAAGCCATTGTATCAAGATTTTAATAAAGATATTAGGATATTTCCCTATCTATGACTACTAGACAAGAAGGGGAGCATTTGCAGATCTGACTCTTATTTGAAGAAGAAATAACATCAAATATAAATGGATGTTCCTTACTGCTATAATAAAGAAACATATTATTTGAAGGACCCAGAAGCATTGAAAGAAAAGTTGCCTCTCTAGAATCTTTTGTCTTTTTGATAGACCTATGACCTCGAATGAAGTGAAAGAAAAACAGAGGACAGAGTCATTGGACACCCTGTTCCCTTTTTTTCTCTCCTGGAAATTAAATAATCTTTACATTGACACTAGGAAAACTTATTATATCATAAACAATAGTATCTTATACGGGGTTATAAACTGGTCAGAAAATCTACTTGGAGTTATAAATTAAGACACTAATTAATATTCACTAATATTTAATCAAGTTTTAGGACTACACACAGTTCATACTTGAAGTATATAATTGGTGATGTTTCACCTTGTATTATCTTGTCGATATCTGAAAATATATATAACTTTTTTTTCTCTTCTGGAAATTGTTGTTAGATGTTTATTATAGTATTCATTTTTTTTTTTAGATTTTAATCACTTTTACATTGACACATGAAAAAACTTATTATATCTTAAACGATGTATGGGGTTATAATCTGGCCACAAAATCTACTTAGAGTTTATAAATTAAGACACTTATTTATATTCACTAATTAGTCTTAGGGCTGCACCCAGTTCACACCTGAAATACATAATTGATTGGTTGCCAACTTAATTATAATATTTTTTTAACAGGGTCTAAATATTGAAATATTTACATGTTGTGAAGATCCCTTTTTTCTTGCGGTATATTTTCAAAAAGTTTTTTTTAAAATAATGATACTATTATATATTTTTTGAGCCTCAGCTACATTTTACATGTCAGGACTCTCAAAGTGGCCTCATCTAACAGTGGGGACTCTGCAGTGGGACCCACACACATCGTAAATTCTTATTATAACTACAAGGTTATCTTTCATAAAACACAAATACATTCTGATGACCAACTTATCACCCCAATTTTTAGAAGACAGTGGTAATGCTTCAACTAGTACATCAGGTCATGAAACTTCCCCTTGACCTAACTAACATGATAAATCTTAACTACCTAGATCTTAATCCTAGATTAAAGATCTAAGAAAGGTAGTGAACACTTGGAAAGCTCTAGAAATGTCATGGTTAGGATGCCTTAATACTTTAAATGTATATTTAATTCCTAGAGTTTTAGATTACATTCTAATATTCTTTGGCAATTTTAGCACCCTTTTTCTGTCTATATTTGGCTAGGGAAGAAGCCTAGAATTTCAAGGGATATTCTGAAGTATAATATCAGTGACAGCGGTTTACAATTTCCAGACAGGAATAAACTATATGTAGCCTTCATGATCTCTAATGTTTTGGTTTGGTTAAAACCAATGTCTCAGACACTAGGTGGGTACGAGCTGGAGTCAATAGACTGTGCCCCTTACCTTCCCTCACATATATTTTAATTGAATATAACAAGAGCCAAACAGCAAATAGCTACCAAACCAATTTCCCAGGACATGCTAACTACAATGGAAACTTGACATAGTAAACTGGACAAAGGCTAGAATTCTAAGGATTTCAGACATATCCAGACATCGATTTGGCTTCTAGGGGTCTATTTTGTTAACCAAGAGTTTCTTGATAAGTTCATTTACACCTGATGGTTGGGTTCATGAAATACTCTTGGTCCAGCAGAATATTAGTTGTATAACTTTGGTTGAAGTACAGTACAAAATCACCTGCCAATGGTATATGGTCCCCTCTAGACTAAACAAAATATCTAATTTGGATTTATGTTAATGTCATAATGCACATTGAGAGGACATGCATATCATACATGGTGGGAATGTGAAAGACCAACCAAAAATATCTTAATAGTCAGTTTTGCAATTTATTTCAATTTGATAATAAAATATATGCCTAATAGTGGTAAAAATCTGTATTGCAAGAAAATGGACATGTTAGGACTATATACTAAGGATCGAAGTCGAAAACCAAATTGATCATCTGTGTAAAATGGAGAGGTTTTTCTGTACTGCTCATAATCTATATGACACCTACACACAAATTTGGGAACCCTGGATTTCTTGATATAATGAAAACTGATAGAGTGTGCGTGAGACAAGCCCCTCCCATCTTTACTTGGCGTGATATAGTATGAATGCTTACTATATGTAACTTTCTTTTCTTTTTTTCTGACTGATATTCTCTCCTCTTAATTGTGCCGGATATTTTTGTCTGTTATAATAAGGTACCAATTTATATCTTATATATTAATAAGACATAAGAAAACAAAACAAATAACAAAAAAAAATATTTATACTGTGGTATATATACTTAATAATCTGAAATACTGTGTAAAGAATCTATAAATAAAAAAACCGAGTTTGCTTTCCAACCTTTTCTTTGGCATCCAGTTTGCTTTTCAACCTTTTTTAAATATAATGGTGCTCTTTGCAATTTTAGTCACTAACAATTGATACAACATAGAAACAGAATCACCACAATATGGATAATACACAAACACAATGCTGAGCATGTCCTGAAGAATATTAATTTTAAATTGCAGTAAATGATAAGTGAGACATCTACCATTCTCTATATATTGCTAATTAGTTTAACAGAGCACTGTTTCATAATTTTAGGGTATATTGACTAGCTGTATTACCCGGCTTCACCTGGGACTTAGATGTTTGTCATTGCTCACGTTCATCGTTTGTTCGTCTTTTCTGCAGTCTTGTTGCTCCGTCTTGTGGCAATTCGCAATAATTGTTCAGCAAGTAACACCTTTGTTTCCTCAGCAGTTTTGTTGCTCTGTCTTGTTGCAGTTCGCAATCTTTGTTCTACAAGAAGCTCATAACTTGGGAATAATGTAGAGAGCTGAACATAATTGTATTGACCTAGAAATGCCACACTTAGATCCTTTGAAACTTATAATAGGAGATCTTCAGGACAAAAATCTCATTTGCTGTTGAAAAGGCGATTATGACATCATTGGTGATGTAGAACAATGAGCCATCAAAAGCATTTCATGTGGTTTCTAATCACCTTAATTAACTCATAACTCGGGAAACAAACAATGTAGAGAGATGAAAATAGTTGCGCTGACCTAGAAATTCCAGCATGAATAAGCTGTGCAAATTTCATGATTCTAGAGTTCAGAATACAAGAGTTTTTGCTGCTTAAGTCAAAGAAACAAACCTACATATATATATATGTTTTATTGTTAAGGTTGTCTAGTCCTAAATATTATATGTTTTATATTTTTTAATTAATATTTGTTGATCTGATTCCTTTGAAAGGCAGGAATGACTTGAGTCTGGTGCGACAAGCCTAAATTAAATCATTTTTCCAAGTTATTTACAAAATATATCAACTCACAATCATTTCACTAACTTGCATGCATTATTCTTTATTATTTGTACTAGTACTAATAAAATGGCAATGTACTCATCACGTTTAATGTGACTTCTCTGGCCATGCTGAATTAAGCTTTGGGCACTTAGGTTTATTCTTAGTTACTAATATGTGTTAACAACAAATCATTGTTAATTGGAACAATTATTATGTGTTTCTTAAACCTTTCTCCTCTAGGAATGGTATAAATTATTTGAGCTGAACAATAAAAATGTCATCATGGTCATTAATTGGTTAGGGATTTCAACAAATGGTTCAGGTTCTAATAATATTCTTAAACAATTTAAGGCTCAATTTTTCAGAGGCATTATACTCTGGGTAACCTGTTTTACAGAGATTAAACTAATGTACTCTTGCAGCAGTTTGCAAATAACAAAACAATGACAATATTAATTTGGTCGGGTTTGGTCTATTTCCTTCAAATTAGAAACCATACAAAATATGTTTTCCCTTAAATGTATTTATCATTTTTGGATGAATGCCAACATTAAGAAATAATGGTCTTTGACATTGGGGACATGCCAGCCACTTAGTGAATCACCAAATAATGACATGAATAAAAATGAATAATGCAAGTCATACTATACATTGTTGGTTTGTATTTATTCATAGTGCAGATTCTTAGAATAAGTAGGTGAGGTTTGAAAGTAAAATATAGGCTTTGCACAAAGTAGGGTGAGCTAGAGTTAAACCTTGCCCCTTTTGGCTTCCTACAGATCCCTAAAATAATGTCCTGTAAGTGCTTGATCATAAATCCAGCCTCTCTCTCATGTATATATTTAAATGTGCACCAGTGGCACTGTGACCCTTTTTACTGGCTCCATTACGGAGTGCTCTGCAGAAAGTACTGAGAGAGAAAAATCAGAGTGCATTTATATGATATTAACGTGAACAAAATATGAAATAAAAATATAAACCAGTTACAAAGCATATACTCCCTATAATAAGAAGTGGCAACAAAGGATTACTGTACTCAGAAACCCCCCCAGATACAGTTAAACCAATCAAGCAGAGTATGTGATGAGGTGATGTAACTGCTAGCCCCTCTCTGTACACTGGTTACCTCAATGCAGATGTGAGAAAATGTCAGCTCTTGCAGGTATTCACAGTCGTGCCCTAACACCACCTGCTAGACAGCTGAGGTGGATAAGTTGTCAGGTCTTAAAAGATGGAAAAGTGTAACACATGGAGGTCACTGAGTCATATGTCTGGAGGCTGGAAGCAGTTTACATACTACAAGCTGTGCTGTGACTCCCGGTGATTTTCTAAGATTGCCCTCATTTCTTCTTCCTAAAAAAAACTTTCCATAAATTAGCCACCATGCTGCTCACAAAAGGGTGTTGAGTTATATCCAAAGAAAATGTATTCATTTGAGTGTGTCACCGAGTTTAAAATGACCAAGCAATGGTAAACGTCAATTCTTTACCTAGTAGTAACAGTAATGTATTCCATTGTCTTCATTTAGATTATAATGCCAAGAGAATCCCTCATTGCTTTGTATTTAACGTATTACTTTCACCCTTATTAACGTGCAGTTTATATAAATTGCTCAGGATATGTCTGTCAAGCACACTTGGATACTGGAGTATGTCTAATGGTTACAGGTATCTTTACAGCCCAAAGGCCTATGCAAGATACTGTCTTTGGACAGAAAAACAGACTCTTTGAACAAGCGAACAACGAAAAGAACAAACGTGGTAATTTTCAAATCTAATCTTGGGAATCTTTCCTCACACAAAGCACTTAATGAGACATGTATAAAGTACAATGTGCTAAAAATGGTGGTAATTATAATAATTGTACATAAAATAATAAATAATTTGAAAAAACGTGCTTGTGTTATGTTTTGATTGACTTAAAAAATAAAATGCAATTATTTTACGCACATTTTTGCAATGAATGTTAGGCATGTAAATTAAATAGCGTGTATATTTATGCCTTGAATAGAAATCTAGCGATGAAATCTAGTGGGTGCTCTTATGATGTACAAATGTCATAACATTTTGTCTTGTTATCAGGTAACTATTGATCTTTCTATGCTATACTAAATATGAATTGTATTTGTATATAATAAATAGTTGTTAATTGTTGTTGTTGTTACTGCTTTATCTAAGTCTGTTGGCTTAAGTTTTCATTTTTTTGTTTATTTTTTTTATCTTTATTTTGTAAATACAGACATTTATTTAATAAACTGTATTCCTCTTGGGATATATAATGATACATCAAGATTTCTTCAGTAATGCAACACTTTAACACCTATTTTGTAGTCAGAATATTCACACACACAAAAAAAACAGCGTATAATAAAAAAGCATAAAGTGTACTTAGCTGGACTTTGTGTTTACTACTGTTTTCATAAAGAGTCCCATATACTGACATATGTTGACCATCCTTGCAGTATATGTCCACCATAAACAGGAGATGATGAGACAAACAGTCCATCCCAAAAATGATATAATATGTACTCCATTATATATATAAAAAAGGCTTCCTCTTAAGATTTCCTCTTAACATGGAAAAAAACAGGACCAGTTGTAGTGCTAACAAATGCCATAAACATTTCAGAATTTAAAACATAATATATTTACTCTATGTGTTGCTTATTATTCCTCTCACTTATCTGGAAGGCACACAGAAATTGTCCACCCTCTACAGGTGGTAGAGTACCTGCCACAGTGTGCTCATTATAGAATGACGTGTCAGAGGCACTGACTGAACAGCAGAGGAAATAACAGATGGTGCAGTTCAACACAAAAGCCTTGTGTCTACGCCTGATTTCTGAAGGAATCTGATAGTGTGGCCTTTACATTTTCCCTATGGCAAAGTCTATTTGCATACTTGAAAGCTCATAGGCTATATTGCAACAAGGGAATTTTGTCCCTGTAGTTTCTGAAGTGTCATTTTAGATTTTGGTCAATTATATAATGATCATTTATAAAGGAATGAAGCATTACAACAGAGGATGGCAGACACACGTTTTAAAAATAGTCAACAACAAACTCATGAAACAACAATTTCTGGCTGCATCCCACAACTCACACTGCTAGTGGTCTCCTAATCCCTTTCTAATAATATTAAACCTTATATCTGTATTATGTGGATCCCCATCGCCTTATAAAACGACATATGTTCTGGAGTAACCATTTCATTAATGTTCTTATGACTTTCCCACATGCAGCAAACTCCTACAGACCTTCATTACTGGTCCCCCATTGTATTTATTCATTTATTCCATCACTAAAAGAGAAATAGAATCCCAATATTAAGTGGGACTTACAAACTTTTAAACAATGCATCGCTCCTACAAACATTTGTCTATGGGCACTGTTGAACGTGGAGCGCATACATATCATTTTACACGCTAAGTTCCCAGTGCATCCAATACTACTTTATGAAAAAAATATGCTTATTTCTAACTGTAATAATAACACTGTCTTTTGTGAATCCAAGATGGCGGGTCCCTACAGCTGTATGTTTCTGACTTTGGATAAATATCTGAATATTTCAAATGTATAAAAATGGCAGATGCAGTGCAATTTTTATGTGTGAGATTTTAGGGAATAGAAAAAAAAGGCCTTAATTTTCTGAGGTGTGACGTGAGACTACTTAAGCTATGCAGGCTTTTTACATATGCACCAAATGTATAAAGTTCTGGAATTCTGTTCTAACTTATGACTTCATATGTTTATTGTTTAGACTTTTATTTGCCAGTTTTAGTCAGCTTACGTATATGCAGCCATGAAATGTATTTTTTTTTTTTTTTCATTTTGTTTTAGTGGTCATTCATTTGCACAGTATAACATAGCACTGCTTTTGGGTACGTATTATGCTTGTCTGGCTTCAGACCAGTTTAGTGGGTTCTGGAATTAGCGAGCAGTTAGCACTGAAAAGGGACGTGCAGATTTGCAATGATTTCATTAAACATAACATTTACATATTATTGCAGTCTTCAAAGTTTGCAATCTCTTGAAATTTTAGAAACTGCCAAGAAAAACAAATCATCGCAATGATAACCAAGGCTTTTGCAAATGCAATTAGTGAGCTCTTGTATTTATTGTGCCTAAATGAACAAGCCTCAGAGGAAGAAAAACAATTTTCAGTATGGCATTACAGAAAAAGAAATACTGCATTGATTTTTCGGGGGGAATAAAGGAGGGAAAAGTTCTTTAAACATGCCACACTACTGTTTTAACCAAATAAATCACTAATTAAAACATTTAAATTAAACGATTTCTGTTTACACGATGTCGTTCAAGATACAGATGGGATTTCTACATTTTTTAAATTACTAAACGTTCAAAAAGGATTTGTACGCCTAACAAAATCAAAACAGGGATTATCTTGCACTGTGTGTGGGATAGAGCCATAATCTATACAGTCTATGAGAGACACTGGCACTCTGAAGTGCACTGAGCACATTTCAGTAATAACAGGGTATGAGGCATACAATTTCACGGAACACCCACACTGAAAATGATTCTTTCCAAACAGAGAATTGTTTGGGAACACGTTAGGTTAATTGGCTCCTTGGGATTCCTCTCAAGGAAACAGAGAACATTGAAATGTACACATGTGTATGTAAACTAATGAAGTATTATCTTCTTTCCCAGATCCTGAAATCTAAGACAAAAGGGCAAAAAAAAAAGAAAAGAAACCTAGCAGAAGTGAACATGTTTTGTTCATCTAGATTTCTTAAGGCTCGACAAATGGCATTCTTGGCGACTAGGGGAAATGGTTCCCCCACAAAAATGTTGGCCTTTTAGTCTGTCTATGTGTGTGTGTGTCTACCCTTGTCATAGTTGTTAGGATATTTCCACAGATAACACTGTGATGTGATATTAAGTTGCAATCCAAACTCTGGCGTATTGCTTGAGCAAAGCAGTTTCACCTGGACACAGGGCCACATGTGACCACTGAGTGGGATGCTACTGCGTGTGACACACACGCTACGGTAATAATAGATGGCAGTGTGAAGAATGGGGATATTTCAATACACCCTGTAGTTAGTTTAAAAATTGTTGTTGCCCATATGACAAATGCAAAAATAGTCATTCTTTCTACAGAGTAGCTTACCTCAGGTATTTTAGATGCTGCTGTCTAATAATCCCCTTATGTTCAGCCAGTGATTGTCCATCATTCTGTCCCTCTGCCCTGTGACTGCTCTCCATAGTTCATATACATATGAGAATTTATTTGACTAGTTCTCTACCACTCGCTAACTGAAAATCTCACATCCCACCATACTTATGGTGGTTGGTACTATGTTGTGTAAATAGTGATGCTTATGGACATGCAATCCTGTAGTACATGTTTCATATCGTTGCCTTTATTGAGACAGCAATACAGAAACCCTGCCCTGAATTTTATGAGTGAAATAAACTTTGTGGAGTAATAAAGATGGAGACAATACCTAGAATGCAGATGCCGCTCCCCTTGTTAATAGCAGTTATTAATGTGGTAATGAGAATGTAGCAATGACATGTCCAAGGTGCGGGGTTACAATTACCTTAGCACATTTCCCCAACTTTCAAGGTCCACTTCTGCCTGGTTACAAGGTTGTATGAATGGTGTGCCCAACTGCACTGTTCAAATCACACTGAAGATTAAGTCTGTCTAAAACTAACACTTGGAGCCTGACCTGAGGTTCTCCGCCATTGACATTCTGTAGATCAATCATTAATTGACACTTGCTACACAACCTGCAAATAGATGAGCATCTCCTCCCGGCAGGCTTGTTTGGTATGTCATACATGAATGATGTGATGACAGACCAATAGCAGGGCTGCAGCTCTAGTGAGATGGCCTCCTTCAAGTGTAAGTTCTATACTTAGATCAAACCTCAATATCTAGGAGAACCACTCAAAATTACTCTCTCTATAAAGCCCTTCTTAATCATCAGGCAATTAGAGTTCAAATTAGTGCCTAAAATGTACACATCTTGTGTCCTCTAATCTTTGCATTATGAAACAACAGTTTCTTAAGTGTTTTATTTTAAGACCACCCAAACACATCTAGACTAGGTTGTCTGAAAAAATAGTAGTTAAATATATCTATATATGGGAAGACATTCTATATATTTTTTTTTTTACACTATGTCAACCTGAAGGGTAGACAAAAGATATTGTTGATCAGTTCTAATATGCTTTTGAAGTACACGTTGAAGTGTTTGTGCCCCACAACTAAGCAATGACATAAATCCTTTGTCATGTTATATAACTTCAGCATTGTAATTATTATTAATAATAATAATAATAATAATTCAAACAACTATAAACTTTAGTCAAACTATAAACTTTAATCACACTCATGTTTCACAGCTGTTTTGTAATTGTATAATTAGCTTTATTTAGGAAATTATATGTTATTCTTTGAAAAGAGTCAAGACATGGTTTTTAGGTCAAGCGTAAAATAACAATCCTTTGGGTTGCAGTACACATCTCTACTTTTTGCCAACAAAATCTGTACTAGACTGAAATGCATCACATCTACTTCCATTGTAGTAACCCAGAAAATTTCTTGTGTAACAGGTTTCTCTTACTTTAATCAGAAATTATGACTATTAACTCACAAGACCATGGTTACTGTTGAAATAAACCATCAAACACAAAAACAATGTAAAACATTTTAAAGGTAATTTAACCCCTTTGTGACGCTAGAACGTTCTATGCCGTCCTTTTTTTTGGATCCCAAAAGACGCTAGAATGGTATAGAACGTCCTGCCTATTACAGCTCATCGCAGCTCCCTGTGATGAGCTGTGCTCGGATCCCACTGCAGGGGGTTGCAGCGGAATCTCACCTGTCAGATAAGGCAACTTTGAGCACCACTCAAAGCGAGCACCAGCTACATTTTACAAAACTGCGCCATGCTCGAAATTCCAGGTTCGGGAGACTCACAGGGTCTATTAAGACCTGGTCTCTGCAATTGTGTCCCTGGCTACTGATCACCTTGTGATCAGTGGCCAGGAACAAAAAGTGGTGATTTGATGCTTGCGTCTTCTGGGAAGCAAGCACCATGCATCACAAAGGGATTAAATGGGTGTCCATGCATGTGTGTCAATATGAACAATAAATAAAAAAATTCACAAAAATTATATTTTATGGAACAATATAATGTAATAATGCAATATTATATATAAATATATTTTAAATGGCAGTTTCTATAAAATTGTAGCTTCTTTGCTATTTGCTTTGCGTATTGTTCACTTTTAACTTTTGTCTCTTGGATTGTGCTTTTCTATAAACATCACAGTAGATAACTGTCAAATATCAATACAGTTTATATGTTCCCGGCATATTGAGGAACATGAAACTATCATAAAAAGTTCTGTCATGAACTAAGATTTTATCATTCCTTGTTATTCCATATCTTGGTTCGAGAAAAATTATTCTCCGTGGTCTGACGTGAAGTACAGCTTACTTACATGTTTGGAAATACTTGAATGGTGTATTTGTATTTTTTTTTTTTTTTTTGATACAGAAAGATTCTAATCATGTTTTAGGCAAAAATGCACAGTAACATTTTACCTTCATGAAATTTTAAAACTGACGGGAGGTCACGTGACCCAGTTGTTCCATCATAGAAGCCCTGGAAGCAGTGCTGGGCTGCATCGAGGATCCACTGGCTGCATGCGAGTAACCTTCAGGTCTTTGGGGACCTGGATCTTTGGTAGAGTCCTAAACCCTTATGGATCACTAGCGGAACTCTGGTTTACAAACGCTGGCACTTTATGGAGTTGAATCTCCACAATAGTACACCCCCCCAGTATTGCCTAGGTACTGCACAATGCATTTGTAACCCCCTAAATATTGTGTGCCTGCGTTGATGATATCTATCTGTCTATCTTTTTATCTATCTTTCCACAATTCTGTAAAGCTGTTACCCATTACTAGAATGTGGTGGATAACTTTAAGCTCCAAATTGTTGTGAAACATAGATAAAATATATGACACTAAAGTATTGATCTCTGCAATACATCATATCAGAGTTCACAGTAGCAAAATGAGTTATTCAAATATCACTACTTCAAAGCTGCCATGAGGAATGACATGACCACAGCTGAAATGTCCTGGCACAAGATCATAAACAAGCTTACTAAGATCCATAGATCTTAACACTGGAGGCTGCCGACAGATTTAATACACCCTACACATGTGTACAATATCTAGTGGTACACAAATGTCACTGACAATCAAAAAATATAATAATGTCCATTTCTTGCCTCAAACCTATCACTCCACATGGTTTCAGTGCTTTTAAAACTAGAGTGTGTTTCAATAATCAACATAACTGTACATCATTTTTACTATCTATTAAAATGTTCTCTTAAAAACCTAGAGAGTGAAAATACACAAGAATTGGACGCTAGACTTGAAAGGGGATTATGGTAAACCAGCAGTCACAAGATGGGGGGCGCTTTGCTAATTCTCTGCTGACCACTTCAAGATACCCCTATTTAGTCCTAATGGCTTCAATAGTAAGTTTAACAAAGGGAAATCTGAATTGCTGGTAAAAGTCTGAATAACTAGGTAAAGCTCTTCAATGCATTTGGTAATTGAACATTAAGCCATACTGACATGTTAATGCAGATTGTCAATACCACAAAAATGTTGTGAATAAAATGCCATCTAGTTGTATATATATATTGTGTAAAGGCAGCCTTTGTGAATAGAATCTTATAATGCAGGAGTATCAATAACAGCGTATTGCCCTTTGGGATTTATGTTTGTGCTTACTAATAAAATTAGTAGTAAATCCATACAAAATAATGGTGATTGCAGAATGACCAATCCAATGTAAACAAATATAAATACAATAGTCAAAACTGCAAAATATGACTGCAAAAAGAGATATACCATATTAGCTTGGAAATATGGCAACTCTTATTATAAGGTGACTCCCCAAAATGTCCTTGCTATCTCCCTTCATTCCAGTTCTTCTGATCACCTTTCATTATTTCCCCCCATATCAGTTGCCATTGTCTCAACATCACTTGGTACTGCCACCATGGCACTATATTACACCAACAGCCCAACACTGCACCCACTGGACTTGCCATTGCAGCACCCAGAGCACTTTCAACAGCACCATAGTGACCACTGTGATGCACCGGGACGTGACCCTGCACCACATTGCAGCTCTCATATGGCTTGCCCCTTCACCACACTGCAACTCCCACTGGACTTACTGTTGCAATCACTGGACCTAAACTTGAACTCACTGGAACTGCCCCTTCACCCACATGGACATGCCATTGCAACACACTGTAGAACCCATACGACTTGCGCCTGCACCACACTGCATCTACTTCTGGACTTGGTCCTGCACGCATTGAACTTGCCATTGCACCCACTGGACCTGCACCCATTGGATCTGTTGTTGCACCCACTGGACCTGCCATTCCAACTGTGAGGACTTGCCTTTAATTGATTTCCCCCTTGCACATGTGTCTAGTGGAGGCAGCTGGTTGTCTGTGTGCAGCTCAGTGTGCACAGACATCATCCAATACTGCCTGACACTTCCGGTGTGTTTTCGATGTTGGAACATCAGAAGTAATGTGACCCTGATTCGCTGACGAAGACGTGCCGACAGTGCTGCGGGGGACTGGAATATATGTTGTATAAAATCATATCTCTATTTTGATGTCAGATTCTAAGACGACCTCTAATATAAATATTATAGAAGCATTTTCTCTGAAAAAAAGCCTGCAAATTTAAACCCTATTCCAGCAAATATGATATATTGGCACCAAATAAGTATGACAGCTTTGCTGTGGAAATGGTGTTTAGCTTCCACTAAAAAATGGTAATGCCTTAGCCAATTTCATGTAGAGCCACACTGTGTTCATTGGAAATACATTGTTTTTGGATTCACCACACCCACTCATGTATGGGTACAGCTGATAATGTGATTCCATGGTACAATGATTGCCTTAACTGAACATAGTGATCTCTAAAATAAGAAGCAAATAATGATACCAACAGAAAAATAATAATGCATGGTGGTAACTCTAACTATTGGCCATAATATTTACTTCCCCTCACACATATTAGATATGTTAAAAACCTTAATAACTGACCTTTATTCCACTTTGAACCAATTTATGCACATCAAGGAAAGATTCCTTTATGAGATCTCCTTCAGGACTTAGGATCTTCACGTAACCTTCCTTTTCAAGGATGAAAAGTCGCTGAGATCCATCTCCGCTATGCACTGCTCCAACGGGTTGTCTCAAACCTCTCACAATCTCTTGAACACAGTAGCAATTGTGTTTGTGTTTTCTACAAACAGTGAAAATCATCTGTTATTGCATATAGAGAACAAATATGCAAACAAAATAAACAAACTTACAAACTGCTGTATGTAATTGTGTGTTAAGTTCAGCTTTAGTTTAAATGAGTATACAAAACATTATGTAAGTTCTAGCAATGCCATGTAATGCATTTAATTAGAAAATCTAATTAGATTTTGTTTGTGATGTTATACTTTAAGTACATATTGCTTTTTTTAGTGGAGACATGTTAATTATAGGAAGAAATTGTGGAAATCCAAAGGAATTACTGAATTGTTTGTAAAAGAAATTGTAAAAAATGTCAAGATGGATTTCTTTCTCCGCTCACGGCTCAATATGGAGAAAATGTCCCTACTTAATCAGCGTACTGTTAAAAATATTTGCATTATTCCCTCCTTAAACTAGCACTGTAAATAATAAAAACTGAGCACCAGCATACCATGTTAACATTCTAAAGCATAGATTTAATATCAAATTCCAGCAAGATACTGGGCTGAGAAGACCAGGGGAATCCAGAGCATCCATGCATAATCCAAAGCTCCATTTAAATGATAAAGATCATATAAATGAAGCTTTAAAAAAAGTCAGTGAACGATACTCACATTTTGTGGAAATATTTAATTGTAACTAACTGTTATTGTTAATGTCTTTCTTTTAAAATAGGTGCCTTCATTGAAAAAGACTTGTAAAAAAACAAGTCGTCTATAAACAAAAAATGTGGCTGACCCTTACAAGTCGGAAGTAACTACATACTAACAACCGGGAAAGCATGACGGGCATCCAAAGTATTAAAAAGGCGTTTGTTCCCAAGAAATCACATAAACAGCAGATGAGCTAAACATCTGGAAGGCACAGCTGCTGAACATAAGGACAGATTGAGTTAATTCACTGTCAAAACCACAAAAAAGATGTTAAGGTTTCTTTTTGATTAAAGAACATTTATCTTTATGAACCTGCTGATCTCTTCCACTTTGTCATACTCTTCCATCTGGTCTAAGTAGTTGGATGCTGGGCCTCTCACTTGCTTCCTTGGGAAGTCTGGGAAGCACAGTCCGCTGTCTCTTGAGCTGTGGTAAGAACAGAATTCATCTGCCGTTGTTTGTAATAAACCTGGAAGAAAACACAAGGCATTTAGTAAGCTTCTGCTGCCATGCCAGCAAGCATTACGTCGCCAGCGTTGTACATGTCCCATTTTCCAAATATGGAACATAGGAATTAAACTACCTTCCATCATTTAATTAAAACAAAATATTTTCTAGCACCACTAACCTTGTTTAAATTGCCTGAACCACTTATAAACAAATAAGAAACCCAAGCTAACCCCAACATGTTCCCACCCCACACGTGGTCAACCATGACATGTGTGAGCACTAACTATACGGGAAGCCACACCCCTAAAATCTAACTGCCGCTCTTTGGCCATTGGAAATGCTGGGAGGTATGCCACAGACTTCAGTGACAACCTTACGAACTGTACTCATAGCAACATCTAGTATTACAATATTATATAGTGTCATTTCAAAGATAAGACAAACATACCGCAGGGTCTGGTGATTTATGGTACGTTTGGGATGCATGCAGGGAACTCTTATACCAAAGCAGACCCTTGAGTTGAGCTTTGTAATTCACTGATAATTGTCCTGGAGAATGTTTATGTTTTGTAAAGTTCAAATAAGAGAGCAGATATACCTACTACCCTAGCTTTCATTACCAGGTGATCGAAGGAACGAGATTGTGAGAACTGCTGTGGATTGAAATGATGCTTTATAAACTTGAGCCAGTTTTATGGGCTCTAGAATTAAGAGTGTAATCTTACAGAGTCCCACATTTACATTTGTTGTTACCTACATTGGCGGAAAACTCTTCTGAAATAATTATGCAACAATACGTTTCTACCCAACATATTTTGTATTCACTATTTTATTGTTTGCGTGGTTTGCAGAGTTAATTTTTGTGTCTACTGCAACGGAAGGCGCCTGTATCACTCTTTTTTTGGGGACTTTTTATTAAGTCTGCTTACAATTCATGTTCTACACTATGAAAAGCAGCGGTAGTGGTTAAGGGAGCATTAAGTGTATGATGCATAGTAGTCTTTATAAAACTGTGTCCACAAGAAAAGAATTAATCTCTAAGCGTAAAGTCAAAAACGTATTTTGCTTTGTTGTTTTGCTGTATAATCCAATGTAAGGACATCTTCAAGCTGTAAGGAGCACAAATCCATGTCTGAAAGCTTTTTCTGTCAGTTGTTATTGTTATTATTATTAATTTTGTACAAAATGCGTAATGTCGCTTCTGTCTTTTATTAGAGCAATGATAGTAAAAATATCCATTTTATTGAGCCATTGGCCTTAAAACCAATTATCCCGAGTAGACCTGCCTCTGGTATTGTCATGTCTCATAATAAATCTTCAGAATAATTATTAGCATCTGACTCTTTCCCTTATTCTTTTTTTCTCTGCTCTTCTGCAAAGCAGCATGGCCCTGTCCAGTGCTACAGTTATGCTTTCATCTGGTTATCTTTGAAAGCAGCCTGGGTGGTCACGAAAAGCACTTGACATCTTGATGCACTTCAGCAATTTTACATATACACAGCCTTTGTAGAAAAATAAATTTGTCATTCGTCACCACATATGTTGATTTGGGGAGTGAGGTTCCAGCAGCTCTGGCTCCTGTGTTCCTCCACACTTCCCTCAAAGTCATCGCTCTCACATATCATTAACCCCTTCTAGACCGGAAGGTTTTGAAGCAATACTTTAAAAAAAAAAAAAAAGGTCCCTTCTCCACGCCTACTTTCTACAGATTAGTGAGCATTGCTCAGCAAATGTAAAACTCTTTGCTTGGATCTTTAGAAGAATAATTTAGGGGGTGCAACTATTTCATAACTGGGGCCCCCTTGCTCCACCACTGGCCAGGCATGGCAGGATGAAAACACGTTGGTAGGGGGTAATAGTTTGTGTTTCCTCTGTAGATAGTGCATTGATATTTTCTATACATAGGTGGAATTGAGATAAGAGGGGGGCCACTTTTGTGAGGTTTGTTCAGTGTCCATCAATGTAGGCTGTCTGATGATACTTAACTGCTATCACATGTAGTAGTGGGCTCCCAAAGTCTCTGTTACTCCCCCAATTCAGAGCCAGACTGTAGTAGAGTTATATAGTAAGTTGTGGCAAGCATAGTGCTAGCATGTGAACATGAATTATTATCCATCATGACCCAAAAGCTTCTAGGATATTTCTGTAATTATTATCAAATGAGAGAAAAACAGAATTTTGGTGTAACAGACCATTACAGTTTTGACTTGAATTGATAAAAAAAAAGCCATTTCTGAAACTACATCCTTCTCTGGGTGCAAGTATATGAGATCACTTAACCCTTTCAATTGCACGAATTCTGTCACGCTTATCTGCAACATGCCACAAAAGCCCTTGGGGCTTGACACAATACAAAAGTTAAGTTAAAGATCCTCGAGCTAATTACACAATGTTTAACGAAAGCTTGGGTCATTATATTGCCTTTGATCTCCTCTGGGCTAAAACCATGGGGCAATCTTTAATCCCTTCAAAGTTAGACAAAACTACAGTGGTAGCTGCTTCAGGGTGCTGTATAGCCGATTAATTGCATAACAACGCGGCTCACGGGCCGACTATTCAGAGTGTTGTTAAAAATGGTTTTGAGCAAAGAAGCTTGCCATTTTTTATTGTGAAAAAGGGTAATACTAAGTATCCAAACAAGTGGAAACCACTACGTGAGACATTGCATCAGGGCAGTATAAAATAAAAATGATATGCTATGTCTATTTGCCTTAATAAAAAAAAAAAATACCTGCATAAATGCTCCAGGATCCTGTAAGAACTCTTAGAATTATTAGTGTAATTTTTAGTTTCCTACCATTAGAGAGACATTTTGTGAAAATATGAATAAATATACAATAAGTGAGATACACTTTAACATTCCAAATATGTATTGTGAGTAGAAAACAGTTCTTTAAATGTATCTTAATTTCACCTACTTATAAACAACATCTTTCAATAGGCCATAATGAGACACAGTGCACCCTAACTCCTCCTCCCATAATCAGGGCTGTGCTTTCATAATAAATCACATGTGGGAACGGAAATGTTTATGCTTTCCAACAAGCTACCTAATTTGTTTTAACTGTTATAGTATTTGTATTAAGTTATATTCGCATGTTGCAAAAGCCAATCCATATTGTCTTGGCTATATTTGGAGAAATCTTTTTTGCTTTCAATTTTCTTCCAATCTATCTATGTCATAGATTTGGGACAAATAAGTCGTTTGTATTAGTGTAAAACTACGTGCTATATTCATGAAAGAGAGAATTGCATGGAAATGAGAAGGGAATTTCAAACTTATGTCCAAAGTAGCCGAGCTGGAAAAATTCTCCCAATCAGCTGAAGCAGAGAGCAGCCTGCCACATACCTAATTATGTACTGATGTTGTAGTCAAGATTTCTCAGGTCAAACATTTACAATGACAAATCTGTGTTCACCACTAGAACAATCCTGGCATATTTTTCTTAGCTTTGAGGAATGTAGCAAAATGCTAAAAACAGCTGGCTTAAGAAAACCTTGTGAACTGCAGTTTACAAAAGAAAATAATAATATTTACGTATGTAAACAAGGTTAACCCCATCACGCCGGATGGTGCTTTATCACCAAACAACGTCTTTGTGCTCCTGGCCGGATGACTCCAGGGACATATAGGCAGAGGCCCTGTGGGTCCCTGCCGAAATAGTGGAAGACTCTGCAACTTCCTGTGTGTCATCCCGGTGGCGTGCCCAAACAGCTCCTTTTTTCTATGTCAGACTGAGGCCACTCAAAGTGGCCTCATACAACAATGGGTGTCCCATTGCAAGTTCCTGCAGCAGGATACACAGCACAGCCCATCAAGTGGGCCGCGAGATTGTAGAACTTATGACGTTCTATGCCTTCCTACAAGGCTTTGGGAACTGATAATTGGGACTCCATAGAACGTGGAAAGGGATAAGGTTTGTGGCAATTCATTGTGAACAAAAACACAAAATCATTTTTGAAATAAAGCATGTAGGTAGGAACAACAGGCTTTATGCATCCATACCAACACATACTGTACATGGGTAAAGTAAAATACTAGACTGGTAAACCAGTTGTATGTAATGTTTGAAGTACTGAATCTGGCTGACAGTGTTGCATTATGGGGATATTTATTTGAGGCTCAAATAAAAGGATGTGTGTGTGAGATTACACTGGTTTTTCATAAAGGTTTAAAAGTAATATCAGGAAATAGCCTTTCAGCGGAAGTAGTAGAGGAAAACGCAATGAAGGAGTTTAAGCAAGCGTGGGATAGGCTCAAGGCTATCCTAGATATAAGATAAGGCTAGGGACTAATACAATTATTCCGAAAATTGGGTACACTAGATGGTAGAATGGTTCGAATCTAACGACACATTCTGTGTTTCTATTTAATGCCAATAGCATTAACTGACTTACCCACTGAATATATTGTTTGCAGTGTTCTATGTTGTAAAATGGCATACTCACAAATTGCTCTTGTAACAGACTTCCTGTTTTTTATTATGTAAATACAAAATTATATACAATCACAGTTACGAATGACACTTAACTATATATATCTAGATTACCATAGTACCTAACATGGATGATAATCCATCACCATGCCACTAAAAAGTCTATAACACCTACAGGACAGCTAACATACGGAAATAGAACATATGGACACACATGCGGAGGACAGCTGGGTGTGGGGCAAAACAGAGCCCTCTTTTTTGATTAGGGATGACCCCCCCCAAGGACTGTAGCCTATGAATCAAGCCCCATTTCTTTATTCAGCTGACAATCAATCTGAGCCATCACTTCCTGGAATCTAAAAGGAGTATCCTTTTTCCAATTCCTGGCAAATCACAAATTTTGATGTGACTAAACAATGTAGGGTAAGAAGAATCTCCTCTTCGGGAATCTTTGGAAAGCCAATCAACAGTAAGACCATTCCTGGGTCTTTATCTAATTTAACCAACAGAATTTTGTTTAAAAGATCAAAAGTTTTATTCCAGAGAGGTTCCACCTTTGGGCCTGTTGGGTTTTTTTTTTTTAACACCAGTGATTGGCGGGCAAATCACTGATTGGCTCTCAGGAGATGCATGGGACTATGTCAATTTTTGTTACGGGGTAACGGTGGGCTAGAACCGTGACCCCAGGAGCCAGGAGAAAGTTTGTTTCATATTTTTGAAATCAAAAGCTGGATCAAATAAATGTATATTTATTTTTAAAGTGCCTGCATTACTATGCATTTATTTGTCCAGGTTCTTTTTCCAGACTGGAGTGATTATTTAAGTTCTCTATCAAGTTCTGTGTAAATTGTTGATGCCACATACATAAATGTTAATTTTTAGTAGAAAGAAAATGGACATTATTAGTAAACGGCAACCAGAACAGAAAATCCATTGATTTGAAATTAAAATCAGTATTTGCACAATATTTGTAACTTATTTGTTACTTTGTAGACAGTTCAAAATCCCCCCAAAAACTTGGATTCTGTTTAAAATAATTGCTCAACCAAAAAGGCCTTTAAGGGATAATTATTTTAGAACAATGAACAGACTTTAATAATTAGAAGCTGACAGACATTACTTGATGCACAGATTTCTATGGTTAAAGAGCAACAAATGTGATGAAAAGAGATACATTTTTACGTACATCTGTATTTGTATTGCACTTTTTTTAAACAGAAAAAAGGAAGCAGACAAAATGTAAGAGATGTTTAAAATTAAGATACACATTACAGTAAAATACAAGAAAATTGGCACTTTTTAATATTCATATGGTGGGCACCTGTAAACTGAGGGAATAATAATTAATTAGTGTGTGTTCTACAAAACATACATGTTACTTCCCCTTAATGGATGGGAACTTATGGATGGAAACTATTGTTTACATACATATCCTTAAACAAATGCTTTAGAGTAGTCATGTCCAAAGTCCGGCCCGCGGGCCAGTTGCGGCCCGTCCTTTACTTCCATACGGCCCCAGAGACACGGCTGATCAATGTCTCTCTCTGAAAAAAAAAAAAAGCTTGCAGGCAGAGACGGAGGTGAGAAGGGATCGGAAGATCCCCCCCCACCATCGCTCTGCCTGCCAGGCTGCACGGGGAGCCGAACAGGCAGCACGGAGAAACCTCCGTGCTGCCTGTTCGGCTCCCCGTGCAGTGTGCCGACACGGAAGTGCCGACAGGTCACGTGACCGGCGTGCTGACGTCATACGCGCGCCGGGTCACGTGACCTATCGGCACAACCACCTGTGAGACGAACAGGCAGCATGGAGAAGACCATGCTGCCTGCCACTAGCCACCAGGGAAAGGTAAGTGCTGGGGACTGGGGAGATTGGGGGAAAGTACTGGGGAAAGAGGCAGGGGCTTATTAATGATAAGGTAACACTGACATATTATTGGGCAAATTAGCTGGGGAATATTAATGGCAACTAACACTGGTATATTACTGGGCAAATTGGCAGGGGCATATAAAATGGCAAATAACTGGCATATTACTGAGCAAATTAGCTGGGGCATATAAAATGGCAAATAACTGGCATACTACTGGGCAAATTGGCAGGGGATATTAAATGGCAAATAACTGGCATATTACTGGGCAAATTGGCAGGGGATATTAAATGGCAAATAACTGGCATATTACTGGGCAAATTGGCAGGGGATATTAAATGGCAAATAACTGGTATATTACTGGGCAAATTGGCAGGGGATATTAAATGGCAAATAACTGGTATATTACTGGGCAAATTGGCTGGGGCATATAAAATGGCAAATAACACTGGCATATTACTGGGCAAATTGGCAGGGGCATATTAAATAGCAAATAACACTGGCATATTACTGGGAAAATTGGCAGGGGCATATTAAATGGCAAATAACATTGGCATATTATTGGGAATATTGGCAGGGGCAAATTAAATGGCAAAAAACACTGGCATATTACTGGGAAAATTGGCAGGGGATATTAAATGGCAAATAACATTGGCATATTATTGGGAAAATTGGCAGGGACATATTAAATGGCAAATAACACTGGCATATTACTGGGAAAATTGGCAGGGACATATTAAATGGCAAATAACATTGGAATATTATTGGGAATATTGGCAGGGGCAAATTAAATGGCAAAAAACACTGGCATATTACTGGGAAAATTGGCAGGGGCATATTAAATGGCAAATAACATTGGCATATTATTGGGGAAATTGGCAGGGACATATTAAATGGCAAATAACACTGGCATATTACTGGGAAAATTGGTAGGGGCATATTAAATGGCAAATAACACTGGAATATTATTGGGCAAATTGGCTGGGGCATATTAAATGGCATATAACACTGGCATATTATTGGGCAAATTGGCCGAGAGAACCATGCATGGGAAGGGAGAAGAGAGAGACATAAATGGAATGGTAGAGGGGAGACAGACAGACATGGGTTCGCAGAGGAGAGACAGACAAATATGGGATGGCAGAGGAGAGACAGACAAACATGGGATGGCAGAGGAGAGACAGACAGATATGGGATGGCAGTGGAGAGACAGACAGATATGGGAAGGGTTAGTTGTGTTCCTGACATATATTTCAGCATCTTGTGTTGTTGTTTTTTTTCATCTGGCCTTCAGATATGAAAGGCAGAGTGATTTTACTACTGTTTAGAATTGTCATTCAAATCGTTTGCAATAAAGTTTGCATAAAATAGTTCATTTGTACTTAATTTTAACTGTCAGGCAAAATGGTCGGCCCTCACGCATGTTCACTTCATCAAGTCTGGCCCTCTTTGAAAAAAGTTTGGACACCACTGCTTTAGAGGGACACTACCACCAAAAAATGAAAATGTTTTACTTTTTTTATTTTGTATTGTTTATTTCAGATATGTCTTTTGTTTTTCTTATGTGACTGTATTTAAAAAAATATGTAACTAAACATGTGTGACTGGGAGCCACCATTTTGTGAAATATAGTGTTTTTGGGTGCCACCCCCCTGAGACTTTACAGCACAGATTTGTCACTTTGTGGCTGGGGACACAGAATGCAGTCTAGAGTTCAGATCATAGACTTGCACTGAATGGGAGGGTAATGTAACTATTATATAACAAGTGGACAGAGTTATAATCCTGTTTGATCAGGTTAAGCTCCTATCTTTGTGTTGGAAGGCAGGTAAACAAAAGTTGTACAAAGCCACCTAGTCCTACTATGATACAGAGGAGCCACCTAATTTGATTTTTCCTTTGATATGCAATGAATTCAAGCAAATAAAAAAAACTGTGACACATATGATTTATATATGTGTTTCTTTTAAATGACCAGGTTATCTAGTTACATCTTATGTAAGTGGTAGTGTGCCTTTAAGCCAACAGGCAAACCTGGGAATGCTATTAATGAATAGTAAACCAGTAGACCCTTTTTTCCTAATACACAACATTTTTTAGTGCAGGAATGGGCTCATTCAAATGGGAACAAATAGTTTCTTGATAATTCACATTATGAGTATTATTGCATAAAACTAATGTTTTCTCCAATAATCTCCTCTTAATAGAAGCTAACCTGTGACTAGTTTTTTTCACAGGTGCGTGTGTATAAGTGCATAGACAATGCTGAGTGATTGTTCATACACTATATTGGAATATTCGTCATGCAGTATTTTGATAATTTATAATGAGCATAGGGAAATCCACTAGTTGGGCTTGACAAATCTCAGAAGCCAGGGAGCCATGGCTCCATGAATTCATGTTTATGGCTCCTAACTTTTTTCATTGCTTTAAATACAAGCCTGTGGAATTACCATGACCTTGACTCCTCCTAAGTATTAGTAGGCTGGCTCCTCGGTTTGGCTCCTAAGTTCTACAAATATTTGTGAAGCCCTGGGTGACCTGTAGGCTGGCTCCTCAGTTTGGCTCCTAAGTTCTACAAATATTTGTGAAGTCCTGGGTGACCTGTAGGCTGGCTCCTTGGTTTGGCTTCTACGTTCTACAAATATTTGTCAAGCCCTGGGTAACTAGTAGCTAATTACAATTTAGATAATGTTGTAATTTTACCAAAATGTATAGTAGTGATGCTCCAAGACATAATTAATAAATCTGACCAGGTATTTTCCTTTCAGAAAGGATGGCATCAGGACTGCAGTCAGTGGCCTTTTATTGGAACTGTCCTGCATAAGTGGGACAGTTGAGGGGTACAGAGTGAGATAGATTCACTTTATAGGCTCTACTCAATAAAGAGAGAATGGCAGGGAATTGAGATTGGAATTTCAAACTTAAGGCCAAAGTTTGAAAAGTTCTTCCATTCAGCAGCATAGGAGAATTTTTCCGACTTAGCTACATTCGCCTAAAATTTAAAATTCCCATCTCAATTCACTTCAGTTCTTTCTTTATTGAGCAGACCCTTAAGTGTTTGTTGGTACTAGTGGAGATTTACAATACCTGGTATCTGTCCTCGACATGTGTAGTAGAATTCTTTGCAATAGTCTTTGCACAAGGTGGGAAGGACTAGCTGCCTTTCGGATGTTTCAGTTCTTTCAGGTGGATTGAAGAGATGCTGAGCATGTGGTGAGCAGTACGCACATCTAATTTCTTCCAGAAGCTTTGCACACTCAGTATTGTTGGTAACTGAGAATATCTGCAAGTCAGAAGCCAGAGATAAATAAACACACAACACATGCTTCACTGTTACATTGAAGAAAAGACTACAAAATAGCTGAAACAACAGGCTCTATAGTAAAACTATGTATAAGATGATTCTCGCAAGACAATACATTACCAATGCTCCAGTTGCAACAAAATAGAAAAATTGTATAAATAATATATGAGGATTTGTTTCATACTATACATAAAGGGTATGCTTTTTTGGCCATTTTGTGATAAATCTCTGTCATCATATTCAGGCATTACTTTTACTGTACAAGCAGTTACAATGGGAGATATCTATTAAAACAGTTATGGGGCAAGGTTCTAAAAGTACAGGAATTGCCCTAGAAACCAATGGATTGCTTCGGCTTAATGCTCTACCTTTAGGCCTTTGTTCCAGAACTGCTTTCTATAAAACCCATTTAAGTTCAACCCATGTCTGTGGCCATTGATTTTACACAGAATGTGTAACTCCTTGTACTTGGAAAACAAATTACGGACAGGAAAAGATATATGGCATCACTCAAACAGCTCTGGTCTACAACTCCCATCATGCTCAGTCAGGCACATGATGAATGATCATGATGGGAGTTTGACTCCACTGTTGCTGCCAGAGGTTGCCTTTTGATGACTGGAATAATTATGATTTGGTTACAGCTTAGAGTCTTCAAAATTCTAATGTCAAAAAGTATTAGGAGAAACAATATGCAGGTGGGGAAAATAAGCATGGTTTAGATTAGCATTTGATCCTATTCCTGAAATTCCTACTGTGGAATTTACTCAATAGGGGTTCTTCTATTGCCCACTTCAGTTAATTTTGCCTCATCATGTTGCTCTACTGGGTAAAGTGTTGCTGAGCCCTCAGCTTAACCTACACTATGTATTAAATTTCGTAAAAACCCCACCGGGGTATAAATTCATCTCTTTTAATGATACATGCTTCTTTAAGTAATGGTTCAGCACATAAGGTACATGTGGCTAAAATAAAACAATCTAAACATCTATTTCTATGCAATGTTTTAACACTGTTGATAGCAAGGACCAAACTGTTTTGGAAAATATTTAGGCCCTTGCAGTTTAATTGACTACCACATAAACTGGAGATTTCCCAAAAAAACATTTACACCATGTTTCATCCTATGTTGTAAATCAGGAGATTCTGAATTATCACTGCGCATACAAAACATTAAAAATGTGCTTTTTTTGGGGGGATAAAAATGTGATTTTTTTTTCCAATGCAGGCAAGAACTTGTAAAATCTTTTACATCAGTATTATGATGGAATCTGACATGGGCCTCTTTCTTTCTCTTCCCTTAAACAAACTATACATATAACTATATTTTCCAAGGCATTGTGCACTAAAGGTGTAAGGAATGCTAGCACATAGCGAGAGTAGCTTGGTGAGATCTTGAAACAATGAACTTGATAACAGGCTCTGTGAGGCATGCCAGGATGCTGGGGCCAACAGGAGTCTATTACAAAGAAGGAAGGAGTTGGTTTTGATTTGGTAAACCTCAGGGTGGTTTCGTTTAACATAATATGTAAAGGGGAAAGTGAAGTAGCCAGAAATGCACCCTTAGTAGTAGCGAGAAACTATTTAAATGCACATACTGAAAAGAAAATCTAATTGGTACAGATACCTCAGTTCTTGGCAGACTACAATACCTTCTATTGAACTGTCAAAAAAATTATTAATGGGTGTTGCGGGCAGATAAAAAATGTTGTATGAATGTGAGATTTGGAATGGGGTTCAATAAATTGTCTAAATTCAACTGCAGCATTCTTTTTTGTATGTGTCTCATGCTGTTCCAACACAGCAGGAGTCAAACATTTTGTTCTGTGTGAGGTCTGTGGTAGAATTACCTTTCTGGAAGATTGATAGAGTCATCATTCCAGGTTTGGTTTCAATAAACTAATACTCTCTGTGAAGTCAATTATAACGCCTGAGGGCCGTGTTTAACACACAATTTGCTGGACTGGCATGCAGGGCAGTCATTACAGTTTTTCGAGACACACATACAACCATCCTTCTTGCTTCATTTTTAAAAGATTTACTAATCTCGTTGCAGTCACTCTCAGAAAGATCAAGGGGCCGTTTATTGGAAAAGAACAATGACGTAAAAGTTTTAATGAATATAATTGCGCTTTGGTGAATGAGGCCCTGCAGGGCATGCTTAACATGCTAAATGTTGAAGAGATTACGCTTTTCTATATACATCTTCTGCAGGCCAAAAAAGTGGCTCGAAGACTAAAGCTGTCATAGATATACTCAACACATGCTGTAATGTACCCTCAATTAAATGACAGCATTTCCATTGTTCTCTATATACTGTTACTCCACTTGGCACATCACCACAGAAAAATAACCTTTATCTTAGACAAACTCTATAATCTGATGTGTAAACTGAGAGTTATTTCCTGTGTTAGCCTGAATTTGCAGAAACCAACATCAGATTGGTTAACGTAAGTATTCTATGAAAATCATGTCAGGGACCCACACGTCGGAGCCTGTGTGGTTATGCTGTTTGCTTAACTTGCTACATATCCCTTAAACTAAATTATAACGTTCAGCGCAATATGGCCCATTATAAACCACTGGATTAGCATGATGCATATTAAATATTATATTCTGAAATATGAAACTCTCAGTGTGGGTCTGATCACATGGTTGTTTTGATATCTGTCTCATATTCGTTGTGTTAACTGCATATAGTGTGAGAAACAGAATAAACTGACCCATCTAGATGATAGGGAGGTGTCTAAAACTACTGGAAAAAAAGTATCAGGGTAATTTCAAGGATCATTTGTCCCTTGGCCAATGTTCTATATAAATGCCACCCAGATTTCTCCTCACGCCCCTACCAACTATTAATTACGTATTCCTCTAAGGTCTGTGATAAATGACTTATTTTCCTAGACATCGACGTTATTATGAGAGATGTAACACCAGCAGGAGCAGAGAAGCCCAGCAGGCGATATATTACTGTTGAATAATATCTGTCTAAAGCTTCACTCACATTTATTAATATCCTTTACAAAGTGACATGGCAACAGATGAAGCACAGAGCTACAGTTGCTGTTATGCCTCTTGTGCTTTGCTATGTCACACTTTAACTCATGATGTGTATTAGTGTCATTACATTACATTACCATTTATTTTTTATAGCGCCAACAATTTACACAGCACTTAGGTACCGTGCATAAGAAAGAAGTTACAAAATTAGACATTTCAGACTAAAATATGAAGTAGAGGGCCCTGCATTATACTATGCTATGGAATGATAGCTTTACAAATCTCTTAATATACACATAAAACTTATTTTTTGCAGCCCACCTGACAGCAAGTTGTGGCCCAACTAACTTAAAGGCACCGTCTAGTCCCCAAACTCACTTTGGTGCAAGATGAAGATTACTGCTTGTATAGTGCACAGGCTTTTTTTACAGTGTGATTTGAAGCATTCTGCATAAATCAAATTTTAATATATTGATCTCTTAACAGCGCAACACATTGTCTGATGACATAAGTAGAGGGACAGGAAATTCCATTAATTTCAATGGAATTATTCTCATTGGTCCCTGCAGTAATAATAAAAAAAAATTACTTTTACTCAGCTGGTGTGGGCAGTCCTGGTTTCTTGCAAACTGCTGTAATGTTACAATTTCAACTAGCTACAGGTATTTAAAAATGTAAGCACATTAATATGCATTAACATTGGAAGATGCATTTTTTGCACTAGACAGTCCATTTGACTGTCCATATTGTTATTAGCCTTATCACTATGTAGTTTTGTTGGAATAAAATTGATTTAAACAGTTTTGACTGCTTTGATTTTACTGCTAAATAACCAAACATTTGTTCCGTGTGTAACAAGGTATTTTTCACCAAGACTAGAAAAAAATCATCCCATAGGATGTTATCATAATGTAACTGTTATCATTTCCATTCTGTTCCATGTAAGAAATGCTGTATCATTGGTTGTGTAATGCAATCAGCCAAACATAGTACAAAAATTAACAGGTGACTCACAGTACTCGCAACTGGCTATATTTTATCACCCCCGAAGATATACTACACTTTACACAACGTCACCTGTGACTGGTAATCACTGTGGCAGGCACATAATAATAAATGGCATATAATACCACTTTTAAACAATGTGACATTTGTTATCACTTGCTCATATCTACTGTAGCACTACGCAATTAAGTGGTGAATCTCCACATAGGACACATTAATATAAGAGTGCACAACCCCTAAATGTCAATATAAACATTTAAAGTGCAGTAAATTTATAGATTTTCAATAATCTTCTTTGCTTCTAACTGACTTGTATAGGATTAAAATGCAGATCAGCTGTCATAATATCTCAATATTGGTACTTTTCTATTATGTACTGTAGTTTTAACAATGTATAATAGTTGAATTGGCAAAGGACAGTTGCCTTTTTTGGTACAAAGTAAAGGTTAATAAGTGGACGGTAGAGTTCAGTGTGAGATATTTTGTTCAACGCATATCAGAGCCACTAATTAGGCCAGCCACATGCCTGCACTGGTCAGGCAGAAATCATTTTAACAAGTAATCCACACCATACTTAGGTGTATATTTTTAGTCACCAAGGCTGGTGAATGAAAGAAAAGTGTCCTGGGAAGCCAGGGAGGACTGAATTTTTCATAACCAGCCATAGTGGACATAACTCAGCAATGTTCCTCATTCATCACTGAAACATTTGGAAGGTATTTCAGCTGGGTTTAAGTACCATACGTCTGACAGTTCCTTTGCCATTTGTCTTGTTAATACTTTATGGGCTTTATTTATGAAAAAGAGAATTGCTGCGAACTGCTGGGATTTTCAAACTTCTCCAAATAGAAGCGTCTAAAGTGTGACAAAATAAAACATTATATTTTGTAGTCAATATCTTCACTAAATTCAATAACATTTCTTTTGCCTGTTCCACTACCTAGAGTTAAAACCAGATTTTTCATAAATCAAGCTATATATTTAGGTAAAATCTTACCAAAGTGGGAAAAACACCCAACCATTTTTGTCCTATTGTATACTTTTGCCAGTGTTTTTTTTCTGTTTGAATTAATTGCATATACACTTTAAAAAAAAAAATCAGTGTTTATCTCAAGCATTCATTTTGAGAGTTTTACCCATGATGCAACATTCTCCAAAAACGTCTATCAAGTCTCACTTTACAACTATGGCCAGAGCCTGCATGATGATGTCATAAGATACAACCCTGATCTCTTACTGGCTCCTGTGTATCACTAGTGGGCAGGACAAGGTGCCTGTGTGCACCTTTTCTTTTACTTGCCTTCCAACACAAAGAGTGAAGATTGACCTGATCAAACAGGATCATAACTCCACCCCCTTGTGGTGTAACAGTTACATTACCCTCCCATTCAATGCAAGTCTATGGTCAGAATTCTCACTTATAGACTGCATTCTGTGTCCCTGGCCACAAAGTGAGATACTAGTGATATAAAGTCACTGGGGGTGGCACCCAAAAACACTATATTTTACAAAATGGCAGTGCCCAGTTACACTTATTTAGTAAAATATTTCATAAAATAAACTCACATAACAAAAACAAAAGACAAATCTGAAATGAACAATGCAAAATAAAAAAATAAACCCTTTTCATTTTTTGGTGGGCATGTCCCTTTAAGAGAACCTAGAAAGTAAATATGTACCTGCTTTGACAAATAATGAAACCAGTTTACTAGACCAGTGGTCACATAAGTTAAACTAAATATGAGCTCAAGCCCACATTGTGTAGTCACTCCCTCTTTGTTCTTGCCAGACAAGCATCTAAATTTACCAGGCCATACCCAGAACAGACTATTCCCAAGGGCAAATATTTTCTTATCACTCAAGGTTGCTTTAGAATTACTAAACGCCTTAAAATAGAGTTTTCACGTATCCATTTTACGAGTATCTAATGCATGAATCAACGGTATAGATAATACACATCTTCTAAAATTCTGCTTAAGAATGATGTAATTAGAGAGTTCAGTTTCAATTTTAAGTCAATATGTAAATATATCATGATACACAGTCAGTGGTTATAAAGGACCCTGGGCGACTTTGTTTATTTAGTTGAATGAGACTAACAAAAGCTTTTGTCTGTAAACTAGAAAAGCAAACAATTGATTGTAAAAGGACACACTTGAGAACCATAATCACAGGCCATTTCTTGACAGCTTTGGCTGTGAATCCTTGTAAGGTATACAGTGATGTTGCTTGTTTGAACTACATACAGTCAGTTTATGGGAACTCAGTTTGCGAGGACACTAATTCACCTCTTTGGTATTCATTTATGGTATCTATCATCTAGAACAGGGACGCCCAAGTTTTTTCTGAAGTGGGCCGCATTTTCAGAAATACATGTGTTTATTGGGCTACATTTGGGGTAAATTTGTACTTCTAGTAATAGTGAACATTTGCTTGTTAGTCATAGAAATGAATAACATAGAATGTTATTTAGTAACGCCAAAGCAGTCCACAACGTTCAAATTATTCAAACAAAACTACACATTTGCAGGGCTAATGAGAATGAGTATAGTTAAGTCAGCTGGGCCACAGCTTGCTGATGGGCTGCATGCTGTACACCTCTGATCTAGAGTTTGGGGTGGCCAAAGCAATACTAATTTGGAGCATCACTTTATGATTGACATCTGTATTGGGGAATTTGTGTTTTAACACAGAATATCCAGTAATAACAGTTACTATTCATATCTGTATGCTGTCCTGTTTTCAGATTCACTCAACCAGTCCAAAACTGAGTTTAGAGTTTGGTGAGTTGCTGTTTCCATTGGCACCACAGCTGGTGAATCAGCACTACCATTTACGCTGACTTTTTACTTTTAGTTTTTTAGGCAATTGGCATTTGCCGGTGTAAATCAGGGTCTGAACTGAGTGACCTGATATTTTACCTTGTTTATGGTTTAGTTAGCTGCTAAACTTCTATCTGTATTTTCATAGATGCCAGATGAAATGTTTACATACATTCTGCAAACTCTGGCAATGTAACACTGCCAATATTCTCTAAACAGCACAAAGAATGAGCTTACAAGAGTTTTTATTTTATCTGTGGGTCCTCCAAGTACTACAAGAAAGCTATCTGAAATTTTAGTAGATGTTGCATAGGCTGGATTTCTGCTGGCAAGTAGGTCTGTCCTTTAAAGGGGCAGTTCCATCTACAGTGCCCAAAAATATTTTTAGATAAGTACTATATTATTTAAAGTAAAGAAAAATACAGTCCTATCTCTGCAAGCCCTTATTGGCAAACAATGATTTTTAATGTAAAACTGCACGAGAACTATAAATTATTTTTAAAGTAAAAACAAGTGCATGTCACATATATTTGAGGCACATATAACATACATGACATACAAATTTAAGCTAGGAACTGCCCCTCTGGACATCTAAATTGGAGAAGTGTGGTATTTGGTTTGCTGCTGGTTAATGTTTATCAGTAATTGGTATATAAGAACTAGTTGGATACTTTGAAATCAGACATTTACAAATAAGCAACATTGATACCTTGCAAAGATTGTATGTTTGTCAATTAATTATTAAAAGAATAGAAAATGAAATCTTCACTGGTTAAAGCAAACTGGGAACCTTTTATAGAGAACCATCTGCTTCTATCACCGCCTAACCTTTACAGGCTTGGAACACTATAAACAGCCATGCCTGGAATGGTAAACTACTCCTGCTCACAAGACAAATAAAGGAACAGAACGCACTAAAAACCTGCAGGAGGACAGTTCTCACTCATCCAGGCTGAGAAAAGGGGTAGCCCAATACTCTATGAAAAGGCAAGGACATTTGGACAGAGTGCAAGGACTGAAGGAGAATGATGTTCTCCAGTTTCATCCATTAGGGAACCAACTAACAAACACAATGGTGTTGTTATTCTTTTGCCACAAGCAACAAGACTCTGTGTGTGGGCAGGCAGTTTAGTGGGGAGGAGGAGAAGTCGACCCCTTTTTGTCCTATTGATTTTGTCCTATTTGCATGAGTTGAGCAAATTAAATGATGCAATATGGCTTTTTGTTACAAAACAAAGTGAGAGATACCACCCAGACACATATGTTGATTCGTAGAAGCTGTTTACATGAGAATAGAATGAAATCTACCATGAACTAAGCATAAAAATTCAATTCAACCAATGGGCATTTTTCTTTACTATGGCTGGCCCAGAAATCCTGAAACATGGTTTTTTATTGTGAAGAATCTCTCAAGACCTTGACAAAAACACAATTTCTACCAAGGAATTCCTAATTAAACTAAAACCAGAGTCTAAAAAAGGAACACCTGATGGTTTATTTCACGTGTTTTGATTCTTAACGATATGACTCGTTAAGCCCAATTCAGGACGTGACGATAAATGCACAATACAAAATGATCAATGTAATGCATTCAGGATTGTGTAGCAAGGTATTAGCCAGCCACCCTACAAAAACTGATAATGAGTGAGAGTTCTTTTGTTCACATTTATTTTAAAACTGAATCAAAGCTGTTTAAAATTTGTTATATTTCAAAAAGCAGCCAACATGCATCACTTTGTGTATTGTGTGTAAACCAATGGCATTACTGATACCCTTAGGGTTTCATTCTTTTTTTGTATTGTAACTGTTTATAAGAATGAGTTCCAGACAAACAAATAAATTGGCTTCATGAAAAAAAACATTTCTCATGACAAGAGGTTGTCTTTTTTCATCACCACTTGTGTGAATTAAATATTGAGTAAAAGGTGCTTTCTACGCTTCCTTTTTGTTTTTGCATTGATTATAATAAATTGTGTGGACATTGTCAAACTGGGAAAAATTGTGGGTAATCAACAAATGTTCAGAGCGAGACAAAACAATATCTTAATGCAATATATGGGATCCTAGAAAGGGATATCATTGTACCACAAAATACTGTTCTCACCCATTTTGGGGGGGCTATCTGTATCCTTAAAAACTATAATTTGGCTGCATTTGGGTCTCTAGTGTTCTACCAACTCAAGCCCACTGAAAGAGTTTATCATTAAGAGTGAAGTTCAGTATAATTGTTGAGATTCATATGTTAAAAGCAGGGTTGGTAACTTATTTTAACATCTATTGGCCTTTCACCAAGTTGGACATTAAACATTGACTGAAGGAACACAGATGCCAAATATATAACACTAACAAGTTATCGTTCAATACCTTGCAATGAATGGCCCATTACTAGTGTAGTACTATTAGTTTATTAAAAAGTGCCAACATATACTGTAGCACTGTACAATAGAATTTAATGATGAATTAAGCAACCATTTTATAAACATTCAACCTGTGTCATTATGTTATAAATATAGTCATTATTTGATAAAACAAAAAAAAACAAAAAACAAGCTAAGATATACTGTCAATACCAGAGGAGGTCTTAATAAATTAGGTTTGTGGAAAAAGTACTGCTTTTGGAGACAGTATTATAGATGCTTAAATACTTTGCTTATTGTGTTATAACCCCCCTGGCAGGCAAGGTGTTGTACACTTTGCAGAAGGTGAAGGAAGTCTTGAAGGTGTCAAGATAAACATCTTCACCAGCATCTTTTTTGACTTTAGAACCTTGCTTTTGGTTCAGGCATTCAGATTTCTGTGTGGTCTGTAACATGAGACTTGTTTGCGAGGATGTTTCTGTTCATGGTATATAGACATGAAGAAGCTGAAGTACAGCGTCCGATGTAATCACCGTGACAACAGCTAAACCCAAAGTAACCATGCACTCTGGGGTTTCCAATGTATACAATGATATCCAGCCCTGACAACACAGGGACTGTACACTCTCAAACTTGGCCCATTTGTTCTGTCTTTCAGACATAACGCAATTGGGGCTAAGTATAAAAAAGCAATTCTGGGACAAAATTCTAAACGTGGATTAATCAATTTGGAAACTAATGGAATGTTCCGGCAGTTTGCTGCCTATTTAGAACTTTTCCCCATAATTGCTATTTCAACATATTCCCCATCTCACTTAATTCCAATGTATGTCTATATTTCTGTAAGCAGTTCATATAATAAACTTTCCTCAATGTAAATAAAGGGGAAGCATAAGGCAGATGTGCATGATCATTTCTTTACATTAAGAGCCACCTGTAATGTACTATTACAAATTTCACCCGCTTCATAAACATAAGTTTACTTGCAAACACCCACATACATACAGTACATGCATTCATATCTATATTTCATGCCATTTGTCTACATTATTTATAATTAAATCTTATTGTCAACACAGCAATTCACCCACACAGTATACAAACAGGATTGAGTTTTACCTATGTATACACATTACTTTGTTTATACTTATGTATACATACATAGGGAACAGCAGTAAATAAACATCCACAAATGTATCCTCTCCCAGACTTTTAAACATTTTTAAAGGTACACACACATTAACACACATATTACAGATGTGTATACATACCAGTAAACTATTAACTATTTGTACTGATCCTCTGTGTATTTTGAACATAAAAGAGCAACTTCTGGTGCTTCAGCTACTCTGAGTGCCAACTTTTAGTATTATCACAAAGATAATCAAACACTGGATGTTTATGTGTGATGGGATGTGTAGTCCACAACATATGGGGTATCTAATTGTACATCCTTGTACTGGTAAACGTAACAATATGGAAGAGATTTGTTTAAGTACATCTTATAGGTGATCAGAGTAATAGAACAGTTACAAGTCCACTTACATACCTGTAATACCTGTATACCTTGAAGACTTTAAGCAACAAGTTCAAATTTGCCTTTTATAACCAATTAAATGCAATGTACAAATAAATATCACATCAATGAAATGTATGTGGATAAGCAAATTAGTCTGCACTATCTAAGTTTCTATTAATACATCTGCAATTACATTGCATGTTTTAATTTCCAAACTGGTTTGCAGTTGTGTTCAGTTGGACAATACATCACCAACATTACGTTAGAACTTCCAAGATGTTCTTATTCTATGGAATCTTAGTTTTGGAACGTGTGATAACAGTTAAAGTGGCATAACGTATGGTTAACTTGACCGAACTGGGTTAGGTTAGGGTGGCAGTTTTAAGAAGCTATATCTATGATGCTGCAGAACCTCTTAGTGCCAAGTAATATGAGAGAGTTTTGGTGACTCTGTACTATATAACACACAGCTATGACAGAACGGCACTGTTGGATAAATTTTGCTTCTCCCAAAGGTATTACAGAACGGGAGCTCTAGTCCTATGTGTCACACGTGACATGCACATTATATTTATGGAGAGATTACCTTTTCCTTGTAAAACCAGAGGTTATTTCACAAACATCTGCAGTACATACAGCTAGGTACTATGTGTGTATAGTTCCTGGCCAATGTATATGGAGTGAGTACTGCAATTTACAGGTTAATCACAGACCAATCATATCTAAAAACATTCTAAACTAAATCGAATATGCACACAAGTATGGGAAACGTGGGGGCACTTCAATTCCAGAAAACTACAAATCCCATGATTCTTATGCAGTGCTTGTGAAGCGCTGTGGAAATTGCACAGCTGCTGCAGTGCCACAAGTTGCCTATTTAAATGTCTGTGCAGACACGTGTAGATTCTCTGGTCAATAAACAACAGCAGTGTGTAAGCAGTGCATGTTGCCAAACCAGTGCCTCTGACACAGGGTTTGCCAGGTAAACCGGGCTTCCTTTAACGCTCTGATTGCCAGAAGAGCTAGGCAGTCAACGAGGCTGTGTATAAATATGGGACAAAGTTCTGAAGGTGGAGCAGTCACCATGGAAACCCACAGAATAGCCATGCGGATTGCTCCACGTATAAGAATTAGCCACAATAGCTCATTAATATAATAAGTCTGCAGTAGGATAAAGTTGTGCTCTACATTTAAGGTACAGTTCCTACAATAAGCAAATGAGTAAAAGCCACGTGCTTCTTACCTTAGGATCAATTTGCAGTCCTGTGCCGTCAGGCTTGGAGCAGCAGGACAGACGGGGGTAAAGCCCTCTACACCCATCTCCAGTTGCCCCCAGATCCAGAGTCTGCAGCTTCCTATGCCTTTTCTTCACACGTTTTGGGGGGCTGCCATTGAGGCACCTTCTCCTTCTGCTACTCCCTTCAGCTTTCTCCCCAAATTTAGCTTCACACTCAAGAAGGAGCAGTGTCAACCCCCAAATCAACATCCACTGCAATATCAGCATCTTATTCATGGCTGGTCCACCAGCAGAAAATAGTGTACTCTGAGGATGCTAAAATGTTATAATGAATTAGAGACTTTGCAAAGCTCTTCAAAGTTTGTTGACCTGTTACTGTAGGGACTATGAGTAGCTCAGGTGCTTCTTGAACCTGTCCAATGTCATCTGCTGCAGAATGCTGAGCTTCGCTGTTGGACTGGGCGCAGAAACGTTGGCACAGCTATGGAATCACTCTCCTAGTAACACTGCCTGTGGATGCTGCTGCCTAGGTTTGCCGCTTGTGCTGCTCTTGCATCTCCTCAGGACTCTCATGTTTCGCTCTTCTTTTTGCTTCTTTTTAACTGGAGTGCAGGGAGGTGCTGCCACCCCGCGCCCCTTGACGTCACTGTCCCTCACACAGACATACACAGACACACACACCGTGCACCAGATTATGGATGGAGCTAAAAGTGAGGGATACAGAGGCAAAGTGTGTTGGGTGATTTCATTGCATGCATGCAAGATGGATAGCATTCTAAAACTGTTAACCCTTCCAGTCTGGGGAAGAGATATACTCTTGCAAATACCCTGAGCTATGCTAGCATCCCTTTATAAGAGACCCAAGGCTATTAGTACAGTTTTGCTTGCTTAATAAAACATCATGTCCAGCTAGCTATGCTAGCATCCATTTAAAAGAGACCCAAGGCTTTTAGTACAGGTTTGCAAGCTTAATTAAACATCATGTCCAGCTATCAGTTCCATTCCCAGGTGTGGCACACTCATTAGAAATAAAAAAATATGAACTGTAATATTATTATAAGTACTACACGCAAAACATATAGAAACCAATATAAGTAAATATCGGGTGTATATAGTGGACAGTATGCTGACTTCTGAAAAATTACACCTTTCAGTGTTAGGCTTGAGCAGAGGAAAGCAGTTAATATAGAAGCATAGAAAACAAAGTGTCTAAATACCTTTGTTGAGGTAAGAAGGTAGATCAAGGTGAGCATGATGCTCACCTTGAAAATGGCTCTCTGTGTGACGAAACCGGTCAGTGCTTTTCTGAAGCAATAAAGATTTATATATATTTTTTGTACCTTTACCCAGTGTGAGTCGTTTTGGATCTACCTTCTTACCTCAACAAAAGTATTTAGACACTTTTCTTTCTGTGTGTCTATATTAACTGCGTTCCTCTGCTCAATCCTAACACTGAAAGGTGTACTTTTGTCTTCATATTGTTTGTCTCCAGAGGCAGTTTTGAACGCCCATCACACATGTGGAAAATGTAAGAAGTGCTCAGTGGAGTTTTTTTTATTTTTTTATAATTTGGTAGGATAAATAAAATAAAATTTTGCATTTTGTGAATTATTGAATTATCCTGGATTTACACTATTACCTTTAATTCTTACCTTATCTCTCTGTTACCAAGGACTCACAGAGTGACAGAAACATAGGGCACCTTTCAAATGTATTACTCATTTGAACAATCACATTATGAACTTATATACATTTAAGGAATTATTCCTCTTATTATGATTCATTGAAATAAAAGGCAATCATTTTTCATATGACTGTAAAATGCACAACCAAAACAAATAGTTCACATAAGTTTAGGCATACTGGAACAAGAAGCAAAGAAGGTGCTACTAAAATGAACTTATACTTTAAATACAGGGAAAACCAAATATAGAAAAAAAAAACCTTTGCTGAATATGGAATTTAAACTGCAACTATCCAATACTGACTTTGGTAGGGAAAGAAATGAAAGCCTTTGTTGTGAAATCATCAACCATTTTCGAAAAAGCAAATAAGCATCATGTACTAGTACATTCTAAGACATAAAACTGCTGGAACGGTGAGTATTATCGAGTATTAGTCAGTGTGTGCTTGATTGTATGCAAACAATACTCCTCACTTCACTATGTTAGCCAGACTATACAAGATCACCCTGAAGTGCCTGGCGAGCATTCAAAATCAGGTAAGCATGGATGACAGCCTTGTCTTTTTTTGGGGGCTAAAATCTTAAATCATTCTCTCTTACTGGAAGCAGTGTAGTACTGAATGATGTTTCTAAATCCAATATAAATATAATAGTATAATCATTTTTGAATAGTAGCTTAGTCACTGTTGAACAGTCCTGGAATTATAGGCATGATAAATACCTGAATGTACTGTAGTAGAACAAATATATTTATAAAGTATAGTGAATTTACATGTATTTAACAAATAATGAATGTAAAGGAAATGTGCAATAAATGTTAGAGCCGTATAGAAATACAGTGCACAATACACAGTCTGTCAGGAGCACAGGGCATGGGGAAGGGTAAATAGTCTCTTTGTAGGCATATGCCCCTTAGTTTGGAAGGTCACATGACATGCCTTGTAGTTAGTGCAGGTGCTAGAGTGAAAGAGGTCAATTGCACATTCCAGGTTGGTGGTCTGATGTTGATATATAGTAGGACATGGTAGACAAATTCAGGACAAAGGCCAGGATGAAAAGGCAAAGGCTTTTTAACAGGAGTCAGGACCAGAATACAGGATGGATCAGGTTAACCTACACGAAACAGTGTAATTGTAGAATTTAGATTTAAATAGAGAACACGATAAGCAGGGTTAGGCACCTACATTGGTCATGGTGATGACCAATTTAATGATGTTCTATGGACCATAACAGACCTTGCCATGGACACTGGTGTCCTTGTATGGACACTTTGCCTGTCTCTAACAATACAGTCTGGGCTAAACAAGGACCAATTTAACACAATAAAGAGAATTGGGGATAAAGAAGTTAGGACTATACTACTGTATATGTAGGCCACAACTTTGTGTGAATACTGTGTGTATTTTTATATTTGGATAAGTTCATTACATGTTTCATAAGTTCTGTTCTCTGCCATGCCTTTTTTGTGCTCTTATATTGGGACTTTAGAAATACCATTCAGGATCAAGCCTATGACAACTTATGTAGCTGCCTTTCTTTTCATATCCTGAACAGTTACTCCTGCTATTAGTCAACAGTAGAGAACCGTGAGTGAAAAACATTGAAAATATGAATGCACTATGTGAAAGGTTTTGCATTGAATGAGATCTCCACTGAAACAAACTGCATTTTTTTTCAATTTGCAGTTGATGATCAATTATTGTGCTTATAAACAAAACAGATGGGTCATACATATCAACTCACCTTATGCATAAAATAAAATAAGAAAGGATGCTTGGATATAATGTGAAACAGAGTCGAAAGTGTATGATTACATTTTGAAATAAAATCTACAACACATTCATTTTATGAAAACAATCATGGGATTCTCTGCACTGAGGTATAGGTTAGTGATGGTTAGGGTTGCCACCTTTTGTTCAGAAAAATACCAGCCATGCTACTGTCTCCATAGACTTAACATTGGCCTGAAGCCAATTTTTTACCGGCCTGCCGGCAAAACACCGGCCAGATGGCAACCCTAGTGATGGCGAACCTATGGCACTCATAATTAATGTTGATACTGTAGGCACATGGCAAATGGCACTCACCATGTGCCTTCAGCATCACCATCAATTATGGGGCTACCAGTAACTGTTTTGTTTAAGACTGACATTTGTAACAATTGTAACTTGAACTCATTGGTGCAAGATAAATTATAGGAAGGGAAGGAGAGCAAGAATGGGAAGGGTGGCTGATATAGATGTGTGGGAAAAATGCCTGAAATGAGAAGGAAAATTACAAAATTGATCAAAATCACTAGGGGTTATGTCAAAGAGCAAAAGAGTCACTAAAAGCCTGTACATGCTAAGGTGGTATCAGATTAGAGAAAATGCATAATGTAGACTTCTCTGACACAACTAAATATATGGATCTGAGGTAGAGTGATAAAAACCCATAGAGACCCAGTTAAATGTGCATTTGTGTCAAACGATTGCTCTGTCTGATTTTCTTTTTAATTGTATTGTGCATCTATCAATATCTGTACCTTGTCTGTCAACATATCTGTCCCGCATGTCCTCCATCTATTGCTGATGATAATGGGTGGGCTGGTACAATTCTACCAAGTATCACTAAACTGTTTTTAACTCCAACCCCCATGCCCTTGGGCCAGCACTCCCTTGGTAGAACTCACATATTTGTTGTAATAAAGCTCAATAAATACTTATTTCACTACTATATAAATACTTATTTGAAATACTGCTTCCACTTTTTGGCAGTTCTTCCCCCGGCACTGTTGTGTCAGAATGTATAAAAAAAACAGTGCAATCGATGTTAGATATTTTTCAGTTACTGACACATCACTATTAGGAATTTATATAGAACACCCTCAGTGTTAATTTTCCCATCTCTTATCTGTAACTGCCTATGCCAAAAAAAACCAAAGACCTTCAGACAAGTGAATGGAGATCACTTGTCATGCAAGATGACTTGACAAAGAAAATGTATGCTTAAGGATTTTCTCATTTATAACTGGCTCAGGTATGATTGGTCTAATTCGTTTTCATCATTTCTGCAATAATAAGTTCACTTAATATCAGATGCATTTGAACAATCTCTGTTTTATATTTTACTAGGAATAAGCCTATGGAATGTGCACAGTAGGAGTTTTTTTTCAAGGCATAACATGTTAACCTAAAATCTTTACATTTATTTAACAATATTCTACTAGGCTATAGTTACTGAGCACAGAAATGCATTGTTTAGATGGCCCTTATGTAGGGTCTTTAAGCCACCCAGGTGGAGAGGGAAAATAACATCTGACTTGCCTAAGGTCTCAAGGATCTCTATTCACGTTTGCAGTGGTTCTTTTCGTAATGCATTTTTAATGACTCACACCACTTAACCTATAACATTCAATACCCCATCCTCCTTACGCCACATCCTTTCAGGTGTTCATTCTGTGGTTTCCAGTTATTGTAGATGAGACTATTCAACTACTTCCTTCAAATGAATGGAATTCCACCAATTGTATAAGTGAGAATTACTTTAATCCTTCCAGCATTAAAAATACTATTGTACTATAACGGAAAACTGCATACATTCACCTGCAGTAGTCCTGTTTGCTTCATGAGAGTAACCTATTACAATAAAATAAAACCAATATCTAATATACACCTTTTCATGTTGCAAGAATGTTGGAGAATGGCTTAAATTTTATGGCACCAAAGCAAGAATTTAATACTGAAAAGTGAAAATATGTGGTCCTAAATGTGGAATATCACATGGCTCTGGTATATTGGGATACTTGGTGGATCTTCATTTCTTATCACTTTCTTCACTTTTGTAAAGGCATACTTCGTTTTATAGCGCTTCAAAGTTAATGCTCTAGATAGGATGTGTCAACTATCCACTAAGCAAGACTTTTGATGGCATTTCCTTTGTGTCTCCAACTACTCCACAGATGGACTATCCCAATTTGTGCAGACATAAAAACCTTATATTCATATTTGGCCAAATAATCGCCTACAATGGCCCGTAAGTGTCAAAAGAAGGTATGTATAGCACATTTGTTTCTACTTAATTATTTTGTCTTATATGACTTGCTTTATCGAGGCATTAAGTTTATTGCGGTTGTCCAGAACCAAACCTGCAATAATTCCGAGATATGCCTGTACCTATTTCAAATTATATAAGTTAACATTCCAATCTATTTATGAAAGAGTTGATGTGTGCATAAAACAGATTACATATATTCCAAGAGGAATTTTTAAGCAATTAAAATGTTTTTTTTCTCTCAGTTTTTTTCCCAATAAAGCAACAAATGTTGTTAAGAGTTTTTGATGTTACATTTAATATTAAAGGTACAATAACTGTGCTTACTATTGTTTTCCTTTATTTTTAAATTTGAAAGCTATTCAACTACAATTTTCAAAGTCTACCTGGTAGAAGAATTTAAATTTGGTACTTTGTTTGGCCTTTCACTAACAACCTAATTTATAGAAGTTTGGGATACAGACTCAATAACATGAATGAAAAAATAGAAAGTGAGTGTTGATCTTATTGAGAATTTTTTTTCTTCAAAATAACTCCGTAGACGTAAAAAAACAAACAAAAAAAAAACCAGTAGTTAATTTGCCGAGTTCCAGTGACCTACACTTGCAATTTAACAATAAACTTGTCTGTTACATTTTTCTTAGTGATTATGTTAGTGAACTTGGAAAATAGCAGCCTAGTTAAAGCCTGCTAAATTAAGTCAAATTGGGCTTCCATTGATTTATAACAAGATACTTTCTCTCTAAATGTTAAGTAGTGAAAAGTATTCTGTTTCATAAAATATTTCCCTTTGGTGACATTTAAAATATATTAAAGAAGAGTGTTGCATAATAATGTAGATATACAAAGACATCACTGTGTACAAAGAAAATAGATAAAGTCTTTTGTACATAATAGTCTAATTTACGTTTAAGAAGAATTTATTAATTAATATTGAAGTTAGACTACTGGAAAAAATATCTATGAATCCAAATAGAAACTAATTAAATATGAAATGTATTAGTTATTTAAGAAGTTTTTTCCTGATAATTTTATATTGTTACTTTTCTTTTCATATTTGTGACTACAGTTAAAATGTTGCACAGGAAATCCCATGTCCATGTGTGTTACCTCTTATCCCTTTTAGTGTAAAGAAAACCGGTTAAGCCTGGGATAATAAGAAAAAGGGGTAACATTGGTTGTAATAATAGTTCACAGTTGTTGTTAGTGATGGTTCAGTGACTCTCCCACTGTTGCCGCTTCCTATTCTAACTCAGTTACCGTCTCGTTTTGATGATTTCACAACACAACAGTACTCCTATAGGGAATAATAGGGAGACAAAATTATGACTGCAAATGACCCGTGAACGTTTGCCACTGAACCATAATTAGGTATTTCCTTTTTTCCTTTTAAATGTGATGAATGCAAAGAATAATGTTATGTTAAAATATTTTGGTAAATAGGGAATTTCCTTCTTCATAATGAGGAGAAATTGATTTAAATTGTTAATTCAACTTAATTTGACCAGTTTCATGTGGCCAAGTGAAATAGAAGCAAATGATTATAATAGCTCTTCTATACGTTTTTTATATACATTTCAGTGCTATGTAATTTGTAGTTTAGACACTATTAGTTTAAACTACAGTATAATAGAATAATATTATACTATTAGGTTATAGTTGGTTCCATTATAATTGCAAAAATGATATAAATTATTCTAATAATCCTTCATGCGTGACCCTTATTAATGGGTACAAGTAATTTTCATTCATAACTCGTGTTAATAAGTAGATGAACTTTCAATGTAATATAAAGTATATATTGCAAGTTTGTGAGCAGGGCTCTCTACCTTATGTATCAGTTAGTTCTTGTTTGTTTAACTTAGTACGTAGTGCTCTGTACCTATGGATATTATTGGCGCTATATAAATGTAGAGTCTACTCAATATACACCACATAATAGCTGAATCGAACAAATACCAGAAATGTGACTACTCAGTATCCATGAATTCGGGTCCAAATAGACTACAACCATTGGAATTGTCTTATTCTGAGATGGAGAATTCAACTTTAAAGGCCTCTAAACTACACTTCAAAACATTTTAAACTACTTTTTCACGTGGACATGACTACATATATGCCCTTATATCATTTCCCATACACATATCCAGCATTATGAGTTTGTACCTATAAGGGTATCCATGAACTGTGGAAATATGTGAGGTACACAAGTAGATAACTTCAAATAACTAGAAATAATTTTTTCCCCCAAAAAATGTATGTAAAATAAAGAAGCCCAGGAAGGGAGGGGGCACTTAGAGGGGGGTGCAGAGTTTCTCAGTGGAGGAGTACAACCTGGTGAAAGGAATGGTAAGCAACCAAGGCTTTCAAGGCTACTAACAGTATGATTTACTCATCACCATCTGATGAGGAGAAGATTAATAAACAGGGCAACTGTCCAGTCATGTTGGTATCAGCCTCACCAGATTGATTTCCAACACCTGTGCAGATAGTTGGGGGAACTGGTGCAGGGGCAGCGGTAAACCAGTAGTAAGCCCTCTGCATGTCCAATATAAAATTAATAAAACATCGTCATATCCTTCAAAGGGTCCCCAGACCATGAATAAATAACACTGTTATCATGAAAAAGGATGGTGATAAATATGAAATAAATATATAAAATATGGGCAGCACTACATTTAAAACAATAGTAACAATAAAATAACAAATACATTAAATAAACAATACACTGTATAAACTAGAATATTATTTACAGAGCTAAACAAATTGCATGAAGTTTCGTTTAAAATAATAAAGCACTCAATTATATTTGGACTTGTTTACAGCAATGGGTCACCTTTATTAATTAAACCAAAAAATGAATAATCTTAAGAGATACTTACAAACACTGAGTACCTCTCACTGTGGTACTCACTGTTTGTGCCTGCTTGAAAAAGGGGGTTTACGACAGCAGAATGAAGAAAATTGGATCACTGAAAGATTGGTGAAAGGATGGAGCATTAATCTTGTATTAGTGATTAAATGGAGCAGGAGATTCAGGCTGAAAACAGGTGTGGATAAATGGCATGAATAATGAAAACAAACTTGTCCTCATAGGTGAAGGAGACCAAAACAAAGCTGGTGCAAATCAATGGTCAGAGGAAATATGGTGGTCTTCTACCAGGCTGGGGATGAAGCAGACAGTGAGTCCAGGATACAGGGCCCGCCTGGCCAGCAAAAAAAAAGTTTAAAAAAAGGTTTGCCGGTGGAGGGGGCGGAGCTCACCGGGTGAAAGGTGTAGCTCCACCCCCACCTTGCCTCACAGGGAGCCGCGGGCAGCATGAGAATGTGCTGCTCGCGCTCCCCATGCTCAGTGATAATGCAGGGTATCGGATTTCCGATACCCTGCACAATCACTGTGTGTGGGGAGCCACAGGCTGGCGAATGTGCATGTTTTTCAACAGTTTGAACAGTCTTGTGTCATTTATTTTTTAAAATTACCAGTAGCTTTAACTGGTTTAATACATAGCTTCTGTACGAGAGAAAAAAAGGTGGTTTACAGCTATATTGAAACCCGTACCTAAAAATTGGTTTCTTTAATTTATTTGTTATGTTATTATTACAATTATTTCATTATTTATGTACATGGATGTAGAATAGTGGGCAGAGATTGCATTCCAGAGTTGGCCAACTAAATAAGCATAACATCAGACATGAATGATGTGGCGTACATGTGTATCTACCTTGGGGCAGTGGGCAAAGCTTTGGAACAGTGTGTGTGGTACATTTTCAAGCAAGTAATTGATAGCTGTGTTACATACAATGCTGCCTATGGTGTACTAGTCTTTTAAATGCACCTACCTCCGCAGAACTGTTATTCCCACCAGTGGCGTAGCGTGGGGGGTGCAGGGGGGGCCGGCCGCACCGGGCGCCATATCTGGGGGGGGGCGCACTAGCCCTATGCGGCCACGTGGCCGCCAGGGCCGTCTTTAACGCGGGGCAAACGGGTCAGCTGCCCTGGGCCCATTTACTCCTGGGGGGCCCCAAGGCAGCTGTCCCGTGGGCCCCCAGCCCCTGCTGCCGCGTTCACAGCGCATTGCGCTTGTGAACGCTTTTTTCCGGCAAGCCGCATCCGATGGATGCGACGGCCGGAAAAAACAAAAAACAAAACTGACGCCGGATGTGACGTCGCGTCACATCCGGTGTCTGCTTCCCTCCTCCGTGCAAGAGGGAAGACTGCACGGAGGAGACATCCGGCGGGGGACACGGAGCCGCTTCATGTAAGTACGGGGGGTGGGGGGGGGCTGGCTGGCACAATATTCCTGGTATCTGACTGGCACTATATTACTGGGCATCTGATTGGCACAATATTACTGGGTATCTGATTGGCACTATATTACTGGGTATCTGATTGGCACAATATTACTGGGTATCTGATTGGCACTATATTACTGGGTATCTGATTGGCACAATATTACTGGGAATCTGATTGGCACTATATTACTGGGTATCTGACTGGCACAATATTACTGGGTATCTGATTGGCACTATATTACTGGGTATCTGATTGGCACAATATTACTGGGAATCTGATTGGCACTATATTACTGGGTATCTGAATGGCACTATATTACTGGGTATCTGATTGGCACAATATTACTGGGCATCTGATTGGCACAATATTACTGGGTATCTGACTGGCACTATATTACTGGGTATCTGATTGGCACTATATTACTGGGTATCTGATTGGCACAATATTACTGGGTATCTGATTGGCACTATATTACTGGGTATCTGACTGGCACTATATTACTGGGTATCTGATTGGCACTATATTACTGGGTATCTGATTGGCACAATATTACTGGGTATCTGATTGGCACTATATTACTGGGTATCTGAATGGCACTATATTACTGGGTATCTGATTGGCACAATATTACTGGGCATCTGATTGGCACAATATTACTGGGTATCTGACTGGCACTATATTACTGGGTATCTGATTGGCACAATATTACTGGGCATCTGGTTGGCACAATATTACTGGGTATCTGACTGGCACTATATTACTGGGTATCTGATTGGCACAATATTACTGGGTATCTGAATGGCACTATATTACTGGGCATCTGATTGGCACAATATTACTGGGTATCTGACTGGCACTATATTACTGGGTATCTGATTGGCACAATATTACTGGTATCTGATTGGCACTATATTACTGGGCATCTGATTGGCACAATATTACTGGGTATCTGATTGGCACTATATTACTGGGTATCTGATTGGCACAATATTACTGGGTATCTGATTGGCACTATATTACTGGGTATCTGATTGGCACAATATTACTGGGAATCTGATTGGCACTATATTACTGGGTATCTGACTGGCACAATATTACTGGGTATCTGATTGGCACTATATCACTGGGTATCTGATTGGCACTATATTACTGGGTATCTGATTGGCACAATATTACTGGGTATCTGATTGGCACTATATTACTGGGTATCTGAATGGCACTATATTACTGGGTATCTGATTGGCACAATATTACTGGGCATCTGATTGGCACAATATTACTGGGTATCTGACTGGCACTATATTACTGGGTATCTGATTGGCACTATATTACTGGGTATCTGATTGGCACAATATTACTGGGTATCTGATTGGCACTATATTACTGGGTATCTGATTGGCACAATATTACTGGGCATCTGATTGGCACAATATTACTGGGTATCTGACTGGCACTATATTACTGGGTATCTGATTGGCACAATATTACTGGGCATCTGATTGGCACAATATTACTGGGTATCTGACTGGCACTATATTACTGGGTATCTGATTGGCACAATATTACTGGGTATCTGAATGGCACTATATTACTGGGCATCTGATTGGCACAATATTACTGGGTATCTGACTGGCACTATATTACTGGGTATCTGATTGGCACAATATTACTGGTATCTGATTGGCACTATATTACTGGGTATCTGATTGGCACAATATTACTGGGTATCTGATTGGCACTATATTACTGGGTATCTGAATGGCACTATATTACTGGGTATCTGATTGGCACAATATTACTGGGCATCTGATTGGCACTATATTACTTGGCATCTGATTGGTACTATATTACTGGGCATCTGATTGGCACTATATTACTGGGTATCTGATTGGCACTATATTACTTGGCATCTGATTGGCACTATATTACTGGGCATCTGACTGGCACTATATTACTGGGCATCTGGCTGGCACAATAATACTGGGCATCTGACTGGCACAATAATACTGGGCATCTGACTGGCACTATATTACTGGGCATCTGGCTGGCACAATAATACTGGGCATCTGACTGGCACAATAATACTGGGCATCTGACTGGCACTATATTACTGGGCATCTGGCTGGCACAATAATACTGGACATCTGGCTGGCATAATATTACAGGCATCTGGCTGGCACTATATTACTGGGCTCTGACTGGCACAATATTACAGGCATCTGACTGGCATAATATTACAGGCATCTGACTGGCACAATATTACAGGCCTCTGACTGGCACAATATTCCTGGCCTCTGACTGGCACACTATTACAAGCATCTGACTGGCATAATATTACAGGCATCTGACTGGCATAATATTACAGGCATCTGACTGGCACAATATTACAGGCATCTGACTGGCACAATATTCCTGGCCTCTGACTGCACACTATTACAGGCATCTGACTGGCATAATATTACAGGCATCTGACAGGCACCATATTCCTGGGCTCTGACAGGCACCATATTCCTGGGCTCTGACAGGCACAATATTCCTGGGCTCTGACAGGCACAATATTCCTGGTATCTGACTGGCACAATATTATTGGTATCTGACTGGCACAATATTACTGGTATCTGACTGGCACATTATTACTGGGCTCTGACTGGCACAATATTGCAGGCATCTGACTGGCACAATATTGCAGGCATCTGACTGGCACAATATTACTAGGCTCTGACTGGCACAATATTACTGGGCTCTGACTGGCACAATATTACAGGCATCCGAAAGTTACAATATTACTGGCATCTGAATGGCACAACAATTATGGCATATGTGTGTGTGTGTGGGGGGGGGGGGGGGGGGGGTAACATTAGAGGTACAGGATTGAGGAAGTTGGCTCCATCTAGCCCAGTCTTGGATCATCTCCAGGGTATGGTTCCATTTTGATGTTTAGTTTTTGTTCTTGATATTGTTTGTCGTTTACGATGGTTGTGAGACGACATATAATAGCATGGCCCATGCTAGGTTACTACATGTGTATATTTGTATTCATAGACCTGCTGAAAATGTGGAGAATGTGTGTAATGCATGTTCGCACTCAATAAAGTGTTGGAAAATAAACTTGTATTTAGATGCATTTTACTTTAATTACATAAGTATTTTCATAACAAACAATACATGTGCTTGGGGGGTAAGGGTTTCTTTAACTAATCTAGTAGAAGAGACTCGAGTGCTAAAATCCACGGGTTAGGGGGCGCAAATTACTTGCCTTGCCCCGGGTGCTGACAACCCACGCTACGCCACTGATTCCCACTAACTGTGTTAACAGCATCCACAATCATCTGCCAGAGTTCGTCCTTCCTCCTATGGCTTGTTCTCTTTGCTGCTCCCCATAACACTGTTGTATTGCTGGAACAGTTTATGTACCAGTGCTGAGTTCTCTTCTGCTGAGACACTGAACTGGTACCTTGGAGGCTTAAACTCCACTCTCGCCTGCTAAACTTTCCCCCTCTCCTGCTACAGCTGTCCCGGTTCCCCCTGCCTATTTATGAAAGCATTCTTAATTTACAGCATTTATTCACATTTTCCTTAAACATTTACACAGTACTGTTCTCAGGGCCTTTATCAGGTCAGGTAGGAGATTCAGTGCAGTGTATGGTTGCATGTTGTTATTCATTGTGCAGGGTGAGAACAGATATAGAAACAGAGAAATAAGGATTGGAATAAGGACTGAAGTAGAGACAAAAGGGGACTTTAGCAAGGGACTACAGAATAGGAAAAGGGCTTTAGCAGGGACTGTAGAAACAACAGACGTAGAGAGAGTTAAACAAGTGGTGGGGCCCGAGAAGGGTAACTAAGCAGGAACAATCTAGAGAAGGTGACTGAAGCAGGAACTCCCTAGAGAGGGTGACTGAAGCAGGAACAGCCTAGAGAGGGTGACTAAAGCAGGAGTGGGCCCTTTAAGAGAGCAACTTAGCTGAAGTACATTGCTGTAGCCAAAGGGTCTCAGTAGATGCTTAAAAACATCCCCCATCTGGCTGAGCCTTCCATGTTCAGTTTCACCGTTCCTGGACAGTTTAGAAATTAAAAATTAGCTTTAGCAGAGGCTCAGGAACAGCAGAAGCAGTTCTCAGAAGTCAGGAATACAACTTCAGTGCAAAAGCCCTGTTTGCAATAAACTGCAGGTATTTAACATGGGTGTGTTGCAAAAGTTAACACCAACAGAGGGGAAGTAATGCAAGCAAACAAAGGTTAGGGAGGCCTCTAGAGGAGGAAGGAGGTATATACAAAAATTAGGACTATTAAATGCAGGAGTCAGGAGGTCAGGGTAGAACCCTGACAACTGTATAATTGTGTATTTCATTGAAATGTAGTTTAACAAGTGCACGCAAAAAGGTGGCAGCCCTACCAGAACATGGAGGTTTTCTGTATAAATATAAATGTATAGATATAAATGTAAATGTATAGAAGAATTGGCAATCACTATATATAATTAATAAATGGTGATGGTTCCATTTTTTTTTAACCTACCTGACACTTTTGTTGACAGGATTTTTATTCATAACCCCCATTGTGTGTGACACATACTTTGTTAACAGTTTAAGGTGTAGAATGGCAAAGTTCAATAGATAATGCTTGCATACATTGGGAGACCTCTAAAATAGAGAGAAACACCAGAACTTTTAGTTTGGGGTGAAACCCCACATTTTTTCTCATACAGGGCTTGCTGTGCGAACTCTTGTAAGTTACAGATGTTTTGCACAATGTAGGGTTAAGTTATGTGACCAAGGTCACGCAGAACACCTGGCTGAAATATCTTGCCATTCCTTATGGCAAAGGCCTGACACATTGCTGGAAAACAGTGATCCCACTGTGCAGTTAGCTAACCGAGTTAACCAGTTTGTTACATCCAGAACAAGAGATATATTGGAAATACTCTAGTGTAACAAGGTAAATATATAAATCTATCAAATATGTCCAGTGTGTTACACTAAGTATCAACTGACATAGTTTGTAAAAATTCTTCTCACCCCAAAAAAGTATCTGACAATTCTAGAAGAGTTCTAATCACTTGAATTGTTCATGCCAAATATAAACTGAATCTAGAAAAGCTGGTATTCTTCCTCCTTATTGACATTTTAAAACTGATAGCCGTTAAGTTTGTTCCTATATGTAAATCTTTTCATTATATATGTTATTTCAACCTATAGAAAGGGTTAATGAGCGACTGCATCCCATAAATATACATTCCTGGAATTTTTTTTGAAAAGGTGTAGTTGTAAAGACCTAAGACAAAATACTCATTTTAAACAGGCATTCCTGTAAGCAATAAAAATGGAACATCGCTAGTTTTAAGGCACCCTGTGATAGCCTCAGGTTAACTCTTGGAATGCCAATGTTTTGCACACCTCCTATTGTAATGATTAAAGCTGTGTCCTGTGTAAAAAGGCTATTTTGGTCTCGAGTTTGAAATTCCCTTCTCAATTCCCTGCAATTCTGTCTTTATTGAGCAGAGCCTACAGTTTCACATTTAACAGCAGATCAAAGAATTCATACATACATAGATTTATATAGGAAAGTTGGAGAGAGAATATATATAATTATTGATACAGAAAAATAAGGAAAACACCAGTATATGTAGGAGTTTGTAATCTAACAACAGGTATATTGTAGTCACAGTGATTTCAATTTCCCTATATTTCTTTACAAACCAAATAGCTAGGATAGCTATGTTGTTAGAATTTGGGAGTCATTTTCACGAATGTTATGCTGGAGGATGATTTGACGGAAACTTGGATGGTAACCATAGGATCCACACTCTTTAAAAAAAAAAAGAAAAATACAGTTCTTATTTTTTCTTTACATTTTATATTTAAATGAGGGAGATTACACAGAAGACTACTAATGGAGCTCTGCAGTCAGCAGGTTTCTGTGTTGGACAGCTCCGTAGACTATTCAGGAGGGTCATCTTCTGAGCAGTTCTTGCAAGATTCAGCTGCATTCACCTTTGATTTTTACATTCATGTCCATTACCATATCTTGTTCTTACGTTTCTGAGAAGTTCTGTTTGCTGGTTTGTTAACAAATAATAATAATTACGTCAGCACACTTATCTTCCAGAATTAATTTTTCTTCATAGTTTAAACTCTTTTTGGCTTATGCAATTTTGTGCTGCTTTTATCTGCTCCCAATTCTTTATAGCTTAGCTGTGCCCATTGCGTTCCTTGTATGGTTGTCATCTTTGCTTCAAAAAATATGGCCATGCAATTGCCTCAGTAGACTTAAGATTGTCCTCAATCCATTTTTCTTACCAGCCTGCTGTATTTCTAAGTATTAGAACTTCTGCAGTAGGCTATCACTATTCCCTAACCTTCTTATTTAGTGAAGGATGTCCAGTTGTGTGTAGGATGATCATAGAGTTGTTCTGTTATTGACTGTACATGTCTGATTTTTCATATTTGAACTAGTGGGATAATTTCTAAAAGGCATGGTCTGATCCTGGACAAATAGTAGCAAGGGGGAATTATTTTAGAAACCATCCCACAGGCTGGCCTAAAATAAAACAGTTTGTATATATATCTGAATTTTCCTGCTCTGATGCATGATCATTCATACACACCACACATTATTGTTAGTAATTAGTTGTGTTACTGTGGAGATCTGTGATACACTGATACACACAACACATTGTGGGGAACTTTTTTTTACTGTGGTGCTCTGTGATTCATTCACACACAGTGAGTTTTATTGCTGTTGTACATTCATGCACTCTGCATTTCCTGTGATTGTTTTTGGTGTGAAGTTCTGTGGTACATTCACAGTGCACAGTTCTGTGAACCATTTTTCCCAGTGGAGTTTGGGACACACACACACACACCCCACATTACTGCAACATTTTATTGCTGTTGAGCTCCGTCATACACTGCACATGTGAGATTTATGTGGAGCTCTGTGATACACTCATTTACACTGCACAATGATGGTAATTTAATGCTGTGAGGCTTTGTGATAAATTCATGCACACCACACATTACTGTAAGTTTTACAGTTGTAAAGATCTGTGATACACTCACACACACTGTACATTACTGTGAGTGTATCAAATAGCTTTAAAAGAATACATTTCACTTTAATGTGTGGGAGGTGTAAGAGTGTATCACAGAGCTTCACAAGAATAAAACTCCCAGTAGAGTGTATAACAGAGTTGAACAGCAGCTTCTATTAATATTTAGTTTGCCAGATATTGGATCATCCCAATAAGTATTTAGTTAGAAGCACAGATCATGGTACAGCAGAGGCGGCTCTCTTATTAGGCGAGTTAGGCAGCCGCCTAAGGCCTCGCACTCACGGGGGCCTCGCGGCTGTCTAACTCACCTTATTACCTTTGATGTAACAGGGAGCTTAACGCTGCCGTTAAGCTCCCTGTTACACTAACCTGGGACGTTTCCTCCGTGCATCTTCTCTCCTGCACGGAGGAAGGAAGCTCCGATCGCGTGTTTTTTTAAATTTTTTTAACTTTATTGAACCCGGGCAGCTTCAAAAAAGTTTAAAAAAAAAAAAAACGCGACCGGAACTTCCTTCCTCCGTGCAGGAGAGAAGATGCACGGAGGAAACAACGGAGAGCAGCATGGAGGTAAGTACTAGGGAAGGGGGGAGGAGGGTGGTACAAAGCCTGGCATAATGAGTGGCTAAATATTGGCACAGTGTGGGGCAAAATCCTGGCATAATGAGGTGAGGGGCAAAATCCTGGCATAGTGAGGGGCAAAATAGTGGCATTATGAGGGGCAATATCCTGGCATACAGTGGCAAAATCCTGGCATATTGAGAGGCAAAATTCTGGCATTGTGAGGGGCAAAATCCTGGCACAGAGTGGCAAAATACTGGCATATTAAGGGGCAAAATCCTGGCATAGAGTGGAAAAATCCTGGCATATTGAGGGGCAAAATTCTTGTATATTGAGGGGCAAAATCCTGGCATTGTGAGGGGCAAAATTGTGGCATAATGAGGGGCAAAATCCTGTCACAGAGTGGCAAAATCCTGGCATAGAGTGGCAAAATCCTGGCATATAGAATGGCTAAATCACAGTGCATCCGGTGCTGTGAGGAAGAACAAAGTGCCAATCTTCTAGCACAACGTGGTCTGTGAGACCACTTTCAACATTGAGCACCTTTCCTTCTGGCTGAGTGTTTTTCTTAGTGTGTGATTGTGTGCTTTCTGAGTGTGTCTGTGAGTCAGTGTGTGCTGGCTGAGTGTATCTGTGTGCTGCCTGAGTGTGATTGTGTGCTGCCTGAGTGTGTCTGTGAGTCAGTGAGTGCTCACTGAGTGTGTCTATGAATGATTGTGTGATATGTGTTAGCGTTCACATTTAGGACACAGCAATAACAATGTGAGTTAGTCAGCCGCACACAATTTTATCTATACCAAATGTTTATAGATGTTTGTAGAATAATTATGAGACAAATACAATTCTAGGAGCTGTTCGTTTCTAGAAGCTGGGATTTGAGTCTGATCTTGAAATATGCTATTTCTACAGTTCATTTTTATTATCACTTGCATATATTTTATTTAATAATGTGTGTCCGTGAGGGCCTCATGTTCGACTTTCGCCTAAGGCCTCACAAAGTCTAGAGCCGCCTCTGTGGTACAGTATGACCAGCAGAGCCGATTCTGGGCAGGTGTGCCTGACAAGGGCACATCAGCGGGAGTCCAGCACCAGGCTCCGCCCCTCACGCTCGACTCCGCCCCTCAAGCATCCTTGCATGCTACAATCCAGGTGCTGGACAGCATCAGGCTCTGCCCCCTCACACTCAGCCCCTCCTCCTCATGCTCGACTCCGCCTCCTCAAGTTTAGAAATGAATAGATACCCTATCGGCAGCTTCTTGCAATCTCCTGCAGACTTTCCATCCGTGAATGGTACAATTTGTGTGCTGGACTGCTAGGTAAGCACAATATCTGTGCTTTATATATAAAAAAAAAAAAAAAAACTGTACTTTTTTAAATTTATATATAAACTGAGTGTGAGTGGCAGATTGTGTGGGAGCGTGTGGAGTGTGTGTGTGAGAGTGTGTGTGTGGATGGGTGTGTGAGAGAGATGGGCTGGCATGTGTGTGTCTAAGTGAATGTTAGCATGGAAGTATGAAAGAGATGGGTTTGCACATGCGTTTCTGAGTGAATGGCAGGATGGGAGTGTGAAAGTGATGGGTTTGCACATGGGTTACAGAGTAAGTGGCAGGATGGGAGTGTGAGAGACGGGTTTACATGTGTGTCTGAGTGAATGGCAGGATGGGAGTGTGAGAGAGATGGGTTTACATGTGTGTATCTGAGTGAATGGCAGGATGGAAGTGTGAAAGAGATGGGTTTGTATGTGTGGGTCTGAGTCAGTGGCAGGATGGGAGTGTGAGAGAGATGGGTTTGCACGTGTGTGTCTGAGGGAATGGCAGGATGTGAGTGTGAGAGACGGGTTTACATGTGTGTCTGAGTGAATGGCAGGATGGGAGTGTGAGATAGATGGGTTTACATGTGTGTATCTGAGTGAATGGCAGGATAGAAGTGTGAAAGAGATGGGTTTGCATGTGTGGGTCTGAGTCAGTGGCAGGATGGGAGTGTGAGAGAGATGGGTTTGCACGTGTGTGTCTGAGTGAATGGCAGAATGGGAGTGTGAGAGAGGTACGTTTGCACATGTGTAAGTGTGAGTGGGCATGTGGGTAATTGACACTGTCCAAAATGGGAGGAGTTAGTAATAAGTAACATAGCCATGCCCTCATGGAGGGTGCCAAAAAAAAAAAAACTGCACCCAGGCATCCATGACCCTAGGTTCGGCCCTGATACCCTGCCTTACTGTACACTGCTGCTGTGGTCTACACCTCTGATGCTCATCCAGAATCACTGAAGTTTTTGCTGGCTGTGCATCATGAGAGTTGTAGTTCACGGCTAACCCTGGCCACACCATCTACAGTTCCTATGAGACTCAGTCAGACGTACAGCTATGTTACTATCTTTTTAAGTACTCCTGTTGGACTTAGGGGTAGATGGCTCACAGGGGGAACCAAATCCCCAAATAGATAATCTGCGCCGCTAAAAGATTTGTAACTTTAGTATGAATTCTCTATATACACAGATTATTTGGCTTCATTTGCTTATTCTCTAGTTTATCAATCAGCTACCTTTGCCATCATTTGTCATTTCATTAATACCAACAAAGATTAAAAGAATTGGATTGAATTTTCATGAAGAGAGGCTATTAAATAAACTGTGTTAAAGCTTATGTATATAATTATGTATTTGTATAGATATAGGTATACAATAAGCTTTGTGAATAACCCATGCTTTAATACAGATATCTTAAAATATAGAAGTTCAAATTTTACTTATAAAAATACTACAAATGTGAAAACAAGATGAATTTGTAATATATACTCCTGAATAAACCAAATGCAAAACAGTGTAATAATGTGAGGGTGCATAAACAAATATTGTTGTTTTTCCATTATTTGCTGTGCTTCATACTCTTTGATGCCAAGTTCATCTCCTTGCTTCTGCCATTGCATGCTGGGGAAAGGATAATTTCCATATTGCTGTGTCCTGAATAAGTCCTTGGTGGGACAAAGCGCTATATCCCTGAGCCTTGATTCATGTGAGTGAACCAATAAAGGAGGGATTTCAATGTGACACCCATCTATATCACCACTTGCTACACTATATTTTGATTATTCATTTTTTTTTTATCTTCAAAGCTACATGACGTTTCCATCTTACCAAACACATGTGGCAAAACATATGTTTTTTCAGAGACTAAAAGATAAGCCAAATATTTTTTTGACACACCATCACATTATTTCGCAGTCAAAATACTCCAAATTCTCCTATACTTCAAACATTGGAGCCGTATCTTCATGTGACAGCCTCTGCTACAATTATTTATAGTTTTGTGTACATATTTTCTTCTCTTTAAATACAATACACAAAACTACTTCAATTTGAATTCATTGTAAAATCTACAACAGAAACAATAACTAACTGGAAAACCACAAAGGTATTAGTTTACTGAAACAGTTATTATACACCATTTTTATATGGTTCTCTCAGTTTCACACTAGAGGGAGCTTTTCCAAGTGGGAGGTCAGCTGAATCTTACAATTCTCCTGTCAATTGATGTGAATAGAGAATAAATAAACACAAATAAGTGTTGGTTGTCATTCCCCAGAAGGGGCTCGCTTGTATAATAGTTTTAAATTATGCAAGCTCTTTGGGGCTGTAATGTGCCTCCCCATAATGTTACTGAGTACACCACAAAATAAATTGCTATGGACAATAAAAAGTTATTTAATATTCATGTTATTTATTGTATTTAGAATGCATTGTTTTGTTAGAGCACAGCAATGTGTGTGGTGGAAATCATGGAATTTGAGATTAATATTGGCAAAGATAAAACTTTATTCCAGTAGGATATTTCCTGACTAACAAAATGAGTGAAAATACCACTAAAATGTATATTTTAATCTTATTGTCTTAGAGATTTTAAAAAATATGTAAAAGCTATAAGAAACATTAATTTATTTTTACCAGACTTCTATATCATTTGTATGTTTTTTTGGAAATTATCACCTCTATTGTACAGGTGAAATTAAAGTTTATATATTTATAGTCACCAAATGCAACCGGAATTACTTTACACTGCAAGATATAAGACATTGCTACCAAATGATACACAAAAGTGTAATCATTTGTTATAACAACTTTTAATTGCCAATGAGGGTATTAGAGAGAAATTTATGCCACATTTTTAAACTATTTTAAAACTTTGGCCCTGTCTTCCTGACTTACTTTTTTAAATTAACTTTCTACCATGTTTCGCACACACTGATTGAAAATGATTATAATATGAATGTAGAGATTACAAAATAATGAACAATTATCAACTGAATAAGCAAATGCATAAATCAAGATAAACATATGTATTAAATACATTGGTGATGTCTCCTGTTTATGACATCACTATAGCTTGCGATGCAACAACTTTTTGGTGGGAATGTGTAATTTTCATACAAAGCCACAAGGTGATGTCATAGATAGGAGATACCACAAACATATTTTAAACACGTTTCTCTGAGTCTCTTTAACAGAGAAGATATCGATTATAGATCACTATTTTAGGGTTGATATGAGGCTCTGTGTCTCATACTTTCAAGCTGCCATTTTGCAGATCTGGTCCTGTCTGTGATGGCTGGATGCCACACTAACACACCAATGACAGAGAGAGACAGTCAGTGGGCCACCTCTCTCTGCTGCCACAAAAGAATGTGAGATGGAAGTGTTTTGCACAATTGGTGCATCATTTAAGGTTTAGCTTTATTGGGTTTACACAACATATAGATCATATATAACTTTTTTATTCTCTGCTTTCACTGTATAAATAATAATCAGTTGACACGGTTACTTTAGAATGAAAACCACATCATTAAAATATGACTTCCAAATAACGAACTAGCCCTAATCTCAGTTTACCTTTGAACAAGTAACCCCTAACAACATTAGGGTCTACTCAATGAAGAGAGAACTGCAGAGAAATGAGATAGGAATGCCAAACTTGAGGCCAAGGTAGCTGAGTTGTTATTTATGTTTGCGAACTGCAGTTTGAGGAGCAAATGGTAGTGTGGTTTCCCCAAAGCAAAACAAAAGTATCATTACAAATACTGATATAGAGATAATTCAAATCTATGATACAGTTTACTCTATTTGAGCTCCCACAAGCCACTATAAGTAAAACTGTCATCCTGGTTTTATTTACATAGCTATTCACTGTTTCACTGACAGCTTTTCTTTTTGATTCCACACATTATTATGTTGATTTTGACTCATGATTTGTGGTATAATTATTGTTGACAACATCTTTAGTTGTCTCCTCTTAAAAGTAATATAAATATTACTTTTAGGACGATATAAAGTTTAATTTTACAGTTTCTTCATTACTAGTCTCTGGAGGAGTCTCTCTTGAATTTCAAAGTTGCTGAGTTGGAAAAATTCTCCCATTCAACTGCACTGGACAATATCTCTAACTCGGCTACTTTGACGTACAGTTTAAAATTCCCTTCTCATTTCCATGCAGTTCTCTATTTTTTGAGTAGGCCTTATTATGTCATAGTCATGATTTATGTAAGGTACTTTACCCACTTGATGTTATCTTTTCCTTTTTTTTCATGTTCCTGAGGTAGTCAAAGTACTCTACCAGTTCATTTCCTGGTTGGAAAGCCTTAAGGACTCACATGAAGTTTTAAAGTATATGCCTGCTTTTTAGCCTTTTAATAAATTACATACAAACATAATTTTCCGTTGTGCTTCAATCAAAATACAGAAATAATGAAGTCAATGTCTTGAAAACAGAAGATATTGTGAGGTCTGTTCAGCATGTCTCCTTCTTGCAAAACCAGATTTACCCAAGTGGAAAATAGCTTGTTGTTTATTATAAAACAGAAAAGAATTCCACTGAAAGCATTTGCAGTATTATTCTTTTGATAAATATTGCATAATTCATTTTCACTGGTCATTTAACATACGTAAAGCCAGACTTTCATAGATGAAATATATGAATTAATTAAAAAAAATATATCTTTATATACTGTTAGTACTCTGTTAGTTGTTCAGGTCCAAGTTTTTCTTTATCTCAGCCATATAGATGCCATTTATCAGACACCAGTCATGCGATGGAACATTAACATGTAAAATCAAAGTTCATTGTGCAGCTGAAACCATATCTTCATATCACCTGGGGGTTTAAAGGACCATATGTAACCGAGACTTAAAGGGAAGGGTATTTAAAACTGTGGGAGTACAGATGGGTTACAAAATGTGTATCACTAGGAGTCAAAAGGCAGTTCCACCCAGGGATAGGCAAAGTGTCCGTACAAGGACATCTGTGAATGTGGCAAGGTCTGTGAAGGTCCATAGATTATCATTCAATTGTCCGTCACTGACCGAAGCAAATGTCCACAACAAGCCATACCGGAGTCTACTCCAGGTTCCACCTACAGTATCCGAAAAAAAACAAACTTTTTGGATAAATACTGCATCAAGTAAAGTATTCAGATTTCATTCACTTCATATTTCCTAAAAATTGCAAATTAAGTTAATAGATGTATTGCTGCTGCTATAGAAACAGTCCTGTATGTCTCTCCAATCTGTCCAATCACTGACTTTAGTTTCAATGTGAAAGTACATGAGAATTGTAATTTGATGTAAAGTAAAAAAAAAAAAGGGCCTATCTTACACATATTAGACACATGTATAACATACAGAAAATAAGCTAGGTGGCACTGCCCCTTTAAAAGACAACTGTAGGTCATTTTTTTAAAAAATTTACGTTTAATTGAAAGATTGTATCAATTGTAGAAAGCCTTCTTGAATTGAAAGCCTTCTTGCTTTTTATAGGTTGTGTCAGATCTTCCTTTATCCAACCCAAGATGAAGGATGATCCTACCAAAGATACTGAACAACATATCTGCACCCTAATTAGCCTATATGGCGCAAAGTGAGTTCAATAAGGTACTTTATTTGTATTCTTTCATTAAAGCATCTCTATTTAAAATATGTACACTTGATACAATCTTTCAATTAAACATAAACACAGATTTTTGCTGACATTTGTCCATTCATGGGGCAGAAACATACATTAATTAACTAATAGGAATTCCTGAGAAAATAAACTCCAATAAGCTATTTATGGGTATCTAATTGAAAGAAACATAGGGAAATTGAAATCACTGTGACTATACTATAACTATTTTTGTGACATAAGAACTATGCTGGATAATTATTGAAGTCAGATGTTCACATTTCTTGAATAGTTAATTACCAGGTCTTATGAAAGTTCTCACCCTTCCTAACTAGCCCATTTATTATAGCTGTCTACACCTTCTGCAGCCTCCAAATACAGGCCATGTTATTGAGTCCATAGACTTAACATCGGTCTCAAATCAATTTTTTATCGGCCTGTCAGTATTGACAACCCTAATTTCACAAAATAACTGTTGAAAATCATCAAATCTGTTGCCAAGTTCATAAAACATAAAAGTTTATATCAGGATGTAATTTTAATGGTGTGATTCTATTCCTTATGTATATCTGTGTATTGATATGCTGGTCATGCTCTTTATTCAATAAGTGAAAACAGAATTTTTTTGTATCAGTAAATATTTTTTCTAGCATGTAAGCCAGCTTGTGCTCTCCTTACCTTTTGCTCTAAGAGTTTTATATCAGCTGATGTTTGAATGTTTTGCTTACTAAATTCTACAGAGTTACACAAGATCATTGCACATTATAAAAAATTGAAATAAAAAAAATTGAAATATAAACATAGTAATAATATGTATGCCCCCTCTTATCCCCAATTATCTATTATTTAAAAAACAAACAAACAAACATTAAAGTACCGTGTAAAAATTTGTTGTAGTGCAATGGCTGTCCACAGTGTTCCAGTCCAATATCTGTTCCCAAACAGCTTCCCAGTGCCATACATGTCCCCAAACAGCTTCCCAGTGCCATATATGCCCCCAAACAGCTTGCCAGCATGTGTCTCCAAACAGATTCTCAGCTTGTCTGTATTATCTTTCCAACTTATGAGGGTATTGCACACATATTCATATATGTTTAAACATATTGCAAAATGCTTTTTTAAAAAATGTCATGGTGTTTCACTTAACAGTCTGTTCTCATCCAACTTGTATATACATAATTATATCTAAGCACCTTGAGGAGTTGCCAAGGAGGGCTGCGCTTGTTTGTTTGGGTACCCATGACATTTATTATATATCAGTTCTGAGTGGAACATTTGATTTTTCTTCTTGCTTGTACATCTTTGTCCCCTAACAGCTTATCAGTAACATATTTTTCCTCTAAAAGCTTGCCAGTGCCACATGTGTCCCAAATACAGCTTGTCAGTGACATATTTGCACCAACAGTTTGTCAGTTCTATCTTTGCACAAAATAGCTTGTCATTGCTATCTTTGTCACCCAAATAGCTTGTTAGTGACATATTTTCCCCAATAGCTTGTCAGTGCCATCTTTGTCCCCATACAGCCCCCAAACAACTTACCTGTGCTTTATTTGTCCTCTAACAGATTTCTAGTGCCATGTTTGTTCTCATACAGTGACATATAACCTCCCCAAACAGCTTGCCAGTGTCATCAGTTTTGCACCACCTCCAACCCAACTGACATCCAGTGCTCCAACTTTAATAAAGACACTGACTACGAGGGGGATAACAATGAAACCTGTGCCGAGTCAGTCAGCACAGACTTCACCTTTCACACTGTGCTTCCTCTCGCTGCGCTCCCCTGCTCTGCTTGGTGGGAGGGGAGAGGATCGTTTGAGCGAGCAGGTGAACCCACCTTTACCCACTGGTTAATGCATCCCAGCATACATGTTTGTAATAAGTAGAATACTATTGTCTGTTGTTAGGCATTCTGTCTTATACCGTATGAGCTTGTGCTCTACTTTACTGTGCATAATATTTTATTTATATTTATTCATATTTACTTGTTTAACTAAAAACAATATTTCTTTACCATAAATACAATGCCCTAATGCACTTAAGTAAGAATCTGCTGAGAACTGTGAAAATGAGATATTTATCATTGAGCTGGAAGTCTACATTGCCTATACAATAATAACTAGTTATTTCATATAGCACTTTCCCTCCCAGTGGGACTCAAAAAGCTAATAGCGCACACTCTCGGAACTAACTGAACCAGCAGCTAAATAATAGATCACCTAAGTTCATGGTACTTGTTTATGAACCATGGAAAGGTAAAAGGCTTAGTTATTCCTGCAGGGATTTGAACCTGGTTTCAAACCAGGTTTGAACAGGAACTGTCATAGCTATAGCCAGATGAAAAGCACGCTTACAGATTACAGCATGTTAAAATTAAATATTTGTTTATGTGACCTCTCGTTCTCGCTGTATAATTTTGGGTAAGTTGGACCCTATCAAGGTGTTGATTATCCTGAGGTTCCATTCTTTCTTTGCATGTCCATGTACTATAACAACCTGCTTGGCACAAAACTATCAAAAAAAAAATAGGACATAGATCACTTAATAAATTTTAGTTTTAGTATGCATAACCATTTTATACGTAATGCAGTTTTAGCACGCAAGAAATAATCATTTTCAGTCTTGGAATTTTTATAGACTATGGTCTAATACAGTTTAAAACCCATTGCAAAACCATAGATGCCAACAACTACATTTTTAAATCCAACTGCCATTAAAAAAGCTGCATATAAGTAATTCCATACATCCAATACCAGAGTGTTTCAAGAAATGATTCTCAGAAAAATACAAATGTCAATAAGATCTTGCAACAAAAAATGAAAACATGGAGAGATTCTGATTAAAAAAATCATTAAATGAGTTAATACTCACTGAATACTGCAGAATAATCTCTGTGGGATTCTATACCCACTTTATAAAGACACCCTGCATTATTTTACTGAAATTTTGACGTCAATTGAACAATCCTGAACACAGCTGTCAGACACAGTAAGCTGCCTGTTGGTTAGAAGACTCACACTCCTGTCATTATAAAACAAGAAACTTAAAGGGACAGTCTAGTCCCCCAACTCACCTTGGTGCAAGATGAAGATGACTGCTTGTATAGTGCCACGGCTTTTTTTTCCAGTGTGATTTGATGCAGGCATTCTGTATAAATCACACTAAAAGCTGGGTAGCTCCTGTAAGACGATACACAAAGATAGTATGTATCAAGGCTCACCAAATCTTCAAAATAATGACAAATGAACAATCATAAGATCAGTAAAGATGAAATATGAGCAAAAGATCCTGAAATAAATACTCTGTTATGTCAGCAGATTCAGGATGCAAACTCGTCAGCCATAAGTGACATTGATGACCTTATATTCATATGGAGAGGGAGTGAAGCAGATCTAAACTTGTTTTTAAATCATATGAATAATAACACCATGAATGTTATTTTAAATACTGTATATAGCAAGCAATGCACTTTCCTAGATTTAGATATTTTTTTATAGAAAATGGAACTATTAAAACAAAAAACCACTTCAAAACGGTGGATGCTAAAAACTTCATAGCGAAATCAAGCTGTCACTACCCCCCGTGGCTTAAGGGAATCCCTAAAAGCCAATGCACACGCATTAGGCGGAATTGTACGGACCTAGGCTGCTACAACAAACAGGTTGGTCTGTTACGAGAGAAATTTATAGAAAAAGGATACGACAGTACAGACATAGATCGAACCATTTTCGAAATAGCAGATGCTGACCGCAATCAATTACTGATGTATAAAGAGACAAAAGAAGAAAATACTCTTTTAAAGAAGGTTCCAATTATTTTTAATTACAATAACAAATCCCATCAAATAAAAAAAAAATCATTAAAAAACATTGGAACATTTTGCACAAAGATGAGGTTCTCAAAGACATCCTACAAAATGCCCCCACAGTGATCTTTAGGGGCACTCCAAACCTAAACAAAAATTGACTACCAACTATACCAGCCAAATTAAAATAAAGGAGAAAACCCCAGTCAACCATGTTTTAAGCAGTAAGCCAGGATTTTATGGGTGTCTTAATTGCATAGGATGTAGCTCCACCACACGACAAAAATACCCCATCACCAATTTTACTTCTTTTAGTAATGGTCAAAGTTTTAACATAAAAAGTTTTTTAACTTGTTCCACGGTCAATGTAGTCTATCTAATAGAGTGTCCATGTGGACTTCAATATATTGGAAGGACCACTAGAAAGCTAAAAAAAAAAAAGAATTGAGGAACATGGAAGAAACATAAAAAATTGACTAACAACGCACAGTCTGTCCAAACATTTCCTCGAATTTCATCCAAAAAATCCCAGAGGGTTAAAATTTTGTACTGTGGAAAAAGTAAGCAAATACTGGAGAGGTGGGGATCATATAAAAAATATAGGTAAAAAAGAAATGGAATGGGTATTTAATATGGGCACCCTTAAACCTCAAGGTCTGAATGCTGACTTTGACCTTTTCAATTTTATGTGACTGTATTTTTATTGTTATGATATTATACAATGAGGTAATGAAGAGGTATATTCTCCCCTCTTTTTTTTTTTTATATCCATTTGCCCATGCCTTTAAATTCCAAATACCAAGCCCAACCCCCGCAAGCTGATTATGAACCTGGAAGTGAATAGCTGCCATGCTCACCGACATGGTATTTGGAGTGACTCTCCTGTACACTGTGATGTAATGAGCTCCTCAGTTGGTGAAAAGACCAGAAGGTCAGAGCCAGGTGCACTGGAGTAATGAAGAGATGAGCAGAATATCATCAACAGTTGATGATCAAAGTGTCAATTTGTCTAATTGTCGGTGTCGGCAAAAGATGACATTAAAACAGCAATGAATCTTATTTACACATAATTGAACAATGCTTAACATATAATAGAATGATAAAACATCACAAACAATGGCAAAAAAAATACATAAATAATGAATACAATCTAAATAGTCACATTACCATCAGAGGTCCAGAGCCACCTTTTAAAACTATAACTAAACATAACATATAAATATTAAATTTATGAAAAAATATAAACTATGAAATACCTCAATACGGAAATAAATAAAAAATAATTAATACTGACTGATAAATACAAATGAAAATAAGTAAAATTTAAAAGTATATGAAAATAAAAAAAGTAACAATAAATCCTGTAAAACCTCGCTATTGAAGCAGTCATTAACTAATGTTCATAAGATCAGATATCTATTCAGGAAAAAATCCCAGTGGATTTATAAGTTTGCTCTTAAACAGAAGGGAGCTAGATCCAAACCCATAACTTTCATATGACTGGTGTCACAGCTATGTAAACCACTAAAATGTTTCACCAGGCACATGTTAAGTTTATTCTTGATATTATTTCTATGTTCTCTAAAGCAGGCTTTCAAAGCCCTCAAAGTTTGTCCAACATAATTAAGGGATATATAATGACATAAACTAAATATTCCGAGCAACAAGTAAAATGAAAATTGATATAAAATGAGTCGCCTGAATTATTGGCTACAATACTAAAATTTCCACCATTAATAACAGCATAGGTCATACATGTAGAATGAAGACAAGGGAATGTTCCAGGTTCCCCAACATTCTCACCATGGCTGATGCTCTTTTCTGGATTTAGACTTTTCAATTTACAGGAGCTAGCATTTTTTTTAAATTGGTCCCCCTTGGATAGAATATTCTTGGTTTGGTAGTTACAATTAATTGTAAATATGAATCTGCTTGAAGTATATTTAAAATATATTTGATTGTTTTGTATGATGTAGAAAATGACCTAGGCTATAATCAGTTCTTTGCTTGGATTTCAAAATATCATTCCTGGTCATATATATAGCGCTATTGCAAGTATGGTTAACTAATCCAGTATTATAACCCTGACATTTTCTACATAATAGATTGTCCTTGATTTCAAAAATCGTCTTGCTTTTTGCAGTTGGCTGTATATTCTCTACACATTTATTACAACACATACAATGTGCATTCATTGTCTGCTGCTATAATATTCATAGTTTGCTGCTATAACATTTCAATGTTACGCTAGAGATCTTTATATCTGTGATATATGTGTTTTTATGGTGCTTATTTTAGTACAATAAATATTGACCCATTTTTCTTATTATATCGGTGTTTGTTGCATATATACTTCCATAGAAAATTTTCAAAAAGGCTAGAGAGGTTAACAATAACACAGTGTGCTTTTTGCCCACTTGCTTTGGGGCAATGGATAGGACTATGGGGCAAGAACAGGGGCTGTGGGAGGTGGCTGTGGTAGAGTGGGGAACTATAAAATTAGTTGGAGGAGCACAATTATTATTCCTGTCTCTGGCTCAGTTATGACTCTGCTTTAAAGTGCAATTATTCACAACCTCACCACATGTAGATAATAGACATTTTAGTGGCTTGCCATTTAGTCTAATTCAACTTTAAATATATAGATTTTTTTGATAACAATATTCCCCAAAGGGTTTTATGGCTTTAAATGTAAGCCATGTGCACTAAATCAAAACAACAAATGTATGTTTTAAATCTAATCTCATTTTGCCAAGAGTATGTTATAATTTTGAATACCCATGTTAAATTCAAGATGTGGTCAGTGCTATAATGATTAATGAAAGTCATTATTCTTAAATGTACGTAATAACACGAAAAAATAATAATCAGTGTATACAACTAAATTCCACAACATTCTGGCAATCACAGGATTACATTGGCCTATTTTTTTATTTGTCTTATTTGTATTTTAACTAGCAAACAGCTAATAACATTTTCAAATATTATTGCTTGTATAATAGAAAGTAAGACAGTAACCTAAGAAATTCTAAGAAAATGCTATATACGTTTTACATTGGACAATGTTTTCTCCACAGCCCGGTTCAAAGCTGACTAGCTAGATGCCAATGGCAGCAACACTTTTCATTATAAAGTGTTAGGAAAGTTCTAATTCAAATTTCAGGTATCATGACTAACACTGAGTGTACCTTCCTGTGATGTAGGGGTTATTCACAAAAAGGTGAGTTGCAAGTGAGTTGAGGTAAAATTAACATTTTATCTCACCAATCTTGCTATACATTGTGCAGGAACAAATCTGGTGAAAGTCCCTTGCATGTACAGCTAAATTGGTGATATGAAATGTACATTTCCCCTCGGCTCACCATTTATTTCATAGGCCCCTCTAATTTTAAAAGTAAAAAAAAAAGATCCCATACAGATTGTTTAGCGAAGAAAACTGTGTCTATCATAAAACGTAATTGATATTTAAAACCGTTATGGCATTCTGAAAGATAAACTAATTGATAAAACGTAGTAATTTTGTATATACATGTAATATATTTTTTATATATTATTTATATCAAATATTATATATTTATATTAAATATTATATTATTTCTATTAAAAATACAAATGATATAAATGAAGTCCCTGCACTTATTCTTGGTAAGGTTCCAGAGAGAAAAAAAAAAGTTTCTTGCTTTGTAGCACCCCCCCCCCCCCTTTTTTACGGAAAAAAAGTTTCCCAACTTTTTGTAGTTCATGCAGTTTTTAAAGGTGAGCAAAAACAATCATGTGTATCATGTATGTCATAAAAAGACATACATGGCTGCACAGTGGAGCAAATTAGAACACTCATACCAGGACAGATGTACGTTTGATGGGATAGAGCTCCAAAAAAAAACAGGACCTGCGAATCCTGGACTTTTTACAACTATGGCTCTTTCTTTCGATTGCATCCCATCTAACTGATTTCTTTATAATTACATTGACCAATGTTTTTGGTGCCTCACAAGATTCAGTTTATTTAGAGATCCAAGACTCCAAGCATTCATCAGTGCCTATTCAAGGGATGGTTGAAAAGTGTACTGGCTCATTCCTCTCAAGCCATGTTTCTGCAGAAAAATATGAAACACTTATACCAGGTGAAGTAAGTCATAGTTACCATTTATTCAGAGAATATCACTGCTTATCAAAGAGAATAACATAGTGGCAACATTTACTACTGAATTATTATCTATCTGTACTGTATCACAGCCAGTGGTGGAAGCTCCATATGTGCTAGGTGTGCACCGCACACCTAACACGGAGCACCCGCGCTGTGAATTTTCATATACTTTTCGTGCTTGTTGAATTGACAACAGAGTGAGTGACTCTGTTGCCGAACTCAACGCAGCGTCGTCTTTCGGATGTAACAACGTCTCTCTTGTATTTCCGGGGGTTTGTGTGTTGGCTGTTCTCAGCACACTAAACCCCGGAAATACCAGAGAGACGTCGTGCCTCCGAGTGACAGGCATGCTCTGGGCTGGCAGCACGCCTGTCACTCAGGGGCACGATACACTCTGATCATAGCCCTTCCAGTTAGATTTTTTTTCTAGGATGTTTGTGCTGTTGTTCTTTTTATAAATAGCTTTTTAACAAGTTATCTGATACTGGTATAAATATGTCTATTACTAAGAATAAATGACATATTAAAAGTTTCAAGGTATATAAAAAAATTATAAGAAATAGTATAATAAAGATAAATTGTTTTCTGGCTGACTATATCAAATAGTACATAATGATGCTATAAATAGTAGCTTGAATCATGTTTGTGCATTTTTCTATAATATATGTTTTCATTTGATTGCCTGATTTAGGACATCTCTAGTGAAATCTGAACAGAAAACATGCTACGATCGCTTTGACCATCAGCCCTGGTTTAATTAAAATACTTTATTATGGCTAGTCAGCTGCCAAACATGATACCAATTGATAAACAGATGCTCTTTCGGGACTTGTCTACATTAACTAGTCTTTAGGGGTGGTCTTAATAGGAATCCAAACTAACAATTGATAATTTAGTTCCAAAACTTCATATGGGAACAATGTAATTAACATAATGTTATTTTGGAAGTTTAACTTTCAAAAGTGACATGTGCTTCAAATTTTATTTTATTTTTTAAATAATATATTTTGGCACCTCCTTGAATTCATTCATTTGTTAAATTCTTTTTTGGGAAGAAATAAATTCCTGTAATTTCTTTCCACTACCTCTGTTGTACTGATTACGATTGTTTTGAGATGTGGTTTGGAACAATTCCTAATTATTTGCAAATGCACTTAAGAACTGTCCAAATATACTTTCGAAGAAAGAAAAAAGAGTATGACATTAATTAACTTATATAATTAAAGCCATAAGAAGTATATAGATGATGAGAAGTATTATTATATTGAATAGTGTATAGACTCTTCTAATACGAGCTCTTTTTTATCTCTAATGACACGTACAGTATAAATTAAAAATAAAAGTGTCCTCTCTATGACAGGAAGAAAGCAAAAATATGTGTGCAAAATAGTAGCCAACCTCAGTATTTCAGTCCTTCAAAAATTCTATTGAGGTCCAAATAGTATAAATTATATAATATGTGATACAGGTCCATAAAACTGTTAAAATCATTTCAAACATGAGGAGATCATAAACACTGTAAGCTGGCACTCTACCATTGTTGGGTTAGCAAGTGGGAGCATAGCTCAGGGATGCACTGGACACGAATACTAAGAGCAAAAAAGTAAAAAATGTCAGAATAAGGGGCAAGCAAGGTAAAAGTTAGAGGATATCCAAAGGGTCAAGAGAGGCAGAACAGGTTCTCTAGAGAAGGGACAGTGCAAGGTAAGGAGAGGTGAGCAAAATCCAAGATTAAGCCAGAGGTCAAAAGCCGGGAGATCCAAGATACATAGCAACAAGCAGACACTATGAGAAACGCGAGATGCGGACGCGAGAGTGTGAGAGAGGACCCTTGTGGATTTTCGTATATTCCATAAATTCATGTCTTGTGTTGTTTCCCTCCTGCTGTGAGGGAAATCCAAATGGTGGGATAAATTCTGGGTGCTGGGAAAGTCCTGTGAGTGCAATCTAAACCCTGTGAGTGCAATCTAAGTGCTGGGGCAAGTCCTGTGAGTGCAATCTGAGTGCTGGGGCAAGTCCTGTTAGTGCAATTTAAGTCCTGTGAGTGCAATCTAAGTGCTGTGGCAAGTCCAGTGCATGCAATTTTTTTTAAAATTGAAGTGTTTTATTGAGTCAACAACAATAGTGTTACATCAAGTTGTAGTAATACAAATAATAACATTTCACAGGATGCATATAACATCTAGACCCAAATGTATATTTTTTGTATGAGAGAATTACATAAGCATTTTCAATATCCTATGCAGGATGAGAATTTCTGTGTATACAACAGTTGCTTACTAAAATATGAATAAAATTTACTTTATAATGAGATGGCATCAGATTGCACTCACAGGACTTCACTAGCCCTGCAAGGCTGTACCAACTCAGTGTGGATTATGCCGCTGTAGGACTAAAGTGTTGTGGTGCCATGGTGGGGTGGAACCATGGCCCCGGAATTTGGGGCTGCTGTATTGTCCTGAATGGCATTGTAGGCCAGGGGGCCATGAATGTGTACCCATTCATTGTACATGTGAAGTTTTGGCCAAGATAATGCCATGCAGGATAGCCTAGATGAGGTGTTGGCTCTGTTTGTGGCATGGGCCACATGGGTTCGAGAAGGCTGTGGTGCTGTGTGACCTGTGCAGCAGATGCAGTGGGTGGTACTGGATGTATCTGGAGTATTTCAGAAGGTCCTGCTTCTGGAGTAGGTAAAACTGTATGATGACAGATAAGAAACAATCATGATTAATTTTACACTTATAACGTATCTACTGTCTTTGGTAACCTGTGTCTATCTGTTAACAATGATAGATGTGGGTGAAGGAGTAGTACCATGGGCAGGATGGATGCTGGAATCCTGGACATATACTCCTCCATTGATGGTCCATGAGGGTCTGCTGCCATCCATTATAAGTGATGGGGAAAGGTGGGCCATGCCCAGTGACACGTGTGTACATATTTGCCTTGGTCATCATGTTCTTGGTGGTTGTCTTGCATTCCCCCCACTGCTTCTCGGTAGCCTCCTTGGACCAATTAAGCTGGCTCTATCTCTAGTCAGGCACATCTCCTTCTACCTGATAATTGTTTGTACCAACTGCATGTGCTTCTCATAGGAGAACCAATGAGACTGCTGCCTGTCTTCATGCTTGTCAGCCTCCTCTTCACTGCTGCTGGTGTCAGGAGCATATTACTCTTCCTCCTTTTTGGTCTGGACAGTTTTCTGCTGTGCCCTCTCTCCCTCCCTACATCCCATTAGTCTCTCCTCCCTCCCCAACTGTGTGCCTGGGTCGAGCCCTGTCGCTTCCTCAGCAGGGCTACCCTGCCTCCATGTTCCCCCAACTCTACTCCCCTCCACGCTACTATCCTAGCAACTCCTCTCCCCTCCCAACTACCTGCTCCCCTGGCTTCATCCTCTACCCTCCCATCTACTACCTCCATTCCCCTCCTGAACAACACCACCTCCTCTCCTCTCCTCATCCTCTCCCCTCCTTGCCATCTCCAAGTCTAGTAAAAGGTAAAATGTGTATTGATGTAGAGTGTAAAATAAATGATTCAACTCACTTCCTCTCATCTCAACTCACCTGCAACTCAACTTTTAGTGAATAACTCCCATTGTGTTTGAGTTGCATCGCATATTATTCTTTGTCACTTTTTCAAGTACAAATTCCTTCTATTATTCTAGAACAATGTACAATTTCTCCCTTTAAGTAGAAACATAGAAACATAGGTGGTTATGGATAAAAACTTTTGCACTGCAAAGTTGTTATATAATATAATATAATTAGTTAAAGGGGACCCCAGGCATTGCGCCATCCTGGGCCGCCATGGAGGCATATAGGCATATAATTATATTTTAAAGTGACTGTGGGCATTGCACAGTTACCTTTTTTAAAACTTTTTTTATTGGGCCAACAGGAGATCGTTGGCCCCAGGGGGGCATTATTTTTTATTGGGGGAGGGGGGGGGGGATGGACACTAGATTACTGGGGTTGGATATTACACCCCAGTCTTCTAAGTTATTTTTAATGGGGAATCGGCTATAATGACAATTCAATGGAAATGCTGTTATTCGCTTACCTCTGTAGCTGTGCTTTAATACACAGTATTTCTGCGGTCTCCGTTTGAGTAGAATCACATGCTATTCCTTTTCTTAAGGGAGATGTTTATTTGTATAACATTATGCCTGATGAAGAGATCTGTGAGGCCTTGAAAGCTTGCACTCTATATCTACTCTGTTAGCCTATAAAGGTGTCAACTCAACCCTATTGTCTCAACTGTCCAGATCATACAACCTTATCATTTTCACATTTGTAAATCATTTATGATATCATTTTCTTACGTTGGCAATCTTTCCTTTAGATTGTAACAATATGATTTACTCTCTTACTTTCCAGTTTCACTCTCTGTATTATTATGGGTACATTTAACAGTGTCCAATCACCGATTTTCATCTTGAAGAAAATGCTGGCTCTGTGTGAATAAATACAACTAATACTGTCTGAAACTTGTTAATGGTCATAATAAAATTGAGATAGGTAATGGTTATTGTCCATCACTTAGTCCATATTTTCTGGCTCTCAGGTAATGGAAAAATATAGGCAGTTATTGGTTTGGTTCTTGTATTCAGCACCAAAAATAATAAGGAGGTAATTACTTAGTGCTTGGCACACCTGCAAAAACAAATTATATGTAGGTCACCCAAAATAAAAAGTAGGTAATGGAGTATTTTCTTGCTTTCTGTCCAAAAATGTGTTGAACAAAATGTTTTTCCTTTGCAAATGTAAAATACATTTTAGAAACATCTACTTTAGAACTGAAGGAAAGCACAGTAGAATCTCCTAGCCTGATATTTGTGAGTTAAGGAAACATAATTAGAATTCAGATATTCACATTTTAATAACCTAAATGAAGTCTCTTTGCTCTATATGGTTTTATCAGGAAACTGACATGGTGTTTAGAATCTTGGGTCAGATGGGTCCAATCTTCCTTCAACCCTAGATTGTAAACAACATGTCAACCTGCTAGTAGAACCATACAAGTGAGGTGGGCTCAATATGGAACAGTATGTGTATTCTTTCATTAAAGATATTCTATTTAAAATGCCTACACTTGGAGAAAACTTTCAATTAAGCATAAGTTACATTTTTACAGACAGTTGTTCTTTATTTATGGTTTCATTCATTTTCTTGCTTCTAAGCGAGCTGACTATTATTAGAAAGGGTATTCCACAGGGCAGCAATGATTTTAATGCAGACATGGAAAATAATACTTTCCATAAGCATCCCCAGTGAAATATAAACGATGGCCACCCTACATATAGTGTTATTTACTTTCAGATATGTCATTTGCAATATTAACTGCAGGAATTAATTCTAGCTATAAGCAAAGAGTTTAAAGAACATACAAATGAAGTGGAAACAAATTATGTTTCCCTTTGCAAGTGCCCATTGCGTACGTCAATTCCATGGTGAAAATATATACACCCTTTCCATTATAATATCAGCTAGAGGTGGGGAACTGTTTGATTTATTTTTCAAAAAAGTGTTCTAGATTGGAAACCTAGACTAAAATACCATTTGGTTTAAATTTACAATATGATGTAACATGTTTTGGTTACAATAGTTCTGCGTATACTACCATATGCTCTTTCTCGGACAATTAAATAGTTTGTTTATTAATATGTCAGCTTTCTTCTATTTTATGTAACTTTCCATTATTTGAGATCTCAAAATTGATTTTGTATTTCTTGTAATTATTTTTGTGTCATAAGCACTTCATTATGACTGATGTCATTTTAGATGTGTCATATCAATACAACATGTCTTTAAATGTGTATTTAAACTGTTTTATGCTATGTTAAAACCTGGTTTGATTATGCGAGTAATGGCACAAATGACAAAACTGTTACACACCCAGTTTTGGTGGGGAGACTTAAATAGATGTTTTGGTCTAAGCCTATGATTAAAACAATTCATTGCCTTTCTATCCAATAATGAAAAAATATATATTTTAGGAAAAATGTGCTAATGTGAACATCCATGTGTAAAAAAAACCCAAAACATTCCTGCATCAAATCTCAGCCCAGCAATACTTCCAAAGCAATTTTACAACTACAGGCGCACACATGAAACCAGGTATGTGATTTATAAATGTTAAACATTATTTATATATATATAGGGATATAGATTTTAATTTTCACTGCAGATCCATCTCAGTGAACAATGCACTGTGCCGACTGGTCCTCCAGTATGATTATAACACTCATTACTGTGAAATGTTAAAAGACCTAAACTGGCTGATGCTTGCTTCCAGGCGCACTCTCCATCTAGCTTGCTTAATACACAACCACACCTCTGGAAAGCTCCCCCTCTACCTGAGCAGTGTGCTCACTCTTCCTTGCATGCCCTACATGTCACAGATCCAGCGCCAACATCTTACTAGTACTGTCCCTCACTTCAAAAAAGAAAATAGGTCAAGGTGAATTCTGTTTCAGAGCTTCTCATATGTGGAATGGTCTCCCAAATGATCAAATCATCCACTAGTCTAAAAACCCTGAAAACTAATATATAAAATATACCTATTATTAGATTACAACCTTCTATATATACTGTAATTTTTATTGTTGTTTTCTATGTTTATCTTTATCATATGTTCTCTCCCTAACTTTCCTGTATAAATATATATGTGTCATACTGTCCCCGGGGACATACTTGATACAAGAGAAATTCTTCTTAGTGAAACACTTCCTAAATAAATATATATCATAGCGAATGTGTTGGAAAGATATTTCACATATTCTGAGAAAGCTTATTACACTCCGTTAAAACTGAAAGTTTCTCATTGCATTAAATAGCAGTGACCATGCCTGACAGGTATGTCCAAGTTTTTTTTCTCTTGACACTCAGATTTAGAAATTATGAGCTGGTCATATTTTATTCTTGTATATCATCATTGTGTCAATTTTTCAGTGATAAAATAGGTGATTCAAATATTTATGATGCTGAAGGGAATTGATCAAAAGTGTAGGGAAATTAAAGTTACTGCTTTATTTACTGCAATCTTTGTTCTTTTCACTCACTATCCCCCCCCTATTTCCCTCTTCTCCTCAGCTTCCTTTCCCTTTCCATTATCCAAAACTTATTTTAAATCTAATAACCTGTTAAAGTGTAATTCTATTAAAAGTGTCTATTGCAAATACGCTGAAAATCAAACAACATTCACACAACCATTCATACCTGTCCTGCGTGAGAGTGGAGGCATGAGTTGGAAGGAGTCTCAGGCAAGTCTGTAACCAGAGGCCAGTCTCCAAATGTCATTATATAACCCCAAGTTCTCAAGACCAACATTTACAGCTTTCTCCATGAATCTCTCATAGTTAATCTGTGAGACAATTTCAGTCCACTTAGGGATCGCCTCAGATTTTCTCACCAAACAGACTTTGGTGGCCTTATATATATGCACAATTAGCATTTTTGTTTCTTCTTTCAATCTGGGGAAATCCAAGTGGAACAAAAAGAGTCTGGGGGGGGGGTCAGTTCAATATGGGACTGTGTTAAAATTGTAAGTTCATTTTCTAACTTGACCTTCAAAGGTAATAGGCAGGTACATTCCCACCATATATGTCGTATAGTTCCAGCAGTTTCCCTCTCGCATCTCCAACAAAGATCACAAATGTTACGTTGAAACTTACTTAACCTGTCTGTTGTCAGATACCATCTGTGTAAAATGTTGAGATCATTTTCAAACAGCGAAATACTATGAATAGTTTTTTGTTGTCAGATATAAAGCGGTAACCCATTCACTGGAAACAAATTCTGTGCTCAGCTCCCTTTCCCATTTCATAATCTCACAAAGCTTTGCACCCCTTTTGCTCGTATACAACAATTCTCTAATCTTAGAAGACACATTGGAGCCATTAGCTAGGTCATAGAGTTTGTCCAGCTTATTACCACTCTTAATTTCCCTATTTTAAAAAAAAGTTTTTTTAATTTAAAGTAAGTAAGGTATTCTTTGCTGGAAATGCCATGATTTGTACATAGAGAAGTGAATGGTCTAAAAATCACTCCGTCAAATAAGTCTCCAATATATACAATGCCAGCACTTACCCAACTCCTTATATTTATATTATCAAGATATAGGGACAAAACTTCTATAGGGGCATCCAAGGAGATACATTTGTGTCCAAGTTTTTTGTATGATATAGGCCTCATTGATTAGAAATACATATTTATGGTGGGCCATATAAATCTTTTCATTTAAAATAGTGGTGAAGAATAGTTGTTTGACAAAGAAAACATGTTTGGTTATTTAGCAGTAATACAAAATCAGAAAACAAAGACTTTTTTTTAAACCAACCACGTCCCTAATGTATGAGAAAGGAGAATGGGCCATACTAGATTTGTCACTGTTTTCTGGTTTTCTCATTCACAGCTTCAACAATTATTTACTTTTCAGATATCTTCTGTAATATGCATCTACAAAGGAGAATCTATTCATATATCTATATATTTTACATATAGAATGTAAATTCAAGAATGTTAATGTTAATTCAAGACTCTCCAACTGTTTCAGAAAGGATAAAACGCAAAGATATCTTCAAGATTTAGGTATGTATACAAAAAGCTAGGATGCTAGAAAACAGGTCAAATATTAAAGGTAATCCGTTACCTAAACATTGTTTGATCAAAAATGATCAAAAACAGTCAAAAATGATCTATACCTTATGTTAGCAGATTTGCATGCACATGCATAAACAACATTTCGATTTACAAAACATTTTTCTGCCTAAACATAGACAGGCTTAGTAACATTGTAATCTAAAAACAAATACAAAAGAAAATAAACAACTTGAGGTTTCTGATTATTTTGAGATGTTTTTTTGAGTACAGATCATTTACAAGAGAACACCTGAGACTTATTTTTATAAGTCTCACATTACTGAAAATTGATGAAGCTTATACTGAGAAGTGGTACCTGTTGATGTATTTTTCAACTGTAAGCATTTGGGAATTGAATATTTTTCTCTCACTGTAATAAGTAGGTTGTAACTTGTGTGGTCAATGTCAAACAGACCTGAAATGTCAAGTTAGAGACTACAATAAGCAGAATAGTTATGGCTAGCTAACAACCCGGTCCACTGGAGACATTGCTAATAGTTACGAAGGAATGCACAGAAAATAAGTGTACCATTGTAGCAAAAAGTACATAATGCTAGTGTCTCGAAAATGAGCTTGCTCAAGCTAAGAAGAATTTGATCACGCTAAATGCATCTCATTCTCCAAGTAATGAAAGATACATTTAGTGGACTACAGTGTAATGTAATCTTCCCCCACATGTCAGGAGAAAAGCAGCAGACAATGTTATAGCAAAAATAAGCTGGTTTATTTTATTTTTACAACGGAAAATTAATATGATAGGTCAAAATGGATGAACCAGTAAAACCGCAAACAGAATATTACTGCACGCTTAAACCACATTTTAGACTTTTATGGCAGACGTAAGCTAGCTTGGCTAACCACAGGCCCTTGGATCGAAATAAGTACAAAGCATAACCACATTCACACAAAAGTTCACCTAAAGCTTCACATATCACTGTTTTGTGTAACAATCCTCAAGCCACCCATGATGATAACAATGTATTACTGCTCAGTTAGCACATTCTTAAAAGCAGATCCAAAAAAATTATGCTTTGATTATTTTCCCTCCCGTTATATTGATTAGTTTCCAAAACATAGAGTGGGGTGATTTCACTCCTCGATATGTTATAAAAAACTTTTTTCTGTTCTTAGTAGAATACAATTCATATCATACACAAGATTTCATGTTTCTATCTGTTGTATGCATATCAGCCGATATCAGGATCTTTAATTTGGTCCGAGTGTAGTGCAATCCTCTTATCATTCATAAACCTGACTCCAACGTACGATTCTGAATCCTGAGAGCACTGTTAGCTATACTCAAATTTGAAATACAAATCAGGAATCTGCCCAGAACTGATCTTTAAACCTTAAATACCACCCAAAAAGTCCACTCGAATTCAAGACTTGTTCTGGGATCACAAAAAGAGAGAATTGTCAAACTCTTTCCTTGCAGCCATTCTCCATTAGTATGAGACAATACAGAGGAAAAATTCTTAAACATTTCTCACTCCTTGCCAAATAGATTCTTGTACACGAGTCTGTTGATCTTGAGTTTATTCAAGTTTCAGTAATTACCAAGGTCTCTATGTTATCTGAGTCTGGCATGAATAATGATATCGTAACACATACTGCCACACAACAGTGATAAAAAAATAGCTATGCTTAAAGTGCCTATTTACACTGGATTGACCCAATTATGACCATTTGTAAAGATCTGGTGGTACCCAGATCTTTTAATTATACATGTGAAAATGTAAAAACAAGTCTACATTAGGGTTAATTTTAACAATAATAATGTGTGACAGTTGTTTTACTATAAGTTCCCTGCACATGTTAATTTGGCTCAGGGGTCCATTGATACAAGATGTACACAATCTCACTAACTATTAGCAGAAGATTGGAAATGCAGATTATTACTAATTCCTTCCACAGTGGAAACCTTTTGTAGACAATTAGTGCCTTTGCCAGTGAAATGGAAGAATGTCTTCAGTGGAATCAACTGTTTTTGAACATGATGTTCAATGATGAAAATTCAAAAATGTTTTCCATGAACAGCAGGAACACATTCATTGCCATCTCTTTCATGCTGAAAGAATATATTTCCGTTGAAGATGTTGTATGCTTTCTGTTTTAATTTGATGAGCGCTGAAATTAATAATGATTCAGTCCATACCATTGTATTTAACAAGAAACAAACGTTCCATCAGATCATATCTATGTAAATCTTTGTTTCAAACATAACAGAGCTTAAGTCAATTTAAATTATGTGGTTAAAATAATACAGAATTGACATAACACAATGACTGGCCTGGTTTCAAAGCTATGAAGGTCTTATCTGAGAATGATTGGAAGTGCTCCTTTCTTGAATAATTCATGAGGAGAAGGCACTATAGTGCTATGCTTATAGATGATAAATGTGTTACTCAATAGTATCAAACATAATTCCATTCTTAGTATTGTGTTTCTGATGTGTTTCCAAATTATAGAAAATGAAGTAGGATTGGAAGTTCTGTTTTGAGTTTATATAGTGCTGGGTGCTGGAAACGGTCATAGGTAGAGGAAGGGGGAAGTGGGATAACATTGTAGCTCAACTGAACTTTTATCTTGTCTGTTGATAAATGTAACCACATTGTCAGAGGTCTGTAAGGAGACTTATCCTACGTGCACTTTCAACCCTCTCAACATTAGGGTCTGACAGCAATGTCCTAGTATGTTTAATGAGAAAAAAACATTATGATATACAAGAATCGATGTGCATTACACAGAGAAAAGGAAACCAAAAGTATACTTATATTTGAATATATAGATGGTCAAGTTGTACTTCATAAAATCACAAAAACAGAAGTAAAGTTCATAGTGTTATCTGTATCATCAACATATTAGGTGCTAATTATTGCCGAGTAATCCAGTTTGATCAAATTTTCTGAACTTCAGAGAGTTACAACGGCTGGTTGTGGGTCTTATTCCCTCTTTGTGGACCACTCTCCATGGACCACTCGCACATTCATATATCCGCAATAATATTATACCATCTGGGAAAAGAATGAACAGATGGAGAGGTAGGGAGTATATATAAATACAGCATTTTAATCAATGCAAAGTGCAAAATGCTCATTTAATGACTTGCTCAGGGGTGATTGGTGCACATTGGGTATCCCAAAATCCATGGTTTTCATCTGGCAAAAATGTTCCAAGAGCTACTTCACATCTAGGACTGAATTAAGAATGTGAGAAAAGACTGAAGCTATGATATTCCAATAGTGTTATAGAAAAAAATGAAATATATCAGGAATATTATAACATGTAAAAAACAAGCTTTGACAAAACACTGCAGACAATTAGAAACCTACAGTTACTGATAATGTTCATCATAATACTGAAACAAGCTGTCACTTTAAATAAAGCTCTAAAGCTATATTGTTCAGAAAAATATTGTATTGAAAGAATTCCCCTGCCTTTAACAATATTTAGAATAAAATAATATAGTTCAGACTCAGAACTGATATTCAATTTATTATTTTTTATTCACTAAAATTAATTTTGTATTTGCTGAAAGGAAGGAAGAATGTAATATAATTTCTCTAGTAATAGTAGTTTTTACACGTACTATAATTTGTACCCTTAATAAATTGAACCCAAGATAAATGTCCTGACATAGTGAGAATTTATTGAGTTTGTATGCTAATACCAGACACATAGTACACTAGTATACCATTATGGTGGCACATAAACTAATTTGATTAATTTAGTTTACTTGTAGGGATCCAGTCTTCCCAATTCCTCTATATAAATACTGAGCTGCACCCACTAGTTCAGCTAATTTGCTGGAATGTTTTTATTCTTGTTTTATCTGCTTTAATTACAAACAATCGAGCCATTACATCACTTCCTCTCCTTTCCCTTCACACCTTGGTTCCTTATAACATTCCATTACGTATTATCTTATGCATACTTCTTGTCCTCCCATTTTTGCCTAGTCATCTAGCTGGTCATACCCTCCTTATGGAGAGCTGAAATCTGTACTTTTTATTTGCTACAAATAGCAATATACATTTGGTTGGAATGCTTGTGGAGACAGATGTCTTTTATACAACTGCAAAACAGACACTGCAAGCTCCATAAATATAGCATAACACACGTTTTACTCGCTGATATAAATAGCACTGTGATGAAAACAGTAGCATAATGTGTAAGGGATCTATTTCTGCAATATGTTTGTGCCTTTGCAGCATTTATTACCTTTGCGTATTTACTGTACATGTAATATTTATTTTTGGAGTTTGTGTAATGGAAATATTGTATCCTCTCTCCTAGGAAATATAACAAGGTCTTCAAACACCACATGGTTGTCATCTTTTTTTTTTTTTTTTGCATATGCCACCCACATTGTGCTATCCATGAAAAAGAAACATTTAAATGCTTTGGCACTAAATGCCCAAATCTGGTTCTAAAAAAAATACCATTTACCTTATTTGTTATTAATATTTAACACAGACATCTGTTTAACAAGCCTCTCTGTTAGGATATCTTAAAGTAGTTATACCCCTATCCAGTGCATATACAAAATGAAGTCTTTGTAATAATCTCATGAAAAAGTGAATAAAACATGGATCCTTATAGCAAATTAGCACAGGAATTTTGTTTATTATTATTGGCTTGTAACTGTTAGTCAGTTAAAATTACCTTCCAAGGTTCGATTTTTGAATCAGAAGAGATGAATGTGCCAATTCCAATTTCCTTAATGTTGTTGTTATGGTAAATATGGACTTTTTTTTACCAAACAAGTCCTCAAAGCCGACTATGAATGTATATTTGGAAGAAAGTCTTGGGTATTTCACACAGTAAAGCAGTGTTCTGTATACATTGCTAGTTGGGTTGTTTTTCCCCACTCCTTTTCTTTTAAATTTTATATATAATAAAGGACTTTTTATTTTATTATTTTTTGATTTTGACTAAATGTATACTTGCCAGGTGTCCTGCATAGAGGTTTTCTTCCTGTCTGGCATATCTGTGTAGTAAATGGCACCAATGACATTAGGACTCACTCCCATTACATAAAGCACCTGTTTGACCATGTGCCAAGTCTGTTGTTGAGTGAGGAAATGGTGATATCTCCCTGCATGCCTCTTAACCCCTAAGTGACATGACCTTTTTGGCTTGTCCGACGCTTGGTGACATGGGCTGTTTTAACATTTCTGAGGTGTTTGTGTTTTGCTGTAATTTATTTCTGTCTCATTTAGTGTACCCGCACAAACTATATATCGTTTTTATCGTTATAAGAAGGGCTTTCTTTTGATACCATTATTTTGATAATAGCATATCATTTGATGTAAAAAAAATAATAAAATATGGCAAAACAATGAAAAAAATATTTTTTGTATGACTTTTATTTGAAAAATCGTATACTCATATACAAGTGACAACAAAAAAACACTGCTAAATAGTTTCTAATATATGTCCTGAGTTGAGAAATAGCCCATGTTTTATGTTTCTGTGCTTTTTTATTCATGTTACAGGGCCAGAACTATAAGTAGTGCAACGCTATTTTAAAATCCTTTTTTTCAAAATTAGCAATAGTGACATTGTAACACTGATTTCTGTACTAAATCCATGAATGACCCCCAACATGTATATATTTTTGAAAACTAGACCACTCAGGGCATTTAACTTGGGGTATTTTGACACATTTCATGTAGCCATTTTACCACCAATATTTGCCAAAGTTTGTAGCAAAAAAACTTTTTTTTTAATTTTTCACATAGATTGCAATTTAGGTAAACATTACCTTAAAATGTGAAAGGGGGTATTTCCAAATAACACCTCAATATGTGTTCAGCAGCATCTCCTGAGTACAGGCATACCACCCATGCATAGGTTTGTTGGTTTGTTTTGGGGCTAAAAGGCCACATTTAGGGGGTGCGCATTTTGGTTTTCCAACTTGGAATTCTGACATGCAGAAAACTTGCGCCCATGTCCCATTTGGGACATTTTTGAAGCCAAAAAGTGTATTCTACCCCACAAAGCCATATATTTTTTAAAACTAGACACCCTAGGGTATTTCAAATGGTAGTATTTTAACACTTTCCATGCACTAATTATACTACCAGCCTATGTCAATGTTTTGGGTAGTAATTTTTTTTCACTTACATTGTACTTTGGGCATGAATTCACAGATCCTATTATGTGTCAGTGCCAAACAACACCTCAATATGTGTTCAGCAGCATCTCCTGAGTACAGGCATACCACCCATGCATAGGTTTGTTGGTTTGTTTTGGGGTTAAAAGGCCACATTTGAGAGGTGCGCTTTTTGGCTTTTCAACTTGGAATTCTGACATACAGAAAACCTGCGCCCATGTTCCATTTGGGACATTTGTGACGCCAGAATGTGTATTTTACCCCACAAAACCATACATTTTAGCAAACTAGACACCCTAGGGTATTTCAAATGATAGTATTTTAACACTTTCCATGCACTAATTCTACCACCAGCCTTTGTCAAATTTTAGGTTAGTAATTTTTTAATGTTTTGTTTCCACATACATTGTACTTCGAGCATGAATTCACAGATCCTGTTATGTGTCAGTGCAAAACAACACCCCAATATGTGTTCAGCAACATCTCCTGAGTACAGGGATACCACCCATGCATTGGTTTGTTGGGTTGTTTGGGGGCTAAAATGCCACGTTTAGGGGGGGGGGGGTGCATTTCCAACTTGGAATTTTGACATGTAGTCAGCCTGCGCCCATGTTCCATTTGGGACACTTTTGAAGCCTATCAAAGTATTTTACCCCATCAAACCATATATTCTGGAAAACTAGACATCCTTTGGTATTTAAAACTGTGGTATTTTAACACTTTCCAAGTGCTAATTCTACCACCAACCTATGTCAAAGGGTTGGGATGTCATTTTTCCCCCACACACATTGTAGTTCAGGCAGGAATTTTCAGATTCTGGTATTTGCCACTGCCAACCAACACCTCAATATGTGTTCAGCAACATCTCCTGAGTACAGGGATACCCCCCATGCATAGGTTTATTGGTTTGTTTGGGGGCTAAAAGGCCACATTTAGGGGGTGCGCAATTCAAACCTGGAATTTTGACATGTAGTCAGCCTGCGCCCATTTTTTAAGCTGTCCAATGAATTGTACCCCATCATAACATATATTTTTGGAAAATAGACATCCTAAGCTATTTCAAATGGTGGTATTTTAATACTGTATATGTACTAATTCTACCACCAGCATTTGTAAAAGTTTGTGGTAGTTCTTTTTTGGGAGTTTTTTTCCCACATGCATTGTACTTCAGGCATGAATTCACAGATTCTGGTATATGTCACTGCCAAACAACAACCCAATATGAGTTCAGCAACATCTCCCGAGTACAGGGATAGCACCCATGCATAGGTTTGTTGGTTTGTTTTTTGGCTAGAAGGCAACATTTGTGAGATGCGCATCTCAAAATTCCAACTTGGAATTTTGACATGTAGTCAACCTGCGTCCGTGTCCTATATGGGATATATCTTTGAAGCCAGCCAATGTAATTTACCCCCACCAAACCATATAATTTTTAACGGTAGACACCCATCACTCCTTGTGGCAAGGGCTCAGCAGCCACCGATACATCACTAGATGATGTATCAGAAAGCTGACCAGGGTCAAAATCGAACCCTGAGTCCGTGGCCTCAGAATCAGTGCGTAAGCAGTGATCTCGAGCAAAGAAGGGGTTAATAGCTCTTAGAAGAGCCTATCTAGTACTGTAATACATTACAGTACAAAGTAATTAATCCATAAAACTGTGCAGACATCAAAACATACTGTTGCTGTGCAAGATTACTGCTTATACAGTGATGAATGGCAGGGAAGGGGTTAATACACAGTGAAAGACTTTCATAAAACCTGCCAATTTTATAAAATGTTATTTTATATCACTAATACTGATCTGTCTCTTTCCGTCACAAAAATGTAAGTGAGGAGAGGGAGGCAGATCAATATTTGTGAATATTGATCCGACCAATTTTGATCTGACCAGGGCGAATGGTGAACTTAATATAGAAATCACCAAACCGCCTTTGCCACTAATTCGCTGTTACTGATCGCTATGCTCTCAGACAGCTTAAAAAAAAAAAATCTCAAATACTTTTACTTTACATGTAATCTGCTAGCGGGTATGTGTAAAAAAAATAAAAAAATTAAGAATATGCAGACAGATAAAAATTGCTTTGGCGTCAATATCATTGCGTAAGCAGTGATCGTCAGCAAAGAAGGGGTTAATAACTCTTAGAAGAGCCTTTGTAGTACTATAATAAATCACAGTACAAAAAAAATTAACCCCTAAAAAATGCACAAACAGCAAAAATAAATGCGCTGATGTGCACGATAGCTGCTTACGCAAGATCAGTGGCAGGGAAGGGGTTAAACGCAGGGAATTGCTTTAATAATTTTTTTAAATTGTTTTATTATTCGTGTGTTGTGTGTTTATTGTTTTTTGTACTTTTACTTACTTTGATCTGTCTCTCTCCCTCACTAAAAAAAATGTGAGGAGAGGGAGGCAGATCATAACTGGTCATATCAATATAGGGTTAATATTGATCTGACCAGTCAGTGGGGATGTTCAGCAGAGCATCCCCACTGCCTGTCAGTGTGCCTGGCAGTCACTGATTGCCTCTGTGAAGAGGCAATCGTGTGACAGCCAGAGAGCACAGGAAGCAGGTACTTCCTGCCTCCTGTGCTCTTGCCCTTAGAAGGGCAGCGCCATCTTGGTCACCCAGTGACCAAGATCGTGCATTTTTTTTTTGTGTTTCTGATTGCCTCGACTTGCGAGGCAATCAGAAACACTTTCTGAGCATAGGAAGCGAAAAAATCGCTTCCTATGCTCATTTTTTTAATGCACGTGTTTTAAAGGCTCTGTGCCTTTAAAACCGGCATTTCGATCGCTCTCCGGAGCGATCAAAATGCCGACGGGCATTTTTTTTAGTATTGTACGATGCTTCCATACGGAAGAATCGTTACAATACCGCTTGAGCACTGAAAGCGGAAAAACTCCGCTTTCAGTGCTCGTTTTGACACAGGACGGACTAGGTCCATCCTGTGTCACTAACGCCTCGGCACACAGGACGGACCTAGTCCGTCCTGTGTCGCCAAGGGGTTAAAAGCTGTGAGTATGAGTAGGCACCAACATGGTTCATGGTGGATAATTACTGGACTGTGTGATGGACCATTTAGTAATGGTCTATTGACCTTCATATACCTTGCTGCAGAGTATCCTATCCTTGTATGGCCAATTTACATATCCCTTGCTTTGAGTACTTAAACACACTGAAGAATGTTGAGTGTACTATCCTAGCTGTATAGCCTACTGTGGATTGGAATGAACCAGAGGTCATGAAGTGAATATCACACAATAGCATAGTAATTTGGGTTGAAAAAAGACACTAAGTCTATCAAGTTCAACCCTTCTACCTATCATTCCTGCTTTTGATCCAAAGGAACACAAAAATCCCTAAGGAAGCTATTTCGAGTTTTGCTACTTAGGGGCAACATTTTATTTGATAGCACCAATTCTCTTGGCAGTGAGTTCCATATCTTTATTGTCCTTACCATAAAGAATTCCATTCTTTGCTGTCGATGAAATCTTTGTTCTTCCATTCTCAGGGGTTGACCTCTTGTTCTTTGTACATTTATGTTAATGAACAGGGCACTGGAGAGTTCTTTATATTTGTCCTGCACATATTTGCACATACTTGCACGTGCCCCTTGCACGAGTTAAAACATAACCTTTATGGTTAAACAACATAAAAATGTTTCTAATTAAAACTTTAATAAAGAAGTCAAGCTATAAAACAAGTATGTAAAATAAATAATACATGTGTACAAAAAACTAACTGGTGAAACAAAAATAAACACAAAAAATGAAAAAAGCTCCTACAAGTATTATCGGAGAGAGACAGTCATTAATACATACACTATTCTGAAGGAGAACAATATAACAGTCAGAAACAGTATATTTGTGCCACTAGGTAGGCAGAAAAATATATATTGTGATTGCTGTAACTGGCTCAAAACATAAATTTTGTCTTTATTAGATAAGAATATTCCTATTGAAAATGGCATCGCACAGGAGCCTGTACGTTGTGAAAAAATTTCCTCAAATCAAATGCATAGTTTACATAGTAATTTAGGTTGAAAAAACATTTGCGGCCATCAAGTTCAACCTTTTTCCTATTCCTTGTTCACCGCTGTTGATCCAAAATGCGATACCTATTTGTAGCTACCACACGTGCTATTCATTGCAGCTGGAGAATGATCTTTCACCAAATAGTTTGATTGTTACAATGATGTGAATGCATCAAAGGAACACTAGCGATTTAGTATACTATATGGGGATTTAACAATATAATGCTGCTATATAGCAGAGTACTAAATGACATGAAGCAGAAAGATGGCGCTTGCACTAAAAGGGCTAATGATTTGTCCCCCCGATAAACAATGAAAAAGGGACACCAGAGACCTTGTTTTACATTTATCAGCCATGAAATTAAACAAGGTTTTTATCCATTAAGTACATAAAGCAGACAATGCTTGATATGTTTAATTTTGTTTTAGCCAAAAGGGATAAAAGATGTCAGATAAAGCTGTTTTAAGACAGTCTGCCTAAATATGAAACTGTTACAAGAATAGAGACATCAAATGTACACTGCTAAATTTACATGTGTCTGGGGTACAAAACTTGCTGTGCCATACACTTACATGAAATACAGTATAAGGCAGAACCAGAGAGCGTAATGGAATATATAATTTGTTTCTGGTTTTAATACTCTTTTAATAATTCTGGTTTTATCTACACTTTTTTTTTGTGAGCTTACTTTTTTTAATCCTTCTTTTAAAAGTTATACTATTTTATAAAATACACTATTATAAATCTATAATATACACTATAGGTCTTGTGCCAACCTTTTGTTATCCTGTGAGATTTCTATGTAATATGGATTGAATTACCCTGGGCATGTAATAAACAGCAAAAGGACATCTTCCACCTTTTTGGGTTGTCTTATGTATTAGACTGAATTATACAAGAATTCACTATTAAGGCAATTAATATTGACTGATTATTTTATTAAAAAAACAGCTGGTCAAACAAATAAGTACCAATCCCATGAACAGCATACCAAAGTGAAAACGTGAACAAAGAAAAATTAGTGCTCTTGTTTAAAAGTTTATCTATCAGTAATAAGAACATAGAAAAATCTAAATAAATATAAAGATACAAATAAGAAAATAATTTTAGTACATATTTTAAAAACTTTTAATGAAATAGCACATATTTAAAATATTGTTTTACCTGTTTACTGGTCTGTATTTAATAGGGAACCATCTAAATGGTTGAATTACAGACAAAGCATATTATAGTTTTATATTTATTTATAATTTCAAGCTGATTTGTTTAGACGGCAGACAGGTTGAAACAGATGAACAAGTAATAATTAAAAAAATAAAAATAAAATGAACTAGTGATAAACAAATCTTACGAACAGTGTCACTGTTCCAGCCTGCATTCCAGGTTCCTGTATTGAATAATATTGGATTTGTGGCTCCACTTTCAGCCTCTAGAGACCACTCTACCTGATTTTGAGACTCTTGCTCCATTCTGATGGTGTTAGCTGGCCCTCGTTATCCACCATATCACGTGCAGCCCTGCCCTATAAGTAGCTGCTGCATTCTGCAAACTAGGTCCTTGCATTGTGTGTGTTGCAGCCTTGTGTTGTTACTCTTCATTGACCCCTGATCAGTAACTGTTAGCTCTGCCTTTTTCTTCTGACAGGAGTGTCTCCTGTCATCTCTTCTTGCTGCAGCATTGGTACCTGCTCTGTTCTGTCTGTGCTTCTAGCTTCTAGTGGTGGTCCCCTTGATAAAGGCTCTACAGCCGAAACGTCGGTGACCTCTCTCTAGTGGATGTAATATATTACATAGATTATATTTTTATACAGTGACTTTTCTAATAAACTTTTTGTAACCTTATGGTACTGTATTTCTTATTATATATTTTTTTGTGTGCTCCTCCTACTCTCTTTTTGTATATACTATTCTTTGGGGTGCTATATGGACTCCCCTTGGGGTAATGCACCTAATTGCGTTTATTGATACTACTTTGGAGTGCTTCTCTGATTACTCTGTTTCTTACTTCTAGCCAGTGGCGAGTTGAAAGGGCTTCCAGCTAGTACACTGTCCGAGACTCCTCTCTGGGTTGTGGCATAGTGTTATTTAAGGTATATTAGCCAAGTTGAATATTTGAACATACTAGCATATTCTGACAATGATGGCTTTATCAAAAATGAAACGCACAGCTGGAATATATGGAAATCTTGGAATAATTTCTTAGGCTTTGTCTCAGTGATTTGCATCAAGCAAACTATGGTTTCAAATAGCAAGCATGTTGAGAATTTTTTCCCCCCTGAATCTGAGATCTGGAAACGTAACTAGTTGGCCACCTGGCAGATTATATTTTTTCTCATTATTGTAGTATTCCTTATCTGGATTTTCAGATTGTAAGCAGACTCTTATTTTATGTTTTAAAACATCTGCTGCACCTGATATGTATTTGAGAAGATGCTATCTACCTTTTGTGGAAAGACTATACCATTTGTGGAAATTCTGGTCATATCATCGTCACCATTGAGAAAGTGTTTTACCCCAAATGACAAATGAAAGGAATGTAGGCATGAGGATCATTTTTCTATTTTATTTTCACTGATTTAAGTTATGTTGTTTTGTGTTCTCCATGGGCCTTCAAAAGCTTGCTATCAGTGTAAGGTAGTATTATTAATAATTTTAGCTCCAACATCTCTTAATTGCATAAACTGGGTCAGGTGCCATCTGTTTAAGCAATCCAGTGACAAGACTCATCATCTATGGACTTAATTTTCCATACTTACACTTACACTTGGACCTATTCACTAAAATCCAAAGTTGATTAGGTTTGACCCCCTTCCTTATATGCCTTACAAAATGGTATTCTCTAACCATTTTTGTGAGGTCAAGATGTGGTGAGGTGATCTGAAATTGCTGCCGAGTGAGATATGCCAAGGGGGTGGTAACGTTCAATTTGCCTCTGATTATAGACTTTGGGTGGTCAAATTTAAATTAGTGTTTTTTTAGATGTCAAAATTTACTTAGTCTCAAAAACCACTTTGATTTTTACCCCCTGTTGTTTGCATTAGTGGACGATTCCAAACTTGTTTTTTTACATCAAATTTGACAAAAAATTATTATAGTGACAGTTTCCCCCCATAGGAAATAACAGGACTTGCCAACCCTAGGGTAGGCAAGTTGAAAGCAGCTACGTTAAATTTGACCTTCCAACTCAACCTCCTGAAAATTATAGTGAATATCAATTTTTTATGCAGTCTATGGTGAATGGGAGGTATAATTTGGCAAGGGGTATCGAGTGGTTGTCAAGTTAAATGCAAATTATCTTTGGGAATAGCTCAAGAATGTCAGATTTGGAGACTGAGACTAAGTCAAATGCAACATACAAATTGACCACCCTTTTCCCCCACTTTAGCCCCCACTGTGTTATTTTTCAGTGTAGGCCTCTTGGGATTTCAATGGTTATTTCCCACCTATTTCCAAGCTGTGTATTCAGTCTGCTCTACTGCATGGTTTTATTACATCGTCAGTTCTAGACAGGTTACAGAAACCTTTGATATTAAAGCTAGTTCAGGCTACTATGTATCAGTCAGTATGTTTAGGGTTTAGCCTGCCTAGCTGTACAGTGAGGGCACAGCAGCCTGACTGACTGGGGTTAACTGAATATATTTCTCCACTTGCATACCAATTAAGAAGAGTAGCTGTAAACAATGAAGATCTGGGGTATCATGTTTAGGAGAAAGTAGTACCTTTGGGAACTTAAGGGTGGATTTAATCAGATTCCCAAGCACACAGTCTACTGCATGCTTTTATTGCTTACCCAGACCTTTCTCTTACTCCTCTCATTCTAGTCCGGACTGTCTGTTACTGGATGAATACACATCTGCGTAAGATTTTGGAGTATTTTGTGGGAAGTGGTGCCCATTCATCCACTAGAGAATTTGTCAGGACAAAAGCTGATGTTGGATGAAAATACCTGGCTTGAAATCTCTGTTCCTGTTCATCCCAAAGGTGTTTGATGAACTTGATGCCAACTCTCTGTGTGGGACAGTCAAGTTCTTCCACACCAAACTCATCCATCCATGTATTTATGGACCTTCCTTTGAGCACTGGGTTCACAGTCATGCTGGAATAGAAAGGGCCTTTCCCAAATTGTTCCGTCAAAGTTGGAACCATTTCCCCAGACCTGCCCATCAGACTGACAAACAGTAAAGCATGATTCATCTCTGCACAAAACACATTTCCACTGCTCAAGAGTCCGGTGGTTTTACAAAACTAGATCGGATGCTTCTCGTTGTACTTGGTGATGTGAGGCTGGCATGCAGCTGCTCAAGCATGGAAACCCATTACATGAAGCTCCTGCCGAACAGTTGTTGTGTTGATATTAAAGGACAACTGTAGCAAAATATTTACTTATGTTTAATTGAAAGATTGTATCAAGTAGATGATTTTAAAGAAATTATTCAATGAAATAATACAAATTAAGTGCCTTTATTAAGCCTTCTTTACTCCATATGGTTTTCTCAGGGGGCAGAGATGTTGTTTAGAATCTTTGGGTTAGATCTTCACTCACCTTGGTTCAGATGAAAAAAGATTCTTAACAAGATAACTGCCTGCTGGTAGAGCTATATGGAGTAAAAATGGCTTAATAATGTACTTTATTTGTATTCTTTCTTTAAAGCATTTCTGTATAAAATGCCTAAACTTGATGCAATATTTCAATTAAACAGAACTTAATTTTTGCTACAGTTGTCCTTTAATGCCAGGGGAAGTTTGAAACTCTTCGGCTATGGAATCAGCAGAGCATTGGCGACTATTATGCAGCATGTTTCATAGCTGAGTTGCTGCTGTTCGTAAATGCTTCCACATAGTAATAAGTCACTTACAGTTGACAATGGAATATCTAACAGGGATGAAATTTCATGAACTGACGTATTGCAGAGGTGGTATCCCATCACAGTATCAGGCTTGAACTCACTGAGCTCGTCGGAACTACCAATTTTTGTTTACAAATGTTTGTAAATGTAGACTGCATGGCTACATGGCTTGATTTTATACAATGGGTCTTATTGAAACACCTGAATTCAATAATTAAGAGGTGTGTTCCAATACGTTTGTTCATATAGTGTATATTTATCACATTGGCTCCCCTTATTTGTTAACACTGGCTCAAATGGCATCACCAACACTACCCCCCACTTGCCCACACTTTAGGTGGCCGCAGAAGGGGGCAGCAGGCTTAGGCACCAGCATTGCCCATTGTGGACATCTACTGGACCTTGTGATGGACAATTTAATTATATTTTATAGACCTTCACAGACCTTGTGTCTTTGTTCTTACACTTAATGTTTACAGATGGTCAGTATCGATTATACATGCAAACTTAAGAAGTTCCATTCACTATCACACTGTTCGTAGTAATGTGATTGTGTCACATTAATTTCAAGTTTTCATAGAAATTCATTTACCTAATAAAATGTACAGGTTTTGTCTTACTGGACATCAGGGACTGCCAGGATGCATTAATGAATTAGTGTATAAAAGAACTATAAATTACATGCAATACTAAGCTTGTGTTCTACGGTGTCACGTGTAATAATCTGAGTTCTTTTAGTCTAGTTCCATATTTCTGTTAACTTTGGCTAACTCACTTATTTAGTTGTCACATTTAGGAAGACATATCTATATGTACTGCAGTGATCCAGAATTAAAGGACAACTGTAGGAAACATAGAACTTATGTTTATTTGAAAGATTGGATCAAGTCTAAATTATTTTGAAAGACAATCTTTAATTAAACAATACAAAGAAAGTTCCTTATTGAACCTTTTTTATGCCATAGTTTATAGTTCGCTCAGGAGCCAGACATCTTGTTTAGAATCTTGGGTCAGATCTTCACTCACCTTGGTTCAGATGAAGAAAGAGCTGACGCATCTGACCAAAGATTCTAAACAAAATGTCTGCCTCCTGGTAGAGCTATATGGGGTAAAGATGGCTCAGTAAGGTATTTTGTTTGTATTCTTTCATTTAAGCATTTCTATATAAAATACCTACACTTGATGCAATTAAACACAACTTTGTTTTTTGCTACAGTTGTCCTTTAAGCTTACAATGTTTTATTTGCATTCCAAAAAACAGTGCGATTTTCTGAAAGCACAACACCATTAGACTGCCACAGATAAATAATTACAAATACATTTTATTTTCTTGATTGTGTTACATCATTCTCTAAGTGATTTGTGGTCTTCTTCGTGATGATAATTCTTGCTATTTTTGTTACTTCATCCTTCTCATATGACATGACATTGGTTTTGTTGGGTGTGAAATAAAGCATTGTCCAGTCTTATTGTTTTCGGCCTCTTGCGTTACTAAAATAGGCTACACATGCTGTGGTCTATGCCCCTCTGCCTCAGGCTGAGTGACAGTGGGAAGGATCGTAGACTGAATGACATGGCTCTCTTGAAGGTCTCTCCGATGAGATCATTTATGTTGAACAATGAAAGCATCACATTTCATTCTAATTAGGCTTGATTTCAAACACAGAAAGACAGCATAGCGAGACCTACATTATATTTACTGTTCTGAGATTTCCTTTGCACTATTTGTAGAAATTAAGATTTCTTTTAAAAGAATATTAGTTTTTATAGGAAAAATTCCTTATATTTACTTTCAATTGTATCAGGATACTTCAAAAATTCCTTTAAACAAGCATTTGAGTAATGTGGTTTATTCTCTCTGCAGTGCATTACATGACAAAAACGGCAATGTGTGTGGCAATATGGCAAAGATTACAGCTAAAACAGGAACCAGACTAAATACGTATTGCTTTTGAGACTTGCTATAGTTGTGTAAAACCCTTTTATTGATTGATGTAAGATTAAGATTAAGATCATAGACATAAAAGCCCTACTGACAAACTCCAAGCAAGTCACCCAGCGTTTATAAGCGTAGTAAGGAATGTGGGTTAAATGAAATGATGTAGGAGCAGAAACATAAGTTCAAAGACCACACAGTCAAAAAACAACATGTGGAGATAAAGTACTGTAATTTTTGTATTTGTGTTTTCAATAGAACTACATTTTCACTAAACTCATCAGTCTGTAAAACATATAAAATACACAGCACAGAAAAAATGATAACGACTGCACACACAGTCTCTAATATAAAAAATTGCTTTGTAAAATGTTCTTGTGTTATTCCTCATAATTCCTAGCTACAGACTTCTCATGTTAGGTTACTGAGAAGGGGCCATTTAAACTTGGGGTAGGTTTTTTTCATGCCTATGCCAGACTCTATGGAATGTGTTCCTTACCTTGTCTTCATTTAAATATGATTTACTATGTTTGTAAAAATGACTTAACTATCCATTATTTTTAGTAATTCGGTATATTCAGTAGCCTCATAGGAATTTGAATCTATGAAAAAATATATTTTTTAAGGCATATGTAAATGTTTTATAAGACACAGATGTAGATAACATTATTATCCCTGCTGACACAAACTGTAAAATCAAACATAAATGTTTGTTACATATAAAAAGGAATTGCAATTAACCCCAAATAAAGACTGTGAGGAATTGTTATACATGAGGTGTTATCAAGAAGATGTAGAAACTCCATCCTTATGTTTAGAATTATTTAATACACATAGCATTAGACATATACAAAACACACATATTACAATTGACAAGATATCAAATTATTAGTAAACAATTTAATTTGTTTCCCTAGTTGGTGTGCCCCTGGTAATATCATTGAAATTTGTATTAAAGTAAAATATTTAATATTTTGACTAAACTTTTATTTAAATTCAAACTTTCAGTTTTTTTTTTTGCAAACTACTCACTTTATTCTGAACCCCATTCATTCATTCCCATGCACTACACTCTTCCTGACACCAAAAGAAAATGAAGATGGAAATATCCAGGCTCATCAATCGCTGAAGTTCCATGCATGATTTAGTGGTTTTGTTATAATTTTGTAAAAAATCCAAAACTGAATAAAAACCAATTTACAAAAAAAGTTCAAATCGTATTATAAATAATTTTACTTAGCAAGTAGGAGTTATCTATCCATGTAGAGATTAGTTAAGAGGAATTTATTAAGAATCCCTCAAGTTTATTTTTCTATAGCCCTTCCCCACTGCTGTTTAGTGGTAGTAGTTCTTCGAACTTCAGTGTGAAGTTTATGCATTTTAACTAAGATAAAATAAAAAATGAAAACAAATGTAATTGACATGCATGATTTGGTTTTAAAAATAGCTCCCATTGTCCAAACTGGAGTCCATGTTTTGAAGGTGATGTTATTATAAAAATAGCCACCTGCCATCTAGTGGATAGAATTGATTAATACTGTTCAAATACTGAACCAACAATAAACAGAATGAAGGAACATTTATTTAATAAAATGCACGTAGTTACAAGGTATCCTAAGAGCATAAATGAAACCCTAGTAGACAACATTCTTGCACATAGTGCAAAAAAAGGTACGTTAAGCAACAATGAACATACCAGGCACATCACAGGAAAATATCACATAAGTGACAAAGGGCGTACCTGGTACATCCTGCCATTCTGATAGCGGTATGCTCACAGGGTAAAACTGACATAACTGAGTGTTTCTGGGCTGAGGGACTAAGCCATGTCTGCGGAGGCACCCTCTTTGACATTCGATTGCCGTGATAGCCAGTCACAGAGGATTTTTTCAGTTTTTTCAGTTTAGTGCCTGATGGGAAATTACAGCTAAACACAAACACGGCAGGATTGTTCAAATAGCCATTGTCACAAAGGGTGCAAAAATTTCCCAAACAGCCTGGTCAACGGATTAACTGGTAGACGGACCTGCAAGTTTGATCATGTAAATTATAATCAAATTCCCTGTGAAACTGTCTTTTTTTCCCATAGAAAACAAACCCAATTTGGAAAGCCTATGTTCATAGATGAAGACTTTAACCCATGATATAGTCTCTCTCCTGTATATGTCCTAACCCCATGGTGAAAAGTATGAATGGGTCTGCACACTTACAAATATCGGGTGCCACGAGGGAGCGTCATTCATGCCCATAAAGCAAAAAGAAAAGATAAAGAGACTCAGCACACCTTTTAAGGGAGTTTAATCCACCAAAAAATAACAACGTTTCAGCCCAGCACTGAGCTTTTTTCATGTCTTTCGAGACTTGAAAAAAGCTCAGTGCTGGGCTGAAACGTTGTTATTTTTTGGTGGATTAAACTCCCTTAAACGGTGTGCTGAGTCTCCTATCTTTTCTTGTTGCTAACCCCATGGTACCATATGAGAATTAATTCTGGTCTGTGTGGCTCTTCATTAGAGCAACCCCCCCCCCCCCCAAACTACATAAATTGAAAAGGCATTCCTCTGCAGCAATAAAGGAACATACTGAAGTTCGTATATGCCATTTTGGTGATGAGACCTTCCTTTTAATGGTGCTGTAGAGATGTTAATTGCTATGAATAGATTTTAAATGCAAATACTATATGCCACTTACTCAAAACATTTTAAATACAGATTAACTTTCATATCTGAGATTTTTTTTAGGACAGTGAACCCGAGATCTCCTCATTCCTTTCCTCCTCTGTACAAAAAGGAAGCTGTGACCTAAGGAGCTGCATGCTGCTAAAATGGATGGCAGTGTTAGGAAGCAGGGTATCACAAAGAAGTTGATATGACCAGAAAAGAAAACTACCATTCATCCATGAAAACCAAGAAAGATGTGAGATTAAGATGTGTCTTAACTTTACAACCACGTTACCAATATATATTTTTTAACATTACCTCAACTAAATAAATACCTGCTGGGACTTGTAGAACATTGTACGCAATAAACATTACAGTATTAATTTCCTAATGAACAATTGCTTGCTTCAGCTTTGTTTTCCAAAACAACCCGAGGGAAACAGTTATTAAGTGAAACTTTTTTTTTCTCTCCACTTTTTTCCTCCTCAAGCAGAAAATACCGACAGAGTGTACAGCTGTGACCACAATGAGCAAGCCTGACAGTCATTGAAGGCAGGTGCCAAGACAATCTCTCAGATGTACTTTCCTTGTATTGGCATTTTGCTCAGTGCACTAACTGTTAAAATTCTGCTGCAGTTGGCAGTATGACTAGTTTGAGGTTAGATTACTGGAAGGCTAAAAATGCACAAATGCAGTGGTTCAAGTACATTATACAACAAAAAACCCAGCAGGATTGAGACTGGATTAAACAGCTAAACCCATGGAAAACTGTACTCAAACCTATGCAAATAAATCTCACTTTAGTGATGAAGCAGATTTTGGAAAAGGAACAATAATAATGAATCCATAGAACAGTAACATTGTACGGGGGTAGTAACAGCAAAGAATGCTGGGAAATAAAAGTTGCTATGCGTTATGTTATATATAGATAGAATCAAAAATGTTATTTTAAAGAATTGATTTGGATTTTGGTATAGCCAATAGGAAGGGATTTGTTTTCTTCCAGGTACATTGGAAATATGTATGTATGGACTTATTCTTGGTGGTAACATATTAGAGATAATATAGCTCTGTTGAACTAATGTTGATCTAACCCAAGGAGTAAATCAGATGTCAACACAGAAGTGTCTACTCAATATAGACTGATCTGGCCCAAAATGGCCCATAATTGGTTTGGGAAAAATGCCCTGGGAAATCCAGGATTCCTCCTACTCAATAATGGCCAAAAGCACCCCAAATGGCCCTGAATTTGGTTACAACAGCTGAATTTTTGGAATTTCAATTCTCCAGACTTTAGCGGTAAAATTCAATATTAAAGTGTAAAAGAATTAACGTTAACATATCTTATACAATTATAATCTATGGGAGAATGTCAGTTATTTCCATTATAGCCGATGCCCTCCTGAAATGAAGCAGAAATAAGCCAAAGTCCTCCCCATAGGAGTCTATGATGAGGACCGAGGCTACTGACTTTTGGTCAGCTGAATTCTAGAAGAGTTCAGTTGTTGAAATGTCGGAAAAAAATTGACCACAAATTGTAGCCCAAATTGAAAGGCTATTTGGATCACTGATGTGGCCAGAAACTTGACATTCCATTATTCGTTATGAAAATTTGGAGTTTCCTGATTAGATCCTAAAGTAATTGGAATACTAACTGGAGTCAGAAATTGAGAATAGTGTAAAAGTGTGATCTAGGTACCTGTCTATTTTATTGAGAACATTTTGCTCTGTGAAATGGACAAAATAATGTGACAAAATCTCCAGATTTTGTTATCTTAGAAATATGTGTTTAAGTAGCCTTAATATAACCGGTTTAATGTGAGTGTGTGTGTGTTTATACGTATTTGGTAATTTCAGCAGCACCCGTTACAGTAAATGCTATTTCCCCACCAAAGTTGGTAGAATTGTCAGAATACATACAAACAATTGTTGGAGTTGTATCCCCATAAACTACAGTGAGTTCTTAGTAGAAGTCAATACCTACACGTTCTTACTAAATTTATTTGGAATTTTTACATTAAAGACTTATTTTTGATACACTTTGGATCTCATTATGAGTTCAATTACCAAATCCAGGTATTCACTTTTCCAAGGTCATTACTGCCTGAATCATCACAACTGCTATACTTGGAGAAATAAATGCAACTTACACATAACTTGAGAAGCTGTTCTTTTAAAATGCATGATTGTGTGTAGACATGATTAATTGTAAATATAATTGTAAAGTAAAATATGTGAGCATAATGAACACATTAACCAGTTAAAATACTCTATAAAAACCCATCACGTCACAATTCGTATTACTGTGTCCTAGTGCGCATACCTTATTTAATTCAATGTTTTCTTTTTATTTAACAGAAGTCATAAAATAATTTAATGAAACTGTCAATTTGAAATAACCAAATGTATCAAGGTTAAAAGATTTACAAATCAGCTGTGGCATGGCCTTTGTGTTTTCAATTAGAGAAGCTTGCTTTCACTGGAATCGGAAAAATAACACAATCTGGAAAAACTTGGTTGTGTATGTTGCATTGTTTGCCAAAAATATGTTTCTCTACTAAGCTGACTATGAACATCTTAAAAAAACAAGCTTCTCTGTTGATTTCTTTTTCTGTTGGAGTGAAGCTTGCTTAACCTATCACCTCTTAGCCCACTGAGATCAGAGTGGGTCAATGATCTCGACTTCAGTTCCACATTCCTGGTGGTCCCAGAGGAACACAGCGTGTAGTGAACAGTGGATTATTTGCAGACCTACAGTAAAGGCACACTTTATATCACTATTGCATTTCTTCAAAATGTCTACTTTGTTCCTGCATAGATTAACATACATCCCCCTTATGTATGAAATCACTGCATGTATGTGTATATGTGCATAAATTATGAAGGTGGTAAGAAAGAAAGTAATAATATAATATATTAATAGCATAAAAAACTAGACATGCATGACAATGGAAATATTTGGGGTTTTTTTAACAGAAAATTACCATATTTTAAGCAAACTGTATTACTATTTATATAACCATAAATATCACATACATCATGTTTTTACTGGTGGGATTTCAATGTTAATTAAAAAAACAGGCTTGTGTATGGTTACACAAGAAAGGATATTACCCCTGCTGTAAAATATGAGCTTATTTGTATTTCTCTGGCAATGGCCTCAACTAAACAATTTAAGCAAGTCCAAGATAAACTAACATCTAAAATTAGTCATTAGCTAAAGATGTTGGGAATGGCGTTGTATTTCTGGTTGGCCAAAGATGAGTCTAATTTCGTAGGATGAATGTCATAAGAAGACAAGACGTGATATATTTATTCAGTGCTAATTATCCCAAGCTCATTAAAGGTTTCTCAGATATTTGAGAAATCTTATGAACTTTAAATGCAATCCAATAGGCATAATGTGGAAATGAACCAGTGGGATATTTGACTTCTACATACTGCAAATAAATACAATCAATCTTAAAAGCTAAAAACCTTTATTTGTTTGCATTTTTTTTTACTGTTAGAAGAAAGAAAATGAGTACCATGCCTGGTTTTCATACTATATTATTATTAAGGGGTGTCCTTGAAAAGACCACCCATCTGCACTTCTGGATTGTGTGGTCATGAAAGGTCACAAGAGACTAGCTAAAAATAAGGTAAATCATAATGAAAGTAGAGGATTAGGAAATCAGAAATGCTGAAAGAATACATACTTTTTAATTCAAATTTCTTGAGTAGATTAATATCATTAAAAGGTTTTAATATCACAAAACTATAATTACAAATCTATATTTGAGTGCTGTTATGGTGATCAGCAGGGTCAAAAGGAATAAAGACCCTCTAGGCCACAATGGGATTACATTGGGTTTGGTTTACTCATAAACCATCCCTGCAATTTCACTGGTGACATTGTACTTAAGGTTTGGAAACTAAATGTATTAGAAACTGCCCCTGGACAGTGATATAGTAATTTTAGCCCCATCTTGGTCATTTGAGAAAACAACACAACCATGTTACACTGTGTGAATGCCACAGGATGACACACTGGAATGTTGGTTAATAATAAATTGCCTTGTTAGAAATTTTTGTAGGTAATATGAACTATCCCTCATAGCTCTTCACCAATTTATAGCCAGATCTTTCCTAATAACACTTTTCATCTAGTCTTATTTTTTGGGGGTGGAAAAGGTAAGTATAAGAAATGTGAATAGTGTTAAGATTAGAGGAATGGATGGCTATGAGGTGCATGTTTATAACAAGGAGGAAAATCTGGGGGAAGCTTGCTTGCGGGTTTGACCATTCTTTGCTAGCTATTGGACAAGCAGGTGTTCTACATTTTCACGAGTGAACAATGGTTGAATGTAATTAATACTCGGGCTCCATTCTTCTATTTAATGTAAGATGGGTATATTTTCAAGTAAGTCAAAAATTATATTTTGGATAAATTGTGCTTGGTACAACCATATATGAAATCTGATGGAAAAAAAACCTGGTAAACAATTCACATTCACCATGGCCAGTGTTCAGATGCCCTATGTGGGCTACCCCCGTGGTGTTCCTCCCTTATAATCATCATCACCACAGTCCCTTTGTTAGCTGTGCAGTATAAAGATATGGCAGTGAGGGAGGGGAATTTAAGAGTGGATAAGTGGCACTGTGAGTGAGGGAAATTTAGAAGCAGTGTAGGAGAGGGCAAGGGGTATTGTGGGTGAGGGAGAGATCAATGGGCATTGTGGTTTAGGCAGTGGGGCAGGGGACATTGTGGGCATAGGAGGAAAAAGCAAATTTAAGAGAGAAAAGAGGTAAGAAGCTTTGTGAGTGAGGGATGTGAGAGCAAGGGCATTTTAAGTTCGGGGGCACCCACACCAAACTGGACTTGTCCCCACACCACACTCCATCACCCACTGGACTTGCCATTACACCCACTTCAACTTGCCATTGCAAAACGGGACTTGCCATAGCAATTCCAGGATGTTGCTTTGCACCCAGAGGACTTGTCATTGCAGCCATGGACTTGCAATTGAAACATAGTAACATAGTAACATAGTAATTTAGGTTGAAAAAAGACACAAGTCCATCAAGTTCAACCCTTCCCCCTATCATTACAGCTTTTGATCCAAAAGAAGGCAAAAACCCCTAAGGAAGCTATTTTGAATTTTGCCTCCTGGGGGAAAAAAATTCCTTCTTGACTCCAAGAGGCAATCAGATTTCTCCTTGGATCAATAAGCTCTTTTATTAATGCATATTCTATTATTAATAGCCCTGTATGTTCTGCTTTCCTAAAAAAACATCCAAATCATTTTTAAATGCATCTATTGTGGTTGATAGCACTACCTCTCTTGGCAGGGAGTTCCATAACTTTATTATTCTAACCGTAAAGAATTCCTTCCTTTGCTGTCTATGAAATCTTTGCTCTTCCAGTCTGAGGGGGTGACCTCTTGTTCTTTGTACCTTTCTGTTAATGAACATGTCACTGGAGAGCTCCTTATATTGGCCCTGCACATATTTATATAATGTTATATCCCCTCTGAGACGCCTTTTTTCTAACGTATATAAATGCAATTTTTAAAGTCTCTCTTCATAACTAAGATCCTCCCCTTATTAATTTTGTAGCTCTCCTTTGCACTTTTTCTTGTTCCTTTATATCCTTTTTAAGGACTGGTGCCCAGAAATGTACTGCATATTCAAGGTGAGGTCTTACCATTGATTTGTAAAGAGGCAAGATGATATCCTCCTGCCGTGAATCTATACCTCGTTTTATACATGCCAATATCTAATTGGCCCTTGCAGCTGCTGACTGGCATTGGGCACTGTTGCCAAGTTTGTTATCTACAATTATTCCTAAATCCTTTTCATTAGTAGTTTTTTCCCAGGGAAAAAACATTTAAAGTATATGTTGCTTTGTTATTATTTTTCCCATAATGCATAACTTTACATTTGTCTATATTGAACCTCATTTGCCACTTTACTGCCCAGTCCCCCACTCTGTCCAAATCTTCCTGCAAAGAAAAAACATCAAGATTAGTCTTTATTGCCTTACCTAATTTAGTGTCGTCCGCAAACACGGAGACATGGCTCTCAGCACAAGGGGGCTGCAGTATTAGGGGCGAGGATGGCTAGAGGATTTGATGAGCTTTTAAACTAAGCGCTGGGGGGGAGGGTCAAGATTGGAAAGTGGGTCTAGCTATGGGAGAGGAGGAGGAAAGCAGTGGTGGGGTTAACATAGACCAAAGGGAGGTCCATATAATTAAACCTGCACACATTAAGTGTTTGTCAACTAAACAGAAAATGGGTAGTAATCTTAAATGTCTTTTAGCAAATGCAAGAAGCTTGACAAACAAAATGGGTGAGCTGGAGATACTGGTAAGTGCTGAACAGTATGATTTAATCGGAATCACAGAAACGTGGTGGGATGAGACCCACGACTGGTCAGTTGATTTACAAGGCTACTCACTTTTTAGAAAGGACAGAGTAAATAGAAAAGGGGGAGGGATTTGTCTGTATGTAAATCCTAAATTAAAGCCCAGTATTAAAGAAGGTGTGCATGATGTAACTGGAACTGACGTGGAGACACTGTGGGTGGAGATTAGCATACACACTAAAAAGAATCGCACATTACTTGTAGGTGTATGCTACAAGCCACCAAATATTAGCATTGATGGAGAAGATCAGCTTTTATTACAAATTGAAAAGTCTGCAAATATGAATGAAGTTCTAATCATGGGAGATTTTAATTACCCAGATATAGATTGGAAGTGTGGCACAACTTGTTCGGCTAGGGGCAGCAAGTTTCTGAACCTGCTTAATAACAAATTTATGACACAATTAGTAGACACCCCAACTAGAATGGATGCGTGTCTGGATTTGGTAATAACAAACAATGAGGAGCTTATCTCAAACATCCAAATAAGAGAACACTTGGGGAATAGTTCGCCAAATAGCATCGGTTGAACATTTAGACTGGGAACGATTGTTTTCTGGACTAAACACAGAAGACAAATGGAATTCATTTAAACACACATTACAAGAGTACACATCCCAATATATACCTTTGGGAAACAAATGCAAAAGACACAAATCAAAACCAATGTGGCTTACCGGTAACGTGAAACAGGAGATACAAAACAAGAAAATGGCATTCAAACATTATAAAAACATGGGATCAGCATTATCATTTATAGAGTACAAAGAGGCCAACAAAGCCTGCAAAAAGGCAATTAAAATGGCTAAATTGGAAAATGAGAAAAGGGTTGCCAAGGAGAGTAAAACTAACCCCAAAATGTTTTATAAATATATGTATGGAAAAAAGCTAAAGAGGGAAAATGTTGGGCCCTTGATATCCCAAATGGTAAATTTGGTAAGTGAGGACAGAGAGAAAGCAGACATTTTAAATACTTTTTTTTCTTCTGTTTATACTAAGGAAGAGTAGATGGAAGAGCCCCTGCTGCAGGAAGCTCTGTTAAGATAGACAAGGCACCAGGGCCAGATGGTATACACCCAAGGGTACTTAGAGAGTTAAGCATAATTCTAGCCAGACCACTATTTATGATCTTTAGGGATTCTTTCAGTTCAGGTAGAGTGCCAACAGACTGGCGAAAGACGGATGTGATTCCAATATTTAAAAAGGGATCAAAATCTCTGCCAGGTAATTATAGGCCAGTGAGTTTGACATCTGTAGTGGGGAAACTATTTGAAGGATTGCTAAAGGTATACACTCAAGAATACATCTTGAACCAGAATATAATTAGTAATAGTCAACATGGTTTTGTGAAAGACAGGTCTTGTCAAACAAACTTAATAACATTCTATGAAGAAGTCAGTAAAAATATAGATCTAGGTGTGGCAGTTGATGTGATCTATTTGGATTTTGCGAAAGCATTTGATACAGTTCCACACAAAAGGTTACTCTACAAATTGAGAGAAATAGGTATGGGGGCAAATGTATGTATTTGGATTGAAAATTGGCTAAAAGATGGAACACAAAGGGTTGTTGTAAATGGACAATCCTCAAATTGGACAAGGGTATTGAGCGGAGTCCCTCAAGGGTCTGTTTTGGGCCCTCTTCTTTTTAATTTGTTTATTAATGATCTGCCACATTGTGCTCAGATCTAATTATATTTTGGTTCAAGATGTACCCAAAGGACTTGCTGTCTGGTGGCCATAGCCATCCTCCAATAATACCTCACATGGGTCTTTTGATCCAGAACACCTAGAGATCATGTGACCCCAGTGTTTCTACTCAAAAGACCTGCCAGAAGTGTCGGACAGCATCAGAGACATCCTCCACCTGCGAGCACTCATGGAGGTTCCTTGCCTGTTGCCCTCTATTGCGCCAGGCAGAGTGGCCCTGACATTCACTCAACCTTTCTTGCTTTTAAAAAGAAGCAATAGCTATAGCCTCAATGTTCAAGAAAAAGTACTTCATATTGTAGCTTTTAGGTTTTTCTATTTTGTTTGTATTTTTAAAACTATAAATAAGCTTCTGGGTTTTGCACACCTTCACTAACCGGTAAGATTGCCTGGACTTTGTCATCCTGAAATGGCCCAAAGTGTAATAAAATTCTACAACTAAAATCTGGAGATTTGAAATGGATAATATGTGTGTCCCGAATTCATAGCATGTTTAGGGGTGCTCAGAACATGCTGGATAGCCGAAATTATATGTGTTTTATATTGAAACTGTCCGGATCTGAATACCTCCGATGCTTTGATCTCTGAATGGCTGGTCAACTTTTTCTGAAATTCAGCTACCTTGCCTGATCTGAATCCATTTTAGGCCAGATTAAGATATATTATATAAATTATGTTTAATATTATTATTTTTCTTATGTAACATAGTTGCTTAATGAAGTTGCTGTAGAACTGTAGAGCCTCCTGAATCTCCAGCTTTCATTTCTGTCCCATTTATCATAACAAGGTCGCTACGTAGACTACCAAGAAGCTGTATAGTACATAATAGATTATTCTTCTTATTATTAATACATATTTTTATTTAGAAAAGCAAAACTCATGTGCTTCATTCTAATCTACATATTTTCTTTTCTTTTCAATTCTATGGTCTATTTAAACTGTGCAAATTAAATGATACATTGTTTCTATTAGAAATGAAAGTCTGCATGAACAAGTAACATTTTGGAAATGTATGTTAATTTCATTAATCCTTTCCCAAACGTAAGCTATATATATGGACTCAACACCATGACACAGGATAATAAGAGAAAAAGTAATAATAAAGAACATTGTGTTAAGCTCTTTTAGTAATAGTGTGACTATAGTTTTTTTTTTCCTTTTAATCAGGGTCAATAATGGTCTTGACCCTAAATTTTCTCATCTTAATTTGAGTAAATAACATTTTCAAAGAGTGAAATCTAGAAATCTGACTTCCTATTCAAAGGACTTGTCATGTCAGGGTAGTTTAACCTGACCTGATCAAAAGTATTAACACAACGTGTTGGTTCCTTCCAACACAATATTGATTACTGAAACTGAACAGAGGAACAGTAGCATCTGGATCTGATAAGCATGGTCTGTTTGTACTTTAATAATAAAGCTATGGAAATTCTTTCTTTTTTTAAATAGTAGCATTTTTCAATACCTGATACTTATGAGCATGGAGTGACCTTGGTGACATATTTCATTACATTTCACATATTTTTTAGATTAAGGTATTGGGTGTCAGTATGTGAAAAAATGCATTTCTTTCTATGGGACTTACTGTGTTGTAAGCTGTAGTATTATTAATGCATTTTATAAAGTATTTTACATGAATAATGTTTGATTAATTGACAGGCTATTTTAATATAAAGTATGGGCCTTATTTCATTTTTAAAAATATTAAGGGTTATAATAGTAATTTAAAGAGACAGAGTTCTCTATGTCCCAGCGGGAAAAAGGGGGAGGGTTTGTACTTTGTAATGTAACTAGTCTAGCAACTAATCAGCATGTATCATCACATATCAAAATATGTTATTAAGACAGTGTAAAGGTGGAAGAAAAAGGTCATTATCTGTTATCTGGGGCATCCTGACAAATAGCCTACATGTCAATTTGTTTGTAGCCCTTATCAGTGATATGTGTAAAGTACTACCTGGGTTTATGGTAACATCTCCTGGATGTTGGGCAAAAGAAACATCCCCAGGACATAGATGCGTAGTGCATTTTGAGCAGATTGCCGCATTTACACACTAACTTACAGTTCATGCAAAAGGAGAGAAAGCATAGGATTTCTCCTATACCTGTAGTCTTGAATTTCATCAGATTAGACCGCAATTTGCTGATTTTGGTCGAAATATGAGGATTTTCATTTTCCAGATATGACTTAAAGAATTTCAAGGCAGATTTTAGGGCCAAAAAGTACATAAAAAATATTTTTAGGAGGTAAATTGACAAGGAAATTTCTAAATATATACCGAATTAGCATTTTTGAAAATGTGACTTAATTTTTTTTTTTAAGTATTCTATTATGGCTTGAATGGTGCAAATCCCTCATCAATCAACCTGTTATTTTAGTTGTCCTGTATTAAAACACATATATTAAAACCATATTAGACAATTAGTAACCTAAATAAAATTTAGGGGATTCACACCTGAATGAATATACATATATAACATAACATATGAATAACAAATATTATTTAGCACACAGACAAAACAGCTCTTGTGAAATACCAATCTATGGTCATCATCAACAAATTTTAGGATATTTGTACCCTTCTGCCATCATGTAACATTTATCAAAGTACCATTTTTTTTTCCAAAGTGAAGATGTCAACCCTGATTCCCAATGCACCATACTCCACTGTGGAAAATGAAAGGGTATCTTTACACACATGCTTCCAGAATATTGCACAATACTAGTCACCTATGGTAAATGGAGCATCAGGGTGCATAGTATTTATCCATAATGCTGCTCTGGAATAACTCATGAGGTATTCTAAATAAGTAATAATTATCCCCATGTTAATAAAAGTAAAATGTAAATATAGCTTTTACTCAATTGGCAAGTCATTTGAAAAATACATTTATATTATTTGGTTATGTTCATGATTAAAGGGACAATGCTATTTGCATAAGATGCAAAAAGATTACCTGTGCATTTAAAACAAACACACATATATATATAACATATGAAACTGGGTTTGTTTTCTCTATGTTTGAATTAATTGCATATAAAAGTAAAAATAAAATTAGGTGTCCATCTCCAGCATCCATTTTGAGTATTTTACCCAAAATGCAACATTCTCCAAAATCTTCCAGCAAGTCTCACTTTACAGCTGTGGCCAGAGCCTGCATGAAGATGTCATAAAATACACCCCTGCTCTCTTACTGACTCCTGTGTATCACTAGTGGGCAGGGCTAGGTGGCTGTGTACAACTTTTTTTTTTTTTTTACCTGCTTTTTAACACAAAGTGAGGAAATTGACCTGATCAAACAGGATCATAACTCTGCCCCCTATGATGTAATACTTACATTACCCTCCCATTCAATGCAAGTCTATGATCAGAATTCTGACTTATAGACATTATATATAGGCATTCTGTGTCCCCAGCCCCAAAGTGAGATACTAGTCCTGTAAAGTCTCTGGGGGGTGGCAGCCAAAAACACTATTTTTCACAAAATGGCAGCACCTAGTCACATTTGTTTAGTAAAATATTTAATAACGTAAACTCACATAACAAAAAAAAAAAAAAAAAAAGACATCTGAAATCAACAATGAAAAAAACCCCCAACCCTTTTCATTTTTGGTGTGAGTGTCCCTTTAAGTATTTCGATGTGATCTTGCTTATAAAAACTACAACATTTACTTGTATAAAGGGTCTCACCCAAAGTAAACAGAGCCACGACAGCATGGATAAAAGGTGCATAACTTAGGCAATAGTACAGTTTCAGAAAATCTTCTTTTAATAACATTGTCTGTACAGTGGGTAGAGACAGACAATAAAATGGCCTAATGCATTTCGTTTACTCATAGTAAGCTCTTTTGCTGAGTAAAATAGTACTTACACAAGGCAAAAGAATCAGATCGTTGGTCAGATATTACACAGTGTGAGAGAACTACAAAGAACTATAGCTAGCCCTGAAGAGTTTTTACTACTTAGGATTCAACGATCAAAGAAGATTATGTGTCACCATAATCAAAGACATTTCTGAGACCTTACTATTGCATTAAACAGATTGTCAAGAATTTTTCAAGTGTCTGATATTGTTTGTTAGTTCATTTTACAGCGAACTGTAGAAAATGGTTTCCTTTGGCTGTGACCAGCTTCTTTAATAAATACAGTATACGTTATATTTCTCAGTTTAGTCAAAACTTCAATTTGTCACTTTTAATCTTACATCGAAGTGCTTTAATTTCTGAATCCATTTTCACCAGCTGCTCTTTGACCTCTTCTATAATCAGAGCCACAAGGTCAAGAGAGCAATGGTTAGGAATTTGACACCATTTTAAACAACCAAACAACACAATAAAAATGACTTTCCTTTCCAATTGTAACTTTAATTTAATGCAGAACCCACCAAGGATTTACTTTAATTATAGCACATCCAAGCAGCTCAAATTCTATGTATATACACTTAACTTTAAGTATATTAGGAAAGGCATTTTTTGCACAATGTTTAGTTAATTTTGTGGGATTCATCTGAATTCTTCTAATGTTAAGTTAGTAGCCTTTTAATTACACCATAATATATATATATATTTTTCACCCAATGAGGCATAAAACTATTTTAATTAATTGATTTAGATTTTACTATCTGAGTCAGTCTATTGTGTATTTTCAAATGCACGTCCATAACTGGAATATGTTAGATATGTTCAGTTTGTTTTTTTTTTTAAATTCCAGATTATCCTGATCATTTTACACAGGAAGGGGACATTGCTCTTCCATTTTGGATAACATTTTATAATTACATATTGCTAATATCTGCATACATGCTATCTATGCCTCGAAAAACTGTTAATAGCAGCATTTCAGTTAATAACAGCATATTTGCCTATCACTCAGTTTCCAGTGTATTTACCATCTATAATGAATGTCCCAGTATGATTTATTCACCAACTATATGGTCTCCTGGTTCTGGCCTGGCATTGTGTTTACAATGGTTGGTTAAATTCAAACATATCTCTCCATGGTTTCTCTTGTCTCCAGTTAACATCTATATACCTTCTCTGATATGTCACTCACACACCTGAATGTAGAAGATATTATTAATTTCTTATTCATTTCTACAATGGTAAAATAAACAGAACAATAAACAGAGTAGGAGATATGATAGCGTGAAACAAATTGACATTTTGGGAAAACAATAATAATAAAAGCTTAGTCATTCATTTAATCTTCATATTTAAGATTGTATGTATTTATAAACCAAGCCTGGAGCCATACCAGTGTTTACTCTTCACTCAGCAATCACTCACACCATGCATCTGAACCTTCACCCAACTATTTTAGAAAGTCTACGTTGGCTATCAAAGAATAGTCAATGTAAAAATCTGAACCTATAGCTCCTTTTTTTCACTAGCAGTTCCACACAAAGTCACAGATGTCATCAGGAATAACATAAGACCAGGTCACTGTTCTAGGTAACATCATGTAAGCAACTACATAACTTATACAAATATAGCACAATACATAATCCAATACAAAATGATGCTTAATATACACATAAACAGAATAAACAACTTGTCTAAGTTATTACAAAATGTTAAGGGGTATCTATCAGTATTTGACAAATATATTTATATCACAAGAACATCTTACCAGATATTATTATACAAATCCGTAAGGAATGTCACAATCTTAAATGTTCATTTTGTATTATAGCTAAAGCACTGTATCAAATGGTTAAATGGCAATTAGAAGTATACAGGGTGTTTGTACCCTAAGCTAAGTCAACATTTGATATAAAACCAAAATAGACACTTATCTAAAAGTATTTTCTAAATATTTTGAACATCCTATTAAAAACTGTCAATTGAAAATGTTAGATTACCTAAACATTTAAATTAAGATATTACAAAACAGATACAAAGCATTTATTTTACAAAAATGTTGCTGGCTCCACTGTACAAGTAAACATGTAATTAAGGATTATCAAGTAGACTGGAAAAGATAACAAAGTTTTATAGTGTAGTAAATATTTGCATCCAAAAATTTTGCTTAAAATCTACTGCAATGCAACACATAAATTCTACTGCAATGCAACACATAAATGTAGTGAAGAATGAAGCTCACTATTAATAAGAGCAGAACTACAAAACTCTGCCACTGCCAGCATGTATTTTTATATACTGTGCCATTTTCTCAGAAAAGTTGTTTTTGCTGGGGTTTCTTTTTACTATGCCACTGCTGCTGCCAACAGGATGCTTGATAAATAAGGAGCACAGTTATCACATCTGTATATAAACACATGGTGCCATGATTTCACAAGTATTATTTATTTAAAATCTTGAATGTATAATTGCAAATTATATTAATCACATTTAGAGTTTTAAATTATGATACCGTGCATTATACATACCACTGAACAATGGACATTTCCGAGACACAGCTGCTGTTAAAATTTCTCATCACATAACAGTCTTGCAAACTACCTAGACTTCCACCTACTGAATTATTCTTGCGCTTGTGATCCTGATTCTGTTCCCCAATTTCTGCTGTTTTCCTGCCTTCCCTGACCATGGGAATGCTGTTGACTACTGTTCACTTTAAACAGTGCCTATGTTATTGTCCATTGGAAGTTCTTTCATTCATCTAAGCCTCTGCAGTTACTGGTGCAATAGAACAGGTGGGCCTCTTCCCACAAATTGGCCTATTTTATGTGCTGGATAATAATGCCTAAATACTCTTTCTCATGGCATATACAGCAATACACTTTGTGCTTTCGGACGGAAATTTTAGGTGCATGTGTTTATACATCTAGGGTTTAATTTGCAATTTTTTTCAAGAAATTGTATTATGTGGTAACATACATTTTACAATGAAAGCCTGACCTGCTTTTTGGGCTACAAGGATGATGTGCTTGACAATATAAACTAACCTGCATGTCAAATCTTTCACATACAGCTGGACTGCAAAATGTCATTAATTACAAATGGAATCTCTAATTCACCATATTACATTCTACCTGTGTAGCTCCTGTATTATTATGATTTAATGTTTTTTACAAAAAACTTTAGAATGATGACAGATAGGATTTAATTTACCTTGACAAAGGTAAGTAGAGGACATTCCACAATGTGGGTCAGAGTATCATAGGACAATCAAAAAGTAAACTGCAAAATCTAAGGCACCATTAAAGTTATTAAACCCCAATTTTGCGTTAGAAGTGGAGAATCATATTTCCAAAAAATAAGCTGAGATGGCTGACAAGCATAGCTGAGTTTGATAGCTAGTGAATATACACAGGAAAAATGATAGGGCCTATGCAGCATTTCAAACTTATTAAGCTTTTCTGTGAACCATGCCATCAGGGTGAGTTACTGTTCATGATATGTATTTGCAGGAGACCGGTATGATTGGTCTTGTTTTATTCTTATGCCCAGAGTATTTCAACAAATGTAAGGTCACAGTTTTGAATTTTGCTCCCCTGCATTTTACAAGTCAGTTGTGAAAGTGACATATTTGGGTTCTGCATATTTATATGTGTGTAATTTATATATCCTTAGAAGGCCGAGAATGATCCTGCTATAACACTGGACAAAGGTATTGTCAACACTTTCAGGGTAAAGAGAGATATTGTAGTCACTTTTGTTTTTATTTCTCCAGGATATTTTATATAAAACAATATGGATTTCATTTCTTAAAACTTGAATTAAAAAGTTCAGCGATTTTTTTCCTTCTTTTTATCCTGGGACTTGAGTGAAAATAACAAGGTTGCTTGCAATGCTTTGATCATTAGTGTAGCACTCAGTGCTTTGGACGTGTTTATCAGTGTCCTCTTTCCATATGTCTGTCAAGCCACAGCTTAATAAAGACCATTCCATTCATGAGTTTCTTCTTCTTCTTCTTTTTGTGCTGAGTGTTGGTACATATATAAATATATATAAAAAGTTTCAATGTTTTTAAAGTTTTCTTATATTGCTTTCCAGGCCTACTAAGGTTACTCCTATTACCAAAGTTAAATATGTGCATGGTAAATAAACGTATGTTTCTGAGTCAGCCAATAAGACATCTCTTACTGTCTTTTGATTACCAGGGTTTAAGAATAGGAGCACTTACCGTATTTATCGGCGTATAACACGCACTTTTTCTCCCTGAAAAAAATCTAAAACTTACCTCGTTCCTGCTGTCCCCCGGTGCTCTGAAGGTGCGTGGCTGTGAGGGAAGCGTTGTGAGCTTCCCTCCAGCCGCTGGGTCAATAAAGTGTGTTTTTTTTTAAACAAACTTTATTGTTCCACGCGGCTGGAGGGAAGCTCACAACGCTTCCCTCACAGCCACGCAGCTTCAGAGCACCGGGGGACAGAGCAGGAACGAGGTAAGTGCTGGGGTCTGGGGAAGGGAGGGGGAGGAGGGTGGCATAACGAGCATACTAAGGGGCAATATCCTGGCATATTGGGGGCAATATCATGGCATATTAAATGGCATATTGGGGGCAATATCATGGCATATTAAATGGCATATTGGGGGCAATATCCTGGCATATTAAAATGACATATTGGGGGCAATATCCTGGCATATTAAAATGGCATATTGGGGGCAATATCCTGGCATATTAAAATGGCATATTGGGGGCAATATCCTGGCATATTAAAATGGCATATTGGGGGCAATATCCTACATATTAAATGGCATATTGGGGGCAATATCCTGGCATATTAAATGGCATATTGGGGGCAATATCCTGGCATATTAAAATGGCATATTGGGGGCAATATCCTGGCATATTAAAATGGCATATTGGGGGCAATATCCTGGCATATTAAAATGGCATATTGGGGGCAATATCCTGGCATATTAAAATGGCATATTGAGGGCAATATCTGGCATATTAAAATGGCATATTGGGGGCAATATCCTGCATATTAAATGGCATATTGGGGGCAATATCCTGCATATTAAATGGCATATTGTGGCAATATCCTGGCATATTAAATGGCATATTGGGGGCAATATCATGGAATATTAAATGGCATATTGTGGCAATATCCTGGCATATTAAAATGGCATATTGGGCTTCAAAGTTCTTTATGTGAAATTTAAGTTTTTTTCCTGAAATTTCCTTCTTAAAATGAGGTGCGTGTTATACGCCGGCGCGTGTTATAAGCCGATAAATACGGTATTTGTTTTTAAAAAAATGTATGCCAGTGTAGATTTTTTGGAGATAGGTATATTATTTTTTATTTTCTATGGATGACTCTTTTCCCTTGGCCAGCAATCGAGGATCCAGGGTTCGTCATTTGCAGGCAGGGGCGGATCCAGAGTCTGATCTCGGGAGGGGCACATGTCCGTCTGTTTTTTCCTCTCTCCCATGTCCGTGTGTCTTTTCCTCTCTCCCATGTCCGTGGGTCTTTTCCTCTCTCTCATGTCCTTCTGTAACGCTCCTCTCCCTTCCCATGTCTGTCGCACTCCTCTCATTCACCGTGTCCGTCTGTCTCTCTTCCTTCCATGTCCGTTTCTCTCCTCTTCTTTCCCATGTCCGTCTTTGTATCCTCTTCTTTTCCATGTCCGTCTGACTCTCCTCTTGTTTCCCAGCTCTCTGTCTCTCCTCTCCCATCCCATGTCTGTCTGTCTCTCCTCTCCCATGTCTGTCTGTCTCTCCTCTGCCATCCCATGTCTGTCTCTCCTCTACCATCCCATTTATGTCTCTCTCTTCCCATTTATGTCTCTCTCCTCTCCCTTCCCATGTCTGTCTGTCTGTCTCCTCTACCTTCCCATGTCTCTCTCTATTCCTATGACTGTCTCTTTGTCCCTCTAAACATGTATGTGTCTCTCCTCTTCCCAATAGCTGTCTCTTTTCCTCCTCTCCCCCGTCTGTGTTCTCTCCTGTCGCCCCCACCCGTCAGTGTTCTCTCTTCTCCTCCATAAATGTTCTCTCCTCTCTCTCCCCCATCAGTGTTCTCTCCTCTCTCCCCCCCCGCCATCAGTGTTCTCTCCTCTCTCCCCACGTGTTCTCTCCTCTAGGCAGACAAAATTTGAGCACCCCCAATCCCCACTATGCACACCCACGACATGACCCATAACCCACGTTGCACACCAAGGACATGCCCCATCACCCCATTTACATGCCTCCATCACCCAATTACATACACATTGCCAATATTATTTGCCATTAATATTCCCCAGCCAATTTGCCCAATAATATGCCAGTATTATTTGCATTAATATGCCCCTGCCAATTTGCCCAATAATATGCCAGTGTTATTTGCCATTTAATATGCCCCTGCTAATTTGTCAAATAGTATGCCAGTGTTATTTGCCATTTAACATGCCCCTGCCAATTTGCCCAATAATATGCCAGTTTTAGTTGCCATTAATATGCCCAGCCAATTTGCCCAATAATATGCCAGTGTTATTTGCCATTGAATATGCCCCTGCCAATTTACCCAATAATATGCCAGTGTTATTTGCCATTTAATAAGCCCCTGCCAATTTTCCCAATACTAAGCCAGTGTTATTTGCCATTATTAAGCCCCTGCTGATTTTCCCAATACATCCCCCCATCTTCCCAGCACTTACCTTTCCCTGGTGGCTAGTGGCAGGCAGCATGGTCTCCTCCATGCTGCCTGTTCGGGTGCCTGCCGGTTGGGCAGAGAGGGCACGTGACCGGCGAGCATCTAACGTTAGAGCGCCGGTCACGTGACCTATCAGCACTCGAAGGTGCAGCCTGGCAGGCAGAGCGATGGTGAGGGGGATCTTCTGATCTCCTCTCACCTCCGTCTCTGCCTCAAGCGTGTTTTTTTTTTTTTTAAAGCAGCGTTTTTTTTCTTACTTTTCTCGGGCTCGGGCAATTGCCCCATTGCCCCCCCCCCTAAATCTGCCACTGGTTACAGGTATATTTCTCCTCACAGGGCACCTTTTGTGTGCCACGGGTTGGCAGTGAAGAAGGCTATTATTTTATTAGGGGCAATGGGCACAGCACCAGCCCAAAGCCCTGGAAGTGCTTTATTTAATTTTAATCTGGTCTTGGGGCATAACGCCAGCCCAAACCACGGCTAGGGCATTTATCTATTTTAATTGGGACCGAAAGGAATACCGTCAGCCTGTGGGTCCAGGGGGGGGGGGGGGGGGGCATTATTGTATTTAATTTGTCTCCTTGGGCAATCATTTCTTGAATTTTATTGTATGCGGGCATGGCATCAGCCTGAAGTCATTTGGGGCCATTTTTTTTAAATTAAATGGGACCAGTTGGAGGCCCCTGGGGGACCAGCAATTAAAAAATGTTGGGGGGAGATGCTAGGTGACAGGGGGTGGATATTGACCCCAATCCCCTAACTAAATGGTAGCACAGAAAAAGAGAATAACTGCATTTTATGCTAAACACCGTTATCATAATAATAGTGCTAACACTAGATAACACTCTGGATATTTGTGGTCCTCGTTACAGTTCCTTCAGTGATAACGTGTGGTTTTCAAACTTTAACATTTGCCAGCCTTAATGGCCAGCATAGAATCTATCCCATTATCTTGACCATGTCTCATTTAAAGGTATTGTTAGAGTTTACTTTCCAGCCTTCAGAAACACACACAATATCATTGTTAGCCGTATTTACCAGAATCCCTTGCAGTGGTGGTAGAACTGAAAGTTTAGGATTTCTGTGGAAAAGCAAGTCTTTTTTGGCTTGTCTGGTGTGTGTATTTGTGTTTATATTGCTATCCCCAGTCTTCAGAAAGGAGAGAGCTTCAAACCAGCAAAACATTACTTTTAATATAAAGCTTTGGTCTAAATCAATACAAAGTTATTTGGTAATAAGGAAAGAACTTCCCTTGTTAGATAATAGCAGAAATCATTTAAAAGTAGCTCTTTTGAAAATTTGTAAAACAGATTATGTTCTTAAAAAACTTTTGGCCTTTAGTTTGCATGTTTAGCACCACATCCCATTAAATCTGTGTTTGATGTTCCTGGGATTTGTTAAAAATGTGATAATACCTAAGCAGATAAAAGATTATATACTTTATATATATAGAACAGAGATTTGTTCCGTGCTGGATGTAGTATATTAATTGGCCACCTACAGAGAGACTGTTTAACATTTACAATGTCTTTAAACTGCTATCCAGGCAGAAGAGAATAAGGCTCAATTTGCAACATTTCTGGAATATATTTAAACAATGTGTGCTGCCTGAGTCACATTACATTTACCCCCAAAGACAGGTTGTGTACAAATGTAATAGATTGTCCTGCAGAATAGAATGCAAAATTAACAAAGGGAAATTCAAAACATTATGAATATAAATATATATATATATATATATATATATATATATATATATATATATATATATATATCTTTAAATAAATATGTATAGATATACATAAAGATTTGAAAAAAATAGGAGCACTCATGGGACTTAATAGTAGTATATAAAGTAGCAAAATGATATATTATTTATATATATATTGAAACATTGATTTTCTACATGGAATAAAGCCTACATCAATTTGATGTTTGATATTTTTCTCAACCCTTCAGTTACGGTCATTGGATATGCACCATGGTTCAGAATTTGCTATTAAGTGTGTCTCTCATTTTTTTGTATTGTTTACATATTTAGATATATACATACACACAAATACACCAGTCTACATATATATATATCTACTGTATAACCCACTGTACAATGGCCAAGAAGAAAAATACCTTTGACCCGACAAGCTAGTCCAGAGCTAAAGGAAGTGTGAGATGAGTGTGACACTCTCCTTGAGTGTAACTGTGAGGAGCTGCACACTTTATACTGTATTACCGATCATGCACAGCTTGCAACGTCAGGTCTCGGTCTCTTGCTTAGGTAAACTGAATATTCAGCCAATCATAGGTGGTACTGGGATATAAAGCCATATCCTTGCCCCTTAGCCTTACACAAGGCAGCTTGCTAGCCAACAATGGTGGAAGCACACACAGGGAATGCCATCAAAAGCCCAAGAAGGTAAGGACGCTAAATACTTTATACATTATATGTTACATTATTACATAAAATGATGTAACATACCAAAGAAATATATTACAGTGTAAGTTGTCCTTTTTCTGCCACGTATGGTGTCTATGAAGTTGTATGTTGTGTAGACTTCCTGAACTGTCTAAGGTTGACGAAGTATTAACAATTTATTTCATATTTATTTAATATTTTGTTGTTTTGCAAGTAAAGAAGCAGAAGTTGTTTCCTAAAGTATGTATATTTTTAAATTGTTTTTCATTAGCAATAAAGAAAAATACCATTACATATAAAAGATACATAGATTTATAAATACATTTGCTGTGTTCCGTGCTTTCCTTTTGGTTTATGTATCAAACAGAAAGCAAGACACACAGATCTTCAGTCTTCGACCGGAAAAGTCTGGAGAGAGACGCTTTATTTAATGGTAGAATTTAGATTACATAAATATGGAGTGACAGGTAGGGGGTCTGGTCCCATAGGGGGAGAGCTGATAAATAAGTCTTATCACTCTAAGAGGCCTTTAGTATAATTATTAGATCATACTTTGTTGCAATTTTAACCAAATATTTTTAAATATGTGTAGTTGATTTTTAGATCTGTAGTATCCCGCTTCCATAGAGCATTGAATATTCATTTGATTACAGATCTCCCACCAATAAGGGGGTCTTTAGATTTCCATTTTTAGGCAATGCAAAGTTTTGCAGCCATAAAGATTTGAATCAATAAGAATTTCTAGTTTTTATTACAGTTTGGGAGATCCAGATGACACTGGAACATTTGGGGAGCAAGTCATTGGTTATGGGAAAATATATTCTTAATAAAAATGTTGATCTTTCCAAGAAATGTTTCTAGAGTCGAGCAAGACTGCCACATATGAAACATTGTACCATTTTCAACATGTTTTTGAAATTGAAGGAGAGAATTCACTTAATCTCATGGGAGTCAAATACCATCTGTGATATAATTTATAGTAGGTTTCCTGTAGGGTCAGGCTATGAGGACTTTTCCTTGCCAAGTTATAAGCAATTAGCCAGTCTTCAAGATAATATTCCTAATTCAGATCTGCCTCCCATTTTAGTATGGAGTTTGCTTTATGGTTAGGTGTTATCTCAGGAGTTATCTCAGATAATACATTTCATGATCTTAGAGATTAATAATAATAATCTCTATAATTAAATAATTAAATAATTAATTAAGCTGTAATGATAGGTAGAAGGGTTGAACTTGATGGACTTGTGTCTTTTTTCAACCTAAATTACTATGTTACTATGTTACTATGTTAGAGATTAATATTGTGTTATGATGTGTTAAAGTGAAGTCCTCGACCGAAGGATCAGGCCAACTCTCTTGACAAATGTTTTAAGTCTTAAGTAGGCAAAACACTCAGACTGGGGAAGATTATATGTAGATATTAAACTAGTAAATGGGAGAAGATGACCATGGAGGCAAATCTGAAAGACCCTCCCTATCCCCCATCAACATTGTGATGCCTTATTCTTTTTTACCCATATCCCTTCTGGTTTTCTGTACCCCCCCCCCCCCCCATTATATTCCAATAAAAACAAATTATAGCAAAACATATCTGAGAGAGTTTTGATATTCCCTTGTTTTCCCATATTTTAATATCAAAGTCATGTAAATAGCAAGTGTATCTATAGGTGAAGTAAGTAATGCACCACTTAGGATCCCAAGATTTTTTTAAAGTATAAAGTATATATTTTTCTTTCCAAACCTTTCCAAAAACCTATTGTGATTGACTGCCACATAAATGTTTTGACTAGGGAGCCGGCAGCTAAACCAGTAGAAAATGTATATATTGAAGTACTTAAGAGGTGTAATCTTTATTGAGATGCTCTATAGGGGGTAATCTATCTTTATAGTTTTAAAAGTGCATTCAGTTGTAATAAACATAGTGACACAGGATATCCTAAGGCATTTTTAAAAAAAATTCTTCCCTTCCATCAGATAACGTAATTGTGGTTATCTGACAATGTTCTGCATTTTATGTACTGAGACACAGAGATAGGAGTTTATTCCCTTTTTTAACATAATATATGTATTGAAAAGAAAAACACTTCTTTTAAGAAATCATATTACAATATTTCACTGTAGCAGGGCTCTCAGTCTTTTCACTTTGTCTAATTTGTTTCTCTCAGGGGGCACCCACCCCCACTTTAAAAAAAAGTAGTTTATGATGCAGGGCATCGGATTTGTGTGTTTAACACACAGAGCTTATGCGGCTCGCAGCTCCTCCGCGCTTCAAGTAAGAATGGGAGGGGGAGGGAGAACAAAGGAGGAGGTGGAGAGAACGGAGGGGGAGAAAACAGAGGAGGGGAGAAGAAGACAGAAAAGGGGTGAGAGAACACATATGGGGAAAGAACAGAGATGGGGACGAGGGGTAGAAAGAACAGAGATGTGGGAGGAGGGGAAGAGAGAACAGAGATGGGGGAGGGGGAGAGACAACAGAGATGGGGAGGAGGGAAAGAGAGAACAGAGATGGGGAGAGAGAACAGGTCAGGGGGTTGAGGGGGAGAGAGAACAGATATGGGGAGAGGGAAAGCGATATGGGGAGGAGAAGGAGAGGGAAAGCGATATGGGGAGGGGAAGGAGAGGGAAAGAGATTTGGGGAGGGGGAGGTGAGGGAAAGACATATGGAAGGAGGAGAGATAATACCTATGGGGAGGGGAAGGAGAGGGAAAGAGATATGGGGAAGGGGTAAGAAGTGCCCCCTGGGGTGTTGCGCCCTGTCCGGAAAGAAGTATGAAAGGGAAAGATATATGGAGAGGAGAGGTAAGAGATATGGGAAGGGGAAGGAGAGATAAGAGATATGGGGAGAGGGAAATATGATATGAGGAGAGGGAAAGAGATATGGGGAGGGGAAGGAGAGATAATCAATATGAGAAGAAGGAGAGATAACATTCAAATCTTTCTTCATGCATTTCACTGACATTAACAGGCTATGCTTAATTTGACTCAATTCAACTACTTTATTTTCACATTAGGCAGTCAGTAAATAATATGAAAGCTGCACATTGGACATTGACAAATTTGGTCTAATTCATCGGTTAACCTCTTGGAAAACCCCAAGGACAAAAACACTAAAATGATGATTTTGTGTTCCTGGCCTCTATCACGGAGTGATTGGAAGTTAATAACACAGACACAGAGACCTGATCAGGTCTTCACAGACCCCATGGGTCACTGCCAAAATATTGCGATACCACACAATGCCACTTGTCCGAGCCCAGACCGCTGCAATGGGATCAGCAGCACAAAAATAGGATATTCTATGCTGTCATATGGGGGGTTGAGTCCTGTATTTTAGGGGTTAAATTTGGCAGCTGAGTTGTTTTCTTTTCAGTACAGAGTGTAACACAGAGCTTGACTTCACAGGATACAGTAAAAAGCTGGAGAGTGTCACAGAGAGCTTGCACTTCACTGGTTATAGTAACAGGCTGGAGAGTGTAACACAGAGCTTGCACTTCACTAGATATAGTGACAGGCTGGAGAGTGTAACAGAGAGCTTGCACTTCACTGGATATAGTAACAGGCTGGAGAGTGCAACACAGAGCTTGTACTTCACTGGAAATAGTAGCAGGCAGGCCCGCCATCAGGGGGTGATGGGCGATACTGGCGTCGCGGGTCACGCCAGAAAAAAAAAATCCCCTTCTCTTAAGCAGGTCCACGGCTGTGAGGGAAGCGTTGTGCGCCGAGCGGCTGTAGGGGAGCGCACAACGCTTCCCTCACAGCCGTGGACCTGCAGAGCACCGGGAGACAGCAGGAAGGAGGTAAGTACTAGGGAAGAGGGGAGGAGGGTGGTAGATAACGAGCATACTGAGGGGCAAAATCCTGGCATATTAAATGGCATTATCCTGGCATATTAAATGGCATAATCCTGACATATTAAATGGCTTAATCCTGGCATATTAATTGGCATTATCCTGGCATATTAAACAGCATAATCCTGGCATATTGGCATTATCCTGGCATATTAATTGGCATTATCCTGGCATATTAAATGGCATAATCCTGGCATATTAAATGGCTAAATCCTGGCATATTAAATGGCTAAATCCTGGCATATTAATTGGCTAAATCCTGGCATATTAAATGGTATAATCCTGGAATATTGAGGGGCAAAATCCTGGCATATTAAATGGTATAATTCTGGCATATTAATTGGCTAAATCCTGGCATATTAAATGGTATAATCCTGGCATATTGAGGGGCAAAATTCTGGCATATTAAATGGTATAATCCTGGCATATTGAGGGGCAAAATCCTGGCATATTAATTGGCTAAATCCTGGCATATTAATTGGCATAATCCTGGCATATTAAATGGCATAATCCTGGCATATTGAGGGGAAAAATCCTGGCATATTAATTGGCTAAATCCTGACATATTAATTGGCATAATCCTGGCATATTGGCATTATCCTGGCATATTAATTGGCATTATCCTGGCATATTAAATGGCATAATCCTGGCATTTTAATTGACATTATCCTGGCATATTAAATGGCATAATCCTGGCATATTAAATGGCTAAATCCTGGCATATTAAATGGCTAAATCCTGGCATATTCATTGGCATTATCCTGGCATACTGAGTGGCTAAATCCTGGCATATTAAATGGCATAATCCTGGCATATTAAATGGTATAATCCTGGCATATTGAGGGCCCAAATACTGGCATATTAAATGGCTAAATCCTATCATATTAATTGACTAAATCCTGGCATATTAAATGGTATAATCCTGGCATATTGAGAGGCAAAATCCTGGCATATTAAATGGTATAATCCTGTCATATTGAAGGGCAAAATACTGGCATATTAAATGGCTAAATCCTGGCATATTAATTGGCTAAATCCTGGCATATTAAATGGTATAATCCGGGCATATTGAGGGGCAAAATCCTGGCATATTAGATGGCTAAATCCTGGCATATTAATTGGCATAATCCTGGCATATTAAATGGCATAATCCTGGCATATTGAGGGGCAAAATCCTGGCATATTTATTGGCTTAATCCTGACATATTAATTGGCATAATCCTGGCATATTAATTGGCATAATCATGGCATATTAAATGACATAATCCTGGCATATTGAGGGGCAAAATCCTGGCACATTAAATGGCAAATTCCTGGCATATTGAGGGGCAAAATCCTGGCATATTACATGGCAAAATCCTGGCATATTGAGGATCAGAATCCTGGCATATTAATTGGTAAAATCCTGGCATATTATATGGCAAAATCCTGGCATATCAATTGGTAAAATCCTGGCATATGGAGGAGCAAAAGCCTGGCATATTATTTGGCAAAATCCTGGAATATTGAGGGGTAAAATACTGGCATACTGAGGGGCAAAATACTGGCATATTAAATGGCATATTGAGGGGCAAAATACCAGCATATTAAATGACATATTGAGGGGCAAAATACTGACATATTAAATGGGAAAAGAATGGAATTTTGAAGGGCAAAATCCTGGCATATTAAATGGCAAAATACTGGCATATTGAGGGGCAAAATACTGGCATATTGAATGGCAAAATACTGGCATATTAAATGGCAAAAGAATGGATTATTGAGGGAAAAATACTGAATAATTGAATGGCAAAATATTACTGGCATATTGAGTGGCAATATATTACTGGCATATTTACCAACTGCTCCCAACCACCCTCCATATTACATTAGACCGGGATAACATTCTTGTAAGGCTAGGTGGGGCGAGTGGGAGATATTGTTGATGAACTCCACACAGACTCAGAGTGGTAGAGAGAGAGAGTTAGAAGATTAGCAGGATTTAGAATGCTAATAGATGAGCCCACCTCTTTCTGCTGGACCCTCCTCCCATAGCCAATCTTCCAGTGACACTCACAGAGACCAATGTGATAAGGGTAAAGGGCATTGCATTAGGAGATTAGAAGTAATTAGCAACAACCTCTACTGGTTCAAAATCGATATGGCCATGTAGTCTGCAGAGAAGAAACTCCATTATTGCATGAGACCATATTTGCCTCCCTGAATACAGAATGGTTACAAAAAAGAACATACTTGTGCCCTTCAAATCCCTGTATAAGAACACTTAACCACTGAACTTCATTGGCATACAGTTGGTTGTCAATCCTTCCTCCCTTGAGCATTATACCCCAGTCTGTTTTTAAAAAAAAAAATTATAAGTACATTTACATAATGTAAGATATTTACAGGTATTTCTACATATCTACCTATATACATGCTGATATTTTCAAAATATTAAATATTTTAAAGAATATAAGAATATGCAGTTTTATTTTCCCTCAACTATTACAATTTTCCAAATTCTTCCTGTATTTAATCTTTGACATTTGGTTCATCCACCTTAATGTCAAATGTAATTGCTGGTCACTGTTGAAAATAAATGAGATCATCACATTATAATTATAGGATGACATTGAATAATGATTCAAGATAAGACACTAAAGACAACATACACAGAAAATATGTTTCTTATTAGGTCACCCTACTCCATGATTAATCTTTTCAGAGTGTTTTAATATCTCTCCTTCTTTTTTTTCTCCTAATACCCTTATGCAGATTTTATGAATTTACTTACTGTCTTTTCTGCTGTCACTTCTGCTCAAATCACTTGTCATACAGCTGTTTTTCCACCCTTGTACACTCATTCTTCAAAGTATAAAAAGGACATGGCTACACTTTATAGAGGATAAAAAGATGTCTACATATTATACTAGCCAAATAGACATTAATATTTAGTTGGTTCCCACCCTTGCAGTTATTCTGAGAAGGCTTTCCACAAGTTTTTTCATGTTTCTGTGGGGATTTTTGCCAATTCATCCAGTAGAGCATTTGTGAGGTCAGGCACTGAAGCTGGATGATAAGGCCTGGTTCGCAATCTCCGTTCCAGTTCATCCCAAAGCTTTTTGATGGGGTTGAGGTCAGGGCTCTGTGCAGGCCAGTCAAGTTCTTTCACACCAAACTCATCCAACAATGTCTTTATGAACCTTGTTTTGTCCAGTTGGTCATGGTCACTGGAAAAGAAAAGGGCCTTTCCCAAACTGTTAAAACAAAGGTGGTCCAAAATGTCTTGCTGTAATATTAATATTTCCCTTTACTAAAGGTAAGGGGCCTAGCCCAAACCCTGAGAAACAGTCCCATTCCATTATCTCTCTTCCACCAAACTTTACAGTTGGAACAATGCAGTCAGGCAGTTAATGTTCTCCTTGCAAACCCAGACTTACCCATCAGACTACCAAACAGTGAAGTGTGATTTGTCACTCCACGGAACACATTTTCACTGCTCCGCAGTGCGGCAGCAGTGTCCTTTACACCATTCAATTCGACAACTGACATTGTACTTGGTGATGTAAGGCTTGCATATAGCTTCTAGGCCATGGAAACTCGTTCTATGAAGCTCCCACCACACAGTTTTAGTGCTGATATTAATGTCAGTGGAAGTTTGGAACTCTTCAGCTATGGAATCAGCAAAGCATTGGTATCATGCACCTCAGCACTCGGTGACCCCACTCTGTGACTTTAGGCTTCGTGACCAAGTTGCTGCTGTTCCTAAACGCTTCTGCTTTCCAATAATACCACTTACAGTTCACCATGGGATATCAAACAGGGATGACATTTCCTGAACTGAAATTGCAAAGATGGCATCCTATCACAGTACCACATTTGATTTCACTGAGCTCTTCAGAATGTCTCATTTTTTCACAAATGTTTGTAAATGCAGACAGCCTGGCTAGGTTACAGATTTTATACACCTGTGGCAATGGGTCTGATTGAAACACCTGAATTCAATAATTCAGTAATGTATCCCAATACTTTTGTCCATACAGTGTATGATTTCCCCACTTGCTTAACCTGCTGCCATACACTAAGCACAATGGCATGAATTTTGTGACAGGCGGATATGTGTGCATCCATTTTGCCTGCAACTTGGAGCATTCTGGCAGCCATAACTAAGGAGACATCTTCAGGTAAGTATCGCTCTTAATAGCTTAGTGACCGGACTGTTTTGAAAATGTTGTACCCTTCGTGACAATGACTGTTTTATAACTTCTGCAGTGTTTGTGTTTAGCTGTAATTTTCTGCTTTATTACTTGATGTTTAAGGGTTTTCTTAAGATACCATTATTTTTATCATAACATATAATTTACTATAAAAACAAATCATAAAATATGATGTAAAAAAAACACTTTTTGTAACTTTGACCATAAAAATCTTTTATACAATTACAAATGGTAAAAAAAGAAATGGCAATGTTTACATGTTTTTCGGTTATTTTTGCAAGTTATGGGGCAATAACCTAAAGTATTGTTCTTTTGTTTCCTAATCATAATCTCAGTGACCTTTTGACCCCAACCCTAACCCTAAATCTAACCCTAGCACTAACCCTAAATCTAAGCCATCTGTAATCTCGTTCTAGTATTAATTTAGATCTACAGGGAGTGCAGAATTATTAGCCAAATTAGTATTTTGACCACATCATCCTCTTTATGCATGTTGTCTTACTCCAAGCTGTATAGGCTCGAAAGCCTACTACCAATTAAGCATATTAGGTGATGTGCATCTCTGTAATGAGAAGGGGTGTGGTCTAATGACATCAACACCCTAAATCAGGTGTGCATAATTATTAGGCAACTTCCTTTCCTTTGGCAAAATGGGTCAAAAGAAGGACTTGACAGGCTCAGAAAAGTCAAAAATAGTGAGATATCTTGCAGAGGGATGCAGCACTCTTAAAATTGCAAAGCTTCTGAAGCGTGATCATCGAACAATCAAGCGTTTCATTCAAAATAGTCAACAGGGTCGCAAGAAGTGTGTGGAAAAACCAAGGCGCAAAATAACTGCCCATGAACTGAGAAAAGTCAAGCGTGCAGCTGCCACGATGCCACTTGCCACCAGTTTGGCCATATTTCAGAGCTGCAACATCACTGGAGTGCCCAAAAGCACAAGGTGTGCAATACTCAGAGACATGGCCAAGGTAAGAAAGGCTGAAAGACGACCACCACTGAACAAGACACACAAGCTGAAACGTCAAGACTGGGCCAAGAAATATCTCAAGACTGATTTTTCTAAGGTTTTATGGACTGATGAAATGAGAGTGAGTCTTGATGGGCCAGATGGATGGGCCCGTGGCTGGATTGGTAAAGGGCAGAGAGCTCCAGTCCGACTCAGACGCCAGCAAGGTGGAGGTGGAGTACTGGTTTGGGCTGGTATCATCAAAGATGAGCTTGTGGGGCCTTTTCGGGTTGAGGATGGAGTCAAACTCAACTCCCAGTCCTACTGCCAGTTCCTGGAAGACACCTTCTTCAAGCAGTGGTACAGGAAGAAGTCTGCATCCTTCAAGAAAAACATGATTTTCATGCAGGACAATGCTCCATCACACGCGTCCAAGTACTCCACAGCGTGGCTGGCAAGAAAGGGTATAAAAGAAGAAAATCTAATGACATGGCCTCCTTGTTCACCTGATCTGAACCCCATTGAGAGCCTGTGGTCCATCATCAAATGTGAGATTTACAAGGAGGGAAAACAGTACACCTCTCTGAACAGTGTCTGGGAGGCTGTGGTTGCTGCTGCATGCAATGTTGATGGTGAACAGATCAAAACACTGACAGAATCCATGGATGGCAGGCTTTTGAGTGTCCTTGCAAAGAAAGGTGGCTATATTGGTCACTGATTTGTTTTTGTTTTGTTTTTGAATGTCAGAAATGTATATTTGTGAATGTTGAGATGTTATATTGGTTTCACTGGTAAAAATAAATAATTGAAATGGGTATATATTTGTTTTTTGTTAAGTTGCCTAATAATTATGCACAGTAATAGTCACCTGCACACACAGATATCCCCCTAAAATAGCTAAAACTAAAAACAAACTAAAAACTACTTCCAAAAATATTCAGCTTTGATATTAATGAGTTTTTTGGGTTCATTGAGAACATGGTTGTTGTTCAATAATAAAATTAATCCTGAAAAATACAACTTGCCTAATAATTCTGCACTCCCTGTAGTTGCAGTCTAGCAACAGCGACAAATTGAAGGAAGTGAACTTCCCTCTTGCTGGCTACAGGGCAGCACCTTATTGAATGGGCATGCTGCCATGGTATGATGCCCTGGGGGGCTAACATTATGTGTTGCTTAATGTCTCAACACTGAGGCATTACAGCAACACCGTTTGAGTAGTGGAACCGATCAGAGATATCTTCCATATCTTGTTTTAACACAGGATGTATATATATATGTCCTGTGTCACCATCTGCAGACAGACATAAGTGCTATAAATGTGCACCAAGTAGTTATTCTGCATATTTCCGGGAAATTGCCTGCCTGAGAGTGAACTTGTGATCCACAGGTGTTGGATAGTCTTTTTTTATATACACTTCACACCTTTTTAATGGCCTCTTGATGTATTTAAGCACTACACACATCCATCAAATGTCTTACTTTTGACCTGACACGTTTAAGTAATCAGTGTTATATTCTATGAGAAATTGCATTTCTTATGTAAGTTGTCAGGAAGCCTCCATACCCTGGGTTCCATGGAAAGGCTTAGAATTCAGTTTCCTGCCCTCAGACTATGGCCCTGGCCTGGGAATAGGTACTGTGACAGCACCGTCCCTACTATCACTTCTGTGGCATTTGGTTCTGGACTATATTCAGTTTCTATGATGTACTCTGGGAGTTGACCTCATGTTGTCTCCTGTTACCTATTCCCAAACCCCAAAAGCATGTCCCTGCCCAGTCTCTTTGCCCTGTACACACTTTGGGGGAACCTGTGGCACCCTGTTTTCAGTACAGCGAGACTTCCACCACAGTGTGCCCAGGACAGGATGTATATCAGGGGAGGGCCAAACGATTCTAAGTTATTATTACTGTATGTTACTGTTGAAATGTTTTACATGTGTTAAGTGTCCTTCTGTCCTTTTATGGGTCACCCATTGTCTTTTTGTAAGTCAGAATGCCTGTATCTGCAAGGTGTGATGTTTAAATATGTTATGTCCATTGCATACTGTACATCTAATGACCTGTGTTTGCAATGTGAGTGATGCTCTTTCCTGGTGTTGTATTTTAATTAAGGAGTTCCCTAGCCATAAACCCTGATGTTTTAGTTCCTGGTCCACTGTTTGCGTTACTGTAATTGCCTGTGGTAATCTGATGTGTTCCTGTATAAATAGCTGCATGTTTCTCAAACAAATTGTTCCTGTTTTACTCCTACACTGATCTTGTCTGGTCCTTGGGGTAAATTGCTGAGTATTCCTGACCTATTTGAAGTTCTAGTCTAAGGAAGCAGAGATTTTATTGAGATACCCAGCCGGGGTGGAAAGGACTCACATACATGATTTGGTGGCATGAAATATTCTGGAGGACTGAATAATACAGAAATACTCTCTAGTTATATTTTAACCACCAAATAAAAATACATGTAATCATTAAATAATTTTTCATGGTTAAAATATGATTTCCCCCTGTTCATCATTCATTATAAATGTATAATAAATTAAACTTGCGCTATTTGAAGTTTGGGTTTTCCATTGGCATCAGTACTTCAATTTTAGGATCTAAAAGTTCTAATTTTTGTCCAGTGCAAGTTTAAATGAACAGCCCTTTTTATTACTATTTGACATATAGATTATTCTATACACTGCAATATAATATGATAGCTCATGAGCCCCAGGCTCCTGTTTGTTTGCAACATATACTTAAATTGTCACCCAGTATGGCTGTACCTGTGGCTATTTGATATGTGTAATTAGCTAAACTAACCCCTGACCTGTCTTCACCCTTAAAATATCTCATTTCCCAACTACATTAATTATAAATTCCATTCCTCTTCTGACATTTCCTCATGTCTTCTAGTTTAAATTGTCTTTCAACGTTCTAATCATTCTCTTCTATATTACCACTGACACTTTATTAGATTTTCCTAGTATGCATTTATATAAACATTTGTTTTATACAAAACATTTGCTATATGATTTTCTTCTGTAGAGGAGGTTGGGAGCATATTACAATTGGACGTTTAATGAAACTGTATTCCTTTCAAAAAGAGAAAGATTTTGGTATTATGTGATGATGTGCTAGGTAGTCACTGTGGCACAGAGGTTTCTATTCATGCCACTGCCCAGCTCACTCACATATGTAAAAGCACCCTTTCATATCTTTTAAGTGATGTGTGAACAAAGCTGGTATATGAATGATGGGGGTGTATTGCACTGCTGGTGTGTGTGGTGTGTGGACAAAACTGGTAGGAGGACAGTGGGGGTGTTTTGCACTGTTGGTAGATGTGGTGATGTGTTAAGTGGTCAGAGGACATAATGGCCAAATTTAAGGCCGATTTTGAAGTAATGCATGGACAAATTTGGTATGTGGAAGGTGCGGGTGAATTGCACTTGTGGTATATATGTTGTATGGGCAAACCTGACACATTGGAAATCAATTTATTGCATTGGTGGTATATGTGGCCATGTGCTAATTGTACACAGGTGATAATGGGCAAGTTCAGGCCTATTTGGGGATTTCAGTGATTCCTGAATAGCCTAATTTTAAAGGGCCATTTATATCACCTGAATTAGGCCAAATTTCAGGACACCAAATTTTGGAAAGCAACTTGGAGCTACCTTAATACCCTTAAGGTTGACCCAATATGCGTGAATAATCAGCTCCGAAATGGTGCCTCTGAATAGTGGACGAATTCGGATCACATCAGTAGGACATTGGTACCTCAAATACATACGGAATGTAGACAAAATATGCCCAAAATGGTTCCCTCAAACTCCTCATTGTATCATATGAAAGATTTCTGAAACAAAAATATTACCTAGAAATACAAAAAGAATCCAAAATCCTACCGAAAAAAAAACAAGCCATCCAATCGGACTAACTTTATGACATCAATACAAATGATAAATGCAATCAACTGAAAGCCAGTTACTCCTAAGTGATGATTGCATAAATAATGAGCACTTGTCCAGACCACCAGTGAAAAGCAGGATGGGCAGCCAGCAGGCAGCATAAAAAAGTAAACCATAAAATCAATGAAAATGGCAAGCCAGGGATTGGGCTGGGGGGAGGACCAGGACAGTGGTAGCAGGAGAGGGGGGAAGTCAAGGCCTAAAATGTACCAGCTGAGTTTTTCAGTACAGCAGAACACAGCATTGGTACACAAGCGGTGCCACCATTACAACCATGTCAGGAGGCAGCAGCAAACAGGACAAGATGGAAGAGGAAGAATGAAATCTGGCAGCAGATTGTGGATGCTGTTAATGCAGTTGGTGGGAATAACAAGTTTGAGGAGGTGGTGAAGAAAAGGTAAGTGCATTAAAATACGTATACACAATATGCTGAACTCACACACTAGTAGTTCATGTTTACGGTGTCAAGAATAGCTAGGAATGTACACTCATAGATAATGTTGCACATGGCTGCAAATGTCATAATGGCTACCACAAATACAGCTGAAAGGGTGCTTATAAAGAACTGTGGGTGTGCAGAGCATGTTAGCTGGGGAAGGACTGGTAAGCAGCACATTTCAGCAATTAACGTACAAACAAGTGCTGCAAGTAGCTAAGGGCCATGGGAGTTTCACTCAAAAGTATCAGTGCATAGCAATGTCTGTGTACCAGTAGAATTGTATATCTGTGGTAACACATGTGTATATATACACATCAACATGTGTTTAAATACATCTAGAGTTAGATAGATTTATATGTGTAAATGAGAACATGTACAGATGATTAATGACAGTGTACCCATTGCAATGTTCCACTGTTATATTCAAGGTACTGCAGGTCATGGGTCCTGAGAGAGGGTTGATGGGACAGTTGACTTGCCTGGTCATAACTATTGAACATCCATTGATATGTTATGTATGTGAGTTGATACGTATTAATACTGTTTCTCTCACTTTCCTCCTAGCATCTGGCACCCTCAATCTCAAACAGAAGATCTGGCAGCTCCTCCTGGGACTTCACCAGGTCCGATGACTCTGCTGGTCTTGGTGTCGGCTAATTCTTCAGCTGGTAAGTAAACATTAAAATGCATGTGCTGGTATGTGCATGTCACCCTTAGTAGGAACATGTGCCAAAGATAGTTCATTGATGAAAGATGGAATTTCATGGAATTGTGAATGGAGATCCCAAGTCATAGCCAAAAGTGGCTGTTTAAACTCTTCATACAAGCACCTTTTCACCTTTTTCTTACATACTAACAGCATACAAATGGTTTTATCCAAAAAATTATGCTGAAGGCAGTGGCGTCGCTAGTCGGTGGCTACTGGGGCTGAAGCCCCGGATCTCCCCTCCATAGCCCCGGATGGAGACCCTGACCACGCTCCCTCGTGCTAGGCCCCGCCCCATCACGCTCAGTCTGCCCCCTGCATGCTGCAATTTGAATGCTGGATAGCACCAGACTCCGCCTCCTCGTGCTCAGCTCCGCCCCTCATTCACAACTCCGTCCCCTCAAGCTTTCAATGTGAGTCTGGCAGAGTGTAAGAGAGAGTAGCAGTTATGAGTCTGCACGTGTATGGTTGTGAATGACAGAGTTATGAGTGTGTTTGTATGTAAGTGGCATTGAAGATCCCACAGATTCCTTAGGGTTTGAGAGTAATGTATTATAGTACTATCTTACAGAAGCAGGTAGAACAGCATAAGGAATCTTCATAGCAAAAATCCTCTCAGCTCTTACAGTCTGGATGTGCAAAAACAGCAAGTAGTAAACAGCATACAATGAGTTAAAAGCAGGATAAAAAGTCTGTATAAAGCAACAATGGTGGTCACGCTACGCGTTTTGCCTGTTAATAGGCTTCCTCCTGGCGTGTGTTGCTATGGAGATTCCTTATGCTGTTCTACCTGCTTCTGAGATGTAAGATACTACTATATTACATTAAATTTTGTAAGTCTTTTACACTCAATATATGCCTTTGGTCTTTTCCTCTATATATATGTGAGCGTCTGACTGAAAGAAAGGAAGACTCCACAAGTTTATAGAAGAGCTTTGATCATCTGCTGGTTTTGTGAGTGGAATCATCTACCTCCAAATACCACACTAATGTATACCATAATCATGCTATGATCTATGTGCTTTTTTCAGTTTTTTTTTCTTATATATACACTGTATACATACTGAGGATCATCTGCAAGGTGTACAGCAACACCATCATTCCTCAGGCAAATATTATATTTATTTTTATTTGCACTAAGGGTTCACTTAGCGCACCTACCACTCCTATTTTTTGGGTCATTTTGTCTGTCTATTTCACCACGTGTATACACAGAGAAACACACAGGCTGGTGCTGCTTTGTATAGCATTAAGCGCCAGAATCTACCCCCTTTTTTTGTATTCTACTACTTGAGTTTCAACCAACAATACATATCAAGAAAAGCCAGAGAACAAGGAATGAAATAAGGACAGGCCAGTCTTCTTACTTTTAGACTGGAATTTAGCTACAAAACATCTGAGCTCATTAAACTGGACATTATACACAATGAAAAATACATATTTACTTTTTTATGATATTGAATTTTATAAACAGCTAAGGAATCCTAGACTAAATCATTTTGTTGCCTCCCACAGAACTACTGGTGGTGTCATGTCTATTCAAGTTGTTAATGATACTAGGATACTTCAACAGAATGCAATAGTGCTACTCATAATTCACAGACGTGTCGAAAAATATACACAGTACTAGGAGGGGTACATTACTTCCAGCTGAAGTGAGATATATAAGTATATTTCATTCACCACAAGCTATTCATACCAGTGAAACATGTATTAACCAGGTTTTAGCTAATTTAAGATCAGAGGAGCAGAACATTTAAATGTAGGACTATTTTGTGTATAAAAAAAGACAGTTTAATAAATCATATAGATGGGTACATAGTGGAAACAAAAACAGTGAATTTAACACCTTATGCACTTAATCATAGACCCTGTTAGGCACCAAACGAGTAAGGCGTTAAATTCACGTTTTTTGTTTCCACTAGATAGCCTAGCGTTGAGGGAGGCTCTGCAATATACACTTCACAGGCAATTAGTGGAGATTCCTTACTGGCCTCTTTTCCATGTGGGCCCTGGTGCTCTCCCCCTCCGTTCTGGGTGAAGATTTGCCTCCAGGGGCAGCTCCTGGATGCAAAAGAAGGCAAGTAATACCTGTAATTAAGTTATTTAGAATTTTGCCACATAGGGGGGAAAATTCCTTCTTGACTCGAAAAGGCAATAAGATTTTTCCATGGATCAAGAAACTCTAAAATATTAATGTTTATTCCATTACTGATGTGTATGTCCTACTTTAAAAAAAAAAAAAATATATATATATATATCCAGACCCTTTTTGAAAGCATCTGCTGTAGTTCATAACATCACGTATCACAGTAAATTCCTTATCTTTGTTGTTTTTATAGTAAATAATCCCTTCCTTTGTTGTCGATGAAATCGTTGCTCTTCCAGTCTCATGGGGTGGCCTCTTGTTCTTTGTACATTTCTGTTAATGAACAGGTCACTCGAGAGCTCGTTATATTGGCCTTGCACATATTAACATAGTGTTATAATATCCCCTGTAAGATATTTTTTTTCTAGCTTATTTATATGCAACTTTTTTAGTCTCTCTTCATAACTAATGTCCTCCAATCCTCGTATTAATTTTGTAGTCCTTCTTTACATTTTTTATGGTTCCATAATGTCCTTTAATGGACTGGTGCCCAGAAATACACTGCATATTCATGGTGTGGTCTTACCATTGACTTGTCAAGAAACAAGATGATATCATCCTCCCATGAATCAATACCCCATTTTATACAGGCTAATATCTTATTAGCCCTTGCAGCTGCTGACTGGCATTGCACACTGTTAATAAGTCTGCTGTGTACAATTATTCCTAAAGACTTTTCATTAGTAATTTTACATTAGTAATTTTTTGTCTATAGTAAACCTCATTTGCCACTTGCTTTCACGGTCCTCTACCTTGTCTAAATCTTTCAGGAATGAAGAAACAACACGGTTACACTGTATTCCCTTACTTAATTTTGTGTTGTCCACACTTAGACATTGTTCTCACCACAACTTGGGATATCATTAATAAACAAATGAAAAAGAAAAGGTCATTAATAAATACATTAAAAAGAATTGGACCTAGAACAGACCACCTGTTTAAAGATTTTCCATTTACAACAACTCTTTGCATTCTACATTTAGCCAATTTTTAATCAAATGCTCGTATGCCTATTTATGTCAATTTGTAGAACAACCCTTTGTTTGGAACTGTATCACATGATTCAGCATAGTGTAAATAGAACACATCAACTGCAATACCTAGATCTATATTTTACTAACTGGTTTGACAAGACCTGTCTTTCACAAAACCACGTTGACGTCCACTAATTATATTCCGAATCAAGAAGCATTCTTGAATGCTTACATTTAGCAACCTTTCAAATAATTTCCCCACTACAGATGTCAAACTCACTGGCCTATAATTGCCCGGCTGAGATATTGATCCCTTTTTTAAATATGGGCACCACATCCACCCATAGCACCAGTGTATTGGCACTATATGTAAACTGAAAGAATCCCTAAAGATAAAAAATAATGGTCTGGCCAAAACTAGGCTTAGCTCCCATAGTTTTCATAGGTGTATATCATCTGGCCCTGGAACCTTGTCTATCTTAAGAGTGTTTTGTTGCTCATGTACTTTTTATGTGGCTTGTAGGGATAAAATAGATCACTTATTGTGTAACACTGTAAATAAAATTATATAAGTGTGTTTGAGTATATTATTCACTCACAAATGTTTCAGGATAAGAAAGTACATCAATATGCATAATATCTTCTTTAACACCTTTGCGACAAAGGACGTGCCAGGAGAAACTCCCTTAATGCCTGGCACGTCCTGCGGTGAATCAAGCGGTTTTCGCGATAAACGATCGCGAAAACCGCTTTAACTGTGCTGGTCTATTGCCTCGATGTCGAGGCAATAGGCCAGCACCGAAATTTCTGTTTTGGAGCACCCACGATCGCCCCACGGAGTGATCGTGGGGAGCCATATTGACGGAGCATGCTGCTCCGTCAATATGGCTAAACCATCTGCCGGTCTGAGCTTCGGAAGTGAAAGTAACTTCACTTCCGTCGCTCTGAATATGCTACTTGACTGCCCCTAGTGGTAGTTAAGTAGCATTGCAATGGAAAATATTTAAAATACATACCGTATTTTCCGGCGTATAAGACGACTTTTTAACCCCTGAAAATCTTCTCGAAAGTTGGGGGGTCGTCTTATACGCCGGGTACTGGGATTTACTTACCTATTTTCTGCTCTGTCTCCACTCGCGCTGTTAAGAGCCGGTCCGTGGCTGTGAGGGAAGCTTTGTGAGCTCCCCTCAGGCCGCGCGGCTTCAATAAAGTCTGTTTAAACTTTTTTTTTAAACAAAACTTTATTGTCCGCGCGGCCTGAGGGGAGCTCACAATGCTTTCCTCACAGCCACGGACCGGCTTAACAGCGGGAGACAGAGCAGAAAATAGGTAAGTACTGGGGATTGAGGATTGGGGAAGGGGGAGGAGGGTGGGAAACTCTTTATTTTAACCTAAAAGGTTAAAATATAGATCCGATTTTTTCGGCTTATAAGACGACTTAGTTGGGGGGTCGTCTTATACGCCCAGTCGGCTTATACGCCGGAAAATACGGTATTTAATTAATTAAAAACAGGTTATATAGATAGATTAGCCTATAGGGTTAAAATTAAATAATTTTTAGCATAAGGGATAGGGTTAAAATTAAATTAAAATTAAAAAATATTAAGGGATATAATAAGGATTAGAGTTGGGGTTAAAGTTAGAAAAAGTGGGTTTTTTAAAATTTTTCATCATATTTTATGATTTTTTTTGTAGTAAATTATAAGATATGATGAACATAATGGTATCTAATGAAAGCCCTTCTTATGACGATAAAAACAACATATAATTTGTGTGGGAAAGAAAAAAATTACAGCTAAACACAAACACCCTAGAAATGTCAAAACAGCCATTGTCACCAAGGGAAAGTCAAGGTGAAAATGTCTTGTCACTAAGGGGTTAATCTTGTTTCTAAAATAAATAAACAAACACCAATGGAACAGTATTCATCCAATGACAGTAGACACAAGTGAATAAACTGTTAGGCACCACAAAAATGTAGTGCAAAAGCGCAGATTACAAAGCACTGGCTTCCTCGGGAGTAAAACCTGGAAAGTATGCAAAATGTCTATTTTATCTCCTCAGACTTTCCAAGTTTTTCTCCCGAGGAAGCCAGTGCTTTAACTGAATCAACAAATTGAACTTTTGATTTGTTGTCAACAGGGAAATCAAAGAAATCCCCTATGTAGCCAGGTAAGTTAAACAATATTTTTCAATTGCAATTTTTAACAAAAGGGAGTAGAGAATCATTTCAAAATGTGCAACTAAAAGACAGATTTACTGTAGTAAAAAAGGATGTGAAATAAGGTGTTTGTCATTTCTTCAATACACAAATCAATATAATAATTTTGGCTGCTATATCCAACAATTCATGTAATTTGTTTTAAATTTGTTAGCTAATAGATGGATTCCCTTTCATCCCTTTCTTGTTTATAAATTAAGGAAAAAAGAAAGACAATTCATGCTTTAACTGTATTGTACATGTTGTTTTTAGAAAAGAGGCACACGCAGCTAATTCTTTGGGTAACAAAACAAGCAAAGATAAATAACAATATCTACTCGCATTTGCATATCTTTGGTGAAACCATAATGTTATTTGAAAACAACCACTGTAGCTTTAACGCTGGATATAAATCCAGAAATTTCTCATGCCTTCATTTTATAAATAATTACAGTTTTGTTGAATCTGTTGTATAAAGTTTACATGGGAGGTTCAATGCACCCTCGCTCTTGTTTAGAACATTCATTACCACCAGGGAGATGTTGACATATGGCTGCCCTGTTTTAGAGTATCAGACATCTACTACATGGGAACATAATAAACATCAGAATAAAGACAGGTTTGTGCAAGCAGTTTGAATTGACCTCTTTGGCAGCTGATATCCATTATGACTATGTGGTGCTGATGTAGACAGTCACGTAAACCTATGTTCTTGTTTCTAAACTTGTTCTAAATATACCTTGATGATGTCTACTGTGTACACTGCTTGTAACAGAAAGGGCCTGAAATCCAATTGAACCAACAAGTTTGTAAAGTAATCAGACAGATTGTATTCATATCATAGCATTGTTCAACTTTAAAGTAAGATTGAGCAATCTATGATCTTCTAATTGGCCTAAGGCCCTACTTGATAGAATGTGAGGCCTGGCTAGATTTCAAGGGATGATTTTCACCCTACAGGCCAGGGATGCAAGTACAGGTCCATCCATCAGCTGAAAGGAAAATAGGAAAATGATTGGCAAACGCTGGAAGTCGGGGCAATGGAGGTGTGGGACTGAACCTAGAAGAAGGCTAGTGGCATGAAAAATATGGCTTTGCTTAACAACTTTTGGTACTGCTACCTTGGTAAATTACAGTTCCAATGATGCTCAGTCAACCATTCACAATTTGTGTCTGATTGATGCAATAAAAATAAATGTGTATCAATGCTTCCATTAAAAAAAAGCATAGTTTACAAAAACAATTAACAGGTGCATACATTTGTGTGTAGTCTTTTTACATGTAAAAATGGATGTTCCACGTCTGATTTGGAGATATACTTGTAACTCACTACTTAACAAAGCAAGATTTACAAAGTTATGTATAATTAAACATTCTTGACAAAAAGAGCTGTAGAAAGAAGAAACACAGTTTTTTCATTCATCCATTTGTGTCATTAGCTGGTCCGCTCAGGAAGCTATAATTGTATAAAAGAAAAATCGGAGCTCTGAATTTTAGACCCAATCAGATCAGTTCTGTGATCTGAGCAGCCCTTAAATTGGTCGACTCAGAGACCTCCAAAGTGACCATATGCATGAAAATCAGCATAGGGAGGCTCCATTATAGCCAAGGTCCTCCAGAATTAAAATGTAAAAAAGAAAAAAGAAAAAAGAAAAATAAATAAATATAATTAAATTGTAGAATTTTTTTGTAGCTTAAAATAAAATATAGTAAATACATAATAAATAAATAAATATAAAAATTTACAATATATTGTACAAATTATTATATTTATTTTATATATATATTATAGTAATATATATATATATATTTATATATATATATATATATATATATATATATATAATATAATATAATAAAAGGCATTATAAATCTATTTTTTTATTGGCATGGTAAGAGTTTTGGCACGCCATTATAGCATATTTATTACTAAGAAAATAATGATTTTAATTTTTTATTAAAATATGTTATTATGGCATAAATTGTGCAATTACCACGTTAATGAACACATCATGTAATTTAAAATACACATATCACATTGGCCACTTAGTAACCCCAATAAAGTTATGGAATGCCACGTATTTCCATAATAGCCAACATTCGTAGGAATGGAATTCCTGAAATGAAAATAATGGTCGAATTTCATCTACAAGGACAAAAACAAAACAAAAAAAGGCCATTTTCATGGGTCAAAGATGAGAATCAGGGGTGTTGCTGATCACTGCTATATAAGTTCTACCCTACAGGACACCATTTGTATGCCAGGGTGCTGGGCACAATAGAAGAGTGGGTGGAATGGGGGAAGGTCATATTGCTGACCCTGAGTCTAGGGGGGCAATTATTTTAACTTAATCTGGGCTTGGGGCATAATGCCAGCCCCAAGTCAAGCCGGGCCATCATTTAATAATAAGGGCCGCAAGCATTCTCTGGCCTGTGGCTGGGGATTGGGGGTTATAATTTTATTGTATTGGGACCATGGGTATTGCGCCAGCTCGTGGCCCCATGGGAAACACTATATATAATTATTGAGAGCTGAAGACTTATGCTGACCTGTGACCCATGCTGACTTTCAACCAATTTTTTTTAAGCCACTTTTTTAACATGGGGCCATGGATTATTTTATATTCAGTGACGCAGGCATGGTGTCACTAGGGTGCCAACTCATAGTACGAAGCGTAGGGTAATGGTAATCAGCCCCTGGCGTGCCCCACCTAGGTGTATAGGATCACCCAGGTTAGGCAATGTCATATAAACCAGAAGAAAAGATAAATCACCACTATTCATCTGTTCTCCTCTCCTGCCTATGTTACATTTATTTGCTAGGTTAAGGTAATGCTCTAGCTAGCGCAATAGTTTAGGTAACATTAAATCCTTTCACAGTCAGCTGTGCCCTGGCTGATGTCTGGTAAATATGGACTAATATACAGTGAGGTATCTTTTGGCAAATATGCCAAGTATTCATTCTTTATCACTGGTACTCTGTTTTTTCAATTCATATTTTTTTCTTTATCTTTTCTTTATTTTTATTTGACATTGCCTAGCCTGTGTGAACCTGTACACCTATGTTTGCCACATCAAAGGGGCTAATTACATTACCCTATGCGTAGCTCTATAGCTTATATCTGGGCAGGTGCTTCTAACTAATTAATCTCTCATTTAAATTGGTATTCGGGTGGTGTACCCTGGAACTTTAGTGCTTTTAATATATATGTTTTTTATTTCAATGACTAAACACTATACTGATATTCCTATCCAGATACCCTTTATCAGTGTTGTCACTGTGTGTATTTCTGTCTTTATCTCATGGTGTATGTGGTTTGTTGACCTAAGTGGTCTCTTTTTTAGGGGTCTTGCGGCATCCCTTCACATTTGGTGTATTTAATATATTATTAATTAAACGTTTTTGAATTTTAACCAAACTATACGGTTGCCTAATAGTTCTTCCGTATCGTCCTCATCTGATGTTGAAATCTAACTGAACTGAACCCCCCAACAACAAATTAAATAGGATATAGTTAAACACATTTGTACTAACCATTTTATAAAAGGAATCACATATCTGAACACATACTGATGAACAACATATTATTTTGCTAATCACACAAATATATGTTTTCATGGATTAATTCCTTTTTCAGGGGGGTCCTGGTCATGATTAGCCTGGGAAGTCTGATCCTAGCAGAACTAGGCAACAGAACAGCTAGCAACTTTCCCTGGCACTAGCAATACCAAACATATCTGTTTGATAGCAACAAAAAAACAGTCTCTCTCTCTGGAAATGGCAGTGGGTGTGGTTGTGTATTTTCCTTCTTTTTATTATGTTTCTAAGTGGGTTCTGGGAATCATGTGTGTTTTAATGTGATCGATGGGATATCACAAGTAGATTAGGGAGAGAATAGCACTCCACTGTTGATATGTACACCTTTATACATGAGTAATAATTCACTTTTATTGGGGTTACTAATTGGCATATGTGATGCACATGTTTTGCTGCATCACATTCTTTTTGCCAGGTTTTTGGACATGGACAATGTTCCATATATGGCTAAAAATCATCTTTTATACAAGAATATTTGTATTAAATAGGTTATATGGGCATATATGTAGCAATTTACATGTGAAAAAAAGCCCAGTTTTAAATATATTTTACTGTACTTTTAGGCCCTTTATAGTTCAGTCTTTCAGCTAAAAGCTGGAGAATTGATGTGGCTGAACTTTGAATATAGTTTGGCCCTTGTTCAGATGTAATTGGTGAATTTGGAATAGCCGTAATTCTATTCTTTTCATAGCGGACACATTGGATAATTGGGCAGATAAATGGGAAACAAAATTCAATGTAGACAAGTGTAACATTTTGGGTACAATAATATAAATGCAACATATAGTTTAAATGGTGTTTCCTTGGGGAAATCTACTAATCTATTTTCTATGGTAAGACCTCACCTTGAATATGCAGTGAAATTCGGGGCTCCTTTTAAAAAAAAAAAAGAAAACATTATGGAACTAGAGAAAGTACAGAGGATGGCTACAAAACTAATAAGGCGAATGGAAGGCTTTAGTTATGAAGAAAGGCTGGAAAAGACAGCTTAGAGAGGATGATAATGTTATGTAAATATGAACAGGGCCCAATACAAAGTGCTTTGTAATGACCTGTTAATTAACAGAACAGTACACAGAACAAGAGGTCACCTGTTAAGACTTGAAGAAAGGAGATTAAGTCTACAACAGTGGAAGAAACATAGAAACATAGAAACACAGAATGTGTCGGCAGATAAGAACCATTCAGTCCATCAAGTCTGCACAATTTTTTTTGAGTACTTTTATTAGTCCCCCGTTCCCGGTCAAAGGGATTTTTTTTACTGCAAGAAAAGTTAAGATATGGAATTCGCTGCCTAAAGAAGTAGTTCTAGCAAATATGTTAGATGCCTTTAAAAGCTGCCTGGATACTGTTTTAATGAGCCAGAGAATAGAGGGCTATGCATGTAAGTATAGGCATTAATATTTATTTAGTGCTTGTTGATCCAAGATCAATTCCCCACTGAAAGCAGAATTTTAAATTGCTGAAAGAGGTTTTTATTTGCCTTCTTTTGGATCAGTAAACATGGAATAGGAAAAGGGTTAAACTTGATGGATATATACATATAATGGAGTTGCCAAAAGATGCATTTTTCTGATTTTCTGCTCTTTTTGATGATCTGGTCCCATTTATGACCAGATTGCGCTATCTTGAATAGCCTCTCTGGTTTCAAAAGAGTCCCCAATAGCTGAGTTGGAAAACTTTTCCAGCTCAGTTATTTTTACAGCTCCATTATCAATTTACATGCTTTTTAATTTCTTGTTAGAACTTTTTCTAATGGTTGAATATTTTACATTACTGTAAACAGATGAAAGAAATAGATTCATTTTGAGAACTGCTATTTCAAAAGCAAGTTTTGGCAAAATTCATCATAAAGTAACCCACCAGTAATAATGACATTATGGAATTTCAGATGTCTAATTCTTGAGTGCTAGTGGTAAGCTGCACAAAAGCAGACTGTATGTAATTCCATAAACGAGACTTTTTTTTTTTTAAATGACTTTTTGACAAATTACTTTATGGGTTTAAATTGCACTAGATATTAGCCACAGCATTTATTGTGCTGGTATTCAGTGATTTATTTGTCTAATGATATGTATTCATAGCTATCAGTGGGCACAATCTGTTTCCAGAAGTCCAAAAGAAAGATAAGAAGTTGGGGATTTAAATATTGTTTTTTCCATTAATATGGCAACATTTAACATAATCAAACTTAATCTTTTTTTTTAATTCCTTAATTTTTTTCTGTCTTTAAAAGGATTTAACATTTTGAAATTATTGAGCGTTTCAAGAATAAAGTGGTTGTAATTAGTTCAAGGAACCTCAAATTAGGTTATAAACAAACAACTATGCAGAAACTAAACATTCCATTGTGGCCTAATTTACTATTTCCATGTGTCTTTAAAGTTAAATTTAGCTACCATGTTGAAAAAAAATAAAAAAACAAAACACCAACAACATAGAATCATGGTTTTTTTGGGGGGGATGACGAGAACACAAAAGGAAAACAAAGAGAACGGTTCGAAAAGTAAAAAAATAGACAGTGTTTTTTTTATACATCTTCACAATTTTGCACCTTCACCTTGGACATTTTTATGCATAAGACGTTACAAGGCAGAGTGGAACCTGGAAGAATGGATCTGGTTCACATAGCATTGTACATAAGGGAAAGTGGTGATATGGCCAATTTTAGGTGCCATTTCCCCTTCTCCCCTTGCATCACACTTGAACCCCCTATCCGCCAATATATAGCTCACCTTTATGTTCTTTGTTTTAAAGAAGTCCTTGTGGTAACAAGGCCTTTTAATCTGCCATCTCACCCACAATGGGAAATTTCTAGTATGAATGTAAATCTATGTTTACCATCTTGAAACTGTGTTAGTGACACCACAGTAATCATATAGAATGAATTAGAAACTTACCTAAGGTTTGCTTCCTGTATAGGCAATGCATAGAAATGTGATTACGTAGCATGTATTGCATTGTGGGATTACAAGCTCATATATACATGTACCCTGATATAGCAATGGGTAAAACTACCTTCCAAAAGCTGAAATTTGAAAATGTTCTTTTTTGTTCCAATATTCCACCTGCAATCAAGGTTTAAAAAAACTTAATTGGGTCACCAGAAGAGAAGAGCATATCATATTTAAGTATTTATTTTACAATTTTTATTGATAGTACTGATCATATTATCCTACAACAATTCCCCTCCTGCTCTCCCCCTCCCCCCCCTTTTTTTTGTAGCAATAATTTTTTTTATTCATATAATTTATTATTTTATGTTCTCAACATCACTACTCTTTCTCCCCACACGGCCTGTACAATTTCAAAGAGGGGATAATATTTAATTTCTCTCTTAAGGCCTATCTTTTTGTACATATTTTTCCCTTTTTATGGGACTTCTACCCAAGTTTTCATTCCTATTTTTATAATTTTTAATTGTTTTTTTTTTTATTATTATTTTTATTTATTAGTTATTATGATTATTTTCTCCTCCAGTGTGGATACGTAATTCCATCAGATACTTATCAACGGTTTATAATGGGTTATACAAAAGTCTTTTGTGAAATTATCTTCATGTTTTTGTTTTTATATAACGTACTTTTCCACTTCTCACTGTTTGGTGTGTTTAGAGCTCTTTGCATTTACTATTTGTTTCATCTTGCCTTCATGCGCCCTTAGACATAGCGGAAAATGGTATTAAAACTTTTCTCACTGAATGTGAGGGGCCTCAATATGCCTCACAGGAGAAGAATGCTATTTAAAGAAGCAAAAAAAAACGAGATCTGATGTACTTCTCATACAGGAAACACATTTCAAGAAAAATCGTATGCCTCATTGTATGTCAACAGTTTCTCCCACCCAATACCACTCAACATTTAAGGGGAGAAATCAAGGGGAGTTTCCATATTTTTTCACAAAAATACCGACAAAATAATTTCTGACCCTGACGGACGCTGTATAATTGGGAAAGGTATGATTGGGGGTGTGAGTTATACCCTGGCAAATGTATACTTCCCTATCATTGGGCTCTGAACAAGATATCGTCAGAGAAACTAAACATACTTTTATAAATTATTATCTTATATATTTTCTGTATTAATTAATATAATTATTATTGTATCTTGTTGTATACATGTTTACATTGTTATTTTAAAAATCTTCAATAAAAATATTTGAATAGAAGAGGACGGCATGGTACATGGGGATAAATGCAGTATCTGGGCTTCAGAGATGGTTGGGAAGAATATTAATGAAGTCTACTCACAACCCTTGACCCAATGCTGGTGCACTTACAAAAAAAGGTGATCAGGCAACACCCATCAATGTGCAGTTTCAAAGAAGAAATAGATCAGCACTCTACCAGCTGATGGGTATCCAATTTCTGGAATGTTATTAAAAATATGTGTTAGCCCCAGACTGATCTCCACCCACCACTATCAAAAAACTCCACATCAGAAGAAAATTCAATACATATTTCGTTAGATGAGTCACCTAATCATAAAACAAAAATGTGATGATGCCCTGCAGATGGTATAGATGTTAGAGTGAGGCAATAGGTTTTAGACCACTAAAGGATATATGAACATCTGGACAATAGGACCACAAAGTTCTAGGAGTAAAAGTACAAAAACATCTGCCTGTAAACAAGGATATCGATACTGACAGAAACAACTCTATTCCAGTTTTTTCCATGGATAAAAGTTGTACAAGAACCAAGTTACCGTTAAACACATCTTTTTTCTAAAAATAAAATTATTAACAAGCTGTGGTCAAGTCTGTATAAAACATGACTCACTAGATCAGAACTATAGAAGGAAAGGTTGTGGGATGGCACAGAGGACTGGCAATAATCCCCCAGGATGGAGAAGCCCCTGTAAGGCACATTGCTTAAAGCCTAAGAAATCTCTTACAAAAGCACAAGGGTCTTGAAGAACTATAGTATAATGTTGTTAACGTTGATGTTAAAGAACAAGAGCACATCAGAACCACAACGGTTCAGTACCACATGGTTCCAGAATCAAGGTGAGTTCTGACAGGAGAATGCTGGCAAGAGAATCACAGCAGGTTCTGCTTGGATCCACAGCGACTTGAACTGAATGAAAATGTTGGATGCGGTGGGTGTGGCTAGCCGTTGATGAAGATGGCTGCTTGAGTTTTTAGCTCCTCCATCTACCCGGCTATATTGGCCCAAAACCAAGCTTACAGGCACCATGGGCAGAAATCAGAGGCAGATACCAGACACCAACCTCAGGAGCAGCGCCAAGGCAGTTAATTCCTCTCTGCGAGAATATTTCCACACACCGGTGGCCATAGTGCTGCATTCAGCAGAGAGCCACAAGGCCACCTCCCCGTTGGGTTCCCACAATGCTAAAGACCATGAAGTGGACCTCAACCCCCTAGGCATGGAGTACTGGTCTGTTCTCGGGAAGTGAAACAGATCTTCTCCTCAGCACCCTGGCGGGAGGACTTCAGTAATTCAATCACAGAAATAAAGCAGACAACCTACTAGGGCACCCCAGAATCTCTTGGACCTGACACTGCAAGCCTGCAGGGCCTTACAACATCTTACTTGCTCAAAGCAACAAGGTCTCCAATAATGCTGGGGGCACCCCTTTAGCCTGAACGTTCGGCATGGAGAAGACACCGTATCCCTTCGCTACCATCAGGACCTCCCATAATTCTTGGCAGATTTGGGAGTTCCAAAGAGATGCGGATCACAGATTGGAGTCTCCAGGACCTGAAGAGGACCTGCAATCCACGTCAGAGTTATGCTACAGAGGCTACGGATAGGAGGTCTACGGAGGTCACCCTCAGCGAAACCAGCTGTAACCAGGACGAGAGAAGATATGGCTCTGCCCGATGTTAAGAGGGCAGAGGAATGAGGTCCCACTGTATCCTGAATTCCGTCCTCTCAGTGCCCATACCTGACATTAGCGGGCCTAAGCCTGGGTCCCTCGCCACTACCCTTTCATATGCACAACCAGCAGAACACTGCTATGGATCATACCCTGCTTGATTCCCCAGGGCTCTTGAATGTGTCCACCGGTTTGCCCTTTTGTTTTTTGCCATCTCGACAAGGCAGTGGACACTGGTTCATTCGGAATGAAGGTACACTGTATGACTATCCAATATCCCCCTCACTGTTACTCCCATATTACTAACAGCCGATGGCAGACTTTCTGGGTGCCGGTCCATGCTGTATGTCGCCCTGAATATGCCTCATAACTGTGCAAATATTCATATCTTAGGGTTAGACCACCTGTGACGCTTTTGTCTTTGTTGAACCCAACTCCCGAAACCAGTAGCAAATGTTTATCACAGAGTTGTGACCAAGTCGATCCATGTACTGATGTTGAATGGTTTGTTGCACAAACCTTGTTTAATTTTTTTTTACGACCCCCTCCCCCACTGACAGCTGGTGGTGAACTGCCTAGAGCAGTGACCTGGGCACTCGACATGGAACCTTCAGCAATTTTCCCATTCTGGCTGGTCTCCCCCCTACATCTCCCCCAGGGCCTCGAGGACCTGAGTGATCTACCCTGACCTCCCATGGTTATCAAGGGCTACGGTGACTGGTTCACCTGACTTGAGGGTGCCCCCCTCCCCCCCTGATGCTTGGAAATACCACGTTTCTGACTTTTGAGTTGTCGATATGATTTGGCTAAGGGGGTGTTGGGTGACTTGGAGGATCCATGAGACGGGCCGAGGGACCTGTAGGTCTAGAGAAGGCCCTCATATTTTGTTGTTTGTTGATGGCTTTGCCTGCCATTCATGTATTACTACTGTTCTAAAGTTGATCTGTTGAAATGCCTTATGTGTTTTATGTGTCAATATCTGCCCCATAAAACGCACTGTTTAGAAATTTTATATATGATAGCCGGGGGTGGAGAGGCTGTACCCTCACTTCATGGTTTGACTATTTAGGATTTTTTCTTTGAGAAGGCCCATGAGACATACTGTGCGGTGATTGGTATAGCGTCCTCTCATGCCAGATGACTCCTACCCCTATACCAAAGGCGCCCTTTTGTATTTGTACCTCCCCATCGTGGTTGGTCCCCTCTTCCCCAGCTTGTAGATGCGAAAGGTGCTTGTAGTTCTTGTTCTACTGTTTACCCTCCCCTGTAAATTACTCCAAACCCCCTCTCCACCACCATCATCTGGGTATCCCTGAGCCTCTACCTAGCCTAAATATTGCCACCAGATCCCCGATGTCTACCACCCCCATTAATATGCATATACTATCACACTATGTCAAGGGTCCGAATATCCCTGAAAAGAGATTGTTCCTGTTACGGGACCTTAAAGCAAAACATGCATCAGTGGCATTCATACAAGAAACACATCTTAAAGGCCCCGCAGCACCTATCTTGACTATCCGGGATTTTCCAACTGGTTTCTAGAGCAACAGCCTGCCCCCTAAATCAAAGGGTATTTCAATACACTTCCAATTTACAAATCTCTCTCACACTGCTGACCCAGAGGGCAGGTATATCTTCATCAAGGGTCAAATGGCGGGGTACATCTACACCTTTGCCAATGTATATTTGTCTAATATTAAGCAGAATTCCTAACTTTCCAAATCATTGGGGCTGCTTACGAAATTCCAAGAAGGCATGTTGATCTTTGGTGGCAACCTTAACGTTGCCCTAGACCCCAGAATGTATACCTCCTTGGGCTGTACTCTGATGGCTGTACAGATCACATGTAAAATTCTGAAGTCACTACACGACGTACAGTTAGTTGATTGCTGGAGGGCACTACACCCCACTGTAAAGGACTACAGTTTTTACTCTATTCTGCACAACCGCTACACATGTATAGACTATCTTTTCACCACACATTACTACCTATCCCACATCACTATGTATGACTACGGACTTATCACATGGTCAGATCATGCCCTCTTAGGAATTACCTTCACCACCTGCCCAGTGCACTTGGAGGTTGAACAAAGTCATGCTCTTCAGTCATGCACATGTACACGATGGAAACGATGCTGAAAAACAATCACTGAAAACACTACCCCTGATGTCTCACTACCCACTATATGGGAAGCCAACAAATGCATCACAAAGGGCAACCTTATACCACTAGCTATGGCCCAGAAAAAGGAACACGCACTGGTGTTAAGCTCCTTATGCACCCAAATAGGGGTACTTGACACATACACGCACACTGGTAGATACAGCCTTCCATAAACTCCCACTTCTCCATAAGGAACTGGCTGCCATTTTACACAAACAGGCTCACAGAAACTACACCAGACTGAAGGCGATCTACCATGAGCACGAGGACAAGCCTGGCAAGTACCTAGCCAGGGCCCTGAGGAAACGGTTGCAGTTGACATATATTCCCAAGATACGAGATCCAAAAGGAACAATGATGTTGATACCGACAGATATTGCCTCAGAGTTTGTCTCATGTTACACTTGCCTATACAATCAAACAAATCCCCTTGACCAGCCCTGGAGCACGTAGCACGTTTCAGATAAAAATACGTGAGTACCTTACAAAACATGTCACACATTAACGGAGCCTGCCAACTTGGCTTACTTGGAATCCAATATCTCGGCAGTGGAGTTGGCATGGGCGATCAAATGTTCTAAGACAGGTAAATGCCCAGGACCTCTTAGTTATTATAAGAAATTCAGAGCCATACTTAGCCCCCACATGCTTGTTTCCTTCAATTCCATTCTGAAGGGCACCACTTTCCACCCGCACATATTGGCAGCCACCATAACTGTAATCCCGAAGGAGGGTAGGGACCACGAGCTTTGTGAAAATTATAGACCTATCCCCCTACTAAACACCAATATAAAACCATTCTCGAAAATCCTAGCAACACACATACAATCCTTCTTTCCTAGCTGAATCCACCCAGACCAATTGGGGATTTGTCCCGAGATGGGAGTCCAGAGACAGCACCATTAGAGCGTTTAATCTAATTCACTTGACCCAAGCAACGGCTAATAAAATTATCCTACTTTTGACGGATGCCGATAAGGCATTCAACAGTTTGGACTGGATATATGTGTTTTAAGACCTCAGCTCTTTGGACCCCCATTTGTTAACATGGGTAACCTCCCTGTACCCCCTTCCCTCTTCCAGAGTAAGGATTAATGGGGCCCTCTCCGATTAATTTCCCATCACCGATGGAACTAGACAGGGCTGGCCGCTCTCCCCTCTTCTCTTTTCCCTATCCCTAGAACCTCTTCTGACAGCGAAAAGAGGAGAGCGTGACACCACGGGTTTGAAAGTAGATGACAACCATCAAAAGGTTTTGGGCTGTGCGGAATACTTGTTGTTTGTCCTAACACAACCAAAAGTATCTCTCCTTGTCCTCCTTCGGGAATTCCAAGCATATGGCCAGCTTTCCAACCTTAAAATCAACTTCTCGAAATTGGAAATAATGAACATTAATCTTTCCTGCTCTGAGTCCAGTGCCTTATCCTCATCCTTTCCTTTTAAATGGTGTACCCAAAAACTCAAATATTTAGGCATATGACTGACAAGTGACTTAACCCAACTTTTCCAAAAATGAGGTGATTTCCTCCAGACTAGATGCTCTGCTAACCATAAAAAGTTTTATGACTGGCAATGACCTTAAACCCTTACATGACATACTGCCTGAAACCAAACCAACGGCATTACACAACATAAAGTACCTTCAGCTGAAGTCCTTTTTTTTAAGATTATTACCCACAAACACAACCTGCAAAGGTTTCAGCTCCCCTTTGAAGAATTTTTTGCTTTAGATAACATGCCACCCAATGGGGTCTCCATGCTCTATAAATTTTTGATTCACACAGACGACACGCCTCTTACCGCCTATGTCTGGAAATGGGAAACAGCTCTACAATGCACAATTACAAAACAACAATGGGAAAAGTTATTTACATTCACCCGTAACAGCTCGATAAACACTAAGGAAATGTCTTTAAAACTCCTGACACACTGGTACTGCACCCATAGTAAACTGCATACAATATTCCCAGATCATCCAGACGTAATGCTGGAGATGCGGTACTGGCCCGGCTTTCGGTGATCCACATCTTGTGGGAATGCCCACTTAATGCCCCATTCTGGACTGAAATCCGCAACACATTGCAAATTTCACAGATATGCCCCCACCATTTCGCCCCGCAAATTACCTGCTATACCAAAGGTCCCTGCCGATATCCTCTTATAAAAAATCATCAAACACTTATTAAATGAAGCCAAGGCACTGATCCTGCTGCATTGGGGTGTCACTGCCCCACCTACCTTTTGGGAATGGATATTAAGGGCGGAGGGAATCTGGACCCTGGAGAGCTTGGCGGCCAAATCAGATGGTCAAATGGAGAGACACCACCAAATGTGGTTCCACTGGAACGAATTCATAGATGTCTCCAAACCTAATTCCTATAACCTGTTTGAGATCACCTGATACCCTTCCCACCCCTCCCCAGTCTGTTTCCAGCCACACCCTCAACCCCAGTGAGCACAATGTTCTCTGTACAGGTTTCCCACTTACCTCAATCCTCTAGATGATTCCAGATCAAGGCACTGGTTGATTAGGTGTGAATTGTATTTACCTGAGTATCTGTAATGCCTGCTATGCAATGTTTGTTTGGATTGAGGGCCCGGACTTTGGGATGATGGAAGGAACACCCCTGTGTTTTGCTGGGAACATACTTTGGTTCATAGGCCACCCTAAGAAAATGTGTACCCAACCCTCCCCCCAATTCATATTTTATGTCCTTTCTGAAAATTTTAATAAAAACTGATTTACCAAAAACAAATGTTGGTGCCAATCCAAAACTAGACCCAAGACCTATCTCTGTAACAACAGTTCCAAGGAGTCCAGCTTACAAAGTGATTATTGGTTTAAAGAGGCCCACTGTTACCTTGGCAGTGTCAATGCTTGCTGCAGTAAAGTAATTGGTAACTATATTGTTGGTATGTAATTTAGAAAGCTTGTATTTTTATTATCTTAATGTTCTGTTAGCATTATAATATTGTAGCATTGGAGTATTGCATTGTCAATATTTCTATTTGTGTTCTATGTACGGTATTGTTGTATTATTATTGTAGAATAGTGATTTATTGTTGTGTAACTTTCTTATTAATATCATTTTACCTATTGCTGCGTGCATGTTTGTTTGCCACCTGTACCTAAAATAAAAAAAATAATATATTTTTTGCAACTTACCATAAAGTTGCAGTGATGAGCTGTGCACACATGTCACATCACTGGTATGCAGGTGATGCAATAAGTGCACATGCCACAACCCTATGCCATGCTCACAAGGGATGTAAACTCTGAAATCATGCCGAGGAGCAAGTAAGGACAGTACCGAAGGCATAAGCCAGACATTTTCATGTAAACCTAAACTTTATCTCTTAAATGTCTGCTGGCAAACTACCTCCATTTTATGGACTTGATACAGTATTCCCCTTGAGAAGTACAACAGTAAAAAATAGATCATGCTAAAAATCTAGAACGACTTTATCGCTACACAGGCCGAACCAGATTACACCTGTTAGCAGCATTTAGCAATGAAATACACCTACAAATTACAATCAAAATGATTCTGGGTACAAGGATTGCACACCAAGAGAGTACATATATTAATCAAAAATAAAGATGCACAGGGCTGAGATGATAAATTGTGTATAGTTTTAGCTTGGTACTTTGGTCTTGGAGCAGCACGGTAACCTGGAGCATTTCCACATACTTAGTGTTACCTTAAAACGTACTGGAAGTCTCTAAATCCAGTTACATCAGTTAGAAGGAGTATACCAGAGCATTGTTTTTTATGCTCCCCTCTCCTAAATGTGTTGGGCTGAGTGCCAAAATGTAGGGGAGTGCAATTGGCAAATGGGAGCTTCAGTCAGTGCTAGTTTGTATCCCCACTCATTTTGATATCTCAGAGTGTCATGTTCCGATGCTCTGAGTCTTCACTATAAACAGGGATCATAATGCAGTGCATGTAATGTGTATGTGATATGGTGAGGCAGCATGTAATTGAGATGACGGCGCATTTAATGTGTATGCAATGTGGTTGATGGGGCATGTGATGGGGCATGTAATGGGGAAATGTAATGGGGTGATTGGGCATTTAATGCATGTGCAATGTGGGTGATAGGGCATGTAATGGGGTGATGGGGCATGTCCTGGGTGTGCAACGTGGGTGATGGGGCATGTCCTGGGTGTGCAACGTGGGTGATGGGGCATGTCCTGGGTGTGCAACGTGGGTGATGGGGCATGTCCTGGGTGTGCAACGTGGGTGATGGGGCATGCATTTGGTGTGGAATGTGATTGGGGGCTTCCCGAATTTTGTCTGCCAAGTATGAAAGTAATCCACCTTGGTTGGCTGTATATAGTTCATGAGCTGTATTATTCACAATATAATCCTTCTCAATTACTTGTCTTGTATTTTTACATATGGGAAAACGAGTGGTATTTGTTATCTTTAATATCTTTTTTAATTATTTCGTTTGAGTTTTTAATTATTATACTGCATTGCATATTACTGATATGGCTCTGTTTTATTGTGGTTTAGTGCCCTTAAGGTTGTTACACATATGAAAAATAGAACATCCAATCTATAAAACTAAAATTAGTCTTTCTTTTATACATTTTTTTGTATGTGTCCTGCAGAAAGGGGTAAAATTGATTAATATCCCCTTGTATGTTTGAGAGGAACTGAAATCTCCCAAGTCACAGACTATGGATCTGTCTTATTAAGATGATCACCCTATTGCCACACACAGAGGACAAGGGCCATCACAAAGGCTTGAGGGAAACTTTTCCACTGTTGCAAATGAAAACATCATACAGGAGGGGCAACACAAGCTAAAGCATTTGGTTATTTATTTATTTTCAAAATATTTTAATTACATTTCCTGGCTGTAGAAGAAAAAGTTGTCTCCACATTACCTCAAGAGATCAAATAAAAATGTCTAAACATTTCCTACAACTTGCTGTTTGCTGTCTTTTTTTCTCTGTTTTGCTGTGTGTTTTTTTTTAATTTTTTTACAGAAAGTGAATAACAGAGTCTAGGCACTGCCTGTGGCTTGAAAACCTTACATCTTGTGTGGTCTGTGTAGACGTTGTGATTTATTCAGGTAATGGGGAAGGAGCATGACCCCCAGCGGCCAGAGAAGGAGAGCTGCATGTGGATTTAATGCTCTCACCACAAAAAATGTCTGCTATGACTAAGATGTGTGGCTGAAGTCACTGCCTGACTGCTGCTAAAAGGGAACTTAGACATTAAGTGTACACTCCTTACTACAGATTTTCTCCTGGGATTAAGCCAAGGGTTTCTACCCAATTTCAAAGAATAGCATGGAAGCGGCTCAGAAAATTAGAGCACAGCAATTTATTGTACCCCCGGTGAGTTATCCATTAAACTGCTGGCCTTGTAGTATTTCATACTTGTTTATTTTACGTTTGCTGGTTTATGAGTGATGGATTAACCAATCTCTTATTTCATAAGCTTTTTATTTTTCAAGCTTTTGAAACTACTGTATCTCACTGTTTAGATTTTATTTGCTCGGATAAAGGAAATGTCAATAAAATGAAGTATGCTTTATTTTGTGTGTGTGTTTTTTATTTAACTCTACATTTCCTAAGTGGCCATTATTTTTTTTTTTTTTTTTTTTGTTATTTATAGTTTGTAGGATTTATACTGAATAAATTCAAATAAAATATATTGCCCTCCTTTTCTTCTTATTTATTACGAAATGTTCCGTACTGTAATGGACAGGATTGTTGAAAAGACTAGTAGCATTGGTGAATATAATAAGTTCATATGTGTTTATCTTTATGGTTTCTGCATAAGAAATAGACAATGGAAAGGCTTATAACCATAACGCATAAACTAGAATTTGCTGGAGTTCTTCAAAATACAGACACTAAAACACTAAAGGCTATAGCCCTTTGGAAACTTTAGAAATGATTACAAAAGAAGCAAATTAAATCCATTGTGGCTCACCATTAAGGTACGAGATGAAACAAAAAAAATCATTATAAAACTGATGTTGCAACAGCATAATTTATAAAGTACAAAGATGTAAGCAAATGCTGCAAAAAGGAAATTAAATGAGTTAAACTGGAAAATGAAAAGTGAGAGCAACATTAATTCCTCTAAATTGTTTAAATACATAAATGCCAAAACATTTAAGGAAGAACATTTGGGTCCTTTATTATCTGAAATAAGTAAGATGGCTAAGGACATCAAATCTGATTTAACAAAAGTCGTTGCAGCAAAGATTTCATTTGCTGACATAAGATAAATTGCTTAAGAAATTAACCAGTGTTAAGGTAGACAAAACCTTGGGGCACATGGTATTAGCCCAGATTTGGACACACCATTATTTTCAGGGATTCCTTCAGTTTAGCATAGTGCCAATAATTTGGCGGAAGGCAGATGTGGTGCCATATTTAAAAAAGGATCAAGAAAGCTTCTTCTCAGCAATGCTGCCTAAGTGTTTATCTCCATGACTGTGAGGTGTTTCAAAGGTAATGTTAGCCTCCAAAGTGACTATACATACCCAAACTATAGTCCCACACTTACCTGATGGGCGAGTATTATTCTGCCCATTTGCCAGTATCATTCCGCTATTTGCCACTCATATTTTGCCCATTTGCCACTCGTATTTTACCCATTTGCCAGTATCATTCTGCCCATTTGCCACTCATATTTTACCCATTTGCCAGTATCATTCCGCCATTTGCCACTCATATTTTGCCCATTTGCCACTCGTATTTTACCCATTTGCCAGTATCATTCTGCCCATTTGCCACTCATATTTTGCCCATTTGCCAATGTTATTCTGCCCATATGCCACTCATATTTTGCCAATTTGCCAGTATTATTTTGCCCATTTGCCACTCATATTTTGCCCATTTGCCAGTATTATTCTGCCCATTTGCCACTCATATTTTGCACATTTGCAAATGTTTTTCTTCCCATATGCCACTCATATTTTGCACATTTGCCAGTATTATTCTGCCCATTTGCCACTTATATTTTGTCCATTTGCCAGTATTATTCTGCTCATATGCCACTCATAATTTTCTCATTTGCCAGTATTATTCTTCCCATTTGCCACTTATATTTTGCCCATTTGCCAGTATTATTCTGCCCATTTGCCACTTATATTTTGTCCATTTGCCAGTATTATTCTGCTCATATGCCACTCATAATTTTCTCATTTGCCAGTATTATTCTTCCCATTTGCCACTTATATTTTGCCCATTTGCCAATGTTATTCTGCCCATATGCCACTCATATTTTGCCCATTTTCCAGTATTAATCTGCTAATTTGCCACTTATATTTTGCCCATTTGCCACTTATATTTTGCCCAGTGATTTGCCAGTTGTGTGCTGCCCCCTTTCTGAATTAAATAAAGTACAAAGTAAGTGCCCCCCCCCCCCAAAAAAAGTTCAATTAAGTTAAATTGTGAATAGGTCCGGACTAATCTAAATGTTTTAACAAAAGATGTTCATCAACAGGTGGATTCTCACACAGAACAGTTACATACTCCAATTGTAACCAACTCTCAGATGATACTTCATATCTACACAGCATGGTCTCATAATTGGAATGGGCCATAGAAGACTTCGGCAGTGTAACACGTAGGAATAATGTCTGCATTAGAGGATTTCCTTGAAAGTGTTGGATACACTAAACCAACTCTTCAAGGATATGCAACTGGACATTCCACCCACAACCTCTGGCACTTTGGGGTTCCAACCCAAATGTCATCATTCGATTTCATCACTTTGCCACAAAAGATGTGATCATGACGCAGAACCTCCGACAGTCCTTACATTTCACTGGATGCAAGCTCCCACTGTTTCAAGACTTAGAACCCACACACTTTTTAAACACCCATTGACTGAACACAGGCTTCATTTGCGCATGCAGGTTTCTGTTTAGACACATGCTGACTTACAACGGTACTAAACAAATCCTTCTTCAGCTATGATGAAATACATGTTTTATAGAAGACCAGAAGACTCCTCCTAGACAAGTGTGTATCACTGTTGTTTACACTGCCAACATGTCTGTGATAAGGTTGCATTGCAGTTACTATCTGGAAATAGTGTTGAGCGAACTCGAACCGCACTGTTCGGGTTCGTACCGAACATTACGGTTTTTGGACCCCGAACACAGACATTTCACTGTATGTTCGGGTTGGAGTTCGGGGTTCGGCGATTTAATGGCGCGTTTTGAAAAGCTGCAGGGCAGCCAATCAACAAGCGTTTGACTCGTTGGCCCTTAGAAGCCATCACAGCCATGCCTACTAATGCCTACAAGGCTGTAATTGTCCAGTGCAGCATAAGACGAGGTTTTTTTCAGAGAAAATTACATTGTAATCGAGGTCAGACTATAAGACTGGGATCCAGGTCCCCCGCAGAGCTGCAGGGGACTTGGATCCCCCTCTCTAACAGCAGGGGAATGTCTGCGCGATGAGCGCAGACCTCCCCTGCTGCCGCCCGGCACGACCGCCGGGACTTCTATGATGAAGCCGGGTCCTTCCGGCTTCATCATAAAAGCCCCGGCGGTCGTGCCAGGCGGCAGCAGGGGTGGTCTGCGCTCGTCGCGCAGGCATCCTCCGCTGCCCCGCTAGCCACCAGGAGAATCGGACAGCTGGGGGATGTCTGCACGATACATGCAGACATACTCCATGCTGCCCGACACTTCCGTCTATTATGACGGACCAGCTGTCCGTCATAATAGACGGAGGTGTCGGGCAGTATGGAGGATGTCTGCACGTATCGCACAGACATCCCCCGGCTGCCCCCACTAGCCACCAGGGAAAGAAACAAGGTGAGGGGGAGGGAGGGGGGGGGAGACACACAGAGAAAGGGGGGAGGGGGGAGACACACACAGACAAGGGGAGGGAGGGGGAGACACACAGACAAGGGGAGGGAGGGGGGAGACACACACACAGACGAGGAAGAGAGAAAAGGGGAGGGGGGATAGAGAGAGACAAGGGGGGGATAGAGAGAGACAAGGGGAGGGGGGATAGAGAGAGATAAGGGGAGGGGGGAGAAATAAGTTTGGGGGGTGGGAGATAGATACAACGCTGGGGGGGAGAGAGACAGCTGGGGGAGGGGGAGAGAGGCCGCATTGGCACATAAAAGGAAATAAAAACAAGAAATGCATTTGTATAATATAAATTTTTTATTAAATATTAAAAAGCAATTTACATATATACAAGTTAAACTTTTTTTTCCTATAGGGTAGTCTTATATTCAGGCTTTTAGTTTTTTCCCCAAAGGAATATACAAAGTTTGGGGGGTCGTCTTATAATCAGGGTCGTCTTATAATCGAGCAAATGCGGTATAAGCTGGAGTCACGTACACGCATATCACATGAGCTCTTCTTAGTGTAGGGAGAGGATGCTGCAGCTGTGAGGGACAGATTTAAAAAATTCTGGTGTTGAATCTGCAAACTACAGCGATTATTCAAACTACAGCGATTATTCAAATTACAGTGATTATTTTAGTGGGTGCTATAATACATTTTTGTACCCTGCCCTGAGCCCAGTGCCACAGAGAGTGCAGTGCACTTGCAACTGCATGTGTGCCAGGCACATGACTTTAATTCTGTTCTGTTAGCTCAGTGGGCAACACCTAGGCATTTTTAAATACTGCAATTTGTTGGTGTTAAATATTACATTTGCGTCCTGCACTTCATATCTGATAGTCAAATAGAACCGTCAAATACTGTGCTTACAGCGCACTTTGAAAAATTAAAATTGTTTTGGGTGCTAAATAGTATATTTGCGTCTTGTGGTGCACTTCATATCTGAGAGTCAAATAGAACAGTCCAATACTGTGCTTACAGCGCACTTTGAAAAATTATAATTGTTGTGCTAAATAGTACATTTACGGCCTGCACTTCATATCTGAGAGTCAAATAGAACAGTCCAATACTTTGCTTACAACGCACTTTGAAAAATTATAATTGTTGTGCTAAATAGTACATTTACGTCTTGCGGTGCATTTTTTGCAGTCCAATAAACAAAAAAACAAAAAAAATACAAATAAAAAACAGTGTTGGCTACATCCTCCAGCTCCGCTATCACCTACACCGCCACGGTCACAGCCTCCTCAACCTATGGGTCATTTAGTATAAACTGAAAGAGAATACCCTGCACTCCAACCCTCTCTCAAATGGATAATTCTGTTGATTCTCCTGGCAGCCATGCTTTAGATTTATGTTCTTCCAAAGCTAAAATCAAAGATTCCATCTAGTGCTATTTTACGGCTCAGCTGTATCTGTAATTTGTATGTATTTTATGTTATTTTAAGTTATTTCCCTATCCACATTTGCTTGCAGGGCACTTGTCCTACTCTTACCCACATTTTACTTCCTTTTGCAGCCCTCTAGCCCTTTCTATGACTTTTTTAGAGGCATTTTAGTGGCCAAAAGTTCGTGTCCCCATTGACTTCAATGGGGTTCGGGTTCAAGTTCGAGCACGGACCCGGACATTTTTTCGAAGTTCGGTCGAACCTGCCGAACCCGAACATCCAGGTGTCCGCTCAACTCTATCTGGAAAGCCCAAAAAGGTGTCTGATCCTCAGTAAGAAAAGAAAAGACCACAATATTTCTATGGATGCCCTTGTATTGAGTGCCCGTCTGTCTGTGTGCTTATTATATTATTTATAACAATACCACACTAGCTTGTTGATCCAAGGATAAATCTGAGCTAGAAGGATTGTATTATTTTGTCAACCTGAATTACTATGTTACTGCCATTTTGCTTTCCTAGTTGCTTTCCTTTTCATTTGTGATATTATTGGAACAGTAATGTCTAAATTGAAATACCATTCATAGCACTTTATATATTTAATATGTTGCATAGCATTGAGCATGCATTCGTTGTATATATGCTGCTATCGATAAGCACTTTTTGATTTGTATGCCTTGAGTTTGTGAATATGATTAAACATTTCAATCAATTTAGAGAAGATACGTTTTACTCTATTGGTGACCTGCCATTTTAAGCTTTGCCCTACTAAGTATGTATATGTATGCATCAGATATTTTCGTGTTAAATTTCCTATTTTCATCATATTGCATGAAAATATAAGGGAACCTCTAATCAGGAACCTCGGCTTTTGTGAGAAGAAATTGGAGCTCTAAGTTTCGAACCACCTGGGATCACATCAGTGATCAGAAATAGCCATTCAATTCGGCTACGCAAAGACCACGATGTCCCGATTCAGAATGAAAAATGTCCAAAATGGTAGCCTTGGTACTCCACATAGACTTCTATGGGGAGAACTTCAGTTCATTTCGTGTCCATTTTGGGAGGACCTTGGCTCAAAATAGCTGAAGTCCTCCCATAGAAGTCTAAGGGAGGATGTCAGCCATAGCCGAAGTAACTGAAGTCCTCCTGATACATGGTCTAATAAACTAAATATGATTAAAAATAATAATTTACTAAAAATAACATACTACATCAGTTAAATAAATAAAAATAAAGTAAATGAATATAAAAGCCATCCCAAATGAAAAATGTATGTATTTATGCATATTATTGTGCAAAATATTATAATTTATTACATTAATATATTATAATTGTATATAAATATTTTTTTTATTTAACACGTTAAGTTCTGGAAAAAGGAAAAAAGTGACACTAACACAAACAATAATGTGAATCAGTGAAAAATAAATAAACAATACTCCTCCTCTGGCACTGCAGCACCCACTTAAGTGATCCTTGAGCACTTAATACATGTAGAAAAAGGGGAGACTGAGGCGCATGTACCGGGAAGAGAGAAAAGAAATGTAATAGTGCAACACTGCGAAAAACACTTTAAAATATTGGAAAGGCTGGGGAATATACTCACAAACGAATTTGTCATTCAGGCTCATCAAGGTAGTGGAAAATTCAGTTTTAATCCGTACATCTAAAAAACATATTAAAAACCATAGCGCAGTAACCTTAACACATGTAAGGTGATTAAAAACAAATACACGTACAACAGAAAAAGCACAGTAAAGTGCAAACTTGCGTAAGAGTAAGTCTCTTTGCTGCAAAAGTAAAGTGCACTTTACTTTTGCACACACAACTTATCTCCTGAGGAAGCCGGCGATACAGCCCGCGAAACGCGTTGAGAAAAGACCGGATTCAAGTAATCTAAGAGCTGCACTGAAGTGTTCCATCCTGGTGGCAGCAGGAAAGAGCCTTACTCTTACGCAAGTTTGCACTTTACTGTGCTTTTTCTGTTGTACGAGTATTTGTTTTTAATCGCGGAGGAGTTATATCACTGGATGGATGCTTGGAAACACTGGAATTGCAGGTGAGGGCAAGAGGGGCATGACATCCTCCACTTTTTCTGAATGCTAGCACCTAACCTAAAAATGGGAATAAGGATTAGAGGAGGCATAAATTGAGGGAAGTAATGGCAAAACCCAGCTTGTATGGACTGCGACACAAATTATGCTCATTCACTTTGCTGAGATAAACATCATGGAAATTATATTATGGAGCAGTTATCTAGCTATCATCGATTAGGTAGATAAATAATTATGGGTAACTTCTGGTAGCACAGCTGCTATAGACAACCCTTTTCATGGTGCTCAGTTCGCCATAAACGCTGACATACCACAGGTAGTTGACACCAGTTGGGGTGCCATAGATTATTCCAGTTTTTAGTAACTGCTGGCTGAGCGCAATGGAAACTATAGATTGCCTAGGATTTGGCATGAGTAAAGAAAACCACCAAAGCTAGAATGACTTAGGTTAGTCATGGGCTACAGATCCCATGATGCCTACAATGTGGCTGAAGGTGCACCCCAGCTGTGATGATCCTCCAGAACTGTTGAGTGTAGAATGTTTAAACTTCTTCATCCCTAGTACTGTATATTTCAGCTCCCATGAGTCTCAGCTAGAAATATGTTGGCAAAATATTATGGAAGTGTAGTTGAAATCCACACGTTTGGCAAAAACAAACAAAAAAACAGCCACATTCTGCTGGTTTTTTTGTAAGGGCAAATGGAGCAGTCAATCATCTCTGGTGGTCCAGTGAGGAGCAAAGGAGTTTGATGTTCTATAGGTATGGACCTGGCTGACAACACTTTACTGATACCAGCAGCAAAATATGATAAAGAACAAAAATAAATTGTAATACTTCCACAGATGTTCATTCCACTGGGGTGTGATGTAATTTCCCATTGACTATGAGTCATCAGACAGCATGTCACCCTATAAAGCACTAAAGAGGTCTGTACGTATGGAGCTTCTACTTTACCCAAGGTCCTACAACAATCTACCAGCGCAGTTTTAATTTATGAGAATTATGTTATTCTGATTGAAACAGCAGTTCTGTATTAGTGCTTCTCCCTTTTAGTTAGGGAAATGAGGCATTCACATCCATGTGGCTGTACAAATCACCATTACTTGCTGTAAATCATGATGACATGGTACATCTACTAGTGAGAAGGGTTTAATCTACAAATATGTTTCATTTGTATTTATTTTTGAACATTTCACATATGCTTAACCCCCCACCCTTTATTTCCTTAGGAAGAAGGGAAAAAAATAATCTAAACACAATAACATTTGTTGTAAACAACAATCAGTGATTTTGGAACTGTGAGCATGGAAAATCCTTCCAGAAAATGGTCCTATTATCATGTGGTCTGCAGGCTCCACAATTATGATAAGTATAGTACCATGTAAATATACCCTAAATGAGTTTCCAGAAATACTCCTTTTTAGCAACTTTTTAACATCCCATCACATCCAAGAATACAGAATGTGGTCTAAGAGGTTATCATTGGCCACCTACATCTACTTTAACTTCACATATAATATAACACTGTGGTTGAATGTTGTCCTAATTATCTTGATGAGTGAGGCTTTATAAAAAATAAAAAAAAAATGGGGAAAGGCAAATCCTTGTAGTTTCTCAAAATTACATATGTTAAATTGCAAAGTTGATTTCACTTTAAAATGTTGTGCATTTAAAACACGACAATGATTTTTAACTGAAAACGTATGTATGTTACAATATTCTCATATTGTTTTGTATCCAGGTGAGATATGCACACAAAAAACTTTCTGACATGGGAGTTACTATGAAGATAACATATAGAAGAACTATTGTCTCCAAATGCTTTGGGAGCAATATTAAGGTGATTATTTAAATAATCCTTTAATTATGGAGAACAAAAGGCCCCGTCAAGTAGGTAATTTGCTTGTAGAAACGTTATTCAATATATGCTTAAAATTGAATTTTATTGGACTGTTGTTTCTGTAGTGATTGAGAGTCTATCACGTAGCATTCTTTGAGTGAATGCTAGGCATTGTAGAGCACTATGCACACACATGCACAGCCTTGGCTGCAGTACCATGCATTAAGCATGGCATATCACAGTGCATGTGCAATACGTACAGCCAATGTAGTATTTACCGCAATGCATCCCAGACAGGTGCCTAGGGTGACAAATTTTCGAGGGGCAGCAGCGTCCCCCATCACTGACCAGCAGTAAAAAAAACGCACGGCAGCCTGATCGTCATGCCGGGTCACGTGACCTATCTACACTTACTGTGGGGACGTCATGCTGCCTGCTGCTAGCCACCAGGGATCAGGGTAAGTCCTGGGATGAGGGGGTAATCGAGGCATATAATGGGGGTAATGGTGGCATATAATGGGGGTGATGGGGCATGTAATGGGGTAATGGAGGCATATAATGGGGGTGATGGAAGCATATCATGGGGGTGATGGAGGCATATAATGGGGGTGATAGCGCATGTAATGGGGTGATGGGGGCATATAATGAAGGTGATGGGGCATGTAATGTGGGTGATGGGACATTTAATCGGGTCGATGAAGCCGTGTAATTTGGGTGATGGAGGCTTGTAATGGGGTGATGGAGGTATTTGATGGGGTCATGTAATGGGGTGATATGGGTTATGGGGCATATCGTGCGTGTGCAGCGTGGGTAGGGGGGGTCTGCCTAGGGCTGCACAAAACCAAGATACACCACTGCGTACAGCACCAATGTGCAGACCTGCTTTTCCCTTAAGTCGGAACCCACTGTAGAGTGTTTAAAATGGATGCTTCCTCCTCCAAAGCTGCTAGGAAGTGGAAAAGTGGGGAAAGTCTACTTTAACAATAAAATAAAACCAGATAACTTTTTTTTTTTTTTTTTGAGAGAAAAATTAGAACTACAGTTGTCCTGTAAGTAGGCTGCCACTTGTAACTAATTTAACAATGCTTACAAATCTATTTTAAATCTATATTAATCTATGTGAAAATGTGCATGGAACAACCTATTTATGTAATCAGAAGAAATATGTCTACTTTATGTATCATATTTTCCTGCCAATGTGTTTGCCCATGACATGACCTACTATAATAACTGATGTGTGCAAACATGTAAAGTGGGATCCTACCAATCCACGCTTTAGTGAACTGATGATACACCAACTGATACTGTTCTGATAAACACCCAGTCAAAGTGCGCATAATTGCATAATTGCATAATTACATAGTAGTTTAGGTTGAAAAAAGACTTGGTCCATCAAGTTCAACCCTTTTCCTATGCCATGTTAACAGCTGTTGATTCAAAAGAAGGCAAATGAAAACCCCTTCAGCAATTTCAAATTCTGCTTTCAGTGGGGAAAAAAAATCCTTCTATACTCCAAATGGCAATCATATTTCTCCTTGGATCAACAAGCACTAAACAAATATTAATGCCTACACTAACATGCATAGCCCTCTATGCTCCAGCTCATTTGAAAAGTATCCAGGCCACTTTTAAAGACATCTAAGGTATTTGCTAGAACCACTTCTGCAGGCAGTGAATTCCATATCATAATTGTCCTTAGTGTAAAAAATCCCTTCCCGTGTAGACTAAATCTCCTTTCCTCAAGTCTTAGTGGGTGACCTCTTGTCCTTTGTACTATTCTGTTATTGAACAGGTCTTTAGAAAGCCCTATGGATGGGCCCTGTACATATTTAAATAACATTATCATATCGCCTCTAAACCGCCGTTTTTCTAGCATGTACAGATTTTACTTTTCCAGCCTTTCTTCAAAACTAAAACTTTCCATTTCCCTGATTAGTTTTGTAGCCCTCTTCTGCGCCCTCTCTAGTTCCATAATGACTTTTTTTTAAAAAGGCACACAGAATTGAACCGCATATTCTAGGTGAGGTCTTACCATGGACCTATAAAGAACAGAATAATATCTTCCTTCTGTGAGTCAATACCTCTTTTAATATCGTATTGGCCTTTGCAGCTGTCAGCTGACACTGTGCACTACTGCTAAGTCTATTGTCTACAACCACTCCCAAATCTTTTTCATTCGAAAATTTCTCGAAGGAAACACCATTTAAACTATATGTTGCATTTTTATTATTGTACCCAAAATGCATAATTGGACACTTGTCTACATTTAATCACATTTGCCATTTATGTGCCCAAGTACCCAATTTGTCCAAATATTCTTGCAGAGAAGATAAATCTAGTTTAGAATGTATTATCCTACTTAATTTTGTGTCATTGGCAAATACTGAGACATGGCTCCCTATGCCCTCTGAGAGATCATTAATAAACAAATTAAAAAGAAGAGGATCCAGAAAAGAACCCTGAGGTATTTCACTTATCACGTGTCCAATTTGAGAACTTCCCATTTACCCCCACCCTTTGCATTCTGTCTTTCTACTAATTGCCAATCCACAAACAAACCTCTGGACTTAAGTCTATTTATACAGTAACCTTTTATGTGGAACTGTATCAAATGCCTTAGCAAAGTCTAAACATATCACATCCACTGCCGCACCCATATCTATATTTTTACTCACCTCCTCATAGAATATAATAAGTTACTTTGACAAGATCTGTCTTTCACAAAGCCATGTGATTCCTGTTGAAAATTAAATCTTGAATCTATTCCCTTAGCATCCCACCACAAATGTCAAGCTTACAGGTCTATAATTGCCTGACAGGGATTTTGATCCCTTTTTAAATATGGGCACCACATCAGCTTTACGCCTGGCTTAGCTCTAAGTACCCATGGGTGTATACCATCCCGCCCTGGGGCTTTGTCTATTTTAACACCATTTTATTGTTTTAACACTTTTTCTTGTGTCAACCAATCACATGCTGTGACTGTTCTGTAAACGTAGCTTGCAGGTTCTTGTCCATTGGTTCTTCCTTGGTAAAAACAGAAGAAAATAAATTATTTAAAATATCTGCTTTCTCTCTGTCTCCACTGACAATCTCACCCATTTCAGATAACAAGGTCCCAACATTTTCAGCCTTTCATTTTTTTGCCATTTATACATTTAAAGAATTTTTGGGGGATTCCAATTGATTTTTCGTTCTGCAATTTAGCCAATTTAGTTGCCTTTTTACAGTCTTTGTTGGCTTCTTTATTTTTTGCAAACACCTCTGCTGATTTCTCAACTTTATAATGTTTAAACGCTGTGACTAACTAGTTAGTTAGTCACAGTATGTAAATATGCCGCTGGCTACTGTGGCCTAGTCATTGTACATCATAATTCCTTCCTTTGAGTCATTTACATAAGGGTCTACACAATAAAGATACAACTGCAAGGAATTGAGACAGGAATTTCAATCTTTAGACCAATGTAGCTGAGTTTTCCAACTTGGATACTTTGGCCTTAAGTTTGAAATTCCTATCTCCTTTCCCTGCAGTTCTCTCTGTATTGAGTAGACCCTATGACTTTAAGATTTCTGCTAAAAATGATTTAGCGAGATGTTCAGTAGTAGGCAGTATAATGGCTTTTAACATATATTAGTGAATCAATTTATTTAAAATAAATTAAGAAAAACATTTTTTTCTTACTAAAAAAACAGTTAAGATTTAAAAAACAAAAACAAAACATATAATAGATAGTGTGATCCAGGACATTATTTTGAAAGAAAAATAGCAATATTTTGTAATCCAGTACATTTCAAACACATGATCAATAACATGGCTGGGTGGACAAGTTTGATTGGCGATACATAAAATGATAATTCAACAACTGTATCCAAAGCATTAAATTGGCATGCACACATTCTCTGTTGGCCACTTTTTCAACATTACAGGACCATAGACTTTTTTTTATTTGTCTAATCCTCGCACAAGTGGATGAATAAATATTTCTTTAATAACTCACAGTTTGTAGATGATGGTTTTGTTTTAAATCATTTAGAATGAAGTTCATGCAAAAAAGCAATCTGTCAGGTTACTTAGTGTGCCAAAACACTTGCTTGGTATGTTCTAAAAGAAACTTGTAGAGCTAGTGGGTGGCCTGGCTATACAGAGATATTTCAGAGTTTACTATGCTTTTTCTAAACAGATCAAATATGTATTGATATCTACATCATAACTTTAAAATCACTATTTTATATACAGTCCATTTCAAATACAGTCTAATATATTTTAAAGAAAAGTGTGCAACAAGATGACTTAAACATGGAGTGGAATAAATTCTTGCCAGTGTTTGTAATGCTTAAAACAAATATGTTCAGAATTATGTGTATAGACTATATAAAATATGCCCTTTGTCTACCTCCCTCCTCCCAAAGCAGATCTATGTACATGTTCAATGACAAAACGTGGATTTGAATAGCTACAGAGAATAGTGTATGGGATCAATGATTTTAACAACAGCTTAAAAAAAAAAAAAAAAAAACATTATTCGCTTTAAAAGATTGCTACTTAACCTTTTCAATACTTTATGTCTACTAAATATGAAGTACCGGGGGTAGAGTCAGCAATGGCTGAATAATGTGTTTTTTTTTTTTTTTAAGCTGTTGTTAACTGTGCCGATGTCAAAGTTTGCCGGTTGGTGGTGTATGTGCCATACACCACCAACCGGCAAACTGTGACATCGGCACTCTGCTGACAAGGCCACTAAAGCCTGCCACGTTTACTATAGGCCCATCACACCAACAGACAAGATAGGAGGACTTGACACCCCTAATAAACTTACTGGGGCTGCCAAGACTCCTGACTTATACGTCGACAAAACCATTGTGTCTAGTGATCTGCAGGGACGCTTTTCAGACTTCAATCTATGGCCTGAGAAGAACTGATGGGGATCCGCATGGAGGTTACATCGCTGCACACGAGGCAGCTACACTGGAGACAACTACTTAGTGTCTGCAGAAAACTTAATCTGAAACTACCCAACAGGTCAACTTGCTAAACCAACAGCTGTATAGTACCCAACAACATACATTGATGCTTGAAATTAAATCAAGACAGGTCAAGACAGTAAGAGGGGTGCCAGAGGCAATTGGGCCTGCTGTGCTCTGTACCTCTCTACAGGGCTTGATGATACACCTTAAACCTGACATAACCGCTGATTCTCTGTTTATGATGGATGGCTTCATGGTCAAGAAGGCCAGGAAGGCCCTGCAGACTTCACCATGAGAAACTTAACACTACTTAACACTGTGCAAACAAGATACTTCTTCTGTCTGTCACATATAAACCTCATCAGATTTCATATGGAGGTGTCCAGCTGCAAATTTTCATGGACTTGCCACTAGATATCCTTGTGTGGAGGGAATTGATGCATCCACTTACAGGGTGGGGAGACCTAGTCTACCTGGGAATAATATACCGTTGGGGTCTCCCTACAATGCATACAGTGAGCCGAGAGGGTAAAGATCTATCTGTTGATGACATCACAGCATTTCTGGCAGATTTATGCAATGTACCACTCCTCAGAATTCGACCGACACTGTCATAATAGGTCCCAAGTACTCAAGCACCTCGAGCGCTACCCGATAGATCCATGTTCCTCCCCCCTATCTGGATTCATCAGATCTGAACTTCTCTTACATCACATCGCTTTGGACTTGTCTGCAGCCTGAGATACCCCTTCCCCCAGTGCACTCCCATCATTTGCCTGTTTGAGTGTGGGGTATTTGGCTGATCACCATGACAGTGATCCGGTAGCAGACTTTTGTGTACAGCCTCTCTTAAGCTGTAGGTACCCCTCTCTTGTGGTACACTTTCCCCACTTTCTATTATTTTCCTCTTATCAACTCCCTTAAGATCTCCTTTTCCAGATCTTTGTTTTGTTTTTCTTCTACTTGTTCTCGATAATGCGTTTATTGTTTGCTTGCACTTTCAGTGTTCTACTATGCATGTCCTATGGTCTGACGCTATACTGTTATCTTTTGTGTATAGTAGTCTGAGAAGCTTTTTAGTGTATCGTGACAACCTGTGGCTCTATAGCTGCTTGAGGTGCCTTTCAGTAAATGGAAATGCTGATGTTCCCGAATAAGGCCATTACAGCTTTTTATTGTACCTGCACTTCGACTAAATCAGGGCCAGCTCCTGCATTCTTGCATATGGATATCTGAGGTTGCACATAATAGGTGAACTTGAACTATGACAATGCTTGAGACATGGACTTGTTATGCATTTCTGACATATTCTTTTGTGCTCAAAGTTGAAGCACTTTAATTCGTATGGAACTTATTTGTACAATTATTATTTGTTTAGATGGTATGATAATATAAATGTTTGATATACATACACAGAATTTAAATGAACCTAAACTGGTTTCTTACTGTGTTTCTTATCTATGTTCTTCATTGTTCCAGGAATGGAAATGTTCTGTATCAGATATTTCTTTGTGTTGCAATCAAACCTCCAATTAAAATAATAACAAATAAATGAAAATAAATATGAAGTCCTGCAGGATATTTCATTAATATATGTAGTAACCATGACAAATACATAGAAATATCACTTTATGATAGTCTACTAGGAACTTTTAGTCATTACATTTTATTAACCCAGATTACAATTTATGCTTCTAGTTATTGCCTATCCCCATGTTATTAGATCACTATCTTTCAGAAATCGGGATTTGTTTTTGGGTTCCTCTGGTCTATTCTACTGTGTTCCATGTATTTTATCCATGGCTTAGCATGGATCTGCCTTTTATAAAAATAAAAAAAAACCAGTATTAATTAAACAGTGATAACAGTGCTGCTTCCCTTGTGTATTTAAATATTTTGATCATAGACTGAAGGGATAAGATGGAAACATTTAAATACAGAAAGGGAATTAACAAAGTGAAGGAGGAGAATATATTTCCAGGAACAAAAACTACCACAAAAGAGGGGCAAAGGTTTAAAAGTAATTTCAGGAAGTATTACTTTACTGAGAAGGTAGTGGATGCATGGAATAGCCTTTAATGCAGAAGTTGTAGAGGTTGATACAGTGATTTAGTTTCAGAATGCATGCGATAGGCATAAGGTAATCCTAGATTTAGAATAAGGCCAGGATTTAATGAAAGTATTCAGATTTATTTTTAATTAGGCAGAGATGGGCAGAATGAGTCTTATCTGCCGACACATTCTATGTTTCTGTGCTTTCCTAGTATTCCATTAAGGAAATATACCAGTATTTTACTCTATGAATGGTTCACCACCAAGTTCCTCTCAATAGTCTTGATACAATGACATGGCATGTCAGTGTTGATACCTGGCCAGTATTGACCGTCAGGTGGGTAAAAATGTGGAATTAGTTCAATGTTAAGTCTATGGAGACTATATCATGGCCGCAGTACTGGGATTCAGCCGGTTCAGCCGAACCTGTTGTAAAATATTTATCAAGTTTGCTGATGATTAAATTGGCCCCCTGTCAGGTATAACTCAGCTGCTAATACTGTGCCCTATATCAGTCAGTGCTCTTTTTCCAATGAACAACAAAATGTACTTTTTACTCAGTGCGCCGCTATCCCCTGCTGGGAAGATCAAGGATCCAACAACACATTCCCTCTTCCTAGGCTTCTCCCAATTTGAGTTTGAAAATTTTTTACATTTATTTTATTTTTTTTACAGATTTTAAGACTGACTTGAATGGGAGGCTTTTGTCTATATCTGGAATAGCTAAGGTTTACTCGAAATGGCTACCATTTTGTTTCAGTGCATTTCAGCTGCATTCCACGTTGTTAGATTTTGGCAATGAATCGGATGTCCAAAGTGCGGACATATTCGGAGGCACGTTGGAACATACTGGGTAGTGCAAAAAAAAAATCAGCCCCTTCTATTATGCAAACCCAATATGTATCTTATGAAGTACATGTTGACTTACATTGAGCTGTGATTCTCATCTTTAAGAAGCCGGCATGGGACTGTGGGAGATGTAGTTCTGTAACAGTTGGTGGTGGTGCTTTAATTTTACATCACTGCTTTAGTGGCTAACCTCGCGAATACCAGAAGATAATACAATGGCACCAAAATTATTAATACATCTGGTTTCGTACAATTTACTCACATACATACAAGTAAACAAGATCTAGGTAGATCTATCAAGGCATATGTTGATCTTTTTAAAAACACTTTTTTGTTGAAAAACATTTGTTTTTAATGATTTAAAAAACTGACCAATTATTAGCAATATATCTCAACATTTCTCTGAATTATATTTTTTTCTGGTCATAATATATCATTAATAATAAGCCGTTCCTGTAAACCATATGCTCACATGGTGGAAAAAAACAAGAATATATGTTGAAGCACCAGCACCTTGCACCAAGCTGAAGAAGAATCCTTATGATCAACCTGTTTCTGTAGGGACCAGGTGCACAACTGCTTTAGAAGCTTTCAGATACAATGCAGCTGCTACATTTGTGAAGTCCACAAACAGTGCACCTAATAAGTGTTTTCTTATGTAGAGGGCCACCCATGATGCATGCAGCAAGAAGGAAATTCCTGATATACAGCCAGAAAAAGATCTGTTTACTCAATAAAACAACATACAGACTGAAATGGCTGTAAGGCCATTTGTTTTGTTATTCAATACATTTCAATTATTTAGCTCTCCAAGGCACCACATCTACATCTATTTCCATGCAAAAACAGATTTACAAAGAAATTCATGCTTTCTTGTGTGAAGTGATGTGTTTACCCCTTATTATTATTATTTTTCCAATAGTGCAGCCATGGGTAGTAGAAGATAGAATAATTCTTTATTTTTACTTGCTTTCGGCTACAAATCATGTGCAGCCTTCACATTAAATGAATATTGAAACACACACAAACGACAACTACCAATCGAGGAAACGGTCTATAAACATAGTTGCAGGGCCGTAATTAGGCCAGGGTCCCTCAAATTTCACCAAGCAACACATTGCCACCAGTGCCATATACCCTCAATTCCCCTAAGTGCCCCAATTTTTTTTGTCAGTGCCAGCTATGCATCAAGTTTGTAAGTGCCAGTTCTGACCCAAACAGCTAAGCAGTGTCACTTTTGCCCTCAAAGATTGCCAGCATTATATTTGCTACTAAACAGCTTCTTAGGGCCAGCATTGTCTCCAAATAGCTTACCACTGCCAGTTGTGTCCCCAAATAGCTTGACAGCGCCATATTTGACCCACAATGATTGTCAGTGTCAAATGACAGCCTGTTAGGGCCATGTTTGCCCCTTAATAGCTTTCCAGTACCAGCTCTGCCCCAAACAACTTGGCACACTTTTTCTCTTCCTAAAGCTTGTTCTATATTTGTCACAGTGTTACAACCTTGACAAGAACCTGTTTATCAGATCCCAGGTTACGTAGGAGCAATATTTTTTTATCCCTTCTACTTCTTGTTACTTTATTGCTCCCATCTGGAAGTTACAGTGTGAGATTACCTAATTGGCTTTCAGCATCTTCTGCTTTTATCACTCTTTTCTTTGTCGCCAAGTATTTTTGGCTGTTAATCATCTCCTTATAGTTTGGAGACCTTTCCATCAAGAGTACAGTTGTGGGAGTTTTTCTGATACCATTGGGAATTTTATCACATGACAGGAGGCTTCCTATTTTGCATAATCTCTCTTTACTAACTCCATAGCAGCAAAGAAAAAACGTTTGAAACAAGGACCAATCAAAATGCAACAATAGGTATAGTGTCCACTGTGATCAGACTCCTCCTCCTCTTTCTTTGCTGCTCCATCAGCAGACAGGTCAGAGTTTTTGGCTCTTCTCCTAATTATTTCATTTATTTCATATGTGACTGTTTATTATATTGTTCATTATATGTATTTGATGTTTATCACTAACTAATGTTTTAACTCATTAGTCCCTAGTTTCATTATGGTTTCTTTATCATTATTTTACCTCAGATTTTGTTGAGTTAATTTGCATGTACTGTTACTTTGCACTACTTTTATTTGTTCAAAAGCTCCCACTTTTGTTTCTCCCCTACTGACCACTCACATTGGAGTTTTTTCTCCAAGGTCTGGTTTGTGTTTCAGCGCTCAGATGCGCGTTTTTTCGTTTCTCTCATGACGGCCGCCATCTTGGATCTCGTTCATCGCGAGATTCGCGGCCGCCATTTTAGGATACCCGCGTTTTCCACACATTCAGTGAGATATTTCATTCCGTTGGTGTATTTCATGCAAACAACTCGTTTTTCATACTATCATCGTTGGATATCAGGCAAGAGTCATTTATGATCGTTTTCATTCATTATCTGATAGCTGTAGTGTGCATTTAGGGCTCAGCTTCCTATGCATATTTTGGGTGTAGCACCTGTTATTGCTGCTGAACTGGAGGGCTGCTTTTGCAACCTCCTTTCTGGTTGTTCCAGATAAAAATCCCAATACAGCCTGTTTACCCTGCTGGGGTTATTGTTATTATTTTTGTTATTATTATATTTTTTATAGTACTGATAGTACTTTGCTCAAAAATTGTTCAGGCTATAATACCCTGCTGGGTTATTATTATTATTTTAGTACTGCTGGTACTGTCAATAAAAATCTACAGCTAACCCTGTGCCATACGCTCTGTATATATATATTAAATCATGGAAGACTCCCAGAGTATCCCTGTGGACTTCCAGGCCATGATCAACGCGGCTGTATCCGCATCAATGGAAAAAGCCATTGCTAGAATTATGACGGTCCCAACGGATCAGACCATACCCTCAAAGCCTATACGTCAGGACTCAGATTCTGACGATTCAGTTTCCAAATCTATCAGGGAGAACCACCCTGAAAAACGTCATTGGAAAGGGGAGAAAGGGCAACCCTCGAAGAGCAAGGGCAAAGCACCTGCCAAAAGACACAAACCTGTTCCAGCTGTTACATCTATCCCACAGCAGGGCTATTCCTCGGATGAGGAGGATAGGCCGCACTACGCCATGGCCACTTTGGATGAATGGAATGCATATTCAGAAGATGATGCATGGGGATCAGAATCTCACCCCCCTGATGTCCCAGATACTTTTCTGGGGGGAAACACAGATGATTGGGGACTTAGCTGTTCCGTTAGAGGAAGAGGATACCATTCTAGACCCGATGGGCCAGAAGCTTTTTGATCCTCGAAACATTAGACACCCTAGATCAGGAGACTGGACACCTCCAGAACACCTGGCTAAATTTATGCATCGGTGGTTACGCAAACCTCTAGATAAAGCGGTACGTAACAGACTAAGGTCAGAATGCCCTCGCCCTTCTCTGCCTGATAACGTTGCCCAGACCCCGGAGTTTGATCAGGTCATGTCCACCTTCATGACAAGGGGCGGGCGTGACCCCCGCAGAGGGGTGGAAAAAGGATTCAGAGGAGCCCAAGATAAACTTTTGGACTCAATCGGGCCTTTATCTCGGATTATGTATTTGGCAGACGAAGCCTTTATGAGAGCTGATGAATTTGATACCAGCACTATCAGAGAATGGGCTCACGATATCCGTGAATGGGCACAACGCTGTTTCTGTTTTGTCGGAAACACGAATGTATCGCTCTCTTCTGAGAGACGCAAAGCAGCTTTACTCCGCATTGACGGAAAGTTGGTGGATTTGGGCACCAAGGAACTTGGACCTATGGCACAGGGCAAATTATTTGGAGACTCTTTTCTCAAAGAACTCAACAGACATGTGAATGTCTTCACCTCTTTAAATAAGGCTCAAACCTCTTTAAAGAAGGTCTTTAAAGGCAATCCCTCAAGAGAGGTTTTTGGACGGGCTGGTCGCTACAGGGGTCGTGCGGCCAGCCGTTTCTGGCCATCTGGTGCCCGTTCCTCTAGACCCCAACCCTTCTATCCAGAGACTGGCTACCGACAATCCTTTTCCTATTCAAGGGGATCTGACAGAGGCCGTGGATATCGAAGTCGTGGCAGAGCACGCTCCTCGGCAGGTAAGCTACCATTTAACTCAGTTTCCTTCCCGTATTGCAGGTCGCATTTCTCTTTGCTTTCAGGTTTGGACGAGTATATCCACGAATGCTTGGATTCTACTAACGGTTCGGGGTTATGTCTTGGATCTCACCGAGACCCCTTTCCAATCAGAACCTCCCAAACCCATCAACTGCTCCGCGGACGATTCTCTTTTTCTCGACAACGAATTACGGGAACTCCGCTCAAAAGGTGCGATCGAACCCGCTCCGGAGCTCCCAAAGGGATTCTTCAGCAACATCTTCTTGGTAAAGAAGAAGACTGGGGAATTTCGTCCGGTAATCAACCTAAGGGAACTCAACACCTACGTTGTCTACCGTCACTTCAAAATGGAAGGAATTCATCTTTTGAGGGACCTTTTACAAGAAGGAGACTGGTTCACCAGGTTAGACCTCAAAGACGCATATCTTTCGGTACCTGTTCATCATTCTTGTCGACGTTTCCTCAGGTTCATGTGGCAAGACGCTCCGTGGCAGTTCACGTGCCTTCCGTTCGGCCTCAGTTCAGCCCCTTGGTGTTTCACCAAACTACTGAAACCGGTGGTTTCTCATCTTCGAGAAAGAGGTTTTCGCTGCATTATCTACCTGGACGATCTCCTGCTGTTTTCCTCCGACAAGCCCAGATTAATACAGCACACTCTATACACGGTGGACTTCCTGGAATCACTGGGATTCGTAGTGAATCGCCTGAAGTCAGTATTGACTCCCTCTCAAATAATGCAATTTCTGGGCTTCGAGATCGACTCCACGACCAGCACAGTTCATCTTCCCGTGTCAAAGATCTCAGCCATACGCAAAGAATTGCGCAGAATCCTACGATGCCATACCATTCCACTCCGTGGACTCGCTCGAATAGTGGGCCTTCTCTCGGCATCTATCCAAGCCATCTTCCCAGGACCTCTCCACTACCGATCAATGCAACGCCTAAAAGCTTCATTCCTTCACCAGAACCCAACCTACGACCAACCGGTGCCGGTGACGGAGGAAGTCAGAGAGGAACTGCAATGGTGGTTGGACAGTATGCAAGCATGGAACGGCCGAGCCATATTCGGCGCCAGTCCGGATTTCGTCCTAGAATCGGACGCCAGCCTATGGGGTTGGGGAGCAACGAGTCAAGACAGATCAACAGGAGGTACCTGGACATCTCAGGAACTCAACCTCCATATCAACTGCCTGGAACTCCTAGCAGGCTCTTTCGCCATCCGCAGCCTAGCAAGGGACAGGACCGATTGTTGCATCCTTCTCAGGATGGACAACATCTCAGCGGTCCGTTATATCAACTGCTTAGGCGGAGCCCGGTCCAGACTGTTGTCGGAGATTACGAAGGAAATTTTCGATTTTTGCCTCCCTCGCAACATCTCCCTGACGGCGGAGTATCTGCCGGGAGAGACAAATCTCACTGCAGACTGGTTCTCCCGACACTGGAGAGACAGCAGCAATTGGATGCTGGATCGCCCGATCTTCAACCTCCTTTCGACCCAGAGAGGCCCTTTCCTTTTGGATATTTTTGCCTCTCGCATCAACAGACAGACCCGGGACTTCTTCAGCTGGCTCCCAGATCCGGAATGTCTAGCAGTGGACGCCTTTTTACAAACATGGCCACAATCCGGGGCATACGCTTTTTCCCCTTTTGCTATGATCGCAAGGACACTCCATTATCTGAAAATACATCAGATATCTCTACTGCTCATCACACCCCTATGGCGGAGTCAACCATGGTTTCCGGACCTACTAGCGTGGTCACACGAGGATCCACTCCTACTTCCATCGTATCCAACTCTTCTCACGGATCCGCAAGGAAATCCTTAACCACTTCTAGTAAACGATCGACTAACCCTGGTGGCCTGGACTCTTTCCGGGGTGCCTGGCAGGTCGGCGAACTATCGCAGACTGCTAAGGACCTCCTATGGGACTCATGGGCTCCAGGAACAAGACGTTGCTACCTATCTGCATGGGCTTCATGGTCCGCTTGGTGCATGGAACGGGATCTCGATCCCTTTACAGCCCCTAGGGCATCTATTTTGAATTTCTTATCTTCCCTGTTCTCCTCGGGCCGTTCTTATCGGTCTATTAATGTAGTCCGTTCGGCTATTTCAGCAGCTCACGTACCGCTTCAGGGTATTACAGTGGGCAAGGACCCTCTGGTGTGTCGACTGCTAAGAGGCATCCGTTTACAACATCCGTTTTTTGAGAGACTGGTCTCCCAATGACAGGTTATCTCTCCGTCAACTTTCAGCGAAATTCACCGTTTTACTTTGTCTCGTTTCTTTTCGACGCGTTTCGGACGTAAGAGCTTTCGAGATTGGGGCCTTCTCGGTCTCCCCGGACGGGGTAACTTTTCATATATCTCGTCGCACTAAATCTGATTCTTCATCCATTTTCTATCCTTTCTTTCCTGCTGATCCTCAGCTATGTGTGGTCTCTACTCTTCAGAGTTATGTTGAGGCTACAACCTCTCTCCGAACTTCTCCTTCGGGACAGCTCCTAGTTTCCTATGTACGACCCCATAACCCTGTTTCAGTTACTACCCTCGCCAGATGGGTTCGCTGGCTCCTGTCTCTAGCTGGAGTGGAGGCTTCATTTGGAGCTCATTCTATTCGTGGTGCAGCTGCATCGTCAGCTTTTACGGCTGGGGCGTCTTTGACCGATATCCTCCGTATGGCAGATTGGTCTCGGGAATCCACGTTTCGTACCTTCTACTATAGGCCGGTTCCTAACGTGGTTTTCTCGTTTATACATCAGCGTTAAAAATGCAAAATAGGAAGCCTCCTGTCATGTGATAAAATTGAAGATTATGCTAGCTTTAGTGTACTTATAATCTTAATTTTAATAATGACAGGAGGCGACTATTTTCCCTCCCTTCCCTCCCTTTTGAATATTCTCTTTTTCTGTCTTATACTTACCTCCTTCGCTTGCTCAAAGCAGTCCTTTTGTGCTTACTATTATCTAGTACTTATATATATGGTCAGATGTATGGGTTTTTTCATATATATGTTGACAGATTTTTATTCACATGATTATTTAAATAATTATCATTTTATGATTGCATTATCAGTTTTTCTCACTAATTACATTGAAGGTTCAATACTTGTTTTGTCTAGTTTCAAGACATGTTCCTAACTATTCCTACACTCTCGTTTCAGTTTAATTCTAGATGGAGCTCTTTTTCTTCCAAGGAGAAGATTTCTTCATTGACTGGTGTTTCCAGAAGTTCTTGGTCCTTAGTCTGTTGGATCCTGCCCGTTGGCATTAATATGGATTTCGTATGATCGTTATTTGAACTATTCCGTCTGTGATGTCGCTAGCTGAAAGAGGAGGAGGAGTCTGATCACAGTGGACACTATACCTATTGTTGCATTTTGATTGGTTCTTGTTTCAAACGTTTTTTCTTTGCTGCTATGGAGTTAGTAAAGAGAGATTATACAAAATAGTCATTATTAAAATTAAGATTATAAGTACACTAAAGCTAGCATAATCTTCAATTTAGAGCCTATTTATATGTTGCTAATTATTTATCTTGTTGAGATTGTTCACATCATGTTTTATTTACTGTGATTCACATATACTATTTTTCTTTATATGATTGTGCAATGCATGTATTGACTGACTGATAGAGATGTGTGTGTGTATATATATATATATATATATATATATATATATACAAAATCCAAAGATCAGCGCACTCACCTCAAAGCAGGTAGAAGAAAAACTCTTAAAGCTATAGTTTTAAATAAAGCTACTTAAAAACACCTGTCTTACTAAGATAACAAAATTGGAGATTTAGTCACATATATGGCCATATCATGCTAAGCCCACCACTACGTCAAAGTACTCCAATATTGGTGGGTCCTAACACTAAATACTGTTGCTTCTGGGGCTTAATCTCTTTATATGTATTACTTACCAGGGACCAACAGGCCTTCCTATTGTATAATACAGAGACACTCCTGCAATTTATAGGTCAGGACACCACTTATGGAGCACATGTGATGGAGAGGGGTGCTAAACCAGAGGCCTGGTCATAGCCTCTACATACAAACAAATCCAAAAGGAATGCACTCACCTAAACTAGCATATATTATATTATACGGGGTGCTGCTGAGACCAAATATTTATACAAAATCCAAAGATCAGCGCACTCACCTCAAAGCAGGTAGGAGAAAAACTCTTAAAGCTATAGTTTTAAATAAAGCTACTTAAAAACATATACATACAGGGAGTGCAGAATTATTAGGCAAATGAGTATTTTGACCACATCATCCTCTTTATGCATGTTGTCTTACTCCAAGCTGTATAAGCTCGAAAGCCTACTACCAATTAAGCATATTAGGTGATGTGCATCTCTGTAATGAGAAGGGGTGTGGTCTAATGACATCAACACCCTATATCAGGTGTGCATAATTATTAGGCAACTTCCTTTCCTTTGGCAAAATGGGTCAAAATAAGGACTTGACAGGCTCAGAAAAGTCAAAAATAGTGAGATATCTTGCAGAGGGATGCAGCACTCTTAAAATTGCAAAGTTTCTGAAGCGTGATCATCGAACAATCAAGCGTTTCATTCAAAATAGTCAACAGGGTCGCAAGAAGCGTGTGGAAAAACCAAGGCGCAAAATAACTGCCCATGAACTGAGAAAAGTCAAGCGTGCAGCTGCCACGATGCCACTTTCCACCAGTTTGGCCATATTTCAGAGCTGCAACATCACTGGAGTGCCCAAAAGCACAAGGTGTGCACTACTCAGAGACATGGCCAAGGTAAGAAAGGCTGAAAGACGACCACCACTGAACAAGACACACAAGCTGAAACGTCAAGACTGGGCCGAGAAATATCTCAAGACTGATTTTTCTAAGGTTTTATGGACTGATGAAATGAGAGTGAGTCTTGATGGGCCAGATGTATGGGCCCGTGGCTGGATTGGTAAAGGGCAGAGAGCTCCAGTCCGACTCAGACGCCAGCAAGGTGGAGGTGGAGTACTGGTTTTGGCTGGTATCATCAAAGATGAGCTTGTGGGGACTTTTCGGGTTGAGGATGGAGTCAAGCTCAACTCCCAGTCCTACTGCCAGTTCCTGGAAGACACCTTCTTCAAGCAGTGGTACAGGAAGAAGTCTGCATCCTTCAAGAAAAACATGATTTTCATGCAGGACAATGCTCCATCACACGCGTCCAAGTACTCCACAGCGTGGCTGGCAAGAAAGGGTATAAAAGAAGAAAATCTAATGACATGGCTTCCTTGTTCACCTGATCTGAACCCCATTGAGAACCTGTGGTCCATCATCAAATGTGAGATTTACAAGGAAAGAAAACAGTACACCTCTCTGAACAGTGTCTGGGAGGCTGTGGTTGCTGCTGCCAATGTTGATGGTGGACAGATCAAAACACACAGACAGAATCCATGGATGGCAGGCTTTTGAGTGTCCTTGCAAAGAAAGGTGGCTATATTGGTCACTGATTTGTTTTTGTTTTGTTTTTGAATGTCAGAAATGTATATTTGTGAATGTTGAGATGTTATATTGGTTTCACTGGTAAAAATAAATAATTGAAATGGGTATATATTTGTTTTTTGTTAAGTTGCCTAATAATTATGCACAATAATAGTCACCTGCACACACAGATATCCCCCTAAAATAGCTAAAACTAAAAACAAACTAAAAACTACTTCCAAAAATATTCAGCTTTGATATTAATGAGTTTGTTGGGTTCATTGAGAACATGGTTGTTGTTCAATAATAAAATTAATCCTCAAAAATACAACTTGCCTAATAATTCTGCACTCCCTGTATATATATATATATATATATATATATATATATATATATATATATATATACAATTTCATATAGTGTGCCTCTCGTCTATTTTAGCATTTAAATTATGCTTACAACTGCTTACTAATTGTTACTTGAGAGTAGCTAGACCTCCATCTTCTTGTGAATGCCTATGCACCTGATTTTTTTTTGCACACTGGCCACAGTCATGATCAATTATTGCCTTAAGGGAACATCATAGAATATAAGGTACCAAGTGTTATTTCAGGTAGTGATCCCTAATTGTTTAAGGCTTTGAAGGACAAATCGATCTTCTGATTTAATGTGTATTCATATTAAAAAGTCATCCCATTAAATGTTCGGAATATAAATATGAATGACCCCCATATACAAATTCTAGAAATGTAAAGTTTAAGTAATAAATTAAATTATAGTGGCTATTTCAATTTCAACTTAATTAACTAGATAGAATTAGATCCATGAGAAATGGCTGGTTGAATGAATGTCTCATTGTCTTGGCAAAGTTAATTATGGTGCTAAAATGAAACCAGCAATCACAAACACCTCATATACAAAAGGAAAGAAAATAAACACATTGCTCGAGTGAATATTAATCCCAAACAAATAGCACTCCTGCTTTCTATCATACAAAAATGTAGTTGTTTAGGAAGAATTAAATTAGCACAATTAGTTAACTGACCTGTAATAATATACAGATTTATAACCTCTTATAACCTTTGAATATATACCTATGGACATTATTCTAACTAAAACCATGAAAAATAAATAACTGCAATCTCAACATCTCAAATAACACTCATTCTGTAATTTCAGGCTGAAACACATCTTTGCTTATTGGTTTTAATTATTGCGATTAAGTATGTGGTATTTCACAATAAGTGGCATTTTACTGAGTGTCTTCCGTTCGCTGTGCAAAATTGGAATTGTTGATAAAAATAATTTAATTAATTCTCAACTCTTTTTTAGTCAATAACTTTATTTGAGTTTTTTTCAAGACCACTAAATGAACTTCTTTATGGTGCAAAACCATCACAGAAGAAACAGCATGCATTATAAGGTTAGCTATATCTAATGTCCTTTTATATTACATGCTGTTCTTTTAAGATTGTTTCTACATTTCAATCTCCTGCACTGTACATCATAATATGCACTGATAATCCATAGCCTTATCACCACCTGCCTCATATTGTGTTGGTCCCCTTTTGCCACCAAAACAGTCCTGACCTGTCTAGGCATGGACTCCACTAGACCTCTGAAGGTGTGCCGTGGTATCTTGCACCAAGATGTTAGCAGCAGATGCTTTAAGTCCTGTAAATTGCGATATATAAAAAAAACATCCCAGGAGAGCTAGAAAGAATATTGAAAGAAATAATGTACCGACTCCTAAGTGTGATATGTGAAGTGACTATCGTTATCATGATACCCTTGGAATATCTTTCACACAACCAGTTAAGAAAGAAGGCTTTCTTTAGTGGGTGTGGGCCCCAGCCCTGCATTCATTTCTGTGCAGCTCACCACCCTTAGAGGTGGTCCATCAAAGTCCAATTCACCTCACAACTTGAACTCCCTCCACTTTTTAGTGAATACATTTTTTTATTTCATTCAGTTGACTAAATTCCATGATCCTAATTTAGTGTAAAAGTGCTATTAGCATGATATTAACCTGCATTTTTATATTCTATGCATGCCGTTAAGGGGTGTGCTAAAATCAATAAAAGTAATTACCGCACCCGTTAAAAATGACCACTGAAGGAGCGGTCTGAATAACCAAATAACAATCCAAATATTTAGACAGTTGCATCCATAGAATACAAAAGAGAGAAAATCCAAATAGTGTTAAACTATATGTATGTAATTCATATAAAAACAGATTGGAGATCTACTCTTAATGATGGTGAACCCCCACGTGGAGATACACAGCAGCGCTTTAGTACAAATCAACAAAATAAATTAAAAGTCCTGTATCTTTTAGCGGTAGCTTTAGATAGTCTGCTCTGGACACTGTAGTTGTCAAATGCGTTTTGCCCCGCCCAGGGCTTCATCAGATGGCATACCTCTGAATGACTCATTGGAAGCTACCGCTGCCGCATGGAGAGTTATTTTCTCGGCATAGCTTAGTGAGCTCCCAGCTGAAAACTTTGTTTACTATATAAATACATTTTTGCTACTTTATTTAATTGTGCAATTGTTACACATAATACTATCAATGCTTGTCAGAATATTCTACAATTGATACATTTTTGGGACAATCAGACATTAGGAAAAGAGTGCATTTGTGCACAAATAAGCCAAACACTAATATAAAAAAAATTCCATTATTATACCTAATTACATTTATGATGATGCTGACATGCATCAATTTGCAAAATTCGTTTATATTCATATTCATATTAGAAATATGAGATAATAGGGATAAAAGATCATGTATCTAAAAATATATCTTCTTTTATATAATGATTCCTAAACATTAACGTGCATATGTGTAAATGAGTGTGTCAGGGCTCCTGACTGCAGCCTGCAGCCATATGGCATGGGACCCTGAATGCCCAAGTTCATGAGTTCATAGGGAGTGATGTGAAGATACACGGCCTGGTGCTGGGTAACTGCAATCCCCAGTGGTTTTAGACTCCAGGATTATTCCCAGGTCCTGTGAAGCTGTGTGTTTCCAGTGTAGCCAAGATGGGAGATATGCAGACATCCTGGAGCAAGAATGAGGACACAACCTTGATAGGAGAGTAGTATATCTGCAGCAGGGGCAGACTGACCATATGGGCACTTGGACACTGCCCGAGGGCCCGGACCAGTAGGGGCCCCCGCTGCTGAACTGCGTGATCACAGGGGTCATGTGACCTTGTGTAGGACTGTGTGAGCTACCGCTCACATCAACCTGCATTTTCAAGCGCTGTCACAATCGTCTGCTGGGAGCAGACACCTGTGACAGGGCTCGGTAATGCAGGCTGATGTGAGTGCAGCTCATACAGACCTGTGTGCATCACGTGACGTTGTGCAATGAAGTCACGTGACGTCGCGCAATGACGTCACGTGACCCTGAGACCCCTGCAATGATAGTGATGGAGCAGCTCAGCGCAAAGACAAGGTAAGTGGTCATCAATGCGGATTAGCACTGGGGGGTCTAATTAGCATGGGGGGATCTGATTAGCAAGGGGGGGTCTGATTGGCAAGGGGGGTCTGATTATCAAGGGGGGGTCTGATTATCAAAGGAGGGGTCTGATTATCAAGGGGGTGTCTGGCAAGGGGGGTGTCTGATTGGCAAGGGGAGGTGTCTGATTGGCAATTGGGGGTGTCTGATTGGGTAGGGGGTCTGATTGCCAAGGGGGGTGTTTGATTGGGTAGTGGGGGGTGTTTGATTGGGTAGTGGGGGGGGCATCTGATTGGCAAGGAGGGGTGTCTGATTGGCAAGGGGAGGGGGTCTGATTGGCAAGGGGTGTCTGATTGGGAAGGGGGGGGTCTTGTTGGAAAAGGGGTCTGATTGGCAAGGGGGGTCTGATTGGGTAAAGGGGAGGTCTGATTGGGTAAAGGGGGTGTCTGGGTAGTGGGGGGGTCACACTGGGTAGTGTTGGGGTCTGATTGGGAAGTCTGGGATGACGGTCATACTGGAAGGAAGGGGTCAGATTGACAAATATGGGGGTCATACTGGGAAGCAGGGGGAAGATTGGCAAGTTTGGGGTGAGAATTGGTAGTGTGGGGGTAATGTGGGGCAGATTAGCATGTTTGGGGGCAGATTTGGAGAAGGGCAGATTTTGAAGTTTGGTGGTCTGATTGGGAAGATGGGGTGTGATTGGGAAGCGTGGGTCAGATTGGGAAGTGGGGGTCGGATTGGCACATTTGGGGGGCAAATTGGGAAGTAGGGGTCTGATTGGCAAATTCTGGGGCTCATACTGGGAAGAAAGGGTCAGATTGGCAAATATTGGGGGCAGATTGGAAAGAAGGGGCTAATTGGCATGTTTGGGGGTCAGATTGGGAAGAGGGGGGCAGATTGGTAAATCTGGGTTCACATTGGGTAGTGTGGGGCAGATTTGGAAGAAGGGGGCAGATTGGCACATTTGTGGTCAGATTGGGGTGGAAGGGGCTGATTTTGGAGTCTGATTGGGTAGATGGGGTCTGAATGAGTTTGGGGTCACATTGGCACATTTGGGGGGCAGATTGGAAAGTGGGGGTCATATTGGCAAGTCTTGAGGTCTGATTGGCAAATCTGGGGGTCATACTGAAAAGTTTGGAAGCAGATTGGAAAGTTTGGGGGCAGATTGGCAAATCTGGGAGTCATACTGGGATTGCACGTGGGTGCCCATAAATTGTATCTTATCTTATATGAAGTGTTAAACTATAAAATTACGAGATGATAGGAGGAGGGGGGTCATCTTTGTGTTAGTGAATAGCATGACGGTTCGAATTGGGAGATCAAATTTTAAAGTCAAATTCGACCTCCCATTCTGACTTCCTCACACTATTCTCAAATTTTAGTGAACTGTCCCCTATGTGTCCTGATGATAATTCATAGTGATGGAAGTTGGATGAGGTCTGCCGAGTCCCAACCAATTAGTTCTCTAGAAAAAGGTTGGCCTATTTATCTATTTTCCATGTAATTCACTCCTGTTTTTTCAAGAGGATTGCAGGGGACAGCTACTGAAAACAAACACATATTGCATAATATGCTAAATGACAGTAAGCACCATAAGTGTATTATGCTTCATGTTTACTTTTGTTCATAACACAACTGCAAATCTTTTTTTTTTTTTGGAGCACATCAATTTGGAGCTTAAATAATGACTTCCTTCTTGAGCATAATACTGCATGTTTGCTATTAAGTCTTGAAAGAGGCAAACCTACCCACTGAAAATGAGTAGAGCTATAACACTGATGGGAATGCACAGCCCAGTTAGCAGCTTAACGTAGACCCCCATTAAAAAAAGATATGCAGCAGTCACTCCCTCGTTAAATGAGGTAATAATGGTGCAGGCAATTGAAGGGAAAGAGAGACAGTGATCCAACATACAAGGTAGGTAGATACCGTAAAAAGTATAATTTAATGGAGCAATCAATATACACAATTAGTACAATAAAATGCAGGACATAAAATCAAATATAAAAATACACCAAGAAAATGGTTTTGAGAATACGGCACAAGATCCCTGACACCTTTTGTCTTCAGGCTTCCTCAGAGGGTCCGTGCTCACAATGAACATGCTACTATGTGATGGTTACAGAAAGAAAATTATTTTTTTCATACAAGGAGAAATAAAAAGAATGAATTATTTTGGGTTTTCATCTTTATATCGTCAAACAATCCTATTTGTTTATTCATTACCCTGAAACAGGTTTTTACAATGCCCTGTCAGTGCTTCAGACATGTATGCAGGAAAGTGCAATTATCCAATCAAAAACCAAGAGCAGGCTTAGCAAGTAACCTTGTTAAGAATGGGATAAAAAAAACACCATATGATTCATGTAAAACAAAAATACATTTGTAATTTCTGAATGTGTAGACTGATTTTGTAAGTTTTCATAATTCCCTCCTATAGCCATTTAAAAAAAAAAAAAAGAGTTCTCCAGGCCAGTCTGAAGTTGGTATAATTAGGTAGTTACCGTAAGAGTGCCAGGTGGGAAATGTCTGTGACCTTGCAGAAGTTTCTTTAAATGTCAGAGATAGCAAATGTTTTCTTCTTATGAATAGAGGTTTCTTGTTTTGAAGCTAATTATTGAACCTGTTGCAAAGGGAAAACATCTGCACACATCATGATGTTAAAATCCACATATTAACAGGACAGGTTTTAAGTCTTAGACCACCACAGTGTGCGATAATAAACACGTCTACTCTTAAGCATGGGTGTTCCAGCATTTTAAAGAATCAGTAAACTTCTTTTCCTTGTAATTGCATGGCGTCTCTTAATTTTTTCACTGCTTGAAGGCTCAGATGTTGTAAAAAAAAACAAAAAACCTTTAATATGCATTTTGCTAGCTTAGTATACACAGAATGGTGTGAAATAAAATGTGTCCTGAAAAGACCAATAAACCGACAGACTAAATCTTAGTTTGCGTTATAAAGGAACTACGAGACTTAATCTGTTTCTGATTGAGACGGCCAACAGAGATGCCTAAGTTTGAGGCGACTGTGTATTTTTAAAAGAAATCAACCTTGAACATTTGTTTTTGACCTTGCACAAGACACGAACATGCTGACCAAGAAGACCACCTGAAAACATGTCTTTAATGTATATATCCCATATTGATATACAAACTATCTTTTCTGCTATAAATCAGCAATATGCATAGTTAATGGTTTCCTTTCTCGCTGCACCTGCAACATCTGCACATTTCTTTCACATTATATATGAATTCTGAAATGTTTATAATAAAGATTCTGTGATTCATTTAAAACACAGTGCAGATTTATTTTACCGTTTCCATGCTGTTGAGATACAGATGTGACCTCAGTTATCCTACAAGAAGCACAGAGAGACTGCAGGATATTTTACTCTTCTGTTAAAGCCTGCTACAAGCAATCTGCTCATATTGATTAAAAATAATTTACTATATGTACAATAATAATGTATACTGTAAGCTTTTTATATGGTGTGTCATCACATATTAGCTTATTTAAAGGGCCTAAACATGTTTATGGTTCTTTAAAACAACTGGAAGGGTACTCTGATTTATAGGTGATTGTTGAATGGATATGGATATGCCTACCCAGAATCCTTTGCAGTGGATGTAACACTGTGAATGTGGGATTTCTGTGGAAAACAGCCATCCTTCTGGCTTATTTGGTGCGTGTAGTGTTTGATAATGCCTCTGCTACCCATTGCATTTCAGGTGGAGGGGTTTTCCCATTACCTTTACCCCACCATTGCTTTAATAGGTTGCATTTACACTGATTTATAGTTTATATTAATGGTCTTAAAGGGACTCCATCACCTAAACATTTTGTATACTGTGAATGTAGAGAATACAAAAATGATGAAAATTATTTATCTACACATAGTGTTAGCAGAAATGCAAGCAAATGCATAAATAAAGAGACAAATATGTTTTAATCAGATCTGTGATATCTCATGTTTATGATAGCACATACATTGATATGTAAATGAACCACTTTCAGTGGGAAATTATTAATCTGCATAACAAGCCACATAGTGATGTTGTAAGCAGGATGTGTTGTCAGACACATTTAAAACACATTTTACTTTTAATTTGTTCAACTTTTTCATCTATTGTTGTGAGGAACCACAATATATATCCAATATAGGATTGTTGGTGTATCAAGGGAATATGCGATACTCCCTGACATGTAAGTCACTGTATTGTTGGGAGGTAAATCCTGTGTATAGATGTGTGCTGCACTTTGTCTAGGCTACTTTCACAAGCATGACACTGCCTTCAGTCTATTCCAATGGTCTCTTTTGAGAGAGTCCAACAGGTCACTAACAGTCAACAGTCACACAACAGTTTGTAAAACTTTCTGATGGTATAGTGTCAGCATGGACAAAAATATATTTTTTTGGGCGGTATCTAATAAAGTAGAGCAGAAATCAATTCCGTAAGCTTGGTTTCGTTCCACTGCACAGTGATACCATGAGGTAGTTAACACCCCACACACAAGGCCCAAAGCCTTTTGAGAAGACTAAGGGTTATATTTGTCAAGGCAAAACAGTCACAATTTAAAAATAAGTGCTAATTATAGAGCAAACTGCTATAGCATCCCATTGGTTTCTATGGTTAATACTACTATTTTAGCACTTTTGCCTGAAAGAGCACCAGTTTTGTCTTGATAAATACGATCTTATGTGCGTGGCTTGCAGGTAAACTGCCTTGTGGCATTGTTGTGGAATTGCAAGTGGGAAAACTACATAGTACTATTACTAAGGTTATTTCCCACTTCTCAAGAACTGTAATCGGTAACAGAACAAAGCAATCATTTTTTTTTTGTAAAATTTGTAATGTCATAATAAAAAAATAAAAATAAAAAAAAGAATAACGCAATAAGTTAGAAATTCATCCTATTTTGAATTCTACATCTTTATGAAATTTGTTTAGCTCCAAGACTAAATGTAGAACTTTATTTATGAACCATTTACATATATTTTTCAAACAAACTAATAGTTGAATAATCTACCTACTTCTTTCCCAATAAAACATATCTGTACATTGCTAGAACATAAATAAATATTTGGGGACTGTGAAAGCAAACATTTGCCATAAACTGACTCTTCTCGTTGTGGACACAGACTATATAATGTCAATGTGTGTTCATGTTTGGCATGAAGATACAGTCAGCTCTTTTGCCAATCACATAGATTTTTATGAGATTTAATGCAGTATCAACATCCTATTTAACCCCTTCGTGACACATGGTGCTTGCGTCCCAGACAACACAAGCACCAAAATGTCACAATTTGTTCCTGAACACTGACCGGTAGCCAGGAACACTATGGCAGAGACCCGATCAGGGTCTTATTAGACCCGGTGGGTCCCTGCCAAAAGATTGAGATACATCTGGACATCACGTGTGAAATCACGGAGCGTGACTAAGTAAAATGTAGCCGGCGCTCGCTTTGAGCATTGGCTACATTTTTCCTCTCAGACTGAGGCCACTCAAAGTGGCCTCATTTGACAGGTGGGATCACACTGCAAGTCCCTGTAGTGGGATCCGAGGACAGCTCATCGTGGGGAGCCGAGATGAGCTGTTAAACGCAGGACGTTCTATGCCGTCCTAGCGTCTTTTAGGTACTCTTAAATCAGGACGGCATAGAATGTCCTAGCGTCACAAAAGGGTCGATATTGGTATAGTTAGCAAATATAATTACTAGAAATGCTGAAAACTTAACTTAGGAATATAGGAGGGTAGGGATAAGAATGTAATTCACGCTAACTAATTTGGACTACAATGCCCATCATGCGGGTGTACACATTTCTAAAATGTATCTTCTCCTGATTTCACAATTGTATCTTATTTTATTAAGTTGGATTCACAAACATGTTATCTCAAACCTCTGAATAAAATCTTGCTTCCCTAATCCCTATAATTGTTTATTGTCAGCTATGCCATTATACACATATCAACCTGAACCACTTTTCTCCTGTAGATTAAAATCTTTTATTGAATTTACTTAGTCCTAAACTGCCACATAATCATCTTATGGTCATGCCACCCAGTATCTTATCTTTCATACAGCTGTCTGTTTATATAAAACGTGTAGGTGCAGTAAGCATGGAGACTTAGAAGCGGACATATCCCATTGTCTAGGTTGCATGGCAGGTCTCTTTGATGTCGTACTGTTGCCCGATCAGAGGATATCGTCATTCGGTGTCATGCCCAAATGGGACACAGGGAAGTATTGGCTGATATATCACCTTACCCATAGAAAGCTATATTCTATATTGTTCACACTATTTGTTAAGAACACTGGAATGGGAAGCGGGTTGTTGTAAAGCAGCTGTGTAAATGTTTAAGTTTTTTGGGACTGGAGATAGAATCTCAGGCAGGTTAAACTAGGCTACCCTTAGACAAATTAGTAGCTTTGAAGGCAATCATGGCAGAGATGAAAGGTCTAGAAAGTTTTTCCTGAGACAGTTGCAGTTGTTTTTAGGGAGACTGATCTTTTGCCAGCTGGGTGATTCCGATGGTTAGTGTTTTTAGCAGAAGTATGTAAGCTCCCCATCATTTTGTAGGGGTTACAAAAGCTTTGAGAGAATACCTGAAGGTTATTTTGAGTCACATCAATGATAAGATTTTCTTTTGGAAGGAGGCAGTGTCTTCTCAGGATTTGAACGTTTTTACCAATGCGTCTGGTAGTAAAGGTTTCGGTGCATACTTCAACTGTAACTGGTGTGCGGAGCAGTGACTGGAGGAACAGAGGCAGCGCCCGCTGATTTAGAATGTGGAATTTTTAGAAATGTTCCCTGTTGTAGTTGCACTATCTTTGTAGGGCATGTTGCTTGGGGATTGGTGGATTTTTATTTATGTTTGTGTCAATACTGTGGTTGTGGTGGAAGCAATTAACCAGTTATCATCTTCCTCACTTGCTGTTGTATGGTTGCTGCGCAAGCTAGCATTGCTCCTCATGTTCCAAATTATCTTGCGCCAAGCTATACATGTACCGCGGTACTTGAATATTGTGGCTGATTCTATCTCTCGGTTTCAGCTCTCACGTTTTCGGCTAGTGGCCTCAGAGGTGCCCAGAGGAAATGTGGATGCTTCATTTACTCATTGGGTGAGGGTGTCTCTAATACATGGAAAGCTTATAGCAAAGTCTGGGGTGAATGGGAGGAATTTTAATCACAGGTAGGCCCGGGGGGGGGGGGGGGGGGGGGTTGCCATAAGACAGTCTGGACATGCTACTGTGGATTATCTTCCAGTTAAAAAAAAATAGCTCTATCCAATATTGCTAGTGGGGGTTTTTTAAATCACCAGCAGTATTGGATAGCACTATTAGCCATTCTGTTTAAGTTTTAAGGTTGTCCCAACTTTACTAAGAATTTTCTGATACACCCTTGCATGCCTCATCAGGTCGAGATGTGGCTACATGAGTTGAAATAAGGTATGCCGAGGAGGTAAACTTTGGCAGGAGACTATGTCAAACCAGTGGCGTCCCGAGGAGGGTGGTATTCCTGGTATCTGACTGGCACAACATTACTGAGCTCTGACTGGCACAATATTCCTGGTATCTGAATGGCACAATATTACTGGGCTCTGACTGGCACAATATTCCTGGTATCTGACTGGCACAATATTACTGGGCTCTGACTGGCACAATATTACTGGGCTCTGACTGGCACAATATTACTGGGCTCTGCATGGCACAATATTCCTGGTATCTGACTGGCACAATATTCCTGGTATCTGACTGGCACAATATTACTTGACTCTGCATGGCACAATATTCCTGGTATCTGACTGGCACCATATTAATGGGCTCTGAATGGCACAATATTCCTGGTATCTGACTGATACAATATTACTGGGCTCTGTATGGCATAATATTACTGGGATCTGAATGGCATAATATTACTGGTATCAGGGCCGGCCTTAGGGGTGTGCGACCTGTGCGAGCGCACAGGGCGCAACACCCCAGGGGGCGCCTGCCCGCCCGTTAAAAAAAAAGTAAAAAAAGCCGGTAGAGGCACTGGCTGGGGAGATCAAAAGATCCCCCCTCACCAGCCCTCTTCTCGGCATGCTTTTCTAGATCTGGGGAGGGGGCGGTGCTAAACGGCTGAGCGGTGTAGCTCCGCCCCCACCCTGTGAAGCAGAGCAGCGTCTGCTTCATGAGGAGACACTGGCAGCATGAGAAAGTGCTGCTAGGCTCCCCATGCCTGCATAAAGCATGGGGAGCCGAGCAGCACTATCTCTTGCTGCCCTGGGCTCCCAGTGAAGCAGACTCTGCTCTGCTTCACAGGGTGGGGGCGGAGCTACACCGCTCAGTCGGTTAGCTCCGCCCCCTCCCTGTATCCACTTTTGAAGGCAATGGAAGGGGGGGGAGGCAGAACAGGGGAGGGGTGGGAGAGAGAGACAGGGGCAGGGAGGAGAGAGAAAGAACAGGGGGGAGGGAGGGAGAGAGAGACAGAACAGGGGGAAGGGGGAGAGAGAGACAGACAGGGGGAGGGAGGGAGAGAAAGACAGAACAGGGGGAATGGGGAGAGAGAGACACAGAACAGGGGGGGAGAGAGAGACATAACGGGGGGGAGACAGAACAGGGGGGGAGAGAGAGACAGAAACGGGGAGAGAGAGAGACAGAACGCGGGGGATAGAGAGACAGAATGGGGGGGAGAGAGAGACAGAAAAGAGGAAGGGGAGGAGAGAGACAGAACAGAGGGAGAGAGAGTACAGGTATGGGGGAGTTTGAGAGAGACAGACAGGGCAATGAAGAGGAAAGGGACAAACATGGGAAGGGAGAGAGATACATACATGGGGGGGGGGCACGGGGGAATCCCGCACAGGGCGCCGGAACACTTAAGGCCGATTTCCGCACAGGGTGACACTAACCCTAGTAATGCCCCTGTGTCAAACTCAACCTCCAAGAACAGAGGTCGAGTTTATCATAGTCTCAAAAAAGCTGTGATGAATTTGCCTCTCATTATAACCTATGAAAGTCAAATTCAGCACCTGAGTTTCGAGGTCGAGTTTGACTTAGATAAAAAAAAAAACTTTGAACATTTTTCCCCCATTACTTTTCATGGGAAAGATTGAAACTTGTTTTTTTTTTTCAAACTTGGTGAAAAAACCAGAGGAGTTTGCACAAAATATAGGTACATTTTCCCCCATGGGACAATGCTAGTGTAGGTGAGTTGAGAAAGTCAAACTTGACCTCCCGAGATTTTTAGTGAATATCAATTTTTTATGCTTTCTAAGAAACTTGATGGCAAGATGGCTGCCTTTGATGAGGGGTGTCCAGCTGGGGTCAACTCGGATGCCGAGTTTTCCTTTGTCTCAAATTGATAGTCAACCTCCTCGAGCTATTCTAAACATTTAGTGATTATACCCCACCATCATCTGTTTGTGGTGCTCCGTATGAAGATTTTTACATTTTCCAGTTTTAGAGTTGTTTGGGGCATTCAGAATCAAGAAGCCGGTGAGTAATAAAAGGTGTTCCTCTGGGGGTATGCAGGTCTCAGATACATAGGTGGATGCAGTTAAGGTAGCGACCTGTTAACTGGGTACAAAGTTCATTTTCCCTAGGCCAATTTTGATTGGGTCCCTATTGGTGCACTTGGATGGCAGCTTGTTCTCAAGGTATCAATTTCTAAAGGTGTTTTAAAAATAGTTTGGAGTGTGACCCATCTCAATTAGAATTGTAGCAGCTACAGAGGCCACCAGATTTAGTTTCAAAGATGAGCTTATAATGAAGATAGAGTGGTGGGAGTCACAGCATTTCCATTGCTATTTGTGACCTGTGGGTTTATTGGTGTGAAGGGTTGTGGTTCCCAGTTACTGTTTTGTTTTCATGTTTACAGCTCTTGTCACTTGGACAATTGACCACTCCTGTATTTTTTGGGCTAAAATATCAGCACAGTTTGGGTCAACGGTAGGCAGTTGAGCTTTTCTGATGCAGTCCTGACAATAAAGTGGTTCGGCTTCTGGGGCTACAGATGGAGTGATTAATTTATTTTAGGATTTGGGGGTTATTTTTAATCGAATTCTACTACCTGTGCAAGGCAGAGGTAGAGAAGTGGTAGGTAGTGATTATATTAATTTTATTTATTTATTTAAATTGCCAATGGCATTTGGCTAGCTCATGGCACATGGGATTTTGGGGGGGGGGGGGGGGGGGGGCTTTTAATATTACTTCCATTGTGGTGCACTGCCTTTGATTAAGACCCAGCTGCTATGGGTCAAAACGTTAGGCTGACCATCATGTGATATTAAAACTTTATTTTTCATTTAACCTTTTGCATGCCGAGTTCTCTATTTTTCTTACAGGTTTGCTCTTGTGAATGTTTTTCAAGGCCCACCCATACTCTGGCACCTCCTTGCATATTACATTATTTATATTTTCAGATGTTGCCAACATCTACCTCTACCCTTAATGACTAATGGCATCATATTTGCGTTCCTCCCATCCATTGAACATCTCCAGTGGATTCTTAAAAATATAATATAAGGGTCTACTCAATATGTACTGATTTTCGGCACTTAAATGGTGCCTCCAAAGTCCACAATGTTTCAGGGCACATAAAGGGAACAGAAGTACGAGCTAACCAACATACCCTGATGTGCCCCAGAATAGCCAATTACACACCGATAGCTTCTGAATCCGAATGCAACACGAAATGCACAGAACTGAAGTGATAGCTTCTAAGTCACCATTATATCCTATGGGTGATTTCTGACACAAAAAATAGTCAAAAAGAATCTTAGTATACTATACAATATTGTGAACTTACAGCCAATCACTGTCAAGAAATCTGTGTATAAATACTGACCAAATGCAAGACCACCATTGTAGAGCAAGATTAGCAGATTACTGCACCACAAAAAAAAAGAAGCAAGTTAGGGAGGGGGGCCAGGACACTGGAAGCAGGAGAACGGGAAGGCAAGGACAGAGACCCATGAGTTTTTTTAGTGGAGGAGAACTTAGCACTTGTCAGGGTGTTAGGGGCAGCAGTCAAGAAGACAAGCCTGAGGAAGAGGAATGAAATCTGGCAGGAGGTCGTGGATTATGTCAACAAAGTTGGTGTTAATAACTGCTCTGTGGAGGTGGTGAAGAGAAGGTAAGTGCATTTAAAAATACCATAAGCCACATGTAGAATTGCACTACATACATAGTTCACACATGTAGTTACAGTAACACATGTAAGAGAATGTTAAGGATAGCTAGGAATGTACAGATAGGAAATGTTGCATATGGCTGCACGTTAAAATGGCTGCCACACATGAAGAAGCTGTAAGGGTGTATGCAGAGAACTGTAGCTGTGCAGAGAATATGAGCTGGAGAGAGGGTGGGCAAACAAATGCATATAGCTAAAGGCAATGGGTGTCACATCACATGCCAGTGTAGTAGTACATATGTGGTAGCACATGTATAGAGGTGTGTATAGATGTAGATATCAAGAAGTACATGCATGGATGGATAGGTGTCTATAGATAGATGTATATGTGTACACTACTAGTGTTAAAAAGCAAGTGAAAGTGAGGCGCACATCTAACAGAAAGAAATTATACTTCCCAAAAGTATAGTTCAAAAATAATAATCCAATTTTATAATCTCACAAGAGAACAGAGGTAAAATGCAATCTTATAGTGTAGTATGTAATACACAGTTTAGTGCATTTATGGAACATTAAACACACTCTTACGTAGTATTGATGCTCAGTATTATGTGTGTGACTATGGTGTGGAGACATCATCCCCTGCGACTCACCTTTTAGTGAATATCCCCAAATGATACAGCTGGTTGGTTAATAAAGTCCTTACATCCATACATTTCGCTAAAGCTCTGTAAATAGTCTTGTCATTCAAGTTGTCATCATAGCAATCAGTCAAAAGGTTCTACATTTGTAAATGGCATAAATTAACATTTTGATGCACACGCAGGTATTTCTTTCCCTTTCTCTCCTCTACACAGATCTAGATATTGCATAATAAACATTGTTTAAGAGTTATTTTGAGGCTTTCTACCTCCTCAAATAACTACTTTTGTTCATGCAAATTTCATCTCACTTATGTTCAGCATGCCTTCATTCTGTGAATGTTACAGAATAAATGTGTATATTTTCATATTCATGGGTAATTTCCTACCACATATCAAAACGTGGAAATGAACTGGCACTCAGTGTTCATTCCTTATTATGTGGTGGTCTCCCATGAGTCAAAAAGCTGCCTTTCATTTTGCTGCAATTTAACTAATTATAAATCAACAGTAGAATGGAACTAGAGATGTATGATGATATGCTGTATAAAAAAAAAGTATGTTGGAGGTCTTAAAGTGCCACTAAACATTAAAAATAACTTTTAATATGGATGTTAAAAGGCATTTATATACTGAGCCAGTGGAGGAAAATAACATGCATAAGGATAAGGTTATATTTACCATATCTGGATACTGGATCAGGGTCGCCATCAGGGGGTACAACCATTGTCCTGGATGGCCTGCTCTATTTTTTTTTGCTCCATGAAAGGTGCCATTTTTTTGAGCCAATTTTTCTGGATACAGTGGATTTTGGTCTTCAACAATATATCAACTTAATTGTTCCATGACTGACTGCTCTCTGTGTGATGTCACCCAGCCAGTGCTGCTGACTGGCAGTAAGAGGTAAGGAGCTATATCCGAAAGACCATCCTTACTATCCCCCTGAGTTTCCCTTTCACTGCTGTCTAACCTACCCTCCCAGTGCCCCTCATCCCCATTATCCCACATGATGCCTTTACATTCTTGTAGTTCCTGTAGATAGGAAGAATAAACTCCTATTAAAAATTATATATAAGTAGAAAGCAACAGCTTTTTATCCAAAACAAGGGACTGTTTATAGGAACAGAACTGTGAGGAGACACACAATTAAATTAGTGAAAAAAAACCTAAATAAAATGATAAAATAGCCACCCAGTAAAGCAAATATATTGAAAAAACTGCACTGATCAGTATTGTGTTTGATTCAACTTGTTTTTACTCTTTGAGATGTGGCTCCCACTTGTTTTCTTACCTTAGGTTGTTCATAATTGGTCCAGATGCTGATCACTGGTTCATTGAACCTAGAAGGACACCAGCTGTACCATGCATTTAGGGTCTAGACTTACCTTATCAGAGGTACCACTCTGATATGCTAATGGAGAGGTGTTCTCTGTAATTGTGACAATAAGCAAAAAATAGTGATGCCCCTCCCTCCATACAGTGGGTGCTCTAGGCAGACAAAATTTGGGCACCCCCCTACCCACACCCATGACATGACCCATAACTCACATTGCACACTCAGGACATGCCCCGTCACCCCATTACATGCCCCATCACATGCTCCATTACCCCATGTTTGCAGGCAGAGCGGGGGTGAGTGGAGATCTTCTGATCTCCCCAGCCATCGTTTCTGCTGGCAAGCAAGGTTTTTTTTTCTTAAAAGGGTGGCTTTTTTGGGGGGGCATTTTGTGCCGCCCCTTAAAGGCATACAAGGCAAGTGCCACCCTAGGCACTTGCCTTGTTTGCCTAGCTCTTAATAGCCTCTATCTGGCAGTCTTTTTGTTTCTCAACTTGTTCAGAATAGGGCCTGACATGGATTTCAGGTTATGTTTACTCTGTAACATGTGCCAATACACTTTTTTTTTCACGTGTGCTTCTAATACAAATATGAAATATCCAAATGCCCTAGTAAGAAGATAAATTCACATGTATGTTTTAATGTGCATGGCATTTTATCCTCTGACTGTGAGTTGCTCATTTGTAGACATGTGCAAAATGAAAATTTTCGTTTCGTTTTCGTTGATTCGGACAAAAATGATATTTATTTCGTCTAAAACGAATTTCGTTCATTACTACATTCGTTTCGGACGAAATTCGTTTATCATTTTCGTTTCGTTACATTCGTTTCGTTTGAACTAATAAATGAATTGACTTAAACATAAACCGAAAATCTATAAACCGAACAACGTTCGGTTTATAGACTTTCGTCATTTGGAATGCATGTAATAGTACTATTGGCTTTCTCTACACAGAGACAGATTTTATGAATGGAGACTCTGTGTAGAGAAAGCCAATAGTACTATTACATGCATTCTAAATGACGAAAGTCTATAAACCGAACGTTCGGTTTATAGGCTTTCGGTTTATGGAATACATGTAATCCTATTGCTATTCTATAAACCGAACTTGAGGTCAGATTATAAGACGACCTCGATTATAAGAGGGGTATTAACTCTTCCCTTGCTGATCACGACGTTCGGTTTATAGACTTTCGGCTTATAGAACAGCAATAGCATTACATGTATTCTATAAGCCGAACGTCGTTCAGTTTAAAGACTTTCGTTAGTTAACATTTTCGTTATTCGTTTTTCAGACGAATGGACGAAGATGATATTTTAGGACGAAAATGCATTCGTCCGAAAACGAATGCACATGTCTACTCATTTGACTATCACTGAACATTAGTGCAGTTATAGACCCTTGTTTTTACATGCCTTCAATAGAGGGGGCACTAAGTAACATACATAGTAACATAGTAACATAGTAATTTAGGTTGAAAAAAGACACAAGTCAATCAAGTTCAACCCTTCTACCTATCATTTCAGCGTTTTGATCCAAAAGAAGGCAAAAAAAAAACCCTAAGGAAGCTATTTCAAATTTTGCCTCTGAGGGGGAAAAAATTCCTTCTTGACTCCAAAAGGGCAATCAGATTTCTCCTTGGATCAAAAAGCTCTATTATTAATGCTTATTCTGTTATTAATACCCAGGGCCGGCCTTAAGTGTCCCAGCGCCCTGTGCGGGCTTCCCCCGTGGCGCCCCCCCCCATGTATGTGTCCCTTCCCTCTTCCTTGCCACGTCTGTCTCGCTCTAACTCCCCCATACCTGTTTTCTCCCTCTCCCCCCCTCCCCTGTTCTGTCTTTCCGCCCCAGACCCCCGTGTTCTGTCTCTCTCCCCCCTCCCCCTGTTCTGTCTCTCCTCCCCCTGTTCTGTGTCCCCCCCCGTTGTCTCTCACCCCCAGACACCCGTGTTCTGTCTCTCCCCCCCCCAGACACCCGTGTTCTCTGTCTCTCTCCCCCTGTTCTGTCTCTCTCTCCCCCTCCTCCTGTTCTGTCTCTCTCTCCCCCTGTTCTGTCTGTCTCTCTCCCCCTCCTCCTGTTCTGTCTCTCTCTCCCCCTGTTCTGTCTGTCTCTCTCTCCCCCTGTTCTGTCTCTCACTCCCCCCATTCTGTCTCTCTCTCTCTCCCCCCTGTTCTGTCTGACTCTCTGTCCTTGTTCTGTCTGTCTCTCTCTCCCCCTCCCCCTGTTCTGTCTGTCTCTCTCTCCCCCTCCCCCTGTTCTGTCTGTCTCTCTCGCCCCTTGTTCAGTCTGCCTCTCCCCCCCCCCCCCTTGCCTGCAAATGTTGATCAGGGAAGGGGGCGGAGCTAACCGGCTGAGCGGTGTAGCTCCGCCCCCACCCTGTGAAGCTTCACGGGGAGCTGTGGGCAGCAAAAGAAAGTGCTGCTCGGCTCCAGGCATGGGGAGCCGAGCAGCACTTTCTTTTGCTGCCTGCAGCTCCCCGTGAAGCAGGAGCTTCTCTGTTTCACAGGGTGGGGGCGGAGCTACACCGCTCAGCCGGTTAGCTCCGCCCCCTCCCCGACACAGCAGAGCAGAGGGCTGGTGAGGGGGGATCTTTTGATCTCCCCCAGCCAGTGCCTCTACCGGCTATTTTTTTTTTAACCTTTTTTTTTTTTTTTTTAAACTTTTTTTTTTTTTTTAAAGCTGGCGGGCGGCGCCCCCTGGGGTGTTGCGCCCTGTGCACTCGCACAGGTCGCACACCCCTAAGGCCGGCCCTGTTAATACCCCTGTATGTTCTGCTTTTCTAAAAAAAAAACATCCATTTTTAAATGCATCTATTGTGGTTGATAGCACTACCTCTCTTGGCAGTGAGTTCCATACATGCATTGTCCTTACCATAAAGAATCCCTTCCTTTGCTGCCTATGAAATCTTTGCTCTTCCAGTCTCAGGGGGTGACCTCTTGTTCTTTGTACATTTCTGTTAATGAACAGGTCCCTGGAGAGCTCCTTATATTGGCCCTGCACATATTTATATAATGTTATCATATCCCCTCTAAGACGCCTTTTTTCTAAAGTAAATAAATGCAATTTTTTAAGTCTCTCTTCATAACTAAGATCCTCCAATCCCCTTATTAATTTTGTAGTTCTCATTTGCACTTTTTCTAGTTCCTTAATATCCTTTTTAAGGACTGGTGCCCAGAATTTTACTGCATATTCAAGGTGAGGTCTTACCATTGATTTGTAAAGAGGCAAGATGATGTCCTCCTCCCGTGAATCTATACCTCGTTTTATACATGCCAATATCTTATTGGCCCTTGTAGCTGCTGACTGGCATTGGGCACTGTTGCCAAGTTTGTTATCTACAATGATTCCTAAATCCTTTTCGTTAGTAGTTTTTCCCAGGGAAATACCATTAAACGTATATGTTGCTTTGTTATTATTTTTCCCATAATGCATAACTTTACAATTGTCTATATTGAACCTCATTTGCCACTTTCTTGCCCAGTTCCCCACTCTGTCCAAATCTTCATAAAACATCAAGATTAGTCTTTATTACTTTACCTAATTTTGTGTCATCAGCAAACACTGAGACATGGCACTCAGCACAACGTGGGAGATCATTAATAAACATATTAAAAAGAAGAGGTCCCAAAACAGACCCCTGAGGTACTCCGCTTACTACCCTGGTCCAATTTGAAGCTTTACCATTTACAACAACCCTCTGTGTTCTATCTTTTAGCCAATTTTCAATCCAAATACATACATTTGCCCCCAATCCTATTTCTCTCAATTTGTAGAGTAACCTTTTGTGTGGAACTGTATCAAATGCTTTAGCAAAATCCAAATAGATCACATCAACTGGCACACCTAGATCTATATTTTTACTGACCTCTTCATAGAATGTTATTAAGTTTGTTTGACAAGACCTGTCTTTCACAAAACCATGTTGACTTTTACTAATTATATTCTGATTCAAGATGTATTCTTGAGTGTACACCTTTAGCAATCCTCTACAGATGTCAAGCTCACTGGCCTATAATTACCAGCTGAAAGAGTCCATCACAACCAGTCATACTCATCAGACCTTGGCCCAGAATTTACCTAGATCTCAGTTCTTAATTTAGTGTAAACCAATAAATTAAAATTTTAGCATTAGGAAATGACGGGGTGTTTGTTATGCACTATTGAACACCAAAATGACAATATCTATATGCACTCTTTGACTAATGAGATACCTATCTTGGATCAAACATGCAAACTGTGTGTAGCCCCATCAGGAAACTAAGGGTTAATCTTGAGTTGACAAATTAGAACATACTGACTACTAGAACATAGCTTTTTGACTGATTTGACCAAGCTTTATGTCTATGGACAATTAAGATATTCAGGTTTAAATTTAAGCTATGTTACATAAATTTAATATAAGCTTTTCAGGATCAGCTTAGTGCTGGTGTGTTTAATGAGTCATCGGAGAAACCTTTCAGGGCTACTGTCAGCTTTATCACAAATGCTTGAATTAATTATCTACTACAAACAGGCGTGTATCCTCTGTGTGTGCGCCGCACAACTAGCACGACCCTGCGCTGTATTTCCAGTGTTTGTGTGCTCCGGACAGAAAGCACACAAACCCCGGAAATACACTTAATATATCGGAGAGGCAAATGGCAACAGCGAATTTGGCATCAGTCACTCACTGTGTTGCCAATTTGACCATCACAAAAATTTCGTATACTTTTCGTGCTGGTTGAATTGGCAACAGAGTGTGTGACTCTGATGCCGAATTTGCTGCTGCCGTCTGCCTTTCGGATATATTTCTCGTTGGTGTGCTGACAGTTCAGCGCAGACCTACTACACATGGGAAGGATATGCCCCTGACTACATACCCTTCCTCTTAGTGGGCAGAAGTGGAGAACTGTCACTCCCTAGCAGTAAGGGTACCAGAACCCCCTGCTTTAGAAGATGGAATATTCTGAAGTATATGTTGTGCCTGTGTATGATGTAGAATATGACTCCCAATATATAGACTACTATTTAGAGCAATACAAGTGTTGAATAATGCCAGTTATTACAACATCACACATACAGGATAGGCCTCGCAGCACATCTGTCACCTATACATCGCAACATCCTATACCTGGAGACACTTGCATATCCAGGAGAGATAACCACCCCTCGTCCCTTAAAGCTAAGAGGAGCTGAGCCTAAAGGCTCAACCAAAAACTGTTTTATATTAAACAAAATACCTGTTGTATAAAGAATCGGTTATTGGTTCAATATACAGATCAATGGCTCAAAGGGATAATTGTAAACAAAAGGTATTCATTTGAAGAACATGTTACAAGTCTACTATGTAACCTCAGTTTGGAGAATGAGAGGCTGTAATGGCAAATAATAACATACAAACATTAAATTAATGCCTAGTGTGTGCGTTGCATTTTTCTAATAATTTCTTGTGTCAATAAGCATGTTTGTTGTAGTAACCTAGTGGTTTAAGTGAGAAACCCATACCATAAACCATCTGAACCACAAGCATGATATCAAAACATACCCCTGCAGAGCGGCATCGACTTTACAGAGACCACACAGAATCAACAAAATATGGCAGTGAACCTCAGGAAAGATGATGAAATCACATAAGAGCATCTCATGATGGTTTCTAACACTAGGAACACAAACATTTGGTTTGCCTGGAATAATAAAAATGAAGAAATAAACATTTTAACTCCTATGGTCCTGTAAAAAAAATCTAATGCATTGCTCAATTCTCGAGTGCCTAAAGGACTAAAATAAAATGCTTTAAATATGCACATATGTGAATCCATGCACTGAACTCAGAGCACTGCAAATGGTTTACAATTAAAACAGAATATAAATAATACTGCTCAAAGAATATTTTAAAATGACTAATTGAAAACTTGGAGAGACTTAACGTGATTATGGCAAAACTAGAGAGTGATGATCAGAGTTCGTTTAAAAAACTGTGCATTACCCAGAGCTTAACAAAGCATTAGGTTGCATACAATACAACCTGATTTGATCCAAATTGGATCAAATGAATCCCAGAAATACTGCTGCATTTCTGGGATATGCTGCATTTTGGGTCCGAATCAGCTGTTCAGGCTGTTTGGGAAACAAGCATCGCAGGCCTTCGGATCAAGACTATTTCACAATATGGATTCTGGGATAATTGCTGCATTTCGGCAATTTCAATTCTTCTATGCTGAACAGGAAAAATAAAATAAAAAATGAACCCCCCCCCCTTGGTCCAGAGACTGATACCTCTAAACGCCAATAATAAAAATACCCCCCCCCGGGGCTGCCCGATGGCCCCAGGCCCCATCTAATTAATTAATAAAATTAAAATAAAATGTATCCCAACCTAACCCCCCAACTCTACCTAGTTGGGTTGATTCCCCTATAAATAAAAAAAAAACCTTGGTTAACTTGTAAATAAGATTATTACTGTGTCATCCAATGTGATGCCTTCAAATGCCTTCAATCCCAGCTTCCCCTTTTGAAATCTAACCAATGAGGACACTGGGATTGAAGGCATCTGATTTGCTTACATTAGATGAGGTCTGGGGGCCATCGTGCAGCCCGCAGACCACAGCGGGGGCAATATATAAATTTTGTATGTGGTCTGGGCTCATTTGCCAAGCCCCCAGACTCCAAGGATGCATGTTTTTATTGTATTTGGCCAGGAATCCCAGCCCCCAATGTGTGTAACAGGGGGCTGGAAACTATTTTGGTGATATCCAGGCATGTTTTAATAGAGGTGGTCAGGGGTACCTGCTCTGGCCTTCATGTAAGTGGAGGATCAAATTATTTTTCCAAAATTGTATTTTTATTTATTTTTAGGGGAATTCAGATATGTTCAGAAAAAGAAGTCTAGTTGTCTATGGGGATGTTAGAGGCAATTTCCGGTTGGTGTGTTTCGAGCTGCTTTTCATTTCAGAAAACACGTGTAATCTGCCATGAAGGCTGAATTTCAGTACTATTCGGGGTTGAATAATTCCAGACCGAAGAAACTGGCCCAAAGTTCAGTGTATATTTTGGAGAACCTATTTATTTTTGTAACCATGCACCCTTGTGGAGGCTGTATTTCAGTTCTTCTCTCCCTCAGTTACTTTTCTGTTTTTAGCTTTGCTTGTCTATCTTTTAGTTCATTTCCTCTCCAGCCCTGGTACCTGGATACAGCAGCTGTTTCACAGGGCCTAGTTGTGGCTGCAAAAACTTGGGGTCCCAAACCTCCAAGGGATTGCAGTTACCCAGCACCAGGTCTTGCGTCTCCACCCTGCAACGTAGCTCCTAATCTAGGGCACTCAGGGTCTATTTCCATCTGGTACCACGTGCGTTACAGTTTTACAGTTTACTTTATGTTATAAAGCAGAATATACAATTGTTAACTATTTGCTAATTTTTTTCATATTAAAGAATTGATCCAATCGACCCTTTAAGTGCCAAGGTTTCAAAATGGTCAAGTCCCAGCAGTAATACAACTTGGCTTGCGTCCCAGCTCTCCCACAGGAGGACCATACCTTGAATTTAACTAAAGGTACAAAAAAAAGGAAATTATGGCCAGAGACTTTTGTAAAGTACGAGAGGTGAAGAGTTTATTGTGTATCCACACTTCGGAGAATATAACCGCTAAGAGTGCCCCCAACACAGAAGAGGACTCACACAGGGATCTCGTGAGAAGCAGAATTATATTTGGGCCCATGAATATGAAGGTGTTCCTAGCTTATATAAATGTACCTTCTCTGTGTCTTTAAACCAATGATGCAATATTTACTTGTTTTTAACATGGTTCACCTGTGAATTAGACATTAACCAATAGGAATGTTCTAAGGGTGTTCCCAGTAATGCTTTTAAGCCAGTTCTTTCGTATTGTATGTCAGTCTATGATTAAGCCTCACGGGCGAAACGCATGAGACTGTGCTTGACCCTATGTCTATTTTTTGCCATTATACTTTGAAGATTTTTACTATCAAGTCTGCCTGCTCTGTTACCATTTTTCTGCATGCGGAGAGGTGCACCGATTGCTCAAATTTTCTCTTTAAACCTACTACACACGGCTGGGAACGCCGTCTACGAGCTGCACTCACCTGTGCTGGATCTGCGGGGTTGATCACTTTGGAGTTAGGGCTGCCGGTTCCTGGGACATTGTATTTAGTTCCTAGATTCCACACAGCGTTTCTTGGAGGTGTTAACTAGTCCTGTCTTTTTAAGCAACATATTTTAATGTAACATATTGATAATTATGTGAAATACATTTGTTATATGTTTTTTTTTTCAATTTCTGCTTCTACAGTCTTCTTATTATTCCAAGCCATAGAAGTTGGTGGTTCCTGCTGCCACCGTTTATCGTGGTCCCCACCTGGGTCTCCCAAAGCTTGAGTCCGTGAGTAGCCGGTCACCTAAAAGTGATTGTGTTACCAGGGAGTGGGCACTTCCCTATGTGTATTTAGCGGTGTTCTACTATTTGTATTATTTTCTTTTTTAACATGTATACATAGTAGCATAGTCATTTAGGTTGAAAAAAGACACAAGTCCATCAAATTCAACCCTCTATCATTCCAGCTTTTGACCCAAAAGAAGGCAAACTATTTCGAATTTCGCCTCCTAAGAGGAAAATTTATTCTTGACTCCAAAGGGCAATCAGATTTCTCCTTGGATCAATAAGCTCTATTATTATTGTTTATTCTATTATTAATAGCACTGTATATTTTTTTTAAATGCATCTATTGTGGTTGATAGCACTACCTCTCTTGGCAATGAGTTCCATGGGTCCTGTTACCATTGGAACAATAAAACACAATTTGAGTATATGTTTTAATTTTTTTTTAACATAAAGTATTGTTTAGACAAGTGGATGTGCGACACTCTCATTCTTTTTGCACTTTTAATAAAGGTACCAAATTAACTATGAAAAATTAAAACAGAAATGGGTTTGGAATTAAACTAGTTATTGTTGTGCGTGATTTGTGTATTTAGAAATATCTATTACAGGATGATGCACACCAGACTTCGACAATTGCATCATAACGCCTTTCCATCTGAAGGATTAAGAGTTATTCTTTATTTTGATATATAGCTTATTTTCAGTTATGTACTGTCTACCATGCAGTGAAGGGGCATGTAGAATTCTGTATGTTTTTTAAAGACTTTGTTAGTGTAATTACACAACACTTGGGGATTATTTAATTCTAAATGTTGTGGACATTTCATATTATTTATCACTGAAAGCTTTTTAAAAGAGTACATTTCCCACTCACACATATTACTGATCCAAAATTTGTATTTTTTTATTTTCTACTTCCTTGATGCTACAAATAATATTTCATCGCTTTTTCCACCACCTGAAAAACATATTTTTATGGTTAAAACCACTTACAAGCAAGGATATCCAGGCTATAATTCATTTTCAGAGCTAATAGTAAATTTAAATATAAGTCTGCCTTCCATGCTTTCTACTGACCATAGGTATCTGATTTGTTTTTAATCTGTATTTCAAATACTTAACCTTTGATATTATATTGGAAATGTTCATTGAGATGTTTACGTGAGGTGAGGTTAAGGAATGTTTAATTCCCTACTGTCAAAGAATGAAACCAACTTTAATTACAGTAACACTGCCAAATGTGCATTATAACATTTTTTCTTGGGATATCTTTGTAATACCAAACATTAATTACTTGTTTTGATTTGTAGCATGTTTTGTTCCTTGTCATCAAAAACAAATACTAATGTGAAGTTATCTTTAAAGAATATGAAGATTAAAAGAAGCAGGTGTGAAATGTCATCATGGTGAAAGTCATGTCAAAACTTCTTTAGATTTGATATAATCTGTATTGCAATGTGCTTGTTGCGTTGGTGAAGGTCACTAAACAGCTTCATTGGTCAGCATATCCATTTGAAGAACAGGCACCCTCAAGGAATGGAAATTTATGAGATTATCCATTTCTTAGCGTTTTAAAGGTTGGTGCTACACACACTTTATTATCTCGTTAACCTGCTATGGCCCCTCATGCATATAACCCAACATTTCAAAATGTGAAAGTGGGACACTTTTTTTTTTAATCGCTCTCGCTCAACAAGAAATTGCACCTTTACTGTGCGTTTTATTACATGACTAGGGCTTTGTCATATAGTATGACCGAGCCACAGCCATTTAATAAAACTCACAGTGATGTGCATCCTGAATGACAGATCCCCAGCCATGTACTAAAACTCACTGTTTAATCATGTGTGGTACTGATTGCAGTGGAAGTGCACAGCTTTAAGGCACCATGCAGTAGGGCCAGACTCCAGGCAGCAGGGCCAGATTCAAGGCCACAGGAAGGGTAAAGACGACTAGGGTGGCTCCTTGTGCAAAATAATTGTCTAGCAGCTTTTGTTAAGTTGCTCCACACTAGTACAAAGGTGTTTCCTAACCCTCGTGTAATGAGAGTTTTAGACTAGCTGCCAATTGGCTTACAGTACTGACTGCCGATTGTCTTACAGAACTGAATGACGATTGGCATTATAGTACTTTGACTGCTGATTGGCTTACAGTACTGACTGCCAATTTGCTTCCGGTACTGTGACTGCTGCTTGGCTTAGACTCACTCTTAGTCTTCTCTTTCTGCCAGTGCTTCATGTCACTGCCAGAGAAGTCTGAACATCGGGACACAGGTCTATCTAGGCGGGGCAGCAGGACAGAGTTAGTGGTGGGATTACAAAAATTTAGTAACCAGTTCCGACTTTCAAGCATGATGTATTATGTTTTTTTCTCTAATGTCAAACAAAATAAAATAAAAACAACCTGTTTTTTGCTAAACAGCAAAACATGTTCTACAATTTATATCATGTGGGTTATTTAAAGTGAATTTCAAAGTTAAGGCCAAAGTAGACAAGCTGGAAGAATTATCTAAGCAAAATATGCTTTCAGCTTGGATACTCTGGTCTTAAATTCCAGTTCACTAAAGAGACGCACATACATACACAGTCACACTTACAAACATCCACAGGCTCACACTTACACCCACACAGACACTCCCATACACACAGACACTCCCACTTAGACACACACACACTTAGATACACACACACACACACTTAGATACACACTCCCACTTAGACACACACACACACACTGCCCCACTTAGACACACACACACTCCCACTTAGACACACACACACTCCCACTTAGACACACACACACTGTCCCACTTAGACACACACACTGACACACATGTATACACACAGTCACACTTACACACACTCACATGTACACACACACAGACTCCCACTTACAAACACACAGGCTCACATTTACACACACAGTCACACTTACACACACACAGAGATTTAAAAAAAAAAGAAATTTACCGGTCTGCGGGCTTCACGCTGTCCTGTGGTCCTGTTTACCTGCCCTGTGACCTTAGAGCATGATGTCACGCACAGGATTGAGGAAGGAGGGATTATGCAGCATCTTGGAAACGTGGTTTCCCGACACTGTTACAGGTGCGGAGTGGGGCGTTTCGGGGGAGCTGTTACAGCTGCAGGCGAGCCAGACCTCCATGTCCAGTGGGCTGCATTAGAGGGGTGCCATTGGCACCATTGCCCAAGGTCTAAAATAGTTTATTAGACCCTGGGCACCCCAGCCATGTCCAGCTGGCTGCATTAAAGGGGTGCCATTGGCTGGGGTAATAAACTGTTTTAGACCCTGGGCACCCAGCCAGTAGAACGCCTATAACGAGTGGCACCTGGGGCAGACCATCCCCTTGGGGATCTCATTAATATGCCACTGATAATGAGATGCTTAATATACCACTGATAATTAGCTGCTTAATATGCCACTGATAATTAGATGCTTAATATGCCACTGATAATTTGCTCCTTAATATGCCACTGATAATTAGATGATTAATATGCCACTGATAATTAGATGATTAATATGCCACTGATAATTAGATGATTAATATGCCACTGATAATTAGCTCCTTAATAAGCCACGGATAATTAATATGCCACTGATAATTATATACTTAATATGCCACTGATAATTAGATGATTAATATGCCACTGATAATGAGATGATTAATATGCCACTGATAATGAGAGGATTAATATGCAACAAATAATTAGATGATTAATATGCCCCATATAATTAGATGATAAATATGCCCCATATAATTAGATTAATATGCCACTGATAATAAGATCATTAATATACCCCAGATAATTAGATCATTAATAGGACCCTGATAATTAGAATAATATGCCACTGATAATTTGATCATAAATATTCCACTGATAATTAGATTAATATGCCACTGATAATTCGATTAATATGCCCCTGATAATAAGATGCTTAATATGCCACATCCAATCCCCCTCCCCCTTCCCCAGTACTTACCTTTATGCTACTCGTCACCCGTCTTTTCAGCAGTGCTTCCTGCACGTATGCCGCCGCCGTCATTTCCGGCGGTGGATGAGGACCCAGCTCCTGCCAGATCGTGGTGGTCTCTGTGTGTCCTGCCCAAAACGGAACAGTTAGTAGGTATGCCCTCATGGGTTGGTTTAATTTCTTGTTTATTGCTCTCTTATATGCAAAGAGAAACCAGTACTCTGTACTAATGTATTTGGAACACTGGAAATCTAAATAATCAATAATTATGTTCATAAAAGCAGTGGTGTTGCTAAGGGAGGCCAGAGAGGACTATTTTGTGCTCCCCGGCGAAAATCATACTTACCATGATGTAGCCTAACAAGTGCTCACTTGCAGTGCAAGACAGCTTGAGTTTGAAAATAAAAAAGTCCACCTCCATCTTCTGTTTTAAGAGGACACATACAGACAAAAACTAGAATTTGGACAGCACCACTGGAGTGACCAAAATGCACACAATGCAATTCATAAATTAATTGTACAACCATACAACATATTATCTTAATGTTATTTTAAAATTATTTTAGATTATTTTAAAAGTACCTAGCTTTTATTTTTTATAAATATTGGAGATTTAGTCAAAATACATGGCCATTTTTTACTTAGCGCAACAGCATGCCAAAGTACTCTAAACCTATCTCTATAGCTTATGTACATGGAACTAAATCTCTCAGACATTCTGTCTTTAACTACAATTTATACAATTTCACTGAACACCATAAATAGAGCACATGTGAGTGGGTGGTGTGCACATCCAGAATCCGGTCAGTATTTATATTATATCTACAAAAACTAGAAATTGGACAGCACAACAGAACCGGCATCTGTCATATAGAGCCTCACTGGAGTGACCAAAATTCACACAATGCAATTCATATATTCAGTATATATTTTAAATTATTTTAGATTATTCTAAAATCATCTAGCATAGATGAAAAAATATTTGAGATTTAGTCACAAAATATGGCCATATTTTTCTTAGCCGACCACTACACTGGTATAACTTCCTGATTGTGAAATAATTACTTTCCAAAATGTCATGAAACGTCATCAGAGTAACCGCTTCTATAGAATTCACAAGAAGGGTTCCGAAAGCTACACGTTCCATGTCCAACCTATGACACTAATGAATCCTGTGAGCTGACCAACTATGAATGTGATTGGCTGGTGTGCGCTGTGTTGTGCTTGTCTGATGTGCTGCATGTTGTGATTGGCTGACGTGATGTGAATGGCTGCTCCATTTCCCATTTAGTGACAATGAATGAACCTTGTACATCCTGCAGTGAATCCCGTATGGGCAGCAATCAATGGTCACTGCCTATGCTTAACAGCTGTTGCTATCATGCCTTGATATTGAGACATCAAGTAACACCAAAATTTTCCCCTCCTCTGGGCAGCCCGATCACTCCAGCTAACAAAGATGGGTGCCATATAGGATGGTAGCATGCCCCTTCGAATTGACTCTGTCCTGTAGCTGGCAAGAATGGCAGAAGTGATAATAGAAGAATTCCGTTGCTGTGTTGCTGTTGCATTGCAGGCAAAAAAAAAAACAACCTAAACCTAGATCTAAATTAGTGCCAGGGTTAGGAATCCATATAGGGTTCCAGATGGGTTAGAATTAGGATTAGTGCTAGGGTTGAAGTTATATTTAGGGTAAGGGTTATAATGATAATTAGGTTTGGGGTCAAAATGTCACTGTAGGAGAAAATGGTTAGGAAACAAAATGTACTTTCGATCATTGCCCTATAACTTGCAAAAAACAACAGAAAAACATAAATATGTCATATTTCTACACTCAGGACAAATGTTAGAAACTATTAAGATGAGGTATTTTTTGTAATTGTATAAGCGATTTTACATGTCAGAGTTAGAAAAGGTGTTTTTAAAAAATGTTTATAAATTACATGATATGATGAAAATAAGTGCAATTTTTATGGCAATAAAAATAGTATATAATATGTGGGGGTACATTAAATGAGAAAGAGGAGAATTACAGCTAAACACCAACACCGCAGAATGCCACGAAAAGTACAACAATTTCAAAACAGTCTAATCACTAAGGGGTTAAAGATTTGTACTTTTCTCACCGAGTGATAGCAGAAATTTACTGATTGTTGGCTGCCAAAAACTTCAGGGGTACTAAATGGAATGCAGTGGAAATTGTGAACCAAAGAACCTCACACAGGAAACTAACTTATTTATGAATGTGTTCCTTCATGTCTTATTTGTTGGAGGTAGCTCTCTGGTGTGTGTGTGTGGGTTTTTTTGTGGATTACTAATTGGAAAATACTGTATATGGTTTTATTTCCATACTTCAAATGCAAATTGTAGTGTATATTTTGGTATACAAAAACTGTATTTTGAAATAATCTATTTAGCTCGCTGTTGTACAGCTCAGTGACCACCCACTAAGAATGCCTGTTGGACTATTTATGATATCTTCACTTGGAGGTTAAATGACCATAGGGAAGCCTTCATTATATAGTGGTCATTGGGAGCATCAATGCACCAATCATTTGCCAGTACAAGAGTCTTTGTTATTGCAGGTAATATATTAAGAGGCTTTTTTATTTTTTTTTACCAAGAGGAAATTGTTACATTCATTAATTTAATATTAAAGCTTTCACTGACAATTTAGCTTTAATGGCCTTGCCTGTAGAACCACATGTAGGTTCTGCAAGTATGCAGAAACAATTAACCTTATTGAATAATATATATTTAAAGAGATACGAATACTTAACCATCCCTGCTTTTCTTCTGTGCATAGATTTTTTTACTGCCAATTTTTCTTTAGTGACATATACCGTATTTATGCAAATCTAAGTTGGAGTGCGCATTAGATGCGATGGCACATTAGATTCGCGTAAACACAGAAAATTTAGCTGGCACTCAAAGTGTCAGTTGTCGGCAGGGACTGACAGGGTCTATAGAGACCCTGATTGGGTCCCACTCCCTACTTGTGTGTTCCTTGCCCCGATCACTTCATGATTGGCAGCCAGGAACACACAGACGCCGGATGGTGCTTTGGTCGTTAAGGACCAAAAGGGGTTAATAAACAAAGAAAAAGACAGTGCAAGCATAAATTGGTAACATAAACTCACTGTTCGGTACTTCTTGTACAAATGTGCATTACATTCGCCAGTAAAAACATTTTTTTGATTCATGGTTTCCAAATTTGCAGTGTGCATTAGATTTGATGGCGCATTAGATTTGTGTAAATATGGTACATTTGTGGAAACAGATAATCCATGTTAAGTATAACTATGCTTACTGTTGAAAAAACAGGACTAAAGAAGGTCCGTGAAGGTTCAGTCAGTCACGAGACTGCTTGACATCTTTCAGATTTCTGATCTTAATCGTAATTCATTGTATTGTTAACCTCTCTCCCTAAAAGCTTGTTCAGCAAGTGTGAATATTAATTTATTCGTTAAATTACCCAAACAAAATTCAGAAGTACATGGTTACCATAAACAGAGTTCTAAATTTGATCCGTCTTGAATGAAATCAGAACCAAACAAAAAGAATAAAGGTACTTTCTCAATATGCAGGTCATATGATCTTGAAGGAAATGCTAAATGTTGTGTCATTTGGTGAATTCAGACCTACAATTATTACTGCATTATTATTATTGTTCAGCATTATTGAACTACATTTTATAAGATCTATGTATAATCAATTTCTGCTATGACAAATTCTTCAGACAATAAAAACTGGAAAAAAGTATGCTTTGGATGCCTTTTTATTGTACAGTAATACATAATCAGGTACAGGGCACAACACCTTCTCCATAAAAGAATACTCCTGTAAAATATAGAAAAAATGTCCAACTTTAAGAATAAATATGTATTTAAAACATACCTGTGCATGCTATCTTGTGAGGATTGAGCTTTCCCACAATAAAATCTGCAGCTCAAGCAACAACAACAAAAAAAATCGGAGTCCCTATCATCTTCTGGCATCAGTCAGTCGTCTGCCATTAAAATGCACAGTGTGTCCACTGAACAATTGTCCTGCCCAGCCAGTCACTGCTGTAAAACAAAGAAGGGAGATAATTGTTCAGCTCAAGAGGGCCCAGTTCATCTGCACTGATTCTCTTGCATGTTAAAAAATCAGGTGGATTATCAGCACATTGTTAACTTTAACAAATGCATAAAAGTTAAACCCTTATTTATTTTATAATGAGATATTTGACTTTTACTCATTATTATGCCATAAATCTCTCCATAACCTCTGTACTAATTGCTGCCTCTTTACATAATGCAGCACTGAGGAAGTCGTTTTTTTACGAAATGCGTCTGCACATAACTGAGAGAGGGGGCGTACCAGGAAGTAACCTGCACACCAAGCTTGAGAACGCCGCAATTCTTGTCACTCTCAGATGGTTTTTTGTCGTTTCCCGAGGATTTCACACTTTTATCCACAAGTGTACTTTGGTGATACATGCAATTTTAATACATTCTTTAAGTAAGCCTTATATTGTGGGGGGCAATTTAACTAGAGCTGAGTTATAGGGCTCTGATAAATGTGAGTGATATACTAAGGGTCGATCTTTCAAGCTTGATTTATACTTGCAATACCACACATTTTGTTTTCTTTTTTACATGGTTCACTGAAATTTATGTGATAAAAATCATGATAAATAATGTACTTTTTACTTTGTTGTTCAAGGATAGTTATCATTAGTAGCATTGAGGGAACCCGAACCGCACTGTTCATGTTCGTACCGAACATTACGGTTTTTGGACCCCGAACACGGACATTTCACTGTATGTTCCGGTTGAAGTTCGGCGATTACATGTATTCCATAAACCGAAAGTCTATTAACCGAAAGACATTCGGTTTATAGACTTTCGGTTTTTGTTATACATGTAATGCTATTGCTATTCTATAAACCGAAATAGAGTCCCCATTCATACGAATAGGTAAATTGACCTATTCGTATGAATGGGGACTCTATTTCGGTTTATAGAAAGCCAATAGCATTACATGTATTCCATAAACCGAAAGTCTATAAACCGAATGTCTTTCGGTTTAAAGACTTTCGGTTTATGGAATACATGTAATGCTATTGGCTTTCTATAAACCGAAATAGAGTCAGAATTCATAAGAATTTCTTATGAATGGGGACTCTATTTCGGTTTATAGAAAGCCAATAGCATTACATGTATTCCATAAACCGAAAGTCTATAAACCAGAAAGACATTCGGTTTATAGACTTTCGGTTTATGTAATACATGTAATGCTATTGCTATTCTATAAACCGAAATAGAGTCCCCATTCATAAGAATAGGTCAATTGACCTATTCGTATGAATGGGGACTCCATTTCGGTTTATGGAAAACCAATAGCATTACATGGCTATTGGCTTTCTATAAACCGAAATAGAGTCCCCATTCATACGAATAGGTCAATTGACCTATTCGTATGAATGGGGACACTCTTACCCACATTTTACTTCATTTTGCAGCCCTCTAGCCCTTTCCAGGACTTTTTTAGAGGCATTTTAGTGGCCAAAAGTTTGTGTCCCCATTGACTTCAATGGCGTTCAGGTTCGGGGTCAAGTTCGAGCACGGACCCAGACATTTTTTTCAAAGTTCGTCCGAACGTGCCGAACCAGAACATCCAGGTGTCGGCTCAACTCTAATCATTAGTATTTCTATATTATTACCAAGTGCATCACTCTTTTATTCTGTAACTTTGCCTATCATGAAACGCGTCAATGTTCATTTGAATTATCATAAAATCTTTATTTTTTATGTTTTAACTTTTCAAAACAAAAAATTAACATGGCAATACAGTTATTATTCAGAGAAGATCATCATGATAATGCAAAAGGAAGACGTTTACAATAAAAAGTTTCAATGGAGGTGGTACAGATGACAGAGATTCAAAGACTACAGGGAAAATGGGTGAGCCAGTCTGATCTAATTTCAGAGGGATGAGTGTATGTGGGTCCAGGAGAAATCTCAGGAACATGTATGGGATGAACAGGAATGAAGGGGACACTGGTAGGGGAAGGGAAAGAAAGAAAAGACAGAGAGAAGAAGAAAAAGTATGATCAAAAAAAGCAACAAAAAATGTCAATGACCTTATGTGAGTGGCCAGTCATTAAAAATGGGAGAATAGTTATTGTTACTAGAAAAACTATATAATATAATGGAACTCTGGCTTGAGCCCCTTTGAAACATGGCAGCATTTTTTAGAATATAGTTGTCATGGATATATACTGATCCTTTAGCTGCTCTGAATTTCTACACTGTCCAGGAACTGGGAAACCAAACCTGGAGGGCTCAACCAGTCAGGGGAAGTTTTTCAGCATCTAATGAGACCATCTGGCTACAACATAATTACTACAGCCCTCTTTACGGGTCCACTCCTGATTAGCTACCCTCTCTAGGGCTTTTCTGCTTAGTCTCCCTTTATTAGGCCTCACCCTTACCCAAGGCCTGATCCCTTTTGTTTCTCTCTCTACACCACCTCTGTTTTTTCTACAGTCCCTGCTAAAGCTCTTTGTTTATACTGCAGTTCCTACTAAAACCCTTTTCCCATACTGCAGTTCCTTGCTAACGTCCCCTCTTGTCTATTATTCAGTCCTTATTACAATCCTTATTTCTTTGTTTTCATATCTATTCTCAATCCTGCCCAATGTATAATAACATGCAACCAGACTCCTCATCTATCCCGGTGTTCTGTCAAATTTCTGGAGCAAATACTCCTGCGCAATCGCAGGAGAATTTGCTCACCGCGCATGCGCCAGCTGCGCAACCCACATCCCGCCCCCCGCACACCCCCCGCACACCCCTTCTTACCAGAGGCATGCGCGCGGCTATCAAGCAGTGTGGGAATGCGCGCGTCCATTGAATTAAAAACGCTGGTAAGTAACACGGGGCGGGGGGGACATAAGGAGCCAACAGAGAGGTAAGCACCCTGGTGAGGGCTGCCTCATCTTGATAGGAGTTGTGATCCCCCTGCTGCATCAATAATACAGCAGGAGGATCACAACTCCCATGAAGATGAGGCAGCCCTCACAAGGGTGCTTACCTCTCTGTTGGCTCCTTATGTCCCCCCCGCCCCGTGTTACTTACCAGCGTTTTTAATTCAATGGACGCGCGCATTCCCACACGGCTTCATAGCCGCGCGCATGCGCTGTGTACCGCCGTTGTCCGATCATCTGGTAAGAAGAGGTGTGCGGGGGGCGGGATGTGGGTTGCGCAGCTGGCCGCATGCGCGGTGGGCACAAAGTTACAGCTGAGTGATCATCTGTAACTTTATGCGCATGCGCAGTGAGCAAATTCTCCTGCGATTGCCCAGGAGAATTTGCTCCAGTAATTTGTCAGAACACCGGCACTAAAACTCATTTTTGTCCTGGTAAAGGCCCTGACAATAGTCAACATATAGATAAATAATGATTTTACACACTGGATGCTCTAGAGCCATTAACTTGATCCAGAGGAAAAAAATAAAAATAATCAGAAGGTAGCCTAGAGGAGAACGTATATAGTTGGAATGAACTGGATCAAAAATTGTAAAGCACCTTACATCATAACTACTGTTGAGCCGACACCTGGATGTTCGGGTTCGGCAGGTTCGGCCGAACTTCGAAAAAATGTCCAGGTCCGTGCTCGAACTTGACCCTGAACCCCGAACCCCATTGAAGTCACTGGGGACACAAACTTTTGGCCAGTAAAATGCCTCTAAAAAAGTCCTGGAAAGGGCTAGAGGGCTGCAAAATGAAGTAAAATGTGGGTAAGAGTAGGACAAGTGCCCTGAAATCAAATGTGGATAGGGAAATAACTTAAAATAACATAAAATACATACAAATACAGCTGAGCCATAAAATAGCACTAGATGGAATCTTTGATTTTAGCTTTGGAAGAACATAACTCTAAATCTAAAGCATTGCTGCCAGGAGGATCAACAGAATTATCCACCAACACCAGCAGCACCACGACCAGGGCCACGTCGCTTATTTGACGCTCTCCTCATTCTTTGCGGTCACCCACCAAAGTAACAGATGGTTTATGTCAGGCGACAATGTAACCGCCAATAGTCAACAATTTTTATTTATATCTTCTTTTTGTTTATTGGACTGCAAGAAATGCACCGCAAGACGCAAATGTACTATTTAGCACCCAAAACAATTAGAATTTTTCAAAGTGCTCTGTAAGCACAGTATTGGACTGTTCTATTTGACTCTCACATATGAAGTGCACTGCAAGACGCAAATGTACTATTTAGCACCCAAAACAATTAGAATTTTTCAAAGTGTGCTGTAAGCACAGTATTGGACTGTTCTATTTGACTCTCAGATATGAAGTGCACCGCAAGACACAAATGTATTATTTAGCACCCAAAACTATTAGAATTTTTCAAAGTGCGCTGTAAGCACAGTATTTGACGGTTCTATTTGACTCTCAGATATGAAGTGCAGGGCGCAAATGTAATATTTAACACCAACGAATTGCAGTATTTAAAAATGCCTAGATGTTGCCCACTTAGCTAACAGAACAGGATTAAAGTAATGTGTCTGGCACACATGCAGTTGCAAGTGCACTGCACTCTCTGTGGCACTGGGCTCAGGGCAGGGTACAAATATGTAGTATAGCACCCACTAAAATAATCACTGTAATTTGAATAATCGCTGTAGTTTGAATAATCACTGTAGTTTGCAGATTCAACACCAGCATTTTTTTAATCTGTCCCTCACAGCTGCAGCATCCTCTCCCTACACTATGAAGAGCTCATGTGATGTGCGTGTACGTGACTCCAGCGTATATATAGAGGCTGGGTCACATGCTGCACTGGCTAATCACAGCCATGTCATTAGTAGGCATGGCTGTGATGGCTTCTAAGGGCAAACGAGTCAAACGCTTGTTGATTGGCTGCCCTGCAGCCTTTCAAAATGCGCCATTAAATCGCCGAAACCCCGAACTCCAGCACGAACATACAGTGGAATGTCCAGGGTCCAAAAACCGTAATGTTCGGTACGAACCCGAACACTGCGGTTCGGGTTCGCTCAACGCTAATCATAACTTAAACCTCATATAACTAGAATAAAATGTGTGCATTCCAGCAAATAAGGTGACAAATTAACATAGAAAATATTGAAGATAAGCATTATATGACAACGTTAACACATGTATGCAGAGACATAGCTTGTATGACAAATATTATAATGGGAGATCATGGCCAAATGTGGCTTTGCCGCTGTTAAAAGAAAACCTAAGTTAGGTAGCCCAAAGATCTGAAGAGTAATAAGCCCACAGGATTACGAAAGTAAAGCTTCTGATCAAAGAGGAGAAGTGATAATTAACATTGCTTTGACTCCTCCCAGCAGTGGATGATGGCACCAAGTGGTTCCCACCATATCCAAAGGGAGGGGAAAAAAAGCTGTAGGGCGGCTTAGATCTCAGCCGCAGTGTCGGGCTCGGGAAGAGAGCTACTTCGCAGGGTGGTTAACTGAGGCCCAAAGGATAAAGGAATACACACAGCTCAGTAGATCCAGTGAGAAAAATCCTTTATAACAATCTAGAGTTGGGGCAGGCAGTGTAAAGGCAAAACGAGTAACAATCAAGAGTCGGGGCAAGGTATGAGCAGGGAAATCAGTAGACAAGCCTGGTTCAAATAGCCAAGGAAATCAGTAAGAATCAATATGGATATCCACAAGTGGGAACCAGGGGCTGGACAGAGCAGAGCTATGAACAGCTTGACAACTAAGCATTGATTGAAGGCATTGCTGGGTTTAAATAGGGCTGTAGGACCAAAACCCCTCCCACCAGTTGAGAGTGACACCTTAACTCCTCCTACTTGCTGGTACTCTATGAAGAAGGTTTCCAGCCTTCTCCCCTGCTTCTCCCCCATCCACCAATGAGATTGCAGCAGGCGCGGGCCATGCCCCCTTGACAGCCCGCGATTCTAGAGCCTGTGGGATGCGGCCTAATGCATCGTGGAGCATTCATCCAGTGAGCAGAGGAGGATTGGGGAGCTGCAGGATCAGGTAAGGGCCCCCTGGCTGGTGGCAGAGTGGGTCTCAGACCCTGACACGCAGGTTGCTTGGTGTCTCAATGAGTCTTTGCATAACAAATGATACTCAAGTAAGTTCAGAAGAATGGGACCAGGGATAACTCGTTTCCACTTTGATAACATATTGCCCTGGGGGCAATGTGGGTGGGGGCAATGACCAAAGCAAGGATAGACGATGGATATTGTAAACTGGGGTGCCTTAGTGTTGAGGGGGAAGAGCGGCAATTTTACTATGGAGTCCGCAGGGTTAACCTCAGTGCTAAGGTTGCTGACAGAGTGTTGGTTGGAGATATGCAAGTCTGTGATGTGTGTCCTGAAGACAAGATTGCTCCATTTCTTCTATACTTTACTTAATGGTACTGGTTAAACTGTGTGTCATTCCTGTTCATCTGTGACATGGTAACATTTGATGTTTCCAACTAAAAGACACAGTGTTGTCAGAAAGTAACAAATTATAGTTCCTCTGATCCCTCTCTGCTTTGTAGTGGAGTTTCTGGCATTTGAGCTGTCTCCCACAGAGTAGAGCTTCATTTCAAACTATTCACTTTTTACTACCTGTGTGCTCCGTGGTTTGGACTTTGCCTAATAAGCAGGAGACTTTTCATATTTTTTATTCTCTATAGTAAAAACAATGTTTAGGTTCTACAGTGCCTTTTAGACAGCAAAACGAATCTTATATTCTTATTTGTTTGTAAATGGCTAAGCCACAGAACATTTTCGTTCTTGGGAGTTTACACATTAGTATGTATTTTAGAGAAATCATTGCAAACCACCGAATAATTAATCAGAAACTCAAAATAGAAACCATGCTCATAAAATAATCGGACCAAACTGCTTAACACAGGATACATTGAATTAGCTACACATTTCCTTCTTGAGTTCCCGAAATACAGTGACACAGAGAAAAAATGCTTTCCCAGGTTTTCTGAAACAGCAAAAGGCTTCCCACAAAAAAGGGAAAAGGGAAATTCTTGGTTTTCAAAAGAAAACATGTAAAACATTGAAAAAAAAAGCTGTAAAAATGTTACATCCTACCACAAGTTACATTGTGTTTTAAGAAATATCCAACAGAATGTGAAACTGGGTTACATGGTCTGTTATGGAAAGTCACATGTGGTGCCAATTAACCACTTGCAGCTATAAAGTCAGTAAACTGTTGTGGACATTTTGTTCTCTAGCTGGTTGAGAAAAAGAACAAAAAAAAGCAAAACAGATAAGAACCTAGGTCAGGGCTGGTCAACCTGGAACATCCACTTGTTGTTGAAGAAAACATTATCTCCAGATCAACTAGCATCCAATTCAAGTTATAATCTAGCAAAAAGCTGGCATCTTTCCCAAACCTGACCTTGATAAATACTATGCACGCACTAGTACAAAATATCTCTACTTTTGGAATTAATGGTGTTTCATCCATCCTGCTGAATGTTGCATTGCATACTAGAGCTCTATGTTAATGTTCTGTCTGGTTCAGTCAGATAATATGTAAGATATACATTTTACATTTATATGCAGAATAGAGAGAAAACATGTGTACACTTGTTGCTTCTGCCATGTTCTAATATTGTAATAGTTGTCCTAACAAACTCTTTAACAAACATGACACTTGGCGAACAATTAGAATCCATGTGGTAAAAGGCAGGTAAGCCTACATTCTATAACTTTTGCCATTGAAAACATGTCTCCTCACGTAACGGTTTCATGTCGTAAAAAGGTTTGGATGATCTGTAATGGACAACTCTTTAGTCTGGGCTTTTAATAGGACCTTTATTATCCTTTCTTACGATCTTGTTGTATAACCCGCTACTTTTGTCTCAGCTTCTGATCATTGACAGTTGGCCTATGCCTTAGCATCTTCTGATAACATGCAGACATTGTGTTAATGATGGTAAATTGTCACTTTCTTGTCTGTGTACATATTCCCCCTCCCATCAAATACAAGATTCTGGAATCCAAACACCCAATTTACCTTCCCTTTTGCAGAAATCTTGTAACTGTATGCATAATGTTGCATATACATTATTTAAAATATATAATATAATAGATAATATGTAATATGTAATATAGGTTCATAAAGAACTAGTCACAGTGCTAGCAGTCATAAATGTAAAGATTTTATATATATATATATATATATATATATATATATATATATATATATAGTTGGGAGTGTGCACTTTAGTGTGCTCAATAGCCCAGGTTTCTGACATCCTGCCTGCTATTTATAATCGACATATAGGTATTTTCTTGTATATATGCTTTTTAAATTTGTATTTTTTGTAATTCTTCTGCTGTGCTGCTCAGGCTCTCCAAAACCTGGCTAAATGAAAGAAATATCAAAGCATTTCATCTAGCAAAATTATTTTGTAAATGAATACTATTTGGCTTGATCTATAGGGTTCATGTTATTAACAAATGTTTAATCTAAAAATGGTGGTTATGGGAGTTTATTTTAAATATTTTATTAAAGGCCTGATACTTTTAATGTATTTAGCAATTAGATGTATTTAAATATCACATTTGACTTCCAGATGTGCTTTGGTTCTATTGGGTTCTGAGGGGAAGATGAAATCAAAGCGCTATTGGCTATTATGAGGTTTACAAACCTCATGCCAAGCTGTTCACCTCCGTGATGGCTCCCAATGCGTTTTAAACATGTTGAATACATTACCACTTATAAATCAATTATGTATTCTCTGTTCTGGTTTTTCATTTCCGTTTAGTACACAAAAATAGCCCTATTCTGTATAATTCAGTACATGCTGTATGTAACAGCACATGCATGGCTGTTTACGTTTTAATAACTATTTGTAAGTTTATTTATTTAATTCTGTGTTCTTCTGATGACATTTTGATAAGTATTTTAATCAACAACATGTTCACTGTTTGTATTTCTTTCCCTTGTTTTTTAGACTCCCTTAGCTAATTGTAACTTTCGCCCAATTCAGCTGCCAGTTGCTTCATGTGATACTATATTTTAGGATAAGCTAAGCATGGTCCAAGGTTTTGCATCAGCAGTAAGTGCATGCTTTTAAGCTTTTAACATTTATGGTCATGTTTTTTTTTTACAACGTATGTAGAACCTGTTTTGTCAAATATATATTGAAATAAACCAAAACATTTTATGGGGATTATCAAAAAGTATAGTGTTCAGAAACTTTGAAAACAACTTACGTTGGGAGGGGAGTGATGGTGAAGGGGGAGGGGGGGGGAAGAGGGGAAGAAAGGGAGAAAGGACTAAGCGATTTTGTAAGATAGGAGAAAGAGGCAGGTGGTAGGGAGGGAGAAGAGAAGATTGATGTAGAGGGAGGAGTGCTGGGGGCGACTTGGAGTAAAGATCAGAACTCTTAATATACTGAGGCCTACTATTAAACTTGAAGGTCTAAATTAGAAAGACCGACAGACACTATTTTATACTCACTTTATAGAGCTCACTAATACTTATATCTATAAATACATTTAAAACCGAAAGCGCACACACGATTTAATATTTACGTTTTTGTACAATCACTGTCTGGTATTGCCACTTTTTTATTTTTTTTATTTATTTATTTATTTTCTTCTCTCTCTTGTGAATCAACCTAGTCCACCTCACAATAAAGGACTCTACTAATTTATTAATATTATTCACATTCTTAAGCACTATATTCGTGGGCCTTTATTCGTTTTACTCTGTACGCTTAATGTTGATGATAGGAATAAACTGGTTATTAACTACTTATACCCTATGCTCACTTCCCAATACAAAGACCTAGACTTTAACCTTTAAGTAATTATATATAACTCGTTAATCATCCTACACCCTCCTACCTCTCTCTTCAGAAATGTACAATCTTTATTCCTCTATCAAACCTATGTTTAGTACAATCCTTACCATGGGGAGTGGGACACTTCCCTTGACTACTTTTTTTTTTTTTTTTCTCTTCCCATCTTCTTCTCCAGATTCTCTCACTGTTAGATTAATAAAATTTCACTTCAATATTTAATATAGATTTATTACTATTTGTAAGTACAAGACATATTACTTATACTCGTTCGGCATATTCTTCCCCTCTCCAGAATGTGACAACTTTAATCCAGTATAGAATATAAAGTATAGTACTACCCGTTTTCAACTCTAAATATTACTACTCTAGATATTTTAGGAATATAATTTCAAACACGATTTAATCTCTCACCTAGCTTGAGAACTAGACCCTCCCCCCACTTGACCACCGGCAACTGAACACCCTGAGTCATTTCAGGGCAGACACCTTTAATATGTATATTTACTGGTGGAGTATGAATGTCTACGTAAAGTTATTTTGTTGTTTTTGTCTTGTTTGTGTTTTTAGTATGGGATTCACTGCCGGGGGTCTTTTTGGAGTGTCGTATAAATTTTCAAGCGAGATGGGGTTGGGGGGGAGATGGTCCCTTTGTTCATCAGATGTCACTTAAATTTGCGTCAATAAATGCCCAGGGCCTAAACTCTCCCGTTAAAAGAGGCTTACTGTATAAAACTTTATTAGAAGACAAAATAGACATTTGTCTTGTACAAGAAACGCACTGGAAATGTACTGGTTCTAAATTATGGAAATTTTCAAAATTCCCGGTGGTGACAAGCTCAGAGTTGGCATTAAAAAAAAAAAAGAGGTGTTGCAATATTGTGTGCAGTTGGGGTTAAATACGAGTTACTATATGAAGAAAGAGACTCCTTCGGGAGATTCAACTTAATTATATGTAATTTAAATGATATAACCCACACTATACTCAATATATACGCTCCGAATGATTTTACTCGGTCCTTTTTTGAAAAAGTACTCAGTAGAGCAGATAAAATTAAAAAAGGTATTTTAATTATCGGGGGAGACTTTAACACCATACTGGACGAAAAGCAGGACAGGAGTGGTTCTTACACAACTAAAACAAACACACTATATAGAAATAGGTCTAAGTGGATGCAAGATCTCCTCTTAAAATATGACCTCTACGATATATGGAGGATTCAGCATGCCTCAGATAGAGATTTCACCCACTTTTCTAACTCTCACAACACCTATTCTAGAATTGATTTTTTTTTGATAGACCGTTCCAACTTAGAGAAGGTTATCTCTTCATCCATCTATTTAATTACCTGGTCAGATCACGCCCCTATTAAGATTCAGGTCAGAAACAATCATGAATATAACAGGAAATCCATCTGGAGACTTGACGAAACCTGTCTAATATCTGAAAAAGATATAAACTATCTAAAAGAGCAAGCCCTAGAATTTGCTAGGTTTAACGTCTCAGACGAAACATCTCCAGAAAATGTGTGGTCAACCTTTAAATGCGTGATGAGAGGCCACCTAATTAAAATGGAAGCCTCCCGTAAAAAATCTAAAGGCGCACCCCTAAATGATCTTTATATCCAACTGTCTAAATTTGAACAACAGAATAGAAATAATCCCTCTCTTCTGATTAAGACAAAAATTTTGCAAATCCAAACCCTGATCAAAGCCAAACTGGAAGAAAGAGTCAGAAAAATGATAACCTCTCTGAACCAGAAATGGTACTCAAGCAATAACAAAGTGGGTAAACCACTATCAAATAAATTTAAATCTGAAATCACAAAGAAAAATATTAAAAAAATAGTGGTTGGCGACAGGGTTTTCCTCTCCCCTGCTCAGATTGGGGAGGCCTTCGCCAAGTACTATTTTTCGCTTTACAACATAGAAGGGACAACCTCGTCCCAAATAGAAATCGATGGATATTTCAACAATTTAGTCCTTCCTAAAATTAAAAAGAATCATCTGAAGATGTTGAACGACCCTATAACCCAAAGTGAAATCTCCTTGACAATTAAAGATATTGAACTAGGGAAAGCCCCAGGTCCTGACGGTTACACTGCACGTTTTTACAAACTTTTTCAATCACATATAACCCCTCTTCTTTATAAATTCTACAATGTAATTGGTGTTGAAAAAAAAATTACACCAGACCTATTGAGAGCTACAATCTCTCCTATACCAAAGCCCGAGAAAGATCCCTGCTATATTTGTAATTATCGTCCGATATCCTTGATCAATTTGGACATAAAAATATTTTCGAAAATTCTGGCCAATAGACTGAGCTTTGTTATACCCGATTTGATTCATATTGACCAATCGGGGTTTGTCAAAAATAGGTCAGGTGGTGATAATGTCCGCAGATTAACTCATATCATCCAAAAAATAAAGAAGGATCTCCGTCCGGCTGTTCTGGTGGCAGTAGACGCCGAGAAGGCCTTCGACAGAGTTAGCTGGCGCTTTATGTCTGGGGCCTTGTCGGCGTTCGGCTTGGAAGGACGCTTCAAGGACCTTGTCATGGCACTATACTCTGATCCAACCGCTAGAGTTTATGGCAATGGTCTTACCTCAAATTGGTTTGGAATATCCAATGGTACGAGACAGGGTTGTCCGCTGGCTCCTTTATTGTATATTCTTTCAATTGAACCCTTAGCAACTAGTATTAGATTAAATAATAAAATTTCAGGTGTTTTTTTGGACAAAGAAGAACTAAAAATAACACTCTTTGCGGACGATATAATCTTGACTCTTACTAATCCCGATATTTCCATCACGGAAACTCTGAAATGCATAAAAGATTACAGCTTATTGTCCAATTATAAAATCAACATCCAAAAAACACAGCTGCTTCACGCAAACTTAGGTCCTGACCTGACTTCAAGGTTGGAAAGTAAATTTAGCTTTAACTGGTCTAATAGATCCATTTCATATCTTGGAGTTAAGATCAATTTAAATGTTGACGCCTGGATTGAATTAAATTATATAAATCTATACCACCAGTTGTCCTCTACAATCGAAAAGTGGCGAAAACTACATATATCTTGGCTAGGTAGAATAGAGGTGATCAGATCTTATATCCTCCCAAAATTGGAATATTTTTTCCGGGTCATTCCTCTTAGAGTCCCAAAGAAAACTCTTGTGTTGTTCCATAAACTATTCTCTTCTTTCGTTTGGGGAGCAAAGAAACCAAGGATCACTAGGGAAATAATGTCTTCCAATCTATCCCAAGGAGGTCTTTCCTTCCCCGATGTCTTTTTTATACACGACACTGTAATGTTTTCACATTTTCTGATTTTGAATAATCATGATTCTAAAAAGAAAACTTGGTATATATTTGAAAGACATTTGTGTAACAACAAAGATCCCTCCATGCTCTTCTGGATAGATAAAACGGAGTTCCTAAAATTAAACATCGATAACATTGTAATTACCCAAATTTATAATTCTATCAACCCAATTAAAAAGCTTTTCTACTCTAATAATTCTATTTCAAAAGAAGCTCCCTTAATGGCTTTGACATTCTTAACCCGTGATCTAAGCCTAGAAAGATGGTCGAATCTAAATGTTCTTAATATTGCGGATCTCCTAGACGAGTCAAGAATATCTACTTTCTCTCAACTTCAATCAAAATTTGATCTTCCAAACGGTGAATTTCTTACCTACCTGAAAATTAAGAATATAATGAGCAATAGAGTACTATCACAGGAAGATACCTATGAGAACTTATCAAAAGGGCCCTTTAAAAAATTAACCTCTAAAATTAGAAAATATATTTATAACAAGGGAGAAAAAAAGAAGTTAAGCTCCTTTATAAAATGGGAAGAAGATCTTGATAAAACTTTCCCTTTGCAAGTATGGCTAAAATCTTTAGAATATGTGAAAAAATATATTCACTGTACAAATATTCAAGAAACCTTCATTAAAGTTCTACACAGGTGGTACCTTGTTCCTACTAAACTCTGCAAATACCAACCAGAGACTACCAACTTATGTTGGCGCTGCGGAAATGAACCTGGCTCTCTTCTCCACATTTGGTGGAACTGCTCAGTTCTAACGAACCTCAAACTTATAGTCCTAAAGCTACTTGACAGTTTGGACATTAAATTAAATGTCCTTCTTCCCGAAAATTTCCTTTTTCACTTTAACCTACCTAAAACTTCAAAATCACAGCACATCTTAATAATACATATATTTATGGCCACTAAGATTAGTATGTCACGCCATTGGAAAAAACCTACGATTCCATCTCAAAATGATATAACACTTCAAATAAACTACCAAGCCACTATGGAAAAATCTGTGTCATATAACAACTCCACTAGTGTCCTCTATAGCGATATATGGAGCAATTGGAATGAAATCTATAATGTTTAATTTCAACTTGTACCTGGGCAGAGACGCATCAGAATCTTTAGACCTCTCCCCCCCTTGCCCCCCTTCGCCCTTATTACTATTCCAGTCTCCTTTTCTTCCTGCGACCTCCAATGCCCCCCGGCACTGAATCCCCTATATTTATGGTTAGTTTGTTATTTATGTTCTTGCTGCTTCATTGATACTATAAAATCTAAGAGAACCTAGCTCTACTACATCATGACCCTTGGTGTCCTCTACGTATGGTCTCTACTAGCATATTTATTTTAATATCAATACATGTATATATCACTGTAGAATATTTATATTTATGTATGGATTGGCTCGTTGATATTACCACTCTTAGACAAATCAGTCATATTATACTGTTTATTTTGTATTGTCTAATGAACCTTTGTATCAATTTGTTCTTTAAATACTTGTATTTTTATATGCAGTAATAAAAGAAAAAAAAAGAAAAAAAAAGAAAAAAAAGAAAACAACTTCGTTAAGTACATAAAGGATGGCATTTGTATAAATAAGCCAGTAACAGAATTAATAACTAGAGGGAAAAGGTCATATGTCTGACATTATCATCTTAACTGGGAGAATAGTAAGGGCCCTGGGCAATGCTTCCAAACTGCTATCAACAACTGATGTAAGGGACAGGTATTTATAACAAGAAAAAAGAAGAGTGTGTGTAAAACATGTATAGTAATGCTAATTCAGCTGGAGCCTGAAAACCATAACTCGCATGTAATGCAACCATGCTAGAAAAATGATTACAGTGTTACAGACTGGGTCATTTATCCCATTCACCTAACACACTACAATACAAAGACTGCAAAAAGAGGATAAGAAGAAGAAAATAAACAACTCAGAATAAATTAACATTCTAAACTGCAGAAACATCAATCAAAAAAATTGTATAATATACAAAGCTGATAATCAAATATTATAGTTATGTATTGCATTATTAAAGAGATTCATAAAAGTCAGGAGTTATGTTTATATACTTATACTACCCACCATGACCTTTTATTTATACATATAATGAATTGCTCACTTTGAAGACTTGCTCTAGCTCAGTTTTTCAGGTCCTAGTGTCTTAACAATGCTTGACCCGTGTATCAACTCGCACTGTTTCTTCTTCTCAAGCATTGTCTCCTCTTCCTAAAATGGTTAAATGTTTACTTCCAGTTTTACATATCACTATGTTTACCGCCACCAACATTTATTTTGATTTGTTGTCTTAGAAACCTTCTATTACACTGTGACAAACGCCAGTCAGATTAATCCATTGTTTGCATAAACTTCTGTTACTGGTTTATTTGTAATCCTTACTTACAGAGTTCTCAAAGTTTCTGAACACTGTACTTTTTAAATACATTTAAACAAAATACAACCAAAGTAATTATTTTCCAAATCAGTAGGAGATATATAGTTATGAATGTTCATAGGCAATGCAAAGTGTTTCTTTACCATTTCAGAGTGATAAACCCTCCACATGATCTTTTAATCAAACAGAATGCAACTGCGGTCTAATTAAAAATAGCTTTTCTATGGAGACCAGGAAGAAGCTATTCCCATTTGATGTGGAAGCCATTTTGAGATTTCCAGGCTGCCATGTTGTGGTGCTTGTTTTCTGTGACCTGGAAGTGCTGATTAATGGTTGATATCTGTGATGAGGAACACACCTCCAGCAGGACAGGAAATGTTCATCTCCTGTCCCGTTATTGGTTGTGTGATAACATAATAATTTAAGGTTGAAAAAAGGATCAAGTGGGTAATTTTTCTTGGTCAACAAGATACAAGTCTAAGAATACTGTTAATATAGCTTTGTGAACCCTACAAAGCCACAGAATTCTAAATTAAGTTGTAATGTATGACAAAGTGACCTTTGTATAGATCAGTGAATGAACAGGTAGCCACTGATCAGTTTGTATTCACCCTTTATAAATATTGATATGCCTTCTAAGCCTCCTTTCCTCTAGCATAACCAAATTTAACATTTCTACCCTTTGTTCATAATGAAGCTCTACTTTTCCCTTTGTATACTTTGCTACATTCCTCTATGCTTGTTCCAGTTCACTGATGTCTTGTTTTTTAGAACTAGTGCCTAAAAACTGAACAGCATATTCAAGGTGAAGACTTACCATTAATTAAGAGATACAAAGATACAAAGATGTGTATTGCTCCATTGTTGTCGGAATTAATAGTTAGGGAGGGCTGATTTAGTACTATAACCTAAACTGGGACTCTTTGGAGGTTAACCTGGAGACCTCACCTCCTGGTTACCATTACCATTCGCCCCCAGACTTTGATTTGGGGATTGGAGGGCACATTTCTATTGCCCTTGACAGTGTGCTGGAACACATGCAGTCTCAACATGGATTAGGGGTAGAGTGGATATACTGGTTATTTATTCATTCAAGGATAATTATTTATTTTATGATTTTCTTTGTCAGACGTTTGAATCATTAAACCTTGCATCATGTATACCTGAAAGGAACAAATGGAGGTGAACAAAGGTGAATCTAAGCTAAACAATGCACGTCTGACTATTATATTTGCAAATCAGCTTTTTATACAGACCATGATGTGCCTACAGTTTGTTATATTTTCAGTGGCTAGGATTTAGCAGATGATGGATCTCCAGGTGATTGCCTCTCCCTTGACTCAGACTGTGAAAATAAATGGGTATAATTTAATTGAATCTGAGAAAGACTCCATCAGTTACTTTCTGACAAATGTCATCCCCAAAATTCCTTTACTGTTTCTGCTACAGCAGTCACTGGAGAAGTTACAGCTTTATCATCCAGGCAGACTTTGGCTAAGTAAACTGTTTACTATATCTGGAACAGGACTCACTTATGTTAACAATATTATGACAAATTATTTGTGAATTGTCCATGGTAATTGGAACACAATTGACCTATGACTATTCAGACTCTCTCATAATATTTTCCAGATACAATAATAACTCTTTAAACTATAAATCTGTGCCAGTTTGAAAGAACAATTCCCTTGTTAGTCTGTACAAAATATGAAGGCAAGATGAATAGAATTTTTTTTAAAACAGTTTGATATGTTATACTCGGGACTTCTCATGTCATAATGTTAAAAAAATTTATGTCATTACAAAGTCATATAGAAAACTAGATACTAATTTATCTAGATTAGCTTGTATTTTAGTGATAGGTGAGCTTTTTCTTCTTCTTGTCATCTTTTTGTCCTCACAGGTTGAGTGCTCTTCACTAAAAGGTGAGTTGTAGGTTAGTTGTGGTGAGATGAACATTTAATTTTACTAGCTTAACCCCTTCATTATATGTGGGCCATACTTGGTGAGTTTACTTGTGGACAGTGGCGTCACTATAGCCCTGAATCCCCCCTTCATAGCCCCGAATGGAGACTCTGGGGCTATCATTGTCAATTTTTTTTATCCCCGTGCATCCCTGAATGAAAGAGAGACAGTGCGTCTGAGAGAGATGGTAGAGATGGTGCATGTGAGAGAGAGACAATGCGTGTGAGAGAGAGTCGGTGCGCGTGAGAGAGAGTCGGTGCATGTGAGAGAGAGAGAGACGATGCGTGTGTGAGAGAGACGATGCGTGTGTGAGAGAGATGGTGCGTGTGTGAGAGAGATGATGCATTTGTGAGAGAGACAATGGTGTGTGTGTGAGAGGAAGATGGTGTGTGTGAGAGAGAGAGAGAGACGTTGTGTGTGAGAATGAGACAGTATGAGAAAGAGACGGGGGTGAGAGAGACAGGGGGTGTGAAAGACAGGGGGTGAGAGAGAGACAATGTGTGTGTGTGAGAGAGAGACGATATGTTTGAGAGAGAGAGAAAGATGGTGCATGTGTGTGAAAGAGAGAGACGATGTGTGTGAGAGAGAGAGAGACAGTGTGTAAGAGAGTGAGTGAGAGTGAGTGTGTGACAGAGAAACGGGGGTGTGTGTGAGAGAGATGGAGTGTGCCTATATATATGTGTATGTGTGAGAGACAGTGTGTATGTGTGAGAGACAGTGTGTGTATGAGTGAGAGACAGTGTGTGTGTATGTGTGAGAGACAGTTTTGTGTATGTGTGATAGACAGTGTCTGCGTGTGTATGTGTAAGAGACAGTGTGTGTGTGTGTGTGTGTGTGAGACAGAGACAGTGTGTGTATGTGTGAAAGACAGAGTGTGAGTAGGTGAAAGAGACGGTGTGTGTGAGAGAGCCCATCTGGGCTCTATCCCCAGATCATTTGGAAACCTAGCAACGCCCCTGCTTGTGGATGTTCTACAGTAGCAGAATTACAGAAGGGTGTCCCTCCTATCAGATAATAACAGGACTCTAAGGCATGTGTTGTGTTTGTTGTCAGTAAAACTAGATGTTTTAAAATGGGAATGGTAGTCAACTCTTAATTTCTGCATGTCAAAATATATAATAATTAGTGTTGAGCGAACCCGAACTGCACTGTTCCGGTTCGTACCGAACATTACGGTTTTTGGACCCCGGACCCAAACACGGACATTCCACTGTATGTTCGTGTTGGAGTTCGGGGTTCGGCGATTTAATGGCGCATTTTGAAAGGCTGCAGGGCAGCCAATCAACAAGCGTTTGACTCGTTTGCCCTTAGAAGCCATCACAGCCATGCCTACTAATGGCATGGCTGTGATTGGCCAGTGCAGCATGTGACCCAGCCTCTATATATAAGCTGGAGTCACGTACACGCACATCACATGAGCTCTTCTTAGTGTAGGGAGAGGATGCTGCAGCTGTGAGGGACAGATTAAAAAAAATTCTGGTGTTGAATCTGCAAACTACAGCGATTATTCAAACTACAGCGATTATTCAAATTACAGTGATTATTTTAGTGGGTGCTATACTACATATTTGTACCCTGCCCTGAGCCCAGTGCCACAGAGAGTGCAGTGCACTTGCAACTGCATGTGTGTCAGACACATGACTTTAATCCTGTTCTGTTAGCTCAGTGGACAACATCTAGGCATTTTTAAATACTGCAATTTGTTGGTGTTAAATATTACATTTGCGTCCTGCACTTCATATCTGAGAGTCAAATAGAACCGTCAAATACTGTGCTTACAGCGCACTTTGAAAAATTCTAATAGTTTTGGGTGGTAAATAGTACATTTGCGTCTTGCGGTGCACTTCATATCTGAGAGTCAAATAGAACAGTGAAATACTGTGGTTACAGTGCACTTTGAAAAATTCTAATTGTTGTGCTAAATAGTACATTTACGGCCTGCACTTCATATCTGAGAGTCAAATAGAACCGTCAAATACTGTGCTTACAGCGCACTTTGAAAAATTCTAATAGTTTTGGGTGGTAAATAGTACATTTGCGTCTTGCGGTGCACTTCATATCTGAGAGTCAAATAGCACAGTCCAATACTGTGCTTACAGCGCACTTTGAAAAATTCTAATTGTTGTGCTAAATAGTACATTTACGTCTTGCGGTGCATTTTTTGCAGCCCAATAAACAAAAAAACATTGTTGACTACTGGCGGTTACATTGTCGTCTGACATAAACCATCTGCTACTTTGGTGGGTGACGTCAAGAATGATGAGAGCGTCAAATAAGGGACATGGCCCTGGTCGTGGTGCTGCTGGTGTTGGTGGAGCTCCTGTTGCAAGTAGGGGATGTGGTCGATCTGTGCCAGCTACACGCACAAGTGAAACACCTTCTTCAGGTGCTAGTACGCGACAGAACCTTCAGTGTTATTTGGTAGGCCCGAATGCCGCTCTTAGAATGGTGAGGCCAGAACAAGTACAGACAATAGTAGATTGGGTGTCTGACAGTGCCTCCAGTTTATTTATTTATTTAGAAAGTGTTTTACCAGGAAGAATACATTGATATTTCTCTCGTTTTCAAGTATGTCCTGGGGACCCAGTCCAGAATGGAGTTACAGAGTAACACATTGAACAGTAGATTAAAATAAATACATACATACATATATATAAACAAGTTGGAAGGTGAACATACAGGGTAAACCATTATTGATACAAAGAAGGAACAACATGTACAGTATATGAAGGAGTTTGTAAACCAATAACAGGTACAATCTGTTTTGAGGATTTTGGAGACATTTACTTTCAGTGATTTTAGACTAGATGCTGATTTGGCAGAAGCAGGAAAGCTATACCACATATGAGGAGCTCTAAAAAAGAACGCACCTCGACCCGCTTCCTTTTTGAAGCGAGGGATCGCTATCGAAGGGTTGGTGCAAGATCTGAGATTGTAGGATGTGCTGGGAGTAAGGGCGAGCATGCCGCTCAGGCAGGGGGGAAGCGGTCCAGAGAAGTGGTTATGCACTAAGCACGCTATGTGGAGAGCGAGCCTGGAGGCAAGCGTCAGCCAATTTAACTCTTTTCACATTTTACAGTGATGAGTGTTATTATCGCACTGTAGTGCAAAATGACACAATGTATTGTACAGAGTGTCGAGTTTACCGAGATGTGTCTGGGGGGCAGAATCATACACAACATCTCCATAGTCCAAGATCGGCATTAACATTTGCTGCACAATACGTTTCCTTACCGTGGAATCTAGGTTTGATTTGTTTCTATATACAAAGCCAATCCTAGGATATAGCTTTGACACTAGCTTATCAATATGGAGACCAAAAGATAAGTTTGGGTCTAGCCACATGCCAAGATACTTGTATGAATTTACTTGGGTCATGTTATAACTAGATTTGGTCTTGATGTTTATTTGTGGATTGTTTAATTTAAGTAGCTTAGCATTTGTCCCAAACAACATGGACACAGTTTTTTCAGCGTTAAGGAATAATTTGTTTCTAGCTATCCAACTTTAAACTTTAGAAAACTGCCCCTGTAGCACGGATTCCACTTGCAATAGTTTAGTACCGGACGGATAAATGACCGTATCATCAGCATACATATGCACACAAGCCAGGTCACACACCGAAGATAGATCATTAATAAATAGTGAGAAAAGCAGAGGCCCAAGAACAGATCCTTGAGGCACTCCACACTTGATTGGCAACGGGAGGGAGGCAGTATCAGCAATAGACACGTTGAGTTCTATCAGACAAGTACGAACGAAACCAGCAGAGCGACCTCTCTAATATACCAGAACAATTTAGCTTGTATAGCAGCAGATCATGATCAACCGTATCAAAGGCCTTTGCAAAGTCAAGGAAAACTGCACCTGTGATTTCACCAATCTCCATACCACTCTGAATGTCATTGGTCACCTTTAAGAGGGCAGTTACCGTGGAGGGATTTGACCGAAACCCAGATTGAAACGAGGTTAGATAGTTGGACCGTTGATAATACTTGCACAGTTGATCATGGGCACATTTTTCCAGGATTTTAGAAAGGACGGGTAGAAGTGAGATAGGCCTGTAGTTTGCCACTATGTTTACATCACTATTTTTGTGGATGGGGATAACTCTGGCTTTTTTCCAGGCTTTGGGGACATAACTGGAGGACAGGGACTCATTGATTAGGCCGGCAATGGGTCGCGCAGTAACTGGCGCACTCAGCCTCAGCAACATTGACGGAAGTAGGTCCGGCCCACATTGTAGTTTCATTTTTTGATTGAGGAGATGCAATGCTATTTTTCTATCTGATATAGGAGCAAATTCAAATTCAGCAATGTGTTTGGCCAGGGGTGATATCGTGGTGACTCGTCTTCATAATTTTCATTGTGATGTTTTGCTATACGAGCTGTGGCGCATCCTACAAAATAGTTATTGAATTAGTTTGCCATTGCCACTTCCTTCCTTCACATTGTCTCCCACCCAGTCCCCTGCTGAAAGCTCAGAGTTGACACCTGCAGCCCATGGCCCTCTCTCTTTCACCTCACCCCATTGGCAAATCAGCCAAGCAGTCTGAGCCACAAGTCATGCAGCAGTCCCTTATGCTTTTTGATGACTCTGCTGGCGGGGTCATCAAACCTAGCCTTGCCCCAGAAGTGGAAGAGATTGAGTGCACTGATGCACAACCACTTATGTGTCAGGATGTAGACATGCGAGGACCAACGCAGCACGTCTCTGATGATGACGAAACACAGGTGCCAACTGCTGTGGCTTTCGGCAGTGTGCAGACCGGCAAGGAGGGCAGGGTTGAGGAGTGGGTGGAAGATGATGTGGAGGATGATGAGGTCCTAGACCCCACATGGAATCAAGGTCATGCGAGTGACGTGTCCAGTTTGGAGGAAGAGGCGGTGGTCACAAAGAGGCACCAGCGCGGCATAAGAGGGAGCAGGGTGCAAAACCGTAGTGGCCTTCCCCTAGACAGTACGCCTGCTACTGCCCACCGCACCCAGGGGCCGAGCACACCAAAGCCAGCTCCAAGGAGTTCCCTGGCGTGGCAGCTCTTTAGACAATGTGCTGACGACAAGACACGAGTGGTTTGCAAGCTGTGCAATCAGAACCTGAAGCAAGGCATAAACGTGCTAAACCTGAGCACAACCTGCATGACCAGGCATCTACATGGAAAGCACGAGCTGCAGTGGAGTAAGCATCTCAAAACCCAAGAAAGGTCTCAGGCTCCTCCTGCTTCCTCTTCTGCTGCTGTCTTGGCCTCTTCCTCCAGCTCTGGAGTCACAGTGGGACCTGCCACCGAGCAAATAGAGGAAGTGGCAGCAACGGTACCACATCCGCCACCGTCCCCAAGCATCAAAACACTGTCCCATGGAAGCGTTCAGCAGTCCATCTCCCAAACACTGGAGAGAAAGAGGAAGTATGGCTCTACCCACCCGCCTTTGAAATGCTGTCATTCCGTCTGTTGGAGACGGACAGTTTTAAAAACCTGATGGTGGTGGCTGTCCCACAGTACGTGGTTCCCAGCCGCCACTACTTTTCCAGGCGAGCCATCCCTTCCCTGCACAAGCAATTGGCGGACAAAATCAGGTGTGCACTGCGCAACGCCATCTGTGGCAAGGTCCACATAACCACAGATATGTGGACCAGTAAGCACGGGCAGGGACGCTATATCTCCCTAACTGCACACTGTGCAAATGTAGTGGCAGCTGGGCCTGAGGCAGATAGCAGTTTGGCGCATGTCCTTCCAGCCGGCCTTGTGGTGTGCGATAATGGGCGAAATCTCGTAGCAGCTCTGGGCCTAGGCGGTTTGACGCACATCCTTTGTGGGTTCCTGCACCAGCATGGGCCAGGTACACAACTGTCAAGCCAGGACACAGTTTTTGAGGAGGAGGAGGATGATGAGGAGGAGGAGGAGGAGGAGGAAGAGGTCGCCAACGCAGCTGGGGCACTGCCAGCACCTCAGAAGGCAGGGTTAGCATGGCCGAAATGTGGAAAAGCTTTGTCAGCACGCCACAAGAAGCAGCACCACCATCTGATATGCAACGTCTTAGCAGGAGGCAGCATTTTAGCAACATGGTGGAACAGTACGTGTGCACAGGCCTACACTTACTGACTGATGGGTCTGCCCCATTCAACTTCTGGGTCTCCAAATTGGGCACATGGCCTGACCTTGCCCTTTATGCCTTGGAGGTGCTGGCTTGACCTGTAGCCAGTGTATTGTCTGAACATGTGTTTAGCACAGCAGGGGGCGTTATCACAGACAAGTGCACCCGCCTGTCCACAGCCAACGTGGACAAGCTCACGTTTATTAAGATGAACCAGGCATGGATCTCACCAGACTTGTCTGTACCTCGTGCAGAATAGACATTTATACCGGACTCACCCAGTCATTGTTAGACTCAAGTGCACTTATTCTTTGTTTTCTGTTGTTATATGTCCCAATATTTTGGGGGCTACCCCAATTTAAAAAAACTAAAACAAATAAAAAACAGTGTTGGCTACCTCCCCTCCTCCTCCTCAAAAAGCAAAAAACTTATTATGTCAAGTTGGTTCCATGCAAGTGACTTCGGTTTACTCCAATTTTCTATTTTTTAAAGAAAAGGCGGCAACGTTATATTATGGCACTTATGAGGAACTCTCAAAATGAATTTTAATCAGAAAACCCATTAGCAATTGCTCTGCTATTGATCACTTAATGCAAGCTTAGAGAAGTAATTTTACTTAGTAACAGGAGAAACCCCTTTTTAAAATGTGTCCACTTAACCCTCATTTTATCTATAATCTTTCAGAGTATTGTAATCTGGCTAAGAGGGCGCCCTTTTATGCTGGGCCTTTAGCAGATGCCAATATTGTCCAGGTGGATAAAGTGACCCTAAACTCATGTAAATAAAAAAAAAAATAAAAAAAAGATTTAGAGCAACCAGTATTTTCCCTTCTGACCTGTCCTTTCAGACCATCCCTAGTGCTGAACATGCATTTAACATCAGTATTCACCTGTACCATACGTTGGTCTTGCTTCTTCTCTACCACCATCTTAGTATTCTTACAGCTTAGTTGTGAATGAAATAATTCTTCACCTACTTCTTTCACCGCTGCAACATCTGTGCAGCTAACTTTTTCTATGGGCTGGCAAGAGTTTGAAATATTTAAAAAAAAAAAATAATAAATAAGCACGCCCGCGCAGAAACCCCACAAAAATGAGATTACAAATGTTTGGGTTGTTGAAATTAGTTAATGCATGTTTTTCATCAGTATGGAACATGTTTTATAATCCAAATGATGACATAAATGTTATGTGATCTTAATTAGGCCTGCCAAAACAAGTAAAAAGCCAATTTTGTTCTTAGAACAGAGATGTATTTCCATGTGTTCGGTACTTAGCTTTACTTCAAGTAACAGGTGTTGCTCAGGTACAATGCACTATTGAAATTCTTTTCATTTATAGACTAAGAACACACCATGTATTATTCTTTATAACTATGTCTCCTTTGATTCAGCTTCCATGTAATAAGGTCAGTAAATAATAATAAGTCCTGGCATGGTATTTAATATCATACTGTGATATCTAATTTAAGTAAAAGTACAACAAATAATGTTAAACTACAACCCTTGATTTTGTTTGATTTAGAATCGTATTGAGAGATTTCAAGACCAAGTTGCTAGGTCCATTTCTGATGCATTAATGAGTGGTTAAGACAAAATTTCTAAATGACAACGTACAATTCACAGAATAAGAAAAAAAGGCAAAATAAACAAAGAATTAATGTGGCATTTATTCAGCAGTAAACTAACCAGTCTTATAGTAATCTAATTGAAAAGTTCAGTTCAGAGATTTTTGCTCAGTGGATGCTCTGGTTAGAGAGTGAATGCAGTATTTTCCCCCTGGACATTGAGGTAAACACAATGTCTGTCTCTCTCCCCATAAAGCATAATAGGGTCCATTTCACTCCTTTCTTAACACCATCTGTTAAAGTAAAATCCTGCAAATCCAAGACAGGGCTCGGTCATTGGGTACAATTGTAACATTTTTGACAGTAACAGTGAAGTCAGGTACAAGGATTGAGTTCAAGGGAAGGAAAAAAATAATTTCTGTTTTAGAGAGATTAAGTTTTAAGTCTCGATCAGACGTCCTGGTAGAAATGGCCGTCCCCAACATGTCACATGATACGAGGGATAGAGGACATGGCTGAAAGAGGTAGATCCGCGTGTCAAAAGAGTTGATGAGTTTTTCTAGAGAATATGTGTAGAAGGAGCAGACATTCAAGCACCGACCCTTTCGGAACACCAACAAAGATAGGAATGGGCAAGCAAATGATATAGAGAAGGAGCACTCTGAATCCAAGATAAAGTCATGCCACCTATGCCTATCGGGGCTAATTTGGTAAGAAAGAGTCAGTGGTCAACATTGTCAAAGGCAGCAGAGTGAGTTTTAAGAGAATCATTTAGAAGAAGTGGCCTTTAGATTTGGAGGAGAGTAATTAATTAAAAAATGTATTGTGGAATGTTTCAGTAGTGTTCAGGGGTCTAAAGCCAGATTGAAGAGGATCAGGAAGGTCATCAGTAGACACAATTCTTTCAAGCAACATGGACATAAAGGGCAAAAGGCATAGAAGACGGTAGTTCAATGGCAATGTGGCATCTAAGGCAGATTTTTTTTCGGTATAGTTATCATTGTGGCATGCTTGAAGGTTAACAGTACAATTCCAGAGGACTGCGAGAAGATGATGAGGTTGGCCAAAGGCTTTCGACCAAATGATGATTCAGATGAAAATCTGTTTACTCATCCATTCCTCCGAAAATGAATGCAGAGTCGAACGAAGAAACTAATGCAGAATGAACAATAATAATTAGTTAATCCATCCATTTGTTTCATATGTTTATCCACTCAGATTTTCTATGAAAAAATTGGAGCTTCGAGTTTTGGACCCAGTCAGATCTTGGTGATCTGGGTAGCCCATAAATCCGGCCACCTAAATCATTTCTGATCTGCATGAAAATTGGCCATGTGGAAGATTTTCATGCAGACAGCAGACAGGACTGCAGGCAGCTCTTAAGTAAGCCAAATACCTCTCCAAAGAAGTCTATGGGGAGGACTTTGGCTTATTTCGGCAGTACCTTGGCTTTTATTTAAAAAGACTAAGTCCTTCTATTGACTTCTATGGGAGGTAGAGATGTCGCGAACATAAAATGTTCCGTTCGCGAACGGCGAACGCGAATTTCCGCAAATGTTCGCGAACGGGCGAACCGGGCGAACCGCCATAGACTTCAATAGGCAGGCAAATTTTAAAACCCACAGGGACTCTTTCTGGCCACAATAGTGATGGAAAAGTTGTTTCAAGGGGACACACCTGGACTGTGGCATGCCGGAGGGGGATCCATGGCAAAACTCCCATGGAAAATTACATAGTTGATGCAGAGTCTGGTTTTAATCCATAAAGGGCATAAATCACCTAACATTCTTAAATTTTTGGAATAACGTGCTTTAAAACATCAGGTATGATGTTGTATCGATCAGGTAGTGTAAGGGTTACGCCCGCTTCACAGTGACAGACCAAACACCCCGTTTAACGTACCGCAAACAACCGCAAACAGTCCATTTGCACACCCGCAAACTCCCCATTTGCACAAGGTTGGATACCAAGCTAGCCATGTCCCGTTCCTTGTCCTCACTGATGTCATTGAAGGTCTCTTCCTCCACCCAGCCACGTACAACACCAAGGGTCCCGAAAGATGAAAACAAGCCCCCTGGGACGCCTGCTGTGTTTGGTCTTCCACATCCTCAAAGCCACCTTCCTCCTCTGACTCCTCTTCTTCACACTCCTCTCTCTGCGTTGCCTCTCTCTGCGTTATTATAAGGTGTGTTAAGTAGTACTATTCCTATCAGTTTAATCCCTGTTACGTCCCCTATCAGGGGACGTGTATATGGCATCGATTTTAGGAACCGGGAGATGGAAAAAGTTGCTTGGTTGGTCCTCCTACTTCAAATTTGGGGCACTGCGCGTGTAATCTAATGTGCCACCAGATAGGAGTGGTGTGTTAAGTAGTACTATTCTTATCAGTTTAATCCCTGTTATGTCCCCCTCATCAGGCCTTTTTTAGTCAAATGTATCGCCCACTGTCAGTCCCTTCGGGATCCATCCCTCATTCATCTCAATAAAGGTGAGGTAATCTAGACTTTTTTTTCTCTTCTCAGTGACAATACCTCCTGCTGCACTGAAGGTCCTTTCTGACAGGACACTTGAAGCGGGGCAGGCCAGAAGTTCTATCGCAAATTGGGATAGCTCAGGCCACAGGTCAAGCCTGCACACCCAGTAGTCAAGGGGTTCATCGCTCCTCAGAGTGTCGATATCTGCAGTTAAGGCAAGGTAGTCTGCTACCTGTCGGTCGAATCGTTCTCTGAGGGTGGACCCCGAAGGGCTGTGGCGATGTGTAGGACTTAAAAAGCTCCGCATGTCCTCCATCAACAACACGTCTGTAAAGCGCCCTGTCCTTGCCGGCGTGGTAGTGGGAGGATTACTTTCACCTCTTCCCCTGTTAGATTCCCATTGTGCTGTGACATCACCCTTATATGCTGTGTAAAGCATACTTTTTAATTTATTTTGGAACTGCTGCATCCTTTCCGACTTGCGGTAATTCGGTAACATTTCAGGCACTTTCTGCTTATACCGGGGGTCTAGTAGCGTGGACACCCAGTACAGGTCTTTCTCCTTCAGCCTTTTTATACGAGGGTCCCTCAACAGACACGACAGCATGAAAGACCCCATTTGCACAAGGTTGGATGCCGAGCTACTCATGTCTCGTTCCTCATCCTCAGTGATCTCACTGAAGGTATGTTCTTCCCCCAGCCACGTACAACACCACGGGTACCAGATAGGTGACAACGAGCACCCTGGGATGCCTGTTGTGGACGGTCTTCCTCCTCCTCCTCAAAGCCACATTCCTCCTCTGACTCCTCTTCCTCACAATCCTCTTCCAGCGTTGCCGCAGGTCCAGCAAGCGATGCTGATAAGGCTGTTTCTGGTGGTGATAGTGACCACAACTCTTCCTCTTCACGCTCATCTACGGCTTGATCCAGCACTCTTCGCAGGGCACGCTCCAGGAAGAAAACAAATGGTATGATGTCGCTGATGGTGCCTTCGGTGCGACTGACTAGGTTTGTCACCTCCTCAAAAGGACACATGAGCCTACAGGCATTGCGCATTAGCGTCCAATAATGTGGCAAAAAAATTCCCAGCTCCGCAGAGGCTGTCCTAGCACCCCAGTCATACAAATAGTCGTTAGCGGCTTTTTCTTGTTGGAGCAGGCGGTCGAACATTAGGAGTGTTGAATTCCAACGTGTCGGCTGTCGCAAATCAAGCGCCTCACTGGCATGTTGTTTCGCCGCTGGATGTCTGAAAAGTGCGTCACGGCCGTGTAGGAACGCCTGAAATGGCCACACACCTTCCTGGCCTGCTTCAGGACGTCCTGTAAGCCTGGGTACTTATGCACAAAGCATTGTACGATCAGATTACACACATTTGCCATGCACGGCACATGTGTCAACTTGCCCAAATTCAATGCCGCCAACAAATTTCTTCCGTTGTCACAAACCACTTTGACGATCTCCAGTTGGTGCGAGTCAGCCACTGATCCACCTGTGCGTTCAGGGCGGACAGGAGTGCTGGTCCGGTGTGACTCTCTGCTTTCAGGCAAGTCATCCCCAAGACGGCGTGACACTGCCGTATCCGGGATGTGGAATAGTACCTGGGGAGCTGGGGGGGTGAAGTTGATGTGGAGCAAGACGCAGCAGCAGAAGAGGACTCAGCCGAGGAGGTTATGGAAGAGGATGGAGTAGGAGGAGTAGAGGAGGTGGCAGCAGGCCTGCCTGCAAGTCGTGGCGGTGTCACCAACTCCTCTGCAGAGCCACGCATTCCATGCTTGGCAGCCCTCAGCAGGTTTACCCAATGCGCAGTGTAGGTGATATACCTGCCCTTACAATGCTTTGCAGACCAGGTATCAGTGGTCAGATGGACCCTTGCCCCAACACTGTGTGCCAGACATGCCATTACTTCCTTTTGCACAATCGAGTACAGGTTGGGGATTGCCTGTTGTGCAAAGAAATTTCGGCCGGGTACCTTCCACTGCGGTGTCCCAATAGCTACAAATTTGTGGAACGCCTCAGACTACACCAGCTTGTATGGTAAAAGCTGGCGGGCTAAGAGTTCAGACAAGCCAGCTGTCAGATGCCGGGCAAGGGGGTGACTTTGTGAAATTGGCTTCTTACACTCAAACATGTCCTGACAGACACCTGACTGTGGGCAGATGTGTACTCATGTGTTGATCCCGTAGGCGTTTGTGATGTGCGATCATGTGCCTTCGCAAAGCAGTTGTACCTAGGTGGGTGTTGGACTTCCCACGACTCAGTTTCTTTTGGCACAGGTTGCAAATGGCATCGCTGTTGTCAGAGGCAGACACACAAAAAAAATTCCACACTGCTGAGCTCTGCAATGATGGCATTCTGGTGGTGGCAACAGCATGCGTTGATTGGCGTGATGTCTGGCTGACCCCGGGTGCTGATGCATGCTGTCTGACTGTGCCACTAGCTCCTTGCGACGACCTCCCCCTGCTTCCAACTCGTCTCCTCCTCCTCTCTGTCTCCCCATCTGAACTTTCCCCCTGTTCTTCTTCTCTTCTAGCGGGCACCCACGTGACATCCACGGACGCATCGTCATCATCAACCGCTTCACTTGTATCTGACAACTCAGCAAAGGAAGCAGCAGCGGGTACAACATCATCATCATCACACCGTACGTCCATGTGTGTAATGCTGCCTGACAGAGACATATCCCTGTTATCTACATCCTCTGGCAATAATGGTTGCGCATCACTCATTTTTTCCAAGTGATGTGTAAATAACTCCTCTGACAGATCAAGTGAAGCGGCTGTGGTGCTAGTGTTGGTGGTGGCGGCAGGCGGGCGAGTGGTAACTTGAGAGGTGCCCGAAGCTAAGCTGGAGGAGGATGGTGCGTCAAGGTTCCGAGCGGAAGCTGTAGAAGATTGGGTGTCCTGTGTTAGTCAGTCAACTATGTCCTCAGAACTTTCGAGTTCAGGGTACGTGGCCTCTGAACACTGGGCATTATTCTAGGGCCAAAGGGAATCACAGCACCACGACCACGACGGCCCCTGCGTGGTGGCCTGCCTCTGCCTGTCATTTTTTTTTTCGATTAGTGGTACTATGTGTGCAAGCTACTGTGACAACAGATATGAGTGGCACTGTGCACTGGCAGAAGTTGGCAGAGTAGACGCAGTAGGCCTGACACACACGCTTGCAGACAACTAACTGCTATTCAATCTATTACAGTCAAAATTGTATTTTTTTTTAAATGTACACTACTGTTACACCAGATATGAGTTGCACTGGTGTGACACTGTGCTCTGGCAGGCCTTGAAACGCACACGCGTGAAGGAAACTGACTGCTATTATAGTACAGTCAAAAAAGTTTGCTTTTTTTTTAAATGCAAGCTATTGTGACACCAGATATGAGTGGTGGCACTGGGCAAGTGGGCACAGTATACGCTGTGAGCCTGACACACACACTGGCAGGCAGGCAACTGCAATTAGATTAGATTAGAAAAAAGCAGACTGATGTTCTAGCCCTAAAAAGGGCTTTTTGGGGTGCTGTCCTTACAGCAGAGATCAGATGAGTCCTTCAGGACTGTAGTGGACACTGAATACACTAGCCTAGCTATCAATTTCCCTATTAAATCAGCAGCAGCTACACTGTCCCTCCTCTCACTAAGAATGCAGCTTCCGAATTAATCTAAAATGGATGCTGTCCAGGAGGTGGGAGGGTCTGGGAGGAAGGGTCTGCTGCTGATTGACTAGAATGTGTCTGCTGACTGTGAGGTACAGGGTGAAAGTTTACTCAATGATGACGAATAGGGGGCGGACCGAACATTGCATATGTTCCCCCGCCGCGGCGAACGCGAACAAGCTATGTTCGCCGGGAACTATTCACCGGCGAACTATTCGGGACATCTCTAATGGGAGGACTTCAGCCTTTTCTGGATTAACGAAGGTCTTCCCAAAATAAGCCTCAGTCCTCGCCATAGAAGTCAGAGATGGCTGCCCAAAATTTTGGGAATTCCATTTCTATGCAACATTGTATCATGCAAACAAGGAAAGATGCTGACGATCACAGGATAAAGTGAAATCATCACTATTTATTACACATACACAAATATGTGTAATATGCAGGTATGCGCACAGACGTTTCAAGACAAAATGACTCTTTTTCAGCACATTGCACTCTAGCACATTGAAAAAAAGGCATTTTGATTAGAAACATCTGTGCTCATATGTGACCAATATGTATAATAAATAGATATAGACTATTTCACTTTAATCTTTGTGCTTTACTGTATTTTTCTTCCTTAAATCATTATCATCTACAGGTGAGAAGATATTCAGAGTGCGTTTGGGCTAAGTCAGGGCCATCCAACATGCGGCCCGCTGTCCAAATGCGGCCAGCCTGACACAGTGGTGCGGCCCACATGAGATTGGATGCGGTAACCGCACTTCCATTCAGTGCCAACATCTGCTGAATAGGGGAGAGCACAGCCCCCATGCTCCCTGATACGTCCAGAGCGCCTGGCAGCAGGTGACATCGAGGGGCTCAGAAGATGATGACTTCCGGAATGGAGGGCTACGACCTTGACAATGGCATATCATTATTTTGGTAAAAAAAGAAAATAAATTTGTGTAATTGTATCAGTGTATGTGTGGAAGAGAGTCTGTGTGCATGTTTGGAAAGGAGTCTGAGTGCATGTGTGGAAGGGAGTATGTGTGTGTGTGTGTGGATGTAGGTATCTGTGTAAGGGAGTTTGTGTATGTGTGTAGGTATCTGTGTAAGGGAGTGTGTGTGTGTGTGTGTGTGTGTGTGTAGGTATCTGTGTAAGGAAGTGTGTGGGGGGGGTATCTGTGTAAGGGAGTGTGTGTATATGTGAGTAGGTATCTGTGTAAGGGAGTGTGTGTGTAGGTATCTGTGTAAGGGTGTGTGTGTGTGTGTGTGTGTGTGTGTGTAGGTATCTGTGTAAGGGAGTGTGTGTGTGTGTGTGTGTGTGTAGGTAGGTATCTGTGTAAGGAAGTGTGTGTGGGGGGTATCTGTGTTAGGGAGTGTGTGTGTGGGGGTGGTATCTGTGTATGGGAGTGTGTGTGTGGGTATCTGTGTAAGGGAGAGTGTGTGTAGGTATCTATGTAGGTATCTGTGTAAGGGAGTGTGTGTGTGTATATGTGTGTGTGTGTAGGTATCTGTGTAAGGGAGTGTGTGAAGGTATCTGTGTAAGGGAGTGTGTGTGTGTGTGTGTGTGTGTGTGTGTGTGTAGGTATCTGTGTAAGGGAGTGTGTGTGTGTGTGTAGGTATCTGTGTATGGGAGTGTGTGTGTGTAGGTATGTGTGTAAGGGTGTGTCTGTTGGTATCTGTGTAAGGGAGTGTGTGTGTGTGGGTATCTGTGTAAGAGAGTGTATGTGTGTAGGTATCTGTGTAAGGGGTGTGTGTGTAGGTATCTGTGTAAGGGAGTGTGTGTGTGTAGGTATCTGTGTAAGGGAGTGTGTGTGTATGTGTGTGTGTGTGTGTGTGTGTGTGTGTGTGTGTAGGTATCTGTATAAGGGAGTGTGTGTAGGTATCTGTAATTAATGTGAACAAATCAAGAAAGTGAATATGTGAGTTTTATCATATAAGGAATTTTTGTTTACACTATAAAATGTGTTTGTATATACTACACTATGTTATATTTTTTTCCTTTGTATAAAACACAGAGAGGATTGCCTCATATACTAAGGTAATCACAGGGTAAAGTGTTGCTTGTAGTAGTGCACTTTTTCACAATTTTTTTTCTGTAATTAATGTGAGTTTTGCTGTGTGTTATTGTGTATTGTGATACAGTAATGTGCAAGTGTGTGTTTTATTGCTGTCTGGTCTGTGATAGACTCACATACTGCACATTAATGTGAATTTTATATATATGTGTGTGTGTGTGTATATATATATATATATATATATATATATATATATATATATATATAATTTACATAAATAACGAATATGATATATTAAATATAATTTTCTCTCAATGAAAAATGAATGTGGCCCACGCACACATACATTTCTTGTGAAGTGGCCCACTGAAAAAAAAACTTGGACACCCCTGGGCTAAGTGAAAGAAGGAGTAGGCAGTTGCAGTAAATTCTGAGAGGTAACATTGCACCTGACTGCATGAATCAGGGCTGTACTAGGGGAACAGGGTGGAGGGGCAAGGGGGCAGAGGTGGAGGCGCAGGGGGGCAGAGGAAGGTGTTAAATTTGACATTTGGTGTTTGATGAGAGGGTTGATATTAGGGTGACAAGCAGTGTTGATTTGGTCTTGATATTTATTTAAGGATTGTTTAACTTCAGTCGTTTAGCTTTTGTCCCAAACAACATGGACACATATAGGTCTATTCACTAAAATTCGACTTTTGAGGTCAACTTTCATTTTGAGACTTCAGAATACTTAGAATACTTAGAATAAAACCCTGGGACTGAATCTTCCCCATTGAAAGTAATCAGAGGCAAAATGATTGAAGAATGATTGAACCGAATTCAACTCAAGTAGTTTTGATCATTTTGTCTCCCATTACTTACACTGGGGAAGATTCAAACTTTTTTGTATTCAGGTGCTGAATTTGATTTGTTCTCAATATGAACGTCGACCTCCTCGCTCTATTCTCAAATTTTAGTGAATAGGCTCAATATTGTGTTGCTAGTGATTCACTTTTCAACCTTAGGAATATGATCGAGTAGCACAGTTTACACATGGTGGTGTCATTAGCATACATATGCACATTTGCCCTATGGCACACCAAGGGATGAATCTTTGAAGGACTCCACAGTTAAAGGACAACTAAACTTTGTTTTATTACAACCCTGAGTCAATACTGAACTTATTTATATTTTGGGGGGGACTTACTTTGTACTTTATTTCATTCAGAGAGTCTGGCTCTATATGGTCTGAATGCTACATCCGAATTGCATTGCTGACAATAGTGTTGGCAATGCTAAATCGGAAGAGGCCAATGGTAAACTGTGCATGCACGCGCGTGTGTTCAGTTCAGTGACTGCTAACCTATACTGGAGCATTTAAGTTTGTTTAGCAGAATATCAAGATCACTCATATCCAAGGCCTTTGCAAAGTCAAGGAAAACAGCTCCAGTAAAATCACATCTCTCCATGCCACTCAGGATATCATTGCTCACATTTAAGAAGGCAGTAAATGAGGAGTTAGAAAGTTGGACCACATTATAATACGAGCACAGTTTCTCATAGGCACATTTCTCCAAGACTTTAGAGGATAGGTGGCAGTGAAATAGTAATTTGGCACTATATTTACATCAAATGTTTGTGCTTAGGGACTACTTAAGGCTTTGTTAATATAACCAAAGTACAGGGATGCATTGATTAAGTAGGCAATGGGATGGGCAAGTATCGGCACACAGCATCTTATTAGCAGTAATGGCAGTAATGACAGTAATGGCAGTAGGTCTATTTTTATATTTGAAATTTATTTTCTGGTTGAAGAGATGTGCTGCAGTTTCACTAGCTGATACCAATAATAATTCAAAGAATGCAAGGTCTTTGGCCTGCTGTGATTGGATTGGTCAGCAATTGAACCATCGCTGTGGTCATTATTTATGTGCTTTGTGATCAGAGCAGTGGCACATCCTGCAAAATAGTTATTGAATTAATTTGCTTTTGCCATCGGAGAATGTAGAACTTCATTATCATTCATGTAGAACTTCATTTAGTCATCTGAATGGGAGAATGTTTCCAACTCACCTACTTTGGCCTTTAGTTTGAAATTCACATCTCAGTTCCCTGCAAGTCTCTCTTTTATGGAGTAGACCCTTATGTTTTTTATTTTGGTGTGTTGCGAATGATTGGTGGGGTCATACATATTAATGACACTTATTTAATGACACTTCAGAGGTTGGCCGGATTGGCTAGATTTCTGTTTAGCTTATCACTGATATAAATTGTTTGGTTTTCTTTTTTGCATTTCTTGTGTCTATATGCCACGTGATCATACTCTCAGCCAGTTTGCTTACATTTTGACCATAAAGCATCCCTAATATGGAATGATTCCAGGAGGTCAGCCGAGACTCAGGGTAGATGTGTGCCCCTTAAACTCACACTATGCAGTGTGGCATGCTTATCACAGACCTCCATGAATTCCGATTGGAAATATTCAATTGCAGAGCACAGATCAGGTATTTAGTTTAACCTGCTCCACAGACATTTGCTCAAGTCGGTTAGTAAGCATTGGAGATTAACTTCCTAAAACATATCGTAACAATTACAGTAGGGGTTTAGTTGATAGGTCATAGTTTCCGCACACAGTACACCAAGCAGTGATCACTAAACACATTGGGTAGATTGCCGGATTCTATTGGGGCAAGATGATAGATTTCTATCCAACAGCACATGGTTAGAGCTCTTTGGAATCATCCAAGTAGGGGAAGAAATAAGCTGGGTTGCATTTAAACAGTGAGCATCATGTTCTGTCATGTTGCATGGGTAGACACACATTCAAAATGCACCAGTTGCCATTATATACTGCAATGCACAAGATACTAATCATCATAGCAGTTGTTTGTGCTAAAAGCAAATCTGTGTGCACAGAGATACAAATATAATTGACTCAATGAATTTGCAAGTGCTTTGATAAGCACAATGTGTAGAGACCTTTTTTCTTGCATTTTAAAATGTACAGCTCCCATGTAATTGTTGAATGACAGACAATAAAAAAATACATTTGGTGGTTTATAAAATGTGGATGTTTATTAATGAATTTCCTAGCTATACAATCTATCCAATTAAACATAATCTCGTATGGTATTTACAAAGAAAGTGAGTTGTATTTAACATAAATACTAGCTACTACAAAAGAGATGAAAAATCAGTATTTACCATATAAGCAGGTTAAGCTACTGCATAGACCTACAGCTTGTCCTTGAGAATCCTCTCAGTAAGCAACCTGGGGTCACCAACCTTTGCTGAAAGTTCTGTTATAGTAACATAGCTCTTAATCAACCGATTTAGTCATTAATTTGCCATCTTGGCACCTCACAGGATATGTCTCAACCTCAGTTAAACCTGTGTGGAACGTTCCATAACACTGTGCCTCCTCCTTCCCTCAGAAAAGCCCAGTGCAGAACGATTAATGGTAAACATCTTCGAACTAAAATGATGATTAAATATAAGGATTTCATACATTCAAAGAAAAAGAATCAGCCAAGTAAGTTTGTAATGTTCTTAGGTTTTGTGCAAATAAAATTTCTCAATTTTAGGTTTTTTTTCTGGGGCCCTTCAATGTGTACTGCCCTTCGTAATAAACTGGAAAGACTGCACCCCCTACTAAGCAACTATCAAAGGATCAAGTATTAAACACCCCCTGCTGTCAGAGGTAATTTAATCTTAGATTTTATGTCTTACAGTTATTTAAACACAGCATGCAGGATTCTCCATGACTTGGTATATAACATAGTGAGACACTCTTAGACCAAAATATATTTTTTTACCACCAATACCATGGTTGTTTTTTTGTAATACCATATTTTAGAAATATTACTGTTATGACTAGAGGCCGTGTGGCCCAATAAAAGTAAGTCTATTTCCTGCTGACCTTCTGTGTATGATCACTTGCCAAACATTATAGGCTGTCTACTTGAACTCTGCTTTTTAAAGAATAGTGACACATTTAATCCTCAAATCCTAATAAGGATAAAAGTATACCCATTAAAAAAAGATTTAAAGTAGAACAGTCTTCATAAATAGTTTTTTTTTTACCAACCAGTTTAATGGAAAAGACAGCTCAGCAAGTTGCAAATTATTTGCACATTACAATATAAAATATTTTTGGGAAACAGGTACATGATGTTGCTCAATAAAGGTAAATAAAAATATAAACAATACAATATCAGATGTGTTCATACCTCGCTATTTTGGAGTGATAGTCCCTCTTTTGGGTCCAGATACTCTTTTAACTCTTTCCAAACTCACTGCCCATCTTTTTTAGGATCTCAGAATGTGTGTATGACAGAATGTGTGTATGACAGAATGTGTGTATGACAGAGCTCCAGTCGAATGACTCTCAAACTGCTCAAAATGTATTTAGAAATTAGTTTGTGTTAAGGAAATACTTTGTTCAAGTTCCAACTGGCTGCACTAATAACATGAATAGTTATGTACTGGTTATTTAGCACCTGAAAACATACATATCACGGAGCTGACTGTCTCTCTCTGCTGCCATGGAGTGCTGTTTCATTAAATGGCACATAGGGGTCTATTTACTAAAAGGTGAGTTGATGTGAGATGAACATTTAATCTCACCAGTTTAGCTATACATTGTGCAGGGACAACCCTGGTGAGTTAACTAAGGGGGGGGGGGGCACTCACCAGGTTTGTTACTGCACAATGTATAGCTAAACTGGTGAGATTAAATGTTCATCTCATATCTACTCACCTGCAACTCATCGTTTAGAGAACAGACCCCATAGGTTGCCTCATGCCTCATTAAAATAGTTTTAGGCTTTAATGGCTCTTTATTGGCCATCCAATGTTTTCCTTGTATTTCAAATCTATAGCTCCCAATATGTTATCTTTGGTCTTAAAGAATAATTGTAATTGTACTGTCTCTCTAACTCTGATTATTTATAACCCAACGACAGTGTGTTTTACTTTTCATGAAAACATTCATTCTCCAAGGAACTAGGCTGTGTGATTAATTTCAGGATGTTGGGTAAATAAAAAAATACAAGAAATGAGGTAGAACAAACAGAGGGGATTCACAGTCCCCCTTCAGAATAAGAAATGAATCATAGGCTATGCTTCAGTTTTTTCCTGGAAAGCTTTCAGAGACTAATCAAGATGCCGGATTCAAGAATATATATTGACATCACATGCTTGCCTGTCAGATGTAGGGCTGGTACTTAACACTCTGAGTGTGTGTGAGTGGGGGTCTAAGGTTCTGCAACATAATGTAATGCTGAACCCATGGCACTTACAGTGTTAAACAAACTTAATGTCCATGATTGAGACTTTCAAACGATCTGTTCAATTATCCTATATTTATTTAAGTATTTCGTACTTTAGTTAAGTTACAGTTACTTTTTTAACCAGCAGCTGCTTAATTTAGGTATCAAGTCTGTTCCTTAAATCAAGGTCAAGTTCTTCACTGACATCAGGCTCAATTTTGATGACTTATAAAGTAATGTAAAGTAATCTATTTGATTTTCTAGAGTACTGTTTTTGAACAACATATGTAAGTTTGTTTATTTTTATTATTATACATAATATAAAGAATTTTAACTGATATTGGTGTTGTATCACAGACAATAAAAAAAGCCCTGAAATATCACATGAAGCCAGGGGAGGGCTGATCAGGGGGTAGGAAGGCTGATCAGGGGGACAAGAGGGCAATTGTCTGTCGGGCTGCTCTGTAACCTAACTCAATAGGCTGGGACAGCACACATTACTTTTACTTGTAAATGCCCTTGTGTGTAACACTTTCTATTTTTCTATGCAATTGTTTTGTCTGTCTATCAGTCTCTGTACCTGTATCTGTCAACATATAAGTCTAACGCCTAACAGTACTTGAAGCACTTACTGATAAAAATACACATTTTCATTACAACATTTAAAAGAGGAATTCCAAAAATTGAATGACTGAAAATAAAAGCAAAAGAAAAAATCAAAAACATGTTTATATCAAAATAATGTATCATTCTCACTTTATAAACTCATTAGTGGAAGAAAGGATACATAAAAATACTTATTAAAAAAAAAAGCAGAGATGAACTAAAGAGTAGAACGTAGTGTTACTTTGTTAATAATAAATGATTGTTTTGAAATAGTCCAATCTTTTGTTATATGCCTAAATAAAGCCTAAATCTTAAAGACGTCAAAAGCATCCTATTAGTTACAAATGTAGCATACGGCAGATCAATCTGCTCAATGTGCTTTTACCTAACGGACCAAAAGAGTGTATTGTTGCTGTGTCTTTGAAAAAAAGAAAATAGACTGCATGTCAACAATATGAGAAAAGGATAAAGTGCTCAGATTGCAGAATGATCGGAGCCCAGACTATGTAGAAGATCAAACTGCACTTGCTGCAATTTTATGCATAACAAACAAAGGTAAAGTGTGCAGATGTCTATAAAGAGTAATTTACAAATCAATGGAAATCTTGCACTGTGATATCATCAAACTTGCTTGCATGGCAATTGCATTAGTGCAAGATGGATGAGATGGCAATGTACCTTGCACAGAATGAGGACATGAGAATATATGAGTGGATCATGTGGTCATGCATATACATTTGATGTTGAATAACAACGGGAGCTCCCATAATCCCAGATCCTGGTGCAGGCTTTGCAAGGGAGGAGGTCTTCTGGGAACCAAATCCTCCTACTTCTGGGCCTCTAATCGCTGTGAACACCAATCACAGCAGTCACAAGGCTCATGTGACTAAGCCTAGTGGCTTTGTTTGTCCCTCTAGGCAGCATGTGCCTTTGATATGAAGAGGTTAAGGACCCACTACATTTTTTTGGGGGGATGAGGATAAAAAGCCATGTACTTTTTATGACACACTATTTTATATTTTGACTGGCAGTCTCCATACCTCTTTTTCCATGCTACACCTTGCTCCATGTCATTGTTTTTAATGGTTTAAGTATATACCCAAATTCTGGTCCAGCCCAAATATACAAGCATCCATTAAATCCAGAAATAACCTAATGATGGGGCTTCTTTTCTAATAACCCATTATATGCACATAATCATTAGCAATATACTATGCAGCTCTAGTTTTAGCAAGTTGACTTTCAGATGTATACATAGACTCTATTATTATGACAGTTTTTCTTAACATGTAATTCATTTGAAGTTTTAATAAATTGAGATGAATTGCCTTTATTTCTTTATATGGTGTACGTTGGAGAACACCAACCACAATCACACTATACAAATAATGAACTTCAGAGCTGTGTGTACTGTAGAAGATGTTCTTAAACATTCAGATAGAGTCATTTGGCATGGGATGCTGTAATGGATGCACATACTAAAACACAGAGGCAGATTAACAGGTTTTCAACCAAAGATAGTAGTGATTGATGCCAGGGCTGCAGATAAGATGTAAACATGCAGCGGAAAAACATAGCAACAGGAAAACAAACCGGCTCCGTGTGGCAATATGGTACGTTCGTCATAGTTAACAGCAAATAAAGTCAAGCACCCACAGTACAAAACCATTTGTAGAAAGTAGGAATTCCAATCATTACAACAACTGCATACCTATCTTCTGGCTGATGTAAACATCTGTGTCTGCCAATGTATGGGAACCTGATAACATTTGTAAAACCTGGTCTTGTACAGAGACAATTGCTGTATACGCCAATAATACAAAAATGATGTGATTTGGTATTATAGTTGGAACTATAAGGTGTTATTATAAAGGATAAACTTTTCATGCATAAACAAATTTCGAATTATTTATTTGAAAATAATGTTAATCATCACAATTTTGCAATGGCACATGTGGAGGATTGGGACCCTTCAACGTTTATTTATTTATTTTACATTATTTATTGTATCTATGTTCTAAAAGATTTATACATATTTAATTCAATCTTCTTTGTTGTTACAAAACATGAATGCCTTAAGTAAAACAAGTGTACTATCAGAATGTGTGTCATGCAGTACAAAGTTTAAGCCAAATCGAATAGTTAAGGATCAATCCAATATGTGCTGTTTTTCTGCCCAAAATTGTACCAACAAAATCTGGACTGATTTGGGGCACATCATCAACACATTGGATTATTAGCTACCCGGTTTGCTCTGATGAGCCTCTGAATATGATCACAATTTAGAAATCATGGTCAATTCCACACTCCTATCTGCCGAAACTGAATGCAGCCAAAACATGTCCAAAACGCAGCGAACCGAATTGATAGCCTCAAATGCCTCATTATATCCTATATGAGAATTCGGACATTGAAAAAAATAGACCAAAATCACCAAAATTGAAAGAAATCAAAACAGAAAGAAAATAAAAAATGCACAGATATGCAACAAAATTATACTTATTGAAGGTTGAAAACTACACACAGCAAATCACTGAAAAGAACAAAGTAAAAATTGTGAGACAACATTCCACATGCATTCAGATTAGTACAATGCTCAATTTAAGCACACACTGGAATTCGAGCATGCAATATCTGTGTGAATAGGAAAATGTGCAAGTGTGCACAATAATTCACGTTTGAGGAAAATACAGAATTAAGGAACTGTCCAGCTGTTACCATCAAATAATTGTGACCACAGCCAGAAACACCAGCCATAAGATGAGGAATACCCCCTAGAATGGGCTCACTAAGAATGTCACCACAGTTGGAATGCAGGAGAGATCAAGAGCTGTTGTTAAGAAAAGGTAAGAAACATCACAATACTCATATAACATAGGCCACACATAACAAATACACACAAAAATGATGCCTGATGTCATTATCTTTAAACAATTTGCATCACACTGACATTCACAGGTGACATGACCAGTTATATCACTGAACATAGCTGCTGACATATCTGTTCCGGACATGTCATAGGTGCACACATGTACAGATATATCCAATATAGCATCTGTGGGTGGAATGGAAAGAGGAGTTAAACAGTTATGTCAACCATGGATGTCAAACAGAACACATGGGTGCATCATGTGACAAGCAGGCATCCTGTTATAGTCATCAGTAAACGTACAATTGAACATCATACCATTAAGATGCTCATGATATGATATCCTATCATTACATGCATCCATTATCACCAATACCAACAACTGAGCTATATCCACTGTCACAAGCACTGAATATATTAGCAGGTAATTACCAATTTGCAATAGCTATTGAGTGTACTCTGATAACATGCACATCCCTCACCACTGATCTCAAAACATGGATTGACCATCACAAATGTTGCAGTAATATACCTGCAATCTAAACCAAGGTGCATACATTAGAGGTGCACAAGAGAAGACATGAATCAGGTGAAGAGGGAGGACATCCCCAGGTGATAAACATACAACCAACATGCTATAGGTAAAGAAATGTTCACCTACCTCAAGTGCAGGAGGGGAATGTGTACCCAAATGGACAGCAGAGGCAAACATTGTTTTCATGGTGCATTCTGTGAATGAAGGGTTTGTTGTGAATGCACAATTGCTAGCTGTGGGATGGTAGTACACAACATAACATTGGTTATCAATTAATGGTAAAGTGCATAGTTATTAGCCTCAGGAAAGATTTCATCCCCAGCATCTGCATCACCATCCCCTGCTTTAGGCACGTAATGTCGCAGTGCAGTGTTATGTAATATACAACATGAGACGGGTTCAATGCCTTTGTTGGAGGGTACAACAGATACCCATCGGATTTATCAAGACACTGGAAGTGAGCTTTCTCCAAATGGATGTTCAGTCAACTTGTCACAACATGAACCATACGCAAAATGTATTAAATGAATAAAACTATATTAACCCCACCCTACTTACTCCCTACCTTTATCTTGCCCAGGAAGATATGAATCAATAAAAGAATACAACCAGTAAATAGAACCTACATTTTAAGTGTCTTGAGGGTTATCAACAAAGGGCATCCTATGAAGCAAAATATATTGCATATTGCAAGCCCTTGATCTTCTTCTCCGCCTATTCTTTTTTTTATATATTTGTTGTACATATGGTAGAAAAGATCAATAACATCTGAGCAAATAAAAAATATATACATATTCACTTATACAAACATGCAACATTACAAATACAGCAATCTGTAATGGCATTAAGAATGATCATCTTGAACGTCATGACTTAGACCGACAATTTCATAACAACACAACATTAACCTTGAGCCTCCGCACACCACACAAAATAACTGGTCAAAGAAACCCGGTTCCTCCCATCCGATACCAACCCAAACTCCCAGGGTCCACATAGTGACAGAATCCCATAAAACCTGAATCTCCAAGAAACTTGAACTCATCACCTTTTTCTCATAAAATAGCCTCTGAGCTGAAGGTTGAAAACTAATCTGATGCTAGATCTCCCTCAAGGAAGGGATTAGACATGTGCAAAACTAAAATTTTCGTTTTGTTTTCGTCCATTCGGACGAAAATGTTATTTATTTCGTCTAAAAACGAATTTCGTTCATTACTGCATTCGTTTCAGACGAAATTCGTTCATTATTTTCGTTTCGTTTTATTCGTTCGTTTTATAGAATACGTGTAATACTATTGGCTTTCTATAAACCGAACGAGAGCCCCATTCATAAGAAATTCTTATGAATGGGGCTCTCGTTCGGTTCATAGAAAGGCAAAAGTACTACACGTTTTCTATAAGCCGAAATTCTATAAGCCGAAGGTCGTTCGGTTTATAGACTTTCGGTTTATACAATACATAGAATTACATGTAATTCTAGGTATTCTATAAACCGAAAGTCTATAAACCAAACGACCTTCAGTTTATAGACTTTCGGTTTGTAGAATACATAGAATTACATGTAATTCTATGTATTCTATAAACCGAAAGTCTATAAACCGAACGACCTTCGGTTTATAGACTTTCGGCTTATAGAAAACGTATAGTAGTATTGCCTTTCTATGAACCGAACAAGAGCCCCCTTCATAAGAATGACCTTCGGTTTATAGAAAGCCAATAGTATTACATGCATTCCATAAACCGAAAGTCATTCATTATGTCGGTTTATGGAATGTATATGTAATGCTATTGGTATTCTATAAACCGACTCTATTACGGTTTATAGAATGCCAATAGCACGAATGGACGAATGGACGAATGATTTTCGTTTATTAACCATTCGTTCATTCGGCTTTCGTTAGTTTAGCATTTTCGTTATTCGTTTTTCGGACGAATGGACGAAAATGCTATTTTCGGACGAAAATGCATTCGTCCGAAAACGAATGCACATGTCTAGAAGGGATCTCCTTTTTCTTTCATAATCAGGATAGTAGGAGTTTAAAGAAGAGTAAAATATTGATTACTAAGTCTGCCTTCGGGTTTTTTGTGGTCCAACTCCTTGTAGAGGTGTAAAACATTTCTTAAATTTATACATCTACTTAATTAAGTCTGAAACTATTGGGTCCAAGAACTTAAGTTTCTTATTTGTGGCTTCCTGTTATTCCTTGGGGGCCCAAAGCAGCTGCCTCTTGAAGCCGCAACAATTTAAGAAATTGAAGGGTTAATTTGGATCTGTGAGGGTTAAAAGCCCACAGTGTGTCTAAGAAGCTGATGTCTGCAGCAGTTTCTGGAAGGCCAGATCACGCCAGTAGCGTAATTGTTATTAGAATGGTATTATCTTACTATTCCAAGGCCAGAAAAGAGGTTTCTGGAACATCAACAAGTTGTCTCTGAAAGTTCTGTAAATTTCCATAAGAACGACTTTTGTAACACTATTTTACATATGACGTTTTAAGTGCATTTTCTTGTAAAACACGCCTTTCTGCATATTAGAATATTAGAATAACCAATTGTATTGTAGTAACTAATGCTTTTATCTTCGTTTATATACGCTTGTCTAAACAATTAAAATCAGAGTTAAGGAACACGAAGCATTGTCTAGTCTTTTTCTTTGTCGTCCTTTGCTCTCCAAGGCCTTGCCTGGTCTCATCATCAGCACGGTAGTTCACATCAATCTGGTGTTACAGGTCTTAGAGGTGGCTGAACAGACTACCCCGCAGTCGGTCCCTTTCAGTTTGGTGTTAGAAGTGGGATTCAAACAAACCGGGTGAGTACATGATTAATTGTTATAATCGTTGTGCTATCCGTGTTTCTTTGAATCCGGTAACGTATATCTAAGCCTCTATAAGAATACACGGTCTCAATCTAATTGTGATGATTGTTGTTGGCAGTCCGGGACTGCCTCAGAGCTGAAATAAGTCAGCTGCTGATAAATTGCTGAGGATTGTGCCAGTAATTATATGCTACTACTGAGGGTGTTCCAGTAGGATATCACTGTTTTACGGAGGTAGTGCCCGTATTTTGAACTGAGGATTGTTCCAGTTCTTTTGGAGAAGTACTGCGGCTGTTCCAGTACATTTAATATAATATAGACGAGACGTGTATAAAGTGTTTAAAAGACCTTGCAAATTATCATTACTAAATTCCTAAAAACCGTGCTGAGGGTGAACAGGAAAAATTGTCCGGCATAAACTGTTGTGATTGATATTGTATAAGTATATAAGTTGATCATAATGGGACAAACGTTTAGTGACTTGGCAACTGCAAAATTTGTAAAGGGTCAGCTTAAGAAAGCCCCATTGTTTGATAAGCTACAATGGACCCCGAGATACTATGTGCGGAAATATGTAACAGGCACATTTGATTCTGGGGTGGATGATGTGGCAGAATGGACAGAGAAATGTAAATATGAGTTTCTATTCCCCACGGATGGGTCATTTGATTTATACTATCGCAATATGTGTCAAAGTTTTCTAGATGATCCTGATCAAGGTGATCCAAGTAGGGAACAGCCATTCACAACACTGTTTTTAAAGTTTTGGATTGTTGTGTGTGACAATGTTAAAATTCCCAGTACTCTCAAGCCAAAGGGAGTGAAACTGAATAAAGGGAAAGCCAAATTCCCAAAACAACCTGAAAACCCCAATACCACTCTTGAGTCCAAGTGTTGTGCAGGGTCTGCCGGCATGTCTGAGACAGGTTGCGGCTTGCGCTATGATGGTGGAGTCTGCCCAGACTCTGGTGTTATCACACCCTTTGATTTTACACACGTGAAACCAGGTGATCAAGATACTGACTAATCTAACTACCCAACACATGACAGCCCAGCGCAGATCAGGTTATGAGGCGATATTGATGGCCACTCAAAACAAGCATGTGTTCATTGCATTTCTTCATTACACCATGCAATGGCCTTTATGTCCCTTTTTTTTTGCCTCTAAATGCCTTTTTTGTAATACTTCCCAATGATTGCTATGCATCACAGAGCTGCACTACACAACACAACATTAACTTTTGTTGACTGCAACTCCCATGATGTTTTTTTGTTGTTGACCGCCGTTTGCGTGAAATCCAGACGGCCATTACTGGCTGAATACCATAGGAATTGTTGGCTGGGGTAATAGTAGCTAATCTTTACTCCCCCAGCTTTTGTAAACTTCCCATGATGCTCAGGTATATGCTGGCCTCTTAGCTGCTACTACTACTATGGTCATATAATTAATGGGTAACTTTTGTAACATTTGCCTCCCATCAGGAAACCACTGTCCTGAGCCTACAAAGGAAAAAAGGTAGAGGAGATAGGAGGTATTGGGTTACTAAAGAGGATTTCTTGCACTAATAGCATGAAATGCTTGAGCTGTCAGAAGTTGAGTTCTGCCTCCTCATTATATCACTTTGACTGTTATTGATACCATGGATTTGTCTCACCAATTTTCTTCAATAAATTGCTGATTTCCACACGCCGTGAGTCCATTCCAGCTTTGATATTCCCCCAGGAAAAAAACCTATGGACGCCCATGCAGTGTAATATCAGTGTGCCACATTATCACTGTAGCATATCTGTATTTTAATGTCCCATATAACAAACACTGCTATATTTTGCTGCCTACTACATGTAAGTGCTCTCCTAATATTCCATGTCATGTATCTAATATGTATTTTTGTAACATGGGCATTGAGTACTTTTATTGCATAATAAAAAGGTATACAGTTTGTGCCATCAAATCATACATATATAATGTTATATGTCAATGCTGCTTACCATCAACACCCATTATATAACAGCAGTACGAAATAACAAAATCTTTTATTGTATCAGTAGTGCTATAAAATATCCCTTTCTATACTCTAGAAGCAAATGTTTTACCCTAAAGTCTAATAAAATGTGAAACTATATTGACAGCATTTACTTACTTGGGGGTTTAGATATGATTGCTGGATGGAGTTTAGTAGATTCAGCTACAACAAAGTTTAAGGAACAGAAAAACATGTGATAACGTTCACAGCAAGGCACTGGAAGTTGTAAATAAATGTAATGACAAGATTTCACAGTTCAATATGGATGAAAATCAAACATTAAAAATTAACTCTTTGGGAAAAGTATTGCCAGTTAAGAGGCAGAGGAAGAAGAAATGAATGGCAGATGAGCTTAGAGACGATGAAGGAATCAACTCTAGCTGATTTTCAATTAAATGTGTTCAGCCTAATAATAGACCACATTGTCCAGTCACTAGCTTCACGCTTTGTACAACACAAACATTTATCCTGCTTGGTTCCAGCAAAGTTTAAAACTATTGCAAGAAGGGCTTAGAAATATTGGAAGGTATCATTAAGCTGTCTCCACAAATCAGCAAAGATCAAATAGTATTAGAATTGTTTTCTTTTGCTTTTAACTTTGATGTATTAAACAAATTTCTTAATGATGGTGAGAATAGGGATTCCAGTTGGAGCAAGTGTAAGATTTGTAGCACTTGTCCATCATGTTTACTAAAAATTCTGGCATCCAGCAGACTTCATGACAAGACATATGATAACCTTCATAAAGTTATCTGCTCACTATCATTTACTCAAGTCCAGTGTGAGAGGACATTTTCAAAGTTAAGACAAGACTAAGAAATTCACTGAGAATAACATGGAATCATATATGTTGCTATCCACTGAAAAGGAGTTATTAGTCTCTCTTGCTGGTCTCTCTTGCATGTGATTTGTGTGAGTGTTTCTTAATAATGTAATAATTTTTGTTTTATTATTTTAAACACTCTCTGCTACTTTCTACTTCTCCATAGAAGTTGTTTTGCTACATTTGAGGATTAGAGAAGTCATTGGATAGTACCTATCTCATGTTTCTGTCTTTTTTCTGTGCCCATATTTATAATCGTGGCAAGAGCATCAGCTGCTCCCAGAAACCTTTTAATTATAGGGGGGGAGGGCTACTTGCTCATATTCCCATTAGGTTTTAAATTTTATGCAACTTGCCTTCTATAAAGGAGGGAAATAGTCAAAGGGGTTGGGCGTCAAAAATCAACTTGCCTCCCAATTGGAACACCCTTCAGTTTATAGTGAATATAAATTTGTATTGCTTTTCACTGAAGGGAGTTCAAGATGGGAGATCGAGATGGACTTTGGCATAATGGGAGGAGAGGGAGGTTGAGTTCGTGTTAGTGAAAAGGGTTAGAAGTGAAAGTCGACCTTCTCGAATTATACTCCAATTTTATCGATCCCATAGAATATAGATGGACCAGTATGAAAATATTTGCTTTCAGAGGTAACTTTTACTATTAACTACATGCTACTGTTTCTCATCTTTTGTTTTGAATAATAGTTTTAGTATTATGTATGCTTTTTGATAACAGTGTGTGTTGTAATATATATATGCACAGTACAGGTCTTTGTATTGAGGGTAATTAGTTATGCTAAACACTAATACTGTGTATCTGCATATGTTGGTAATTATAAAATGTTCCACACAATGATTATCGATGATTAAGAGCTTCTGAAACTCTTAATGCTTAAGGTGATGTTTGCTGCTATCCTTTCTGCTGTCACCAGTGATTCCTTATGTGTTTACAATAAAGGATTATTAAATTTTTGTACTCTGTCCGTTGATTCTCGATTTTCACGACACCATTGTTTTCCTGCCAGCGCTGAGACTCTATTACATGCTCTTGCTGTTTTCTGGATTTATACAGCTGAGTTGCCGTACACTTGAGAGCACCAGGACTATGGTAACCCCATCCAGCTGTTTTTTTTTTTTACATGTTACGAAGTATCACTTCTTTTATTTTGTTTCTTGTTGACCAAATGGACTAAGGGGTTAATTACCCAGAACCTTACACTTTCACAAGTTTTGCAGGAACACCCATTTTTCTCTCAATTCCTATTATTTGACTCTTGTTCTGCCTCTACTGCACCATGCTCCATTAATGTTTTCTAAAGTCCTGCCCACAAATTATTTCCATTGTTAATTTTCTACCGATTTGATGCTTAGAGACAACTGAAATGGGCATCTGACCTTGATTAAAAGTCAAGAGAATCAACCTAATTTACAGACATGTTTCTTTATCACCAATCCTCACTGCTATAGATACAAACACACATTCTTATACATACCCTTCTGGCCAAAAAGAAACAAGAGTTCTTGTGTATGAAGTACTGTAGTCGTATTTTAATAGAGTCACGCTTGTGTTTCCAGCAAAGACAGAAGAATTTGATTTAGTATTTTTGGAAGTAACCACTCACTGATTTTTATCATTCGAATGTGTTTCTCTCCCAAAGCCAAAATAACGTTTTATATTGTTTGTTTAGTGCTCTTAGAAAAAATGCAGACTTGTCAGTCATGCTGAAGGATTTGATTTACCAGGCAAAGAAATGTGTTTGAAATGTTTCATTAATAACATGTGTTTACTGTTGGGAGAAGCAGACTTAGTGTGCGAAGATTTTGTTTGTCTATCATTTACTGTAACCCCACTGCTTATAACATACAATGGTTTGTGGTTATGCCACCATCTAACTCACGTTTAAATATATAAACTACAATCACGGTGGTCTCCATAGAACAGTGGCACAAAGACGTTGCTTAACCTGCTATATGAGCCTCTGACCTGGAAGGCTCAGTGATCTAATCATATTTTTTGGAATGGGAATAGTACAAAAAAGCATACTAGTGTTTGTACTCATGTGAGAAACAGATTTCCCTCTTTTTTTAAGAGTAAAAAAAAAAGCAAGAATTTGACATTCTTTCTCCTTAAATTAAATGCAGATATCACTAAGGTTTTAATTTGCAACATATTTATGAGAACAAGATATTTTTAAATGTGCTATTCAGTATACGGAGCCAGGCCAGGCAATGTTAGGTTCTTCTGGGTGCTAAAGCACTAAATGTCAAATGATTTAAACAAATGTTCCTCTGTGGGGAGTCTGCTGAGGGATTGCCCTTGCATCTTGCCACATGACAAGGAGAATATTGGTTGATGCCATTAGGGTTGATGGACAAGGCACATACTCTATGCGAAAAATCCAAAACCTAAAGATATACTGGGCTGTGTGCACATGAATTGTTGGTAGAATTGGTCCATGTTCTGTGCAGCAGTGTACAAAGGGGGAATGCCACTAAGTAAAAATAAATGTTTATAAATTGCATCTGCCATAAATGGAACCAAATTAAACAGGCAGTTTTAGAGCTTCCTTGTAAAGTAGAATTCAGAATATTCAACTTTTCTTTAATTATTCAGAACATTTTAAAATTAATTTGTATTGAAAAATACCCCTTTATGTTTACCTAATTTCCACATCCCCGCTGTAGAGTGTAGCACTTAAAATTTCCCTACTAGCTCTCATCTCACGGGCCTAAGAAGGTTATGGGCTGTTAACCCTTGGGATAAGTATGTGTGGTGCAAAATAGCTGACCTCTTCTAGTCTCAGGAGGCCTTACTAAAGCACTCAGTTCTCTGCGTCACACTATTTATATTCTGTAAAAGGACTGTGTCTCTAAACTTTATTTTGGGGTCATCTCACTGCTGCTTAATCCAAGAGTAATACCTGTACAATTAGCCTTATAATAATACTTTGCTAGGCTACTTAAGGACTTGACAGCTTGTCTGGAGATTGTGCTAGACCACACAGAATTAGTTTACAGAGCAGTACTGTTTTTTCTTTCAAACGTATTCAAATGATGGAAAATGGAAAAGACCAATAAACGCTCATCAGTAACCTGCTGACAAACTTTAACTGTTTATCACGAACTGAACAACTACCAAGAAGCAATGTGTCTTGGAATATGGTGTTCTTGCTAATGCAAAAAAACTAAGAAGAGTGAACACACTATCCCAAAAACCTGGGAGAATATTTATATCAAATACAATTTATAGCAAGCTTGTCATGTGCGCACCCTGTGATCATTCAAAGGGGAATTGAATGCTTTTGACTGATTGAAAATCATAATCATGCCAATCACAGACAATACGAGTCTTTCCAGTTACAATTTTCCTAAGCCATGTGACCAAAGGTACACTGATATGTAATAGTATTGTTACATAGGGAATTCCATTCACAACCTCTTATGGGACTCATGCTAATTTGATATTATTATATTCTGTCACATCGCACTGTGTGCCAGAGAACCCCTTTTTTTCTTCCTTGTATTCACACAGTGTTTGTGTCTGTGTTCCCCTGCATGGCAGCAGGTGCTGGTAGTGACATTTTGGCTAGAGACCACTATTGGATTGCTCATCCATCACTTCCTTATTTTAATTTTATATTACCAGCTCATTTCAAATAGGGTTGGCACCCAGATGGTATTATACCGGCAGGCTGGTCAAAAAAACAAATTGGCTTGATGTTAACGTGTCCATGGTGTCTAGGAAGGCAAAAAATGAAGTTATGTTTAATTGATAGATTGCATCAAGTTAAGGCATTTTAAATCGAAAGGCTTTAATGAAAGAATGAAAAGTACCTTAATAACCCCTCTTTGCTCCATATAGTTCTATTAAGAGACCAACATTATGTTAAGACATCTTGAGTCAGATCTTCCTATCAGGGCCAGGCCAAGACTTTGTGCTGCTTGGGGAGAAAAAAAATGCTGCCCCCCCACAAAAAAAAAGCCCACAGTCATGATAATTCAAACAAAAATGAAACTTATCAGGATTTGATAATTGAATGAAAGAGCACCTTTCTATATGCAAAATTATACAAAATACTGTAATGGCTAGCCATGATTAAAATGTGTTTGAGCATTTAAAATTAATGTACAATATTTGAGCAAGTCATGGTTTAGGTCAGTGGCCACATATTATGTTTTGGGGAATTGCACAGTGTATTTTCATAATAATGTTTGTTTTACCATTTCTTTCTTTTCACCTCATGGGTGAGCTCTTAGAAAAAAATATTTAATTGTTATATGCCCACTAAAGCACCTCTCATATACACAATAATATAATTTAGAGCTCACCTATAAGGTGAAAAGAGAGTGATGGTAAAATATTTTTTTAGAATAATAGACTTTGAAATTCCCTAAAACATAATGTGATCAGTGACCTATAACAAAATCCACATAGATATAGTAAGTGTCAGAGGAGTTAACCCCTGGATGGCTAGACAGATAGAGGAAGCGTCAGAGGAGTTAACCCCTTGGGTGGCTAGACAAATAGAGGCAGTATCAGAGGAGTTAACCCCTTGGGTGTCTAGACAGATATAGGAAGCGTCAGAGGAGTTAACCACCTTGGGTGGCTAGACAAATAGAGGCAGTATCAGAGGAGTTAATCCCTTGGGTGGCTAGAAACATAGAGGCAGTGTCAGAGGAGTTAAGCCCTCGGGTGGCTAGACAGATAGAGGCAGTGTCAGAGGAGTTAACCTCTTGGGTGGCTAGACAGATAAAGACAGTGTTAAAGGAGTTAACTCCTTGGGTGGCTAGACAGATAGAGGCAGTGTCAAAAGAGTTAACCCCTTGGGTGGCTAGACAGATAGAGGCAGTGTCAGAGGAGTTAACCCCTTTATCCACACACTCACTCACACATATACACAGCCAGTCTGTCACACACACTCACTCACTCAAACTGACACACACACTCACACTGACACACACACACACACTCAAACTGACACTGACATACACACATTGACACACACACACACACTCACACTGACTTACACACACACACTCACACTGACATACACTAACAGACACACACACACACACACACTCACTCACACTGACATACACACACACTCACTCACACTGACATACACACACACACTCACTTACACTGATATACACACACACACTGACTAATTGTTTAACTTACCTGGTCCAGGAGGGACTGAGACAATCACAGGAGGCTTCTGAACTCTCAGCTAATCAGGAGAGTTGAGAGATCTGATTGGCTGAGACCTCCTTCTATCAAGTACCCCAAGATACAGAAAAAAAGAAGGCTGCATGGAGCAGCAAAGTGCCACCTCTGCCAGGGTGCCCCCTGGGGCAACTGCCCCAGTCTGCCCCATTAAAGGGATGGCCCTGCTTCCTGAAAGAAGATCTGACCCAAGATTCCGAAAAGTGTTAGCCACCAGAGCTTTACAGCAGAATGTGGACTCAGTAGAGTACTTGATATGTACCCTTTCATTAAAGTAGTTCTATTTAAAATGTCTACACTTAATACAAAATTGGAATCAATCATAAGTTAATATTTTGCCTCTAAGAAAGGATTTATTTTTATCTTCTATCTGATGCTTTGGTAAATTTCCTTTTTACTACAAATGTTGCTGACACCTTCTTTGTGAATTCCAGTTTGAATGTATTGCTTCATCCTAGGAAAATGACCTTGAGACTGCTGCACTCTAGTGTCCATTTTAATATATGACATGATGTATTCTATCGATGTAAACTTATAGAAGATGCCAACAAACCTTAGAAATGAAAGATTCAGAGATAACATTATGTGGCATAATATTGAAAGTAAATATTTGTGGGAACTTGAATATTAACGCTTTGAAGTCCTATATTATTTGCCAATTAGGTTACCACATTTCCATAAAATGCCATTAAATAAAGACTGGAAACAGCTGCCTGCAAGTATGTGATTATAGCCATGAAGAATGCATTTCTTATAACTATACCTGAATAAAACTGTACTGCGTGAATTAAAGTGGACAACACAAATATTGAAATCATAAAGTCCACTTTGGGCACGTAATACACTGGCCAAGGAAATATATATTTGTGCAGGCAAATTAAAGGATGACGGTCAGCAATAAAAAATATTTTTGCTTAACAGAAAGATTGCAGTGTAGATATTTTAAAAAAATGCTTTATTTTAAGAATACAAATAAAATATCTGTTTGAGCCCTCTATTCTCTTTACACTTTAATACAATCTTTTAGTTAAACTATTTTTTTTTTACCAATGTCCAACAAATAAAGTACCTTTCTGAGCCCTCTTTGCTCCGCATAGCTCAATGGAAAGATATGTTACCTAGAATTTTAGGAGAGGTGGGTTAGATGTCATTTCATGTCTGATCATTTATTTGTATGCCTACACATTTTCATACAATCTTTTAGTTTTTTACCAATGTCAAAATTATTGTCCTTTGCTATTCATTGGCAAGCAATACATTCTAATTTGTAAAGTGTTACCATGTTACTTCAGCATGTGGGAATATTGTAAATTGTATTTAAAATAAAACACTAGACCATATTGAGACATAATGGTGTAACAGGTGTCCAGGACCCTGGTGGTGAACTTCCAATCTAGCATGGCGGCAAAGTCCCTAATCTGGAGGTTAGAGTGACCAAATACCTGCTTTATTCATGTACATTTAAAAAAATAATATATCCTCCATGTCCGGCCCTGTCTATTAGTTATATTTAGCATGCTTCAGTCACTGTAATTAATTATAAAAAATAAAGTTAAACCAGCGCTGTATGTCTCAACACTAGCAGCTCTTAGGCAGTGTGTCCCTAAACCACACACATAAACAGTAAACAGAAAAACAAAAGAACAACAGTGAGCTTTGGGTGTACTGATGTACAAATATTTTTCAACACCTTTATAGTTGAGTGGTGTAGTGATATATATTAACATGGAAGACTTTGTCCCCCTTGAGGAGATGCACTCACAGACTTCCAAGATATTATGGCACTGCAAACAAAACTTTGTAGACAGTTGAAGGGATATGAAGGTCCAAACTTCCTCAGTGGTTGACTCAAATATATGTAAAACAGCAAGACAATTCCAATGAGTTTAAATACACAATCACATTTAATAGAATAAATATCTGCTTACATGTAGGTTTACTCTGAAGCAATCGACAAAGTGGGCGCCACACAGCCATGGAACGAATATCCTCTTTAGCAGCAGTGGAACAAATGAACACACCTGGCATCTCTGAGACCTGAAGCCGAACGGAGGGTGAAACGCTTAGCGTATTGGACTTACCTGCTTTTCTTAACCCGCTGCTGCTATTTGTTTTATGTGTTAATTTGTTCCACTGCTGCTAAAGAAGACACTCGTTCCACGGCTTTGTGGCGCCCACTTTGTTGATTGCTTCGGAGTAAACCAAGGAATACTCAACATGTTGTAGGCAGCAATTAAATTTAAAATACATCTATGTTACACTAATGATATATAGCACTGATATTACACAGGGCAAATATTATACAGTAGGGGATAACCATATTATCATATAAAACACAACCCCATGAGACAAAACAGACAATAGAAATAAATTATAAGGTGAGAAAGTATTTATAGAACATATTTATTTGGCTATTTTATACAATATCAATGGAATATATTTATATGGCTGTTTTATAGACTATATAATATATATATATACAGGGCCTCCATCAGAAATTTCAGGGCTGCTTACTGAAAAAAAATTCTGCCCCCCCTCCCGATAGTATATCCATTAATAGCCCACTGATAATTTGCTCATCAACAGACCACTGATAATTTGTCCATTAATAGCCACTGATAATTTGTCCATTAATAGCCACTGATAATTTGTCCATTAATAGCCACTGATAATTTGTCCACTAATAGCCACTGATAATTTGTCCTTTAATAGCCACTGATAATTTGTCCATTAATAGCCCACTAATAATTTGTCCATTATAGCCACTAATAATGCATTCATTTATAGCCCACTGATAATTTGTCCAGTAATAGCCACTGACAATTTGCCCATTAATAGCCACTGATAATTTGTCAACTAATAGCCACTGATAATTTGTCCATTAATAGCCACTGATAATTTGTCAACTAATAGCCACTGATAATTTGTCCGTTAATAGCCACTGATAATTTGTCCATTTATAGCTACTGATAATTTGTCCATTAACAGCCCACTCACTATTTGTCCATTAATAGCCCACTCTTTATTTGTCCATTAATAGCCCACAATCCCCCCTCCTCCCCCTTCCCCAGTACTTACCTGGATGCTGCTCATCAGCCATCTCCTCCGCAGGGTTTCTTGCTGCACGCACGCTGCATACAGGAAATACAGCCACCGGATAGGACAAGATATCATTTCCGGTGGCTTTGACTAAAAGCCGGATCCATTTGCCAGCTGCTGCCCGATCTCCATGTGAGACACACGGCAGCGGGGATCCACGGGGCAGCTGCTTTGGGCCCCCAGGAATGAATGGGCCTTCACAGGGCCGGCCTTATGTGTTCTGGCGCCCTGGGCGGGCCACCACCATGCCGCCCACCCTCTACCCTCATGTCTGTCTCTTCTCCCTCCTCATGCCTGTCTCTATCCTCTCCTTACATGTATGTCTTTCCCTTCCCATGTTTGTCCCTTACCTCTTCATTGCCATGTGTGTCTCTCTCAAAAATCCCCACATCTGTTCTCTCTCTCCCCCTCCTCCCCATATATGTTCTCTCTCTCCCCTTCCTCCCCCATATCTGTTCTCTCTCCCCCTCCACCTTCATATATGTTCTCTCTCTCTCTCTCTCTCTCTCTCTCTCTCTCTCTCTCTTACTGTAATACAAGTATGGCACTTGTTCTAATCTTAACTTGGTATAGTTGAAATGGGTGCACACTTACCTTAGCAAAGTGATTTGAGCATATATTTGAGTAGGAAATTATGCACAAACAAGCATTAGGCACCTGTTCTCACTAACACAGCAGCCTAGGGAGTAGTTTTAATGAGAATCAATTGAACTAAACCTTTACAAGAGGTGTGTAGTAAAATGTAATTTCCTGTGAGCAGCTGCATAAAAGTGCTTTGAAACCACTAATGTAAGCTAAGGTAACAACTTATTGCAGTGCCCTGTAAAACCACTAGATGCTTCGATTGTACTGTGGGAAATGTACAGAGAAGGCGATAGGTAAGAAATCACTTCATCCATGCTGAAAGTATGTAATTGCCAGGTAAGATGACCACATCCCTGTTTTATTCAGACATGCATATGATAAATGAATGTCACAGGGTTGTACACCAAGTCTGTAGTCTTCATTTTACCCAGTGCATCTCTGAATGATGCACTGGGTGCAGGGCCGCCACCATGAATTTCAGGGCCCCATACTGAACAAATGCTCTGGGCCCCCTACCCTCCACCCCTGACAATATCTCCCACTCGCACCACCTACTCTCACAAGCGTGTTATCCTGGTCTAGTGTAATATGAAGGGTGGTTGGGAGCAGTTGGTCAATACGCCAGTAATATTTTGCCACTCAATAAGTCAGTATTTTGCCACTCAGTATGTCTGTATTTAGTCATTCAATATGCCATTCTTTTGCCCCTCAGGATGCCATTATTTTGCCATTTAAAATGCCAGTATTTTGCCCCTCAATATGCCATTATTTTGCCATTTATTATGCCAGTATTTTGCCATTCAATATGCCAGTGTTCAGCCACTCAATATGCCAGTATTTTGCCATTTAATATGCCAGTATTTTGCCCCTCAGTATGCCATTCTTTTACCCTTTAATATGCCAGTATTGTGCCCCTTAATATGCCATTCTTTTACCATATAATATGCCAGTATTTTGCCCCTTAATATGCCATTCTTTTGCCATTTAATATGCCAGTATTTCGCCATTCAGTATGCCAGTATTTTGCCATTCAATATGCCATTTAATATGCCAGTACTTTGCCCCTCAATATGCCATTATTTTGCCATTTAATAGGCCAGTATTTTGCCATTCAATACGCCAGTATTTTGCCATTCAATATGCCATTTAATAGGCCAGTATTTTGCCCCTAAATATGCCATCCTTTTGCCATAAAATATGCCAGTATTTTGCCACTCAATATGCCAGTGTTTAGCCACTCAGTGTGCCAGTATTTTGCCATTTAATATGCCAGTATTTTGCCCCTCGCTATGCCATTCTTTTGCCATTTAATATGCCAGTATTTGGCCCCTCAATATGCCAGTATTTTGCCATTTAATATGCCAGTATTTTGCCATTCAATATTCCAGTATTTTGCCATTCAATATGCTATTTAATATGCCAGTATTTTGCCCCTCAATATGCCATTCTTTTGCCATTTAATATGCCAGTATTTTGCCCCTCAATATGCCATTCTTTTGCCATTTAATATGCCAGTATTTTGCCATTCAATATGCCAGTATTTTGCCATTCAATATGCCATTTAATATGCCAGTATTTTGCCCCTCAATATGCCATTCTTTTGCCATTTAATATGCCAGTATTTTGCCACCCAATATGCCAGTGTTTAGCCACTCAATGTGCCAGTATTTTGCCATTTCATATGCCAGTATTTTGCCCCTCTGTATGCCATTATTTTGCCATTTAATATGCCAGTGTTTTTTCCCTCAATACGCCATTCTTTTGCCATTTAATATGCCAGTATTTTGCCATTCAATATGCCAGTATTTTACCATTCAATATTCCATTTAATATGCCAGTATTTTGCCCCTCAATATGCCATTCTTTTGCCATTTAATATGCCAGTATTTTGCCATTCAATATGCCAGTGTTCAGCCACTCAATATGCCAGTATTTTGCCATTTAATATGCAAGTATTTTTCCCCTCAGTATGCCATTCTTTTACCCTTTAATATGCCAGTATTTTGCCCCTCAATATGCCATTCTTTTGCCATTTAATATGCCAGCATTTTGCCATTCAATATACCAGTATTTTGCCACTCAATATGCCAGTGTTTAGCCACTCAATATGCCAGTATTTTGCCATTTAATATGCCAGTATTTTGCCCCTCAGTATGCCATTCTTTTTCTACACCCGGAGGAAGAGGTCCACTTTTTTGTCTCTTTTTGGCCCAACTCTTTGTACTGCTCTCCCTTGTTGCAGTCGGCAAGACCCTCTTGGGTTGCCATAACCCCCCTGTTTTTTTCTTTATTTCTAGCTTTTCTTGATCCTGCTTCTCTGGCTCCTTTTATCTAACTATTTGCTCTGCTCCTGACTTTTTTTATTTTTCAGACTCTGACTGTTAAAGTGTATTATTTGTAAGGGCGATGCTTCCTTAGTGTGTTGTTTGCTGCTTTGTTTATATACTCTGATGTCACTGTAAAACATGCTGGAATGGTACGCAGACCCATGCCATTTGAAACACTAACCTCTGATATATCTCATTGTCGCAACTGTGGATGGATTTTATGAGCCTGTCGCTGTCATGTATGTTTGCACTGTACCATGTTTATTCTTCATTTTGACGATGAGAACAGCTCCAGCCTCTCGTATGATGTGTTACCTTATGTGTTTTTAATCTGTATTTTAGCATCTAGTTAGTCCATAAGACTACTTGTCTTGGAAAATATGTGAAGTTTTGTGTACTGATTTACCATATATGAACCAAATTATGTATGTCTATTCATTTGTGACTCAATAAAATAATTTAAAAAAATAAATAGTGCAGGGTGACGGCCTCAGAGTATATTCTTAAATGCATAGCTTTCTGGGTGGCATGCAGTGATGTCTGTATTTAACTCCTCCCAGTCACACTACTTATTTAGCTTACTATTTCATGCCCAATCTCAGAGAACAACAGGCTCCAGCTCAGGTGCCGTATTTGAAGGGCAGTCAATAGATGTGAATATGCAAACTGATGGGATTTGTTTGCATCTTTGTTTACTGATAATCAGTGAATGATCAAACATATTCATACCCCTTCCTGTCTGCTGTAGTTACAGTGTCCGCACTGTTGGGCTTGGGGATCCATTGACTGCTGGAAGTCGATGACATCCCCAGAAAACTAGAACTCAGGTTTATCGTTGGGTCAACCATCTGCTGAGGCTGATGGCGTGGTAGCTGGCGGGTGGTTTAATATTATGGTATTTTTTGCTGGTTTCATTAATAAAGCTGTGGCCAAGCCCTTATCCACTATCAGATTGTCTGTGTTTATTTAATTGTGCTTGGTTGGGGAATTTTATTGTATGATTTTGGGATTGGGGATGCCAGTCATGGGCCTAAGCAGTCAAGTAACCCATCCCAAAACTAACCAGAGCCCTAATAATAACCCCCCAAACCCCAAAACTAACTTCTAGTAATAACCCCCCAAACCCCAATACTAACTCCTAATACTAACCCTAAAAGTAAAAAAAAGTGTGATAGTGACGGCGCTACAAAAATTAATATAAAAATGGAAAAAATAGAAGAAATAGGGAAAAAATACGCGTAGGTGCTCACAGAAAAAAAGAAGGCAACCAATTATCCTCCAATTAGAAGGGATAAAACAGAAAAAAAGTGTAGTGGAGCTCCACATAAATAGTGAAATAATCAGAACAAAATAAAACCTCTTGCAATAAAGGGTCACAGAAACATAATAATAAAATGAAAATAAATAGTGATGAAATAATAATATGTTAAATATACTTAAACCAATAGATATTTGTTGAGGATCAGTCAATAGATTTCAATGGCCCAGACAAATATAAAAGAAAGCAAAACAGTTGGACCATAGTGTATTCTGTATGTAAGTACTATTAAGAGACAATTCAACGCATAGAATAGGTGAAAAAAGTATAACTATTTAATATATAAAATATAAATGAATAATGGATTAAAAATGGTTCATTAGCCAGAAAATAAACAAAATGAAAAGACAGACAATTTACAGATAATTTTATACTAAAACAGGAGAGCTAATATGTATATACAATATCCAATAAAGTAGCAGCAATGAATCCTTACGTAGTGCGGTGGTGAGACCCAATGAAGCAAACCCACTAGTAGCGCCTTGTGTCTGTTCGTCGACACTGACTCTAAAACGATGTCCCACTGGAGAGGTAGCCATAAATTGGATGAATTCATGCTTGCAATGAAGTCGTCACTGAAAACAGATGAATAGCAAATGACAAACTCAGCGATGAATTCGGATGAACTGGAGGCGCCAAATATAAAATAGTGAAGAGCTCATGCTGACTACCATCAACTGGAGTCCAGTTAGGACAAAGACTGAAAGCACTACATGTTTCACCAATAATTTGGCTTCATCAAGGTGCATATGGTTCATGTTTAGAGCTGTACTTATAGTCTCCATATTGAAGGGAAAAGATCTATATTGAAAATATGAAAAAAATATATAAAAAAAAGATATTATGGAGAAAAAAATGTATAATATAAAAAAATACATAATATTAAAAAATAAGAAAAAAATATAAAAATAATAATAATATTAAAATTGATAATAAAAAATATATATAAAATTAATAATAAAAATAAATACAGAATATTATGAAATATATATGAGCCTAAATTGTTTTAATATTAAAGAAAAAAGACCAATAAGCTGGGTTGCAATGGATAATTAAATGCAAGATGAACATGACATATAGACAATTGAAAATAAGGAACATAGATGGGACAAAAAAAAATATTATTAATAGCTTACAAGTACCACTATAATAAAATCATAAATCAAAGTCAATATTTAGCTTCTGGGGTAAAAGTTTTAAGTTCAAATGCTGAGAAGATCAGCTTTTATTACAAATTGAAAAGGCTGCAAATGTGGATGAAGTTTTAATCATGGGAGTTTTTAATTACCCAGATATAGATTGGAATTGTGGCAGAACTAGTTCCACTAAGGGCAGCAAGTTTCTGAACCTGCTTAATAACAAATTTATGGCACAATTAGTAGACACCCCAACTAGAATGGATGCCTGTCTGGATTTGGTAATAACAAACAATGAGGAGCTTATCTACAAAATCCAAGTAAGAGAACACTTGGGGAATAGTGACCATAACATAGTTTCGTTTGAGATTAATGCAAAAAAGCAAATTGGTAACTATGCCTGTTTGGATTTGGTAATAACAAACAATGAGGAGCTTATCTCAAACATCCAAGTAAGAGAACACTTGGGGAATAGTGACCATAACATGGTTTCGTTTGAGATTAATGCAAAAAAGCAAATTGGTAACTATGCCTGTTTGGATTTGGTAATAACAAACAATGAGGAGCTTATCTCAAACATCCAAGTAAGAGAACACTTGGGGAATAGTGACCATAACATGGTTTCGTTTGAGATTAATGCAAAAAAGCAAATTGGTAACTACGCCACCAAAACACTTATTTTTAGAAGGGCCAACTTTTGATGGACTAAGGGCATCAATTGAACATTTATACTGGGAATGATTGATTTCTGGACTAAACACAGTAGACAAGTGGACTGCCTTTAAGCACACATAACAAAAGTGCACATCCCAATTTATACCTTTGGGAAACAAATGCAAAAGACACAAATCAATACCAATGGGGCATACCGGTAACGTGAAACCGGAAATACAAGACTAGAAAATGGCATTCAAACAATATAAAAGCAAGGGATTGGCATTATCATTTATAGACTACAAACATGCCAACAAAGCCTGCAAAAAGGCAATTAAAATGGCAAAATTGGAAAACAAGAAACGGATTTGCTAAGGAGAGTAAAATTAACCCCAAAATTGTTTATAAGTATATAACGGAAAAAAATCTAAAGAGGGAAAATGTTGGGCCCTTGTTATCCAAAATGGGAAATTTGATAAGTGAGGACAAAGAGAAAGCAGACATTTTAAATACTTTTTTTTCTTCCGTTTTTACTAAGGAAGAACAGATGGATGAGCCCCTGCTACCGGAAGTTATGGAACAGTCACAGCAAACATGGGATTGGCTGACACAGGAAAAAGTGCTTAAGCAATTAAACTCTGTTAGGATAGACAAGGCCCCAGGGCCAGATGGTATATGCCCAAGGGTCCTTAGAGAGTTAAGCATAATTCTGGCCAGACCACTATTTATGATCTTTAAGGATTCTTTCAGTTCAGGTATAGTGTCAACAGACTGGCAAAAGGCGGATGTCATTCCAATATTTAAAAAGGGAAAAAATCTCTGCCGGGGTAATTATAGGCCAGTGAGCTTGACATCTGTAGTGGGGAAATTATTTGAAGCATTGCTAAAGGCATACACTCAAGAATACATCTTGAATCAGAATATAATTAGTAAAAGTCAATATGGTTTTGTGAAAAACAGGTCTTGTCAAACAAACTTAATATCATTCTATGAAGAAGTCAATAAAAATATAGATCTAGGTGTGGCACGCTGTGCTGAGAGCCATGTCTCAGTGTTTGCTGATGGCACTAAATTAGGTAAGGTAATAAAGACTAATCTTGATGTTTTTTTCTTTACAGGAAGATTTGGACAGATTGGGGGACTGGGCAATTAAGTGGCAAATGAGGTTCAATATATACAAATTTAAAGTTATGTATGATGGGAAAAATAATATCAAAGCAACATATACTTTAAATTGTATTTACCTGGGAAAAACTACTAATGAAAAGGATTTAGGAATAATTGTAGATAACAAACTTGGCAACAGTGCCCAATGCCAGTCAGCAGCTGCAAGGGCCAATAAGATATTGGCATGTATAAAATGAGGTATAGATTCACGAGAGGAGGATATCATCTTGCCTCTTTACAAATCAATGGTAAGACCTCACCTTGAATATGCAGTACAATTCTGGGCACCAGCCCCTAAAAAGGATATTAAGAAACTAGAAAAAGTGTAAAAGAGACCTAAAAAATTAATAAGGGGATTGGAGGATCTTAGTTACGAGGAGAGACTTAAAAACGTACATTTATATATGTTAGAAAAAAGGCGTCTCAGAAGGAATATGATAACATTATATAAATATGTGCAGGGCCAATATAAAGAGCTCTCTAGGGACCTGTTCATTAACAGAAATGTACAGAGAACAAGACGTCACCTCCTCAGACTGGAAGAGCAAAGATTTCATAGACAGCAAAGGAAGGGATTATTTACGGTAAGGACAATAAAGTTCTGGAACTCACTGTTCTATCAACCATAATAGATGCATGTAAAATGGTCTTGATGTTTTTTGTTTTTGTTTTAGAAAAGCAGAACATACAAGGCTATTAATAATAGAATAAGAATTAATAATAGAGCTTATTGATCCAAGGAGAAATCTTATTCCCCCTAGGAGGCAAAATTCAAAATAGCCTCCTTAGCGGTTTTTGCCTTCTTTTGGACCAAAGCTGGAATGATAAGTAGAAGGGTTGAACTTGATGGACTTTTTTCAACCTAAATTACTATGTTACTATGTTAGTATGTTACTATGAGATGTTCCGGATTTATGTCATGGGTTTGTGCAAAATGAGCAGATACACTATGTTTGGGGTAACCATTTTTTATGTTAAGTATATGTTTGTCTATCCTTTTGTGTGTGTTCTGCCAACATATTGATATCTGCATGGACAAGAAAGTAGATAAATGACCCTAGTACTAACCCTGAACCCCAATACTAAATCCAAATAGTAAGCCCTAATAGTAACCCTAAATACCAATACTAACCCCTAATACTAACCCCTAATACTAACCCCTAATACTTATCCTAAACCCCTAATACTAATCCTAAACCCTAATACTATTACTTCTAACATTCTATGTGTTCCCGTGATGTCCTGTGAAGAAATCTCCTGCGATGAACTTGTCATAGCGCAAGAGTTTGATCTGAACCGTCCCATCCCCTGAATATAATTTATCTATTAATTCTTATATACATTGTTTTATATATATATATATATATATATATATATATATATATATATATATATATATATATATATATATATATATATATATATAGTGTTTTATCAAATTAAATTATTATGGAAGCATAGAATGCAATTAACATACAGAATTTGTGGCACAACTCATTACTATGAAACACTTTTTGCAAACACATATTGAAATCGAAATATTTTAAACTCTTCAGAGAAAAAATAAGTGAGAAAGCAAAATTAGACTTCTCCACGGGTATTTCTGCAATACGTATGTCTTTCTTTTAAGTGCAAAACTTTTGGTTATGCCAAAGTAGAGCATACTAAGGACACGCCCAACTGTGTGGTTGTTCATGGAACTTGTGAGACTTCACATGTTTCACAAACACATTTTTTTAGAAAAAGTTTCAGTAATCAGCTACCATCTATTGGTAAAGGAAGTGCTTGTGGCTTTGTCTTTAAAACATTTTTGTTGTATTACTTATATGAAATGGGGGCAGAATTCAGGGCATGTCAAGCAGTCTATATTTTTCTTTTTTATTCAGGTAAGCATTTACAACTGTATATTTTGGATTATTACATTACTCTGTGTAACTATTTATGTAGTAGTGTGTAGTCTAAATATTAAGCAGGTGTATTCTCATATTTAAGAATTTGTTGTTTTTTCACATTAGCTGCGTGATTGCAGTGTTTCCACTGTTCATTGCATCTTTTATATGCTACTGTTCACAGCAGAAAGTTTCTTTTGTATCACTTGTAGGGTTATTGTGACAGATAACTTGAAATCTTAAAGCAAGAAGGTTGGTATCATCATAATGTTCTTTATTAACTGAATACCTAATTAATCTTATCAGTTAGTGTAGAAGTCAAAACAAATTTGAAAATGAATCAGTCGATAACAGTGTCAGAACTGTTTGTCAACTTCATACAAATTAAAAGTATTGCTGAGTACATGCTGTATGTAAGAAACAGTTAAAAAAATCACATTGGTTTAATAATTTCCTACACACCTACATGTTTTATTCATTTAATTACCATGTAAGTAACAAGGCAATTATGCCATCTGCTAGATAAAGCATCATCATAGTGGGATAGTCACTAAAACTAAACCAAACTGTAAAAATCAGGCATCAAAGGCTAAAATAGAAAGATTCTACAACTTGCCTATCTTTCCAAATTAGCTATTAATGTCTGAGTTTAACCATTCAGTAGTCGATTCCTTATGACTGAGTAGCTCCCATAGAGTTTTAGAACACCTTGCCATCAGCTTTTGTTTAAAATGGCACACAGATTTCCATTGATAAACATGACACTTAGACAATCTAATGTAATGCATGACATCCATTTCATAATCACACTCTAGCACTGAAATGTAATTAAAAAAAAAAAAAAATTTGAATCGCCTTATAGGCTTAGTGAGCCAACAAATGAAATATAGTGCTGTATGGTTGTGGACCATAATAACTATAGCACAAATATTTCAATACTATCTGGAATATTCAAACTGAGGCTGTATTACTTGTCCGACACCTATGATGGGCAAAATATCCACAAATCCCTCTTATAATTGTAAAATGGCACAGGTTATATGCTAAATGTTAGGGTCCCCTTGGTGAAAATAAATCTATGTTTCTATGTTCATTAAGGACAATGTATCATTTGTTAAGATTTTAAGTGGTTGCAACTACAATTTTCAATATATCCTAGGTGCATTGCAGTTTACAGTCTGTTAAATTGTGAACATTCTTACTATTTGTACCTACTTAAAATTTAGGGAGCACCTAAAAGTAAGGTGCAGGTGAGTTGAGGTGACATTTCTTCAATATTTAAAGATTTAACAATGCGTTGGATGTACAGTTGAACAGGGCCACTTGAAGTGTTCTAGCACAGGAAACTCACAATGTCTATCCCTGCATAATGCACTGTTGAGTGAGATAAAATATGTATCTCACCCCATTTTGAGTAAAAAAGCTTCCTTAGTCAATGATTGTGCTTCACAGGCATACTACAATAGGAAATTATTGTAGGTCACACCCAGACTTGCAACACACGTGGCTGTATTCTCATTTTATGTAGAAGGGCAATACTGTAAATGTGTATTATAAAGGTATTATAAATTTAGCTATCCAGCTGGTAATAAAATAAATCTCCCATGATTCTCAGCTTGTATTTGGATTGGTTATTAGGTATTTAGTAACTTTAAAAAAAAGACCATTTTAATTTGTCAGTCTTTGTAGACTGAAACAGTTGCATTCATTAGTAGGAACTCATTATTATTTTATGGATGTAAACTGTAACATTTAGATGGTGCTTTACCCAACGCAGTGCTAATCTGGGCGTTTTTAGTTACCGTCCTAAGCAAAAAAGCAACATGAAATCTTACCTGCTTGTGTGATAAAGATACATAATTTTTATCCTACACATAATAACCATATGTAAAAAAATAAGTATAAAAATCTAGAACATTTGTTATGTTTCATGTGCTCCAAAGTCTTATCAATGAGAAATAGGTGCTGGGTGTTCCCTTATGCTCACAGCCAGAATCTAAAGATAAAAATAAAAGTATTTTCTGTTTGAAATGATTAAAGCTGGAGTCTAAAAACTATATCTGTGTTTTGCATATTATATATAATGTTCTAAGAACACTATACCAATATCCACAGAAAATATATATTTTAAAATCAATGAAACAAAAATACAATACACTAATATTTTAATTATGTGTATATATTTGCTAAGAGAATCAATATCACCAGAAATGTTTTTTACACAGTTATACCAGTCATGCAAAAGTGACACATATGATACCCTAGGGAAAATATACATTGTGGCAGCTAAATTACCACCAAATACATAGAAAATGTAATCTATTACTAAGCCTATTTTATAGTTTAATGCAGTTTACAAAATGATGCACTTAACTGTGGAAGAATTTCTTCATGGGTTGACTGACCACCTGGCTGTTTTATTTAGGGACAAATGAATGCATACTTAAGGCCTATATATCACACCAGGAATTTATTTTTCTTTTACCCTCAATTTTGCTATCTGTGATAACTTTGAACTTATTTCCACTAAAGTAGTAGACAAGGCAAGAAACCAAATCCTCGGCTATTAATTCATTTCCATTAATTCAAGGCTCTGGTATGTCATTTCTTAGAGCATGGAGCTATTGTCTTTGGCTTTGCTGCTCTTGATGACATCAGAACCAAAGTGTGTTTGATAGGGTTTCATGTTATACACCCTTACATTTAGTGTTATATACTGGAAGTTTCCTCATGCTTAACCCTTAGCCATACCCACCTCAACTCACCTGGGCCTTCCCACTGAACAGGCCCATTTTCTGAATCCATGACATAAATAGGGGGGATGGAGGAAACTACATAACTTGCAGTATTTTATTGAGAAAAAAGTTATAGAATATGAAAAAAAAGTTGACAGTGAAGCGAATCCTAATTTGGTTACCCTGAACCCTGGAATGCTAAAGTTGTTACAACTTGATTAGAGTTGAGTGGACACCTGGATGCTCGGGTTATGCCGAACTTCGGAAAAAAGTCCGGGTTAAGGCTCGAACTTGACCCTGAACCCCATTGAAGTCAATGGGGACCCTAACTTTTGGCCACTAAAATCCCTCTAAAAAAGTCCTGGAAAGGGCTAGAGGGCTGCAAAAGTAAGTAAAATGGGGGGAACGAGTAGGACAAGTGCCCTGCAAACAAATATGGAAAGGGAAATAAATTCAAATAACATAAAATACATACAATTGAAAAACACAGCTGAGCCAGAAAATAGCACTAGATGGAATCTTTGATTTAATCTAAATCTAAATCTAAAGCATGGCTGCCAGGAGGATCAACAGAATTATGCATTTGAGAGAGGGATGGAGTGCAGGGTATTCTCTTTCAGTTTATACTAAGTGATCCATAGGTTGAGGAGGCGGTGACCGTGGCAGTGTAGGTGGAAGCGGCGCTCAATTGACCTATTCTTTTGAAGTTATAAGCTATTCTATAAACCGAAAGTCTATAAACCGAAAGATATTTGGTTTATAGACTTTCGGTTTATAGAATAGCAATAGCATTACATGTTGTCCATAAACCGAAAGTCTATAAACCGAATGCCTTTCGGTTTATAGACTTTCGGTTTATGGAATACATGTACTGCTATTGGCTTTCTATAAACCGAAATAGAGTCCGCATTTATAAGAAATTCTTATGAATGGGGACTCTATTTCAGTTTATAGAAAGCCAATAGCATTACATACAATGTAATCGCCAAAACCCCGAACTCCAACATGAACATACAGTGGAATGTCCGTGTTCGGGTCAGGGGTCCAAAAAACGTAATGTTCGGTACGAACCCGAACAGTGCGGTTTGGGTTCGCTCAACACTAAACTTGATCCAAATCAAATTGAAGGCTCACTATTAACAAGGGTAACTAGTAAGGTGAGCTCCTTGGTCATGGCCCTAATGGAAGTAAGAATTCTAAACTGTTCAGAGAAGAGACAATTTTAACCATACTCTCTTTTGCACAAGCACCCAGAGAGTCACCAAGTTTTCATGAACACAATTTACTCAATGTATGTCAATGATAAAATCATTATTTCAAGAGATGAGCACTTAAAGAGGGACTATTATCTTTATTGTAATGCAATTTTAATTGTGTACCATGCAAAAGTTAATTAACTCTTTGAAAAAAACAAACAATAGAGTAGGAGAAGAAGTTTACGTGTTTTGGTGTGTTTTTCGGGTCACATGTAGTAAGCACCAGTCAGGACCAGTCAGCTCATAGAGCAGCAGCTCTGTGACATGGCAGCTCGGAAGTCTCAAAAAACTTGGGCATCACTTCTGAATGGTTCTCCCTAGGAGAAGTTAAGGATGGATTAGTCAATATTTTAAGTTGCATTTTAGGAAAACAGAATATGTGCTCTGCTATTCATATAATCATTTTCAGTACTGAGAGTATTCATTTTTCTTTTTATCCCTCAGGTCTTTTGACATGCATGTCAAATATGTCCTTTGCAGAAAGTACTCCAGCTACAGAAATACATGACCTGGGCAAGAACTCTGCCACTGCAAAAAGCTTCCCATTTTTGACAGATGTGAGCAATATTTCATCTACTACCCAACCAACTACACTTTATGTGAATGGAGACCAGTCTACAAATGCAACACATGTGACTGCTGCATCTGCAGTGGTACGAAGCACACCTTCAAATGTTAGCCACATCCCAAAAGGCAAGTTTCAAGCTGATACTATTTAGTGTTACATGATGTGATTATTCCTATTAGAAGTGGTTAGAGTCCTGCATGGTGATCTAAAGGTGATGGTAAAGTTCTCTTAGTGTATAACTTAAAGGAATGCGTCAAGCCTCAGCCTGGCAGTGGGATAAACAATGATTTGCTCTACCTATCAACATTATCACTTTGTACGGAACAATCCCAATTCAAGACCGCTATCTCACTGTTCCACTGTTTGCTGTGGTGAACTGGTTCACTGTAATAATGCATTCTGCCCATGCTCAAAAATACTGCATGCCATCGCAGACACGCATGCATAGGTGGGTGGTATTCCTCATGCCTTCAGCTAAGCATTTTTGACACCTACCCCCACATAGCGTCACCCATTGGCATAATGATGACAGGCACCTACATATTGTTTTGTGCTCTTTGTTTGTGGAATGGTTAACTGTCCTGTTAGAAATTCCAGACGTTTTCCAGGATGATCAGTTTCGATAATCTCTCACCCACACTTTAATACGTTCAAGAAATTATTCTCTAAGAGGCAACTGATCAGTGAACTGCAGAAATCAGGCAAGTTTGCCAAGCTACAGAACTCAGATATTAATGTCTGATTTATGCAGCTTACCTTTCAGTTACATTTTGGTAGATAGCCACCCTAGTCTCTTCTCCATTGTCTGAATAGAGCTTCTTCAGTTTGCAATGTTTTTCCAGTTGGTTGTGTTGGTGGTCTATCTTTTTTTAGAACAGAGTTTACAAACCTCAGGTTGTGCCCAGTTGCATTAGGTCATGTGATGTCTCCAGGAGAGGTATGACTATTTCAGGTATATTCAATACAACAGTAACCTGAAAAAAGAGGTTATTGTTACAAAGAGGTTACTGTGTGCCAAGAAAAATAAAAACAGTTGATAGATGGCATCGATGTTCGTGTCTAGGACAGTTCATTGTGGCTGTTTCCCTGCCGATATTTCAATGTGTCAGTGTGAGGTAATGTAAGCGCTTATAGTAACACTAACCCCCTCGAACCCTAATACTAAAACTAACCCCCCCGAACCCAAATACTAATATCTAACCCCCAAACCCTAATACTAACACTAACCTCCGAACCCTAATAATAACCCCACCCCAGAACCCTAATACTAAAACCTAACCCCCTCCAACCCTAATACCTAACCCCTAATAATACTCACCTTTTGAAGTCTTGCGATGAACTGTCCCGTGAAGAAAGGTCTTACCTCTCACGCAATGAGCTGGCCATCGAGCGGAAGGTCACGGTGAAGTGGCTGCATTCAAGCAGCCATGATGAACCATCCCATCCCCTCGATGTAGTGCCTAAGTTACTAAGAGGCAATAGGGCCTGGAATGTGTAGAGGTAGGTGTGAGACTTTCATGAAAATTGTGGGTTGTATCAACAAAGTTGGAATCCTCTACTCTGAAATAAAAGTTTCAAATATTTTTTAAATAATTATTAAAAAAATTAACTACATGTGAACTGTAAAAATAAGACTGAAATGCCAAGTGTATTGATAATGTCCTTCTTTTATAAACTAATGAGTAGTATCCATACAATTGCATACAAATTTTACTGAAAATAAATTCAAATTAAATTTAAATGACCCCACAATAGTATTTACAATGTGACTGGATAATGTGGAAAACACTATACACGTTTCATCTTAATCTATTTTTACAATTCTGCTAATAAAAATAGGCAACATCAATTGAGGTGAGGCAGGGATTAATTATGCATATGGTGTCACATGATGTCATATAGAAGTGTAAATACATTTCTATTTTTCTCTTGATCTACACAGTTTCTTTGCTTTATATTTGTTATGCAAAGAAATGATTTATTTTGTTATGTTCTAGATAAAAAAGTAAAAGTGGAGACTCGGGTCTCAATGTATTCTAACACAACTATCACTTCAAATGTCACTTTGACACTTGCAATCACTTAAAAAAAAAACAACCTTCAAATACTTTTGATTACACTTCAAATGGTAAGATAATCCCATACCATCTCTATTATGTGTTTTCATAGTCCCTGGCACATGCTGACTTATTTGCTTTTAAACATAATTAATGAAAAATTCCACCTATTAATGGGTGCAATAAGGTTACTACATCCTCAGATGTCCAAAATAATAATTACAATAAGTAGTAAGTCTGCTTTACTCTACACCTTCATAGCATCAAAAGATACTCACCAACATAACCTACTAATCCAGTGGCATGCAAGTCTCCGCCACACTTATCGCACTTTCCTTTTCCTTCATGTGGGAGTTTTCTCTAGCTGACCCATATGTCTGGAAATCCCTACCAAAGAACTTCTAGCTCTCCCATTCCTTCTCTATGTTTAAGAAATCCCTGAAAACCAACGTCATTATCTCATCCAAACATAATACACACTTTGGGATCACTCAACCTCAACAATCATGCAATTGCTGTCCACTATGCTTCCCATAAAAGAGCTGGATATGATAAATAATGGGAAGGCAAAGCTACAATAAAACATAGACAGTATACTGCAGCTATGCACAGATACAGGTGGGACCAGTACACAACCAAATTATTATAATCATGTGTAACCAATGATACCAATGCTGGTCAAATTCCCCAGGCCATCACTTTCTCGCATAGCTATTAGGAAAGATATGGAAAATAAAGGTTTCCCATATGCTTATAACTGAGCAGTGAGAACCTCACTAGACCAAATAACCAGCGAAAACTTAGACCAAACAACCACACACATGGATGCTTGATTTTGAAGCATTTAGAATTGAAAGGGACCTTACAATGGTTTTCGTTACTTCTTAATGAGATTTTACTGTTTTTTTAAGTGGATATTTAGCACTGTGATTATAGCATCCAAATCAACATTATTGAGGACATTCTCATCATTTGTACATATTTATTTTAGAGTGACAATGTAATAACCCTGGAGATTCATCTCTCTACAGGACACTTCTAACCACTGGATAGATCAATGTTGTTTTGTTGCTATTTGTGCTTGTTTTTATTTTACATGGTAATAATTAATTACAGTGGTTTGTGGTTTTAAAAAAAATCAAATATTTCAACAAGATGTAGTAACTCCAAACACTATAACAAATTAGTCCATCTATTGTTCTTTTATGTATATCTTCATGTAAATAATGGATCTTTTGTTTTAAATTTGATCCAAGTGAAAAATGAAACACAAACTAATCCAGTTTCCACCACCACTGATATAACAACACCGACAGCGAAAACTTCTAAATCAAGCATACACGGTGAGTTGCTAGTAATCAATATATATTTAAAGCATGGCATTATGTTTTAGCCACCCTGGCTATTGCATTCCATTGGCAGGACTTTGTTGATCTGGGCTTCAGTTTGGCTTGAAGTCACTGCTTTTGGGCTAGGCACAAGGTTATCCTAGATATAACATAGGGCTAGGGACTAATAAAAGTATTTAGAAAATTAGCCATTCTAGATGGGCCAAATGGTTCTTATCTGCCGACACATTCTATGTTTTTAGTTAGATGATAATCCCTGGTGCTTTATGTTTTCTTTATTTTCCACTATAGTTTTAGCTTTAGCTTCGCCCAGATTCCCTTTGTTCACTCTTCTAATGCTCTAGCCATCCCCAAAGCCTTTTTCTCATATTTATGGCACATCTATAGTATATTTGCATATGTGGGCCTGAAACATAATTATGACCCTTCCTATGAGTTCCCTTAGCTTTTTTTTGGCTTGTTGTTAGTTGCTGTAATTATACACATGATGTACTGCCCAATGTACTTGAATACTATAAACCATGTAGTTTGTTAATATTTTTTTTATTACCATCTATTATTATTATTTTTTATTTCCCTTATATCTCCTCAGTTATTATAGTTTCCCTTGTAATACTTTTCATCCTCATCATCATCATTTGTTTCATCGTCATCTTAAAAAAGAAAAAAGTAAGTATTTCAATTAAACTATTTCATTTATTATGTAGTGTTTTTAATTGTAAACTTTTAGTAGTAATAACACACAATCCTCCAATTTACTTTACAATATTCCTTAGGACAGGAGCTGCCTATGTCATGCAATTTTATCTAATCTGTATTTTGTACTTTTTGTAATAAAAAAAAAGAGAGCTGCATACTCAGTAACGTTATCATTGAAGTACAAACGGAGTTTTTTTTTTGTTTATCTTTAAATATAAATAGCTATAAATATAAATATAATATAAACATAAATTATACGTTTAATTGATAGTCTGTACTAAAACACTCAGATCTTTTTACAATCTAAATCAGTCTTCTCAAATTCTGTATTTTAAAGTATTTTATAACTGTAGACTGGAGGGTTTTGCTGTTGAAGAAATGACAGCATACATATGTTTTATATCATGTTGCTTTTAGGTAGATTTCACTGGTATTATAAAGAAGAAGCAGAGCAGTGGGAGCTTTCCTTTCTGGAATCTTTCCTGAGGTTTGTGAACTGTCACTGACAGACACACACCTTATTGGTCTGTCAGTTTGACTGACAAGCATTGGTTAATGCCCCTGGTGGTCTGTCCGACCTATAAGGGAACATCTGCACTGACCATGCCCACAAACAAAAAACTGAAGAACGTGATATGATTAAAAAATATATATAATAAAAAGATAATTAAAATAAGAATCCCACAAAACAAAGCCATTTTAGTAATGGTTTTAAAATGTTAGAATTAGTCCCTCTTTAAGCATGGCACCTGGTTTGCTGTCCTCAAGTTGGACTGGACAGTTATACCATAAATATTCCCCACAAAATATGAAAAACATAATAAGAATAATAATTAAAGTCACAATGGATAATGAGTTTGATAGGGCAGTTTATTCATGGAGAATATTATATATATTTATGCATTGTACATATATTAGGAATGCCTATTCTATAGTTTTTAATAACATCTATGTTCTCTTACCTTTGTATTTTTTAGAAGAAAATGAGTTATTCCTTTGACTTCAAAAGCAAATCTACAGATGATACAGAAATTCCGCTAAGCAATATGAAAGAGTAGGTATGATGGCATTTTCTCACAGATATTGTTATGAGTTAGATAGTAAGTTTCCATCAATAATAGGGCTAAGAAACACATAATAATTTGCAATAAAATTTGATTAAAAACAAAATCAAACAATTGGCATGTATCTAGTTCCTGTCCTGGTGACCCTGCTCCCATTGAGTTCCTAACTATTAATTTTTGAACTAGAACTATCTCAGATAAATATGCAGTGATCAATTGGTCATTTTTGTAATACCAGGTCTATGGCATTACCCATAACAGTCATAACACAGCTTTCTAGGTGTCAAATTAGTTTGTGTGTGTGTGTGTGTGTGTGTAGGCTTTGGTAGTTGCAGAACATCATAGCATTAAAAGGGCCACTTCTCCCTAAACACTAATAAAGATCAAATCATGAAAGCACAATCTTTAGCACCAATATTTAGCTTTTTGTCATTCTCACAATTCTCCAAACTTCAACTGACATGTGAAACACAAAAATCCATCATTAATAGCCGTACTATAGAAAATCCAACTTGCCTATCTTTCCAATACCACTATAAATGCAGTTCAATGCAAGATTTTTGACTCTGTACTTTTCTGTTTTTCTTCCAGTGAATGATGTCATGAATGAAGTCATGGATGTCTGAATACATGAAACAAAGGGGGCACAGTTCATAATTTGCTGTCAAGAACAGAAAAGTCTACTATCCTTAGGTTATTATTTACAATAATCTGTTATTGGATGATACAAAGTAATTGCTCCTATACACCATTTTGATAAATATTAAACCTCATGTGCAGTATTGCACTATATATAACTGAAACTGTTATGTCAGAGGTTGACAGGAGGGTGTGCTAGTGCTAAGCTGACTGTTACTAGGACATGATATACCGTATTTGCTCGATTATAAGACGACCCTGATTATAAGACGACCCCCCCAAACTTTGGATATTCCTTTAGGAAAAAAACTACCCTATAGGAAAAAAGTTAAACTTGTATATATTCACATGTAAATTGCTTTTTTAATAAAAAATTATGATATCAAAAAATGTATTTCTAGTTTTTATTTCTTTTTATGTGCTAATGCTGCCTTTCTCTTTCCCTTGCCCCCATTTTTCTCTCTCTCCCCCCTCCCCTTGTCTGTCTCTTAACCCCCTCACTCCCCTTGTCTCTGTCTCTTAACCCCTTCCCTCCCCTTGTCTGTCTCTTAACCCCCTCACTCCCCTTGTCTCTGTCTCTTAACCCCCTCCCTCCCCTTGACTCTGTCTCTGCCCCCCTCCCTCCCCCCTGTCTCTCTGTCCCCCCTGTCTCTCTCCCTCCCTCCCCCTGTCTCTCTGCCCCCCTCCCTCCCTTCCCCTTACCTTGATCCCTGGTGGCTAGTGGGGGCAGCCGGGGGATGTCTGCACGATACTTGCAGACATCCTCCATGCTGCCCGACACGGCAGTCTATTATGACGGACAGCTGTCCGTATCGTGCAGACAACCCCCAGCTGTCCGCTTTTCCCTGGTGGCTAGTGGGGCAGCAGAGGAAGTCTGCACGACGAGCGCAGACTCCCCTGCTGCCGCCCGGCACGCTCGCCGGGACTTCTGTGACGAAAGCGGAAGTACCCGGCTTCTTCACAGAAGCCCCGGCGGTCGTGCCGGGCGGAAGCAGGGGAGTCTGCGCTCGTTGCGCAGACATCCCCTGCTGCTAGAGAGGGGGATCCAGGTCCCCTGCAGCTCTGCTGGGGACCTGGATCCATGTCTTATAATCTGACCTCAATTTGAGGTCAGATTATAATCTGACCTCGATTATAAAACGAGGGGTAGTTTTCAGATTATTTTTTTCTGAAAAAAACCTTGTCTTATAATCGAGCAAATACGGTATATGTTCACTTTATATAAAGGACAATTCTGAGGCAAAATTCCAAAAAAAGGAGCAACCAGCAGGAACATTCTGTTGGTTTCCATGGTGACTGCTGCACTTTTGGAAATTTCCCCTCGAATTGACCTTCATAAATAACTCTGAATGTGTTTCAAAAATTCACAAGTGAACCTCTGAGACCAAAACGAACCTTTCAGCCAAAATTGTACAAAATGTATATAAAGTAACAAACAAAAAAAATTATTTCTCTTTAATGTATTTCACTTGATAAAATGTACTGCAATTTTTCCTGAGACTGATTGATTAGGCTTTAGCCAACATGTTAAAAATACTGTCAAAAGAGATTTTTAAGACTGCAGCCTTAAGAGTTTTTGAACATGGCTTTTATATACTATTTGTTTTTTTTGTTATATTTCACCTAATGCAGCACAATAATGGGACAAACATGTTTACACCAAATTTTTTTAAACTTCAAATATTTGTGTACATTTTTAGGTCCAATAAACATATCATTTAAGATAATCAGTTTTTTTAATGAAAACATATGTTCTATGTATAAAATTGATTCTAGATACTATTTGTAACTCAAATAATATTGTTCTCAATCATTTAAGTAGGACATAATGGAATTTTTTTTTTTTTTATCACGTTATTCTGGAATAACGTAAGAATAATGAACAATTTAACTCAAACACCCAGCATAGAAACATAGAAACATAGAATGTGATTACCTGTGCATTTAAAACAAACACAAATATAAGACATATGCCACAGCTTTTTTGTCTCTGTTTGAATTAATTGCATATAAAAGTAAAAATAAAATTAGGTGTTTATCGCCAGCATCCATTTTGAGAATTTTACCCATGATGCAACAACTGTAGCTCCTGTGTATCACTAGTGGGCAGGACTAGGTGGCGGTGTACAACTTTTTTACCTGCCTTCCAACACAAAGAGAGGAGATTGAGATGATCAAACAGGATCATAACCCTGCCCCCTTGTGATGTAATAGTTGCATTAAACTCCTATTCAATGCAATTCTATGATCAGAATTCTGACTTATAGACTGCATTCTGTGTCCCCAGCCCCAAAATGAGATACTAGTGCTTTAAAGTCATTGGGGGCTGGCACCCAAAAACACAATATTTCACAAAACACACTTATTTAGTAAAATATTTAATAAAAAGAAGGTAGCAAGGATGGCATTAAAAGACAAGGACATGAGTGGGAAGACCAGAGGGTCAGTGCCAATATAGCTGCCACACCTCACACTGTGTGAAAAAGTGATGATGCATGTTGCAACAGAGGCAAGACGTTAAAAAAAAATCCGTTGGAATGTGGTGAAACAGAAGTGGAGCTTTTTGTCATCTGTGGAACATTAAAAAAATTGGTGCTCTGTCCAGTCTCTGTAATGGGGAATTCATACATGTCTATTCTTATTAAGCATTGTTTTTACTGTGAATGTAGAGGGAAAAAAATGATAACAATTTATAAAAATGTATCTGTACATTGTGAGGGGCAGAGGATACTAAAACAATGGGGCAGCTCTGTGAGGGCATCCTGGCACTGGGGCAACTATCTGGGAGCATTGTCAGACTGGGCAGTTCTATTGGAGCATGTCACACTGGGGAAACTCTGTGGGGCATCATAAGGTCATGGCAGTTCTGTGACGGAATCATGAGGCCGGGGAAGCTCTGTGGGGGTATTGCGACACAATTTTATTAAAATGATGATGCTATAAAATAGTGTGGTTGTAGTTTTGTTAGGTTTTGGGGACAACATTTAATCCTTGGACCCAGGCAGCACAATGATTAGCAGAATTATAAGTAAATGGCTAAAATTAGGAGAAAATGTGTTTTAAATGTGTCTGTGTTGTCGCCTGTTTATGACATCACCTGTTGCTGGAAATGCAAATGATCTGCTTTTCAAGGGGAAATTGGTAATTTGCATGTCAGCCCCAGGTGATGTCATAAACAGAAGACACAAACACATTAAAAAAAAACCTTCTTCTCCTAATTTAGGCCTTTGTTTGAAATTCAGCTAACACAATGTATAGATCATTTTTGAATATTTTTTGTTGTATAGAAGATTTACAGTATAGACAATGTTCAGGTGACAGAGTGACTGAGGAGATCATCCATTATGTGCATTGACAGGTGGCAAGCCGGTGGAGGCAGTGTGATGCTTTGGGCAAAGTTCTAATGGGAGACTTTGGGCCTATGATTAAGTGCCTCTGAGGGTGAAAAATGTGAGGCAGCTGGCAACCAGTGCCATCTCACCAGGATTATATTCATTATATTTTTGTTCATTATTTTGTAAGCAATAAAATAACTTTTTCTATTTCATGGAATTTAGCTCCTGACCTGTCTTTTTTTTGTGTACTGGAGGAGATGTGGAAGTCTCTGGTTGGTGAAGCCCTTCTGAATGTCCAAAGTGGGTACAATAAGTTGTGACTGGAGTCCCATTTTTTTTTGCTTTTGAAACCTTTGGTCCTGCCATTCATGTGGACGTTACTTTAACACATACCAGCTCCCTAAGCATTATTGCAGACCATTTTATCCTTTCATGGAAATGGTATTTGCTGATGGCATTTTCTATGCAGGATAATGTGCCCTGCCAGGAAGCAAAATGATTCTGGAGCGGTTCACAATGAGTTCAAGGTGTTGACTTGGCCTCTAAATTCCACAAATCTAAGTCCAACCGAACATAACTGGGATGTGCTGGACAAATAAGCCCGATCCATGGAGGTCCCACCTCACAACTTACAGGACTTAAATGATCTGCTGTTAACATTTGGTGCCAGATACCACAGCACACCTTCAGAGGTCCATGACTCAGTGGGTCAGCGATGTCTTGGCATCAAAAGGGGACCTACACAATGTTAGGCCGATAGTCATTATGCTTTGGCTGATCGGTGTGTATGCATATATTGGAACTTTTTGTTCGAATTAAAAAAAAGTAATTCCTGTGAGTTTTTTCTTTTCAAAAAATAAAAGACCCAGTTACTGACAAAAATATAAACTTTCTATTTCAAGGAGTAGGTATAAATGTGGCTTTGAATTTCTGTTCATTTCCTGAACACTATTTTGAATGAACAAGTTCCTTAATGTTCTTGCTCGTTTATTGGCAAAAGATTTTATCAGTGGCACTGAAGTATTTTTTTAGACTTTTGTTTCTTTGGTACAGTCATGTCCAATGTCCAATTGCGGCCCGTGTCCCAGTTTAATACGACCCTACGGGTAATTTGGCAAAATCTATCTGTTGTGGCCCCAGTCAATCGCGGCATTTGGTGTTCGTAGCTATGTGACGCAGAAGTCACGTGACATAGGTCACATGACCACCCACGGTGTATACTATTGGTGCACACAGCGGATTCTCACACTTTACATTGCGGATAGGAGGTCCTTGAGGTAAGAGCCTAAATGGCATTGTAATACTAATAAAATTTTAAAAAATGCTTTTAATTCAGCCCGGTGTGTATGTATGAGAATGGCATGGTGTAAGTGTGTTTGTGTCAGAGTGTGTGTGTATGAGGGTGGAATAGTGTAATTGTGTGTGTGTGTGTGTATGAGGGTGGAATAGTGTAATTGTGTGTGTATGTATAAGGGTGGCATAGTGTAAGTGTGTGTTAATTTGCATTTAATTTTAATGGTTCAAAGAATGTCAGGCAAAATGGTCAGCCCTCATGCATGTTCACTTCATCAAATCTGTCTCTCTTTGAAAAAAGTTTGGACCCTGCTTTAGTAGAAACACAGGTTACAAACTCAGTGCAACTTGTCAACTATAATTCCAGAATGTATCTATATAGCTACATGCTAGCTTAATGCTCAACTCTACCTTTTAGCACAGACAATGCTGATCGGACTGAATGTGTACACAGTCTCAGGGCTTTCTCAGCCAATCAGAACCAATATATAATAGAAGGGGGGGGGGGGGGGGTCTGTTTGCCTATTTTTTTAACAATACTTTTTTTATGCCACTTTTCTTTTACATCTGTTTAACTTTGGCTCTACCTTAAATGTGAAATATTTAATTACTGATTTGTAATTTGTTCTTTGTTTTAAAGACATATTACAGCAAATTACCACATTTAAAAATCTTAATTCTAAGCAGCTTTCTGGTTTAAATTTAGTTTTCTCTCGAGGTTGGTTTCTCAACGCCTTTACTTTTTTTTTTAAATTAACAGTTATGTTTTGTTTTATCCTGCGAGGCACATATGCAAATTTTATTTAGTTTTTTATTTGTCAGAAACTCCACAGATCTCTGGCTGCTCTCTTTGAAGCTTGTAAAGGGACATACGTAAAAAAAAAATATCCCTACATGTAATGATTCATTTATATAATGGAAATTCCACTTTTGTGTTCGCATAGTTTACATATATGTGGTAGTCACATCATTTTCTTTACTTACTGCCCTTTATGCAATGCCCCAGCACCCACACTGCATCCACAGGACATGCCCAGCACTTACAGGACATGACCCAGCATCCACATTGCACACCCAGGACATGTCCCCTCAATGACATTGCAAAATCAGGACATGCCACACACCACATCAATGACATTGCACACCCAGAACATACTCCTTCACCCACATTGCACACCCCGGACACAAATCATCACAAACATTTCACCCCAGGACATGCCCTAGCACCCACATATCAGACCCAGGACTTACCCCAGCAAACACATTACACACCCATGACTTTCCCAACCAACCACATTGCACACCCAAGACATGCTCCAGAAACCATATTGCACACCCAGGGCAGGTCCCATCACCACATTACACACCCAGGACATTCCTCATCACCCCCATTGCACACCAAGGACATGCCCCAGAACCCACATTACACACCCAGGACAGGTCCATCACCACATTAAACACCCAGGACATTCCCCATATGCCCACACTGCACACCCAGGACATGGAACATGCCTTATCTCTCACATTGCACACCCAGGACATACACCAGAACCTACATTGCATCCATCAGATATGCCCCAGAACCAACAGGATATCACCAGAACCCACATTGCAGACCCAGGACTTAATCAGCACCCAGGACATGCCCCAGGACCCACATTGCACTTCCAGGACTTACCTTAGAACATGCCCCAGGACCCACAGTGCACACCCGGGATATGCCCCAGCACCCACATTGCACAAGCAGAACTTGGAGTGGCCTCAGTCTGACAGAGAAAATGTAGCTGACACTCAAAGTGAGCATTGACTACAGTATCTCTCTGTCCTATCTTTCTCTGACCGAAGATCAACGTGTGTCAGTAAGAGAGAGGTATAATTTTTACAACTTAGGGTTCACAGAACACAGAATTGTCATTTCTTACATGTAATCACTGTGATTGATTTTCACATTGATCACATAAGGAAATGTAAAAAAAAATATGGTTGTTCCTGGTCTGCCTAACTCTTAAGGCAACCATGATCAACACAACCCATCCGCAACCAAGAATTTGGGGGCATGTGACATGCCCCTAGGCTTGTCAAATCCTTTATGCATGTAACGCACAGGGTCCAGATGGCATGGGACGCTGAGCACCGAGTTCAGGAGCTGCAGTGCAGGAGTGAAGACACAGGTCCTGGTTCTGGGTAACTGCACTTCCCCAGTGACTTGAGGCACGTACCAAGACCCTGTGGAGGAAACTGCTGTATACAGTATATCATGGCTAGGACTGGAGAAACCTTGCAGATATCCTGGAGCAGGCGTGAATCATAACTCAACCGGAAAGCATGATGGTGCAGGCTAGGACAGAATAAATCAAGAGACTGACCAAGCAAAGCGAAAAATAAAGCAACTGTGACAGAACAGAACTGAATAGAGAGTACAGAGCTATGAAAAGACCAGAGCAGGACAAAAGAGAAGCCAAAAATAAACAATACCAGACACAGGCTTACAGATAATAACATAGATGCAATGCAGGTCACAGACAATGCAGAGTACATATACAACACACAGAGATCTTTAGCCCTTGGCCCTGGCACCCAGAGGTCAGGGCAAAGGGCTAAAGAACACAGTGAAATATACAAAGGAACAAGCAAAAATACAGGAACTAGGTTACACCAATTAGCCAAATGATGATTTAGCTTGCCAAACATGTCAATGTACCCCACAATTAGGCAAGTCCCTAACTATAACAGAATCTAAAGATTTACATTGCACATAGAGACAGACGCAAAAAAACTTGAAGACTGCATAGACTGAAGACTGGGGACTGAAGGACAGCACAAAATGAAAACTAAACCACTGAAGAAGCGTAGAGACAAAGGTGTATACAAAGAAAACCCAGAATGGAACAACAGATAGTTAAAAAGCAGAGGACAATAGGATTCTAAGACAGGAAAGATTTAAACAGGACTCGAAGAGCTATACCATGACAGGACTATACTAAGGACTATACTGAAATACTAAGGCACGGCTGGAATATTAGACAGGGCTGGAATAGTAAGACAGGGCTGTAGACTGATAGGCAGGTACCAATCTGGGGCCAAATGGGCAGGTGCCATACTAGGGCCAACTGAGAAGGTGCCAATCTGGGTAGGTGCCGCTCTGGGGCCAACTGGGAAGGTACCGCTCTGGGGTTAACTAGGCAAGTGCCATTCTAGGGCCAACTGATTAGGTGCCATACTAGGTCAACTGGGTATGTGCCATACTAGGCCCAACTTGGCAAGTGCCCGCTCAGGCAGGTGCAACTCTGAGGCCGAAGAAGGGTAGGGTGCCACTCTGTGGCCAAACAAGGTTGCAAGGAACAGGACAGAAATACAAGCAGACATGAACGAGCATAGGAAATAAACAAAGCAAAGCAAAAAGTATACTGAAATGACTGGATACAGCTTGGACGAGCATGCACATGGGTGAATGGTTACAATGCAATTACTGGCACAGCAGTTCCAGTAATTGCTTCCCTTTTTTGAATTGTAATTTATTGCATGTGATGGCTGTGCTTGATTTTCACAGTGATCACATGAATAAATAAAAAAAATAATGGTTGATCCTGGTTCTTAAGGCAACCAGGATCAACACATCCCATCCACACCTAGGAATTTGGGGCCAAATGGATGTGGATTATGACATGCCCCTTGACTTTGTTGGGCATTCCAGGCCTTCCTCAATCCAGAGGAGAAAATGTTCCCTCCTGACAACTTGCTCAATTGCTTTGATGGTTGATTATCTTTGAGAGATAAGAAGTAACTCTGTAACTCCAATAGTACATACAGCCTATGGCTCAGATTGGGTACAATGTAAAAAAATAACATTCTTTTCTCTGACAGAAGCAAAATGTTATTTGTACGGATTAGTTTCTAATGCTCTACTGCATACTGGAGGTTGTGGATTCAGTTTTGGACTGTTCCTCTTTGAGGAAACACCTGCTCCTTACTGCTCTCAATAAGCAAAAATAACGGAAATAAAGGTCATAAAAACCAACTGCCTGAACAATAGCTTCCCATAAAGCTTGTGGTGCACATGGTATTGCCGTTTAACATCTAAATCTAAATAATCTAATTTTTACTACTCAGGGAAGATTGTAAAATGTATTACTCATTTAGTAGACACTAACAATTATGTGCATAAGTTAACTACAGCTACTTTTGACACACACTTCGAAAATAATGCACAATCACATAACTTTCTGTTAATTTCCCAAAATGTTTATTTATGGAGGCGGAAGGGCCCTTTTGAGGGATTTAAGCTTAGTCGATGATTTAACATTAGGGTTGCCACCTTTTTTTCAAAAAAAATACCAGCCATGCACTTGTCCCATAGACTTAACATGGGCCTCAAGGCAATATTTTACCTGCTGGGTGGAAACCCTTAAAGGTATGTGGAAGGCTATTCCACTCTTGAGAGATTCTGTGAGAGAAGGCACCTCAACTTATTTCCTTTTGAAGTTTGGAGCAGTTAGTAAGGTTCTGGAGGTTAATCTGGATTGGTATGTATTGTTTAATGAATTTACAGTGCTGCAGAATGTGATGGTCTTTAAACAGGATTCAGGAACAAACAATTATATCTGAAAAGATGCAGTATATATTAATAATAAAATAGAGTCTACGTGTTTATCAGATTGCACATCTCAACTACAAACGCACAGTACCAATATTACTGTGAATTCCCCTTGGCAATAAACCGCCCAGGTACTAAAAGCTTATTTCAAACCAACTATCTGTGGTGACTGACTCACTCCTAGATGCACAGAAGTTTTCATTTGCCATCACATGCAACAGTTTAGTGATTTCCTGTCTTGACTGTGCATGTGAGATAGATTTTATTTCATTCTCTAATTAATAAAGTGCAGCATGCTCTTATGAACCCCTTATGGCAGCTAATCTTCTCCCAGTCCTGTTACCTTTTAAGGAGATAGTGTAATGTATTTAATTTTTTTTGTTCTACAGTGAAACATCCAGAAGATTACAACTGATGTACACAAATTAACAGGAAATGTCATATCTCTGTACAAGATAACCCAAAATGCATGCTAAACAGACCATGTGTCATTTGGATTAGCGAATAAATGGCAAAAATAATTCAATAATAGCTGATTTTTCTTTTTTTTAAAAAGAATTCTTGAATTTTTCAGTTTACGTGCAATTTACCTGGCAGTTTAGTTTTAGTCCATTATATCTCCTAGGATCTGAGAGACCACACCAAGTTACAAGAGCAGTTTGGAGATGCATTAATCAGAATATTACAAGCAGACATTTCATTGAAATCCAATGTTTTTATTATGTGTTTTCACTTCTAAATTAGATATAGTATTCACATGTGTCCACAACACATCATGCTATTACTAGTCATCTTATCTTGCAGTAACAGACTTCATAACTGAAAACTTCAACTCTAAGCTGCAACTGCACACGACAGATAGGATCAATGTTAACTTGTTAACCCTGAGGACAACGTTTCCTATCTAAAGCTCGGTTACTTGTTGACAGGCGTCAGTGGATTATCCTCAGAGGAATGCTAACAAGAAGATTTTAAATGAAATGTAAAATGATTGAATGGTATCATGAAAAGCTGGTGTCATTACCATGATATTTACCTTAAAGCACCCACAGATCAGCAGGATGGGAACTACTGTCCAAATCTTTTTAAAACGTTGTACTAGTTACACATAAAACTAGTGTTTGTTTAAAGCAGAGCCTAAACATGCAATAACCGAAGCCTGGATAGTTCTGAATAAAAACTACGGGAGCCACATATAGTGACACTCTCGAGTGGCGCCTATAGTTTGTTATAGGGAATTCATTTTGCAAAACAGATTAATTAGTCAGAGAATTAAATTTTTTGTTGTCCATCTGGAAGTCCATTAAATCTCCACCATAACCCGTGTTGATGCCGACCCTTAGTCCCAATGACCTGAGCTTGGTTTGAAGACACATCAAAAGTAAAAGATGTAAAGCCTGAAACATGCTACATACAGATGTTATCTCTACTAGAAAATGATATCAAGCAACATAGATGATAAATATCTGAAAGTATATTTTAAAGTAGGATTGGAGCAACGGCCAGTAACGAAGGTTGCCACCTTTTCCTCTAAAAAATAACGTCCACACTCCCTCCATAGATTTTACTTTGCCCTCGATCCAATGGTTTTACCTGTTTGCCCTTACACTCAGTATCAAATGTTTTTCAAAGTGTTTAAAAAATGTAATATTAAGTTATGAACTGTGGGCACCAATTTTCTAAGTCTAAATACTTTCTTTTGTGACGAAAGCTGACTGGTGGAATCTTTGGTTTGTAATTTGTTTCGGTTTTTCTATTAACTATTATTGTGCAGAGAGATGTGCTCAAATGGTTTACCTGACTGTACAGACATGGCAGGAATCTACCACCTTCATTTTGGTGAATGCAGCTAGAAATTCTTCCAGTATTGTTGACAGTGCCTGTAAAGTGATGGTTTTTATTAAAAGGACACAATCTGTATGTGGCTTTATGCCCTAAAAATTGAATATTGAAAGCCAGTGTTGGAATGGCAGAGGTCCTTGTGCACTAGTCTATAACCCCCTAAGTGTTCTATATTGTATTTAAGAAGACATTTAAAAGAAAATCTTAATTCTTGTCAATGCGATGAACTATGAACCTGATATTAACATACCAAAACACACATTACTCAGGCCATCCCACAGCTTGCCATTTCATTTAAGTGCTTTAAGTTCAACACATTCTATCTCATATATGACCCTTGCATCAGGACACATTTGAGTAAGAAACAAATGTTTACTAAATTCTTTCTAAAGAGGGACTTGACAGCTGTTGTACTTGTTAAATAAAAAAGAGGAGAAAACTTACATTCCATTCCCATGATCATATTGAAACAAAAAAAAAAAGTTTGAACAATGGATAATGGATACAGCATAAAGACACTAGATGGCACTGTTAAACTTGTATTACTGGGAAGTTACCTCTATAACTGAGAATCACCGGAGAACGTATGCAAAAGACTATGAATTGGCAAAAGCATAATTAGGCTCCCATTCTCAATAGGGTAAATACTAAGCCATATTTAGTGAGTATATAAAACAGTCTATAATGGTCAGGGCCAGACTGGCCTTCCAGTCCTGGGGCCGCACCCCCTTTAAGGGGGAAATACACATGCAGCAGTGAGAGTGTTCTATCACTCTTGTGGCTGCTGATGTGATATAGCCACGGCATATATGACATAGACAAAAAGTACACACAGGAGCCGGTGTTCTGACGAATTACTCGAGCAAATTCTCCTGCGCAATCGCAGGAGAATTTGCTCACTGCGCATGCGCAGAAAGTTACAGCTGATAACTCAGCTGTAACTTTATGTCCACCGCGCATGCGCGAGCTAACCAACCCACATCCCGCCCCCCGCACACCCCTTCTCACCAGCTGATCGGACAGCGGCGGTACACAGCGCATGCGCGCGGCTATCAAGCCGTGTGGGAATGCGCTGTGTCCGTGGCTGGATTCAAAACAAAACGCTGGTAAGTAACACGGGGGGGGGGGACATAAGGAGGCAACAGAGAGGTAAGCACCCTGGTGAGGGCTGCCTCATCTTGATAGGAGTTGTGATCCTCCTGCTGTATTATGCTGAGAAGGGGTGTGCGGGGGGCGGGATGTGGGTTGGTTAGCTCGCGCATGCGCGGTGGACATAAAGTTACAGCTGAGTTATCAGCTGTAACTTTCTGCGCATGCGCAGTGAGCAAATTCTCCTGCGATTGCGCAGGAGAATTTGCTCGAGTAATTCGTCAGAACACCGGCACTCACAGTGAAAGTGGATTTATTGCAAGAAAAAGCAAAGTTTCAATCCAACAGAAACTTAATTGAGATAATCATGTGGTCAAAATGAAACTTTACATATACTGTGCAGTAACAAATCACACGTGCCATGGGAGGGAGCAATCACTTGCCCAATTAGTAAAAAAAAAACGTCATAAATGTACATCAAAGTTTCAAAAGTGTTAATATGTTATACAAATGTGATCAATGAGAAAAAATGCTTTCGATATACAGAACACAATAAAAATCAACAAGTTAGGTGCAAAAACAGAAGCCAACATATATACATATTTATATACAGAAACAATGATTAAAGAAACACGTCATGATTACTTGTAGTAGGGCATAATTTGTGTAAAGGAGCAGTTTAGCATAAGGAGGCCCAGTATGGATTAAAGCAGCATCCTAGAAGAAAGGAGAAACAGGGAAATGGTCAGAATATATCAAAACATAATACATTTTACATTTACAAAAAAGAAGACAAATCAAATTCTCAATTTAGGCCTTTAGGAAAGAGGTAATCAAGTTCACTGATCCTCCACGCTTCATGTATTTCTAATAAATTCTCACCACCAAGTCTTAAGCCCAAAGATTTCCCCGGTCCTAGCCAGACTATATAACTCAATAAACCCAAATAAAGGATTTCCAACGGAAATGCTGGAAGCTTCAATATTACCAATTCCGAAGCCAGGGAAGGAGCCTAATTCTGTAGCAAATTATAGACCTATATCCTTGATCAATCTTGATATTAAGATCCACTAAAAAATCTGGCCCAATAGACTAAAGGGAGTGATCATGGATCTGGTCCATCCGGACCTATCCGGATTTATTCCTGGAAGAACAGGAACCGATAATATCCGGAGAGTCTTAGGCATAATTGAGGCCATACACCAGAAGAAGTCTCCAGCAATCATCTTGGCTCTCGATGCAGAGAGGCTGGAGATTTATGTCTGAGACTCTCTGTACGTTTGGTCTGAGTGGCAAAATCTTTCATTCCATAACAGCTTTGTATTCAGATCCACAAGCAAGAATAGAGGGTCCTTCACTGGCTTCTGACCTCTTCAGCATTAAGAACGGAACCAGACAGGGCTGTCCACTGGCCCCTCTTCTGTATGCCCTGACTATCGAACCTTTTGCACAACATTTGCGTCAGGCCAAACAGATAGAGGGCATTCAGATTGGTGATCATGACCATTTAGTAACCCTATATGCGGACAATATAATCCTAACTATGTCGTCTCCAGAACAGTCGATTCCGGAGCTACTCAACTCTATAAACAAATATAGCTCAATGTCCAATTACAGCCTAAACCTGGCCAAAACGCAGACCATTTCTTTTTTTTTAACCCTAATCAATATGATCTTCTCCAAAAATTTTATAAACAAGGAAGGGACTCTGACTATATTGATTATTTGGGGTTAAAGGTACCACCGCAGATAGAGAATTTGGTAGAATTAAACTACTCCCTTCTGCATAGCGAATTACAAGAGGAGAATAAGCGCTGGGCCAGGACTGAATTATCATGGATGGGACGTATAAACATCTTAAAAGCGTATATTCTTCCAAAGCTTACCTATCTGCTTAGAGTCATCCCACTTAACGTTCCAACAGAGACTCTAAGGAAATTTGATTTATTATTCTCTAAGTTTGTCTGGGACGCAAAGAAACTGAGAATACCCTGTCAAAAGCTAAAACAAACATCTCATGATGGGGGCCTTGGTTACCCCGATATCAGAAATATATACAGAAGCTGTCAGATCGCACATATAACTGAATGGGAAAAGGCGATTTCCATTAATCCTCCCTGGTTAAATATAAAGCAATCACAAACTCATATAGTGGATTTATCTCTGATTTGCTGGATGCCACAAAAGGCATTTAAGAGATTAGAGATCACATCCAAAATAATTAAGGACCTTATGGAAACTTTATATAGAATAAAAAAATCATTAGGTATCGGTAATGCACTTTCAAAACGTGCCCCGATTCAGGTGGATCTCAGATTTGAATCTGTTATACTGGAGGGATAAAGGTATTAACTGCATTGGGGACCTATATAAAGTAGATCATTTAATCCAGTTTCCGGACCTACAGCGGATATTTAATATTGATCCAAGACAGATTTTCACTTATCTTAGAGTGAAGAGTTTCCTGGCAACTTACCCTCCCGCGGATCACCCACTATGGGATTCCCTTTTGAAAAGCCCTCCAGTAAAGAACGCAACTGCTAAGATTCTAAAACTACTGGATTCCTTTGCTTAAAGAGGCAAATCCAAGGCAACTCTTCAATGGGAGGAAGACATGGGTCAGTCATTCCCGTACCAAGTATGGTGTACAACGTGGGGGAAGACTAGGAGGGCATCCCATTGTGTGAACATCCAGGAGCAATTCTATAAGTTAGTAAATAGATGGTATCTAGTTACCACTCGGCTGGCAAAATATAATGCAGATGGGAATGACCTATGCTGGAGGTGCAATAAGCAGAAGGTTTCTCAACTCCACATATGGTGGGAGTGTAGGGACCTGGATATATATAAAAGTATATAAGTTATATAAAAAGTTAAAGTGGGTTTTGGATACGGTACTCTCCAGAAAAATAGAAGTAACTCCACACAGGGTTCTCTTCCACATTGATCTACCATGTAAAGACCGGTACGAAAAAACTTTGTGTATAAATATTCTACTGGCATTTAAAATCTGCCTCTCGAGATACTGGAGGAGGCCTGAGATACCATCCTGGTCCGAATTTAGATCCCAAGTCGACTTCCAGGCGTCCTCGGAAAATTATTTTTATAGATGCATTTCAAGGACCTTACCCAAATACGAAAGAATATGGCAAGCGTGGTCCATGATACAGGAGTAGTAAAAGATAGTAAGATAACCATGGAGGAGATCAGGTAGAGCTTTGGGCAGCCCTGGACGAATTATTAGCGAGCTCGGCCCCCCCCCCCCACCCCCCACCCCCCATCTAAGGAGTGCTGGACTGGGAACAAAAACCAGCCCTGGAAAACAATTGTATACCAACCCCACAGCATAACATATTTTTTGGTTCATAAAAGAGAAAAACATACATTTTAAAAGCACATCTAAAAAGTATTATTTATAGATAAGACTGAAATATATATACCCTACCTAGAGCAATATATACCTCCAGTATGTACACAATGTTATTTCGCACACAATATATACCCCATGCACAGGGCAGTACATAGGCCCCTGTGTGTACACTAAGTTAAATGAATTGACCTGTGCAGAGGTATCTATAATTGCAATATGTGAGACATAAACTTGTGTACATACTGGGTGGATATATTGAAGTACCTCAGCACCAAAATTGAACTCACAGGACCTGCCCCAGCATCAAGGACTTGCCCCAGCACCCAGATTGCCCTAAAATGGCTTTCTCCACACTCAGAACTTACCCCAGCAAGTTCTCCCCTTTGTTTACTGATCTTCAACAAAAGATATGTCGGTGGAAGGGTTTGAACTTGTCCTGGATGGGGAGGATGAATATATTAAATCATATATCATTCCCAAATGCTTATATTTGTTGAGAATGATCCCTGAACCTATTACAGCCACATATTGTAAACAGTTCCAAAAAACAGTGATCAATTTCCTATGGGGAAATAAGAAACCAAGGATAGCTAGCCAATGGCTGTATAAACCTGGAAATAATGGAGGTCTTGGTCTCCCAAATTTGTTTAGATATGCTGAAACCAGTATGTTACATCATGCCCACAAAATACAACTGCCTGAAATCACGTAAAGAAGGCTGGTTTTGGATAGAGCAGGAGATGGTGGGGGCTACTGCCTTTGAAAGTCTCCTTTGGTTAAGCAGAAGCAAGACCCTAAGTCTAACCTACACCTCTGGCAATACTATACTACGGGGCTTGATGGGTGGCTGGCTTACTTTCAAGAGAAAAGTAGGATTGTCGAATAAGATTGTTAAAACCACTACAGTTAGTGTTGGAATAGACCTAATTGCAGATATTCATTTTAGTGATGGCTTTAGGGAAATTAATCTGACCTTCGCTCAGTTAATGCAAGGTAAGAAGGTTAAGATAATAACTCATTTAATGGAGGAATTTGGCGTGCATGGGAAGGATGCCTTTGGAGTGTTAAGGCTCCTTCACTTTACAAGGCAGCATGTGTTTAGTCCTAAGGAGGGAACCTTGTTGAATCTCTTGGAAAGAGCATTTGAGAATAAACCCAACTCATGTAGGTTAAAGAGCTGGTACTCCTTGTTGGACAATCTTAAACCCTGTAAACCCCCAAAGGCGTGGGAGAAGTGGAACATAGAACTTGATATGGTCAGGGAAAATGAGCTTTGGGAGAAGGAGTGGAACCAAACAAAGCAAGCTACCCACTGTATTAATCTGAAGGAGTTGCAGTTCAATATGTTTTTCAGATGGTATTGGGCCCGCCCAGCTCTGAACAAATTTGATAAGTTTCAAAACTCCCAATGCTGGAGATGTCAAAGTATGGAGGGGAATAAATATGCAGAGTCCAGCACTCGATATAAAGTGAAGGTTTTATTCACACGTTTGTTGCCACAAACGTGTGAATAAAACCTTCACTTTATATCGAGTGCTGGACTCTGCATATTTATTTCATTATACAAAGATTTGGGTGGTGTCTTGGAGCCCTAGCACCGAGTACAATCTAGTGCGGATTGGAAACTATTTATTGAAAAGTATGGAGGGGAACTATGTTCACATATAGTGAGGGTGTGTGAGAGTAAGTGAAGCTTGGAGGTAGGTTTTCTTGGCTCTGTCTGCCTGTCTTCAATGCAATCTATCTACAGGGAGTGACGAATTATTAGGCAAGTTGTATTTTTGAGGATTAAATTTATTATTGAACAACAACCATGTTCTCAATGAACCCAAAAAACTCATCCATGGATTCTGTCAGTGTTTTGATCTGTTCACCATCAACATTGCGTGCAGCAGCAACCACAGCCTCCCAGACACTGTTCAGAGAGGTGTACTGTTTTCCCTCCTTGTAAATCTCACATTTGATGATGGACCACAGGTTCTCAATGGGTTTCAGATCAGGTGAACAAGGAGGCCATGTCATTAGATTTTCTTCTTTTATACCCTTTCTTGCCAGCCACTCTGTGGAGTACTTGGACGCGTGTGATGGAGTATTGTCCTGCATGAAAATCATGTTTTTCTTGAAGGATGCAGACTTCTTCCTGTACCACTGCTTGAAGAAGGTGTCTTCCAGGAACTGGCAGTAGGACTGGGAGTTGAGCTTGACTCCATCCTCAACCCGAAAAGGCCCCACAAGCTCATCTTTGATGATACCAGCCCAAACCAGTACTCCACCTCCACCTTGCTGGCGTCTGAGTCGGACTGGAGCTCTCTGCCCTTTACCAATCCAGCCACGGGCCCATCCATCTGGCCCATCAAGACTCACTCTCATTTCATCAGTCCATAAAACCTTAGAAAAATCAGTCTTGAGATATTTCTTGGCCCAGTCTTGACGTTTCAGCTTGTGTGTCTTGTTCAGTGGTGGTTGTCTTTCAGCCTTTCTTACCTTGGCCATGTCTCTGAGTAATGCACACCTTGTGCTTTTGGGCACTCCAGTGATGTTGCAGCTCTGAAATATGGCCAAACTGGTGGCAAGTGGCATAGTGGCAGCTGCACGCTTGACTTTTCTCAGTTCATGGGCAGTTATTTTGTGCCTTGGTTTTTCCACACGCTTCTTGCGACCCTGTTGACTATTTTGAATGAAACGCTTGATTGTTCGATGATCACGCTTCAGAAGCTTTGCAATTTTAAGAGTGCTGCATCCCTCTGCAAGATATCTCACTATTTTTGACTTTTCTGAGCCTGTCAAGTCCTTCTTTTGACCCATTTTGACAAAGGAAAGGAAGTTGCCTAATAATTATGCACACCTGATATAGGGTGTTGATGTCATTAGACCACACCCCTTCTCATTACAGAGATGCACATCACCTAATATGCTTAATTGGTAGTAGGCTTTCGAGCCTATACAGCTTGGAGTAAGACAACATGCATAAAGAGGATGAAGTGGTCAAAATACTAATTTGCCTAATAATTCTGCACTCCCTGTATGTGTGCAGAAAAAGCCTTGTTGCATGGCAACTTGGAGTGTCTTCAGAGGGAGGGCAAGAAGCTGGCGATCCAACTTTTTCTGGCAATGAAATTATGCATAACTAGAAATTGGAAACAAGCGGAACATATCAGGTGGGGAAATGTTAAAGACACCATGAGCCATTTTGGGGAGATATAAAGGGGATATTTTAAACTTCATAATAAAATGTCGACATACTATAAAATTTGGCAACCTTGGTGGGATCGGTTCCCCTCAGGGGCGGGTTAGAAGGAGTTTACTAGCCCCATCGGACGCTTCCGGAGTGCAGTTGAGGCATAGGGGAGTAATGGGAAAACAACTGTCTTGGAGTTTTATAGTCGGTCATAGTCTTCGGCAAGAAATATGTAATGTGATGAGTGTTTTGTATTGTTTATGTTGAGTGCTGGTGACTGCAATAGTTGATATACAAGTTCATCGAGGACCCTGATGTTCAGTTGGTGTTTTTTTGTTTTTTTTAAATATTTTTATATCTTACACACCTAGGGCTAGCTGCCATCTGGAATCACCTTAACGCCATTGTCAGAAGTAGGGGAACTAGGGGGTTAAAATAACAGCCTAGGGGCAGTCGTCTCCTGCAGAGTAATAGAGATAAGATATCACAAAGGATCATAGTTAGTTTGGGGTAAGACAGCAACAGGAATATGGAATGTTGGATTTTGGATTTTGTTTGATCACTCTGCTTTTTAACAAAGGCGTTTGTAGGTCGAGTTGGGCCTTATCACGAGGGAAGGCAATCAATAGATTTAATATTTTTATACATAACATCCCCAGTTTAGAGGTATAAGGAAGAAGTAATGAAATAATGAGCATGTAAATACTGACACAATGATGTTACAACATTAACATATTTATATGGATGATATAGCAAGACTGAGTGTCACCAAAATAAAACAAGAAAAAAAAAAAATTACCCCAGCACTCATATTGACCTCACAGGACTGACCCCAGAACTCAGATTTCTCAGCACTGAAATTGTACTCATAGGACTCGACCCAGCCTAGCACTGATATTACACCACAGGAGCGGATCCATGGTCTTTTTTTTCCGGATGGGGAACTGGTTTGGTTTTTCCTCTCCTCTATATGTGTAGTCTCTTTCTCCTCCCCCCTCGTGTGTGTAGTATCTTTCCCTGCTCATTTCTGTAGTCTCTCTCTAACATATCATTTCTGTAGTCTCTCTCTCCCTCTCATTTCTGTAGTCTCCTTTCTCCCCCTCACAGTTCAGCAGTCTCTCTCTCTCTCCCTCTCATTTCGCTAGTCTCTCCCACTCATTTCTATAGTCTCTCTCTCTCCCATCTCATTTCTGCAGTCTCCTCTCTCATGCACATTTCTGTAGTCTCCTTTCTCCCCTTCTCATTTCTGTAGTCTCTCTCTACGACTCATTTGACAATCCCATGCCATGTTTATTGATATCCTTCCATATACTTCTATAATTAACCAATTCAGTGCCAGAATGATGCTCCAAGAAACCATATGTTTATAATTACAAGCACTATGTTATGCAGCGAGTGGGATATAAATACTTGCAGAGAAAGAAATAGAGAGGCAGTTGTCACAAATAAAAACAGGTGATTTCTTAAAAAAGATAGTTCATTTCAGCTGTCAAAGAATGATTCGATTTACAGCAGTTTATTACTTGGAGTAATATGATATATGTCTGAATCTTTTTTATATCACACCATCAATGAGTAAAAATGAAAGTCTCATGTTTCAGATTTGGGTTGTGCTAGTTAACTCAATTCAGTATAGATGGATATCATGTCATTTTATTCTGCTGTACATAGCACTGCAACTCATATGTCTAGCACAAGATGAGCAAAGCTTACTAAATACATGCCCTGACCTAATATTACTTTAAATGTGTTTGATTTCCACTGGATATATGTGAACAAGTACTTTTCTCCATTGATGATGGGATAGCTGAAGTGTTGAGTAAACTGGAATTTTAAGTGCTTCTAGGGTGATCACATCATCTTTTTATTCAGGACGCTAACATTCAAGGACTGGCAACCTTTGACCCAGGAGGTAAAAACAATTGAATGGCCCGTGATGCAACTTCATCAGCCCACTCTTTATCATTAGAGATAGGACATGTAGAAGTGAAAAGTGGTGCATTCTTAGCTAATTGAGTCATGTTACAGAGCTACAGTGGATATAAAAAGTCCACACACCCCTGTTAAAATGTCAGGTTTCTGTGCTGTAAAAAAATGAGACAAAGATAAATCATTTCAGAACTTTTTCCACCTTTAATGTGACCTATAAACTGTACAACTTAATTGAAAAACAAACTGAAATCTTTTAGGTAGAGGGAAGAAAAAATATAAAAATAAAATAATGTGGTTGCATAATACTTTGTTGAAGCACCTTTTGATTTTATTACAGCATGAGTCTATCAGCATGGCACATTTTGACTTGGCAAGATTTGCCCACTCTTCTTTGCAAAAACACTCCAAATCTGTCAGATTGTGAGGGCATCTCCTGTGCACAGCCCTCTTCAGACCACCCCACAGATTTTCAATCGGATTCAGGTCTGAGCTCTGGCTGGGCCATTACAAAACTTTAATCTTCTTCTGGTGAAGCCATTCCTTTGTTGATTTGAATGTATGCTTTGGGTCGTTGGTTCCTCTTCATGTTCAGCTTTCTAGCAGAAGCCTGAAGGTTTTGTGCCAATATTGACTTGTATTTGGAACTGTTCATAATTCCCTCTATCTTAACTAAGGCCCCAGTTCCAGCTGAAGAAAAACAGCCCCAAAGCATGATGCTGCCAAAACCATGCTTCACTGTGGGTATGGTGTTCTTTTGGTGATGTGCAGTGTTGTTTTTGCGCCAAACATATGTTTTGGAATTATGACCAAAAAGTTCAACCTTGGTTTCATCAGACCATAACATCTTTTCCCACATGCTTTTGGGAGACTTCAGATGTGTTTTTGCAAAATGTAGCCTGGCTTGGATGTTTTTCTTCGTAAGAAAAGACTTTCGTCTCACCACTCTACCCCATAGCCCAGACATATGAAGAATCCGGGAGATTGTTGTCACATGTACCACACAGCCAGTGCTTGCCAGATATTCCTGCAGCTCCTTTAATGTTGCTGTAGGCCTCTTGGTAGCCTCCCAGACCAGTTTTCTTCTCGTCTTTTCATCAATTTTGGAGGGAGCTCCAGTTCTTGGTAATGTCACTGTTGTGCCATATTTTCTCCACTTGATGATGACTGTCTTCACTGTGTTCCATGGTATATCTAATGCATTGGAAATTCTTTTGTACCCTTCTCCTGACTGATACCTTTTAACAATGAGATCCCTCTGATGCTTTGGAAGCTCTCTGTGGACCATGGCTTTTGCTGTGGGATGCGACTAAGAAAATGTAAGGAAAGACCAACTAGAGCAGCTGAACTTTATTTGGGGTTAATCAGAGGCACTTTAAATGATGGCAGGTGTATTCTAACTCCCAGGGGCATCACTAGGGTTGGTGTCACCCGGTGCGGAAATTCATATTGTCACCCCCCTGGATTTCCTCCAATACAATGCCAAACAGATTCCTTAGTAATGCCAGTTAGATGGCCTATTAACTATGCCACACACAGGAGCCCCATAAATTATGCCACACACAGGAGCCCCATAAATTATACCACACACAGGAGCCCCATAAATTATGCCACACCACAGCCCCATAAATTATGCCACACCACAGCCCCTTATATTATGCCACACCAGAGTCCCATAAATTATGCCACACCAGAGCCCCACTATTTAAGCCTCACCTCTGCCCAATTAATTATGCCACACACACAGGTGCCCCATAATTATGCCACACACAGGTGCCCCATAATTATGCCACACAAAAGAGTCCCTTAATTATGCCACACAAGAGTCCCTTAATTATGCCACACATGGGGCTCGATAAATATGCCACACACAAGCGCCCCATAATTATGCACAAATGGGACCGCCATTAAATATGCAACACACAGGAGCCCCACGAGGTGACAATTGTACAATTATAGATACCAGGAATATTGTGCCACTCAGAGCCCAGTAATATTGTGCCAGTCAGATACCAGTAATGTTGTGCTATTCAGATACCAGTAATAGTGTGCCACTCAGAGCCCAGTAATATTGTGCCAGTCAGAAACCCGAATATTGTGCCATTCAGAGCCCCGTAATATTGTGCCAGTCAGATACCCGGAATATTGTGCCATTCAGAGCCCAGTAATATTGTGCCCGTCAGATACCAGTAATATTGTGCCAGTCAGATACCAGTAATATTGTGCCACTCAGAGCCCAGTAATATTGTGCCAGTCAGATACCAGGAATATTGTGTCATTCAGAGCCCAGTAATAGTGTGCCAGTCAGAGCCCAGTAATAGTGTGCCAGTCAGAGCCCAGTAATAGTATGCCAGCCAGATACCAGGAATATTGTGCCAGTCAGAGCCCAGTAATAGAGTGCCAGTCAGAGCCCAGTAATAGTGTGCCAGTCAGAGCCCAGTAATAGTGTGCAAGTCAGAGCCCAGGAATATTGTGCCATTCAGATACTAGGAATATTGTGCCAGTCAGAGCCCAGTAATAGTGTGCAAGTCAGAGCCCAGGAATATTGTGCCATTCAGATACTAGGAATATTGTGCCAGTCAGAGCCCAGGAATATTGTGCCAGTCAGAGCCCAGGAATATTGTGCCACTCAGAGCCCAGTAATAGTGTGCCCAGTAATTAACTATGCCACACACAGGAGCCCCATAAATTATGCCACACACAGGTGCCCCATAAATTATGCCACACACAGGAGCCCCATAAATTATGCCACACACAGGAGCCCCATAAATTATGCCACACCACAGCCCCATAAATTATGCCACACCACAGCCCCTTATATTATCCCACACCACAGCCCCTTATATTATCCCACACCAGAGTCCCATAAATTATGCCACACCAGAGCCCCACTATTTATGCCTCACCTCTGCCCAATTAATTAGGCCACACACACAGGTGCCCCATAATTATGCCACACACAGGTGCCCCATAATTATGCCACACAAGAGAGTCCCTTAATTATGCCACACAAGAGTCCCTTAATTATGCCACACATGGGGCTCGATAAATATGCCACACACAAGTGCCCCATAATTATGCACACATGGGACCGCCATTAATTATGCAACACACAGGAGCCCCACGAGGTGACAATTGTACAATTATAGATACCAGGAATATTGTGCCACTCAGAGCCCAGTAATATTGTGCCAGTCAGATACCAGTAATATTGTGCCTTTCAGATACCAGTAATAGTGTGCCACTCAGAGCCCAGTAATATTGTGCCGGTCAGATACCCGAATATTGTGCCATTCAGAGCCCAGTAATATTGTGCCAGTCAGATACCCGGAATATTGTGCCATTCAGAGCCCAGTAATATTGTGCCCGTCAGATACCAGTAATATTGTGCCAGTCAGATACCAGTAATATTGTGCCACTCAGAGCCCAGTAATATTGTGCCAGTCAGATACCAGGAATATTGTGTCATTCGGAGCCCAGTAATAGTGTGCCAGTCAGAGCCCAGTAAAAGTGTGCCAGTCAGAGCCCAGTAATAGTATGCCAGCCAGATACCAGGAATATTGTGCCAGTCAGAGCCCAGTAATAGAGTGCCAGTCAGAGCCCAGTAATAGTGTGCCAGTCAGAGCCCAGTAATAGTGTGTCAGTCAGAGCCCAGTAATAGTGTGCAAGTCAGAGCCCAGGAATATTGTGCCATTCAGATACCAGGAATATTGTGCCAGTCAGAGCCAAGTAATAGTATGCCAGTCAGAACCCAGTAATTTTGTGCCACTCAGATACCAGTAATATTGTGCCAGTCAGAGGCCAGGAATATTGTGCCAGTCAGATACCATAAATATTGTGCCAGTCAGAGCCCAGGAATATTGTGCCAGTCAGAGCCCAGGAATATTGTGCCACTCAGAGCCCAGTAATAGTGTGCCAGTCAGAGCCCAGGAATATTGTGCCAGTCAGAGCCCAGGAATATTGTGCCAGTCAGAGGCCAGGAATATTGTGCCAGTCAGATACCATAAATATTGTGCCAGTCAGAGCCCAGGAATATTGTGCCAGTCAGAGCCCAGGAATATTGTGCCAGTCAGAGCCCAGTAATAGTGTGCCAGTCATAACCCAGGAATATTGTGCCAGTCAGTGCCCAGTAATAGTGTGCCAGTCAGAGCCCAGTAATATTGTGCCAGTCAGTGCCCCATAATAGTGTGCCAGTCAGTGCCCAGTAATAGTGTGCCAGTCAGAGCCCAGTAATATTGTGCCAGTCAGTGCCCAGTAATAGTGTGCCAGTCAGAACCCAGTTATAGTGTGCCAGTCAGAGCCCAGTAATATTGTGCCAGCCAGTGCCCAGTAATAGTGTGCCAGTCAGAACCCAGTAATAGTGTGCCAGTCAGAACCCAGTAATATTTTGCCAGTCAGTGCCCAGTAATATTGTGCCAGTCAGTGCCCAGTAATAGTGTGCCAGTCAGTGCCCAGTAATATTGTGCCAGTCAGTGCCCAGTAATAGTGTGCCAGTCAGAACCCAGTAATAGTGTGCCAGTCAGAACACAGTAATATTTTTCCAGTCAGTGCCCAGTAATATTGTGCCAGTCAGTGCCCAGTTATAGTGTGCCAGTCAGAGCCCAGTAATATTGTGCCAGTCAGTGCCCAGTAATAGTGTGCCAGTCAGTGCCCAGTAATATTGTGTCAGTCAGTGCCCAGTTATAGTATGCCAGTCAGAGCCCAGTAATAGTGTGCCAGTCAGAGCCCAGTAATAGTGTGCCAGTCAGTGCCCAGTAATATTGTGCCAGTCAGAGCCCAGGAATATTGTGCCAGTCAGAACCCAGTAATAGTGTGCCAGTCAGAGCCCAGTAATATTGTGCCAGTCAGTGCCCAGTATTAGTGTGCCAGTCAGAGCCCAGTAATAGTGTGCCAGTCAGAGCCCAGTAGTGTGCCAGTCAGAGCCCAGTAATATTGTGCCAGTCAGTGCCCAGTAATAGTGTGCCAGTCAGAGCCCAGTAGTGTACCAGCCAGTGCCCAGTAATAGTGTGCCACTCAGAGCTCAGTAATATTGAGCCAGTCAGAGCCCAGTAATATTGTGCCAGTCAGAACCCAGTAATAGTGTGCCAGTCAGAGCCCAGTAGTGTACCAGTTAGAGCCCAGTAATAGTGTGCCAGTCAGAGCCCAGTAGTGTACCAGTCAGTGCCCAGTAATAGTGTTCCAGTCAGTGCCCAGTAATAGTGTACCAGTCAGTGCCCAGTAATAGCGTGCCACTTAGTGCCCAGTAATAATGTGCCAGTCAGTGCCCAGTAATAGTGTGCCATGCCAGTGCTCGTTTTAAACCACCCTCCTCCCCCCCCTTCCCCATCACTTACCTAATGGCTGATCCGTGTAGCCGGACGGACGCCTCCTCCGTGCAGTCTTCCCTCCTGCACAGAGGAGGGAAAGACAGTCGCCGGATGTGACGTATCGTCACATCCGGTTGCTTTGATTTTTTTTTTTTTAATTCGGCGGCCGCGTCCAGGTGATGCCGCCTCCAGGAAAAGAAAAAAAAATGGTAAGTAGCGCGGTGCAGGGGGGGGGGGTGCCGGCAGCACGGGTGTCACCCCCGCTGGAGGTGTCACCCGGTGCGGTCCGCACCCCCCGCCCCCCCTCGGGACGCCACTGCTGACTCCTATTTAACATGATTTGGAATGTGATTGCTTAATTCTGAACACAGCTACATCCCCAGTTATAAGAGGGTGTGCACACTGATGCAACCACATTATTTTATTTTTATATTTTTTCTTCCCTCTATCTAAAAGATTTCAGTTTGTTTTTCAATTGAGTTTTACAGTTTATAGGTCACATTAAAGGTGGAAAAAGTTCTGAAATGATTTATCTTTGTCTCATTTTTTTTACAGCACAGAAACCTGACATTTTAAAAGGGGTGTGTAGACTTTTTATATCCACTGTACCTTGGGGACCATTGCTACCCTGCCCTCTGCCAGCCCATAGAAACCAATAAAAATATGGTGTTGTGATTAGTCAACAGTCTGCAGTCTTCATTTTACTCAGGGTAGCCCTTTTATTATGTGTACTCTATTTCTCTCAAACACACTTTCCGAATCGCTGTGGTTTTCTTGCAATTAACCTTAATTCCTCCTGCTTCATATGTGCAGGATGTATTCCTATAGAATCTATTCCTTAATTAGTTAACTGGTTCCTGGTGGACATTGTAACGGACCATCTACCGGACGTAGAAGACCCTCTGCCTGTTGTGTGAAATCACCTCCTTATCCCCCGATTAAAGGTCAGCATTCACCCAACAAGTCTTTCTGGATCCTTGCTCTTTGTACCCAAATAGCAGACAGGAGACCACTAGCAGTTAGGTACAGTAAGAATGAACAACTTCTTTATTTGTGTAACAACACAGACTTATAAAACAACATAAACTTGACATCACAGACATTAGTATACAATAGGGGGATGGAACTAAACATAGTTCTCCAACTAACTGGGGCTAGGAATACATTAGACTTTCAGACTGCAAACCAAATAGGAATTACCATACGGTGAGTAGATACACAATAAGACACATAATGTACACAACATCATCATTGGAGTAAACTATCAATTCTAGTCACTGACACATTATAACCCTCCAGAGTGGTCTAGTCACAGAATTAAACATTACACATAAACCAATATACTAACAGAATATAACTAACTAAGAATATTAACTTATAGAGTTATGCCCCATAAGCCAGGGCCCATAATCTACAGGGAGGAGTCTGGCCCTCTGGCCCCTCCAAGAACCCCAGTCAGACAGGCAGACAGAATTCACTTTGTGACAGACATACTTTCATTTTGCAAGGGAGCAGGTAAACGTTATATGTGTGCAGTTGATCTGGCAACCCAGCTTTACACAGATGGAGATAAACAGCAGGTCTGTTCGCTATAGAGGCTCATATTCAATACATGCATGCAAGTATAGTTTTCCTTTTGGATACTATTCATTTTAAATCTTTGAAACACTTTAAATTGTTCGGGGATTGATTTTTCTCCCAGGATCCAGTCAAACGCTCAGTACACGTTGAATGGGTCAGGTAGAAATCACTAACTTGATATTTGTGGATAGAAATGTTCAGAAAGCAGATAGTGAAACTTTAATGAGTACACAAATGTTTAATACATTTTTTACTACTTACATGTAACTTTAAAATGGATAAAAAATGTGGGTCATTTTTAAATCATAAAATTCTCTTCACTAAAATTCAACAACATCCTTTCACTATTCACAAAAAATATTAAAATTCCGTCTCCACGGCCCTCAACAAAGTCCAGCTCAAAATCTCATCTAAAATTGCCCTTCATGAAAAGTGCTCATGCACCATATTTTTATTAACGGGGCTGGGAGATGCCCAAATGGCTTCCAGCCCATCCCCCCATCCCACATATTAATGGGGATAGGGACTGGCCCAGAGTCCTATACCCATTTACCGCATCTCCCGGGCCTGACACAAAAGCTCCCAGACCAATAAAAACATTAATTAATTAAAATTAAAGCCTACCTATGTCCCTACAGGTAGGGGGGATGATTCAATTAAAATTAACCCCCCCCCCCCCCAAAGAAAAAAAAATTCCACCTTCTGAGTTTTGAAAAACCAGCCAATAGTAGGGCTCAGGACATGGAGGCTTCTGAAGTTAGAGGTAGGCTTTCACTTTAATTTTATTTACTTATTTTTTTTATTGGGTCTGGGAGCCTTTGGGCCAGGAACTTATAGAGGAAGTCAATGAAGCTAGGGGCTGTTGGACAGTTCCTAGCCTCTTTAATATTAAGGGGGATGGGAGCATTTTGGGTCGCTCCCAGCCCCATTAATAATAGAGGGGTACAGGACCACTTGCATTAGGCAGCTCCCGGACCTTATAGGGAGCCAACAAGACTAGAGTGACTAGAGGTGACCAGGAATAATTTAATTATGCACCATTGTGCTAGGATAATTGTGGCAGGTGGTAAACGTGAACAGAATATGAAGTTAAAATATTTTTCACCTCATTGCTATGTTCCAGCTGTGAGTTTTTATCCTATTTTAAGTATGATAGATTTAGATATTATGAAAGTGTTATTTCCATGTGTTGATGGTTCGTGTTACAAATGTTAGTTTTGTTTCATTGTGTTTTGACCTAAATAAACACTCTTGGAATTCTAGCTCTGTGTCATGTTATTATTTGATCATTTGATAGTAGATGGTGTCCTTAGACATGTCTGAACACCTGCGTTGTAAGCGTTTCTATAAATCACAACTTCTGCCCCCAGTGAATCAGGACTCCGGGAGACAGACCATGCGAGGTCGAGTGTCAATGCGCATGAACTGTAACTCAAATTGGTGATGCTACTGCCAATGCGCAATATGCATCCTCCGGCATCCCAGAATAAGTAACTGATTATTTAATTGTGTATACAAATGCAAAAATCAAAGTATTCCAAATGAAAACTATGGTTACAATGTGCACATCAGCTGGGTTCCCATGTGTGTCCAGGGTTAACCAATTAATTAATTATGGAGAGATCCAAGTAGAGGAACGACCTTGATCAATTAATTGTTTTCCTTCTGAACCCATATAAAATATACATTATGCAGAGCAGCATGTAAGGTATGTGTCCCTTAACAGGGCTGAACCTAGGGTCACTTGCACCTTGGATCATCATTTTGTTGGTGCCTTTGGGTGGTTGTGGCTATATTGTTTACTCTTCCCATTCTAACTACTCCACTACTCCAATAATCACTTTTAACTTTGCCACTTTGCAACCCACAGCACAGGTCATGAGTCACTCTTCCTCCAACAGCACTTGGCACAGCATTACAGAGCTCACCCCAGTATGCATATTTCACTCAGAGGACTTGCCCTAGCACCCAGGACTTACCCCAGCATACTGATTGCACTCACAGGATTTACCCTAGCACAGAGGTAGCACCCACAGGACTTTCCACAGCACCCAAGAATTATCCAAGCATGCACATTGCAATCTGGACTTGCCCAAACACCCAGAAATTATCCCAGCAGCAGATTGCACTCTGGAATTTCCCCAACACCAAGGTCTTATCCCAGCAACAGATTTCACTCTCTACTTGCTCCAACACCCAGGACTTAGCCCATCACATATATGTCACCCAGAAACTGTGCTGGAGGGAAAAGGTGCCTGATATGCGGATGTCATATCCAGCGGGGAAGGCAACATCCTCTTGTGGCCAAATTTGTTAAATCAGACACAGCTGCGGACGAATCTGTTAAAACGGTTGCATCCCACAGAAATCCCAGGGCAGGCGGCCTGCCAAGAATTTTCCAAGTATCCCGGTAGGCCAGTCTGGCCCTGACACATGTGCATAAACGGAAAAACAAAAGTGATCTGTGCAAATAAACAAAGTGCCCTAGAAAAGTATAAATAACAGTGATGGTACTTTTGGTATCACACACAAAACGCAGCCCTCCGAAGCACTCTCCAAATACCCAAACACAATATATAACAGAAAAAGCAGAATGGCGCAAGAAGGTGGACACCTTAATCACAAGGTAATGGTGCAATATTATAAAACACCAATAGTTTCAACGCAGATGGTGAGGAGTACACTCACAAAACGTTTTGTAGGATTTCCTTAAAATATCATGCTTTAATCGCAATAAATATTACCTGAAAAATATAAAATAACAAAATAACATGTGCAGGACCAGACTGATAATACACAATGATGGCCCCTGCTAAAACAAACTTACAAGAGAAAATGATCAGAAATACAAACAACCAGTGCTGAAATCGGAAGCATAACCTGGATGTGGCAAGAGGCTGGATCAGGGAGAAGAACTGCAGCTGCTAAAGTCTCTATCTCTACGCGTTTCGCCGGAACTCCGATCACGGCTTCCTCAGGAGAAGACTAAAAATCTGTATCGGAGAAGCGCTGTTTTTAAATGGTAGAGCGTCGCTCTTTCTCTGACGTATTTCGGGTGTGACGTGTTTTTCAATGCGGCAAGCGTCTGTTCCCATGGTGACGCTCGAGTCACGCCTTCATATTGAAGCAACTTTAATGTCCATACACAAATGGATAGAATGAAATGAGCGTCTCTTACTTTATAAAACTCAGGTGATTCATTTAGATCTTAATATTCACAATACAACAAGATAGCTTTGTAACATTTTACAACATCGGGATGCACATATCGACTGTACTGAATAAATGAATATTCATAACAATCAAATGAACAGCGTTTCTCCAACATAATGTTATACATATATATTTCTAAAAAATCTCCAAATATACAGACTTAAATAGTAGGAAAAAATGTTAAAAAAGTTTTATCATATAATATAAAAAGAAACTGAAACGAGAAAAAATTGGATTAAACGTATATACAAGAATAATATACATTATATTATCGTAAAGGAATTAATATAATCATTCTTCGACAATAAGAAAAACCAATTCGGTATTATTCAGCTGAGACAGGGGGAAGGCTGAAGTAGAAGATACTCCCACCTAACTATTCATAATATCTTACTGTTTGGATATAGGAAAAAAACCCACTCTCAATAGAATGAGCTATAAGGATAGTAGTACAAACTCTAATATAAATAAAATTAAAATAAGGGTATAGATAACTAGAATCAATCATAAAATGACATAATGTCAAGATCAACATTCAGTCCTTTCCCTCCCATTGTTTTCAGCTCATAAATCCACTTGGTTTCTCTTTGGGAAAGGGACTGTGCAATATTTCCCCCTCTCCAGTGTGGAACAACTTTGTCGATGCCAATACACAGAATTTTCTCATGTTTCTCATGTGCATAAACACACACAGTCACATGTGCCTGAACACACACATTCACACATGCATGCCCACACAATCACACATGCACACACAGTGACGCACACAGCCACATATGCAGACACACACACAGAGTAAAACATGCATGTACACACATGTTGTTGTATACAGTCACATATGCACATGCACACAATCCCATATAGTGGCAAACACAAAGTCACACATGCATGTTCACACATAGTGGCATGCATACACAGTCAAACAGGAACACACAGCGGCCCACAGAGTCACACATGCACACACAAAGTGTGGCGTACACACAGTCACACATGCATGCAGACACAGTGACACACATTGTGACACACACACAGTCACATATGCGCATGCACACATCCCCATATAGTGGCAAACACAAAGTCACATATGCATGTTCACACATAGTGGCATGCATACACAGTCAAACATGAACACACAGCGGCACACACAGTCCCACATGCACACACAAAATGTGGCGTACACACAGTCACACATGCATGTACACAGTCACATGTGCAGGTACATATATAGAAGCACAGTCATACATAGATACACACACAGTCACACATGCACACACATAGTGAGGTTTATCACCTGAAAAATAGATACTGTAAGTGCATCAAATAAAAGCATCTAAAATCCAAATAGAACTTGCAATCAAAAAAGTTGAAAGGCCTTGGTTATAACTGTAATATATAGGCACTTCCCACTTTTAAAAAAGTTTATTTGCACCTTAAGGTTAACATTACAGATATGAAAACTATTTTAGCTAAAATGCAAGCATGCAAGAAACTGGCAGCCGTGAGAAACCATTTAATAAGCAGGATTGTATGCTACTAAATGTACTTTTCTTGTTTCTCGGTGATGTCTAACTCATTTAGGGAGTGGGCCTTAAACATAATTATGCAGAAGCCGAATGCTGGGATAAAGTTTGCTGTCTCTAACCATGGAGACCAATGGAATGCTCTTGCTCCAAATTTTACATTTTGCCCCAGATTTGAACATTATGTTATATTTCAGAACATGTCCCTTGTATAAATACTGGTCTAATAATGTATCTACAGCCAACCAGGGTGTGTAACATCACCATCAATACATTTGCACAAGGCTTATCTTTACCATTGGATGTAACCATACCTTGGACTGAAACATAATATGCATGAAAGCTTCAGGGGAGTGAACATCCCAAGACTGCACATCAGACTATAGATAATGGAATGCTCTTACTTCTTTACTACAAGAGGTGACACTGAACCAGAGTGCTAAATATGAAAGGTCTGCAGCTTCAAACAAGAATACATGCCAAGCTTAACACAGTTGCGGTTTAAACAGATTCACATTCCAGATGATTATTATTTGGATAATTACATGCTTATAAATAAATAAAATAACGTAAAAAAAAAAGAAAAACTTAGGATGGCACCCCTGCCACACGTAGGAACAAGACAGTTGCTGTGGACTACTATTCCTATAATGCTCACACAAGTAGTGAGTTAGCTGAGGCATATATGATTTACAGTGCACAGCAGCTGGCCTGCCTGTAGTTTCCTATCCCTAGAAAGAGTAGGGTTTTTTGGCACATGAACTCACCATGGATCCCTGATGACTGCAGGCCAAACAAGTGCAGAAGAGTCCTACTGAGTGGATATATCTGCCCTACAGAGCCACTGGGCTGGACTACCCTGTCTCTTTTTGCAGCTTTGAGCGCAATTCCAGGTAGCAGCAACTGATCACCAAGTGCAGAGACAGGGCAAAAAGGAGCAGGAATCAAGCAACAGGATTTCAAATGACACCCAGGGCTCCAAGGTTATTTAAGTTGTTTAAGAGTACGAGGGGCTGAGTATGAAGACTTCACCCCTAGCACTGTGCTCATTGCGCTCCTGACACTGAGAGTGGCAGCCATGCACCCACCACAGGGCTGCTCTGTCCCTCAAACAAATGGCCAATCATACAGCTGTATGCATGGATGCAGATAGTATGTGGAGTAAAAAGGTAAGATCTATTCGTATTAATAGCAAAAACACCTTAGCCATTTAGGAAGTGTAGCTGAGAGGGGTGGTAATACGCATGCATGCATGCAGATAGTGTGGTGTAAATGTAAGATTTATTCAGATTAATATCAAGAAAACCATAGCCATTCAGGAAGTGTGGCTGAGAGGGGTGGTAATACAGCTGTATGCATGCATGCAGATAGTATGTGGTGTAAATGTAAGATTTATTCAGATTAATATCAAGAAAACCTTAATCATTCAGGAAGTGTAGATGAGAGGAATGGGAGCTTAGAGTATAAGTAACTAAACAGTAGAGTTTGGTTTTCTTGAAGAGATCCTTTAAATCAGCAGAAACACGCTGGGACAAGACTCCAGATCCACCTTGTTTGAGCACACTTAAGGTGGCCCTTCTTATCTGCATCATGGATTTACAATATACGTGATCTGAGAAGTGATATGGACCTGGAATGTTGTGTTTTGAACACCAGTATGTTTGTTGTATCTCCCATTATCTCCAAATATGTTAAGTGTACAGGTTTTTTTTCCCACCACTTTGACTACTGTTAAAGGTATTTAATAAGATTTTTATTTATTGCAGTCCCCTCAGGAATTTGAGGGTTAATTTACTACACTCCATGGTTCTAATCTATGAGTCTTTCTTATCCTGGGAGACCCTTAACCTGGAGTATATAAGGAGTAAGTATTATTCAAATCAGGGTGTGTTCATGTCAGTTCAAATAAGATAGTTCAAGGTCTCTGTCAGGCCCAAACACAGAAATGTAGGAATATTTCTGTCGGGCCTGCGGGACTGGGGAGCGTAGAGCATGGTGAGTGCCAGCGCCCCTGAGGACCAGAGGAGTAAGGAAAGTCCAATGGACAAATAAACTGTCCAGTGAGGTAATTCAGAGTAAGAATGGTCAGGCAAGCAGGGTCAGGGTTGGAGAGATCAGGAAAGTCCAAAAACGAGCCGATGGTCAAAATCAGAAAGTCAATCACAGGATACACAGCAACACAGGAACTAGGGAAATAAGCAGGGAACTCCAGGCTTAGCAGCTCAATAATAAAGCAAGGATTGAACAGTGTGAGGGGTTTTTATTTGGTTTGCCATTACCAGCTCCTCCCCTCAGCTCCAGGGGTTTACTCCCACCTTCACAGGATTCTATGGGACCTGGCAGAGAGGTTTCCACCTCTGTCCCTACCTCCCCCACATCCTCCAATACGGAAACAACTTCAGATGTCAAGACACGCCCCGCCCATTACTCGAGGCCAGGGATACAGCCTACTACGAGATGGAGCTCCAGCACGGCAGGATGCAGTGGTAACGGGGGCCCCTGTGGAAGGTGAGTGTCTCCTGGAGGAAGGGTGAGGGAGACTGGCATCCTGACAATGGCACAGTAGCCTTCACCAGCGGGCGTTGGTTGAAGAACCTCCACATCCCTTATTTATGCCAATGAGAGGAGCAGGACCACCCTGGAATACTACTCCAGTTTAGTAGAAGATGAGTTCCTAAGTTTGTGTTCAGCATGTCAAAGCCTTTGGTGTATGTGAGCTCTCAAAGGATGTTCCTCCAGTGGAGACTCTGTCCTGTGAAGAACCTGGCATTACATTACATTAACATTAAATTGTTTACATAGTGCCAACAATTTATGTAGTACTAGCTAAGAGCAGCATACTAAAGAGAACAGACTGACACATGAGACAGAGAGCCCTACCTGCAAGAAGTGGGGGACATGAGACACCTAAAGGAATGAAGAGGTCAAAGGGAAGGTGGTTGCAATCGTTGGAGCTAGGTGGGTTTGGACAGAGATGGATTATGTGTGTTCTACTTGGATGATTTGTAAGCAGTGTGTGGCAGTGATAGCTAGGTGGCATCAGTTAGAGGTTCATTAACAGGTATTCTAGTGGGATGAGTAGTAATCTTCCTTAAATAAGCACTTTTTGAAGATTTTAAAGAGACTTTTTGAAGTTTGAGAAAGAGGGAGAGAGCTGAATACTCTGCAGAAGGGAGATCCAGATAGAGGAGGGAGCTCGGGCAAAATCTTGCAGGTGCAAGTGGGAAGAGGTGATGTAGTTGGAGGAGAGAATAATTCCATTTGAGGAGTTACAGGCAGGGCCGGCACTACCGTAAGGCAGCACAGGCGGCTGCCTTAGGGCGCCCCAAGAGGGGGGGATGGGGGCGGAAAAATCGCCCACGCCCCCAGGCCCGTTTACTTACCTCCTTCCTTGCTGCTGTGCAGGTCTGTGAGGGAAGCGTTGTGCGCTCCCCTCCTGTAGCGCAGATTTTTTTTTTTTAACAAACTTTATTGATCCGGGCGGCTGGAGGGGAGCGCACAATGCTTCCCTCACAGCCATTAGACCTGCACCGGGAGACAGCAGCAAGGAGGTAAGTACTGGCTGGGGAAGGGGGAGGAGGGTGGCATAATGAGCATACTGAGTGGCATTATCCTGGCATATTGAGGGTCAAAATCCTGGCTTATTAAATGGCAATATCCTGGCATATTAAGTGGCTATACCCTGGCATATTAATTGGCAATATCCTGGCATATTAAGTGGCTATAGCCTGGCTTATTAATTGGCAATATCCTGGCATATTAAATGGCAATATCCTGGCATATTAAGTGTCAATACCCTGGCATATTAATTGGCATTATCCTGGCATATTAATTGGCAATATCCTGGCATATTAAGTGGCTATATCCTGGCATATTAAATTGAAATATCCTGGCATATTAAGTGGCAATAGAGTGGCAAAATCCTGGCAAATTGAGTGGTAAAATCCTGACATATTGAGGGGCAAAATCCTGACATATTGAGGGGCAAAATATTGGCATATTAAATGGCATATTGAGTGGCTAAATACTGGCATATTGAGTGGCAAAATAGTATGTCTCAGGTTATGTGTGTCACTGTGTGTGTGTAAGTGGTAAGGGTGTGTGTAAGTGTGTCACTTTCTGTGTAAGGGTGTGTGTAAGTGTGTCACTGTGTCAGTGTAAGGGTGTCTGTGTAAGGCTGTAAGTGTGTCACTGTGTCTGTGTAAGGATGTGTGTGTGTGTAAGTGTGTCACTGTGTCTGTGTAAGGGTGTGTGTGTAAGTCGTAAGTGTGTCTCTGTGTGTGACTGCAAGGGTGTCTCTGTGTTTAATGGTTTCAATATGTGTTAGGGTGTCAATGTGTGACAAATTTGGAGCATGCGAGTTGAATATTTAGATGTATTTATTATCCTCACTATACATTATACTTTTATATATATAAAATGTATGGAGGGTTGGTGGTGTGGGAGGTGTGGCGGGTCAGAGGAGGGGCACCTCTGTGTTTCAAAGAGGCAAAATTGGGCTCCACACAGTTTCTTAAAGTGTAGAAGGTGATACCCTTGGATTGTAACACCCAAAACCATGTAGATATATAAATAAGTAAATGGGAACACCAGAATTTAAACAAAAGTCGCTCTAAGTTATTATTTAATCATATTGTTAATTGCTCATGACATTGCTTATTTTTATTTTTATCTTTTGTATTGTCCCACACAACTTCTGTGCATTTTCTGGTCAATGACAACAACATAAATTCTAACTCTGTCCTGATTTGCTGGGGAAAAAAAGAAGTCAATAAGAACAAGTTGTAAATGTCTCTTACATTTTTTTTTTTTGTAAATGTCTCTTACATTTTGTCTCTTACATGTACTGTAACAGACAAGCTCCAAAATGCCTCTATGCATATGAGAATGTATCTCAGTTAGCTTTTCTGTGTTAAATACAGTTAGTAAGCCTGGAGCAAGAACGTGGCATCTTCATTAATATATAACCAACATAAAAATACATATGATGGATGTATTTGCTATATATTGTTTTTATAATCAGTGTTCTTCTGCATTTTCTGTACACATATACTTGAATGCATTTATTTGTATTCTCTATTACAACAAGCTAAGCTTTTAAATATAATTGACTAAACATTAGATCTAGGCTTTAATCCCCCGTTGATCACCTTACGGTATGTGAAAGCATGACCTTGTTTAATCTTTAGAATGCTGTTGTGATGCGTGATCCATTGCAAGGTTAATTATAATGCACTTTCCTCTCTGATCACCTCTACCTCCTTAGTAAAAATGAGCATTGCCTGGGGCAGATCTGTAATACAGATAATAGCTGTTTTTGAGTGGGACAGGGGAGGACTTTTCCCACTTACGGAAATTGAAGGTTTCACAAGGCAGCTGTGGTGACACAAGGGTAAACTAGAAATCCAGGTGTACACCAGACGTTCTTATTAAATTAAAAAGCACATATAATGTATATAAAGAAAGAGTCACAGTCATCTTTCTTATCTCTATTTAAAGTCCTTACTTTAGGAGTAGCCCACACTATAATTTCAGACGCACCATCTGCTTTCAGATGTATCTTCATGACTCAAGAGAGTTTACTCCACAGACCTGAAATTGCAATTGTCTTATAATTAGCAAGTTAAAGTACCAGACACATTTCCCAGAAAATAAATACCTACCAGGAAGAGAATACATTGCTGATTGGCGCTTGTGAAAATGTAGCCTGCATAATAATACAGATTTGAAGGCAGGTTAGATGTATATATTTTCTATAACTGATATTTACAGGGGACATCTTGAACACAGACTAATGATCATCAGCAGAATTTTTCCTGAGTAGGACAAAATGCTACCCCGCCCATTGTTGCCCTTTTTAACATCCCTTTTACCTACCTTTCTAGGCTCAGGAGGTTTGTCAGTGGTCTATACCAGCACAGACTTTATCCTCTGCCCTTTCATGATCCACACACCTGAATGAGGCAGAGCATCAGGGTGTTTGCATGCTGCAACAGCAGTGTTATTGGCTAAATAGTGTATCCAACAACAAAAACTGCATTACTCACTGTTAAGTTGGCATGAAGTGTATAGAGGTTTTGGTTTATCATTTTTTCAAACCATAATTAAGCTCAACCATCATGTCACTGCACCTTAACTTTGTATCTAGCGGGGATCTATAATTAAAGGGACACTACCACTTACATAAGATGTAACTAGATAAAATGTTCATTTAATACAAACACATATATAAATCATATGCCACTGTTTTTTTTTTTATATGACTGAATTAATTGCATATAAAGGGAAAAATAAAATGAATTGTTTATCTTCAGCATCCATTTTGAGAATAATTCCCATGATACAACATCATCCAAAATCTTCCAGCCAGTCTCACGTTACAACTGTTGCCCAAGCCTGCATGATGATGTCATAAGATACTCCCCTGCTTTTTTACTGGCTCCTGCAAATCATATAGGGCAGGACTAAGTGAGTTTGTATAACTTTTTTTTACCTTCCAACACAAAGAGAGGAGATTAACCTTATCAAACAGGATCATAACTCCACCCCATTAGCAACCGCCAGCATTAGTGACCTTATCACAAGTTAACTTGTCATGCAGTCTAGCCGGAGCGCACCGCCAGCACATCTCGCACCCAAGGAAAAGTTCCTGGACCCTATTGGCGGGTTTCCGACCATGTGATTGAGTGATCACCGCGATAACATGCAAATTAGATGGCAAAGTCAATGTGTTCACACATTGACTTTGCCCCTAATTAATTCTCTGTGCTTCAGGTTCTTACAGTGAAGCACAAATAGTGACCTGCAAGTAAAAAATAAATAAATAAAGAACATCCTGTAAAAAAAATAATTAAAAAAGTTAACCCTTTCCTTGCTGATCACAATTTGTAACTGTAATCAGTTTCCTCCTTACTTTATGGCCCTCATTTTTTTTAAAAAATTCTTACAAATGTTTTTATTTTTGCATTTTTAAAGTTTCTTTTAATAAATACATTTTATTGTAATATATTAATTTAACTACAGTTAATGCCCATTCTGTGATTCTTACGGCTCTGACATCGCACTGGTCACAGTTTTTTTTTCTGGGGTTTTTTGTTGGGGGGGGTTGGGAACCTATATTTTTATTTTTTATTAGTTAGTTAATTAGTTGGGATAAGTGGGTTAGTGTTGTACTAGTTGTGTAGATTATTATTGGGAAAATAATGCATGATCCCCTTTTATATGTTTTTTTTAATTCTAAATTATTTTTATGTAACGAAAGCTCTAACGGTCCTTTAAAAAACAACATATAATTTAAAAATGACAGAGAGAAAAATTAGGTTTCAACAAACACAAATAACAAATCCCTGGCCCTGAAGGGGTTAAAAGAAGTTGATCATTGATACTGTTAGGAATATATGCTTTGGTAGAATTACATCCCACTCACCAGGTTAGAACAAATAAAAGCATGTAAAGAGGAATATTATTCCACCTCACACTAAATGAAGCATGTCATTTACACTGTATAGTTCCCAAATAAATATAGTTTATTATATGAACAAATAGACTGGTGTGGGTTCAGTTATTAAGGTAAATTCTTAGAATAATATAAAATAATCAGTAAGCAGATGTTATTTGGTGTGTAGTGGATGCTTAAAGGGGAATGTGATTATGTATATGGCTGTATGGATTGGTGCATTAGAATGAAGGTTCACAAAATGCTATGCTGGTTGAGCAAATCTTACAAGTACTAACAAGGAACTTAATCTCTGAGATTTGGGGGCCGATGTGGATGTTTGTCATTTTTAATGAAAATGGGATGTATTGCTTCACTTGTTGAAAGAAATGAAAATTATTATGGCTTGTGCTCTCACAAGTATTTCTGGAATGTGGCATCACTGATGGTTCAAATCAAAACATTTAGATAACCAATATAATGCTCTTGGGATGTTTCCTGTTCTTGTACTTTCTGGTTACACGAAAAAGAGTGGTTTGACAGTTCTGTTGTCATTTTCAAATCTTACCATCACAGAATTATTTTTTTTTGTATTGTAATATACTGTCTCATCTGTCAAGTAAAACCACAGTCAAAATGTCCACGATTACATAGTTAGCTTGATGTTGACCATGGTGTTGACCATGTTGTACTATCTTCCGTAGAGTTGGTACCACATAGCTCCATTGAGTAGACTGATAGCCATGTGTAGGCAATTAGTGTTACTCATATAGGAGCTTCTACCATTATATAGTTAGCTAAATGTAAGTGATAGTAAAGTGGAGCTCCCATCAGTATATATTTAACCAAATAGGTGCAAAAAAAGAAAACTGATTAGTGTGTCCCAAATAGAAAGGAGACAAGATATTAGCCTGCATATATATTTGAGCTCCAGTGTAGATAGTATGGGTAAATTAAGAAAAGAAACATATAGCGTAATAATTTCACACTTTCGTGTGGTCTTTGTAAGCACATTGTAAATAAAGGGGCGCCAAATCGGGCACCAAGGTGATCACTCTTTTGTCTTTACATCTCTTTAGCTAAATACTAATAGGGTACAGTGGAGTATATAGATATGCAGACATTGTGGGTGGTACAATGCAGCTCCCAATAGTATCTAGTTAATAGTGTGGTTCCCATCACTAGAAAGTTAGCCAAATGTTAATGGTAGTGCAGCTTGTCTCCCATTAGTATATAGTTAGCAAGACATATAAATAAACTCCCCAACTAGTTGAAAGCAGAGACCTTGAGAGGGTTGAAAGCAAGTGGTGAGGGTTTCATTGCGTAAGCACTTAGGCACCTTGACATTTGTCAGTCAGTGGGTTTGCATAGAAATGCCAACTAGATTCTTTTATTTAGCAACAGGATTTTACTGTACGTCATACAACCTTTATTTTAAAAATGAAATAGACTCTGTTGTATGTTTTCAAAACCCACATCCTATCACATGTGGTAACCTGGAGACAGTTATATCGCTTACAATTTTGATCCTATAACGACAAACGCAATAAAAAAAACAGCATTATAAATGTATGAACAGTGGGTCATGAGCTCCACCAAGAGAGTTCATTTTGTATCAACAGTCTAAATCCCACTGTATATTTATACTAGTTTTGCAAGAGTACTTATTGCATGTCCACTCCAGTATGCTGATATAAACGTATAAGACTGTATCACCTATATATTGTTTTTACTGTGCATGAGGAGGATAAAGAAAAATTACTGAAAATTATCTATACATTGTGTTAACAAAATGACAAGGAAATGCTTCAATTAGGAGAAAAATGTGTGTCTGTGGCAGGGGTGGATCCAGAGTCTGATCTCGGGAGGGGCACATGTCCGTCTGTCTTTTCCTCTACCTTCCCATGTCCTCTCACTCCCCGTGTCCATCTTCCTTCCCATGTCTGTATCTCTCCTCTTCCTTCCCATGTCCGTCTTTGTATCCTCTTCTTTCCCATGTCTGTCTGTCTCTCCTCTAATTTCCCAGGTCTCTGTCTCTCCTCTCCCATCCCATGTCTGTCTGTCTCTCCTCTGCCATCCCATGTCTGTCTGTCTTTCATCTGCCATTCCGTGTCTGTCTGTCTCTCCTCTACCATCCCATTTCTATCTCTCTCTTCTCCCTTACCATTTATGTCTCTATCCTCTCCCTTCCCATGTCTGTCTGTCTACTATCCCTTCCCATGTCTCTCTCTATTCTCTACCTCCTATGACTGTATCTTTGTCCCTCTACCCATGTATGTGTCTCTCCTCTTCTGTTCTAGACCCCTCCTCCCCCTATCTCTGTTCTCTCCCACCTCTTCCTCTCCCCAATTTCTGTTTTTGACTCTTTCAACCTACCGTATTTGCTCAAATATAGGCCCCTCCTCCCCCTATCTCTGTTCTCTCCCACCTCTTCCTCTCCCCAATTTCTGTTTTTGACTCTTTCAACCTACCGTATTTGCTCAAATATAAGACAAGGTTGTTTTCAGAGCAAATGGTCTGAAAAGGACCCCTCATCTTAAATTCGACGTCGTCTTATAATCTGACCTCAAATCGAGGTCAGATTATAAGACTGGGATCCCGGTCCCCCGCAGAGCTGCAGGGGACCTGGATCCCCCTCACTAACAGCCGGTGGATTTCTGCTCAATGCGCGCAGGCATCCTCCCCTGCTCATAAAAGTCCCGGTTGAAGTTTGGGGGAGAGAGAAAAGTTCGGGGGGAGGGAGACAACACTGGGGGAGAGAGAGAGACAATGCAGGGGTGGGGGGAGAGGCAGCCTTGGCACATAAAAGGAAATAAAAACAAGAAATGCATTTGTTTAATATCATAATTTTTATTAAATATTAAAAATCAATTTACATGTGAATATATACAAGTTAAACTTTTTGCCTATAGGGTAGTCTTACATTCATGCTTTTAGTTTTTTTCCTAAAAGAATATCCAAAGTTTGGGGGGTCGTCTTATAATCAGGGTCGTCTAATGTTCGAGCAATACAGTAATTCTCCAACCTTATACTACTGAAGTTAGGTCAAATCTATCTGGTTTTTTTTAAAAAATTAACCCTTCCCTTGCTGATCACAGTTGCTTTTTACTGTGCTCCGTTTCCTTCCAAGTTTATGGCCCTCATTTAGTTTTATTTATCATTTTTATGTTTTGCAATTTTACTATATTACTAATATTCTTTTCATGTATTAATTTAATTACAGTTAACTCATGCAGGCCTGTGCTGTGATTCTGACCTGAGCAAACTTTAAACATCTTCCCTTTTACATGTATTTTTGAATACGAAATTGTAGATCATTTATATGTACATGGTATCCATCCCAAAAAAATAAATTCTAACATATAACTTGTATGGGTGCGTTAAATGAGAGAGAGGAAAAACAAGTTTCATCAACCACATATCAAAATGGAAAAATCGCCTCTAGTCATTAGCCCTGGAAAATCCCTGGCTCTTTAAGGGTTAATGCATGCCTTAGGAGTATCCCTGACTTAATGGCATAATATACCAGTAACATGCTCTAAGAGAATTTGCGGGACTGTTCCGATTTTGGGGGTCTGTCACGCTGTCCCGCCGAGCTCTACCTCTGTTCCGCTTTTCGGAAGAGAGTTAGAATTTGTCAAAACAGCGGAATCTTCAACATCATGTTCTTCATTTATTCTCCAGTGTCTTGGACACTGGAGACGGAATAATGCTCATGCGCAGTGCTGCCTGGTTGTGTGACAGCGCGACCGCACATGCGTGGTGGCACTGTCAATCAACCTTCCAGGGATACTGTCAAAGCATGCATGAAACATATGTCTTAAGGGGACACTAATTGGTATACTCCAAGAGAGAAATTGTAGTTATTTGAGACAGCAATTTCAAACTTAAGTCCAAAGTAGCCTTAATAAAGGTTACTGGCCCTTTATAGCCAACAAATAACGTGTGAAACGGTCAACTGTGATTATTATAGAAACCGCAGGTTTTTTTGTTTTTTTTGATTTAACACGCAACATATCAAATATTATTATACACTTTTATTAATATAATGAATTTCAACAGTTCAATAGCAAAAGGTGGGGGGTGAATGAAATTCAAATGAAATTCGGATGAATTCGACTCTTTCAACCCAATTCTCCAATCTTATACTATTGAAGTTAGGTTAGATCTATATGCTGCATGTCTGTCTGTATTTGTCAATTTTGTATAATGTGTTACTAAGCATTTTGATAATTATGGATGTGAATTTTTAAAAACTTTTTTTTTTTTAAATGTGCAATACATGTTAAAAAAAAGTTTACATTTCATATCCATAATTAGCAAAATACCTAGTAAAACAATCTATGTTATATGTTATATGCTTATATACACTGACTTTGCCTCCAATTCACTCCCTGTACTTCACATAATGATTGTGAAGTACAGAGATAGAATGACAGTGAAATGACAGTGAAAGGGAAAAAACTAATTTCCTGTTTTAAAAAAAGTTAACCCTTCCCCTGCTGATCACAGTTGTTTTTACTGTGATCAGTTTCCTTCCAAGTTTATGGCCCTCATTTAGTTTTTTCTCATAATAATTTTTTTTTGGCAATTTTACTATATTACTTGTATTCTTTTTATGTATTCATTTAATTACAGTTAACTCCTACAGGCCTGTCCTGTGATTCTGACCAGAGCAAACTTAATTTAATATGCAGCATATCAAATATTTTTTAGACACTTTTATCAATATTATTTTAATCACACTTTTGGGTTTACGTCTACACCACTAAAATTTTACTTTCCTATCTTTTTGATTTCTACAAAATGATGTCCGTACGCTTCTATAGCATAGGTAAGGAATGGAATTCGGATAATTTCGACTCTTTCAACCGAATTCTCCAATCTTATACTATTGAAGTGAGGCCATTTTCATCCATTTATTTTCGCTTTAATTTTATTTTTACTTTTATTTCCGTTTATTTTATTTTATTTTATTTCATTTTATGTCATTTCTCTTCTTTTCTTTTTCTTTTACTTTCCCCTTTAAGATTGTGGACATTTTCGTCCATTGCTGCATTCGTTTCATTATTCAATTCGTATGAATGAACATTTCACCCATGTTCATTCAATACATAGTTTAAGGTTGGGGAATTCGGATGAATTCGAATTTCAACAGCTCAATAGCATAAGGTAGGGGATGAATGAAATTCAAATGAAGTTCGAATTAAATTTGACTCTTCCAACCGAATTCTTCAATAGGTGAATTATTTTCCATTCGTACGAATGAATATAACGTAATGAAAATAATGAACAAATTTCGTATATAATGAATGCAGCAATGGACGAAATTCATTTTGGACGAAATAAATAACATTTTCATCCGAATGGACGAAAAAGAAACGAAAATTTTTGTTTTGCCCATCTGTAGTTAGGACCCACGAATATTGAAGCTTGTAAAGTTGTTTCAATAGTATATTGTTCTTGGTTCTTATTTGCTTTTTATGTTCATTTTGGGTGTTAAATGTAATTTGCATCACCAACTTCCTAGGTTGAGCCTTCATCCCGGTCCACAGTTATAGGTGATAAATAACGGTGAACAATAACTGGACTTCACAAAAGGAGGTCTGTAAAGGTCTGACAATAATAATATGTATGTTTTGAAGGGCAGCAAAGAAAGAAAATACATTGACAGACTTCTGCATGGCGGCGCAGATACTGGGACATATATTGGTATAATGTTTCAACTTTGTGTGAATATATTCTTGTTAAATACCAATAATAAAACTTTGCAAGCTACTAATGTGAAAAGTAAACTAATATTGTTAGGTCCTAACACTCATTGAGTTTTCTTCAACTGCATTTCTTACCAGAGATATAAACTGTACAGTGAAGCGATGACTTTTCCTTCACACAATGCTGCAAGTCCTAAAGCTCCATGTTTAGCATAAAGAGATTTTCCAACATACCAATAACCTAGACTCACCAGATGTAACACACAGGGTCCAGGTGGTAAGAGACACTGAGTGCCCGAGATCAGGAGCTATGTTGTTGGGTAGAGACACAGGACCTGGTGCTGGGTAACTGCAATCCCTTGGAGGTTTGGGACCTCAAGTGTTTTCAGCCACAACCAGGCCCTCTGAAGCAGCTGCTGTATCCAGGTCACAGTGCTTATAAGCATAAATAATAAACAATAAAGCAAATCCAGAAGGATAGAGAAATGCCTTGATACAGCCTGGATAAGCCTGCACAAGGGTGCAATGTTAGACCAGAAATATAACAGGATTATAAAAATGCCATATTTGACTGACTAAAATGGAGAGGACCATGATGAACTCTTCCCTGATTTTGATACTCATTATAAAATACAGCTCCTTTATAATATAAAAATCCTGAATCCCAAACTCCAAAGCCTCGACTTGCATCAGCATTGAGGGAGCTCACTTTTCTTTGTCAGCTGACAGTGTGACATCCAACTGACTGTCATGTTAGTAATTCTATGTTACAATAACATAGACCCACGATGGGTGTTATTAGTATTACTGATGCCAACATAGCGATACCCTAACCTGGTTCATCCTTAACGTTACTTCTTAATTCCAAGAACCTTTTTGCTTTAACCATTTTATGACCACCTTGCTTTTCAACCCTATGGGAAAAGCACCCTTTTTTTTCTAAATGCTAGTTAGTTTTCCATTGTTTCCTTGTTATCTGCATAGTTTAATCTACTTTTATGCCTCATTAACTTTAGATTTTCCTGTAACAATTTCCTCCATGCTTATAGTGAATTGCCTGTCTTAATCACAACTTGTGTGTTTGTGTTTTTTTAATCAGTAGTTATTTTAATTCAAGCTGTAAATCTGAATCATCATCCACTGTTAAATTAAAATAGCAGAAACATTTGTCTCCACTTGTTTGTTTTTTATTTAAATTCCAACTTTTGAAAGAATAGTTATGCTCTTTTCCCACGCAGATGACCCATCAGTCCTTTCAAGACCGGACTGTTTTTCAAAGTTTTACTGTGCTAGACAATGGCTGCTTTAACATTTCTGCAGTGTTTAACAGAAGGAGTGTTAATCTATGATTTTCCTCTTTCTCATTTACTGTTATCACACAAAGTGTATACATTCGTTTTAAGTATAGTAAAAGAGCTTTCTTTTAGCATCCGTATTTGAAAATAGCATATCATTTATCATAAACAAATTATAATATAATATATAATAATTTTCCAACTTTTACTTTTCCAAATGTTTTATTCATCCACAACAGCTAATGAAAAACCTGCAAAATCGATTTGATAGGTCTTTCCTGAGTTTGCGAGTAGCTCATGTATTTCGGCTTTTACTTATTTTTGGAAATTATAAGGCAATTAGTACAACTAGAGTATTGCTATTTCCTAACCATTTATCTTCAAAATTGTAATATTGTAATCTGTCATGAATCACAGAACAACCCCCCATATGTAGATCATTTTCAAAAGTAGACAGTAGTTATTTGTTGTGTTTTGTTCACACACATTGCATTTTAGGTATGAATTTTTAAGGGTTATGTGTAACTGCCAAACAACACCTTAATATATGTTCCGCAACATCCCTTGAGTATAGTGAAACCCCACATGCATAGGTTTGCCATGTTTACATGACAAGTACAGGCATTGGCGGACTGGGTCTAAACGTATTAGTTGCCAGGAGACAGAAGGGGTCCACCAACAGCCATAAGGCTATAATTTAATTTTTATAATAAATAAATAAATAAATACAATTTTCAAAAAATACATAAGTGGAAAATAGGTACCATTAAAATGTTTGTGATTTTTTAAAATATATTTTTTGGTAAATACAGTGTACATATTACTGGCAGTATACAATAGATACTAAATGTAAATACATATTCACAGACATTCCAAAAAATATAAAACAATTGCCATTTCAAGGTTTTTGAAAAATAAATACCAAAGCATTTGAATATTATATTTCACATTTTTACATAACATATGATCAAATCCTTTGGTTACTTTAACAAAAATATTGTAATTTCAATAAACTGGAACTTGAGATACAAAAAAAAGCATATAAATAGTATATTGCACATACCAAATGATGAACTGCAGCTTTACCTCAATGATAACAAATATCAGGTTTGTATATATGGCATAAATATCTACTACAGACTAAATGTGGTCCAAACCCCATAACTAAATAGAGAAAAACATAGTTAAGGAACGGTTGCAGTGTCTATTATTGGTTAAACATAAACTTTCTGTAGGGAGAGTAAGAATGGTCTATTTCTAGATTTCCACTGCCCTGCATCGCCATGTATTGGATAAAATAAAAACAGACCTGGGGTCGTTTAAAAATATATCACAAATATGGGTTTGCCACTGAGAAATTATATGCAGTTAATCTTTTGTAAATTCATCTTCTTGGATTAGAATGTCCGTTATTCGGTCAACCTTAATGTTCGCTGTCATGACACTTATCATAACAATACTGCAGTCCTATACTTAAAGTGAACTGTTCAAATAGAAGAGAGGATTAAGGCCCAAATATATACTGAAAGAGAATAAATCAATAGATTTAAGAAGGAGTAAGTAAGAGAAAGAGAGGAGGCCACCTGGCAGCTAAGCCAAAAAAAAGGATGGGGTAGTAGCGTAGTATATCTCAGGAGCGGAGTAACATGTCAAGAAGTAACACAAGAGACCATCTCATTAATATGCCACTGATAATTTGTCCATTATTATGCTGCTGATAATTTGCTCATTAAAATGCCACTGATAATTTGACCATTAATATCCACTGATATTTTGACCATTAATAGCCACTGATAATTTGCTCATTAATATGCCACTGATAATTTGCCCATTAATAGCCACTGATAATTTGCTCATCAATGTGCCACTGATTATTTGCCCATTAACTTGCTTATTAATATGTCATTGATAATTTGATCTTTAATATGCCACTGATAACATGCTCATTAGCAGCCACTGATAATTTGATCATTAATATGCCACTTATAATTTGTCCAAAAAAGCCTCCTCCCCACTTCCCCAGTACTCACCTGGATGCTGCTAGTCCCCGGCCGTCTCCCCCGCAGTGTTTCTTCCTACACGCACGCGGCTGTGACAGAAAGTCAGGACCACATCCGCTCCATGTGAGACAGTAATGCAGCCAGCAGGGTCCACTGGGCAGATGTTTTGTTTAACCCTTGCTTCCCTCAAGGAAGCAAGGGTTAAACAAGGTGTAATGCTCCTTTAAGTGAATTCCCTCTTTTTACTACCATCTGGCCATACTTCTCCAGTACAAATTACATCCCAGTGGCTTCACTGCTAATCTGTGTCAGCAAGTTTATGTCTCGTTTGCTCTTGGCATACAGTTTGATGTCATCCATGTAGAGGAGGTGGCTGATGGCAGTTCCACTCTTGAACGTTTATCTGTATCCAGTCATTGTAATTATCTGGCAGAGTGGATTGAAGGCAATGCCAGACAGCAGGGGGGACAGTGCATCACATTGGTACATGCTGCACTTGACAGTCACTTGTACTAACTATCTTCAGTTGGCTTCTAGGGTCATATTTAGTTGTTGAGGGAGGTTCTTAGTGTCCTGTTGACTTTGTGTAGCGCTAGGCATTCATAGAGCCATGTGTGTGGCATTGAGTTGGCTTTCCTATAGTTAATCCAGGCTATGCTCAGGTTGGACTGTCTAGACCTTGATATATATATTTTTAACACTAACCTTAAAATACTAACTCTTAAACACTAACCCTGAACAACAGGAACAAATAAGGCTTTTTTGTAGGGCCTGGGTGCTTGGAGGAGAGGGAAAGTGCCTCGAGGACAGGGCACTTAATGTCATTAGGCTCTTCCTACCCCACGAATGCACTGCCAAAGGCAGCAACACATTTGTCACATCTGTAAGAGGTGGCCTCGGCTGCTATATCATTTACAGTGTGATCTCGTGATTGTTTCTGCAGAATGTGTCAGGCATGTCCATTTTCCTCATTTGAACACTATTTCATGATGTGCCTGGTATGTCCGGGAAGGAGTTAATGTCAGTTTATTCCCATAAATTCTTAGGAACAAATAGGATGTGAGTGTCAAAAAATATGGAGAATATGGTGACATGATGGCAATATGGGTGAAAGGGACCGAGTCTAGCTGAGGGGTCTTCTCAGCAACGTCTCTGCATACACGGCAATGTATCTTTAATGGCTGACTTCTCGTGGTGGGAGTTGTTCTCAATAACACGCGTGGAGAGCCAAAGAAAGCAGACACAAGTTCTTTATCCTTTAACTCTGAGTCTTTATTGATTTAACATTCATATTTATACCCCAAATTAAGGAGGTGGCTACTTCAATCTCATTGGTTATAATGTATGTGCACATATGAATAGAGGCGTGCAGATATATGAATAGAGGTGTGTAGAGGTGTGTTAGCAGTCTGTATACTAAATAACTGTTACACACTTTTAGAGTGGAAAGTTCCAGAATTGGAAATGAATCTGCTGACAACGAGAAAAGATTTGTTGATTACACCTTGGCCCTAGACAGTGAGACAAACAGTGGCCTATTCAACAAAAACTGTTACATCAAACAATAATGAAATACATCATGGTCCTCCTAGTAACATTTCAAGTCTACGATAAGGAATGAATACATGTTTCTGATACAATTAAGCTGAACAGTGTAAAAGCAAAATCAGCTCTTTCATTTAACCCTCTCAATGTTAGGCTAATCCAGTTAACCCTTGCAATCCCAGGTTAACCCTTCAATGGGTGAAGATGCCTAATTGGGAGAGAATTGTGGATTATACAAAATAAGGATAAAACTGCGTTTGAGAAAATATTGAGACAATATATGCTTATTTTGGTTTTTGAGTGTTTCGCTTATTTCTCTTTAATATTAATACCATTAATAATATCTTGGTCTTTCTCCAACAATTTTCTGGGGTTTGTGTTTTATTTTGTGTTCACTGTATTATCAATCACAATGGGGCCCAGAAAAAAGTCTCTGTTCCATTTACCTGGCTTGCAGACCTCTCGTTGACTAACCTTGGACTTGGTAATCAGGGAACCATCTCTTTATTCTGAGTGCATGGCTGATTTTTCAATTTCATTATTTTAATCATAAACTTGAGGGAATGTGAAGCAGCACCACCGACAAGTCAAAGCTTATAATCGGCAAGACGTTGTTATTACAATCATTAACTACTTTACAGTTCTTATATATAATGTACATGAGCTGTCGATAGAGCTAATTCCTGATGCGTGCTGACTTAAGCTGATTATTACCATCCGTGCATAAAGCCACCGGATCACCCACAATGCCGCAGACACTACAAACAGAAGAATGATAATACAACTGCTTATGTGAAAAAAATGTGTTAAAAGTGTAAATGTATTAAAATACACAATAAAATGGTCAAAAACAGTTGGACTACACATGTAGTTCAGCTAGTGTAGGTGTGATAGAATAGGGGGAATATATTACTTCAGTTCATTCAATATAAGAATTATTGCATCCTGAGCAGCAACATTTTTTTTTTTAGAAAAAGCCCCCAATACCTTAGACACCACATTCATGTGTGGAGAGATTTCTTGGAAGGACTCGAGAGGAGACTAACAATACCAGTTACCATTAGGTAAATTTATATTTGCATCTCTAAAAATTGCTCAGAGATATTTTTATTTTTACATTATAGCTGGTATGAACAGATATAGGCATATTACACAGTTCCACGGTTGAGGGTGTTAAGGCAAAGTGAAAGAAAAATGCAACCTCCAGTTGGATACAAAAGTTCTTGGATATAGTAGGAGTGTCACCTGTTATTTCTATTATCTATTGATATTATACTGACATATAATTCTAGGATTTTGAATTCACATACCAAGTGTCTGACCCAAGATATTATGTTTCTGGCTTTAGACAATTTTTTTTAATCTGACAAATATTTTGTCATTTAGTATTATAATTAGGTGGAGCTGCCTCTTTAAATTGCCAGTATAGATAATTTGGAGTTGTCTCCTTTAAATCACAGATGCTGTTTATATATTTGTTGTTATATACTAGGTGAGTGTTATTTAGAGCTACACCAAAGTCCTTTGTTGTGACGAAACGCGTAAGGAGACTGACACTTGGTGTGGGAAGTCCATTTTCTTGATGGAGCTTATTGCCGCTGCTATGCTATTAGTCATGTATTAATAAAGAACAAGTTGTTTTACTGGAGAACTGCGATCGAGACCATTTATTTGGGGTGAGCCTATGTTTTCCTACATGACACTCCTGACCTTCAACAATCGGTGAGTTATAAAGATATTCATTTGCACCTTTAATTACTATTGCTATTTAGAATGATGGCTGTTTTTAGCCTCATTCTAGGTGCACTGTAACAATAACTTTATTATTTCAAGTATGGTAAGCAAATTAACAAACTGACTGCTGTTTCTTTGTGCTAATAAGAGATACAGACTGTAATTACAGAATGGTATGCATTACCTGTATGTTAGATACACACATAGATGTAACTGCTTGTCTACTAATGTGCATTCTTAAAAGATCACACACAATCACATGCTATAAAAGCAATGATGTAGTAGGATTATGGTTTTACAGCTATGGTTTTTGCAGACTGATTCCACACATCTGTTTCTGTATCTTCAGACACAGCATTGCATGCAACAAGAGGCATATGTTTGGAAAATAATTACGCCTATTACAACAAGTATCTACCTCATGATGAAGGCGATTGTGGGATATTTACATTTCCAACAACCATTTATAGAATGTGAGCAAAGTGAAGTTATGATTTTATCCTGCTTCCTGCTCATCATGTTTTCCGTAGCCACAAGTAGATGTATCCATAGCAATGTGTGCCCCTTTCCATTCTTCATATTGGCTATTTACTGAACTTTGTAATGAACAATGTAATGATTTTAAATTTACCTTTTCAGATCATGTGTTCCTGTTATATATTATCTCTAGCACAAAACCCAATGGGAATTACCAGAGCTATAAGGGAAGTTCAGTGTCTAGGGTTTATGGTTAGATTCTGAATGATCCTTTACAAGTAGGAGTTCAGCTATTTTAATGGAAAAACGTCAAACTTTTATCAGAACATCATTTGGATAAATGAAGCAGCACTGAGAAATATACATATCCTGTATGCATATGTATCGGTTCAGTGCAGGACATTTGAGAATAAATATATCTATATATATTTATAGAGAGAGAAATCTAAAAGAAAACAGCACACTCACAGGATATTTTTCACTAAAGAAGTCAATGTATTATATTACAAGCATCATCGTTTAGGTCCCCTTAGGAATCCATAATCAAGACTTTTCAATTGCATCTAGTGTATTTGATAGCGCCACCTCTCTTGGCAGCGAGTTCCCTTCATTTTTCTGTCAGGGGATTAGCTCTTGTTCTTTGTACATTTATATGTTAATATAATGTTATCATATCTTCTCTGAGATGACATTTTTCTAGCTTATATAAATTTAACTTTCTTAGTCTCTCTTCATAACTAAGATTCTCAAAATCCCCTTATTAATTTTGTTGCCCTCATTTGCACTTTTTCTAGTTTCAGAATATCCTTTTTAAGGACTGGTGCCCACAATTATCCTGCATATTCAAGGTGAGGTCTTATCATTGACTTGTACAGAGGCAAGATGATATCCTTCTCCTGTGAATCAATACCCTGTTTTCATACATGGCAATAATTATTGGCCCATGCAGCTGCTGACTGTCATGGAGCACTGTTGCCAAGTGTGTTATCTACAATTATTCCTAAATCCTTATCATTAGTAGTTTCTCCTAGGGAGATACCATGTAAACTTTATGTGTCAATATTACTGGGCTCTGAATGGCACAATATTACTGGCATCTGAATGGCACAATAATTATGGCATCTGAATGGCACAATATTACTGGTATTTGAATGGCACAATATTACTGGCATCTGAATGACACAATATTCCTGGAATCTGAATGGCACAATATTCCTGGCATCTGAATGGCACAATATTACTGGTATTTGAATGGCACAATCTTACTGGTATTTGAATGGCACAACATTACTGGTATTTGAATGGCACAATATTCCTGGTATCTGAATGGCACAATATTCCTGGTATCTGAATGGCACAGTATTACTGATATTTGAACTGGTATTGGCATCTGGCTCAATAACACTGGCATTTTAATGGGCAAATTGGCTGTGGCTTATTAATGACAAAATTATACTGGCATAATTGGGCAAATTGGCTGTTATAGAGAGAGAGAATGATGTCTGTATGTATAGATATGTATTGTTTTACAATTGCACCTCGTGGGACTCCTGTGTGTTGCATAATTAATGGCGGTCCCATGTGTGCATAATCATGGGGGGCTTGTGTGTGGCATATTCATTGGGCCCCATGTGTGGCATAATTAAGGGACTCTTTGTGTGGCATAATTATGGGGCACCGGTGTGTGTGTGGCATAATTATGGGGCACCTGTGTGGCATAATTATGGGGCACCTGTGTGTGTGGCATAATTAATTGGGCAGTGGTGAGGCATAAATAGTGGGGCTCTGGTGGGGCATAATTTATGGGGCTCTGGTGTGGCATAATTTATGGGGCTCCTGTGTGTGGCATAGTTATGGTGCTCCTGTGTGTGGCATAGTTACGGGGCTCCTGTGTGTGGCATAGTTAATAGGCCATATAACTGGCATTACTAAGGAATCTGTTTGGCATTGTATTGGAGGAAATCCAGGGAGGTGACACCATGAGTTTCCCCACCGGGTGACACCAACCCTAGTGACGCCCCTGGGTGGACAGTGGGGGTTTATTGCAATGTAGTATCATTTTTATGTGCTAATTCATCAGAGGGCACATGGCAACCTTACCACTGTGGTATGATGGTTTCTAATCATGCCACTGTCTGATACCACTGCCAACGTCAGAGTGAAACATGACTAAATATTATATGCTGATAACCGTTAAATAAAGCTATCTATTTAACATCCATAGTCAGTTCAATATGTACAGATTTTTTAATAGTAACTGCAATGTTACTCACTACTTTCTGGGGACTGTAGTAGTGCTGTCTATCTGCAATCGTGATCACAGATAGGCGGCACTATGACTACAGGCCCTGGCTTCTTCCCTCTCCACGATCGCAGAGTTTCCTGGATTACTGATGGATACATGGACATTCTGGGATTGCAGGTAAGGGCTAGAGAGGCATGAAAATATGTTGCATTGTTATCATTTTCCCCATAGTGCATAACTTAACATTTGTATATATTGAGCCTCATGTACCACTTGCTTGTCCAGACGCCCACTTTGTCCAAATCTTCCTGCAAAGAATAAACATTAAGGTTAGTCTGTACTACCTTACCTAATTTTATGTCATCAGCAAACACTGAGAAATGGCTCTAACATAACTTCGGAGGTCATTAATGAACATATTAGAAAGAAGAGGGCCTAAAACAGACCCCTGAGGTACTCCACTTAATACCCTTGTCCAGTGTGAGAAATCACACCACGGGTGAAAACAATAGGAACTATACTCTCCTAGCAATACTGCCGCACCCAATAAAGTGCTCCTTCGACACTTACAAACACAATACTCCAAAAAATGTACATGTAGGGAAAAAGATTTTAAAAAACCACAATAGTGCAAATCTGTATATACAGGAATCAGTGTATGGTGAGTGGCTCAACTCACAAAAGTCTATGAAAAATAGGCTCCTCAGATATGTCTTTGATCTTCTTTAAACGGGCTTGTAGCCTCACTTATATGACTCATGCAAAACAATTAAAATATAAACATAGTGTGACACAATAAGAGAAAGTGCAGAGTGCATGTGCTGTACTCATTGCACTTACAAACTCTAAGCTTCAAAACGGCTCATCAATATAAATCTTTTAATCTTCTTGTACTCTAAAACGTTAAAAACAGACAAAACGGCAATTGCATAGTACTACTGACAAGAATATAAAGGAAGGATAATTGCAGCAAGTAGGAGGCACTGCCTAGCAGCAAAGTCCCACTATTCCATGACAAAAGATTTCCGTTTCTCCGGAATCCCGGCTTCCTCAGGAGTTGTTTGTGTATTTCAGTAGCCTCTGCAAATGTCCAAATTCATGTGTTGTATTTTTTAGTATTGGATGTCCCATTATTTGTGTCATCAAGGACCTCCCCCTCCTTCACTTTTTCATTATCAACAGTAAAAAAAACATTCATTAAAACAACTTTCTATGCTTTTGTAGCCCACTGGCTCACCACTGTAACGGGAAGCTATGGGCATGCACCACCACCCACCCCCCCTCGGCCCAGGGGTTCTTAACGCCTGAAAACGTGTCATTGACCTCCGCAAACCCGGAAGTGTATAAAGCCCCGCCCCCCCAAGTCACACGGCGCCGGCGTCAGGAGTCACAGCAGTGCTCCCGGATTGCACTGGGCTAAGCTACTCAGACGCTGCAGCAGTGGGGACCCAGATGGTCATTTTACTTTTGTGCATAACTCGTACACGTGGTTTCTACACCCCTATCCTCTGCTAATACTAATTAAAAGCAGAACCACTAAACGAGCACAGAGCTGTACGCTACCAATATCATCACACACAAAATTTATAGTTGAAATCATACAAGCAAAAAAGCATCCAATTTAAATATAATGCACACTGGGATAAAAATTGTGAGTAGAAATAAGAATAAAGCTAGAATAATTAGATATAAAAAATAGCAGAAAATAGTAAAAGTGGGTAAAAATGTAAGAAATATAGAATAAAGTTAAAATTTAAATAAGAATAAAATTAATATAAATAATAAATGAAGTGAAACATTTAACATAAACAATCTGTAAACAAAAAGAAATATGAACAAAATAAAAATAAAAAAATAAATAAAAAATATATGAACAGAAATATGGATAATAAATAAATAGAAATATAGATAAAAAAGATTAGACTGAAATAAAGATGACAGAATTAAAGAACAATGCAGCATCCTATATATAAATAACCACATCAAATTGCATATAGCCGTGGCTGTCATTTAGATTCCGAATAGATAGACACATATGTGTATCCGAATATTTCTACATGTGGACTCAAGAGTATTTTTTTCATCTGCTGTTTCTTGAGTTTGCAAATTTGCTATCTGAAACATAAAGGGCAGTATCACTACATCTAACATAATACATACTTCTGTTATTCCCTCTCACCTCATTAAAACAACATGACCCCAAATCAAATGAAAGCTAAAATGTCTAGTTCCATATTGAGGCCTCCCCTTTTCATGAGAGTCTGTGCATGGTCGCCTCCTCTCCAATGTGGGGGTACCAGGTTTATATCATTATATATATCACTTGAATGAATGAACACAGGTTGTTCTAGGGCTTCTGGTCTTTAATTTACAAATTGTTCTTACAATGTCCTGGATTCCACATTTGCACTGTAGTAGATAAATCACATTCCTGGAGCTACAGTTAATACAATGTCTAATCTAGTCAAATATTTTTTCCCTGTATTGTTACTTTGAAAATTTAGAACACTTTTAGGTTTCAGTTTACACAGCTTACAATGGCTACATTTATAATACCCATTATTCTGACTCATGAAGCTTACAGTGGACTTACTCTCATCATTCTTAGGTAGCACGCTTGGTGCCAGGATTTGTTTTAACCCCTTAGTGACATGACGTTTTTGGCTTGTCCGACGCTTGGTGACATGGGCTGTTTTAACATTTCTGAGGTGTTTGTGTTTTGCTGTAATTTATTTCTGTCTCATTTAGTGTACCCGCACAAACTATATATCGTTTTTATCGTTATAAGAAGGGCTTTCTTTTGATACCATTATTTTGATAATAGCATATAATTTGATGTAAAAAAATCATAAAATATGGCAAAAAAATTGAAAAACAAAATGTTTTATGACTTTTATTTGAAAAATCGTATACTCATGTACAAGAGACAACAAAAAAACACTGCTAAAAAGTTTCTAATATATGTCCTGAGTTCAGAAATAGCCCATGTTTTTATGTTTTTGTGCTTTTTTATTCATGTTACAGGGCCAGAACTATAAGTGGTGCAAAGCTATTTTAAAATCCTTTCTTTCAAAATTAGCAATAGTGACATTGTAACACTGATTTCTGTACTAAATCCATGAATGACCCCCAACATGTACATATTTTTGAAAACTAGACCACTCAGGGCATTTAACTTGGGGTATTTTTACACATTTCATGTAGCCATTTTACCACCAATCTATGCCAAAGTTTGCAGCAAAAAATCTTTTTTTTTAATTTTTCACATATATTGCAATTTAGGTAAACATTACCTTAAAATGTGAAGGGGTATTTCCAAATAACACCTCAATATGTGTTCAGCAACATCTCCTGAGTACAGGGATACCACCCATGCATTGGTTTGTTGGTTTGTTTTGGGGCTAAAAGGCCACATTTAGGGGGTGCGCATTTTGGTTTTCCAACTTGGAATTCTGACATGCAGAAAACTTGTGCCCATGTCCCATTTGGGACATTTTTGAAGCCAGAAAGTGTATTCTACCCCACAAAACCATATATTTTTTTAAACTAGACACCCTAGGGTATTTCAAATGGTAGTATTTTAACACTTTCCATGCACTAATTATACTACCAGCCTATGTCAATGTTTTGGGTAGTAATTGTTTTTCACATACATTGTACTTTGGGCATGAATTCACAGATCCTGTTATATGTCAGTGCCAAACAACACCTCATTATGTGTTCAGCAACATCTCCTGAGTACAGGGATACCCCCCATGTATAGGTTGGTTAGGTTATTTGGGGGTTAAAAAGCCACATTTGAGAGGTGCGCTTTTTGGTTTTCCAACTTGGAATTATGACGTGCAGAAAACCTGCGCCCATGTCCCATTTGGGAAATTTTTGAAGCCAAAAAGTGTATTCTATCCCACAAAACCATATATTTTTGAAAACTAGACACCCTAGGGTATTTCAAATGGTAGTATTTTAACACTTTCCATGCACTAATTATACTACCAGCCTATGTCAATGTTATGGATAGTAAATTTTTTTCACATACATAGTACTTTGGGCATGAATTCACAGATCCTGTTATATGTCAGTGCCTAACAACACCTCAATATGTGTTCAGCAACATCTCCTGAGTACAGGGATACCACCCATGTGTAGGTTAGTTAGATTATTTGCGGGCTAAAAGGCCACGTTTAGGGGGGGCGCAATTCCAACTTGGAATTTTGACATGTAGTCAGCCTGCGCCCATGTTCCATTTGGGACACTTTTGAAGCCTGTCAAAGTATTTTACCCCATAAAACCATATATTTTGGAAAACTAGACATCCTAGGGTATTTAAAATTGTGGTATTTTAACACTTTCCAAGTGTTAATTCAAACCTGACATATGTCAAAGGGTTGGGATGTCATTTTTTCCCCACACACATTGTAGTTCAGGCAGGAATTTTCAGATTCTGGTATTTGCCACTGCCAACCAACACCTCAATATGTGTTCAGCAACATCTCCTGAGTACAGGGATACCCCCCATGCATAGGTTTGTTGGTTTGTATTGGGTCTAAAATTCCACATTTAGGGGTGCGCAATTCCAACTTGGAATTTTGACATGTAGTCAGCCTGCGCCCATGTTCCATTTGGGATATATCTTTGAAGCCAGCCAATGTAATTTACCCCCACCAAACCATATATTTCTTTATCGGTAGACCCCCATCACTACTTGTGGCAAGGGCTCAACAGCCACCGATACATCACTAGATGATGTATCAGAAAGCTGAATAGGGTCAAAATCGAAACCTGAGTCCGCGGCCTCAGAATCAGTGCGTAAGCAGTGATCTCGAGCAAAGAAGGGGTTAATAAGAGCCTATCTAGTACTGTAATACATTACAGTACAAAGAAATTAATCCATAAAACAGTGCAGACAGCAAAACATACTGTTGCTGTGCAAGATTACTGCTTACACAGTGATGAATGGCAGGGAAGGGGTTAATACACCGTGAAAGACTTTCATAAAACCTGCCAAATTTATAAAATGTTATTTTATATCACTAATACTGGTCTCTTTCCGTCACAAAAATGTAAGTGAGGAGAGGGAGGCAGATCAATATTTGTGACTATGATCCGACCAATTTTGATCTGACCACTGCGAATGGTGAGCTTAATTGAGAAATCACCAAACCGCCTTTGCCACTAATTCGATTTTACTGATCGCTATGCGCTCAGGCAGCTTAAAAAAAAAAACTCAAATATTTTTACTTTACATGTTTACATGTAATCCCCTAGCGGGTATGTGTAAAAAAAAAAAAAAAAATATGCAGACAGATAAAAATTGCTTTGGCGTCAATATCATTGCGTAAGCAGTGATCGACGGCAAAGAAGGGGTTAATAACTCTTAGAAGAGCCTTTTTAGTACTGTAATAAATTACAGTACAAAAAAATTAACCCCTAAAAAATGCACAAACAGCAAAAATAAATGCGCTGATGTGCACGATCACTGCTTATGCAAGATCAGTGGCAGGGAAGGGGTTAAACGCAGGGAATTGCTTTAATAAATGTTTTTTTATTGTTTTATTATTTGTGTGTTGTGTATTTATTGTTTTTTTTTTAACTTTTACTTACTTTTAGAACTTTGATCTGTCTCTCTCCCTCACTAAAAAAAATGTGAGGAGAGGGAGGCAGATCATAACTGGTCAGATCAATATAGGGTTAATATTGATTTGACCAGTCAGTGGGGATGTTCAGCAGAGCATCCCCACTGCTTGTCTGTGTGCCTGGCAGTCACTGATTGCCTCTGTGAAGAGGCAATCGTGTGACAGCCAGAGAGCACAGGAAGCAGGTACTTCCTGCCTCCTGTGCTCTTGCTCTTAGAAGGGCAGCGCCATCTTGGTCACTCAGTGACCAAGATCGTGCATTTTTTTTTGTGTTCCTGATTGCCTCACAAACACTTTCTGAGCATAGGAAGCGAAAGATTCGCTTCCTATGCTCATTTTTGAAATGCCTGCGTTTTAAAGGCTCTGTGCCTTTAAAACCGGCATTTCGATCGCTCTCCGGAGCGATCGAAATGCCGACGGGCATTGTTTTTAGCATTGTACGATGCTTCCACGCGGAAGCATCGTTACAATGCGGCTTGAGCACTGAAAGCGGAAAAACTCCGCTTTCAGTACTCGTTTTGACACAAGACGGACTAGGTCCGTCCTGTGTCACTAACGCCTCGGCACACAGGACGGACCTAGTCCGTCCTGTGTCGCCAAGGGGTTAAATTATCCATTCTTTTATTGATTATCTGTGGTCTCCCAGGTAGGCATTTCCCAAGAATCTCATCTCCTTTTAGAATAGGCCAACAATTATAAAAAGATCTTTTTACAAGATGGGCCCTGTTGTTATACCTAGTTAAAAAAGAGAAACTGAAGTCTTATTTTCAATATCCCTCTTACTTAGTAGATTTTTTCTCTGTTTATCGTTTACTTGGTTTCTGCTTTCTTTTAGCACTCCCTCTCGTTAATTCTGAGAATTTTTCCATTAATTTCTCATTTTGTTCATGGAAGTCTGTTTTTCATAGACTTTTGTGAGTGTAACCACCTACCATACACTGATTCCTGTATATACAGAGTCGCACTAGTGTGTTTTTTTTTTTTTATCTTTTTCCCTACATGTACATTCGCCACGTTTTTGGAGTATTGTAAAACAACTCTCTGCATTTTATCTTTTAGTCAATTTTCAATCCAAATACATACATTTGACCCAAGCCTATTTCTCTCAATTTGTAGAGTAACTTTTTGTGTGTAACTTTATCAAATGTTTTAGCAAAGTCTAAACAGATCACATCAACTGCCACACCTAGATCTATATTTTACTGACTTCTTCATTGTTGTCAAGCTCACTGGCCTTTAATTGCCCAGCTGAGATTTTTCATCCCTTTTTAAATATTAGTATGGCATCTGCCTTGCGCCAATCTGACAGCACTATAACTGAAACAATCCCTAAAGATCCAAAATAATTGTCTGACCAGAATTATGCTTAGTTCTCTAAGGACCCTTGGGTATAGACATGTGCAAAACTAAAATTTTCGTTTTGTTTTTGTCCATTCAGACGAAAATGTTATTTATTTTGTCTAAAACTAATTTCGTTCATTACTGCATTCGTTTCAGACGAAATTCGTTCATTATTTTCGTTTTGTTTTATTCGTTCGTCTTATAGAATACGTGTAATACTATTGGCTTTCTATAAACTTAACGAGAGCCCCATTCATAAGAAATTCTTATGAATGGGGACTCTATTTCAGTTTATAGAAAGCCAATAGTATTAAATGTCTTCTAAATGGTCGTTCGGTTCATAGACTTTCGGTTTATAGAATGCATAGAATTCTATGTATTCTATAAACCGAAAGTCTATAAACCGAACGACCTTCGGTTTATAGACTTTCGGCTTATAAAATACATAGAATTACATGTATTTTATAAACCGAAAGTCTATAAACCGAACGACCTTCGGTTTATAGACTTTCGGCTTATAGAATACATGTAATACTATTGGCTTTCTATAAACCAAACTAGAGTCCCCATTCATAAGAAATTCTTATGAATGGGGACTCTCGTTCGTTTTATAGAAAGCCAATAGTATTACATGCATTCCATAAATCGAAAGTCGTTCATTATGTCGGTTTATGGAATGTATATGTAATGCTATTGGTATTCTATAAACCGACTCTATTTCGGTTTATAGAATGCCAATAGCACGAATGGACTAATGGACGAATGATTTTCGTTTATTAACCATTCGTTCATTCGTCTTTCGTTATTATTATTAGTTTTTCGGACGAATGGCCGAAAATGCTATTTTCGGACGAAAATGCATTCATCCGAAAACGAATGCACATGTCTACTTGGGTCTATACCATCTAGCCCTCGGGCCTTGTCTATCTTCACAGTGTTTAATTGCTTAAGCACTTTTTCCTGTGTTGCTGTGTTGGTTCAGTAAATTAAGGAAGCAGGGGCTCATCCATCGGTATTTAAAATGTCTGCTTTCGTTCTGTCTTCACTAACCAAATTTCTCATTTAGAATAACAATGACCCAACAGTTTCTGCCTTTAGTTTTTTTCCATTTATATACTTTAAAAACTTTTTGGGGTTAGTGTTACTCTCCTTAGAAATCCTTTTCTCATTTTCCAATTTAGCCATTTTAATTGCCTTTTTGCAGGCTTTGTTGGCATCTTTGTACTCTATAAATGATAATGCTGACCCCTTGCTTTTATAATGTTTGACTGCCATTTTCTTGCTTTGTATTTCCTGTCTTACTTTACCGCATTGGTATTGATTTGTGTCTTTTTTTTTTATTTGTTTGCAGTAATATACCAGTAATCATGTTTCATTATTTTACAATAACATACTGTAATTTGGCTATCTTCGTGATCGGCATGATTATATTGTACATAATTATACCTTGTTACTTAGAATACATTTCCCACTTTAGGTTTGTTACCTTAACTGACATTAAGTACAAATGCAGTGCATTATATATCATGGCAATTATATCTCATTTTATAAAGTGCTAAAGGTGTTACAATGCTAAAAATAAGTGCTAAAAAGCCTGCTTTTAACTTTGTTTCTTAATACATTGTTTTTAAAGTTTGCCTAAGGACTTTAACAGAGGAACCTTTTATGGAACACTTGCTTATTTGCAATCCTTCATATTCTGGAGTAGCATCCAGTTCTTTGGAGTAAAACAAAACAATATTTGTGAATATCAGTTTAATTGTGAGCTGGACTTTCTGCAGTAGGTAAAATAATTACAGGTGCTTTCTCACACCCTAAAGAATGCACACGTTTATCGTTATTCTTTAAGACTTACTGAATGATCCACTGATGTAATGTGCTTTCCCTTCAGACAGACAGGGCCATAGAAAAAGTGTGCAGAATTTGGCCTAAACTTCTCCCCTTAACCTCTTACTGTAAAAAAAAAAATGGTGTTTTAGGAGTTTGTGAGATCTGACTTACAAAAACCACACAAGCAACAGGGACTATAGTGTGTTGTAGGACACCACCACAGGATATCAGTGCTAGCTTTTTGGATTGAGTGGGGTAACAGTCAGGGATAATCAGGGTAATCATACCAGAGGACTATGATGTGCACATCACATACCAGCTAACATGGACTGATTTTTTTTATCCATAGTTTTTAATCACAATTATGTTTTTTTTTAAACCGTTACAGTTGTTTTTTTATATTAGTAATGTCAGGTATTAATTATTTCATATTATATTTCTAGATTCAAGAGTCTGTCATTCTGAAGTGCAACTTTCACAAAGATTGTATCTATATTATGAGGTCAGCCAAGTTTGGTTAAACATTGTTAGAGACCTTTGAAGGTTGAGAAGCACAGCAATCACCAAACATGCTGCTAACTTTCTTTGTTCTGGAAAACAGCAACATTCATGGCTCTTAAGCATTTTTTTTTTTATATTGATTATTTTTGTTGCTTCCTTTTTTCTTTTTTTATCCTTCCTCTCCTTCCTATCAACTTTCTTTTGGTGTTGGCCTGAATTTTATATTTATATAGTTAGCCAAATTGGTTAAATCGTTATTCTAATCATATACTAGTTAGGAAACCTGAATAACACCAGTCTGCCTATTGTTCAGAGTAATTTTTGCTATGAAAAAATCTCTCACTTGCCTATTTGACTTTTGAAATTACATTTCAGTGAATAGAAAGTAGTAAGTAACATTGAAGTTACTATTAGAAATTATGTATATAATGAACCGAATGTTGATGTTAAATAGTACCTTTATTATAAGCATATGATAAGCATATAATATTTAGTCATGTTTCACTCCGAAGTTGGCAGTGGTATCAGACAGTGGCATGATTAGAAACCACCATACCATGATAGTAAGATTGCCATGTGGCCCTCTGACGACATAGCACATCACCATGATACTACATTGCAATACACCCCCACTGTCCACCGAATCCACATCACTTGCAAGTGCAGGGCAACATAGAGTGGCATGTTAAATTGCAGTGGTGACCTCAGCGATCACTGCACAAGTGCTGTGGGGACAAAGCTGATACATAGACAGTACATTGCACTAGTGATTTTATGTGGTGATGTGCCACATGGTCAGACGGCCACATGGTAATCTTACCACCTTGGCATGGTGGTTTCTATTCATGCCACTCCAAAACACACTGACATATGGGAAAGTACCATTTATATCCATAGTGGACAATGGTGCATTGACAATAAATGTTACCATTCACCCTGTGGACATTAAAATGATACCATGATACATGTGGCATAATGATTGGAGGGGACATATGACCTAACAGCTGTTGATGGTGAACAATAACTGGTGATGTCAAATCTACCTATAGTTTGCATGATATCATCGGTATTATTATACCATCAGAGCTATTATGGCAATGTGTAAAATAATATATGCTACTGTATGTACATATTTGTGTCAATTCCCTAACTGTTATTGGGGTTGCTAAGTGGTGTATATGATGCTTTTGAGTATTTTCATGTATTAGCTTTATTAAATGCAATATACTTGTATTATGAATTAAATGGGAAATTCTGAGCTACCTGAAAGGACCCCATAGTTTCCAGAAGTATAGACACATTTACATGTATTATAAAGATCTTACAAACCATTCTGTGAGTTCCTGTGTTGCTAATCTAAAGTGTCGTGTTACCTTGGCATCCCTGTCATTGACTTAATGTGTCTAAGGACAGAGGTACAGCAGAAACAAATTCCAGTGTGATTTGCATTTCTTTTATCCCAGGTGAAGCTTAGATGAATTTTGCTTTCTCAATCATCTGTGAACTCAACCATGCAGTCTCTGGCAGAGACAAGATGAGTTCCGGAGACTTTTATCTTAATCCCTATACTACATCTGCTAAATGATCTACAGCTGCTTGACCATGGATTCCGGGGCTGAGTATAAACTCACTCGCTTTAGTTGGTGAGAGAAGATTTTTCCAAGTTCAGCTCTAAATATTGCAGAGTTACTTGTAAAACAAACATTCAAATAAGATTGTGTTTTTGGAAATGGGTTAATAAATACACAAAACATTGATAGTTTTAAATTAAATTACTGATTTTATTAATTTAACATTTTTTAATTATTTCTCCATAAAATATCTTGATTGAATTTAAACCCACTCCAAGCAAAATCTAGGAAGAACAATCCACTAAGCAGCTCCCTATCACAGGTTACTGTATTCTAGCTATTAAACCTGATATTTCTCAGTAAGTTACAGATGTTTAGAATACAGATATTCAAATTTAAATAAAAACATACATTTTTATAATTATTTAATTTTGATACACATGATAATGGTAGGTTGTTTTCATGCTGCAGTGGTCATTTAAATTGACTTATTCACTTAATAGTAAATTGTAGGGGAGGGGAACATTTTATCCTGGATGTTGAATTATTTAATCTGATATTCAATATTAGACTGTGATAATTTTATAAAATGTTTTAAAAAAATTTTTATAACAGAATTGCCACCAAATGCATAAATTAAAGACAATTTTGTTTTAGAATATGTGTATTGTGTTCCTTGTTTCTGACACAATGTGTGGCTTACTATGCAAGCTACATCACTGGGAAATGTGTAATTTCCATTTTGGACACGAGGTGATGTCATAAACTGTAGACACTACCGTACACAACCATACATTTAAAACATATGTTTCTTAATATGTGGATTTGCTTGCATTTCTGCTAATCCAATGTATAGATCATTTTTAATAATGTTTTATTCTCTGCAAACATAATATAAATGATAATAAGGTGCATTATAAATCCTCTGTGTAAATCCACTATGTACAACAACTAAGCATTTGGTCAAGTTTTCTTACAAGTAACAAAATCTAAGCTCAAGTAACAAAATCTAAGCATGTTTAACAAGTAAATCCTACATGAGTGTACATTGAAATACCTGATTGTAATAGTTCCTATGTGGAAGTGATTGATGAGTTTTATTGAAGAACTGTTTACTAGAGTCAGCTCCTTATTGACAAAGTTCAATGTCTTTCTTACAGTCATGCACAGGGCAGGAATGTATATCCTGCAATAAAACCATAAAGAGGTCTTATAAAGTATTTACTCCACTCAGCAAATATCATATTATTTACCCACGGCTGAGTATAGATGTCCTTTTAGTATTTGTCAACATACTGCACAGTCTCTAGAGTAAACTAATAACACCTTATCGCATGCAAAAACATTGACCCTGTCAACATTCATGGAATGCGCTACTGAAACATCAATGCAAAGTCAAGTGAAAGGGCGTACGTTGATCTATTGAACAGAATTCATTTTTTGAAGGGTTGTCTTTCCATCAGAACCTATTGCATAGAAATGGCCAGAATGTTGTATGCAGGTGTCAGACGACAGGGCACACTCCTGCATGACGCAGGGGCTCCCCAGCTTGGGCAGCAGCTTTAGGAGCATGCAATTTTCAGAGTAGGCCTCATCACTGGCTTTTAGTGACATAGGCCTCGCACTTAGCGAGTGAGGGGGTACTACAGCCGGCTTTCCCTTGGACTAAGTGTACCTCTCCTGTTCTGACTTCGGCCTGTCTTCTAACTATTGAACCTATTCTGCCTGTCTTGACCCTCTGTACTTCATCTGATCTTTCCTCCTTTTCTGCTCCCCTGGTTCTGTTGTTTTTGGACTTTTGTGCTTTTGCCTTTCCTTGTGTGCTGTGAGCTTGGAGCATCCATGAGCTATGCTGAAAAATCCCTTTAGACTTTTGACACTTCTGATGTGGCCCTGAAAGGTTTTCATATGCCCCTATCCTTACTAAAAAGCCTATAGGTTGTGTTGTATTACCTAATAAAAATAACAGTGTCCAGCCCAGTTTCTATGTGGAATGCTCTCCACATTAAGCTCAGTTGGCTCTTAAGATATTAACAAATACCGTAGTAAATATATTACTAATGTACCATTTCTACATCATGCAATAAACGTATGTGAAATGCAGACCTTTTGGCTTTACTTAAAACAAATCAATGTTCTTTAATTCAAAGAGTTAACAGAAATTTAAATAATACAATGCACAATCATCTTGTTCTCAGCTTGGTAATAACTAAATATTGTGTATTTTCGCCTTATGTTATGTTTTTTTTCTGTCATTTATCTTCTTACAACTACTGTGACCCCCTTTTTCATATCTTCTCTTTTATTTAATTATTCATTTGTTATTTTTGTTTAATTTTAAATAAAAAATAAAAAGAATGAAAAAATAAAAATATTGTACAATCACAGAATTATTATTTTTTTGCTTTAGTCACTATTTTCCTTACAATGTTACTTTCTAAGAGTCATAAAACAATCTTTTGTGCTCTCAAATAACACATTAGCATTAGCTTTTTCTTGGTGATGGTAAACTCTAATTTCACCCAGACATGTGTTTTTTCTACTTGTCTCCTGTCTTAGTGCTGAACACACTATTGCTTGACGCATATATTTAATACCTGGAACCAGGGACTGTTGCTGTTCACTCACATGTAAAATCCGAGGGATTTACATTCCAACTTGTGATTCTTGATTAACTTATGTTTTCTCAGACATTATCTTGTTCCTTCAGTTGCAATCCACAATATAAATCAAGCTTGCGAGCAGGGCTCTCTGCCTCATGTATCAGTCTGTTCTTGTTCGTCTAACTTAGTATGTAGTCCCCATCTATACATTGTACCTAGCACTACTAATTGTTGACTCTTTATAAATAAATGATGAAAACTAAGTAATTATATTTGATTATAAGGACCTAGCATGAATGGGTTGAATTCGCTGTATTTGACAGCAGTGCTGCTATACACCACAATTACCAGGTTGTTTGAAATCTCTTAGTATTTGTACTTTCTGTCTATCTGGAATTGGTGTCCACATATTATCACATTACGCTGGAATGGACAGAGTTCTGTAAAGATTCTCTAAATTCTGCTTTATTTGTTTATGATAAGATGATGTCATAAGCAGAAGACACATTGAAAACATGTTTCTCTTACTTTAAGCATTTGCATGTAATTCTGGTAATACAATGTATAGATTATTTTTCATCATGTTGACAATTTAAGAAAAAATAAATACATTCCAACAAGTGTCTTTTTATAAGTGAGCTTTTTTAGTTATTCCACTTAATTCATTGGTTTGTAGCACACTTTTTTTTCTTTTTATGTATTTGTTTGCTAATTCCAGCCCATTTTTTTGGATATACCTCAACACTATTTTTGCTTCCTTACAGACCTGTACAAAGTAAATATATATATATATATCAATAATCTATACATTTTCATATGTTTAATTATGTTTGTAGCATCACCTGTGGCTTGATATGCAAAATACACATTTCCCATTGAAAAGTATTTAATTAGCCACATGTGATGTCATAAACAGGAGAATCCACAAACAAATTGGAAACATATTTTTCTCTTTTATGCATTTGCTTGCAGTTTTGCTAAAACAATGTATGGATATTTTTTTAAATATTGTTTTTTCACTCTCTACCTTCACAGTGACAAGGTCCCTTTAAGACTTGTGTGGCAGGTGAAGAATTAGGCACTCATCTACATTAAGCAATATAACAAATATAACTGCTGTTTTTGGAGACTAATTTGTTGCTGTTCTTATCTTACCAAGTCTGGAGTCTGTTGACATCAAGCCTCCTGGGAAAATATGACAGGACATGGAAGACAGAGATTGTGGTCCTAATTTTACTGTATAGAACAGTTCACTGACTCCAAACAAGAAAAACAGTGATTATCCAGCCAGGGAATTCATAAACTAATGAATTAAAGCAGTCTCAATGTATGTAGTAAGTCAGTAATAAAGTTTCACTGTGCACTCTAGCACTTGAGTAAACATGAATGTATCAAGTATTTAGCTGTATACATCATCCAGCTCTTCAAAACTCTCTCAATGTTGGAGTGATAATATGAAAATAGAAGGAAATCTTCCTGTCCTACTTCCTTATCTGTAGAGGTAATCAAGTGTTATGTACACATATTGCTGGGAGGTTTTCTAGATAAAACAGAGAAATGTATTGTATATTTGTTCATACAATTTTAATGTATATGTTTTTCCATATTCTGTTATTTAACATGGTGGTATTTTTTTTAATTTGTTGGGACAGTATTTAACAAAAAACTATTGTGGAAAGAAGAATAAAATGTATTATTTAATAATAATAGTTGTGATTATCATGGTGCTTTTCTACCCATGAGCCAAAGTGCTTTACAAATATATATATATATATATATATACACGTACAAATCAACTGTGAGTAGGGTTTTCAGACTAAATGACTGGTATAAGAGGTGGGTCTTTAGGATTTAAAAATATATATATCTGTAATGATAGTTCATCTTGGGTTCAGCTGTATGAATAATTCCAGAATATGGGAGTGTCTTGGCTCAATACCCGGGAACTTGATTTTGTCTGTATTCTGGACACTGACAGGCATGGTCCATAGGCTTATCAAAAAGAACAAGATGGGGTGTATGGTGTCAAAAGCTATTTCAGCTAGTGTGAGCAATGATGGTTTAAGGTTTTGAAGGTCAGAAGGCCAATCTTAAAATATGTTCACCATTTAATGGGGATCCAACTAACAAATGTTCATTTTTTTTTTTTAAATTAACAGAAACATGCAAGGGTAGTCTGACTAAGATCTTCACTCTCAGTGCTGTCTCTGCAATGAAACCAGGAGTCTTCTGCCAAATTAGAGGATTTCATTGGCAAAATATGAACATTACAGAGAAGAGAGGTAACTAATGATAGAGGACAGAGGCCATCCTATTCCTGTATCCACACCTGTCCGGCTGGCTACTGGAAAGATAGGAATTACATGTAAATTACAAATGTACAGTATACATATCAATTCAAAAAAGATAACCATATGTAGAATCTGTCTGTAGGAACCTGGAACAGAAATAGAAGATTGGTGAGGAAGTGTTACATCCTGACAGTAATTATGACAATGTGATCTACATTAAAAAGGTGTGAAACCTTTACTTAAAGGCTGATATTCAGCAACTTGTAAAGTAAAAAAAAGCCAAAGTATGAGATTGTGTTGACAAGGCAGCAAGGGCTTCTGGTGAATTTGAAATGAGTCTTTAAATTCACTGCCTTCCTCAGACTGTCTCAGATATCTTTTACTACAAGGACTATAAATAAGGTTCAGACACACACAGACTTTGGCATTCATCTGGAGACAGTTTTACTGCGGGTGGCCTAAGGAATAGTGTAAAATGCTAACTATTGCTTTTAAGTGCTATAAATCAAGTCTCTCAGTAGGACTGTCTGCCCCATGGTGAGGAAAGTATAAATGATACTACTGCACAAAGGGAATCAACACAGTAAAGGAAGAGAGTATATTTAAAAGAAGAAAAACTACCACAACTAGAGGACATAGGCTTAAATTAGAGGGGCAACGATTTAAAAGTAACATCAGGAAGTATTACTTTACTGAGAGGGTAGTGGATGTATGGAATAGCCTTCCAGCAGAAGTGGTAGAGGTAAACACAGTCAAGGATTAAGCGTGCGTGGGATAGACACAAGGCTATCCTAGCTATAAGACCGGGAACGGGGGACTAATAAAAGTATTTAGAATATTGGGACTAGATGGACAGAATGGTTCTGATCTGCCGACACATTCTATGTTTCTATGCACGTTAAAGCATAATTGTACCAGACCCACAGCATTGCACTATTATTATTTCAGAATGATTTCAGAAAAATTTAATTTTTTTAAATTCTTTATTTGTAAAAGTTTTTTGTGTGCATATGATAACAGGTAAGTGTGCATTGTCATGCACGGTAAAATAAGAAATTTCACAGTATTACAAACAAAAATGAAAAACAATGTCACATGTCAAGCAATTCAATTGAGATTAGCTATTAGTAAGCTTTATACACAAATGCTTTAACATATTATAAAAATGAAACTGAAAGAAGTGGATAAATTCATGGGGGTGACAGGAACATGGGGGATGTGAAGCGGTAGGGGAGTATTGTGGGACCAGTTCTGTCCATCAGGAAATGGCTTTCAGCTTGGGAACAGGACCAGCCAAGGATCTCAGGTCTTATGAAAACTGTAAGAAGTGTTGTGCAGATAAGCCATAAGTCTGTCCATTTTGATTACTTCATAAATCAAAGTAATTACAGTGGTCGTGGTGGGGATGTTTGGTTGGTTCCACACAAGGGCCAGGCCTCTGCATGCTGCTAGTGCAATCCTTGGCTGTGAGCCTATTTTTGCCTGTGTCAAGTTATCTTGTGGTTTGAATAGCAATAATGTGGTGGGGTCAGGGCCGAATAACATCTTTGATCAGTAAGGCCACACTCTTCCAGTATGCGGTAAAGTTGGGGCAGGACCACCAGCAATGCAAATATGTTCCAGGGTTGCCACATAGTTTCCAGCATAAGGGCGATGGTAGGTGTTGCATACGGGCTAATGATTTTGGGGTAAAGTATCAGTGAAGTAGCTCTGTTCTTTACGTGATACCCATATGGCATTTTTAAAGTGGCCTCTTATTTATCTGACCAATCTTCTGAATCAAGCGTCTGTCCAAGTTCCCTTTCCCATAATCTCACATATTTGAATTGTGATGGTGAATCTAGATCAGTGAGTTCAGTGTAAATGATGGAGATGCCCTCCTTCGACAAGAAGTAGGAGAGACATCTGGTTTGGAACCAGGTCTTATCCATTAGTGCTGCTTGTTTGGTTTGCTGGTTCTGGCCAAACTCAAAACCAGGAGTGCAAAGCTAAACACTATTAGGAGTATTGATTTTTCACTGTATGAACATGCCTATAGGCATGTTAAAATAGGCCCCTGCTATAACAAACATTACTATCATTTTATTATTTATCCTTCCTCAATCTGTTTTATTTTGTTGTCTCTTCCATTTGAAATTTAATCTGTATGAAATAATGAATCGTAAAAACATTATGTTCAATAATCCATTTATATTCTATTCTGCTACAACCAATCAATGCAAATTGATTGGTTGTCCTGCATCTCATTGGGTACTGGTTCGGTAAGTCATAGGGCCTGTGTTATGAAAATAATGCTGGTTACACTCTTAAAAAAAGGAGACAGGCATCAGAATCTCTCTTAAACATATAGGTGGTTTATTGAACACAGTAGCTGGTATATATTTCCTTTTCAATAAATTCAACAAGTGGCCAAGCTAGGTGCGTGAATCCTGGTTGTCTCATCTACATCAAGGGTAAACTGGAGATCTGATCTCTGGCGTTGCTGCTGTATAAACAGACTGGAGGCCTCATCTTAACCTTAGGGGGTGACTCCGTGATTGAACTAGTTTAGCTGCTTTGCAGAGAGAGAATAAATTATTAAAGTGATAATGGAACTACTTTGCATTTTTCAAGTCCTACAAGACATTTCCTATTCAGCACCTAGATTGTACACCCAGGACATGCCCCATCCAGCACTCAGGTTGTACACCGAGGACATGTCCCATCACCACATTGCATCCCCAGGATGCACCCCAGGAGATGCCTCAACAACCACATTGAACACCCTGTACTTAACCCAGCACTCAAGCACATTCCCCATCACCCACATTGCTGATGCAGGACTTACCCCATGGCATGCCGTATCACCAACATTGCACATTCAGGATATTCCATAGCACTCGTGTTTCCTGCACACTTTCAAGTCTGAGCGCTGGCAAGTCAAGTGACCCCAGGGCTTTGACATCAGATTAGTGCGGCAAGAGCGAGATGCAGATTGGTAAGTTGTCTGTGTGCCTGGGCAGCTCAGACACCATGCTGTCTGCTCACCGATGGTGAGGGGAGATCTTCTGATCCCCCAGCCATTGACTCTGCTGACAAGCTTCTTTTTTTTTTTAAAGGGGCGAAAGCCTCTTCTTGGGCCCCCTACTTGTTAGCACCCCAAAGGTCGGCTCTACATAAATGGTTAACACAAGGGACTCTGTTTTACATTTCAGAATTAGTAATGCACTGAGGGCTATTATTTTGACACTAATCATTCATCTGGTCATTTGTAGCTAGTATGAGATGTTCCAGGTGTGAGATTAAACAATTAAAGCAGTCATGACATTTTGATACATTAACAACATGAGTCATGTTTCTGCAAAGTGTATGTGCAGAAAATAAATTTATCAACAGTTGTAGGGGAGCATACATGTGTGGGTTAAAGTAAAATAAAGCTCATTAGATGCAAAGGACTGGTATGGTAAAATGTTATATGTATTATCCTACAGAATACCTTGCAATTATCAGGTTTTTATTTTTAGAATAATCTGAATTGTAAACCTCCAGAAATATTCAAACTTTCTCCGTCTGTGTAAATATGTCACCTTTTTTAATATTTTCCTTATAGAACAGTACTATAGAATTGTTGCCCTCAGCTAAATATGTCTTTTTAGAAATATTTTTTTATTATTCAAAGGCTTGGCATGAAATGTACTAGAAAAGTATCTAGAAGCTGTAATCCCTTTACAGAAAGATTTGCTTTTTTTTCGTCTGCGGAATTTGAGAGTTATACAACATGAAGGTGTAGACCTGAGCGTAAATAAAACATTTTACAATACACACATTGAAATTTGAATACACTTTTATAATTATTTAACTTTTATATGTATGAAAAAATAGGTGATTTTAAAGTGGTGTCAAAGATAAAGCTTCCCAGGCACTACAGCAGCTGTCCATTCTCCCTCACAGATGACAGACATTTTCAAAGATAATCATTATTTTCCAGGTGCAGTTGCAGAGTGGGCCCAATGTCCCAAAAAAGGTGTATACATTAATCATGGCACAAAAGAGCAAGTATAAATTGTCACAAACGAGATCATTTTCTTTCAATGCTATAAAATTAATTTTAATTATACTTTTCTACATTAGATAAATAATTCCAACAATAAAAATTCTCCCAAGGATCTTGGGAATGGTCTCCAGCTAGCTGTATAAGACAGCTTTCATCTTTTCCAAATGTTCATTTTAAACAGCAATAGAGGACGTTCTTGCTTAATTGAGGAGCACAGCTGATTTGGTAACAAAGGTATTAGTTAAACTATAAGTTTGAGCTCGAGGCATCTGAATATTAACAAGAAAAACTGCAAAGTACTTAACTGCTTCTTGTCTGCCTCCATCGATTACGTACCACCTTGTGAATTCTTGTCATCAACAATTCTAGAAGGTAATCTTTTAAATTGTTAAGTTGTAACTATTATCGTATTCTTTTTTTCTTTTTTTATTCTTTATTTTTAAAGTTTTCATTAAAGATATTACAATTTAACAAAAATTAAACAGATAAATAATGAAATAAAAGAAAATAAAAAAAGAGCCAAAATGTACTAAGTTTTATAAATATATAATAAATAATTATATATAAAGACATTTGACATTACAAGAAGGTAACATAATACTAGCATAGTAAAAATACACAATTATTAGTGATTGCCAAGATGAGAGATAGCTTCTCACATTAAAATATTCAAATGACCTCCCAAAAATCCCTATTGAAATTAATGAAAGTAGTAGTTGATCCTCTGATCTAGCCCGACATGAGGCCAGATTGGGGTTTTAGCTGAATTGCGGACAAATACACAATTCTGATACTCAATATGGACGATTTGGGCCCAAAAATGACAATTTCCACCAATTTCAGGCCAATTTTCAGCCCTATTCAGTTCAGAGAAAATAGATTGGGAAATCCTATGGATTCCCACTACTCATAAAGGGTCAAAATGGCTACAACAGGCAAATTTCAGGCATTTCAAATCTCCAGGTTTTAGCTGGTAAATAGAATAGAGAAGTAATGAAGAGAAATACAAATATTGTTCAAAAAATAATAATTTTAAAAAAGTAAAAAAAATAATGTTATACAGTATAATGATAAATATAACATTAATACATTTAATTATTTTTCAATGTCTTATGTTTATTTAATTTATCATTATTTAATGAATTATTTTGCAGTCCACTTGCACATATCTGTTGTCTGTTCACTTGTCCGTTCGCCATAGTTCACGTTTTAGTGCCTCATCCATTTTAGCAATTCCCATTAGCCAGACAACTATGTAGCTACCAGGAACAAACAGAGGTAGTGCCAGCTGAAGTCATCCGGAAGGTAGACAGCATTAATCCATAGTTGGTTTGTAAAAAAAAACTTTATTAAATCAAAAAAAGAATAATAAAACCATCGAGCAGGGAGACAGGAGGCGTTTCGCACCAACTGGCGCTTTGTCAAAACGTCTCCTGTCTCCCTTCCGGCTGACTTCAGCTGGCACTACCTCTGTTTGTTCCTGTTGTCTGCCTGGGGTGTGAGTAGACCCTTTTTTTGTGCTACAGCACCTGGAAGCCAATCTTACTCACTCCACTGTTACTTGGGGCTTGAGCTGGTAAGAATCTGCTTGGAACTATGTAGCTACACCTTTGTAATTGTGTGAGGTTGATTTGTAGCCGGGGTCTTGGATTAAAGTCATCCTTTTCAACAGGAAAACTGCCTCCTATGGTTTACTTTCTAGTGCTGCATCCAGTTAACCACATTTTCCTCTATAGTGAATAAACTCAATATATCAGTAACTAATGAGGAATAGTCTCTGGAGTGAGTAACAGTTTCATTAGTCATTATGATTTCATAATAAATCTCTAATACAATAATGCATTTACAACCATTTATTTTCTGTGTTGAACTTTTTCACTTGAGAACTTGCTATCCAACTTTGATGATATTATTAACTCTGCACTGTAGTATTCCTGCAAACCTCATATCACACAGCTGCTCAAATACATTCTTGTAACAGCTGAAAGAAACATGTCAAAGCCTAATATTAGGTTGCACATTTATAGGTTACTTTGTTGTAGTTCATAAAGCGTTCTCCTTTTTGAAGTCAACGTTAATTTCAGATTCTTAAGTTCCTTTGTAAACAATAGGTTCGTTTGTATGATAAGAGTCAAAACCTTCACTCAGTCTTTTAAAATGACCACTATCCTGACTCATAAATAAACATCTGAATGGCCTGCACAGCTCAGAGACTGATAAAATGATAACTGTAAAGGTGAGGAGGTGGTCTTCTCGCAGAGAAGGAATGTTTGGCAAGTAACAGCATGGAGTCCCTTGACTTAGATGGCTCTGTTTTCTCTCACTGCTGTAACATTGCTGACAGAATATGCTATTACCTTTCCTTTGTGATGTGCAGCATCAGGAAATGTACTACATTTAACCTCTGTACCCGGTAACATACAGGTGGCAACCTGAACTGATGGCTAGATAACGAATTTGACACCACTGATGACATCTTAGAGGTAATGAATTTCAAGCATGTTTCTAAAACCAGCATTTGATTGTCCAGTATTTGCAATCAAGGTGTAAGCATTCAATGTTATCCCCTCTCCTTGTAACTGGAATTAACACTATCATGTACTCTCAATCAGCAAGGACTTACAGTAAAATCTATGGCTCTGTCTTAAGTTTTAGGATTTTTCCCACTATTCCCAAAAGTAGGATAATTAAACAGGGTCACTGACCCTTGTTCTGCACTTTATTATAGCTTGGAGTTAAATGGCCTCAGTGTGCACCTAAAACCTCCCTTTTTTTACTTGAAGGTAATTTTGGGAACCATACTGCAGATGGGTTAATGTATTTAAAGGAAAGTTATTCTGTGTGTTGTACATCTCTTTGTTTTATATAAGTGAAATACATGTATTTTTAGTCTAAAACAATTTACATTTACGTTTTAAAGGTATAGAACCCATTTCTCGATAAAAACTTATTTGAAGTTTAGTAGAAGTAACAGACAGATCTATTTCTTTTTCTTTACTTTACATGACGCAGTATGCATCACAAAAAAAATGCTGACACTGTTGGTGGATCTGCTTTTTTAACTTGTTATTTGTAATTTGAGATGTATTCTCACACCTGCAGATATTTTGCTGTTGAGGCTGGAAAATACTATTCACTTTTTTCCTCCATTTATTTATATTTTTTGTTCATTTGTTAAAAACAAGCACTCTCTGCTATACATTCCAGGATTTTCCTGAAAAGTGGCAGAAATAGACCAATGGATTATATTTCCAGTTATTTGAATTGAACTCTCTTTTTTTACTCTCTACTCACAATAGTCTAAGGGCCTGTGTAGACTGATATTTACCTGACTTGTGAGCTACTGAACTACAAATAGTGTTGCACCCAGTTACATGCACATATATAGGTCACAAATACACACAGAAATACACTGACACACACACATACAGTCACACATACACACAGAAATACACACAGATATACAGCCACACATACACACAGAAATACACTGATACACACACATACAGTCACACATACACACAGAAATACACTGATGCACACGGATATACAGTCACACATATAATCCAGCAGTCTCCCACAGTACCTGTCACAGCTGCGAGATCTCTGTGCTCTCGCTGGGTGCGCTACATGGTGTGATCTCCCCTGCATGCCACATCTGGCGCTCAAAAGAGAGGAGGAGCAGGAAGTCTGTAATAAAGACAGATTTCACCCTTTGCCGTTGGTCCATTAATCACTAGGGAACCGCATGCTATGGAAAAAAGCAGATTCTAAAAAAAAAATTGGATGTCAGCATTTTGCGGCTTTCCTTAAAAGTGTCACCTGACCCATTGTAGGGCTGGCACCCCATGTATATTTTATTATATATATTTTACTTTTTGGGAGTACTTTGGCTATAATCAATCCTTTGTATATTGTATATTATTACTGGTCTTTTCAACAGAACACCATGAGGGGCATGTACTAAAAAAACACAAATATATTTTATATGTAAAACTATTTTTGCGCTTTGCGCCTATTGCAATGTACGAAACATTTAACACTCAAATAGTACATACGAGCTAATTGTGAATAAAAATGGGCATAATTGAGAATAAAAACAGGCAATTTTGTAACTATTTTTTCCACCTCTTTTGATTGCAATTGCTAAAAGCTGGTGTAATTTTCACACGCAAATAAGAATTATTTTTCACAAAATATTCGCAAAGCTCTATAGTATGCGCAAGTCTAATCACAACTGGAAAAATGCATGCTAAATGAAAATAAATGGAAGAGGCGCAAACCAGGAAAAAAAACTCAGAATGTTACATTTAGTCGCAAATGGCTCCTTACTCATGTTTTACCTACTTTTTCCCCACTGCACTTGTACATGACCCCCCCTAATTATAAAGACTTGCTCAGGTGACTATTTCTCTCCTTGTAGTATGTTTCTAAATTTCTAAAAAAATGTTTCTGGGTTCAGCACCCACCCATCATAGGTGCTCCAAAAATGCTGTCCAGAGAAAACAATACATTGCAGGAGTGTTTCAGTCTAAAACAGGGAGGACTATTGATGAGATTAATGCCTATTGAAGCAAAATAATTTAGTCTATTTGACATAGAAACATAGAAACATAGAATGTGTCGGCAGATAAGAACCATTCGGTCCATCTAGTCTGCCCAATTTTTTTTTTTTTTTTAGTACTTTTATTTGTCCCCCATTCCCGGTCTTATAGCTAGGATAGCCTTGTGTCTATCCCACGCATGCTTAAAATCCTTGACTGTGTTTACCTCTACCACTTCTGCTGGCAGGCTATTCCATACATCCACTACCCTCTCAGTAAAGTAATACTTCCTGATATTACTTTTAAATCGTTGCCCCTCTAATTTAAGACTATGTCCTCTAGTTGTGGTAGTTTTTCTTCTTTTAAATATACTCTCTTCCTTTACTGTGTTGATTCCCTTTACGTATTTAAATGTTTCTATCATATCCCCCCTGTTACGTCTTTCCTCCAAGCTATACATGTTAAGATGCTTTAACCTTTCCTGGTAAGTTTTATCCTTCAACCCATGTACCAGTTTAGTAGCCCTTCTCTGAACTCTCTCCAAAGTATCAATATCCTTCTGGAGATACGGTCTCCAGTACTGCGTACAATACTCCAAGTGAGGTCTCACCAGTGCTCTGTACAATGGCATGAGCACTTCCCTCTTCCTACTGCTAATACCTCTCCCTATGCAACCAAGCATTCTGCTAGCATTTCCTGCTGATCTATTGCATTGCCTACCTACCTTCAAGTCCTCTGAAATTATTACTCCTAAATCCCTTTCCTCAGATGTTGAGGTTAGGACTGTACCAAATTGACTATTAACTATTTTATCACTTTGCTCTCAGGACACTTGTCTAGTCTTGATACTTTGGATTCATCTCTTTGGTTTAACCATAACCCTGACTGCAAGACCAATGTCTCACGACCAAAGTGTTGTACGGATAAGTATTGGCAATCACACTATCAATAGAGCATGCTTTGCAAGACTTGTAAAATCAAACCATTTTTTGTTCTGTTTATACTCAAACTTGACAAGAGAGAGGAGTCAGTTCTTTTTTGTCTTGCTTGAGGCAATACTTTTCTATTATTTCATCTAGATTTACTACCAATATAATGTAACGTGTAAAAAAAAAATGCAGTATACTAATCCTGATGATGCCCATTGAAGAGTTGCATGTCAGTGCACTTTCAGTCTTGTTTTAAATGTCTACTAAAGGTTTCCTAGTTTGCCTTGCCAGTTACTCTCCTTTTAATTAGAAGTGATTCACAAAAAAATAACAATCCTTTTCTTACTGATAAAATGATAGAATAATTTGAGACGACTTCCTTTTAATGTACTCTGTGTACATTTAGTTATTAATTCCTTAATATCTGAAGCACAATGCAATGGTTACGTTTTTTCTTTATTAGTTCATGATAGCTGATCCAAACACATGAAAGTGTTATTTTGTGAGTTCGCTGACGGAGGTACTATTTCAATGCTAGGTTCACTCCTAGCACTGAACCCATGATGGTAAAGACACTGACGCAGTTGCATTCTTGTCTGCATTAGAATGTTGGTGGACACATGTTATATTTTTATTGTATAGCATGTGATTTGGTAAAAGCGCAGAAGGTTACGCAAAGCAAAGTGAGTATAGGTAAATTTGTAAATGTTTTCTAAAAAAAACGAAAAAAACTTAAAGGACAAAATTAAATGTCTATAAAACAACAAAGAGCATGCTATGAATAATCTATTTGGGAAACTGATACTGTTTTTGGTAAATACTTAAAGAGAAATAGTCTAACATCTGCTTGAGAAGAAAATGGAAATTGCTCAATTCCGTAGTTATGGGCTATTCTCTCAGACTAGACAATGGCATGTTACACCACAATACTTAGACATTTCTTGTAATGCCAATTAAAGGCTAGAGTGTTATCTTCATAGCCAGAGGGAGAGAATGTAACAGAATTTTAAGTGCTTTGTAATTCATAGCATGCTACAAATGGAATATAATTTTTTTTGAAAAATATATTAAATATAGCTACTTTTAGAAAACTACTATTAAACTTACTGCAACAATTGCCCAAGCATTGCAGAAGAGCTAGACCATAAAAAAGCCAAGCTATGTTAAATGGCAGAAACATTGGAATAGAAGGAACTTTGTATTAAAAACTGCAAACTGGAACCATGTGCCAAAAAATATGTTCACATATGATGAGCAAAATAAACGAAAGTCGAAAGTTTGCACTATATATGTACACTGCAGGGCCGCCATCAGGAATTTCAGGGCCCCTTACTGAACAAATTTTCTACGTCAGAGCGCCGGTCATGTGACCTGTCGGCACTTCACTGTCACACAGCACAGGGAGCTGAACAGACAGCACGGAGGTTTCTCTGTGCTTCTTGTTTGGCTCCCTGTGCAGCCTGCTGGCAGGCAGAGTGATGGTGAGGGGGGATCTTCCGATCTTCCCTCACCTCCGTCTCTGCCGACAAGCACTGGTTTGTTTGTTTTTTAAAAGGGGGGGTTGGCATTTTTTTCTTCCTGTGTGACCTGGCCCCGCTGGGCCACCTGGACCCACCAGGCCCGGGATGCCAGTATCGCTTGTCACCCCCTGATGGCGGGCCTGTGTATAGGTCTCATACTTCTGGGCTTCCCTGGTGCTAAAAATAGTTCATGTGAGTTTGTAGGGAAAATTAATTGTTACCTCTGGACATAGTTGCATTCTATATTCTATAGGGGTGCATTGTTTGTGCATGAACATTGTATAGCTAAATCAATTATATGAAATATTCATTTCAACTCACCTGCATCTCACTTTTAGAGTATAGGTCCCATAGTAAGCATGTACATATACAAAATGCTAAAATGTGATTTGACATCAGTCAATGTCATTTTGAGATAGTCCACAGGGCTTTTTTTTGTTAAAAGTAAGCTGTTGAAATTTCCAACTTTAATCTATAATATTGGGTGCTGTACTAAAGTATTGTGACTTTACACAGGTATATTATACATATTTATTTCACAATAACTTCATAGAACACAAATCATTATGCCTTAGTTAGTTTGCAGTATGAAGTCTATATTCTAGTTTAAAATATATAGATATGATAGACAAAAACTTGCCTTTCTTGTAATCAATCCAACTGTGTTGAAAGGAAAATTCATTCTTATCAAAATTCACATCACACAATGTCAATAATTATCTGTTTTTCCGAAAGAACATAAAAGGAGTCATTGTTGTACTTGAAGAATGTCTACAATGTTATTACAGATAGACATCAACATTTGTATCTGTCAACAACAAAATCTGAGAATGTAAAAAAAAAAATTGCATCTGCCCAATAAATAATACTGCAGCACACTGTACATTAGACAAATCGCTAGTGATTTTAATTTTTTTAATCACATTTTTGTTTTGTTTATTTGCATATTTTACGCAGTAAACAAAGCTCTGAATGCAGGTCTGTCCCTAACTTAAACTTTACCCTTTTTTCTTAACCTCCATCCATATTCTTTTTCTGAATAGCCATTTACCTGCTACAAGAACTGCCTCCTCTTAGTTCTCTTGTCATACATTGCTCTTTCTCAAGCAGCATAGCATGATTGTCATATAAATTCCCATAAAGATAAGCGGTACATGAGGAGACTATAGTAATTTTGTATGCATGCTACCTTTAAAGAGACACGCTCACCAAAAAATTAAAAGAGTTTATTTATTTTTTTATTTCGCATTGTTGATTTCAGATATATCTTTTGTTTTTGTTATGCAAGTTTATTTTATGAAATATTTTACTAAACAAGTAAAATGGTCATAGTTATAAATTGAGAAGATTTTGGAGAATGTTGCATCATGGGTAAAAAAAATGAATTGCATATAAAAGTAAAAAAATCTTAAAATAAATGTTGGAGGGGGGCGTGTCTTAGCCACGAGGCAAGATGGCAGCATAATCGCACAGCTCCGTGCCGAGGACCGCAATAACTAGCCTTAAAGCAGCTTTGTCTTAAGATGGGACGAAATAAAAAGGTTCCATCAGAACCACAGACCCCCAAAACCCAAAAACCGAGAGTGGAATCCAACCTGCATACCTACTTTTCGACACCGCAACAGCCGCCGACGGGAAGTCAGGCAGGTGGCAGCATGGCGGCCTCTCCCGCGCATTCCACCTCATTGGAGGAGACGCCTTCAATAGCATCGCAGGATCGCATAACTAGCCAATACTTACCACCTAATGTGTTGGAAACCCTGAAGTCCATCCCATCTAAAGAAGACTTCCAGATACTTGTCTCCGGGATACAGGACATCAAGCAAGCGATGCGCGAACTGAAAGGAGACCTGGCAGGCCTCAGATCAGACATGGCTGTCATGGACGCCAGGATTACAGTGGTCGACGGTGCTTTGGAGAGGGCAGACGAGGATGCAGCAGGGCTACATGCCACTACATCCAGACAAGACTCTCAATTAGCGGACATGCGAAGGATGATGGAGGACCTGGACAACAGGGGCCGTCGCAATAACATACGTATCAGGGGCCTCTCTGAGGATGTGCCATCAGACCAGATCACACAGACCCTGACCGTTCTTTTCAACTCCATCCTCAAGAGACCCGCGGAGGAACAAATCGAGATCGACAGGGCCCACAGAGCTTTAAAACCAAGGGGCTCCCAATCTTCCCCTCCGAGGGACGTGATCTGCAGGCTGGCAAATTTCCGCATCAAGGACAACATAATGCGTGAAGCAAGAACCAAGAGACTCTGGGCAGTAGGAGAATCGGAGGTCGCCATCTACCAAGACCTATCCTGGATTACACTACAAACCAGACGCCTGCTCCAGCCCCTAACTCAAGCGCTGACATCCAGGAATATCCCATGCAAATGGGGTTTTCCCTTCAGCCTCTCGGCCCGACATGGAAACGTGATGCATACAATTCGATACCCCGCAGACACGCCAGGATTTATGCAAGCCCTAGACATCAGGAACGTTACGGTCCTGGACTGGATGGACCCTGCCAATCTTACACGCTCGAGGCCCCTACCGCAGAGGAGTCAGAGGCCACCAAGATGCAGCACAGCAGTCCGGTCACCACCAAGGTCCCGTTCGCCAAGAGAAACCTGGGCGAGAGAGGAGTGAACCGGGACAGAACAGGTGTAGTACACAAGAGGACTTTAAGCCGCGCTGTACACTACACCAACCTTTGGTTCCTGTTCACTAAACCAGGCCAAGCCAGGACAGAAGCAGAACTAGGCCGTGGGACTACCAAAATATTGTCCAGCACAGATGCCCAGAACATCACGGTGCTCTCCAAAGCTGGGGACCCTACAGCTAAGTCTCCTGCCTTGTAAAAACTGTTATTACCGCATTGTCTATATATGCATACTTGTTCATATGTTTAAATTTTAATGTTTACTGCGAAGTAGGGATCGTATTACCCCCACCCACCGACACCGGGAATTAGCGGAACCATGCACGGTATAGTTACCGCTTTGGTCTAAACAACGCGGACGGGTGGGCCCCAAACCCGATGCAACAGAACACATTGGGCATTAGTCAACGCACCCCTACGGTGACATTGTACGCCGACGGGCTTCAGATAAGTAGATTGCCCCCACACACCTAGGCACTCTAGTCTACATGAAACACAGGTACTCAACGGCCCTCTCCCCCAAACACAGGCCCCTGCATCTTCTAATAGGCTGTAACTGTGATACAGTAATGAGCCGGCTTAGGGTCGACAACTTACCCCCAGGCACAATGAACACTATGTAAAGGCGTATATACAGGGAGACACTGTGAGGGTGACACTAGCCATCCCATACATGTCAGTCTGATTGACAGGTGCAGCACTAGGTCCAGAGGTACGGTCCGCCGTGGTTAAATTTCTATTTTGTATTGTTATTCTTATTTGGTTTTGTTTTGCTATATTGTACTCCGGGCATACACGCTCCCCACAGGGCCCGAGAGTCTACATACACACCCAGAGAGACTCCATTTTGGTGGTACCCTCTGTGTGTCTGACACTACTACCCATCTAGACTGTGTTTGCCTTATTTCCCCAGAGCGGGGCATTCCCCCGGCTCATTGTGGTTTCACCCTACCCTCATAGTACCCGCCCATATTTAGGAAGCGGACAAATATCCGTGACCCCCCCCCTCATAACCTATTGTGTATAATTGGTATTCCCCCCCCGTACCCCACCCTCACTTTCCTCGGTTACACGTAAGGAATTAATATCTGATACAACTGTAGTACATGGTAAAGAAATGCTACCTGCCCCGATCAATGTATTTACGCTAAACGCTAGAGGTTTAAATACCCCTGAAAAAAGGTCTAATTTACTCCGAGATCTCAGGTCCAAGCATGTAACGATAGCGCTTATCCAGGAGACACATTTTCACGCCACCAAGGCGCCGGTGCTACACAACAAACACTACCCTAACGTATATTACAGTAACAATCCGATTTCCAAAACCAAAGGGGTAGCTATCATGCTGTCCAGACATTTCCAACTTACCGATATAGAGTGCAAGAGAGATGAGGAAGGCAGATATCTGATGATAAAGGGCAGAAACCTGAACAAAACGTACACAATAGTCAATGGGTATTTCCCAAACAAGTGCCAACAGAGCTTTCTAACTAGGTTGCTGCGACAAGTCACACAATTCAGAGAGGGCATACTATTAGTCGGAGGCGACTTTAATGTTCCTCTGGACCCTCGCATATATTCTTCCTCGAATTCATCAGGCCCCCCGACAAGACTTGTGGGGCGCATGAGAGCTGCTCTAGCAACCCACCAGCTGATGGATTGCTGGCGGTCCCTGAACCCCGAAACAAGAGACTACACCTACTACTCTGCCCCACATGTAGTGTATACGAGGCTAGACTACCTGTTTATTTCCCACCGCGATCTGGATTTATTACAGGGGGCCGCAATAGGACCTATCACCTGGTCGGATCACGCCCCGGTCTCGATTCAACTCTCTTCCCCTGCCACTCGCCCAGCCCAACCCTCATGGAGACTCAATGACTCCCTCTTGTTGGACCCACTGCTTGCGGCCGAGACCCGCCAGGCTATTCAGGTCTTTTTTAGAGAGAATAGCACACCGGACATAGCCAAACCGGTGATATGGGAGGCACATAAGTGCGTATTGAGGGGGCATTTCATTGCACAAGGTTCCGCAAGGAAGAAAGCTAATGACGCCCAACTTGTCTCGCTAACGAAAGACATACAAGCATTAGAAATGGCCCATAAACGCTCACCCCAAGCAGATACGTTTCAAACCCTAACTGGTAAAAGGAAATGCCTAATGAAGGTACTTACCTTTAAAAATAGAATGTTGCACCAAAGATCGAAAAAGTTCTTTTTCGAAAATAGCAACAAATGTGGTAGACTTCTAGCTCGTATCCTTCACAAGCGCACGCAGAAAGCACATATCCCCAAGATTTACAATATGCAGAACAAGGCAGTTTCCACATGCCCCCAAATTGCTGAGGCATTTAAAGAGTATTATGCTTCCCTATATAACCTGAATGCCTCCGCAACGGCACGAAACAAATCGGGACGCTTACGCAATATAAGGGAATACCTAGCTAGACACGTAACAACAAAATTGTCACCGGACGAAGCACAGGACTTGGACAGACCTATCACATTAGAAGAACTCAGGGCGGCAATAACAGTGACACCAATGGGTAAAGCCCCAGGCCCGGACGGGTTGACCTTAAGATATTATAAATTTTTCCTAGACGACATAGGCCAATATCAGGTGGACGTTTTCAATTCACTTATGCAGGGACACCCCCTTCACCCACATTCCCTCAAAGCGACTATCATAGTCCTCCCCAAAGACGACAAACCGGGGGAACAATGCACCAGCTACAGACCCATCTCCCTACTGAACGCTGACATAAAATTATTAGCAAAAATTTTAGCACTTAGACTAGCCCCCAAACTCCCCAGACTAGTACACTCTGACCAGGCGGGTTTCATTCCAGGAAGGGAGGCCAAAGACAACACATCAAAAGTACTGTCCATTATACAATATGCCCAATTCACCGAATCCCGTATGCTATTCCTATCGACGGATGCCGAAAAGGCGTTTGATAGGGTCGACTGGAAATACCTACTAGAGACTATGAAACACTTAGGATTGGGCCCCAATATCCTTCAGTGGATCTCAGCACTGTATGACGCCCCCACAGCCTAGGTCAGGGTCAACGGGCTTCTTTCGCAATCTTTTCAGATCACTAATGGGACGAGACAGGGTTGCCCTCTCTCGCCTCTCCTTTTCGCGCTATCACTTGAGCCCTTTCTAAATGCAATTAGATCAAACCCAGACATCACTGGTCCCACTATTAACCATACCCAGTATAAAGTTGCTGCATTTGCTGACGATATGCTATTCCTTATCATGAATCCCCGCATCTCCATACCCTCCATACAGAAAGAGCTCAAAACATATGGCCAACTATCCAATCTAAAAATTAACAATAGCAAATCGTCAATCCTAAATATTTCCATCCCTCAGGTAGAAGCCGCCGACCTCCAAGCTAGTTTCCCCTACAAGTGGAGCGCCTCATATCTTACGTACCTAGGGATCCGTTTCACAACCCAGGCAACACACCTATATGGGGCCAACTTCCAGAGGTTGCTGGACAAAATGCTATCAGACCTTAAATCATGGGCTTTCCCTCATGTGACGTGGTTAGGTAGGATCAACGTAGTGAAAATGAATCTACTTCCTAGACTACTGTATCTGTTCCAGACAATACCGATCGCCCTCCCGAAAGCGTTTTTTGCATCTATCCGCTCAGCTATCCTGAGATATGTATGGAACGGCAGGAGACCTAGGCAGAAATACACCCAGTTGATCCTACCCAAAAACAGGGGAGGCCTTGCACTCCCAGACTTCAAACTATACTATCAGGCATGCCACCTATTACGTGTTATAGAGTGGACCCGGGCCCCGGCAGACAAGCAGTGGGTCCATATAGACAGGAGTCAAACAAAAGGGCTCTTGCCATCTTCACTCTGGTCACCCCCGCAAAACCGGGACGCCACCCTCAAAACTAATCCACACATTCAAGCAACAATACGAGTATGGAATGCCACAGGTGTCAAATATGGTTTAACCACTTTCCCGTCACCCATGACCCCAGTGACCAACAACACTGAGTTCCATCCAGGCTTCCGAGTGGTAACAGGGCCTGAAGGCACAAGAATACAACCAAGACACATGTACCACTTCATGACAGACGGCAAACTATCCCCACTCCACAATCTAGTGGGTGGTGGAGAACCCTCCTTTCTTGACAGATTCCACTACCATAGACTAGAGCATTACCTGAACTCTATACCAGCCAGACACAGAATACAGAGAACCATGACAAACTTTGAACAAGAATGCACGCTACCAGAACCCGGCAGACACGGCATTTCACGACTCTACTCACTATTGTTGTGTGACGACAATACCCCCCTTCCCTCTTTTGTGGGCAAATGGGAGGCAGACCTGGGGGTTACACTCTCTCAACACCAGTGGGAGAGAGTGTTCAACAACGTCCACCATGTCTCCATCTCCTCCAAAATACAAGAATCGGCCTATAAACTGTTGACCAGGTGGTACATGACCCCAGCACGCATCCAACAATTTGCACAATCTCATGATGGTCTCTGCTGGCGCTGCGGGACATCCACGGGCTCACTTCTTCACATATGGTGGGAATGCAATAAAATAACCCCCTACTGGGAAGCCATACACAACATTTTGAAGCACATAATAGACAAGCCCCCCCCCCCGCTCAAACCCGCTAACCTACTCCTACATCACACCCCAATGACCCCAGCTCAATACAAGAAATCCCTGCTCCCTACATTGGTGGCGGCGGCAAACGCTCTCATTTCCAGCTCACTGGAAGTCGAGTGAGGCCCCCGCGATCAGTGAATGGGTCAATCAAGTAGAAGAAATTAGGCGAGATGGCAGCGGACACACCGCAGCTTTCAGTGAAATACACAGAGAAATGGTTCCATTGGCTGGAATTCCTGGACAGCCCTTTATTCCAAACATACATCACAGCTAACACGTAAAGTCTTTTCAGTATATCAACCCACAAAGGCACCTCTACCAAAATAGCACGCAAGAAAGCCCTGAGCTAGGAGCCTGCGTGGGAACTGATAATATACCTAAATTACATGCTTGGATCACAAGAATCAACCAACTGGCAAATAAGCCAAATTAAAGACACAAGATAGACCATTAAGCATATCTATTGTTTTTTGATGGGGCACTCTCAGTAGCTGCCCGCCCATTCATGTAACCCGTAACCCCAACAGATACCCCCTTGCTGACCTTCCTTTTTTTTCTGTACCCCTCACACGTCGATAATCTTAATTCCTTTTTTTTCCTGTTTTTTCCCTTATATGTAAATTGTGGCAATAAATGTATGTTATGTAACGTGAAAAATACCAATAAAAACCGATTGAAACATAAAATAGATGTTGGAGACAGACATCTAATATTATTTTGTATACAGAAAGAAGCAGACATGCACACTGGCAAATAAGTCTGAATGTATTTTTATTAGGTAAATGTATCGACAATTAGATAAGGGTAGGAAATATATGTCATAAAAAGGACATAAATGAAACAAAAAAAATAAAAAATAAATATATGTATATGCTTAAAGCTGTGGATGGAAAATTAGAAAACTGTCCAAAAAATAGAAGAAAAAAAAAAAGGACAAAATATGTACATAAGGGTAACAATATTCAAAGCTGTAAGGCAGGATAGTCTTGGATGAAAAAGAAAATAGCAGAGGACTTATGAGGTGAGGGCACGGGGCTTCGCGCTCGGAGATCGCTCCTTCTGAGGCCATGCCGCATGGTGAAATAGACGGGCCTTAAATGCTCATCTAATATTATTTTAACTCTTATATGCAATTAATTCAAACATAGAGGGAAAAAACAGTGGCATATGTCTTATATATGTGTTTGTTTTAAATGCACAGGTAATCCAGTTACATCTTTTGTAAGTGGTAGTGTTTCTTTAAGCATCAACTAATTTAAAGGGACTGTTATCTAAACCTTGATTATACTGTGGTCTATTCACTAAAATGTGAACTGACAATAAAATACCAGAACTTAGAATTTGATAGTTGAGCTGGAAAGATAGGCAGGTTGTTTTAAATCTGTCTATGGTATCTCCTGCTTATAACATCACCTTGTGGCTTAATATGCAAATTATTATTATTGATATGCACATTTAAAATATAAAGACGGTTATACACCTATCAAGATACAAGCAGATGTTGTACAGGTGACACCACACAGTCACATTTAAAATACATTTTAATCTATGCATTTACTTTCAATTCAAAACACACAATTTGGGTTATTTATTTATAAAAGTAAATTCTGGTGCAATGTGTTAAGTGTAGAGCAGTTACCATGGTAACCAATGGAATGTTCCTGCTGTTTATACCACTTTTAGAACTTTGCCTCAGACCAGAGTTTTATAAATAACCACTCAATGTACTGGTTATTTGACACTGTAAAATACCAGATAGGTGACAGAGTACCTTTAGTATGTATAAAGGATAAAAAAAATACAAGTTAGTTCTGTGTCCCAGTAGCACAGGCAATTTTCAGTGTCAGAGGTGGTAAAGAATTATGATATCAGGGTTGATTATCTTGCAGAGGTCCTATGTGTATAACATAGATATCACAGCGATGACTGACACTCTGTGGAAAAACACAAACAATGGCTTATGCCATACATGTGCCACGGAACGGCTTATTTCTGTAATACTGTTTCTACAGTGGGCATTATTATATACCATATAACTGTATGTAGTAAAATTCTTATTACTATATATAAGATACACTGCCACTATTTTATAGTGTATGTGAAGCATAGTCATCATATAATTAAGGGTACCATGAGTCACAGCAGCATGGATATCAATATGACTCAAGTAAAGGTATAGGAATGCAGTAATGCAGAACAAGGGTATAATACTGGCATAGGTGGAAATCTATAATGACAAGATTGTATTAACTGTCTGCGCCTTTAAAGATATCTGCCCAGCTTCAACAAATTCCAAAACTCTGTCTGTCCTAGATGCATGAACAATGGCTGCATAGAATGAAACAGATGAATTCCTCTGTCAATGTGAGATTATGGAGCTTCAAAGCAAATATGTGCAGTCCCCAAATATCTTGCAATTTCTTTGCAGATCATTTCAATTCAATTGGTTATTAATTTTAAGAAGCTACAATCAACTGGTATGGGTTTTAAACAATGCATGATTCACAAAACTGAAAGACAAAGATTCTATATAATTCAGAATGGTTTATTCAATGAAAATAGTATCAAAGCATAACGGAAGCAGTAACAGCACACTGATGCATTATGCTGGTACCATTAATGGTAAAATAACCTTCAAGATGCCTGTGATCCCCTCAAGATCCCAGGGCCAGGGGCTGACAAAAATATCAGGTTTGAAGTCTCAGCCAATGGGAGAGCTATGGCCAGCGAAGCCTCTGATTGTCTAATGCGAGTGGATTATTTTTTTGGATGACCCCTTTTCATGGGCCAAAGATGATTCCAGGGTCTTGTGAATAATCCAGGGACATTTAACCATATAAGCAGCGGTGTATCTTGGTTTTGGTCTGCTTTAGGCAGACAAAATTCGAGAAACCCCCACCCACTTTGCAAACCTACGACAAGCCCCATCACCCATGTTGCACACCCATGACATGCCCCATTGCCCCATTACATGCCCCATCACCCACATAGCACACACATTAAATTCCCAATCACCCCATTACATGCCCCCCTCACCCACATGGCATACACACATAAATGCACCATCACCCACATTACATGCCACCATCACCCCCATTACATACCCCCACCACGTCCATTACATGCCCCCATCACCCGATTAATTGGAAGGAGCTAAAGCTTGTTGAATGGTGAGGGAGGGAGTGAAAATGTTTGAAGCACCAGAAGTGTGCTTTAACACCCTCTGGCATAGTGCCGCCCTAGGCAAGTGCCTTGTTTGCCTTGCAGAAGATACACTTCTGCATAAGGAAGATTTTTTTTCCACAGGGTGTACCTGTTAAATGCCAGGGAGGTGGGCAGTGATTTTCAATGCAGGATGTTTTTTTATTATGGTTTCAAGATTGTTCTCATCCCACCTACCTGCTACTTTTAACTCAGAGTAGGCCAGGGGCAGTTGGGACAGCCCCAGCACTAGATTCATTTATTGAGGGGACCAGGGACCTTTGCCCACTGCCGAACCTTATGATTATTAAAAGGGAGAGTACCTGCTTGCTCCCTCAGAGTTTACCTTTTCAGTGCTCCATTAGAGTTAACCCTTTCAGTGCTGTAGGAGCACAGTTTGCATTTTCTACCGCCCTAAAAGGGTTAATGAGGGGGGAAAACTGGCTGTGTTAAGTAGCCTTTGCACAGTTTTGTAGCTTTTTATTAATGTGTTAATCTAACAAACAAAAACATATACATTTTTGCCAGTTAGGTTTCAATACATCACCTTTGTGCGTTATTTAGCATGTGTTTGCTGGGTGCAATAATGATTTTATCACACCTGTCAATGCACTGAATCAATTTTACCTGTTAACATACCGCAATTTGCGTTTTTGCATTAACGGACATCTGACCCAATATCTTCTAAATGAGTCTTCTACTCAAGTCAGTGGTGGATCCATTCAGAAAAATTAGATTATCCCCAGTCCCACTGAATGACAGTCCAATAAAAGGTGTTTCAGTATATCACGCAGTGTCAACTAGTGAACATAATATAAATATGACATTTAGATACAAGAAAACATCTACACTCTATATTAAATTCATTCAAATCTTTTCATCTGTGGTTTTATATATCCATGATCTGTGAGGTATGTGATCAAGAGAAATGACCTATATCCATTTCCAGGGACGTATTTAGTAATGATTGGGCCCTGGGAAAGCATTTGATTGACACTCTTTTCCCACACACTCCATCCATGACATGCATCACACCCTCTAGCCCAAAACCCCAAAACTCTAAAAAAAAATAACACACACACACATAGACCATAGATTTATCTGAAAAAACTTTAATAATGTGATATTAGTGCATCAGAGCAATACAGCAATATACCTCACAGTAATATGTGAGCATATCACAGATCCACACACAGTACATTCACAGGAATGTGCAGTGTGTGAATGTACCACAGCATTACCACTCCCATTAATGTGCAGCATATCAGTGTATCACAGAGCTCCATGGTTATACAACTCTCCATAATGCATGCTGTGGGCATCTATCACAGAACTCCACAGCAATGCAACTTACAGTAATGTGCGGTGTGCCTGAGTATCACAGTGCTCCAGCCTCCAAATCAATGCAACTCCCAGTAATGTGCGGCCTGCATGTGTATCACAGTGCACCACAGCATTACAACTCCCATTAATGTGCAGCATATCAGTGTATCCCAGAGCTCCAGGGTATTACAACTCTCAATAATGCATGCTGTGGGCATCTATCACAGAACTCCACAGCAATGCAACTTACAGTAATGTGCTGTCTGCATGAGTATCATAGTGCTCCACAGCAGTGCAACTCCCAGTAATTTGCAGAGTGCATGCGTGTATCACAGACTCCACAGCAATAAGTGGAAAAAGTTTATTTGTGTACATGATTGATATTTTCACACAGTTACTGTACATTTGCTTCTTTATACACCTTCACCAAGCCATATCCTGGCTGGGCTTAAGCTCCACAAATTAATTAGACATGTGCAAAACTAAAATTTTCGTTTCGTTTTCGTCCATTCGGACGAAAATGTAATTTTATTTCGTCTAAAACGAATTTCGTTCATTACTGCATTCGTTTCAGACGAAATTTGTTCATTATTTTTGTTTCGTTTTATTCGTTCGTCTTATAGAATACGTGTAATACTATTGACTTTCTATAAACCCAAATGAGAGCCCCATTCATAAGAAATTCTTATGAATGGGGCTCTCGTTCGGTTTATAGAAAGGCAATAGTATTACACGTATTCTATAAGCCGAAAGTCTATAAACCGAAGGTCGTTCAGTTTATAGACTTTCGGTTTATAGAATACATGTAATTCTATGTATTGTATAAACCAAAAGTCTATAAACCGAACGACCTTCGGTTTATAGACTTTCGGCTTATAGAATACGTGTAATACTATTGGCTTTCTATAAACCGAACGAGAGCCCCATTCATACTAAATTCTCTAGTTCGGTTTATAGAAAGCCAATAGTATTACATGCATTCCATAAACCGAAAGTCGTTCATTATGTTGGTTTATGGAATGTATTTGTAATGCTATTGGTATTCTATAAACCGACTCTATTTCGGTTTATAGAATGCCAATAGCACGAATGGACGAATAATTTTCGTTTATTAACCATTCGTTCATTCATCTTTCGTTAGTTTAGCATTTTCGTTATTCGTTTTTCGGACGAATGGACGAAAATGCTATTTTCGGACGAAAATGCATTAGTCCGAAAATGAATGCACATGTCTAAAATGAATACTTCAATAATGATTCCATTTGGCTGGAGTGCCAAAGGGTGACCCAACATTCAGATTATTTAATCAATTAATTATTCATTCCCATTTACATTCACAAGTCTGCTAAACAGTCTCACCAATAACACACACACTCCGCACAGTAGTATTCTACTTGTCTGCTGGTGGTTGACTGTCAGACAAGTGTGTGCCAATTGTCCAGCCACATTTCTGGAGGTAATTACTGCTTTATAAAATATAAAACAATATGAGGTTCGGGATGCTGTATATGTTGTTTGGGACTTTTGATTTGTGGCTGGGTGCGCTCAATGCTGGGGTTACCCTAGCATGACTCCGCGTGAGACGCACTCACACACAGGGCAGGGGAGGAGCACTATGCCAATTGCATTGCCAACCGCATATTAGGTGATACTGGCATGTGAGTACCGCGATAAGGATGAGCATCGCACAAGTGGCTCAGAGATTGTTGAGGTCTCAAGAGACAGCGACATTGGGCCCCCCAGGAATGATTGGACCAGGGACAGCTGCCCCTTTTGTCCTGTGTTAAAAATGGTCTGGTCCATTTCTGTTGTGTTAGTCAATAAAAAGATTGACCTGCCTATTCTTGATCTCATGAAGTCTATGGGACTGTACCTGATGCAAAAACAGTAGAAAAGAAACGCGGCATTTATTGGATTAATCAGCATTTCCTCAGATACTTAATAGGCATTCAGAATTTTAGCGCAATATCAATTTGATTTTTTTGTATTCCTGTAACCTTGTATGTGACCATAGCTATGCTACTAAGGGTCACTGAAGTAATTGCAGAACAGCTTGTAAAGTAATTAGCAATCAGCATAAAGAAAATTTATTTAGACACAGAGTTTGGGTCCTGTTGTTAAAAGTCAGCAAAAAAAAAAACAGAGTGTGTGAATTTGTGGCATACAACATACCACACCATAAATCTAGGAGCGTGACTGATCCTTTGTGCTATTTGCAGTTGTTGCCATGGCAACCTATGGTGAAATATCAACCCTCACACACATCAAAGTGCCACCACAGTGGACACAATAGCCTTCTACTTGTTAAAGGTTAATTAGCATGCAGCAATCTTGTGGCCACCAATATCTTGGTGCACAGCTTTCCTGTTCTTCAATTAGCTGGCACAATACTTTCTTTATTTCTTTCTTTTTAATGTATGCTTGATTGTAACATTCCCCACCACTATTTCACTAGACTATACAAAATTGTGCAATTTCCCAAATGGAATTAAAAAAAGTGCATTTGTTTATATATTTATCAAATACAAAATCTTTTTATGAAAGTTGGTCTTTTACAGTATTTTGGAGAGATTTGCCACAAAAAGTTTGTCTTTTTATGCTTTGTTTACTCTAGGCAGGTTTTCAATGTTTGCTTGTTTTGCATCTGCTGCTGTCAGTGTATTTGAAAGATCTCATAAATGTTGCTTGTATTACACTTTTTGATATCCTTTCCATAAAGTTGCACTGGACACTGTTCTCTGCATACATTCACACTCATATTTTAATTTAAAAGCACATTTAGTGCTCTGACTTGCCATATATTACTATATATTGCTTTTACTGTATAAGCACAGTTCCTAGTTCCGAATGGTGTTTTTCATTGAGTAAATGTTTATGTTCTTCACACTCGGAAATCAGTGATGGTGCTACCATATAAGTATATTAAATGGTGGCTTAGCACCTCCTCTTGCTAAACGGGCACCCATAACACCAAACTAATGGGAGACCATTATAATGAAAGGGCAAAAACTGTATGGGATAAGTATTTTTTCTTTTTCCACAGGGAATCTGGATGCAGTGCACCCTGTATACTAGTCAGTGCCCTTGTATTCTAATGCACCATTTAGTTTATTTCTTCCTTTATTATGTCTTTTTCCTACACACATCTCAGAACATAGATTACCTGTGCATTTGAAACAAACATATATGTAAGACATATGCTACTGTTTTATTGTTTTTGAATTAATTGCATATAAAAGTGAAAATAAAATGATATGTCTATCTCCTGGATCCATTTTGTGAATTTTACCCATGATGCAACATTATCCAAAATCTTTCAGCAAGTCCCATTTTACAACTATGGGCATGATGAGGTGATAAGATACATTCCTGCTCTCCTACTGGCTCCTGTGTATCACTAATGAGCACTATTTTTACCTGCCTTCCAACACAAAAAGTACATCTTTCTGAAAGAGAGAGGAGATTGACCTAATCAAACAGGGCCATAACTCTGCCCCCTTGTGATGTAATAGTTGCTTTACCCTCCAATTCAATGCAAGTCTGTGGTCAGAATTCTGACTTATAGACTGAATTCTGTGTCCCCAGCCCCATAGTGAGATACTAGTGCTGTAAAGTCACTGTGGGGTAGCACCCAAAAACACTATATTTCACAAAATGGAGATGCACAGTCACACTTGTTTAGTAAAATACTTTTATTAAATAAACTTGTATAAAAAAATAAAAAAAATATATCTGAAATCAACAATGCCAAATAAAAAAAAATAAAACCTTTTCATTGGTGGGAGTGTCCCTTTAAACAATGACATTGCATTGGAACAAGAGGGCACCATTGTGTGTGATTTAATTTCTGTATTGTCCATGTTATAATTTGGCTAGAGACATTCAGACACTGTATACTACACCTTATACTACACCTTGGAATTCAATTTGTAGCTTAGGCAGAGGTCCATAGACAGTTTTGGAATTGCAGAGCATCCTGAGTGACAATAATAGAAGAGGCACTAGCAGTAGGCATGCACAGAGGGGACATCAAGCATAATGGGGTCTATTCACTAAAAGGGGAATTAAGTGAGATGAACAAATCATCTCACCATTCTAACTATACATTGTGCGGGTACAAACCTGTTGAGATTTCCCTGCTAAGAAAACTCACCAATATTGTCCCTACATAATGTATAGCTAAATAAATGAGATGAAATATTCATCTAACCTCAGCTCACCTTTTAGTGAATAGCACCCAAGGTGTGTTCTAATGGTGCATGCAGCAGTGCACACATAATCTGTACATCCCCATTATTATCCATAAGGATGCACTGGCACTTTCAATGCATGTGCACACCCAGTATGCATATACTCACCAAGTATGCCCTCTAATCAGGGACAGACTGGTGCACCATTTCAAATGCAGTTTTAAATGCGAAGAGCTATTCCATCTTAATAAAAGCTCTACAAACAGTGTCCATAAGATGCACACCTCAGTCAGCTGGAGGACCACATACTGACCAGCCATGTATATAGATATTATATTAAATAAATTTATATGGGGAAGTAAACAATATATATTTGTAAAATTATGATTTTCCTCTAGCAGCACTTGATTTTACCCTACTGTTAAGCAACACTTTACATAATTTCAGTCAAAATAACCAAGTCAGAAAAATGATAATGACAATAAACATTTATTGAGATTTCTCTTATTTCCAAGCATAATCTGGGGAGGTTGAAATTAACTTTGTTGATCAAGGTGGGAATCAGCCTGCAACCAATGCAACTGGAAGGACTCTGCAGGTGGTGCATTAACCAACTCACCATTGTCACTGACTAATTATGTTATTAAAAATTCACTTGCTTAGCTATTTTTTCCAGATTTGCTGTTGGGGACTACATTTTGCAACTGGATTATCAATTGACTATAAGTTAGTAGTAAATGTAACTAACTGTATTGCATTCCATAAGTGCATTTTGTAAAAAAAATGCTGATTTGTGCACCTTATAAAAAAGGGAAAGTAGAAAAAAAATGAATGCAAGTAAAGAGTTGGGGGAATCTGAGTTGGTGTTAAGCATACGCTTTAAATGCCATGCTCCATAATTTGTATTTAACATAGAAACATAGAAACATAGAATGTGTCGGCAGATAAGAACCATTTGGTCCATCTAGTCTGCCCAATTTTTTTCTTTGAGTACTTTTATTAGTCCCCCGTTCCCGGTCTTATAGCTAGGATAGCCTTGTGTCTATCCCACGCATGCTTAAAATCCTTGACTGTGTTTACCTCTACCACTTCTGCTGGCAGGCTATTCCATACATCCACTACCCTCTCAGTAACTTTTGCTACAACAACAACAACAAAAGAAGTAAAAGTGTATAAATTGATACAAACACTGTGCTCCCTAATGCCATAGCACTTATTCAGTCACTTCCTCCCTGACTGCTCTCTGTACACAGTTGAGATACTGAATACAATAAAAGCTTTCAGGTGGCATAGAGTACTTAATGGTTATGTAGCTGTGTGAAGATGCTTTTTGATCTGGAGAGCTATTATGCTTTCATAACCTGACTCCAGCCCTAATCTCCCAGACAATCAATCCTGGGTTTTCATATTTCAGTTCCTTGAACATATTTAAGGTATAATATTAATTTACTGTGTGACATATTATACATAGAGTAGTCTATGTATAAAAAATATACATATAGAAATATATATACCATAACAATTGTGTATGTATAGCACTGTTTCATAGGTGTTAAGCACACTATGGAGAAAAATAATTCTACACAGAGTAAATGGTAAATTAACCCTTTGGCTTAGCGGTGTGTTTAATATACTAGGATACGTATTTCATTAATTAAACTAGCAATAATGCTACTCTCTGTTAACATGTTGACCATTATGAAAGAAGTGTGCAAAGGAGAATTATTCTTGTATTAGTCGGTGAACTCTGATATCCTCCCGATGAATGAGAGGAGGGGAGACTTCGTTAAGACAGGAGGAGGGCTTAGCATTATTGCTGGGTCTCGCCTCGGACAAGGAGGGGGAGGGCAGTGCTCATAGATGCCACCCAGACCCTCCCCGCTGTACTCTTACCTGCTGCAGTCCATGTCCCATCGCACACTCATCTATCCCTGAGGAAGGAACAAGTTGAGGAATCAGAGCCAGCGCTGTGTCCTGAGTCTGACTCCCTCCTGCAGGATCCGGGACGTTCTATCTGGAACTTTTTAACAATTCTTCACTGGAGACTGCACAACCTCCACTACATCTCACTGAAAGTAGGACTTGTGCCGATAGGATGGGGGCAGCGAGGTGGGCACCGCAGCAATACATTCACAGAGGACCCTCTGGTTTCTTCTGTTTTATCATAACTATCCTTTTCATCTTCACTTCGGCTAGAGCACAACCAAATATTCGTTTATCCAACCCTGAAAATATTATAGTGGCCAACAAAGGGATCCGGGTGCCATTTGGAAGATCTGTTTTTCTGGACCCCGTACAGAACCTGGTTGTCCAGGTGCAGCCTGGAGATAAGTGTATTGTTTCTGTTCTTGGAAACGACCCTTTGTCCCAGAGACCGGGAATCTTGACCCCCAAAAGGTTCCCTTGCGACTTTGGTCCTGGGGAGATCAAATACACCCACATGGGTTCTCGCAGCCCCTCCAGTGACAAAGTGAGGCTCCAACTCAGATATGACTCTCCCACAGACACTTTAATTGTACCCTTTGTTCTGGAGGTTGAGGTATTCTTCCAGCAATTGGAGATTGTGACCCGAAACCTGCCTTTGGTGGTGGAGAAACTGCTTGGACTAAGTCTTCCTATCGACAAGAAACTGCTGGGCTTCTCATTCGATCCTGCGAAGGAATCTTGCACGATTACACCGCTTATTGGCATGGGGGGACTTCCAAGATATGGAGAACTTCTTAATCTGTCTACAAGCCCACACCAGGGTATTGACTGCCACGCTTTTACTAGCTCTGGTTTACGGTATCAGCACACTGCCCCCCACAACTCTCCCAACAGAGATTATCTGCCCATGCTGGTGGAGCTGACAGATGGTAGTGGCCGAGCCAGACAAGAACACTTCCATCTGACAGTCAGGATCAAGGAAGGAGCAGAGAATACCCCTCCACGCCCAAGCTTTGTATCCATGATGATGATGGAGGTGGACCAGTTCGTGCTAACAGCCCTCACTCCTGAAATGCTGGCAGCAGAGGATCTGGAGTCAGATTCCGGGGACCTAATTTTCAACCTGACAAGTCCCCTTGACCCACTGTCTTCTGGTTATCTGATTAGTACTGATGACCAGAATCTGCCCATTACTTCGTTCTTTCAGAGTGATCTAACTGAACTAAAAATTGCCTATCAGCCTCCAGCCAGCGAGTCGTGGCAGGAGAGGATCTTGCAGTTAGAGATGCAGGTGATGGATACCGAAGGTGCCACATCAGACCCTTTTGCTTTCATGATTGTGGTGAAGCCCATGAACACAATGGCGCCTCTTGCCACACGTAACGTTGGTCTTTGGATTCTTGAGGCTCAGTCTCGCCCACTCTCTGGACCAGGCTCTGGAATGAACAACCTGATTATTAGCGATGAGGATAACCTAGAAGGGGTGAGACTGAGTGTGGTCGGTGGTCTGCGACATGGTCAACTGCTTTTAGCACTGGAAGGTACTGGCAGCCATAGTGGTCCTAAAGATTTTACTTTTACCCCTGAGGAACTGCACTCTGGACTAGTGATATATCAGCATGATGGCAGTGACACATACAGTGATAATCTCATTCTCCGACTGGACGATGGAAGGCATCGTGTGGAGCTGCTTTACCCCATTACAGTATCCCCGACAGACGACGAACCTCCAGTGCTAAATGCAAATACTGGTCTGACTTTACCTGAAAAGAGCATGGCTCTTATCTCACCTTTCATGCTTAGTGCCACTGACATTGATTCAGAAGACTCCACCATCCTTTTTGTGCTACAGGAGCCACGTAGTCTTTTGGGGGAGATGGTGCTCAGGCAGCAAGAAGAACCAGAAGAAGAAGGATGGAATTACTTGCCAGAAGAAGAGACATACGAGAGAGTAGTTAGTGAATGGTACCAAAGCGATATTCTGGATGGTAAGTTCTACTATAGGCATGTGGGACCACACAACACTCAGACAGTTCTGGACAAGGCGCTGTTCGTGGTGCTGGATGACAACGATCCACCCAACCAGTCTGGGGTGCAAATATTCACGGTGCGGGTGGATCCTGTAGATAACATCCCCCCTGAACTTCACCAGGAAACAACCCTACACATGACTGTCAAGGAGTATGAAATAACCGCATTCAAGAAGAAGCATCTGCGTTACACAGACCTGGATACTGATGACAGAGAGCTCAAATATACTTTGCACAGCCATCCCAGGGATACAGACGTTAATCACCCTATCCTTACTGGGCACATAGTGCTCAGTGACCAGCCGGACGTACATGTAACAACCTTCACCCAAGGTCAGATCAACCACCACAAGATTTCCTACAGACCCCCAGAGAATGAACTGGGAATAACCCCTAAAGTGCTGCAGTTTAACTACACCGTGAAGGATGCTGCTGGTAATTCGGTTGAAGGCACATTTACTATCTTTTTACAACCAGTTGACAATAAACCACCTGTGATCACCAACACTGGCTTTACAGTTCCTGAAAGAGGGTTTTTTACACTTAGCAAATCCGAGCTGGATGTCACAGATGCAGATACAGATGTTACCAGCATCACATTCAGCCTGTCCCAAGCGCCCCTACATGGAGAGCTGCAGTATAACGATTTGACTATGGGGTTAGGAGACTCCTTTTTGGTTCATGATATAGGCCAAGGTCGGGTATCCTACGTTCACAGTGGAGACGAGTCCACCAGTGACTCCTGCTCCTTGGTGGTCAGTGATGGGGTACATGAAGTTCCAATTACAATCCGAATAAATGTTAAACCAGTGGACGACGAAGCTCCCACCCTGATGCTTCCAGGGGGCCTTTGGGGTTCTTCACTTGAGGTTTTGGAGCGGGGAGAAACTGAAATCACCACCAGTGTCATTCAGGGCACCGACGCCGATACCGATGATCTAATGCTTACATTCATCCTTGAGGAACCTCCTACCAAGGGAGACATAATGGTCAATGGTGTATCATCTGAAAGATTCTCTCAACAAGACATTTTGAACGGTGCAGTAGTCTACGTTCATACATTTGGAGAGATAGGCCTGAATAGGCAGCAAGACTCTTTTAACTTATCCATTTCTGATCTCTCTGACGAATGGGTTAACGGGGGCAACAAAGAGAAGGCAGTAAGAGTGCATGTCACTATACTACCTGTAGACAGTGAAGTTCCAGTGGTAACTTTGGGAGAGCAATTTTCAGTTCTAGAAGGAGGGAAAAATGTCATCACTTTTGAACACTTGGATGTAGAAGACGAGGATACACCCAAAGAAGACATTTTGTGCACCATTATAGTCCAGCCTACGTCTGGTTATGTTGAAAATATCTCTCCAGCGCCAGGTTCTGAAAAGTCAAGATCTGGAACCCCAATCAGTGCTTTTACAATACGAGATATCAGTCTTGGACATATCCACTACGTGCAAAGCATTCACCTGGGAGTTGAACCATTAGAAGATAGGTTCACGTTCCGCTGCTCAGATGGCATCAATTTTTCTGAGCGCCTCTTTTTCTCTATAGTTATCATCCCAACCAATGACGAGAAACCAGAAGTCTTTACCCGGGAGTTTGTTGTTATGGAAGGCATGAGTCTGGTGATTGATACCCCAATTTTGAACGCTGGAGATGCAGACCAACCAGCGGACGAACTTCTCTTTATTATTACGAAACCACCACAGCACGGCAGAGTGATGCAACAGTTAACCACAGGAGTGGTACCAATCCTGAACTTCACATTGGAGGAGATTAAAGAGAGCTCTAACATTGTTTATGAGCATGATGACTCAGAAACCAAGGAGGACAGTTTTGAGATTCTTTTAACTGATGGCGAACACAAGGTGGAAAAAAAGGTTCTCATCATGGTTATTCCTGTAGATGACGAGACCCCAAGAATGACAATTAATGATGGACTAGAGGTTGAAATTGGAGAGTCAAAGGTAATTACTAACAAAGTCCTGCAAGCCACAGATTTAGATTCTGAAGACAAGTCTCTAACATATGTAATTCAATTTGGCCCTGGTCAAGGACTTCTTCAGCGCCTGGACGAAAAGGGGATCATTTTAAGTAATATAACCCTGGGAATGAACTTTACACAAGATGACATTGATAAGGGATTTATCCAGTATACCCACACAGGACAAGAAGGTATCCGTGACCTCATCAAGTTTGATATTACTGACGGAACAAATGCATTCATTGACAGATACTTCTACATTAGTATTGGTAGTATTGACATTGTTTTTCCAGATGTCATCAACAAAGGAGTCACACTTAAAGAAGGAGGGAGAGTAACGCTAACAACAGACCTTCTCAGCACAAGTGATATTAACAGCCCTGATGAAAAACTGAGGTTTAGTATCACAAGGGCACCAAGTCGTGGTCACCTAGAGAGCACAGATGAACCTGGAGTTCCCATCACATCCTTTACTCAACTCCAATTGGCTGGAAATAAGGTATATTATATTCATACCTCAGAAGATGAGATGAAGATGGACAATTTTGAGTTTGAAGTTACAGATGGCTATAATCCAGTCTTCCGGACTTTCAGGATCTCAATCACTGATGTGGACAACAAGAAGCCAGTCCTTACAATACATGGTCTAGTGGCAACTGAAGGTCAGAATAAACTCATCACTCCTTTTGAGCTCAATGCTGAGGACAGAGACACTCCTGACAATTTACTCCGCTTCACTATCACCCAAGTACCGGTCCATGGACACATTTTGTTCAATAACAGTCAACAAGTGACCTCCTTCACCAAACAAGATTTAAACGAGAATCTAATCAGCTACAGGCATGATGGGAGTGAGTCTTCAGCAGACAGTTTCTCATTCACTGTCACTGATGGGACACACACAGATTTCTTTGTATTGCCTGAAACCACGGTCGAAACAAGAAAACCCCAAATGATGCTGATCCAAATAAATTCCCTTGATAACGGAATCCCCCAAATTATTGTAAACAAAGGAGCAGCAACTCTTAGAAGCCTCCAATCAGGCCAATTGGGATTTATGATCACCAGCAAATCTCTGAAGGCAGAAGATCGAGACAGTCCTCACAAACAGCTGAAATACAGAATAATAGATAGCCCCAAGCACGGCTTTATCATAAACATGGCTCAAGGCAATCACTCAATCAGGACATTCACTCAGGGTGAGTACACAGTAACATAAGGTGTGCAGTTGTGTGTGTATCTTCTTTTTATTATGGGTAATTAATAAGTAGTGATACATTTCTTTTATTTAAGTTGTAGACAGGATATTTTGATGATACAATGTGTACTTTTGTTGTGTGTGTCACTCCTTGGATCTATTCATTACAAGGTAACTTGCAGGTGAGATCAATGTTTCATCTGACTGACTTAACTGTGCCTTGTGCAGTTCCAAAATGGTTGAGTTCCTCTTGCTAATAGAACAGAGTGGGCCCTGCACAATGCATTTCTTAGAGTGGGAGGTCTTAAAGCTATTACTATGCATTATCCATGGCTCTTCTAACAGGAGAAGCTCACAAATGTTGTCCTGTGCAATATATAGTTGAATCATTGATATGAAATATTTGTCTCACCTCAATTCAACTCAACTTTTATGAAAGTCACATTTTAGTGAAGGCACACCTGTCTGGCTCTCCCTCTCTCGCCTCTCTCCCCCCCCCCCCCCCCTGCCTCTTTCTTTACTATTCTCTTTTAAAAACTCCCCTTCCCCCTCATTCCTGCCCCCCCCCCCCCCCCTCCATCTCTCTTCCTGATTCGCCTAATACACACAGGTTTTATTTTATTTTTTATCGTTTATGTAGTGTTCCTTAAATTCACTTAATTTACGTTTTTGGCGAGGTTAATACATAGGGTAAAAACTAGGGTAAAGTAGTAATTTATGCGTAATTTTTATATGTAGCCATTTTTGAAAATAGCCTCAAAATAAATATACATTTATATTAATACTGCTGTGTTTATTTTGTTTTATAAGGTGACTTAGATGACATGAAGATCTGCTATGTTCTGAAAGATGGGGACAATGCTACCAATGATTTATTTCATTTCTCAATAGAAGACAATGGTAAGTGTATATTATTCTTGAAATATGCCATTAAGAAGCTAGCATGGTACAATGTTTTTTTTCCCGTATTGTAGGTACAGAGCAGTAACGCATTGGCAACATAACTTAGTGCTCTGTAATTACTCTCTAGTAGACACATTTTGCATAAATGTTATCTTATATTGTTTTTTGTTGTTGTTGTATGATAAATGTATTTACATTTATTTAATGTTTATGTAATAAAACATGTTTGTGTTTCCATTTAAATATATCACAACTTGCAAGGTTTCTTTTGGGAAATTAACTGTTCCCTCTGTGGACCCTGCTTGGCCTGCCCTTGAGGGATGTAAAATGGTTATAGAGGAAATAGGTAAAAGACTGACATGCTTGAACAAGAACAAGAGTTAAGATTCACATGTGAATCTAAATGAGTTTTCTGAATGTAAGAACTTGTGTTGATAATTATATAGATTTAATTGTAAAGTAGTAGTCACCATGTTTAAATGCTGATTCATTAATTTACTCAGTTATTAAAAAGTCATTGGTTATCACATTGTTTTGAAGTTATTAACACTTTAAGGACCAATGGCTGTCTTTGCAGTCATAACAAGCCTCATAGTGTCCTATTCAGCATTAGACCCTTATGTAAGTAGGGTGATTAAAAAAAAAAAAAAAAAAAAGCTTTTAATAATGGTCTCTCATAATTTTTCCATGCCAAACACCATTATTCTCCTGAACTCTCATTTTTCCAAGTCTTTTCTTATCCTTAATTCCATTCAGTTTGAAGGCTGATGTTAACTATTGTTAGAAACATAGAATGGATCATATACATTGGAAGAGTCTGTCCATTTTAATTACACCTTGTCTATAATCTATTCCCTTCCCAAATTAATATTAATTTTGGAGATGATCAGCTGTCACTTGCCAGCATGTTATCTAAGAGAGTGTAATCCTTATTTTTTTAATGTTAATAAAAATGTATCTGCTTAGTTACTTTTTACAGATTTGCTATTGTGTACAACATTTTGCAACTTAATTGTCAATATACTACAATTCAGTAGTAAATGTAAATAACTGTGGTGCATTTCATATGTGCATTTTGTAATTAAAGATATGCTGATTTGGGCACCCAACATAGAATGGAAAGTAGGAACTGGTGTTAAGTAGGCTACAGTTTTGCCAAAGAGCATGTAATATATGGAAAAAATGCTTCATTAAGCCTACTTGGAATGTGATAATCCATTTATTCACCATGTAGTATTGTGGAAGGACACTGTATACATAATATGGAATATATTGTGTGTGCGTGTATATATATACATATATACGACTGGACTTGGTAAACTCTACTGGTGTACCAATGAGATGTTTTCGTGTGGCAGCCAGTAATCAATCTGTAAATCTTTAACAACGTGCAAATATCCAGTGGCTGAAACGTTCTAGGAAAGTAATTAAAGAAAGTTGCTGAAGGCAGTCGTGTAGAAATTGTCAGGAAGCATTTACATTACATTTCTTACAACATTTCCCTCTATGCAGAACACTAAGTGATACAGCAGCTGAGATTTAGAGCACAGATAAGGGTCTCTGTTCTCAAACTAATTTGAATGGCTGTTAGCTGGCTATCAGTATTAAACTTTGTGCACACTAGCACAAAGCCTGTTAACATATTTTTGGGGCTCATATCTTTGTTTTGGGGTCACCACAGTAGCAATATTTGTCAATGGCCCCACCCATTTGTATCGAACCTCTGCCTATTTTCAAACTTGGGGGGCAAATGCAGCCTCACTGCCTAGCTTCTTGAAAAGTTAATTTTCTGTGGACTTTAAAGGCCACTTGCAGTCGGTTCTCCTTTTCCCCTACTTCCTTTGACACCTTCAAGAAAGAGATACTCTTAAGGACAGGTTTAAGTTAAAGTTCCAGCTTATTAGCTGTACAATCTTTCCAAATTTTCTTGTTGGCTGTTGACAGAGATAGATAATTCAGCAGCTAGAAACATAGAACATAGAACTTTTCGGCAGATAAGAACCATTCACCACATCTAGTCTGCCCAATTTCCTAAATACAGTCTCCAGTCTCTGACCAGTGCTCTGTACAATGGCATGAGCAGTTCCTTCTTTCTACTGCTAATAACACCTTCCTATGCAACCAAACATTCTGCTAGCATTTCCTGCTGCTCTATTACATTGTCTATCTACCATTAAGTCCTCCTAAATAATTACCCTTAAATCCCTTTCCTCACATGTCTAGGTTACAACTGCAAACATGGAAAGGAGAGGGGGACATACATGGGCTGCAGGCAGGGGATGGGGGAGGACAGACAACATACATGGGGGGACAGCCATGGGAGGGTGAAGACAGACAACCCCCCTTCAATGTCATTTTAGCTATTTGCTGACCTTGTAGATTACTAACTGTTCTGTTTTGTCCAGGGGGCCTGTAAATCACACCTAAACACGTTATTGGTCAATTACCAAATTCTCACATAACCCAAACTCTGTGTTTGCCTCACTAACTTGTATTAGGTTAGATATTATGTTATCCGTCACATCCATTCTTCCTTTCTTGCCTTTTCTGTGTTTTTTATATAAAAAAAAAGCGCCTCGTTTTGGCGCGAAACGCATAGGCGTTTGGGTTACACCGGGTAGGAGGATAGTGGCAGTGAGGCTGTCCTTCTATTCATGGATTAAAGCACTTATTTCAGTGATATTTCCGTTTTCTACGTTGTTCTTTCCTTCGGACCTTCACCGGTTTTTACTTCACTTCAAAATTTCCAATATATACTTTTGATCAAATTCAAATATATATAAATATATAAAATATATATATATATATATATTGTTCATTAAAGATATATATATATCTTTAACGGACAACTAAACATTTTTTTCCCTAGTGATAAACTGGCATGTACTTTTTGAAAATACATTGCAGTTTATCCTCTGACATAACCTCCACGAAAGCAAGAATTGAAAAAAAAAGTGTAATTGTCCATTTAAAAAAATTTCTATGAAATTTAAACAATTTTGTAGTTATTCCTGTGTTTATTATCAATCATTAAGATACGCAGACAGTCAGAAAACACAGCATTCCAAGTACAATTCTTCTTACCCTGTGATATGAAATAGGTAAACATTTCACATCACCTGTGGGCCTCTTTTATTGTTTAGAGTTTGGAGAACCTTTGCCCTTGTGACTTTAGCATCAGCCCTGCCCTGCAGAGCTTTTCTTCCTTTCATTCAAAACGTTGAGATGAGTGATGTACATTATCCTTCAGGAAAGGTTAAAGGTTACTGGTAAAATCCTTGTGCAGGATCCCACTAATCCTTGCATTTTCCAAGAATTCTGAGTTGTTGGTCTGTTTTCTGAGAAATAGTTTCAAATAAACTACAACATGTCTCTTTAATTACTATGATTATATTAAATACATTGGAGGATATTAATAAAAACTCCTGCACTGCAAAGTGCTCATTTATTGCACCCTACCCTCGCTGCATAACCTTTTCTCTACACCAGATTGACCATATCTTTAGTGCCAGATTACCCCCACATAACTTTCCACTGTACCATATTGCTCCCTCATCATCTAGTGGAGGCAGTCTGCATGTCTGTGCAGGCAGCATAAAGCAGTGAGGGGCGATGCACCACTTACTATGGTAGCGTTTCCCCTCCAGTCTGCTGCCCTAGGCCAAGCAGGCTTAGGAAGAAATACAACACTGACTCTCACTACTTCAAATGCTGGGTTAAATGCATAAACCAAGTGAGTCACGAATTGGGCCTTGAGAATAATTGAATACACATCTATGCTCTTCCTCCTCCATGGCCACTGGATACATAAATTAAACCCAGAGGTCTTCTGTCATACTCAGCATGAGTACCTATGAAGCAGGGTTACGCTCTATTTGTGGAGTTTTTGAATGGAAACAAGCTTTATTTAAGCTGTATCTGAGTTTTATTTTTAGTATTTTGCACAGTTGCTAATAATAAATGTTTGTTATTATGCAAAACGTAAACAAAATCTCCTTTATGCATAGGTATCCCTTTAAAGTTCCACTTAGTGTCTGAGATAACAATGTTACATTAGGACTGCATGTACAATAAAGAAAAAGAAACAGATCTGTCTCCACAACACTTCCCATATCCTAAGAACAGAATATGAAGAGAGGCACGTACTAAAAAAAAACCAGAAATATGTGCAAAACTATTTATGTGCAAAACTAATTTTGCACTTTGCTCCTTTTGCAATGTACTAAACATTTAACACAAGCAGTAAATATGAGCGCAATGTGACTAAAAACAGGCATAATTGGGAAGAAAAACAGGCAAGTTGGTGAATATTTTTTCCACCTTTTTTATTAGCATTTGCTAAAAGCTGGTGTCATTTTCACATGCAAAATAAGAATTATTTTTCACAAAATAGTCACAAAAGTATATAGTGTGCGCAAGTATAATAGCAATATATTACCTCAACCAGAAAAATGCACACTACATAAAAATACACTGAAGAATCTGGAAAATAAAGCGCAACATTTTAAAAATATTCACAAATTGCTCCTCACCCATGTTTTACCTTATTTTTATTTCCCCACTAGACTTGTTTAGTACATGACCTTCAAAGTGTAAAAACGTTATTGCTGTTGCCATAGCAACTGTCCTCTCTATCTCTCCAAACCCTTCTTACTGAATATCAAGGTATTTTGAGGCACTTCGAAAATTAGTTTCAAAACTACAGGAATAACTGTAAATTGTTTTAAAGTATATAAAAATATATTAGACACAGGTACAACATATAGTACATCAGCTAGATGAAGCTGCCTTTTGATAATAAAGCACAAACTGAGAGTGTGCTATTTTTCCTTGAAATTCTAAAGATGAACGATCCAGATTTTCACATTATTACAAGAAATAGACTAATAATTTGTTGTTGCTAAACAGTCCTTCTTGGAGTAACTGGATTCATAGACACCCAGACTTAGTCATTCTTGAGGATTCTTAGAGATCAGTCCTTTGTAGTTGTAAAAAAAAAACATTTTGTAGAGAATGTGCCAGTCAAGTTAATGAACAAATGTACTCCGAGTTGTTGTCTCTTTGTAAATTAAATACAAAAGCTTTTTCTTTTTAGTCTCTAAATGGATAAGTATTTTTTTTTAACTTCTCTCTTATTCTACTTTTGTCAGGGAATGTAAAACTCCAAGGAGGCAAGGATAAAGGGCTTAGTTTAAGCAAACAGTTATATTCAACAGCCATACAAAATACACAAGCCAAAGAAAATGTTAGCTCACCATGTTTACAAGCTAACATTATTTAATATTAAAAATCTTAGCAATTCCAGCTGATTGTGAAATGCAACATGTTATTTAAATGATGTTATAATGGATAATAATAAATAATTATAATGGATAATAAATAATTATAATGGATAATTAAATAAAAAAAAAAACATTATGATCCCTTTAAGTTTAAAATACTTGGTACTTATCCTTACATATTGCACCATGTTATAATCCATATCACCTACACAACAATACAAAAGTAAGATCTGATTTGTGTCTCAGGTACCTCTTCACCCTCCCGCTGCCAATGGCTTACGTCTCCCATAATACTGTGTCAGCTAATAGGCTGGAAGGGAAGTATACTCTCTAACAATTGGAACACCGTTTTTTGGGGCATATATAGCTTTGGATGCTGCTTTGTATAATGTAAAATGCACAAATGTGTAACCAGTGTGCAGCAAGGGGTATTATTGTACTCACAGATTTCAAAATTCAGTCAGACTCATCATATTTAAAACTTTAATCTTCAGTCTACCACACAGTGCACTTTTATATGCAGAGTTACACTATGTATGTGTTTTATTTTTTTTTTCGCATTTAATGCATAGGTATAAATCCTTTTGGTGCCGATGCTTCCTTGTTGCTGTTTACCTTGGGGATTAAAGATATGTATCTCATGTTTGATTTTTTTGATTCATGAATGCAATAATAGTCCCCACCATATATAAGTGCATGTTCTTTATTCAGCGTTATGCTATGGATATTTTTTCATGTACATTTGCCCCTCCTTGTAATTCAAGAAACAATTGTGCGAAGGCTTTTATTTCAATACATTGAATCCTTTAATATAAAATGTTAATTCTTCTACTATTTGTCATGCTACCTCTTTTTTTATAATTAAAAAGTACATGTCCAAATAAATGTGATTAGCTATCAGTATTGGAAAAGGAAAATTGCTCCATCGGCAAAAAGATTCATAAGGGTAAAATCTCTGGAGTAATATATATATTGGGTGGAAAATGTAATTGTCATAATAATCTTCAATTCCCTGTTATTATATTATTAACATTTATTTATATGAGAAATCCCAGTACCTAGTCAGCTTCAGCACTTAACAATTTTTAATAAATATTATTATTGAAAGGGTTTATGTTTATTATCATTGGAAGCTTTGGAGATGGTCATTTGGCTTTGCATTTTGGCCTTTTCTAATCTGTTTTGTAAATTGCTTTTTAAGATGGTTACATTTGATAAACTGCAGCAACAATGTACCAACTTTATTGGTGCCAAAATATTTGGTTGGGTCTGCTGGGTCTGCTAGTTACTAGTACATTACTTTTTTAACACCCACAATTGTATAAATATCTATAAGAATTCTACCATAAAGTTATAATTCAGTTTAATCGTTCTTAAGTAATAATTAACATGCCTAATCATTGTTCCTGAATACTCTACAATGTGGACCAGATACACTTCCTATTTCTGAAGTTCTGTGTACATACCAAGCATTCATCTAGAGAGGAAGCTTCCATGTCCTCCCTGTGAGAGTAGCAAGCCCCCTCCTCATCAAAAGTGCAGTGATCAGAGTTATGGGAATATTGTACATTTAAATAAAGCAATTGTTTTTCCTTTATGTGGTAAACATGTACATATCAGTGTTATTCCACAAGTGCCCCCAGCAGTAGCTGGCCAGATTCTCCTTTGACGATCATAGGTATCTTTTCCTTTAGCACAGGTGGATCCAGCAGGACGACTGACCTGCAAAGTGATCCATTTATTTTTATTTGGGTAGATTGTGAAAACCTTCACTGTTTGAGAATAAATATTCAGGAACACTGTGCCTACAGCGGGTGTATGATAATAAACAGAATCTCACCCAAGTTTAATTCCACTCTAAATCCTTCATGTTATATTATTAGAAAATGATAAAAAAAAAAAAAAAAAAGTCTGCAAATGTTTAAGAATGTGTTTGTTTTTTGTTAAATCCATGAAGTTGAGTTGTAGGGTTAATCTGTGCTGTTTGCTCTGAGCTGCTTTGTCTTGCCTGTAATCTCATTGTCAATCAGGATTTGTAGCCCCAAACTGGGCAAAGTAACAAAGAGGTTTCAAATCAACTACAGGTCTAAATTTGCTGTTCAAAAAAACAAGAGTATACTCACTCACTGACCACAACACTACTAAATCACAACTTAGCGTGTATTTATCATACACGCAGAATACAATGAGAATTATTTATAAAACTAAATTCTGAGTCAAAGTTTTAAAAGTGGAGCAGTCTCCATGCAAAACAATAGAGTTATCTTGCCATTTAGACCACTTTAAAAACTTTACCCCAGAGTTCAGTGATATTTCAGAACCAACAAATTCCTTAAAGGGACGCTGTCAACTTAAACATTGCTTGAACTGTGGCTGTAGAGAATTAAAAATAATGAAAAATTATCTACATATTGTGTTAGCAAAATTGCATGCAAATGCATAACATAGGAGAAATACATGTTTTAGGTGTGACTGTGGAGTCTCCTACAAATATCTGTGGCTTGATATGCAAATTGACTCATTTTCAATGGGAAATGTGGAATTTGCATATCAGGCCACAACGTGATGTCATAAGCAGGAGTTATGTTATACTCTTTAATTTACGCATTTGCATGCATTCGTAGTAAAAGCAATTTTTAGCTTAACAAAGTCTCTTTAATTTCCGACTTTCTAATCCTTGTTGGTTTTAGCTTTTTAGAATTTGTGACTTTAAACTCACAGTGGGTAATCATGTGAATACATCCATGCATTCCTCTACCTCTATATCTAAACTGTCCCGATGCTTTTGGAAATTTGAACCTTGCACAGTCTAGTGTATTGAGTGAGCGTGATATAAAGATTACAGTTCTAAGTCACTAGGCAGACTGGCTGTCTGGAAGTAAACATTTATTAGCTTTAAATGAATCTAATCATCACTTCTTATTTCAAAAATAAATCTGCTTTAGGAATGTTTTAATCTTGTAACAAAGTTAGTTCGGCACTCAAAGGATGACTCACTAAATGTTTGTATTAGATGCCAACGTAATGGGTGAAGATAGGAAACTGTTATTATTATACTTTGAACGCATGTCATGGTATAAGTTTCATAGCTTAAGACACATTATGTGTCTCATTTAAAGGGGCAGTTCCACATACAAGAAGTTATTTACTCTATGTAGTACATGATGTATGTTTACGTTAAATACACATATTTATACTTTCAAATATATTGCAGATCTCCTGTAGTTTTACACTGAAAATAATTTTTACATAAGGAAACAAATTTGTTTTGCCAAATCTTTGTGCTGTGATAGAAAGATAGGCACAACAGCTACAACCTTAAAGGGACACTACCACTTATGTAACTAGATAACCTGGTCATTTAAAACAAACACATATAGAAATCATTTGCCACTGTTTTTTTTTATATGATTGAACTAACTGCACATAAAAGGAAAAATAAAATTAGATTTGAAAAGTAAAGGTTTTAAAAGAAAGAGCCTCCCATTAAACATAAGTTCAAGATAAAAAGCTATTGTTTTGTGCCATTTTATCCAGGCAGAAGTGTTACTTTGGCTAATATAAAATATCCTGTTTGCCACAGCAAAATGTAGCAGTCATACAAACAATAGTCAAACAATTTTAATATATGTTATTCAAACAAAAATGTTTTGGCATGTTTGATTCCCCTGGCATAGAAGATAAAGTGTGTAGTTACATTAAATATGCATTTTTCCCTCATTAAGAAAGCTATGTGGAACGATGGTGGAAGTCTCAGTGACCAATCTATTGCTTTTTGTATGTTTTTGATTAATGACTTTCACAAAAAATGGATTTATGTTTAATTGAAAGATTCTTGTAGAATGTAAGAATGCTTTAATGAAATAATACAACTAAAGTACCTTATTGAGTCCTCTTTGATCTGTGTAGATCTATTAGGGAGTGGACATGTTGTTGAGGAAGAACTATCTGACCTAAGATTCTAAACAACATGTCTGCCCCCTGAGCTATACAGTGCAAAGATGACTTCATAAGGTACTTCATATTCACTTCTATCCACAATAGAATGGCATTAATGGCAGTGAGTGCAATCACATCCGCTGGCTCCCAGAAGAAGACTGAGCGTCAAAACAAGGTAGACATCCGGGACCCAGCTTGTAGCACTTCCGGGTTAAACTTAGTGTCAAAGGCAGTGCATTTGACAGCAATGGGTTAAAGCAGAATTAAAATGTCTTCCCTTGATGCAATCTTTCAATTCAACATGCTAAGGTTTATGGCCACACTTTCTTTAGCTTCCTTATAATGTAAGGTTGGAAAGGCAATTTCATAAACAGAGTAGTATAGGCACTTTTAAATTACACTTATCTTAATCCATGAATTTGTTTGTAATTCTGCTAAATATTTTTTTTTTTTTGCCTTATACTCACGCTGCTAACATAATTCAGAACTATATACAAACTAAACATGTAAAACAACACAATCAGAGAAGCACACCAAAAAAGGCAAAGACCATAGTAATGCTACTAGAAATATGGTGCATCACCCCAAGAGGAGTCCACACAACATCCCCAGTCATAGTGTAAACAAGAAAAAAAAGTAGGGGGAGCACACAACAATGAGAACAATGTATATGCAAAAAAATACAAAAGTTTATTTATAAGGCGTCTCAGAAGGGATATGATAACATTATATAAATTTGTGCAGGGCCAATATAAAGAGCTCTCCAGTGACCTGTTCATTAACAGAAAGGTACAAAGAACAAGAGGTCACCCCCTCAGACTGGAAGAGCAAAGATTTCATAGGCAGCAAAGGAAGGGATTCTTTACGGTAAGGACAATAAAGTTATGGAACTCACTGCCAAGAGAGGTAGTGCTATCAACCACAATAGATGCATTTAAAAATGGTTTGGATGTTTTTTTTAGGAAAGCAGAACATACAGGGGTATTAATAATAGAATATGCATTAATAAAAGAGCTTATTGATCCAAGGAGAAATCTGATTGCCTCTTGGAGTCAAGAAGGAATTTTTTCCCCCAGGAGGCAAAATTCGAAATAGCTTCCTTAGGAGTTTTTGTCTTCTTTTGGATCAAAAGCTGTAATGATAGGTAGCAGGGTTGAACTAGATGGACTTGTGTCTTTTCTCAACCTAAATTACTATGTTACTATGTTACTATGTTATTAAAGTACAGTATAATGAAAGAGGTACAATACACAATATCTAAGCAAGTGAGCAAGACCAATAAATACTTACAAACTGATGCAAGCAATAAAGCACACAAGTACACAGTAATATGCTGAAAAAAAGAAAGGACAAAAGGGGACACACTGCGCAAAAAAGAAAGGAGGTCACCGACGTTTCGGCCGATAAGCCTTTATCAAACTATACATGTATCAGAATTATGTACAAAATTAACTTTTATGATTTTAGGATATATTATTATATATAATGTAAAATGCTAAAAGTCATTAAAACCTGGTAACAATTTTTTTTTTTAAATTCTATCTTGAAGTAAAATCACAAGACAGGAGCAATTATTTTAAAAAAGCAATATGTTCTTGTCAGTCCAATTACTTCCCCACACTTGGCTACAAGCTCATTAGCATTTCAGATTGATTCTTTACCCCTGTTGGGCTGAAGTAAGAAGATTATTTCAGTGCAGGCCACCCAATATAGACTAACCAGGAACAATTAGGCATAAATATAATTGGTTTTGAAGTGGCATTGGGAACCTAGTGCTCCAAAGCCAAAGACATAAGCTTCTGACATTGTAATAGCCATTCATTCCCATGTGAATTCTCAGACATTTTTTCTCACAGTGTAAGTCTCATTGAGTCATACAAATGAATGTGTTATGTAATACAACACTAAATCTAATCTGATTGTAAGAAAAATAAGAATCAAAGTTGTTAGAAATGATTTTTCTGTGTCTTCCTTTTTACTGGCGATCCTGATCACTGTAGAAAATAAAAATATAATTTTGCAATAAGCTTGACAACCATTTGTGTTTATGTTATGAACAATATTTAATAACTTTTAATCAGACATGTCTGATTAAAAAGGCCTTTGAATGATTTTCCCTGGGAGAAAGCAAATCAAAATTATTTTTGAAGTCTTCTTGAGACTTCCAGACTTTCATGTTATTTTGCGGCAACTCCATCATGTAGTGTGGCATCTGTAATGCTGAATGTAAGAAGATGCTATTGATGGAGAGATCTGGTCGCATTCCATCTCATTAAAAAAAACAATTACATTTTGAGAGTCTAGTCCTTCTTTAAGTTTATATTATCAACATCGTTGCAAAAAAAAAAAAACAAAGACCAAAATAAGTTGGTAAAATTTGTATAAAGAATTTACTTATTAAAATTTCTCAAGATGCATGTAGAAAGCAATAGAAAATGTCTTACGAAAAATCACACTGTTTCAGACAAGTAACAAAATGTAGCATGCTAAAACGTGTCTAAAACAAAATTAAAAAATATAACAAGTCTAACCCCCCCCCCCCCCCCCAAAAAGCAAATTACCAGACCAATTAGTTGGATGAAACGTGAAGAATGAATTACTGTGATCATGATACTGGAAACAGGGATAACCTGGGGGAAATATATAGAATAAAGCAACTTTTCCCATCCAAAAAATTATTATATAAAACGTAACCTATATTACCTACTATTGTATTTAAGAACTCAATAGAAAACATACAAAAATGTCTAAAAAAGGTTTTATGTAATAATGTTTCAACAGGAATAGTGGCTTTGTTCTATACTTAGATGAAGTATTCATTTGACGCTGGGTTACTAAGAAGTAAGACATCTGTTCTGGGTCTAGGACGCCGCGGCTTCATCACTGACAGTTCAGCGCAGCAGTTACAACGCTGAACTGTCAGCAATGAAGAATAACGTGGCCGTTTCATCGCGGACGCGGCTATGTAAGAACTGACAGTTCAGCGCTGAACTGTCAACTCTTACAAACGTACAAGTTAAAATAAAATACCCCCCCTAATAAATGAATGCCCTCCCAAAGTGCCCCCCCAAACTCTAATACTAAAATAAACCCCCAAACCCCAATACTAAAATTAACCCCTGAAACCTAATACTAACCCCCTAAACCCTAATACTAACCTCCAAACCCTAATACTAACCCCCTAAACCCTAATACTAACCCCTGAACCCTAATAATAACCCCTGAACCCTAATACTAACCCCCAAACCCTAATACAAACCCCCTAAACCCTAATACTAACCCCCGAAACCTAATACTAACCCCCTAGACCCTAATACTAACCCCCAAACCCTAATACTAACCCCCTAAACCCTAATACTAACTCCCGAACCCTAATACTAACCCCCTAAACCCTAATACTAACCCCCGAACCCTAATTCTAACCCCCTAAACCCTAATACTAACCCCCCAACCCTAATACTAACCCCCTAAACCCTAATACTAACCCCCGAACCCTAATAATAACCCCCTAAACCTTAATACTAACCCCCGAACCCTAATACTAACCCCCTAAACCCTAATACTAACCCCCGAACCCTAATTCTAACCCACTAAACCCCAATACTAAAATTCTAATTCTAACACTCTAACACTTTAATTCTAACATTAAAACTCACCTTTAGCGATGAAATGTCCCGCGATGAAATATCCCGCGACGAGCTGTCGTGTGGTGAACAGACAGCGGTGAAGCTGCTGCGCGGATGCAGCCGCGATGAAGTGTCCCATCCCCTCTGTTCTAATGTACCATATCAGTCTGGTTCCATTATTGCTCAGATTTGAGCCTTACGGACGTTGTTGATGATGTAAAAAGAAAAGAGCTACAGGGAGAGTGAGGAATATGAAATGTGAATGTCTTCCCATTGGGATGCTATTATATCGTTTTACTGAGTTACTTGTTACCCTTGATATGACTGTTATCGAAATCAAATTCTGTCCACAAAGGGAAAGATGAGCAGCTCTTTTTAGTAAACTGACGGCATGTGTTATCACAGTGATCCACAGTGTCTGTGTCACTGCATTGTAGTTGTAATGCAAGCTCTCTTGGTAAGGACTCTAAATAATAATACTATTAATAATTAATTATAATATTAAATATTGAAACTAACTATCATGGCCAAGTGTGACACAAGATCATTGTGTAGTATTTAAGAAGAAAGACCAATTTCTACAATTGTTTTTTAGTAACCACATTGCAGTGCAGACTTCTCTGATATGTAAATGGAAACTTGTATCATTTCCAGTGGTATATGAATCCTTAAGCTCTTGAGCTGACACATGTAAAATAAAAGACACTTTGGGCAACATGGTATACAAAGAATGCAGACACACATTCAGCGTATATTAGGCCTGGAGCCAGCCATCAAAGCAGAAAACCCACTGAGCAATAAAGAGTTTGTCACTCGCCATGTGCTCACCCTCTAGTCTAATAATACCAAACACGTGTTATAAGTGGCTGCTATAGTATTATTTTCAATGCTAGTAAATGCAGTTTATTTATACCAAGAGATATAAATGACATGATCTTCATGTTCTAAAACCAACTTTGAAAAGTGGGTTAAGTGGCAATTCAAGACTTAAAAATATACAGTACACTGTAATAATATAAATGAATGTGTATAGCTTCAGTTAAACATTACAGTGTCATAATCTGCCACTAAAAATATAGAAAATGCTAAAGTTCAAGAAAATATATTAAATAATGTTAGACCAGCTATATATATAAAAATACACTATAACGTAAAAGTATGCCAGTGTACATATGGAACGTCAGTACCAGAGGAAAAAGAATAAGATGATATAACAGAAAGATAGTACAGCAGTGATGTGAGATGAAAAATTGCATCATTTTGCCATTGGAATTGAATGGGACTTCAGTCACCTGTTTAAAAACATTGCAAGGTGTTCTGTGCTGACTGTGTGACTGAATGTGTCTGGGACGGAAATGTATCTTCTGTATGTACCTATTGAAAATACAAGCACGTATCCTTTCCATGTTATGTTGGCATTGAGCACTGAATAAATAGAGCTCTATTTGTCATACAAGGCCTGCCTGTATAGTGTAAGGCATGAGCGCTCGGAAGTGACAGCTATCAGCACCCTCATTAACTGTATCATTTTGGTAGAGTATCTTCAATTAATCTTGCACTCCGTGTCTGTCAGGTGCATTTATACCGCCACTGACTGAACAAGACTGTTCTTGCCAAGACTTATGACATACTTGTACTTAACATTGTAAAACGACGTAGACCAAAAAGCACATTGGTCCTTGACAACTAGCAATGTTTAGGATACTTCTAAAAAAAATGTGGGGTTTTCGGTGTCATTAATATAACATAATATATCACTCAACATCTTATAACCTCTATCTTGGGTGGTCTAACTTTGCTGGAATGTACCATGACAAATAAAGTTCAAGGTTATGGGATAACATAAGGGAGGAGATCCACCCCCTGCTGTTTGGTTTATAAATAGTTTCTCTTTATGAGAAATCCTATTAATTCATCTTTAGGTTTCCTAGGTTGTCATGCTATACGTGAAGCCTGGCCTACTCACCACCCATAGAAAAAATGCTTTCCCTAAGACATTTGATTAAATAGAAACTAATAATGATTTTGTAGAAAAATTAGACATTTCCTGGGGCCTTTTCAAAATTGTAAGATAATTCCCAAATTTTCACTTTATGCCGATCTGGTTATTATTCTCACTGACAAGAAATCTTTATTGTCAACTTCAAAAACAAACAGTGTCACGTAAATGTCTTTAATACTTTATGGATGCATGAAAGGCTATTCTGTCAGTCTTTCAAGACCTATACTGATATGCCCTACTCATTTTGTGTTAGCAAGGCAATGTAAGGCTGCTGTTGGTAAATAATCAAGCTGGCATAGGATCTTTAACAACCAGTCTATGATACTGGCATTAAATGGTATTAGTGCGAAAAGGGTTCCGAACATTTTTGGCTTGGAATAAATGTATAATAAGGTATCTTCAAGCAGTGGCAGTACACTGATTTTATTCTATGCCAATAAATATTTAACCTATGTATTCATCATACTTTGTAATAGTTATCCTTAAAAGCTGATTATTGTATTATGTCCAAGATATCCACTTTGGATAAATCACCACCAATGACATAAAGATGTTTTTCAGTTGCTGAACATCCCTGGAAAAACCGCTTAAGCCATCAGCTTGAATATCTCCATATTGATTATTTCACTGGTTAAATAGACAGGAATGTTTCAAATTAAGGTCAGGCTACATTTAAAGTAGATGGAATAGTTATGTATATCCTATGGAACATGTTTATATTTACAGTTATTGCTCCATTATATAGAAGATGAGATTTGCCACTGTGTTGTTTCTGTTGTATGCTTTCTGGTTACGGACCATTATTTGAATTCTATTTTTATTATAGTTTTCAAGGAATACAAATCTAAAGCCAATCAAAGTGCATCTTTGATTTCAAGTGCTTGATGGAGTTATCTTTAGCCTTTTGTGTTTCTCTATCACTCCTGTATCTTCTTACCACCTCCAGGGTGTCCATGATCATCAATGCACTTTTATTCACGTGCACCCTTTGAGTGGCAGGAGTCCTGGCACACAAAGGGTGTTTTTTTTTTTTTACATGTATGACCTTGTCCTCCCTTTTTGGGCTACTTAGAAATTTAGAAATAGGGTGGAAGGAAGGCATTTTTTTTATTCAGGCAGGCCTTTTGGCCAGCATCTCACCCCATTATATTCAGGGGGATGGGGGTCATATCAGCAGCCCCCTGACCTGTAATTGTTAGAGAGGCCGGAAGCCATGTCAACAGCCTCCAGCCGTGTGATTGTCAGAGCGTCCAGGGGCATATCAGCAGCTCCACGATTGTTAGGTCCTAGGATTTAAGGGTGTGCAGGAACATTTGGGCAGCCACAACATTTTGCTGGAGACCATTACACCCCCAGTAAACATTGTTTAATATGCAAACTGAAGTTTTCTGTTACCATTAATGGTACCAGCGTAATTCCTCAATCTGCTGTTACCTCTGCCCTTATACTTTGAAACAGTTTTTATTAAATCACACATTATTAACTTCTGAATAATGTGTGATAAAAAAAATAAAAAAAACTTTGACTTTTTTCTGGTTAACGGGAATAGACCCAATTGGCACTGAATATCAAGTGCTGCTGGAAGAGGTAGGCTGTAGAGGTCTATTTACTAAACTGTGGTGAACTAATAACCAAATGACAAAAATCAGGCAATAATTGTGTTGGGAGAAAAGTGAAAGAGGGATTAATCCCTAATATTAAAGATGTTAATCAGTGCTTTTAAGATGCTTCTAAAAATAACAATTGTTGTATCTTTTTTTTTTTTTGTTCTTTGCCCACTATAGGGGGTAATAAGCTGAGAAGTCAGCCATTCCGTCTCAACTGGGCCTGGATTTCTCTAGAAAGAGAATATTACATTGTAGATGAAGACTCGAAGTTCCTGGAAGTGACTCTTAGACGCAGGGGATACCTTGGAGAGACTTCTTTTATCAGTAAGTAAAACTTGCAAGCAACTCAACAATACTTCATTAAAATTGACACCATACTGCCCTCTTGCGTGGAGATGCTGGCGAGGGGAGATCTTTTCTTCTCCCCAGCCAGAGTCTTTGCCGGCACATGTGTTGTTGTTTTTGTACATTTTGAATTTTTTTAATGGATCAGGGCCCGAGCGAGGCCTGCCCTTGACAGGTATATAATCCATCACCCCCTGATGGCTGGCTTGTGTGTATGCATGTGCCATGTTTGTGTGTGAATATGCATGTGCTATGTGTGTGTGTGTGTGTATATATATACATATGAGTGTGCTATGTGTGTGTGTGTGTGTGTGAGTTTGCATGTACTGTGTATGTGTGTGTGATGTATAAATGCCAAGGTTTCTGTGTGTGTGTACACTGTATGCATGTACTGTGTGTGTGTGTGTGTGTGTGTGTGTGAGTGTGTATGCATGTACTTTCTGTGTGCAAATATGTAAGTGTGTGTATTCATGTACTGCGTGTGTGCGAGTATGTAAGTGTGTGTATGCATGTAGTGTGTGTTTGTGTATACGTGTACTGTACTATGTGTGTAACTTTTTTTTACTGAACAAATTTGGTTTATGCTGGAAACTGGACACTAGGTCACAAAAAGGTTCGCCATCACTGCACTATAGCATGCCAAATTGTGTTGGTGCAATAAGGGTACATGCCAACTGCTGTGGGTACAAAATAGTTGCATGGCACATGCTGTGGGTACAATGTGGTGCTGTGTCAAGTCCTTTAGGTTCAATGTGGGTGCAGAAGAAGGAAATAAAAACAAAAAATCCATTAATTCATATACATTTCATTACATATGAATATAGCTGAATATAATATTAAAAAGTTCATATTAGTATAAATGCAACGATTTATATACATATGTACAATGCCAAACAGATTCCTTAGTAATGCCAGTTAGATGGCCTATTACACCTGAGCCCCATAAATTATGCCACACCAGAGCCCCACTATTTATGCCTCACCTCTGCCCAATTAATTATGGCACACACACAGATGCCCCATAATTATGCTACACAAAAGAGTCCCCATAATTATGCCACTCTCACACAGGTGCCCCATAATTATGCCACACAAAAGAGTCCCTTAATTATGCCACACAAAAGAGTCCCTTAATTATGCCACACATGGGGTTCAATAAATATGCCACACACACGCGCCCCATAATTATGCACACATGGGACCCCCATTAATTATACAACACACAGGAGCCCCACGAGGTGACAATTGTCTAAATTTTAGAATGTATTGTTTTAGACTCTAAAACAATACATATCCATACATACAGACATCTCTCTCTATCTATAACAGCCAATTTGCCCAATTATTATATACCAGTATCATTTTGTCATTAATAAGCCACAGCCAATTTTCCCATTAATATGCCAGTATTATTGTGCCAGATGCCAATACCATTGTGCCATTAAGATGCCAGTATTATTGTGCCATTCATATGCCAGTAATATTGTGCCAGTCGGATACCAGGAATATTGTGCCAGTCAGAGCCCAGTAATATTGTGCCAGTCAGAGCCCATTAATATTGTGCCAGTCAGATGCCTGTAATATTGTGCCATTACCCTGCTCGTTATTACTCCCCCCTTCCCCATCTCTTACTTCCTGGCTGCTGCTCTGTGTCCCCCGCCGGACATCTCCGTGGAGTGTTCCCTCCTGTCACATCCGGTCGCGGGGCTTTTTTTTTTTATCCAGCGGCCGTATCCAGCGGAAGTTAGGCAGCGCGGTGTGGGGGGATTCTGGCAGCACGTGTGGAGGTGTCACCGCTGGAGGTGTCACCCGGTGCGTTCTTCACCCCCCTCGGGACACCACTGGACTATAAAGAGAGCGAAGTTACGTGATGTTGCGTGAAATCACAAAACATTGCGTAACTGAGCAAGATTTAAATTGAGTACCGGTGTCTGCTGTCTGGAGCTCACTTCTTTAGCATCTTTAGGCATACTTCGTTTAAACACAATGCCGAACTATGGTTTATTTGTGCATGTGTTTATTTTGATATATCTTTCTCCTTTTCTGTGTGTCTCTAACCGAAAATATCTTAATCTTTCGCAAGAGAGTGGGAGAGAAAGTTGCGTTCATTAACAATTGTGTATCAGAATTCTAAATTAACTTTCATGTAACTTTGTTGTGTAATAGCTTCAACATTTTCATTCTCCAAAGTAGCACAAATTGTGTGATTTAAGGTAAACGTAACAGATATACAGTACAATTTTAGTTTTTGTGTTGAAGGTGCAGCCTACCATTTTCTTAAACATTCCAAATGCTTGGAGAAAATCATATGAAAGCATTTATTCTAATATTGTCAAAAAGCTTTTTAATGAATTGTTTTAAAGTGTGTATAAAGCAAGATGAGTCCTTACACACTCCAGAGATCATCAGGGTATCATATTTTGCCATTAGCAGGTACAAGAGTATGATTTGACAAGCCTTTTTTGTCCTTGTACGAGTAAAATGTTTCAAGTGTCAAGGTCATGTTAGTTCAGACAATCGTTTTCATTTTCAAAAAAATCTGCTGTAATTTAATACTTAAAGAAAGGCGACAAGATCAAACAGGATTCATAATATTACACAGTATTTGTTTGGAAATATTTATAGAAACTTTTATTGAACAACCTAAACAAGCTCCCTTGTTTTACTAGTTCTGGTCAGAAGATTAAAACCAAGCCAAACCCACCAGTTAAAAGTAAGACACATTATTATAAAAAAAAAACTGACTTCCTGTTAATGTGTCTGTTTCTTATTTTTATTGTGGCTCTGAAAAATTGTACAATAAATTATAAAATTTACCTCAACCTGATAAAGTTATTTTTGAAGCATATTTAGGACCATCTTGTCCCACCACATTTATAATTTTTGTCTTGTTGTTGAATGGTATTGTTAAATCAAAAATTGTGTATACGTTTCTTCAGTCCTCTTGGATGGAATCCTCTGGCCAAGTTGTTACCTGTTAACTTCTTCTATTATTGATTAGCTGTGGTTAACCGTTGGCTCATTCATTTACTGTCATTACTTCACCTTAAGGTATAACCACAAAGGATGGCACAGCTGTCAAAGATAAGGACTTTAAAGGAAAAGCTCAGAAACAAGTTCAGTTCAACCCTGGTCAAACAACAGCCACATGGAAAGTGAGGATAATAGCAGATGATGAATATGAAGAATCAGAAACCTTTCAGATTCTCTTATCTGAGCCAGTCATGGCTGCACTAGAGAACCCTAGAGAGGCAACTGTTGATATTGTGGATCCTGGTGATGGTATGTAAACATCAGTGTCTTTGTATTAAAAATGAATATTGTTCCTATATTTATCAATCATCATGTTTTCCGCTAGAAGGGTAGGCTTTAATGTGTATATTGTATACATACATATTCATGTAGTCTTACAAATTTAGACATAGAAACATAGATAGAAACATAGAATGTGTCGGCAGATAAGAACCATTCGGTCCATCTAGTCTGCCCAATTTTCTAAATACTTTTATTAGTCCCCAGTTCCCTATCTTATAGCTAGGATAGCCTTGTGCCTATCCCACGCATGCTTAAAATACTTGACTGTGTTTACCTCTACCACTTCCGCTGGATGGCTATTCCATACATCCACTACCCTCTCAGTAAAGTAATACTTCCTGATATTACTTTTAAATCGTTGCCCCTCTAATTTTAGACTATGTCCTCTAGTTGTGGTAGTTTTTCTTCTTTTAAATATACTCTCTTCCTTTACTGTGTTGATTCCCTTTATGTATTTAAATGTTTCTATCATATCCTCCCTGTTACGTCTTTGCTCCAAGCTATACATGTACACATGTTACATAATGGGAGATTTTAATTTCTGGATTGAATACCATGGGCTGCAATTAAAAATCTTGAGAAAAAAATCAGTGATAAGTGATAACTCCTGTCATTGGATAATCCCCACTTTATCTGATTGTATATTACAGAATCCACTATATACATACCACAAGCTGAATACAAAATTGAGGAAGACATTGGTGAATTGTTAATCCCTGTTAAAAGATCAGGAGATATCAGTGAAGAATTTATGGCCATTTGCTCAACACATCAAGGTAAGTCAAAACAAAATATAATATCTAGTTCTTAGATTGTTTTATATTGTTTTATATTGATTTCAAACTTCATTTCTAGTGCAGTTATACTTAAAATTATTCTAGTTAAAATGATGTGCGGATGGTTGAATTTACTATAAGGTACACCAAGAACTTTCCCATGAGTGTCAGTTTTTAAAGACACCTGTGGGGTGACCTAAGGTTAGTCTTACCACACCCACTTTTTCTGTAATGTACCAAGTTTCTTATGCTCCACCCACTGCCCACAACACCTGTTATTAAAAAAAATGTAAAAAACATTTTGGCCATTTGTGGGATAGAGAGAACCTTTAGTGTCTTATTGAGGCTCTAGGGATTTAAATCAAGCCATTTGCTAAATTAGACTTAAGTGTAGGCAAAAAAAGACAACATAGGTAGATACACTATATCTGGTTATCTGAAGACAGGACTGAGTATTTGTCTCAACATCATATAAAACACTAACTTGTTCATGGTTCTTCCACATATGGGTTGCAATAAAGTCTGGTAGAAGCAATATAAATGACAAACAATTAGGTTTAAAATATAATTGTCTGTTTCCTAAAGAGTTTAGGTTTTGAAACAAAATAGAAGAAGGGACCTATGCTGCACCCTGTATATAAGTGGCAAAGCTTCGATTTAAACTAGGATTTTTATGGTTGGTGATTCCACAGCTGTGGACCTGTGACCCAAGATGAAAGCCTCACAAAGTGTGTTTCCTTTCTCAAGAGATTAGGATAACTTACTATTATAGACTCTTGCAATAGCAATTTTCCCAAGGACTTTCGAAAAGTGCATTGTTAATGGCTTGCTTATTCTTTGTGCTTTCATTGCTCATAATCTTTCATAGCAGCTGTCAGCAACAACAAAAAAAAGAGTTTTAGAACAGGAAAGATTAGATCTCTCATTTGAAGCTTTTATACAAAGCAGCCAGTGTATATTTTAGAATCCCCTTCTTATTTATATTTGAGATATGTATAGCCAAAAAGACTACCCTTTAAAGCTGAAACTGATCCGACAAGAGTTAACAAGTTTGGCAATCATTTCATCCGGGATTTCTGGGAATGTCCTCTTGGCATACCCTATTTTTTCTGTTTAAGGAATTTTTACCCACTAACATTCTTTTATTGAAGGTGTCAAACTCTGTGCTGAAATTCTATTCCTGTCTCACTGGCATATAATCAAACACTTAATATCCTGTATGAATGGACAACATGTCAAGTATTGTATTAGAACCTTATGGCTTTTGAGGACTAGACAGATGATTTCAGCCCTACAATTTGTAGAGATAGGTGTTTATATAATCACATTGTAGACAGAGATATTAATGTAGTTCTTACTACTCTATTAAATATTGCAAGAGAGCATTTTTTTTTGCACACAGTTTTTAAATATGTTGTATTAAGTATCTCTTTTCGTGTAGACAGAGCTAGTTTTATCTTTTTTTGGTGAAAGTAATTTTTGGAGTAAAAAAGCATTTGTTCTCCTGTCCAGGCATACACATTTTTGCTGTGGTTTGCAGGATTTAATTTAAAACTAAGATGCTTGTTTGAAAAGCTCCAGTGACATTTTGCACAATAAATGTATGTAGAAAAATGTCTCAACCTGTTTTGATACAGTTCAAAAATGTCCTAGTACTTTTGACTTAATGATACACATCTTACAAACCTGGGTCACCTGCAGGAGAGGGCTGGCAACTGTTGACCTAGAGGAGAGACACAAAAACTATTTAGTTGCTCTTGGTGCCACTTCATCATTCCACCTGATATCATCATAGATAGACACACATAGACATGGAAGACAGATTTGCTGGGAGATAAGGTACATAGATTTATATGCAGACAATACATTTGGATAGAAATATCTAAAGTGTTACCGACTGGGGCATTTAAAAGTGAAAAGTAGTGCCACTTCAGCCCATTAAGTGAGATTAGAAAGCAGCCCAGGAGGCTTTGCTCTTCTTAGAATAATGGTCCAATCTCAACTATTCCCTTCTTTAACCATGTTAAATCTAGCTTTCCTTGTCCCTTGTAAAGGTTCGGCTAGTGGAACAGTTCCGTCATCTGTTTTATCTTACTCTGACTACATCACTCGCCCTGATGATCACTCCAGCATTATCCGCTTTGACAAGGATGAGACTGAGAAAACCTGTCGAATAATCATCATTGATGACTCCTTGTATGAAGAAGATGAGATATTCAATGTTACCCTAAGCATGCCCATGGGTGGGAAAGTAGGATCTGAATTCTCCAGCACTCAAGTGGTTATTCTGGCAGACTCAGATGATGGTAAGAAATGACTTCCTAATGACTAAAATTTGTATGTTTCATTGTCTAACATCTTACATTGTTAAATCAATGGCCTGAACATGGCATGAAAGAAAATATAATGCTATAATACTTTATAAAAAAAATATGATACATGTGTTGATAAGGCATTAGTATATTTGACCCTGATTGCTTCATCCCCATGGTACTGTACAGTTCGGGAAGCTGGTGGATTGTAATGGAACATTGCTTCTCCTACCTGGCTAAAAACATACATTCAATATTAAAATGTTCAGTCAAGCTATGGAAACATTTCTGTATACAATTGAGAATTTTACAAAACAGTCTTTCACCCCTTAGAATATGTATTTTTTGCATTCTTTTGACCTTGTCACCTTTTAGTTTTTGGCTTTCCATCTGGGGTCTGACTGACACAATTTTTTTTGTCAGCTCTGTACTTCACTATAAAAATGTTACATTTATTTTAAAAAGTGTTTGTACAGTAAAACGGAGCTGGGTAGAGCAAAGAGAAATAGGTAATTTAATGACGTCAATGTTCCAGTGAACGTTTGAGTGAACACAATCAGTGTAATCACCTTAATTCAATTTTAAGAGATTTCTAAAAACAAAAGCTTGAAACATCCACAAGATGGTGAACTTAACAATGAGGTGAGATATGCAACTTTAGTGAGTTATGCAAATACTCTCACATTCTTATTCTGTAGAGTGCATGGTGTGCAATATTGTGCGATGATACATAAAGCCTAGCTTTTTTCAGCTAGAGGCTAAAGTAACTAGAGATTTGGAGAACGTGGCCTTGCTGACATGTAACCTCTTTTTCTCACTATGTAAGAGTGTTTTGATGAAACCCATTGAAATATTTGTACACTAAGACCCATGTGAAACACTACTAAGCTACTTAAAATAGGATTAACATAAACAAATGTTCCTCTCATGTTAGCCAGAGTAATATACTGTATGTGTCTTGTTCATGACTCTACACCAGCTACTTGCTATTTATAAGGCAGTCAGCTGCCCTTGCGTTAGATAGTGGACTACAGTGTTTTCTTAACACATGAGCAAGTCCTGGTATTGCCCCTGGGAAACAGTTCATAGAATAAAGTCTCTTTACCTAGATGCCTCAAATAAACTAAAACGCACATCAAGTTCTCTTCTCCTTTGGTTCTTAACCCTTTTAGCTTAGTCTTCAGAAGAAGTGAAAGTTAAAAAAATGAGTGCCCTTCACCAGAGTAATCAGACCGTGTATCTTTGCAAACATCTTTGAAAGTACCTCAGCTGAGGCAGAACTGGTCTAAGTGTTGGCGCATGTCTGGCTGAGGCCTGTCAGAGCTGACTGACTGTCTCTGCTGGCGCAAAAAGAGAGCCTTGTTTTTGCAAATAATCAGTAGACATCAGTCACCTATACTGATTATATATAATAATATCAGTAGCCTATGATTAAATGTGGTTCTCACACGCAAAACGCGTAAGGCAAGTCCTTTTCCTTTTTTCTGTGCCGTGTATATACATTCCCTGTGTTGGCTTATTTTATCATATTGGATCTGATCCCAGGAATAAAATTTGGATATATATTTTTTACTGGATACCTTGAGTGCAGGCGTTTTTTCTTTTTCTTTTCATTTTACTACATTGCTGCCGCTACAGCCATTAACAAAGCACCCATTATCCTACATCCACGAGGGTACCCTTTACAGCCACTGGTCTAATCGGCTTACTCCACAGGGCAGCCCCCCCTATTTTCTCTTTTTCTCACTATATATAATATCAGTCCAAAAATGAAATTGCATGTATCTTCAAAAGTACATATTATTTTATCCTCATACAAGGGTCACTGAGCATTCCCTTGGGCTTCTATATTAGAAGTACAAGTGCAAACAAAAAAAAAAAGCTTAAGTATCTTTTTGAGAAAGGAGAAGCAAAACACACATCACTCTATCCCTATACTCCTAGTTAATTTGTTTTGAGAACAGGAAGAAGGAATAAAAGAAGATTTTGTGTTCCAAAGAAAGGAACCGTCTTTCCCTACTGATCTAAAGAGCTGATTTTCTGTTCTTTGGTGAAATGTAAAATCTACTTAGCAGACCAGGAACTCCTCCAGACAGAGTCAGCTTCCCATGGCAAGCTCAAATCTCACGCCTTAATGACATTAGAGACCTGGAAATAAGATCATGCTGCTATTTTGTGATCTGCATTGCGCCCAGCTTCAATGTAGCATCAGATTACTGGTATCTGCATCCTGGATTAATAACTCACACAGCCACTTCCTCTTATCAAATCCAGCTACATTTACAACTAAAAGGCTATTATTTATGACTGGAAGTGCAAGAACTTTTAAATTAATCTACAGACAGCACAAATAGTTTTTAAAATAAATATTTATAAGAGTTTAATAATGAATTAAAAATTATTACACATTTTAAATAGTCTCAGATTCCCAAGAAGGTCAGGAATCATTAGTGTATATTCACTAATTGGTTAGCTGTAGCTGTAGCTGTTAGCTGTAGTGAATAGCAAACTTCAGGCCAGAATAACTGAGCTGGAAAAATCCTCCATCTAGTAAATTTTCCAACTCTATTTCTATTTTTTGGCTTGATTACTGCAATTCCCTTGTCAATTCATCACAGTTAATGCTTAGTAAATAAGCCTCACAGTATCTCATTTATTGAAAATCAGTTTGATGGAAGGTGTTTTTCTCAATTTCAGCTTTTCTTAGTTTTAGTTGCAATATAATATTATTTTAATTAATGTAAATATTATGTTCTAATATTTTTATTAAAGTTTTAAAATAATATAATATAACATACAACATTGACATATATATAATGACTTATGAACCATTGTCAAAATGAAACAAGCAATCGGATAAAATAGACATAAATATGATAAATATTTGTATATGAAATAAGTAAATAAGACAGTTCACCTATAGAGATTACTCATTATAGCAATTTCTGGCCTATCTCTGGCAGTGAAGGCCTGGAGAAGGTCATTGGCCCATTTGACCAAGCACCTCTGGTCTTGGAATCTTTGTCTGTATCCAGAGATGATAGGTTTTTAAGCACTGATCACTAGACATGTGCAAAACTAAAATTTTCGTTTCGTTTTCGTCCATTTGGACGAAAATGTTATTTATTTAGTCTAAAACGAATTTTGTTCAATACTGCATTCGTTTCAGACGAAATTCGTTCATTATTTTCGTTTCGTTTTATTCGTTCATTTTATAGAATACGTGTAATACTATTGGCATTCTATAAACCTAACGAGAGCCCCATTCATAAGAAATTCTTATGAATGGGGCTCTCGTTCGGTTCATAGAAAGGCAATAGTACTACATGTTTTCTATAAGCCGAAAGTCTATAAACCGAACATTCGGTTTATAGACTTTCGACTTATGTAATACATGTAATCCTATTGCTATTCTATAAACCGAACTTTCGGTTTATAGAATGCCAATAGACTTACATGCATTCCATAAACCGAAAGTCGTTCATTGTGTCGGTTTATGGAATGTAAGTGTACTATGCTATTGTATTCTATAAACCGACTCTATTTCGGCTTATAGAATGCAATAGTACTACGAATGAACGAATGAACGAATGATTTTCGTTTATTAACCATTCGTTCATTCGACTTTCGTTAGCTTAGCATTTTCGTTATTCGTTTTTCGGACGAATGGACGAAAATGCTATTTTCGGACAAAAATGCATTCGTCCGAAAACGAATGCACATGTCTACTGATCACCCATCTGGCACTGACAAGTTGCTCCCCAGTGCGAAGTGAACATACCTCCAATTGGACCTCCTACCGAATCTACTCAGGACTCTGATGTCCCCATGCAACAGCCTATAGACACTGACAGGAGAGTACCCCTACCAGCTTTGAAGGGGAGTCCTACCAAAGACCCCCTCACTGCAAAAACCACAACACAGAGGGTAAGCCTTATAGAAGGTCTGTAAAGACCTTGTGGCTCTTTCATTGACAGCTACTGAATGGATACTAGTGCCTTGTGCTATTTTGCCTCCTGATGGTCGTGGGACCTGATCCCTGCGCTATTCATGTGTTCCAATACTATACGACAGTGTTCCAAATGTGACTATGAATATTACAAATCTAATAAAAAAATATATTAAATTGAATAAAAAGAAAAAGAAGCTGAAAACTAGTATTACTCAATAGAAGTTTAACGTTTTCTTCATAAATTGCTCTTGTTGTACGCTGCTTACATCATCCATGTACAAAGCATTTACTTGAAATGCCAGTAAAATCCTTTACAGATCCTCTACGAACAGAATAAAAGTTAATATTCTACAGACTCTGTTACTGTGTTTAGTATTAGCCTAAATCCTCCTTTACTAGAAAATGGAACCAGCATAAAAACATATAGAATAAATTTAATGGTGCTACTTGTTTAAGACTAAACAAATAGCATCAGTTTTAAGGAACAGTTAATCATGTTGTTCAATATACACGTGCATGCAAAAATGAAGATTTGCTTGCCAGTCAAAAGAAAGATGCAGAGATATGTACTGTTACATGGAGAGCAGGGGGAAAAAAATGTTTAGCCTGTTTGCTATAGATTAAAATGGAGGCAGTTCTGGAGTATTAAATAGGAAGAAATCAATATAAAATATTTCATTTATTTCTATGAATTCTTTTTATAAGTCTGCAGCAATCCTATTACTACATAAATTTGTTTTTGATAGCAACATCAAATGCTATGATAATGTCAAATACAGTGACAGTGGATACAGACGTATCTTCAAATGTCATTGTTTTCAAGGCTATGTCTGGCATATTGTACATAATGAGATTTAGAGTGGTGCCAGAGGATGTCTTTCCAATTTCTGCACTCTATTTTCCTTGGTTCTTTGTTTTAAATAAAGTACCACACAGTTGGTTAAGGATCAATGTCTTTGTTCAGTTTAGCTTTTTGTGTCCTCATAACAAAAGACTAGCCCACCCTGACTTTTTTTTGTCCTTTTTGACCTTTCCCTAGACTAGGACTGTTACACTTTAACTCATTATCGATTAAAACCTTTCGGCCAATTTACCATATTGAAACAGAAACACAGCGATGAAGTCATTTGAATAAATTATCAAATAAGAAAACTCGGTTCTGGCACTCCTCCTCAGTGTGGAATAAAAAGGCAATGGTCCTCTCAGTAAAATTTACCTTTTAATTAAAAAAAGGTAAAATAGCAGTATATACATATTCAAGAAATGTCATTCCACACCTGAAGCGTGTAGGTATGCTAGTGGGAGGATTAAACATTTATATGCCATCAGGACCAGAGTCAACTGCATCAGATAAGTAATTAAGAAAAAAACATTTGTTGAATAGTAGAAAAAAGACTATTAAAATTAAACACAAATACACTTTAAATACTTGAACATTGGCTTAATTATCATACTTTATAGACTTTTTACAGATGTACATAAAAACATTGGTATAGCACCTTTGTAGAATATATTGTATCACATAAATAGCTAGTAGCAACATTGATTTATAGATTGTAACAATGCTGGGTAGGGATGATTTAGAGAGAGTATCCAGACTTAGGAGTATCATAAATGGCAAGCTGTAGACAGGGAATACATTGTTTTATCTGTTCAGAATTTTAATGAGAATTAAAGATTCAAGATTTTTTATCAATTGACTAGCACAAATTTAAACATTAGTATTATAACATGTTTTTTCTTTCTAAATTATTATTTTCCATTTTTCATATATTAATTGGATTTAATAGGGTATACTGGAAATATGATAAATCACACAATATACCAACATGGCATAGTGTCCTGCCATTTACTCAGCACAGAATCAGTGAGGCAATTGTAAAATATTGATTTAAGTAACAAACTGACTTACTTCCCACTCTGAATTGAGACTTTCTGGTTTTCTTGTTTCTAACTAGAAGACCTCTATCTATCCTACCTGCCATTTTTTTGGTGGTTTATCTACTCAATTCTTCTGTCTGCCAAAGGTGACTTTGAGTTGTCCTCTCTGATTGCACATGGTTCGCACATTCTACATTTCATCTTTCTGCCAGTATGTCTAACATATTGGATTTTACATACTGAGCACGTAATGAGATAGATAACACTCTCAGAGCAGCAATTTGGACATGTTCTGAGGTTGTACTGTATCGCAGTACTGGTAGAAGAAAAACTGTGACCTATATTTGCAGCACATGCAAACTCAGTGGCTACATTTAAAAATTATCTATTACTCTTAACCAGGGTGCTATGGGCTTATGTTTGTCATTAGATGTAAATATCCAAGTAGACAAGATAATTGTCTCATGGTCACCAACGGTACCGGATTTAGCAGGAAGTGGCAGGATAGTTGACAAAATTTTTTTGTGTCCTGTCCCATCCAGTTTGTGGCTATCCTAGCATGTTTGCTGCACAAGCGCCATTGCCATTATTTAAAGTGTGCATGTCTTTGAGATATACATAGTCTAAATAAGTGAGCTCCAGACAACCAGTACCTGTAGGGATTAGGCACGGAGCTCAGTGTTCTAGGGTCAAACCTTCACCGATTTTCTTTTTTGTTTTCAGAGCCAGCCTTTTACTTTGCAGACACTGATTACCACATTGATGAAAGTGCAGGATATGTTGAAGTTCGTGTATGGAGAACAGGAACAGACCTTTCCAAAGCAGGCACAGTCACTGTGCGCTCTAGAAAAACAGAGCCACTGTCTGCTGAAGGTACAACAATCATCTCTAAAATACAGACAAAACAGTGTCCACGGTATTTTGTACAAATCCTAAATTGCTTAAATGAAACAATAATAATAAAGTGCCCGGTAATATTGATATTTGCACTTTTTTTGTATTTTGTGATACTCTCTCATTATTTGGAGGTCATATGTAAAGACAAAGACCCAGAGGGAAGAGTCAGAACATCTGTATATGGCATAGAGTGTGAGTGCAAAAATCAATATTACTGTGCACTTTATTACTATAACCACTGCTGTTCTGTATATCTCCCCCTTGTATATGCACTCCACCAGCACTTTAGCGCACTGTCATATAAATGCACACTGTATAAAAATGAAACTTTGTAATACAGTGCAATTGCACTATCCATCCATCTGTTACTAAACTGGTCAAAGCTTGACTTCAGGCACACTTTTCACCTTGCTTACCTAGTTTGCAACCACCGTTTGCAAGATCTCCCTCTACCTGAGAAGTATGCACAATTCAGCACCCTACATGTCTTACAAACCAGTTCCAACTCTTCACTTATAATTTAAGTTTACAAAAAAACAGTTAAGGAGCCCTATTCTACAGATTAACTTTCATTAGAGATCCACTAGTCAAAACATTCCAGAAGATGTCCACCTACCTGCCTATAAAATCCATATTCACATAGTATACGTATTTCACCTTTTAGTTTCATATAGTATTCTTGTCCTCATTAAGTGTACAAATTACAAACCGTTGTATTTTCACTTTTTTCACAATTTCTAGCTGGAACAGATTATGTGGGAATTAGCAGAAACCTGGATTTTGCTCCTGGTGTGAACATGCAGAGTTTTCGAGTGGTGATTCTAGATGACTTGGGGAAGCCGGCGCTAGAGGGTCTTGAGAAATTTGAGTTGATTCTGCGGATGCCCATGAATGGAGTGTTAGGGGAACCAAGTAAAGCAACAGTCACTATCAATGACACCATCTCTGACTGTAAGTACTGCTTTTATTACATTGATGACTGTATATCGGGTAAACACATTTTTACACTATAAGTTTACTTATTTTTACTACTATTTAAATGAAGGCTTATCCTCAGATCTGCCTCAGAGCTGAGGCAGAGCTGGTCTGGAGGTTGTCATGCACTGAAATAGTCAGGGCGTGCCAAACCAATCAGAGAGTGGGCTCACTCTCCTCATCTGAGGTCTGGTTTCAGCAGGATTCTCTTGTGCAGAGAGATCCTTTGCAAAGGTCTCCTGCATGTTTCATTAAAAACAAATCCATTTTATGTTAAATGTACAATATATTATATTACTTTTTTTTCCTGTGCAGCATGCTACACAAAGAAAGTACACTTTTTTGCATGCTAACACTGAATGTTTTCCAAATGTGAGCATGCAAAATAAATATAAATTTCCACCAAAAGGAACATTTTTGGAGATTCTGACAACAGAACTGTGTTTGCAACCATGTTTGCCCGGCAATTTTCCTTGGAAATAATGGGAGTACTACAGCATATAGTTCACGGCGATGTCACATGCATTCTATAGTGTGCGCATAAACAGTGAATTCCTACATCTTTCCATGGAGCATGAAAACTCCTAATGTGCATGGGTACCCCTCTATTGCCAGTGGGTATCCCCATTAATTACTATGTGAGTTTTTTTTACTAGCTCTGGAAGCTAGGGTCCCCAATTGATATGAGCATATCTTGTAATTGTTCCCTATGTGACAGAATAATCTATAGGCATGGTGTGTATATCTACTAGTATAACATTTGCTCATTATATTGTTTTGTTTGCAGTGCCTAAGGTCCAGTTCAAAGAGTCAACTTATCACGTGAATGAGAAGGATGGTCAAGCCTCAGCTGTCATATACAGAAGTGGTGATGTCAACCATCGGTCCACCATCCGATGCTACACTCGGCAGGGAACTGCTCAAGTTACACTGGATTACCAAGAAAGGCCCAACACAGACGATTCATTAGTGGTGTTTCTGCCAGGTATCATATAGGAATATGTATATTTTTAAAAAGAGGGATAAATATATGGGAATTGGATGTATTTTTATTTTCCTTATACCCTTCAGAAATGTCAATTAAAATACTGTATTTACACTAATGGAGATTTAATGTTTCAATCGTATTGATGCAGCAGAAGGAAACTTTAAGTTATTTAGACTTGTTTTCTTTGTAATGATGCAACACGAATAAGACACTTAGTGTTTTGTATTGATTTTCTAATCACACACTCTAGTTGCTAATGTGACTATTTACTCCCTATTGGTGATGTGGTTGGGTAGCATTAAAATTAAGAGCACTTACACTCCCCTTATTGATGACTCACTGCCACTAAAGATTGGAAATAACAATGCCTCATTATAACTGACAAGCACTGTAGCTCTCATTTGTAAAGTGCTATAGCAATAACTTCAAATAATAAAAATACATAATATGCAAATAGTGTGTAGCACCTATATAAAATGTACATTCATACTCTACAAAACACTTCTTGAAAAAAAATGTCTTCATACATTTGCTAGAGCTAAAGTAACATGCTTTTGTTAATTAGGCAAATGCTGTCCACTTGGAAAATTAAGATAGAAAAGTATTGCATCAATATTCTTTAGATGGATTAACAGTAGTGTTGAGCGGGTTCGTACCGAACATTACGGTGTTCGGACCCCGGACCCGAACACGGACATTTCACTGTATGTCCATGTTGGAGTTCGGGGTTCGGCTATAAACCGAAAGTCTATAAACCGAAAGACATTCGGTTTATAGACTTTCGTTTTATAGAATACATGTAATGCTATTGCTATTCTATAAAAAGAAAGTCTATAAACAGAATGTCTTTTGGTTTATGGAATACATGTAATACTATTGGCTTTCTATAAACCGAACTAGAGTCCCCATTCATAAGAATTTAGTTCGGTTTATAGAAAGACAATAGTATTACATGTATTCTATGAGCCGAAAGTCGGGTCCCCATTGACTTCAATGGGGTTCGGGGTCAAGTTCGACCCCGAACCCGGACTTTTTTTCGAAGTTCGGCCGAACCCGCCAAACCCGAACATCCAGGTTTCCGCTCCACACTAATTAACAGTGAAAGTAGCAGTATTATGAGTTTCATTTGAGACATTTATAATCCAAGGTGAGATTGAAAAGTCATGTGTGGTGATTCTGGAAGACGATACAATCTATGAAGAAGAAGAAGAGTTCAGACTGGTTCTTGGCTCACCAAAAAGTGATTCTCCTTTTGGTGCTTTAATTGGAGAACAGAAAGAAACCCTCATCAAGGTTAAAGATGGAGAGGACAGTAAGTTTCCCACTTTTATAGTTATAACAGAGCCTTAATGTATCTTTACCATAATGAAATCATATTACTAGAAACCTGTGATCCCTTTTTTTATATTATTGTATTAATAAACAAATTAAGATGATGAGGCCAAATTGTTTATTATCCATTGTCATTTTAGGTTAAATTGTAGTAAACAGTGACTTTGCTCAGATAGTTTGAAAAAATGCATAATTTTTATATTTCATCCAATCATTGTCTGTTATATTCACAGAACCTGTGATCAAGTTTTCAGAAATCAAATATAGCATTCAAGAGCCTCAGGTCGTGGGGCAAATAGCTGTGGTGAAAATCCCTGTTCGGAGAGTAGGAGACAGCTCCAAAGTATCTATAGTAAGAATCCATACAAAGGATGGCTCGGCAACCTCAGGAGAAGACTATAACCCACTGTCTGAAGGTATGAGACATGACTCTAAGGAGAACAGTATGTTGTAGACTATGGCAGTTATGTATAAAAAAAACAGGAGGAAACAACATATAGTGCCAAAAAGTGGCGCTATCGACCTTTTGCACCAATGTATAAAGCCAGACAGAAGTCAGAAGCTTGCAATATACATGTACGTGTTCCACATTTCTGGTGGTATCCGCACCCATGTATAAAACATGCACTAAAAAGACCCTGAAAAGTGTCAGAAAAGCCCCCACCAAATCTATTTTGGCAGAGATGTTATTTCCCTGCACAGGATTGTTATGGAATGTATAAAAAAGATGTAATCATCATTGTGCATAAGAAATTGCAATTACACCTTTTTTTTTTTTTATCTTCCCAACACTTTTGTGTGCAGGACATGTAAATGTGTTTACATTTGCAGAATAGTTTAAACAAGATTTACAAAGAAATCTTGAATTCCATTAACATGTTACCATTTCTGCTTTCATTTGAAAGCTATGCTAGTAATCAATTTGTAACTCACATTTTCTCTCTGTCTTTCAAAAACAACTATTTGAAATGATACCGAGCTGTTCTAGAGGTGTTCTAGTATTTGTTTTGTTCCTGTACTATTTCTGTCATGCCTGCCTTCCTTCTTGCACTGTGGAAGTGTCCTTGTTTGGCAACACAATACTCCCTTATCTCCCACATTAATTAAACCCTGATAAGGGATGAATTATTTTCGATGTTTTAGTGACATATTTAAAGCCATTTATTTCTTCATAGATAATCAGTTAGTAAACTTTTTGCGTGGCTTTTATTGGTTTTATGAGTGCACTAACCAGCATTATGCCCTTTACTCAGATATTGAATTTAAAGAAGGAGAAACGGAACATTTTGTCGAAGTGGAAATACTATATGACGGCAGAAGGGAAATGCGTGAAGCCTTTACGGTTCACTTGAAGCCTGATGAGAATATGGTAGCGGAAACTCAGGTATAGATTTGTATGCGACAAAGAAAGTCATTATCGAAATCAACGAACAAAGAATGTATCTAAAATATTGCAGAAATACACCAAATTTACCACAACGTATACAACTCCGTATGCTCTATTGGATATTAAAGTAAAAAAAGATCATTAATGAAATTAAAATTGTTTACGTGTGGCAGAGCCTTAATTAATGAATATATAATAAGATATGTGAGTGAAAAAATGGTGCGCTTTTTATATGTTGAATTATCAAATCACTCATATTACATCCAAGTACAAATAATATAGAAATACTTACATTCAAATTGTGTATTTCACATAACATGGATCTTCACAAGGCTTTTTGATGCAAGTTCTAAAGATTGTGTTAAGCCCAGTTACCCCAGACACACTAACACTAATTCAATTATTTTAGATGAACAAGGCTATCGTGTACATTGAGGAAATGGATAGCGTTGCCGATGTGACTTTTCCAGCTGTTCCCCAGGTTGTCTCCCTTTTAATCTATGATGATACTTCTAAAGCCAAGGAAAACCCCCATCCACCAACTGGTTATCCTGTTGTGTGTGTAACCGTAAGTATGAGATGCAAACGTTAAAATTTGAGACATGTTTGTAGATTATTAAAGCTTTATACAATGTTGACATCAGGAATAAGGGACTACATATTACTTACTCTGGTTTTACAGAGTGAAAGACGTGGCTTGGGTCATGGCATTTTGTAAAATTATAAAATGTTAGAAATATAGCAACTTGCCACTAGATAGCAAATACAGTCTGCTTGTTCCCTTTTAATTGTATTTTTGATCAGTATACCCTTCTGCTTGTTCCGAGTCATCCAATTTTCTAATAGTGTAAGAATTGCTTTTTAAGTTTTTTGACATTTTACAATAACAAAAAGTATACATGTGCATACTACAGTAGTAACAATTGAAAAAGTATGAAAAAAGAAAACTTTTAAAAAGGGGCCAAATGCTTACAATGTTATGCCATTCTCTGTTACTGATTTTAATTCTGAACTTTTCTTCTCTAGGCGTGCAATCCTAAATATTATGAGTTTGATAAAACTGGCTCTATCTGTGCGGCTGAGAATATCAATGACACGCTAACACAGTATCGTTGGCTGGTCAGTGCTCCAAGTGGCAGTGATGGAGTAACCAGCCCAATGCGTGAAGTTGACTCCAATACATTTTTCACAGACACCAAGTCAATAACATTAGACTCCATTTACTTCCATGCTGGCTCAAGGATCCAGTGTGCCGCCCGGGCTGTCAATGCTAATGGAGATGCTGGTCTTGAGCTGCTAAGCCCAATCCTTACCCTCAGTAGAGAAGAAGGTTAGTAGTTTAATGGATGGACTTTGACTCCGCTTGGAAGCTGTACTTTGAGGGGAACTTTTTGAAAATAAGAAGCTTCACCCAGGGTACAATAACCTGGTACCTGCTACTGCTTTTACCATGTTGCAGGTTTAACCTCAGAAATTCACTAATTAGAAGTAGTGGTTAGAAAATACCCCACAATTCATTATTGGATTATTATTTTTGTAATGAGAATATTTTAACACAGTAAATGCTGTTCAACTCTATTATGAATTGGGATGCAGGTTTTTAACATTCATGCAATATTACATTTATATAATGATGTACTATAACAAAGTTTAAAAAGATTTCTCAGGCAGGCTGGAAACCAGAGATATTTACTTGTGTAGCATTTGTGCTGTGGACTTGAACAGCTTCTCAACTCTTTCTACAAATGTATGAGGGCTCCCCAAATATATATTTAAATGTTTGTTAAGCAGACACTAAGCTGTGATAAGTATTAATGTAATGCTTATGTATTTATTGAACCTTTTGGGATTTGTTTTTTTATATTCAATTGATTTTGAAATTTGTGGATTGTAGGCCTCTATATAAAATGTAAAAAGAAAATAAACAGTGAATAATAGGCGCTCATACAAATATTTATAATTGCTGCAAATCCACTATAGTGCAAAAAACCTTTATCACACCAAAATACTATTGTAAAAAAAAAAATAGAGGGCGCGCAAGTGAAATATGATATATGGCTCTTGTGAGCCTAAAATGATCAGGCTCAGGGTGTAATCACCAAAAATAGACCACCAGGAACAGGTTCACAATAGATAGTGCTTTAAATTATTATAAGAACATATCCCGGACAAACAAGAAGCAGGGAGGAAGAGAGAGACAGAGCAATCTGAGGTAAGTATGGTTTTAATCAAAAACCAAAGTATCCGCTTACACTGGGGATCAATTGCTGCTATGTTACAAGCCTGCAAAAAACACGGAATTATCTCCATTACGGAATGATGTTCTGATGTTAGCGTCTCTCCCTCCATTCTGCGTGGTGACGTTGGCGTGTTTTGGCTTGTACGTCTTGTACGTCTTGTACTAGATGTCTGGAAGAAGGCATACAAGCCTAAATGTGTGTGTAAGTCTATTTCTTTATGGGGGGGGGGGGGGGGAATATCCATTTGAAGTGGACAAAACATACTATACTATATTGCCCTATTTGTGTTTTGTTTGTATGAATGTTTGGCTACAAGTCTGATACATCAAAAGACAGATCTGGTTACTCTCCTACGTGGTTTATTGACAAGTAGTCCCATAATGAAAGCTCTGTGAGTTGAGTAGCATTCCCAACTTCTTGGGAACTTACTTTCTAGTATTTGTGTTTGTGGAGAGAATGAGTAGACAACTTAAGCATCTTTCCAGTCCCTCCTGGATGACTGGGGAAGCCCCTGGTTTGTAGGCTAAAAATGGTCCCAGCTATGAAACTGGGTTCCAGTACATTAGGTAAATACATCACTATTAATGTACTTACTAGTTGTAACATAATCCGGCCGGTATTGTAGCATATCTAATGTGTTAAAGCATATCAGCATAATGGTGTAAGCTATGTAAATAATTCTAAAGTGAACATTTGACATGTTACATTTTGCCTGTCAAGCATTTGCAGCTGCCTGGACGTGACATATATAGAGCAAAATGTTTAACAAACCAAATTAATAAGTAAAAATTGTGGTGTATGTAAAGAAACCAAACTTCAAACAGTCACGCACCAATTGCAGTAGCATTGTATTTTTATCTTTCTTAACCGATAGATAGCTGGATAGATAGATGGATAGATAGACAGAGAGATTTGTGTAATATAGACTAGTGAATAATCCATTGAATTGTCCATGCAAAGTCAAGGGGAGGTTTCCAGTTAACAGACTTGCATACTGAAACTAAATTGTGTTTTCACTAGGTCTTTGCCAACCTCGAGTTCCAGGAACAGTGGGTGCTGAGCCTTTCTCTGCAAAGATTCGCTATACAGGTCCAGAAGATCTTGATTATCCAAATCTAATAAAGTTGACAGTAACTATGCCACATATGGATGGTAAGACATGCAAATAAATAATCATATTAAACCAAAACTAAACTTAATAAAAGCAATAACAAAGCCTAGAAATAGGACAAGTATGTTTACATATTCTCTTGTTTCCAAGAACATCCTGGGGATATTACTGTTGCCCAATATACAGGGAATCTTCACATATATGTTTATTACTTTTTGTAAATACTTGTTATGATGAGAGCAGGTGTACGAGACAGAATCCCTGAAATTGTTTATTCATGACATAGTGATGCAGTTTTTAAGGTTTTTTGGAATTGGGGTGATATTGTTACTTCTCATTTTAGTAGAACACATTATTTTAACCTCAACGCAAATAGATTTTTATAAAAAGTAAGGGAATATAGTTTGGTTTGAAGTTAAAATATATTTTGCATATTAAAATTATATATATATATTCTTTGTTTGCCAGGCATGCTTCCAGTTGTGTCAACCAGACATATGTCCAATTTTGAGTTGACTCTAAGTCCTGATGGTACCAGAGTGGGAAACCATAAATGTTCCAATCTCCTGGATTATAATGAAATTCCAACCAAGCATGGATTCATTACGGACAACACTAAAAATTCCGAAATTATTGGGGAAACGTCTCCATACCAGTACAGCACTGCTCTGAGATCTCCTCGAACCCTGCGCTTCTACCGCAATCTCAACCTGGAAGCCTGTCTGTGGGAGTTCAACAGTTACTACGATATGTCAGAACTTCTAACAGAATGCAGTGGAAGTATTGGGACAGATGGTCAAGTAAGTACTATTTCATTATATTGTTAATTCTGTAAGAGTCTGTTGATTGTTTAACCAGCAGGGGACCAGAAACCTTGAGCACTAGAGTGGAACTGTCCTCAGGGATAGAGTTGAGCGGACACCTGGATGATCGTGTTCGGCGGGTTCAGCCGAACTTCGTAAAAAAGTCCGGGTTTGGGCTCAAACTTCACCCCGAACTTGACTCCGTACCCGAACCCCATTGAAGTCAATGGGGACACAAACTTTTGTCTACAAAAATGCCTCTAAAAAAGTCCTGGAAAGGGCTAGAGGGCTGCAAAATGAAGTAAAATGTGGGTGAGTGTCCCCATTCATACGAATAGGTCAATTGGCATTTGTATGAAAGTCTATAAACCGAACAACATTCGGTTTATAGACTTTCGGTTTATAGAATACATGTAATGCTATTGCTATTCTATAAACCGAAAGTCTATAAACCGAATGTCGTTCGGTTTATAGACTTTCGGCTTATGGAATACATGTAATGCTATTGGCTTTCTATAAACCGAAATAGAGTCCCCATTCATAAGAAAGTCTCTATTTCGGTTTATAGAAAGCCAGTAACATTACATACAATGTAATCGCCGAACCCCGAACTCCAACACGAACATACAGTGGAATGTCCGTGTTCGGGTCCGGGGTCCAAAATCCGTAATGTTCGGTACGAAGGCAGCCTTGAGAAAGCGCCCTGTTTTGGCGCGAAATGCGTAGGCTTGTCTTTTTTTCTCACCGGGTAGGAGCACTGCATTGCCTAAAGCTGCTTCATGTTTCAGTAAATTACGTTTTGCAGCATATCCTGTGTCTGGCTATTTTGTTTCTTTGGAGCCTCTGCTGACTTACCTTTCAAACTCCGTTTTCTCTTCCTCCTGTTGTTCGCCCGACGGAAGCTCCGGGACAGCATCGAGGCACCTTAGATAATATTTTGGGATCTCCCTCGTTTCTCAAGTCACAGGGACTGGACTTTCGCTTTCGTTTTTGTATATAAAATATCTTGCACATAAAAGTGGCATGGAAGTTTAAGAAAAAGGCACAATCGTTGTTTCTTCTGTATAATGACGATTTTTTTACTTTTCATGTTTACCTGAATCTTTATACATATGCTGTGCTGAGGGTCAGGGCATTTGTTTGGGAAATAGTATTATACAAACCGCTCACAACGATAGCATCACTTTTATACATAATATTCCTCCTCCAAAGCCAATTATATTCCTCAGTTCTGAATTTGAACCCAATTAAGAGCATTGTAGCTTTTGTGTCTTTACAAAGCCAGCTGTAAACTAATAGATCATTTGAAGTATCTATTAGAACTTAGGTAATCAGAATAGGAGATTTGGAAAGCATTAACATGTAATAGCTTATAAACACATACAGCATGGTTTTATGCTGATAGAAGCTTTTCATGGAAGTTAATTGCTCTAGTGCACTTTAAGGTTTTCTCTTTTTTTTTTTCAAACATTCTACTTCCCGTTTAATCTCCACTTACCTTTTGTCTGATCTATTCATTCTTTTCATCCCTATCATTAGTCTTTCAGTCAAGCCTGCACTGTTGGGGGACAGGTCAAATGACAAACGTGCAATGAGGGTGGCAAAACTCTACGACCAATTAAAGTGAATTTTAAAAAAAAAGCTATGTCTTTAGGATACACATAAAAGTGTTTAGCTTTTTGTTAGTAGCTGATCTTTGTAGCCTGCGTAATGCTGACAGGTAATACCCACACATTTCCTTACATATCATACTTCTAACTGTTAAAGTCCTCTATCCTCTAGGATTGAATAATGTATATAAACATTGAATGGATAATTATTAGTACAAAATAACTTTTTTTTTTTTAATTAATGCTTTCTAGTATCTGTTCAAAAAGCAGTTAGAAATCAGAAAAGTTATGGAAGTATGTTGCTTTTATTTGTTGACAAAAAAAAGCTGTTTGAAGAACTTGAAACAATTGTTGATTCATTTTAAGATTCTGTCTCTTTAACATGTCTAAGGTTACACAATAATCATCCTCCATGTGTAAGGTTTGGACATCAATTTCAAAATTAAAAGAGCCTCCTTAACGGCATTGACTGCTTATGTTTGTAGTTTACATCCATCTTTTATGAACTCTGGTCATTGACCAAATATTTATAGCTATGTTCTGATGCCAAAAACTTGAGGAGATGCAGTTTGTTTGTTATGTTATCAAATGCTTATCAAATTCTAGTCTTCTTTACCAGTAAAACACTAATAAGCCAGTCCAGTCCAAAAACTTTAAACTGTCATATTCATCGGCAGGCCCATCCACCTTAGGGCAGCTATAGGCAATATGTCCGCCAGCTGTATTAAAATCATTGTTACGGGTCAATAATTAAGGAGGGGGAAATCCACTCACCTTAATGTGCAAGAACAGATACAATAGCACACGCCCACATGTTTTGGTCACATATATTTGCTTCAGCACATGTGGTGTGTGAATCCATGATACAAGGCCAGAGAGTGGAAAATGTGTACATCCAAGTCCAACTCACCTGTAGTAAAGGAACAAAGACATTACAATGGCACAATGTGGGTAAACAGTCAGGGTATCATTGTACAAGGAAACAAATGAAATACTAGTCAGGCCATGTATATTTAGGACTCTAGCAGCTGCTGGAAGAGCTAAAAGCATTTTGCAAATATCTTGGTAACTTGCAAAAAAAATGTTTTTCAAATTTCTAAATGGGATTTTCTTATAACAGCTTTACAATATTAGTTGTGCAGTTACATTTGTGATTCTGTATTATGTGCCCTATATAGCATCTCTGGAAGTCAAAGGATGAGATATATTCACATTCAACATTATTATTCATTATTCATTGTTATGAATTACAGTGTCACAAATACGAACAGAAAATTACTTTGTTATCATAACAGTTTATATAAACATTCACAAGTATTAACACAAAGGTACAGTTAAGCATCAAAACTGTGTTCATGCATGGGCTTTGATAGGAAAGCAGCTGGGACATAGGTGAATATAATTTACTAATTACAACCATTTTCCATACTTTAGGTAGGATTTACTGATGCAAGGCTTTTTGCCGCCCTAGGCAAACATATATTTATCTGCCCCTTGCTGATCCTGGCCTCAGCACCAAATACACACAATCACACATTCAGAGGCATATTTACACACACAGGTTAACACATGCACCTGCAGCCACATATACAGTGTCTCAAATGCACAGCAACACATATACACTGACACATATTTGCACATACCCAGTTGTAGTAACAATGTGAATAGAACACTGTGATACACCCATTTATTACACTTTTGACACACACACACACACTTACACTTATGCAGAGTGTAAGTGTGTGTGTTAGTGGCAGAGTTTAAGTGTGTGTGATTGGCAGAGTGTAAGTGTGTGTGTGTGTGACTGGCAGAGTGTAAGTGTGTGTGATTGGCAGAGTGTAAGTTTGTGTGTGAATAGCAGAGTGTAAATGTGCCAATCACACACACACACACTTACACTCTGCCAATCACACAATCACACACTCACTCTCTGCCAATCACACACACACCCAGCCAATCACACTTTGCCACTTACACACACACTCCAGGTGCAGAGTTTGGCAGGCTCTGCCCAGCTCCCACACCGCTGCGCTCCCTGCCAGTCATTGTAATCAGTGCACCAGGAGGTCACGTGACCTTGGACGGTCTGACTTCCCCACATGTGAGGGGAGCACGGTAGCCTTTGTGCATGTCGGGCGCAAAGAGGGCTGGTGAGCTAGCTCCTCTAACCCATGAGGCGCCGTGACACGCACATTTAAGGAAATGTTTTCAAAAACGGGGCTGCCAGCAGTGGGATACATGTATCCCGCAAAACAGATGGTCCCCCCCCAGAGTCAGCCCCCTAGGCAGACACTTAGTTCACCTATTGGTAGCACCGGCTCTGTATATATATTTTGCCATAATTGAATAAATATATCATGGCCCTCCAGCTTCATGGAACATTATTGCCCATGCAGTTTGGGATGGCGATAGTCAATATCCAAAATAACTCCCCACCCCCCCTTCAATTCAATCAAAGTTTACTAAGCAAGTGTAATGTGTCCCCAAGACATTCTAAATATGAACAATGCATTGTTTTGCACTTTTTTAACATTATTTATAAAGTACAAACATGTCCAATGTTACAGTGGTAATGATCTCCATTCCATTCCTTGCAGGTGCTGAATCTGGTACAGTCATATGTCACCTTGAGAGTGCCTCTATATGTCTCCTATGTATTTCACTCACCAGCTGCAGTTGGTGGCTGGCAGCATTTTGATCTGCAGTCAGAGTTGAGGTTGACCTTTGTTTATGACACAGCCATCTTATGGAATGAAGGAATTGGAAGCCCCCCAGAATCAGAGCTCCAGGGTAAGGTTACACTGTACTTTTATTCACTTCAGAGGTGAGTTGAAGTGAGTAGCCTGTAAGTTGAAGTGAGTAGCCTGTGAGTGGAAGTGAGTAGCCTGTAAGTTGAAGTGAGTAGCCTGTGAGTGGAAGTGAGTAGCCGGTGAGTTGAAGTGAGTAGCAGTTGAGTTAAAGTGAATAGCAGGTGAGTTGAAGTGAGTAGCCGGTGAGTTGAAGTGAGTAGCAGTTGAGTTAAAGTGAATAGGAGGTGAGTTGAGGTGAGATGAACAATTCATCTCACCAATTTAGCTACACATTGTACAGGAACAAACCTGACGAGTTCACTTAGCGGAGACCTTACCAGGTTTGTTCCTGTACAATGTATAACTAAATTGGTGAGAAATATGTGACTTATAATTTTAATAATCAAAATTGCATTAAACATGTCAATTAAATAAAACAATTGTCAAGTAGCAACATTATACCCAACAAGTAATCCTAATGGGATTAATGAAACGGTAGAGAGTCGTGATATCATACTTTAATTTGCATTTTCAGGATCTCTATACCCCACCAGTATGCGCATTAATGATGAAGGACGCCTCGTGGTAAACTTTAAGACTGATATTCGTTTCCGTGGGCAGTTTGTTATGTCTCACCCAGGTAATATATGTTTGCAGTATATGGTAAAGATGTAATTCAGTACATGATAGTTGAGATCTCCATTGTCATCAGAAGAGGCAATACTCCATCAGGGTCCTCAAGGGTCCTCACATTTCCAGAAATCACTTTATAATAAAATGTCATTATACTGAAATGGACAAATCATTTTTGTGAACTTCAGAAATAATATAAAGACAAATTATGGAACCAAATTCTAAAACTGGCTAGAAGATTCCATCCATAGGGATTACTTTTTCAGAAGGTTACCTCAGAATAGCTCTTTATCACCGTATTCTTAATTTCTGACATTGATGGCTTATTTAATGATAATAAAAGCTTCTGATTCCATGTTCAAGAGTACCAAGTTACGTGAGTGTAAAGTGAAACCACATGAAATTAAATGCTCTCCTTTCTTCTTCAGGTACCTCTCTGTCATCCATGATCATGTCTGCTGACCACCCTGAGCTCACATTCACATTAAGCCTTCTACGCAGTGAGCCAAGCTTTGGACAACCTGTGCAGCAGTGGAGCTTCGTCTCTGACTTTGCTGTAGGTATTTAGTTAGTGGAGTTTTTTTTGTGTGGAGCCTTAAGCTGTGTGAATTGTGGAGTCTCTAAGCTGTGTGAGTGTTCATTGATTGGCATCTGTGATTTTTAAAGTGAAACCATCACAAATTAATAAAATGTTGGCATGATGTTATTAAAAGTTACTTTTGCCCTCTTTTTATGGATATTGACAGATTTGGCTTGAGTTGATAGCTTTTACGCTGCTTTTAAGGTTAATGTTGAAGAGACATAACACACTCTTCATATATAGTGGGAGGTTTTTATAAGACAGTTTCCACTTTTTTCTGTTTATACTTTTCCCTTTTGTCAAGCGGATTTAAAAAATGTCTTCTGTACATATTCTTTACAAATTAGCAGAAAAATGTTACAATTCAAGAGATCCAGGCAGTAGATTAAACGTGAGCTTTATTAAACATAATATAATTTTGATAGGGTTAGCAAATTAGTAATGATGATTTGAATATGGTACAAAAGGCTTGTATACCACGAGCTTTGTCATTTGTGGGAGGTGGTAGGTGTCTGAAATCTTACAAATTAGAGAGAATGAGTCAAAAATTAAATATAAGTCCCCAATGGGGCATTACCGAGGATGAAAATGTTGGAGCTAGTTGTAAGAATTGTAAATATATTTGACAAGGCAAGTTTGAAGGAATGTTTAAAGACAGCAAATGAAATGGAGATCTGGTGAAGGGGAAGATGTTATAAGCATATGAGTAACATAGGGGACTTGTTAGAGAATACATTTAATAAAGATGAGGCTTATGGTTGTGTGCTGCATTATTTAAAAAGGCCCCCTAGTGGAAGAAAAATATAATTCAAAGTTCAGAAAATTACAACCCGATGACAATGCCTAAAATGTTTTCTAATGTACAGAAAAAGGGAATTAGGTTAATATTTAAATATGTAATATCAAAATGTAACCAACAAAATATCAAAAGGTTAAAAAGCAAAGTTATTACTATTCCAAATCCATTGCATTCTATTACAAAATCACTGGCTATAACATTGAGAAAAACCAAACAATGTCTTAGAATATAGTACAATCCCAGATACTTTGTGCCACTTTGTGATTTGATAGCCAGTGCTTGACTTGTGGATGAAATCTCTAGATTGTGTTAGCACAATTCTAACATATACACAAGCCAAACACAAAACCAGCTTGTGTACAGTTAGGATTATAGTGCTGCAGTGTCACCTGGTGGCTTGTCCACAAATAGTTTTCTCTTACTAGAGGGTTTAATTAATAAGCTCAGATCTGACCCAAAACTGAGGCCCAATTTTGTAAATTTTCTGGGGAATCCATCGTCTATCCAGTATTCTTAAAGAGACAAAACACCCAAAATCAGCCCAGATTCGGTAAAAATTACTGAATTCATGCATTTCAATTTGCCAAATAAAAGTTGGAGAATTCAAATTTGAAATCCACTATGGTGCAGTGGTTTTAATTCATGCCACTGCCTAACACCCTCACATATCTAAAGGCACCCTTAGAAATATGTATTTCTATTGTTTAATTTCATTTTTTATTTAATTGTATATATTATATGATTTTTTTTATGTATTTTATTATATTATGTTGTATATTAACATCATATAAATATAAATTTATTTAAATGTTTATGGGGGGGGGGGGCTTATTCAGGGGAAATTTGTGGAGATTTTGGGAGGACTTTGGCTATTTCCGTAACAGACTTCTATTGGAGGGAGGATTCACGCTATTTTCAAAATAGCCAATGGGAGCATTCAAAGCTACATTTTTGGTTGGCTGAACTTTGGAGGAGTTTGACTTCAGTACTTTGAGTACTGAGCAAAATGTCAGAATCACTTAGCTGATTTCCTGAATGATCAGATTTAAAGGGCCATTCGGACTACCAAAGTGATGCGAAATAGATCGATATTCGGGACTCCTCTGGAACTAGAATTCAGGTTATATCGCAGGAATGTTTATTTCCAAGTGGCAATTTAAAAACAATAAATTCGTTTGTTTTTTAAATTATAGTAGAGTTTGCACTAGAAAAAGAGTAATGAGAGCTGAGACACCACAAAATGTTCAACACAGTTTAAGAACAAAGCATACCTTATAAAAGACATATGCTATAAAAAGAGTTTCTGCTCTGATATTGAATAATATACAATTTATATGAGGAAGAGGAGGGTTACTGAAAGAAAAGGTGGTAAATAAATCTGAAGTGGTAAAGGAACAGGTTAGGAAACAAAATGCATTAAACCAGAAACAAATGAGCAGATCTAAATCCGTTGTCAGTTCCTTTAACATCTGTGTTGCTCTTACTTTTCAGGTCCGTGACTACTCCGGAACATACACAGTGAAGCTCATTCCCTGCAGTGCATCACCTAACCAGGAATATACATTACCCCCGGTATGCAATCCTCGCGAACCTATCTCATTTGATATTGACATCAGGTTCCAGCAGGTAAGAAAATGACTTCTGTGCTGTGTCTGTGTGTTTAGAGAGTGTTTAGAGAGTTTCCATATGTATTGGTGCATCTCATTCTGCCCCATCTCTTTCTCTCAGGTTAGTGATCCAGTAGCAGCAGAGTTCAGTCTCGACACACAAATGTTTTTGTTGTCAAAGAAGGAACTCTGGATCTCAGATGGATCCATGGGATTCGGTGAGGGAACAGATGTTGCATTTTCTGAAGGTGAGGAAGCATTATGCATGAAAGTCGATATCAGACAGTTATTTCTAAAGGTATTATGTGTTTGTTAGATTGAGTACCATACCATATCTCCAAGTTAGAGCTAGTTACTGACCAGACTGGGCTCCCTGCTTCACAATAAAGCTGTCTATCAGAGTATAAGCTAGCATGTACTATCAAACGTACATGTCAGCTTATCTTCAGAATGGGGACAACTACTTTTTCGCTTGAGCTTTTACACTAGACGCACAAGTGAAAAATAAAGTTTTGTTGCCCTTTAAGTTGCCAATGAAATGGAGATTTTTTTCAACTCCGCTACTGTGTCCTTAAGATTGAAGTTCCCTGGACAGTTCCCTCTTTTATGAATAAAGTCCTTAGTATTATGTATACATGTCATCCCACTAACTGTTTATTTTACAGGTTCCACAATCTATGGACGAGTCATGGTGGATCCAGTACAAAACCTGGGGGATTCTTTCATCTGTAACATTGAAAAGGTGTTTTTATGTACTGGTGCTGATGGATATGTCCCTAAATATAACCCAGATAGAAACGAATATGGATGTCTCGCCGATTCACCAACTTTAATGTACCGGTTTAAGATACTGGTAAGTTCTAAGCACTATTGTAGTCGTATCCTGAAATCAATGAAACCTAAATAGTATAATTATAATGTATTTTATTTACTGTATAAAAAGTAGATATTTAACCCCTTGAGGAACAAGGAGGGTCCTGAAAAGTAGTAGGAAACATACAGCACAAGAGCAAAAGAAAGTTGTGGTTTTTCAAGGGGTAAACTAGGTGGCAGGTGTATAGTAGCTGTGTCACTCATGCAAGAAATGGTTACTACTTTTCAATGTGTATCTCGGCATCACTCTGTTACCATGCAGATGTGTATTTTTGCACATTTTATGCATAACTATTAAAACAATGACATTTTAGGTTTAAAGTTTGTCAATTACTGTTTTTCCTGTGTATTATTATGCCTGTTTATTCATTTTTTGTGTAAAGGACAAAGCCCAGCCAGAAACCCAAGCACAGCTCTTTGGAAATGTTCCATTTAATGCCAAACTGGCAATTGACAGCCCAGAAGCTCTGCCACTGGCAAAACAACCAGGCTCCGATGGCTTCAGACTCTCATCTGCTGCTTTATTCCAGGTAAGTCTAATTCAAAAACTATAACCAGTGTGATTAAACATGGACTCATATGGAAATGAAACATACCCTTTGCTTTCAGTGATTAAAATGATTTCTGTCTCTTCCTTGTGCACAGGTGGCTGCAGGACGTGAGTGGTTCATTCACACCATTTATACAGTGCGGTCTAGGGAGAATGCAAACCGAGGCATTGGAAAGAGGAGTGTGGATTACCACCATGCTCTCAGTAGTGCTGTTGGCCAGCACAACCAATTACTATTGAAGAGAAGCCGGAGGGCAAATCTAGAGTCTTCAACCCTAACACAAGATATCGGGACAGATCAGAACAGAGGGACCAACATGCAGCATGTCACTCTACAGCGCTCCAGTAAGGTTTCTGGAAAACAGAAGGACACTGCTGGAGGAGCATTGGAAAAGTCAGCCTTGGAGGTCACTGGTCAAAATTCACAGGGAAACATGCTGCCTCTGATTGGAGGGGCAAGTGCGTTATTACTCCTTGTCTGCACTATCATTGTTGTCATTCTGCTGATAAAACATAGAGGACAGTCATACTCTGAGAAAAAGTCTCCGTCCAGCAGTCACTCCAATAGCCATGAAACTGTTACCACTCGACATAGCAGCAGCAGTGACAGCTCTGAGGTATAAAGTCTATCATCATCCATAGCATCAGATGTATTGGTGCTTCAGTGTAACGTGTGCTGTCCAGTCATTTCATACCTAATTCTAACTGCTCTCTTCTTGCTGTACCTTTTATTTTACAATCATTGATACCTATTTGCCTTATGTTTGGAGAAGCGAACATATATTTTAGCTATTTGCTATGTCAGAGGGAGCGTTGCTTGACATACTGGCATGCAGACCGTTCATGTTTATACACAAAATATGTCTCTGAAATGCAGGTGTTTAGTCATTTATGGCCTTGATTTGTATTCATGGGAAAAGCAGAGTATCTACAGTTTGCTTTTAAAGAACTAGAAATGTTTTTCAGACCATTTCTAGGTATATATGTAAATATTTCCACATTTATTTGTAATTTTTAGAACTGCTACATATTATCTTAGGTCTTGGTCAGCAAGTGGTATGTTTAAAGCGGTGATATTCACAGATATTCAGTATTTATTGTTTCCTCTCATACTTGATACCAAATCCAATACTTGAGCATCCAAGATACACATTGACTACAGGGTTATTTTCTACACTACTTCAACAAAGTGCACTGAGAAATAGTACAGTTGGTGGAAATGTTCTTAATGTTAGTCAGACTCACCGCCATCCACTATGCTTCACTTTGTGCCTTGAAGCCTATTTGAAGGGATTATTGTTTGTAAAATATTTTTCTTATGCAATGTTTTCTGTTATTATTAAATATGACTTTGCTAACTGTTCATGTCTGCATTCTACACCAGAGTTAAGGAACCATTGGATGATAGCAGGAGCTAGCCAACCTATCATTACAGTTAAAACAAGCACTAAATAAAAGGAAAAAGCACTGTGATATATGCTGCTATGCAAAACAAATATGTGATTGGTGACCTCTGACAGAACCTGTTTATTGATCAATATCAAGTTTATATATTGCACCTGTTTTTCTTTAGCAGGACTTAGTTAACCAGACATTATTTATACTATAAGTGGAGAGAATAAAAATGATGAAAAAATGATCCGTTTGTTAGCAGAATTGCAAGCAAATGCATGAATTAAAAGAAATGTGTCTGTGGTGTCTCATTTTTATGACATCATCTTTGCCATAATATGCAAATGAACTACTTTCAATAGAAAATTTATAATTTGCATATGAACCCACAATAAGAGATACCACAGACAATTAAAATACATTTTTTTTTTTAGCGAATTTGCAAAATTGTTAGCAATGCTGACACAAAATACAGATCATTTTTCAGTCTCCACAATTACAGTACAGGCTGAGTATCCCTAATCCAAAATGCTTTGAACCAGAAGTATTTTAGATAACTGGTCATTTTTGCCAATAAGATATATTAAAGCCTCCCAGCACTCATGAATTACAGTAATATCAATGCAAATACTATATAGAGCAAATAAATCACTTTTACTGTGATGTAGCTGTGATCTGAGGCATCGTTGGGAACACCAGGCCTGCACACGTGACATTGTATTACCCTTTGTGTGCGTGGTGGACTCTGAGCATGCATGGAAAGGCCATATCACAGCTTAAGGGGGCTGGACACTGAATATACTGTTGTGCGGGTTGCATTCTGACAGCTGTGTGTATGGAACTGCAAATTCTGAAAAAATGTTTGGGATAATGGATTTCTGGATAAGAGATGCTCAACCTGTAATAGCAATGTTTAGATGATAGTCACTTCAATAAGCTGGCATCTAAAGGACCATATATTTTATGCATTTATTTAAGAATAACTAAACTTCACTTAATGTGCTTCAAGTATTGTTACAAATAAAACACATTTTGAACAATTGAAGTCTGTAATTCCAGATTTCCATAGAATAGCATACAGTACTAACTAAAGTAATGCAAAAACAATGAGGTAAATAGTAGAATATTCTGCTCTTTTTCATAGGTAAGAGTGCCAGTTCATGGGTTGAAAATATTCTTTATTTTTTTGTGAGGAGAATTTAGACAGATTTCCACCTTTGACATCTACCAAATGACTATTGACAATAACAAGCTATTTCACAAATGCTGCATTTGGAATCTAATTAGAATAAATATCATGTTTGCCCTTTTATCTGCAAACAGCAGCTTATACTGTAAGTTGAAACGCATATCTTTAAACAATGTTAAAAAGAGGTCTCAGAAAGATATGAAAGTTACCTATTTTAATTTAAATAAACTGCCTTTAAAAAAGTTTCATCAGGCTTTTTTTCTGAAGAAAACAAAAACCAAGTATACATACTCCTTATTTATTCTAACTTCCTGGACAACATTTTTTTTATATATATTCTGGGGGGTTTTATGATAGCTTACTTTTTTGGAGGGTGTGGAAGGGAGAGAAGAGGGAATGGGTTTCTTTTACTCAACTTAAATCTAATTTACCTTTTGAAGACTTTCACAAGGGGATTGATCCAGCCCATCCCAATTATCTTCTGTGACCCAACTAGATGACTCCTATAAATACGCAGGGGAATGCGTATGTACAGAATGTCCATGATGTCACCAGCAACATTGCAACTGGCCTACCCCCTCAACCCCTGATGTGATAAGGGGAATTTACCAAGTTCTGAATGTCTCTGCCCATAATCTTTGTATTGCAAATGGTTCAAAACAAAAAAGAAATGAGTGCGGTAATAATGCAAATGTTGATAGAAGTAGACACTTTAATCTAATCTGGTTGCTGGCATCTTTGGGGCTCCAAGCCAGTCAAAATATAATATAATACAAACACCTTTTCTCCTCATCAGCAGAAAAAAACGCCCACACTTCAATAAATTAATAATCCAAAGAATGTATCCTCGGGTGTAGCATAAAATACAGTTTTAAAATATTTTATTTCAAACATTTAAAACACACATATCGTACAAACGGACTTACAGAAATTTGAGCAGCATCATACCAACCTCAGCTGTCGAATGATTATCACCTGACGCATTTCGTTGAGGGACTTAGAGGTCTAAATCCTTCTTTAAGTCTGTTTGTATGATGAGGTTTTAAGCATTTGAAATAAAATAGTTTAAAATGTTTTTATGCTACTCCTGAGTATGCATTCTTTGTATTATTTAACTGAAGTGTGGATACTGGGGAGTTTTTTATTCTGAGGAGGAGAAAAGATGTTTGTTTTATATATATTGCAAATTCATCTGTTAAGAGTCATAATTTACTTCAGCAAAAAAGAAAACAAAAGATAAAGAGATGTCATGGATTTCAATAGATTATTGTAAACATTAATTTTCTGAAAAGAAAATCATAAAGTCTTACCTGAGAATTTATTTTCCTTGTAAGTCACAGTAGTCGCCCACTAGAAGAGATAACTCCTCCTTCTCAGTATGGGGCATCAACTAAAATCAAGACTATCATGAATAGTCTCTACCCCCTATAGGTAGTCAGTGCTCTACCAAAGAAAACCTCCCAAAACCAAGTATGGGAATATTGTATAGGAAAGATAGATCTGACTCCTTAGAGAGTTAAGAAGATATCCGAATTGGGTGAAAGAGTATTAGAAATAAGGATGCCATCTCTGCCTTGATACCACTCCGATACGGGGTCTCCTGAATTTCCATCAACTGTGTGTATATATCTGTATATATATGTGTACGAGCAGGAGGATAGAAGGGGGAGTAAGAAATATTCGGTCTCTTCTCTTTATCTTTTCTGCACGTATGCGTCTTTGTTTGTATGTATTAGTGAGTATGTAGCTATTAGAGAAAGGAAATGGAAAGAATTGAAATGGGAATATGGAAGGAAGAATTAGGGGAAAAGAAAGGGGAATGGGCTGGAAAGCGCGAGAGAGGGGGAGGAGGGAGAAGGAAGGTAAAATAAGTAGTAATATGGCTTTTTCAATTGCAATCTACATTAAAACTGAACTTTAAAACTTTTTTTTTTCTCATACACATTAGCACTGTGACTTCTCTCACTCAGCTTGATTCACAAAGGCTTACTCACATTTTCACATATTCTTGTTTATTTTATATTTAACCATATAAGATGATAATATACACGTGCGGTTTTGTCCAAATTCACTCTACACCATCCAATAAAAAAAAAATGTTGTTTGTTTTTTTCCTTCCCTTCTGTCTCCCCCTCCGTACTATCTAGGATGCATGAGATTATTTTAAACTCAGGGATAGATTAAGATGTTGTTGATAAAGATGAGGATATTGAACTTATGATGTACATAGTAATTAATATAGATAGAACGGGGAGCCAGGTGGGATCATGGATCCCTTTCTTTTTTCTTTTTTTTGCTCCAGCTCGAGTGCGGTGGAGCGCGCTCATATATGCTCTCACTTGATGCCCAAGTAGCATAAGAAATGCGGAGAAAGAATACTCTCACTCTGCAGCAGAGAGAGAGAAGGGGCACTATCCTCATTCACTCTCGGTATTCGCTGAGGCGAATAAGTCTTATTTCTAAAACAATGTATTTTATGTGTAATTGTATTTAGATGTAAATGTTCTGCTGGGGGGGGGGAGGGACCTCGGGGGCAGGGAGCTCCAACTTTTTGATATATTCTAATGATTAATATGATATCTGTAAATGCACAAGGGATGAACTCCATACACAAGAGATCAATAATATTTAATAATTTGTGTAAGGACCAAATAGACTTATGTTTTATCCAAGAAACTCATTGGCGACAATCAGATAACATTACCTGGGGGGGTAGGAAGTTCCAACACATCTATCATGCATCTGACCCACTTAAAAAGAAAAAAGGAGTAGCTATTATTTTGGCTAATAAGATGAATCCAAAAATCCATTACCAATATGGAGACCCAGACGGAGGAAATGCTCACATTGGTTAACCTACATCTCCCGAATACAGCTCCCTCAACTGTGCTGACAAAAATTTTAGAAAAGGTAGACCAAGTCAAACAAGGAATTTGTATCATAGCGGGAGATTTTAACTGTGTGTTAGATACATCCCTAGACAAGAAACTAATCAAAGGACATAAGATTGATAAAAGAATTGAAAAACAATCTAAAATTCTAAGTAACATCTTAAAGAAATATAAATATTTTGATACATGGAGGATCTTCCACCCAGAAGAGAAGGATTTCTCTCATTTATCTAGAGTACATGGTTATTATTCCTGTATTGATATGATATGGGCTAATCTAGAACTAGTAAATAAAACAACAAAAGTTGAGATGTTAGAAAATGCATGATCGGACCATAGTATAATTAAAATTACATTTGATGATAATAAAATTCCAAAGCCATGCAACACATGGAAATTGAAGGACTTTTTAATACAATCTGAAGCTAATAAGAGAACCTTAGAGAACCAAATCCAATTCTTCTTTGAGGAAAATAATCCCTCGGATACTTCATATTGTACTAACTGGTGTGCCTTTAAAGCAGTTATGAGGGGCCATCTGATAAAATTAGACATTAATACACAAAAAAACAAGGATTTGGGGCTGGCCAATCTATATATTAATAGGTACAAGCTATCTAAAGAAAACAAGGAAAACCCAACAAAAGAAATTGCCAGCCAAATAGCTAAACTGCAAGAGAAGATAAACCAAAAACTTACAGAAGAGGCAGCTAAAAAAAAATACATAAATTAAAACTAAAATTCTACTGCAGAGGAAACAGAACAGACAGAATGCTAACTAACAAACTTAGAATCAGAGAAGCAAAGTATAGGATAAACATATTAATTCAGGGAGACAGAATAGACATGGCTCCTAAAGGTATATGCAAACATTTGAATGATTACTATCAAAAATTATATAATCTAAATGTAAATAACAATGATAGAGATATAGACCAGTATCTCGATCACAAAAATCCCTGAAATCTCTGAATCCCAACTCAATACAATGAATTAATTAATTACTTAAGCAGAAATTTTAAATCTGATTCAGACACTGGAGCAGGCTAAAACCCCAGGTCCAGATGGGTTCACCAATGCCTTCTATAAAACTTTTAAATCTCAAATAGTCAAACACCTAACCTTAAGTTTACAATAATATAGTACAACAGGGATATTTCCCTGAAGAGATGCTCAGATCTAATATAATTCCAATATTAAAAACAGGTAAATCAGGTGAAAAGGTAGAAAACTATAGACTTATTTCTCTTTTAAATGTGGACATTAAGCTTTACTCTTCGATATTGGCCCAAAGACTTAAGAAACTCCTGGATACAGTTATACACAAGAATCAAATTGGATTCCTACCAGGAAGACACTCAGTTAATAATGTCAGGAGATTGATCGATACAATTGATTTGGTACAAAACAAGAATATTCCTTTAATAATCTCAGTCGACCCTGAAAAAGCGTTCGACAGAGTATGTTGGAAATTCGTGGCAAAAGTGTTAGATAAATTTAGGATAAGAGGCATGATGAAGAATGCTATAACTGCTTTATACAGGAGACCTGCTGCTAGGACCATAGGCCCAGATATCTTGTCTGATTGGTTTGATTTGGGTAATGGAACCAGCCAGGGACGCCCTCTATCTCCCCTACTATATATCCTCTCTATAGAACCACTAGCAATAAACATCAGGGACAACAATATGATCAAAGGGGTTAAAGTCCAAAGGGAAGAACTCAAAATTAGCCTATACGCAGACGATATACTGATCACAATTACAGATCCAAAAAAATCACTACAGTCACTGATGCAAGAGTTTGATAGGTATAGTGCACTTTCAAATTACAAAATGAATACTAACAAAACCTCTATCATGAGACTACAGTTACAAGAGGGGGAAAAGGAGGAGATAGAGGGCAGCTATCATTTTATTTGGGTGGATGTTCAAATTCAATATTTGGGTGTAACTATATCCACTAAAATAGAAGAACTGATTGAAATTAATTTTCTAGCGCTGTTAAAAACAACTAATTGATTATTAAGAGATTGGAAAAAGCTGACTGTTTCCTGGTGGGGCAGAATTCATATAATTAATTAATATATTCTCCCTAAATGGAACTACATTTTCCAAATGCTACCTCTGGCTGTGCCAATAAGATGGTTAGATCTCCTGCAGACAAGCTTTACAAACTATGTTTGGAAAGGGAAGAGACCCAGGATAAACCAAAGCATAATCGCCCAGACTACCTCTGAGGGAGGACTTGCATTCCCAAAAATAAAGGACAATTACTTGGCGAATATTCTAACACATATATATAGAATACAATTGTCGACTTCTAGGGAGCAGGGGTGGTTTAAAATCAAAACCGAAATGGCAGCATCCAAAAATATTTCAAACCTGTCATGGCGAATAACATAAATGCTCTGAAAACTGGGGACAACAGTTTTGTATTAAAACAGCTATTAGTAGCATGGGAAGAAATAAAACAAATGATGGATATACACAATAAGATGATGGATTTTATGGATTTGGAGCCGTTAGAAAATTATATTCAAGATATGTCCCTAACCCCCTGGAAGCAGAAGCAATAGAACAGCTGCTTAATGATCAGGATTTAATTCCATTCTCTCTCCTAGCCCATATTGCTTAAAGAAATATCTCAAACCAATAAAATTATATATATATATATAAAAAATTCAAAGCAGTATTTACAACTTCTCGACTGGAAGGTGTGTTATCCATTGCAACTAAATTAGTTAGAACAATACATAGCCCAAAGAAATTCCCTCAGATCAAGTTCTGGACAAAGGAATTAAACAAAAGATAGAGGTGTCCGAATGGAAAGCAGAAAGTACACTGCTTAAATTTGACAGAGACACACTACAAAGTAATTAATCGTTGGTATAGAGTTCCAACTCTGATGGGGAAAATGTACCCAGGGGCCACGACTACTACAGGAGGGCTCCTATATACATATCTGGTGGAGCTGTCCAGGAATCAAAAATCTCTGGATCAAAATCTTTGATTTTATAGAACGCATTACAGGTATCAGATTAAAAAAGTGTCCGGAAGTAGCTCTATTACATCTGCATTGGCCCCTGCTCCCGAAATCAAAGGCTTGTTTTATTGTAATGAAAATTACAATAGCCCATAATTGGAAACAGGTCCACAATTTACCCGTGGTATTAGTATTTAATCAATTGACAACCCAATTGAAGATGGAAAGAGATATGAATTGGGTCATCACAAATTCCTCCAAGTATTCACAAATAAGCCAGACTTGGCTGGAGGCAATAAAGGAGCAGGAGACAGATCTGAGCTAAGTCCGTACCTGAGTAAGTCCCGGTGCTTAAAATTTCTAAGCTATTTATAAGCCACTAGTTCATAAGACCATTTAATTATAAGTCCCAAGATTACAGTAGAGCGGAGCCCTGAACAAGGCCTTGAGGTGCCTAGTCCTCAGCAGAACGGTATGTCACTCAGGGGCGGATCCAGAGTCTGATCTCGGGAGGGGCACGTGTCCGTCTGTCTTTTCCTCTCTCCCATGTCCGTCTGTCTTTTCCTCTCTCCCATGTCCGTCTGTCTTATCCTCTCTCTCATGTCCTTCTGTCACGCTCCTCTCCCTTCCCATGTCTGTAGCACTTCTCTCACTCCCTGTGTCCCTCTGTCTCTCTTCCTTCCATGTCCGTTTCTCTCCTCTTCTGTCCCATGTCCGTCTATGTATCCTCTTCTTTCCCATGTCCGTCGGGCTCTCCTCTCATTTACCATCTTTCTGTCTCTCCTCTCCCATCCCATGTCTGTCTCTCCTCTCCCATGTCTGTCTGTCTGTCTCTCCTCTCCCATGTCTGTCTGTCTCTCCTGCCATTCCATATCTGTCTGTCTCTCCTCTGCCATCCCATGTTTGTCTGTCTCTCCTCTACCTTCCCATTTATGTCTGTTTCTCCTCTGCCAACCCATGTCTGTCTGTCTCTCCTCTACCATCCCATTTATGTCTCTCTCTTCTCCCTTCCCATTTCTATCTCTCTCCTCTCCCTTCCCATGTCTGTCTGTCTCCTCTCCCCTTCCCATATCTGTCTGTCTATCCTCTGCCATCCCATATCTGTCTTTCTCTCCTCTGCCATCCCATGTTTGTCTGTCTCTCCTCTGCCAACCCATGTCTGTCTGTCTCTCCTCTGCCAACCCATGTCTGTCTGTCCCTCCTCTACCATCCAATTTATGTCTCTCTCTTCTCCCTTCCCATTTATGTCTCTCTCCTCTCCCTTTCCATTTCTGTCTGTCTCCTCTCCCCTTCCCATGTCTATCTCTATTCTCTACCTCCTATGACTGTCTCTTTGTCTAAACATGTATGTGTCTTTCCTCTTCCCAATAGCTGTCTCTTTTCCTCATCTCTCCCCCACCCGTCAGTGTTCTCTCTTCTCCCCCATACGTGTTCTCTCCTCTCTCTCTCCCATCAGTGTTCTCTCCTCTCTCCCCCCCAGTGGTGTATCTTGGTTTTGTGCTCCCCTAGGCAGACAAAATGTGGGCACCCCCCCCCCTACCCACGATGCACATCCACGACATGACCCATAACCCACGTTGCACACCAAGTACATGCCCCATCACCCCATTTACATGCCTCCATCACCCCATTACATACACATTGCCAATATTATTTGCCATTAATATTCCCCAGCCAATTTGCCCAATAATATGCCAGTGTTAGTTGCCATTTAATATGCCCCAGCCAATTTGCCAATAATATGCCAGTGTTAGTTGCCATTTAAAATGCCCCAGCCAATTTGCCCAATAATATGCCAGTGTTAGTTGCCATTTAATATGCCCCAGCCAATTTGCCCAATAATATGCCAGTGTTAGTTGCCATTTAATATTCCCCAGCCAATTTGCCCAATAATATGCCAGTGTTAGTTGCCATTAAATATGCCCCAGCCAATTTACCCAATAATATGCCAGTGTTAGTTGCCATTTAATATGCCCCAGCCAATTTGCCCAATAATATGCCAGTGTTATTTGCCATTTAATATGCCCCTGCTAATTTGCCCAATAATATGCCTGTGGTTTTTGCCATTTCATATGCCCCTGCCAATTTGCCCAATAATATGCCAGTGTTATTTGCCATTTAATATGCCCCAGCCAATTTTCCGAATAATATGCCAGTGTTATTTGTCATTAATAAGCCCCTGCCAATTTCCCCAGTACATCTCCCCATCTTCCCAGCACTTACCTTTCCCTGGTGGTTAGTGGCAGGCAGCATGGTCTCCTCCCAGGCGGTTGTGCAGACAGGTCACCTGTCGGCACTTCCGTGTCACACTGCATGGGACGCCAAACAGGCAGCACGGAGGTGTGCTGCCTGTTTGGCTCCCTGTACATCCTGGCAGGCAGAGCGATGGTGAGGGGGAATCTTCTGATCTCCTCTCACCTCCGTCTCTGCCTCCAAGCGTGTTTTTCTTTTTTTTAAAGCGTGGTTTGTTTGTTTTTCCTCTTCTCGGGGGGGGGGGGGGGGGGGATAATTTCCCCAGTTGCCCCCCCCCCTAGATTCGCCACTGATGTCACTGTATGTTATAAGTGTTATTGTCTATATGTGGGTAATTAGTTAATTAAGAGTAAACACGTGTTCTTCATAATAGTAAGGAAGATGATACCCAGATGCTGGATTGTATGTCAATGTTGATGTGTGAAAAATAAAAGAAATATTATAATAATAAAAAAATTAAAAAAAAACTTTTTTATGAGATCACATTGAATATTTCAGAAGAGAGAGACGGAAGCCTTATCATTATGTTATGCACTTTAAATATGCAGTAAAAGGAAAGCTATGCCCTCTCTCCGCATAGATCCTGGAACCTTCTTAGGAACTTTCCCCAACTAATGAGGCATATCTGTTCTCATTTTCATGTGTTTTTGTATTTGTATTGTATGCTACATTACTGTTTGTATGGTCTTTTCACATATGATTAAAAAAAAAAAAGAAAACCTCCAAAACAAAATAAAGAGAAGTACAAAAAAATAGAAGATAATAATCATATTTGGGGGAATAAAGGTGTGTTACCGAGATATAAAAGTGAGAAATACCAAAGTTAAAACGTGGGGTTGTAGAAGAGATTGATAGGACTTGGAAAGTACAGCATCTCTTCCACATAACATAATGTATACTTGTATATGAGTTATAGAATTTAAGTGATATAACAGTCACACAGAGACAAAACGATGCGAAAGGTACAGATCACCATGCTCTCTAGCAGAGGCGTCACTAGGGTTGGTGTCACCCGGTGCGGTAACTCATGGTGTCACCCCCCTGGTTTTCCTCCAATACCATGCTAAACAGATTCCGTAGTAATGCCAGTCAGATGGCCCATTAAATATGCCACATGCAGGAGCCCCACAAATTGTCATACACAGGAGCCCATTAACTATGCCACACACAGGAGCCCCATAACTATGCCACACACAGGAGCCCCATAACTATGCCACACACAGGAGCCCCATAACTATGCCACACACAAGAGCCCCATAAATTATGCCGCACCAGAGCCCCATAAATTATGCCACACCAGAGGCCCATAAATCATGCCATACTAGAGCCCCATTATTTATGCCACACACACAAGCACCCCATAATTATGCCACACAAAAGAGCCCCTTAATTATGCCACACATGGAGACCAATAAATATGCCACACATGGGCACACATGCGACACACAGGAGCCCCACGAGGTGACAATTGAATAATTCTAAAACAATACATATCTATAGACACAGACATCTCTCTATCTCTCTCTCTATAACTAGTTGTATTTATACTTATTTGAATCTTTTAATATTATATTCAACTATTTTCATATTTAATGAAAATGTTATTTAAAAATTGCATTCCTTGTTTTTATTCCCTTTCTCTGCACCCACATTCCACCTAAAGGACTTAACACAGCACCATACAGTGCCCACAGAATTTGCCATGCAGCTATATTGCACCCACAGCACTTGGCTTGCACTCATATTGCACCTACACGATTTGGCATGCCACAGTGTCACTTTGCCCCACAGAACTAGCCAGTGTCACTTTCCTCATAGTACATGTTATTTTGCCCCACAGACCATGCCACAGCATCACTTTGTCAATTAAAATAAACCTGTTTTCCCATTAATATTCCAGTGTTTGCCCATAAATATGGCACAGACAATTAGCGCAATAATATTTCATATATTTCCCTGTGTTACAATCTGCACCCTCGTTTTCTGACCATTTTCCACTTACATTTGGCACATTGAGGAGTGCCAGGAGTGGCAGCGTTTGCACACTAGGGTATTTACTGTTTTTTTTATTGTTTTTTAGTGGAAACACTATTTTTTGTATATCACATTTATTTAGCCACTCAAATGCCAGGATTTAGCCATTTAATTTGCTAGGATTTAAGCCCTCAATATCCCAGGAACTAGCCATTTAATATGCCAGGATTTTTCCCCTCAATATGGCCAGGATTTAGCCACTCAAATGCCAGGATTTTGCTTGTTTCATACCACCCTCCTCGCCCTTCCCCAGTACTTACCTTATTTACTGCTCTGTGTCCCCGGCAGTCTTTCCCTGCACTGAGGAGGGAAACACAGCAATCGGATGTGACAAAACGTCACATCCAGTCATTATTTCCGGCAAAAAAAAGTTTAGCAGCGCAATGCTCCTGCCTGCTGTTTATAGACATTCTGAGTGGATCCAGCAATTAGTCTCAAACAGACCATATAAATAATGAAAAAAAGCTTTGGACATGAGTCCACTGTGTCTGAGGATAGGAGTATGTTATCCCAATTGGTTGGTGAAAAGGATACTCTTATTACTACAATGGAAACTGCAGAGAAAAAAAAAAGAAAACACACAAGATTGCAAGAATTTAAGTCAGTGAGTGAGAGTGCAACAGAGTGATTGACTCTGATGCCAAATTTATTGCTGCCGTCAGTCTCTCAGATATATTTTGTGTATTTTCGGGGTTTGTATACTGTCAGTTTGCTGCACACTGTAGCGGAGAGCTGATTTCTCACAGCTAAACTCCACCAAGTACTTTAAGAGGATGCAGGAACAAGTAATAAATCCAAGAGAATATCCAGCACAATCAGCATTACAGTCCAATAATATCTCATTACTTTCCCCAATCACTGGACGACACACAGTATCAGGAGTAGAACTGACCAGAGCTCTTTATTGATCCAGAAACATAGAATATATACCGTTGAACATCTTGACAAACCAGATTAGACAAAGGAACTATAACAGGATTAAAGTTTAACCTAAGGACATACAAAGGGAAATCCTGCCTCACACCTTTCAGTATACAAAGGTGCCCAGCTCAGATACACACAGGAAACTAAATGACTTACATAAGACAATGGGAAAGGTGACAATGACAGGGATTAAAAGATAGGATCCAATCTTAACTTGGGGAAAGCACAGTGAATAGGACAAAGACTTGGATCCTAGTAATTACAGTACATTCCTCTGCTTGGGAGATAATTGAGTTAACCTTTGTATCAGCTCAATTATCTCCAAGCTAAAATATACAGGTTTTATACAATATTAATAACTTTTAAAATATGCATCACATTCACATAAACATACATTTTCAGAATCAGCATACTTTAAATATGAACATAACTAAAAATCAAACAATTCCACCCAGAAGTTCAAAAGTTAGCTTTTTGGGCATTTTTAAAGGGCCATACACTGTTACTTAGAGTTTTGTGTACTCCAGGCATAGGAAAATCTCTGCAGGACCAACAACCAATAAAGGGAATGAGACAGCCAAAAATGGGTTCCGCTACACACACAAACCCCGGAAATACAGCACGGGGTTATGCTATGTGCTGTCAGGATACCAGCCTCCCTAACCCTCTGTCCAGGGGACACTCACCTTCTGCAGGGTCACCCGTTTCTCCCGCATCCCACCGCACTCCGTCACATGGTAGGCTGCATCCCCGGCCAAGAGTAGCACTTGCGACGTGTTCAGCGTGCGCTTCTATGCTGCGCTTGGCAGGGGGGCATGTCCTGGCGTCTGGTGTTGCTCCTGCATTGGAGGATGCACGGAAGGTGGGGACAGAGGTGGAGACTTCCCTGAAAGGTCCCATGGAGTCCTGTGAGGGGAGGGAGTGGACCACTGGGGCTGAGGGTTGGAGTTGGTAATGACAACCCTATAAAAAAAAAACCTTACACTGTTCAGTCCTTGCTTGATTATTAAGCCGCTACGTCTGGTTTCCCCTGCTTAGTCCCTTGTCCCTCCAGCCGCGCTGAACATTAAAGTTTGTTTAAAAAAAACACACTGTTGACCGCGCGGCTGGAGGGGAGCTCACAACGCTTCCCTCACAGCCACGCACCTTCAGAGCACCGGGGGACAGAGCAGGAACGAGGCACACATCATTTTCCCCCTATTTTCAGGGAGAAAAAGTGCGTTATACGCCAATAAATACGGTATCCACTGTGTTTGACCTCCTGATATTGACCCTGGCTTGTTTTTGGACTTTCCTGATCTCTCCAACCCTGACCCAGCTTGCCTAACCATTCTGACCCTCAGCTGATTACTCTAGTGTTATACTGGGTTTTCTTTTATTTTTTTTTGAGATCTCAATCAATAATGATTTATATCTGCTAAGCCACACATATGACAAAGTACAGATGAATTAAAAAAAAAAAATCTGCTTAATAACAGGATATTTAAATTTCTCCCAGATTGTTTACACTTTTCTGTTCGTACAGAGTTCCTTTTTTTTTTTTTATCTTGGTCTATTGCCATGTAACTGGTGGAGTGTCACACATTTTTGACAATATAATTGCTCAGGACACCATTTATAATTATAAACTGTCTGAGAGACAGAATTCCAAATCCAGGTCTTTTTCCATCCTTTACCAGTTCGCTAGTATTTCCACTACAGAGTTATCTGTGCTTTTGCCAATATAACCGATGGAATGGAAGTAGTAAGAATCCCCAATGTGCACACTGCCTATGTTTGAGAGAAAGATATTTCTTTATTAATCCTCTTGATCATTTGGAACCAAATCATTGTAGAGGGAACTAGGTTGAAATACTTCCAGCCATACTTTTGTAAAACGTGGATGGTAGTTTGAACGTTGGAGAGAACCGTCCACGATAGGGCTTTGATGAACCAATCATATAGAAATGGAACAATGAACGCTCTTTCTTAAAAAGGCAGCTATAGGAGTGAGAATCTTCATAAAAATTCTTGTGCGGCAGCTAGGACAAAAAAAGAATATCCCTGAACTCAAAATGCCAGATATTTTTTCTCCTGTCGATTGCAAATCTTAGGAATTTCCTTGATGTGATGGCCATGAGAACATGTCAGTGAGGCATCCTTCAGATCTAATGTTGCCATGAAAGCTCCTCTCTGTAGCACAAGGGTCACAGAGAGAATGAGTTCCATATGAAAGTGCTGGTACTGAATGCAGATGTGCACCTTTTTTTTTTTTTTAGATCTAGTATGGAGTGGAAGGAATCATCTGATTTTTAGAACTAGAAAAAGTCTTGACTATGACCTCTTGAATTCTTTAAATTTGGGTACTCTTTATAGGACTCCTTTTTTAACTTCAGAGTTTCTGCCAGCAGGGTGATTTTCTTTTGGGAAGGCTAGCAAGAAATAAAAAAAATTGGTAGAGGATTGGCATTGACATCTCAAAGTTAATGGATTTTAAAAACCATTTCAGACAGTTTAAAGATCCATTTAATGACAAAGTCTTTGTGAACGACTGAAGTCCTCCCATCATTGGGGTTAAAATTTCTGGTTTGTCTACAAAAAAATAAATTTGTCAGTTCTGAAAAGGCATCTGGTTCCTATAAGGATATCTTCTGTTCCATTGGCATTTTCTATCTTGCGGTCGTGACTAAATCAGTTGGGGGGTAATGTAGATATTAATGAAGCCTTACTACGACATAAGCAGCGGCCTATACTGCACCAAGGATTTGTATGGCCTGGCCATGAGCTGATGCATATACCCCACACAGTGTATTGTAGAGACCAACTGAGGCAATTAACCCACAAAAGGGTGTGTATATCTCTCTATATGTCCTGGGACATGGACCGGGGCTTACAGAACCCCGGCATGGCTACTACAAAACAAAACGGGAGAAGGAAGTCTATACCCTATCTGAGATAAGGCAGGAAAAATAGCTTACAGGGGGGTGGGTACTATTTATAGTCTTGATTTTTTTTTTGTTCCTACCCCATCTTAGGAAGGGTGGTCTCTCCCCTAGTGTGCTATCATTATGACAAGGGCAAAAAAAAAAAGTTTTGCAATTTAAGGGACCCTGAAATGCATTGTAGCATTCAGGGTTCACACTTCTTAACAAAGGAACTCTATTGAGGTAGAAGAGGGCGAGGTGGAAGTCTGATTAGACTGCTTGAGTTCGGAATCTCACATATTACATTTCTTGTAAATAAATAAATTGTAATGAGAACCTGAAACGCCATGTTCGAATTATGTTTAATGCATGCAAAAGTATACAAAATAAGTTGGCACTTATAAGCAAGACTTACAATTTTGCAGTTTGTATTAAACTTTTTATTCACAAGATCGTATTTAAAAGTAAAAAGAACTGTGTACACATTGGATATATATACATAAATATAGAATGAAATATTGATTGGAGATGTGGGGCCCTACTTATTCTTAATAATAAACACTGACTAAACCTAGTCTTTTTCCACCAGTGTGTTTCAGGGATCTGCAAATAGTTGGTATAACAATTCTTCTTGGGTTCTTTGGAGTTAGGTGAAATGAAGGACAGCACAACTCATTTACAGGTGCTTTGCAAAACTACCATATTTATACAAGGTAGAACAGATAAAACCACAAGTAAAGGCCTGTAAGGGAAGGCTGAGACCAAACAAGCGCAAACATTAAATATGTATAAGAATTGCAGAAGTAAAATATATTTCAGTATTTCTTGATGGCAGCTTCAACAAGCATCATGACTGGGATGCACACCTGCCATAAGTATGGTGCAGGCATATGTATACGGTCAAAGTATTTGCTTTGTTTAACAAACCTGTACTCCTGACAGCAACATCATTATCAAATTTATTACCACCATTTTAACAAGTGATTTATATGTATAAGGATAGTTTAATGCAGTTAGTCAAAATAACTAAAGACTACATGCAGCTCAGCAGTGAAGACTGACAATTATTAAAGGTTAAAGGACAACTGACGGTATGATATGAAGTTCTGTTTCATGGAAATATTACACCATGTGTAGTTTAAATAATATAGCTTAAATGAAAAATGATAAAGGTACCTTATTTAGCCCGATTTCCTTATATTGTTCTATCAGGCAGCAGAAATCGTGGGTCAGATTATCTGAGCCAATTTACTATAAAACATTTTAAAAGCTGGACCAGATAGTGCTATATAAGAAAAGATGGCAAAATAAGGTACTTTATGTGTATTCTTTGATTAAAGCAATTCTATTTAAACTGGCTACAATTTAATAACTTAATATTGTCCTTTAGGGGCTTGCGAATGTAATGTATGCTAGATCCCAGTTCTAAATTCGTACATTATACTAAAAAGGTATTGTTTTTTTCAAGTAGATTGTTAATTGGTTGGATAGTGGTAACCATATTCAATAATGCACAGTTACCTAGTAACAACTATACATGCCACATGTAAAAAACTGATACGCAGGGTACAGATGAACTTGGGAATAAATCTGTTAAGATCATATGCCATTTCTGAAACATGAACACAGAGTCATGCTTCCAATTACAGGCACAATGTTTTGTGCTACACAATGTTGGCCAACATGTATTCAAGAAACTAACAAATTTTACTCCTACTACAGAATTTAACAAGAAACGCACTTAACCAAGAGTTTACGAAATTCACCAGATAAAAGATGTATTTGTCTAGATAATGTGCGCATATCGATCTAAAAGAAGATACAAAAATAAGTCTTTACAGTTATTTATACAGTCTATTTTAGTTCAATGAGCAGTAGAGAAAAGTAGAGAAGTTAAAGAAATTCACCAAAAAAAAATAAAAATTAACAGATGCGCAGTAAACAAAAAAAAAAAAAAAAAAAAAAAAAGATATCCAGCACAGCTGTTTATAAAAGGGAATTTCCTACAATAAGTACTAGTTCAGTAATCTGATGAACGTGATGTCTTTCAATGACATAATAACTGATCAGTGTACAGTACATCTTATGAAGACCCGTAAAGTAAAAAAACTACATCAGAAAATAAGTGATTACAAAATATATATTTTAAAGCTTAAGCTTCTTCCTTCTTCCTCTGCCATCAGGTGCTCCGTCCATCTTTCGCTTCTGTGTCTGCAACACAAAAATGTAATTTTATGTCATATTGGAAATATTAGGCAAGGCTTCTTGTTCAAATGTAAAACAAGGATGGGCATCATGCATGTGAAAAATCATATATTTTATGGTCATTTGTTTCCTTTATATTAAAATAAGGTTAGTAGAAAAGGGCAAAAAGAGTATATGAAATATAAAATGGTATTTAGAACATAGTTAAGAAACCATTTTAGCAGGTGTTTTAAAATGTTAAATTAGTCTTACTGATGACTTGTTTGGTCCTCTTTTCTTTTTCTCCGCTTTCTCCTTTTCCTCCAGCTCAAGGTTCTCTCTTTCAATTAAAGTGATTAAGGTGTTGCATCTCCTTTGCAGTTCCTACAAAACAGACAGTTTAAAAAAAAAAAAAAAATAGAATAGAATAGAAATGTAGGAGCTGCTCTACTAGGGTTTTGGTCACCCAAGTTTCTGATTGTTAACCTGACAAGCCCACATCAACTTCCACAAGAATCCTTTTCAGACCTGAACTCTGTGCGAGTGTGCTATCCAGAAGACTATAGTCCCATTGTCAGTGCCACCAAATTAAAACTAAATTGAAGCAGAAATACCCAATTTAGCAACCTGATTAAGGAATAGACCTTCCTTTTGCATACAATTTAGATCAGGTTGTAGGTTGTAATCTGAGGCCCCCTAAATCACCCACCAAGTTTATATAAAAAGTATAAGAAATTAAAGACAGCACAACTCATTTAACAAAAAAATAACACTACCATTGCAGTTCTTGATTTCAAAAACCAGTCAAATCTGAACTGAGGAGAGTTCCGGATGCATTGTCTAAGCTCGTCATATACATTTTCCTTGTCAAAACCAAGTTTGTGCAGCATGCAAATAAGAAAGCGATCTTCCTCCTCGGTGTAATTCTTTCCTTTGTTGGTACCATAAGATATTCTGAGCTGATGGAAAGGCGCCTTGTATCGACCTATCTACAAAAAAAGTATTCAAAAATATTATAAATAGAAATGGTGCAGAAAAAAGTAAAAATGCAAAATTTACACAAACTATATCAGGTGATGTAAACTCACTGAAAAGAAATAAGTAAACAATATCATCCTTAAGTTTTTTAATTGGGTACGTTTCATCCGCAACTTTGAACTCATTATTACCTTTGTGTCAAGTGCTTTCTTAATGCTAATTCGCCTTTGTATTCTGGCTTCTCCTCTTTCTATCTGGGCCATGATCTTTTCAATGTCTTGAAGCTCATTGCATCTGTCCCAGAAGACCGCTTTTAAAAGTAAAAAAACAAAACACAATAAAAATGATCACACAAAAAATTTTTTATAATTCAATAAATAAGTATTTCTGCTTCTGATTTCCATAAACTCATGCCATGTACTTCCAAAGCCAATATGGGGGGGGGGGGGGGGGGGGAGAACATAATTACCAGAGTATTCAATAACATCCTCGGGTGTTTTTCCTTCTACCTCTCGTGCAATATTTTCAATGTCGTCACGGCCCCATTTTTCATTAGCCTTAATAAACTGGTTAAAATCTCTTTTATTCCAGTTAGTAAAACCCTAAAACAGAAATAAAATAAAATTATTCAACCTTTCACACTGCAAAAAATGGCTCAATGGTTCAAATTATTTTCCAAAATAATAATGAAAGAAATAAGACAGTTATCTGTATTGCCCAAGCTCCCTACTTGTGCATGCACCCTAATTTTGTGCACAGGATTCTAGGCTGTGGACTACTATACAATATTCAAGACTAGTACAAAAAAAAAAATCTTCAACGATATTGCAAGAGCCCCCATATTAAGCCCACTGGTAAATTCATATAGAAATGTATAGACTAATGTCTCAATCTTTAGCAGAAATGCAATTAGTAAATGCACATTTACTATATTAAAATACAGATCTTTTAAAACTAAACATATTAAAGAGTGGTGGGACTTCCAGCCAAAGGATCAGTGGGATGGATTTTAAAACACTCAAGATACCTGTGTAAGCAATTTCTCTTTTTCCTCTAGTTCTTCATCGTTGAGTGGCTCTGCTTCATCAATCTTAAGCTGTTCTTCCTTTTGTGCTTGAGCTGCATTAGGCAAATCAGGATTGCGAGGTACCTAAAACAAATTAATATAAATTTGACATTTTCAGGTGCAAAAAAAAAAAAAAAGAACATTTTATTCACTACAAATAACAGGAATAACTAACAATTTTACCTTATAGCCAATTGTTTTTCTGTAGTAGAGAATTTCTTTTTCTAGCAACTCAAATAAGCGCGGAGGAAAAAACTGGAAGTCTTGAACATTTGGCTGTTTTGGAGGTCTTGGAGCCTGCAAAGAAAAGTCAATAATAAAACCATATAGAATGCACAAACTTCAAAATAAGAGGACTTGGCTTTGGCCAATTCGTTTACCCAAATGCTCCCACTTTGTTTTGTTTATACACTAGGTGGCAGTTTCTTAGGGCAAGATGCAGTCTTGGAACGGAGATATTTTTCCTTCAATATACAATAATCCATTTCTCCAACATATTTAATTCTCATCTCCATTACAATCAAGTAAAAAATATTTAAATTAATGGAAACAGTTAGGTGTTCGGTCGATAACATATGCTTACCTTTGGTATTTTAGGCTCACTGACACGAAGTGCCTCCCGGAAATATGCATCCACAGCATAGTTTGCTTTTCGTTCTCGCTTTGGTGGCTCAATCCATTCTGTAAATGCCATCTAGAAAAAGAAAAAAAAAAAAACAGGCACCGATCACATAAAGTTTAATGATGCACATTATGTATAGCTAGCATACATATGCAGTGGTCCTCTCCATGCATTCATATGGGAGCACTCGGATTGGCTGCCAGTATATGCTGGGGACTCAAAGCTTTAGCCTTTTATAAAACACTTTACAGAGCTTAAATTTCATGGTCGGTGGGTTGAAGGCACCCCCACAAAAAGATTGATATGCATTTGTCCAGTTTTTTTATCCTTTACACTGGAGTGTTCAGTTGCAATTTTATGTGAAAGGCAAGTCTACAAAACAGATATATTTTAGCTTCATTAAGAACTACATGTGATTAGAAAAAATTCTCACTCCGCACATTATAACAGAAGATAAGCATTCAGAGACCCTTTAACACAAAATGTTGTTGGAACTGCTACCTTTTGCTTCTCCCTGTAATCCTCTCCTTCAAAATTATACACGCTGCATTCAGTATCCATAGTGAAATTCCGCAGGGAACTTTCACCCATATTGGAGAGTTTCTCTTTCAATTCTGCAGTCTGGAAAAAAGAAAAAGAAATCAGTTGGTAAAAAAAAAAAAACAAAAAAAAAAAAAAAAAAACAACAACACACATAAGCAGTAACCAATAACCCCAGTTTAGGGGACCACTTTCCAGCGGAGGCAGATATTTGTGGAATGACCACTACAGACTTCGGTGATGTGCATTACTATTTTTAATATAGAAGATATTAGTGTGTGAAGAAAAAAAAAATAATAAAACGCTGACTTTGAACAAGTGTCTATTGGATACACTATACCCTTAGTGACACAGGCTGTTTTTACACTTCTGTGCTTTGGTGGTTAGCTGTAATTTTCTTAGGCTTGTTTAATGTAATCATGCATTATTTACCAAATTTGTCACCTATGTGACTTTAAGACAATTATTATATAAAATAAAATGATGAAATATGATGAAAATTGCTTTAACAAAAAAATAAATAAACACCTGAAAAATCTTTTACACATCTACAATCTGTTAAAAAAAAGACCTTGGCTAAATAGTTTCTAATATTTGTCTTGAGTATAAAAATACCCAACGCCCACGTTTTTTTGTTTTTTCAAGTTATAGGGCAATAACCTATAGAAGTGTTTTCTACTATAATGACCTTGTGGCCCCAAACCCTGATGATCAACTTAACCCAGGGCTCGACAAACCCCAGGCGCCAGGTCGCCATGGCGACCAGGAAATTAGACCTGGCGCCTGGGTGCTGTCAGCCTCCTGGTCCCCTTGCCGCTGCCATCTGATTTTTCCGCAGCGCGAGGGGGTAAAGTCTGTGCCGATGGCCGATGGCACAGACTGCAAGCTCCGCCCCCTCGCGCAACGCGTGTCTGAGTGCCGGGTGTCGTCACGTGACATCCTGGCACTCAGCACGCCGACCAACGGAGTTAAGCTGCAGCATGAATGTCCCCCTCCCCTGCAGTGAGGTAAAGCAGCAGGGAGGGGGACACATCAAGAAGAAACCCCCAAGAAAAGACTGTGTGAGGTGGGTGTGTGTTTGTATGTATTGTAAAGTAGGTGTGTGTGAGGGGTTTGTATATATGGGTGTGTGAGGTGTTTATATATATATATGTGTGTGTGAGGTGTTTGTATATATGTGTGTGTGAGGTGTTTGTATATATATGTGTGTGAGGTGTTTGTATATATGTGTGTGTGAGGTGTTTGTATATATGTGTGTGTGAGGTGTTTGTATATATGTGTATATGTAAAGTATGTGTGTTTGTATATATGTGTGTGTGAGGTGTTTGTATATATGTGTGTGTGAGGTGTTTGTATATATGTGTGTGTGAGGTGTTTGTATATATGTGTGTGAGGTGTTTGTGTATATATGTGTGTGTGAGGTGTTTGTATATATGTGTGTGTGAGGTGTTTGTATATATGTGTGTGTGAGGTGTTTGTATATATGTGTGTGAGGTGTTTGTGTATATATGTGTGTGTGAGGTGTTTGTATATATGTGTATATGTAAAGTATGTGTGTTTGTATATATGTGTGTGTGAGGTGTTTGTATATATGTGTGTGTGAGGTGTTTGTATATATGTGTGTGTGAGGTGTTTGTATATATGTGTGTGTGAGGTGTTTGTATATATGTGTATATGTAAAGTATGTGTGTTTGTATATATGTGTGTGTGAGGTGTTTGTATATATGTGTGTGTGAGGTGTTTGTATATATGTGTGTGTGAGGTGTTTGTATATATGTGTGTGTGAGGTGTTTGTATATATGTGTGTGTGTGAGGTGTTTGTATATATGTGTGTGTGAGGTGTTTGTATATATGTGTATATGTAAAGTATGTGTGTTTGTATATATGTGTGTGTGAGGTGTTTGTATATATGTGTGTGTGAGGTGTTTGTATATATGTGTGTGTGTGAGGTGTTTGTATATATGTGTGTGTGTGAGGTGTTTGTATATATGTGTGTGTGTGAGGTGTTTATATATATGGGTGTGTGAGGTGTTTATATATATATATGTGTGTGTGAGGTGTTTGTATATATGTGTGTGTGAGGTGTTTGTATATATGTGTGTGTGTGAGGTGTTTGTATATATGTGTGTGTGTGAGGTGTTTGTATATATGTGTATATGTAAAGTATGTGTGTTTGTATATATGTGTGTGTGAGGTGTTTGTATATATGTGTGTGTGAGTTGTTTGTATATATGTGTGTGTGAGGTGTTTGTGAATATATGTGTGTGTGAGGTGTTTGTGTATATATGTGTGTGTGAGGTGTTTGTGTATATATGTGTGTGTGAGGTGTTTGTGTATATATGTGTGTGTGAGGTGTTTGTATATATGTGTATATGTAAAGTATGTGTGTTTGTATATATGTGAAGTAGGCGTGTGTGTTTATGAATTGTGTTTATGTTTGCGTGATTGTCTGGCTCCTAAAAAAAATGTCTGGCTCCTAAAATCAAAATAAATTTGTCAAGCCCTGACTTAACCCAAACGTAAAAGGACCATCTAGTGCCCAAAATGCATCTTCTAAATATTAATGCATATTAATGTGCTTTCAAAAGCACTTTAACATGCATGTTTTACATTTTTGCATTGCTTAAAAGATACTTATAGCTAGATGAAATTGTGAAATTACAGCAATTTGCAAGTAACCAGGACTGCCCGCACTAGCTACATAAAAGCAATATTTTTTGCTGCAGGAACCAATGAGAATAATGCCACACAAATGTATTATTCCACCAGCACAGGAAGTGACTAAATTAAACAATGTTATATCCTCAGTGTCTGTATAATCAGTGCTGCCGCACCTGCAGTAAATATGCAGTGTAATCTCTGGGCAGGACTGGAGTCAAATATTAAAAATGTGATTTATGCAGAATGTCTGTATCAATGTCACTTTAAACTTAACTATTGGTGGAAGGTTGCTGTTTGCCACTAAAAGGCAGACTACCAACTACCAGAGTGACTGTTCCAAAGCTCTTGCCCACAACAGAGCAGAAAGGCAACTTCTGGGAGTGATTGTACATTCGCTAGAGGGGTTATTTCAGTATTGCCTGATGCATCTACATGGATGCACCATGGCAACACTGATCGCCCGAGGTGATTATTGTTTGCCTCAAACGGTCATTAAGGCACAAGTAGCACAGGAGTTCAAGAATGGCAAATCAAAAGTCTAATTACTTCAGGAGCAACTGAGAGGGGTCTGCATTATTGACCAAAAACTATTTTTTTAGCATCTTTACTTTAAATTTGACCACAGGTTAACAAAAAGACAAATATATATAAATGCAAAATGGTTCAAACATTACATGGCACAGGTGTCAATTTGTTTAATTTGATCTCAGAGCCAAATTATGTTAACCTCTTAAGAACACTACCGTTTTTGGAATGCTGTACAGTCCAGGATACCGGCTGTTTAGTTTGGTGCTGTGTGTTTAACTGTAAGTTTCCTTGTTCTCATTACTGTACCCACACAAATTATACATTTTTCGGCATAAGGGCTTTCTTTAAATTACATTTTGATCACACAATTTACTCTTAAATATATATATGGCTGAAAAAACAAAATATCTATATATCTTTCTTTCGCTAATAAAAAAAGCCTGCTATATTCCAATAAGTGTCCCGAGTCTAATATTTGACAATGTTTACATGTTTTTTTTACAAGTTATAGGGCAATAACTCAGTAACTTTCCCCTGCAGTGACCTTTTGACCCCAACCATCTGCCTCTAGGGGTGGTCTAGCAACAGAAAGATCACTTTGGGTGCCCTTGCCCACAACAGAGCACCATCATATAATGGAATTCCATGTTGCCACTCCAATATGACACCCACGATTGTGCCGTGGAGTGATCATAGGTCATTAGGGAAGCAAATTTCTGTGTTGCTTAATGCCGCGACAGACATTACTGCACCACCACCTGAGCGGTGAAAGTGATCATTGGTAACTTCCACTACTCGTTTTAATGGAGGACATTCCAAGCCATCACTGAGTCCTCATGGTTAAAAAAAAAAAAAAAAAAAAAAAAAAAAAATAATTATATATATATATATATATATATATATATATATATATATATATATAAATATTTTATATCATGGAACGTCCTCAAAGGGTTAATACCACAAAAAAATATATACTTTGCAATTACAAGTGTGTTAAAGCTAAACATGTATGAATATTTCAACACTTGGAACCAGTGTAAAATGTATGCATGTATTTTTGTAGAACATACAGCACAAGTAATAACATACCAGAATTAAAGTTTGTTGCCTACCTTTTTTTCACCTCTTTCTAAAATTGCATCAATGTCTTCATCAGTGATTTCACTGTCCTTTGAAGCAAACACATGCGTAGCACCGTGTCGGATCATCTGAAGCATGTCATCCTTTCCTAATTTATTTAAGTTTTGGTCGACTAATCTCCCTAAGGGTAAGCAAGGAACAAAAAGACAAATAAAAAAAAATAAAAAAACAGAATTTTTTAAACAATAACTACATGATTTATTTATAATGAGACCGCACTATATCTAGCTGAATGTTAGCATACTATAAGCATTTAATACTGAAACAATGCTGCTGTGACCTGTCCAGAGCTTTCTAGACATGAAGCTTAAATATTAAGAGCATTTTTAAAAAGCATTAAATGTGCAGAACCTCTTAGACGATTTAGCAAGCTAGTGCAGAGTTTCAAAGCTTTGTCAGAATATAGCACATAGTACAAAAAGTAAATTAGAGTAGTAGGGGCAGGGGGGATTGGGTCAGCTGTATGGAGCTACAATGAAAGCGGAATAAAACACTGCAGCAACAGTTTCACTGATAGATAAGGAAAGTACTGTTCAGAAATTATAAATTTTAAATGAAAGATCTTTATTCAAATTGCAAACCAATTTATAAACTTGACAGGAGTGTTTTTGCACGCAGGTGGTAACTTAAATGTATCTTTGTCCTAGTAACCTACCTTGCTGAATAACTATTGAATCCAAGCGTAATTTCATTTCCGCACGTTCAACAATCCGCTCTTCAACTGTATTGTCTGTGATAAATCTAAATACACGCACAGTTTTTGTTTGACCAATTCTGTGTGCTCGGTCCTGAAAAAAAACACAAAGATTGCCATAAAACATCATGTCTTCAGTTATTCATCAATTAGTTGATTTTTTTAAACTAACCCACTACTGATGGATAAATGGTTTCCCAAATTAAAATATAAAAAAAAAAAAAAAAAAAAAAAAAGACATTAGCCAGCAAAGACAGAAAGAATAAAAAAAAAAAAAAAAAAAAAAAAATCATGGTAAAAATGTATTTCATTGCACACACACCATACCACGGTCACATTTTCTTCAGTGACCATTTTAACCCCTTCCCAACCCGACATGCCAGAAGCATCACACAAAAATTGCTGCCTAAGTTTTGATGGCATTGCTATGAGGTCTCGATGTAGTCATCAAGACACCAAAATTTAGCACCCCAGGGGTTTTGCGATCACCTCACAAAACGTACAGCAATCATGGGGCACTAATTACACTATGGGGCACCCTTGCACACCCTCAAGATGTTTTTTTTTAAATTAAAAAAGAACACCAAAACTTTATTTTTCACTTGTGCTTCTAATATAGTAGTAAGAGGATAAACTGGGGTGTACTTTTAATAGTATACACTAGTTTATCCTCTGACAGACAGCTGCCATGCTTCCATAGGAGCAAGACCCGCGCATTTGGATGTTCGAGCCGGGCGAGGCCCCGCTCTGATTGGCTCTGTGCGCGTGCTGACACTAGGAACTGCTGTGTATCGCATGTGAGACACAGCAGATAGTAAACCTGGGGGTATCTATTAAGATACACGTCGGGTTTACTGAAATGTCCCGGGACATGTTTTGTTTAACCCTTGCTTCCTTCAAGGAAGTAAGGGTTAAACAAATGTTTAATGTTCCTTTAAAAAAAACACACAAAAAAAAAATATATATATATTTTTCATGGGTTAAGATTAGGAACCATCATACATAAATAAACGATGTATACTTTAGGAAGATATACTGTGAGCTTATTTTTTGGAGTCATGTATTATCACTGTATGGCACCTCGATGACTTGGATTATAAATTCCACAAAGTGCAGAATATTTTGGAAGTTTTGGGCATTATATTTTATAAATATAATTGGTTTTTAAAAAAAAACGAAAAAAAAAAAAACCATGTCCCGCTTCTCTGGAGTAAACCTGCGTGTATCTTGATACACACGTTTACTCTCGGTTGTGTCTCACAGAAAAGACACAGCTGGTCTTGAGGCTGTAGCAATTTTACACATTTATTCACTAGTATTTACCATTGCTTGAAGATCAACTTGTGGATTCCAGTCTGAATCATAAATAATTACAACATCGGCTGTAGCAAGATTAATGCCAAGGCCTCCAGCACGTGTACTAAGCATGAAAATGAATTTTGAGCTGCCAGGTGCATTATATGCATTGATAGAGTCCTGCAAAAAATAAAAATATGGAGATATTAGAGAAGATAATCAATAAAAAGAAAAAACTAAGCTTTAAAGTAAAACTCACTTGTCTGTCATCATGTGGTGTCTGACCATCCAGTCTGCAATATTCATAATTTCTCCACATACAATAATCTTCCAAGATATCTAGTACTCTTGTCATTTGGCTGAATATTAGAACACGAGAACCTAGAAAGCAATTTGATTTTTTCTTTTTTAGTTCATGTTCACAAAATGTAGTGTATAAGTAAATTTGAATTGCAATTACACAAAACCACACATTCCATTACCTTGTTCTCTAAGCTTAGGCAAAAGTTTGTTTAAAACCACCATTTTTCCTCCATTTGTAACCAAATGCATATCAGTTGTGTAAGGTGGTCCAGGCTCCGCTCCATCAAAAAGGTAAGGGTGGTTACAACATTTTCTCAACTGCATCAGGATATTTAAAAGTCGCATCTTGTCAGTCTTTCCTGAAGAATTTAAAATGTCGATGTCCTTCATTAAAATCTTTGTGTACCTAGCAGTAAAGAAAGGGGAAAAAGTAAGTTATTTTTCTTATATACAGGTATGATAAACTTAAGCCCTTTCTGGCTAGAAAGAAATAAACTGTCGCATGCAGCTTTCAAAAGCTTAAAGTAAATATAAATTTTACCCTAAATCTTAGCACAAAAAAGAAAATGACTGAGAAGCTAAAGTTATTTTAAAACATTAAGGTACTTTAATAATAAGAGTTACACTACAAATTAGGTTTCCTCACTAACTTAATTGCTTGCACTCTGCATGGGGAGAGAAGGCATTTTTCTTCTTTGAGGCAAGGGTTTTTTTTTTTTGCACAGATCACAGATTTCGTGCATGGCTACAAAAGAGGAGCTCAATTGTTGCATTGTAAAATGGTCAAATATAGTGTACAAATGGTATGCAACTGAAGCAGTTTAGATAGATTTGTCCATCAAGCTTCTAAAAGACGTAAACAAATTAGAATACTCACCATTCTCTCTGCATTTTGCTGAGACCTACATAAATTTTAACTTCTTTCTTTGGTGGAAGACTTTTTTCAACTTCAGCCTTTATACGACGCAGTAGAAATGGCCTTAATACCTGAAGGGGAAAACAATTGTAACTGACTGTAAATTGAGTCTGTATTTGCTCACATGCATTCTTGAATTTACCTTGAACATAGCAATCAAACCTTGGATTGCAGTAGAGATATAAAAACACAAACAGGATTTACCATATGAAGACGTTCTACTAATTTCTGATCTCCAAGGCAATTATTGGTATCAAACCAAGAGTCGAAATCCTAAGAAGGGAGAAATCCATGATAAGATAAAATTAATTCATTTTTAGTTAACAAAACCATGTTTAAAATAGCTGTTAAAATGTAAAAAAAAAAAAAAAAAAAGGAAGATTGTGCAAAGGTTTACCTCAGAAGAGTTAAATACATCTGGCAACAGAAAATTCAGAAGTGCCCACAGTTCATGCAAATTATTCTGAAGTGGTGTCCCAGTAAGCAGCAGACGATTTGTAGTCTTAAATTCTCTCACAATCTCAGAAAGCTACAAAAATAAAAAGATTGATTAGACAATTCCAATACCATTTCTTGTAGTCCTAAGAGATGCCATCCTAGCAAGGAATGTTAATGTAGCCAAGTTAGCAAAACATTCGCACAGTGAGGCCTTTAAGGTGCAGACCACCATAATGGCAAAAAACAGTCCTTCTTGGAAAAAGAATCTAAAATTATTAAAAAGGATCTCCCCCCACTTAAGATTAAAGTTGTTAGTCTACCTTCGATTTCTCATTTTTAATTCGGTGGGCTTCATCAATGACAAGGTATCTCCAATTAAATTTCTTGAACACCGATTTCTCCCTAATCAGCATTTCATAGGAGGTCACACAGACATCCCATTCTCCTGGAAGAAGTACATCACGAACAAAGGCAGCCTTGAAAGGAATAAAATAAATTTAATAATTCAATCACAGAAAACAGTGTCTAGGACAGGAATGCTGGAGACCAAGAGTATTTTGGATAATTGATCATTTTCACCAATAAGATTTAGGAATGCCTTTCAGAACTCATTAAATACAGTAGTATCAATGCAAATACTGTATAAGTATAGTCATTGAGTAAATAAGTCACTTGATTAGGGGTTTTTGCCTTCTTTTGGATCAAAAAGCTGGAATGATAGGTAGAAGGGTTGAACTTAATGGACTTGTGTCTTTTTTCAACCTAAATTACTATGTTGATGTGATACAGCTGTGATGTGAGGGGTTATCAGTAACCTGCCGACAGGCCTGTGTCAGGGTGCCATTGTATTACTCCTTCGTTAGTGTGTATAAATCTGAGCATGCATGGAAAGATTATGTAGCAGCTAAAGAGGGGGGGGGGGGGGGGGTGGGGGCAACTGTACACTGAATAAACTGAAGTGCTTGCATTGTGACAGGGGTGTGTGGAATTTAAAAATGTGGCAAAAAAGTTTTGGAAAACAGATTTCTGGATATGGGATACTCAAACTGTATTGAATATCAGCCAGTCCAGGATAGAGCTGTATAGTACAACTTGTTGTATGTTTATATACACATACATTAAAATATAAAGAGACACAAAAAACGACAATGGATGCAACAGGTACACCACGTAACCATATTGCTGTTAGACTGCGGTGTGCAATATTACAGTAAAAATAAACAGCTCTGTTTAGGGGGTCGAAGTAGGAAAAAATGGTTAGCATAAAACAATAGGTTACTTCTAGTTATTTATCAACTCAGGACAAATATTAGAAACTATTTAGAGAGAAAGAGTAATATTACAGGTAAATCCAAACAGATTAGTAACAGCCATTATAACAATCCAATCACTGAGGTGGTTTAAAGACTTTGTTTATACATGGAACTACAAATACTCACTCTGTGATCCTTGTCGCCAATCAGGCAAACTGCACGCAATGTTGGTACCCATCTTTTGAACTCTGCCATCCAGTTATGCAAGGTAGACTTTGGAACCAGCACCATGTGTGGCCCAGGAATGCTTCGGTAATGCTTCATGTATCCTAGGAGACTGATTGTTTGCAGGGTCTTACCAAGACCCTAAAAGTAGAGGGAAGAAACATTACTAAAAAGATTACCCATTTTCAGATAACAAAATTAAGTGTTTGGTTCAAAAATACATCTTTTCAGTAAGGGCTTGTCAAATCCCAGGAACTTGGGAGCCATGACTCCTAAAAATCCTTACTGCTGGCCATTAACTTTTTTTTTTTTTTGATTGTTTTACGTACAATTCTAAGGAAGTACCATTGCCCTGGATCCTGGACAGGCGCCTAAATCTACAAATATTTGTCAAGCTCTATGTTAAGTAGTGTCTGATTGTTTAGAATGGGAATAGCTTTAAAGACCTTTGCACTATTAATACAAGTTCCACAATACAGAGGAACAGTTACTTTCATAGTAAAAAAATAAATAAAAATTAAAAGGTTTACCATTTCATCAGCCAGGATGCCATTGATACCATTTTCATAAAGTGATATTAGCCAGTTCAGTCCTCTGACCTGATAATCTCTCAGTTTGCCATTTTTCACATCTATGCACAATAAAAAGGACAACAGCATAAATTTGTGGAAAATAGAGAGAAAAAGGAAAAAAGCATTTCACTATAACATACTGACCCATTATTAAATACCAATCTCCAGTTTTGATCATGCATTAGCTATTAAAATTCAAAGTGCTTAACTTTCCTTTTTAATAAACATATAGCAATGCCATCCATCCTCTTTAGTTTAAAAGTATGGGTTTAAGCATTGTGATTTTCTTTACTGTGTTGCAATAAACAGTGCTATTGTATATTTGCACACTTACAGGATGGAGAGTCTTCAAATCTGGTGCAGATAGCTGTGGTCTTGGAACTTTCAGTTAAGAGCTCCTCATCCTCCTCTTGCTCTGTTCTGCGATGCCGATAACTGAGGAAAATAAAGTTTAATGATAATTTAATGGTAGTTATATAACTAAAAGTACTCATGAAGTCCTGATTCATGTCTATTTACATTATTCGAGTCATTGTCCACTGTGGCAATGAAATGGTTAAAAAGTGGATAAGTTTCTCATCAAAATGGGTGGTTTACCACTGATTTTTTTTCAGACAAAAAGACAAAAGCCCTGCCTAAAAGCAAAATAGGACACTCCAAATAGAAAAAAACATGATTACTTACTCTCCTACCGATAACAAATTTTGTTTCTCATCTTTCTTCAGACGCGGTCGTCCAGGCTTCATTTTTAAAGGTGAAGTTGGAGTTTTTTGTGCTGCCGGTTGAATAAAATGTGCAAACAACTCTGTTTGTTTCAAAAGATACTCAAACCTGTTGGACCGGTCAGTTTGCTAAATAAGAAAGAAAAAAAAAAAAAAAAATATGTAAGAAATACATTTATACAAAATTTATTTTGCTGGAAGATTTACTTGATAAACCGCATGAAGTAGCATCACTAAGGAATCTAACAAGGCCTAGTTACATAAGCGGGAGAATACAAGAAAGCAGGTGTGTAAAGCAACAAGTTCTGCCCAAATTTGCAACAAACCTGAGAAATGTTAACATCTTACATAAGAAGCACAGACAAGCAAGCACACACACACTGCAGAAATACGGCGCCAGGCAAAAGACATCTTTACAAAGCATGCTACTTACAAATGTAATTCTTGAACATACAGTCTGTGGCAAAGGGACAGTGTCTCCTTAGAGGTCAAAGGATGGTATACATTTAAATAACATGTACTCACATTGTCTGTAAAATTTGCTATGGTCATAATTTATTGCTCCTTCTCCAAACTTTATTTTGTCCTGAAAACTCAGGAAGCTCTGTATTGGAAAACTGCTTTACCAAATGTAGACAAAATGTAGGAAAAGAAACAACCTAATTCAGGTTATTTGCTCTCTTCCAGAGAACCAGAGAGGTCTTCTTCTCACAAACACACTGGTTTCCTACCTCTCAGGTCACAGTTGACATCCGCATTATCATAAGTGTGCTGAAACACAGGTAACACGGGCCCTTGCATGATTAGCTAAAAATTCAGAGAGAACATTTTAGGACTCCTGAGTCAATTGGGTGTTTTAAAGCTGGGAGTACGTGATATTTAAAAGATATGTGAACTCTTTTTGTTGCACTGTTCCTTTAAATATTAACGTTGCATAGAAAGAGCAAGCATTGCTACCATATGCATAACAAAATATAGTAGTACCCTTTTTTCTTCATAAGCTGGGTCCATTTCATTGACTTCCTTTGATTTATTAGGAGAGTCATAGTCTTCATTTTCAGCCTCAACTTCCTATGTGGAAAAATGCACAATTAACATTTTTACCAACAAAGGGGCTTAGAAAAGATGATGCCGGAGTAATGTGTTATGTTTATAAAACCAGTTTATTGTAACAGCAGTCATTGCTTCACTGCTTGAGTTAAAAGTTTTGATTTAGCATACTTTTATATGCCAAGTGTTCCAGTTTAAGGGCTCCCTCCCTAAAAGGAAGGGACAGATGACCATTTGAATGCAGTGGCCCAACTGTGCTGCTGCTAGTTAAATTTGAATATAGTATTTGTAAAAAGTTTAACTATATGTTGGTCCTTTTCTAGGTTATTAGTTTGTGTTTAGATGGTTGGCTCTTCAAGAATTGTAGCAGCACAAAAATGGTTGTGACTGCTGACACATCTCTCACAGTTCGTCAGAAAACAAGAGTTCTGGCCCCTAATATTTTTGGGAGACATGGTATTTACTGGTGACAAGCTTCAATGATCTTCCAATCTTCAAGAAGTATGGCATATATGCAATTGGCACAAAACAAATTTGTGACAAAAGTAATGATGGGGAACAGGTGAGGAAAAGAAGCAGAGAAAAATGGTCCCAATGTATTCGTACAAAAGACTAGAACGACGTCATGAATTACTTATGCTCACAAGCACAAGGCTAGAATTGTGTTTACACATAGATCAGAATGCATTTGCATTACTGCCCAAGGAATCATTGCTACCTCCATCCAACAGATGTTTCGCTTGTATGAGAAGCCAACCCCTAACCAATATTAAACGTGTATAGCAGGGGTTGACAAATATTTGTAGATTTCAGAAACACAATAAACTTAAGAGCTACATAAACAAAAATTTATGCAGTCCTAGGCCTCATTAATATTTCTAAGAGCAATGCTAAATCTGGACTTACCCTCACTAAAAGAAGAATTGAAATTGGGTATGCTCAGAACTTGCATTCTTTAAAATCAACAGTTAATTTAGTAATAGCAAAATAATGTATTTTTTATTTTTTTTTGAGGTGGGCTAGATGAATTCCACCAGATAGGAAGTAGCCATGACGAAGAAGAGCTCATTGCTAGTGTAATAATTGGTGGTATTAAACGGTTCTTTTCTGGCACCTAAATTTTCTCATGCGTTTTAGAGGCATCAGTTTAGTGCATAAAGATACATTATGCTTTTAAAAGACAGAAAAATGTCCTGGAAGGACAATAGGCCCAATTGTTTACAGATGAAGGCCAACCTACATATTACAGAATTTCAACAAGGACTTAAGCAATAAATGTGGTTAAATCAGCATGGGCTAGTTGGACTTAAAATAGGAGAAAAAAAAGTTTTGAAGACTTCTAGTTTTGGCAGTATTCACAATGAGTAATTTAAAAAACACATTCGACGCATAATGCATTACTACTAGTTGACAGCAACTAGGGTTCAAAAAAGGTGAACTCCAGACCAGAGTTACCATAAAAATGACAAGTGTCAGTTTAGGACAAAGTAAAATTCACAGTTAGGACTTTGGGGAGTACTCCTGAGTGCTTCCATTTGACAGAGGTTAGGGGATCTACATAATTTACAGTGAACAGCAAAGATGCAAGTGAAATTTTCTTGGAAAAACTAAATTTGCACATGAAAAGTACAAGAGATGCAAACTTTTGAGAGCTCCATATTTATTCTTTTCCTAGAAGTTGTGATCTTTTTGGAGGAGACAAGATGACTGATTACAGACTTTTAGGGAAACTAACAAAAAAAAAAAAGTTAATAATCATAGCTTTGCTCAGCTCTGACCTGGCTTTTAAGAAACAAAAACAAAAAAAAAAAAAGGCACCGGTATTAAACTATCCATGTTGATTACATGTGTCACGCGCAGAGAGACCATCAAACTCTGGAATGAACGTCAAGGATGCCTGCTGTCACATTTATATATAATAACTATAGAAATTATGGCATTAAGGAAAAGAGCAGATAACTCAATAAGCGGTTTTCACGTTGCTCAAAAAGGAACACAAAGTCTGACACTTTCTGAAGGTATAGTGGCCTTACTGAAAGATTCTAATTTGCTGAAGGGGTGGAGAATAAGATCCTATCATGGGTGGGCAGGATAAATGCTGTAAAGGTGTATGCCCTGTCCAAGTGGCTATATGTCTTTAGTCATCTCCCCTTGGAAATATATTAAAAAACTTGATGCCTGCATGGGTTGGGGGTGGAATTAGGAATGCATAAAAAGAGAGAATCCCTGAAATAAGATATTATAGAGTCAAATGTTAAAGATGTATCCCTGAATGTCTGGAAGGTAAAAAGGGAGATAATATTTGGAGAAAATTTCAGGAAGAGAAGCAACTCTTCCCAACTATGCCAAGAATTTGGGCTACCAAGTAGGGATAACTTTTCATATCTCAGAGTAGAGCATTACCTAGAGACAGCATTTCTTCAGCAAATAAGATGATTGATAATTAAATAGATCAGTAAGGGCCTTACCAAAGGTTAAACCAGGTTATGAAGGCGGCTTACAGACTTTTAGGTTTGAGATATGTTGGAGAAATCAAAGCTAAGACAAAATGGATAAAGATTCTGGGAATAGATATCTTACAAGGGGAATGGATATCATCAATGAAAGGCATTACTAACTCATTACATTGTGTTACTATATTGGAAAATCAATTCAAAGTGGCTTTTTTTTGGTACTTGGTAACTACACGGATTGCAAACTTTTACACTGGAACTAGCAATATTTGCTGGTGTTGTGAAAGCAAGGTGGGAGATTTACATATGTGATGGGGTTGTGATAAGGTCAAAAAAAAGGTATTTGAGGAGTTGGATAATTTGGTACGGATAAAATTGGTCTTTACCCCAAAGACAGCCCTTCTTCACCTGAACTGGCTGTATACGTCAGGAATACAATCTATGCCGACACTACATCTTTTTGTAGCAACGAAACTGAGTATTGCTAGGAACTGGGCTAGGACCGTCTCGATCCTCTGGTGGCAGGTGAGGAAACAGGTACTATTCCAGTTACGGATGGAACAAGGCCTGGGATGGGAGAATGCCAGAGCCAATCGAAATGCTAATATAGCCAACGCATGTATAGAATGATTAGAGAGCAATACAAGCTAAGGATGGAAATGGATCAATGGATTAAGATAAATTGGTAGATTCCCCCCTCCCCTTTTCCCATTTCAAAGTAGTGTACATACAATTATTTGATGTTTTTTATTGTGGTATTATATGTATAAGTTTGTCATGTATAGAGTCTAGATTTGAACTCAGATATTATGTATTCCAGGAAAGATACAAATGACAGACTCATTGCCGTCTTGTTTTTATGTAATTTAATGATAAATAAAAAAGGATTATTGAAAAAAAAAAAAAAAAAAAGCCATAATAAAAATGTTACAAATAGATATGCTACTAATGTATTGTAAACACTAGTGCACTAAACAAAGCTATTTTCTCTCTGTCAAAGCACTCTTCTCACAACTGAAACTTCACTCTAACTATTAAGCCATATGAGGATTCTGAATGTAGAGCTCTATTCACAGTATGTCCCTTCTATGAAATAATTTGACAAGCAAAGGCCATTACACCTCATGACTTTCAAGAGTGATATATGGGTTCATTCAATGTGTGTGATGCAATCACTCACAGTGACTCAGAAATAACAAGTAAAATGCAAATTAGAACTAAATTTCACAAAATTATTTATACTTTGCTGCAGGGAACATAAAAAAAAAAAAAAAAAAAAATAAAACTTGGTGATGGCAAAGAGGAGATACCATAGACACATTTAAAACACATTTTTCTTTTAAATTATGCATTTGTTTCCTCAACATTCACAGTATAAAATTAGAAAAATAAAAAATACAAGTGTTTAGGAGACCCATTAGATTAAAATAATGTTCCACACAGTTTTCAATGATTTTTTTTATAAAGAAATGGGTAGGTGACCAATCTAGTCTGCATACATAATCTGCCCCTTAAAGTAAATAGGCGTTTGAATAAATGTATATATAAAAAAACAATAACAAATTTCAAAAACCAATATGGGTTGTGACAAGTATACTCCTTTGGAAAGTACAGTATGTTTCTATAACCAAAATACAAAATCTTATCTGCTCTTCAAGAGTGCTACATAGCAGGAATATTATTAAAATTCAAGCCAAAAAATCTCCAACCCCATTTACCTGGGATATATCTTGAAACCAATGTATTAAAAGCTCACTTCAAGCAAAAAAAAAAAAAAAAAAAATTGTGTCCACTGTTTTGTTATTTGTGTCTTAAGCAGTCATTCCTCTCAATCCTACGTTGATAAGCTACTCAGTTTTGCCTGAGTAGGGGACCCAACTTAGTCTTGAAAGCTCGCAACAAAACGGTTAGCCAATAAATTGTATCATTTTAACTACTTGTTTCTTGCTGTTCCCCAGAATTGATCTTTCATTAATACAACAATATAACAGCGTAACCAGCGCTGATCTCTTAGCTCTTTGCAGCACTTAGGTAGTGTGTCCCTAAACCACACAGCAAAACAAAGTGAATGGATAAAAAAAAAAACATATAAAATGCGCTTGAGAGCAACCTGTGATAAATACACATATCTGGTTGACTCATATCTGGCATTAACTCTTGTATTCATGTATTTAAATGTCATTTTTAATGTCAACCAGATGTGTATTTTACAAACGTTTTTAAACTCTTCCCATATTCATATCATATACTATTTTGTATATTTTTAAAAAAAAATATTTTTTAAAACCTTTTTTCCTGTTATTAAATATCCCCTTATGTGCAACTATTTTTAATAGCTGGCTTATTTTTTCATATGTTCGTTTTTAAATGCACATGTCAATAGTTGAAATGTATCAGCTCGATTTTAGGGTAAAGCGCTATGTCTTTTATAGTTTTTCCTCTATGGTACACGCAAAAATAAGCTATTCAGCTCATGTTCCGTTTTGAAGAAAAAGTCTAAGAAAAAAATCTAAGTCAGAATCTCACGAGATGCGGGAACAAGGAAATCTCCATGCTGAAATCGCGCGAGATGATGACGAATGCGGAAGTAACGCCCGAACCCGGCAATACCATCGGAGGATAAAAGTGTCATTCTGAAGCAGGGAGTCCAGACGCCTGGTCGAAGCTCATGAAGAGCGAAACGCGTAGCGTTCTGGACTTAACCTGCTATTACTCCACATCACTGTACTTTTATTGTTTTATGTATTTAAAGTGTATTTTATACTTTAAACACTACTTGCATGCTGTAAGGATTCCCGTCATTGCGTGTGGCGCCCACTCCATGTGACTACCAGATCCCCCATGTAAGCAGCTATTTTTTTTTTTTTATTTAAGTATACCTGTCCTATTACTAATTGATGTCCATTGCTGTGTTTCCATGAGAATTACTACTCTGAAGCCAGACCTCTACAGGACATACTTGAAGTGCTGTCTCTTTTCAAAGAGTTTGTAAGTGTATCCCCTTGATGGGGACCCACACCATCTCCCTGATATTTGGGATACAGATCTATCTCTCACAGAGAGTCACTATATTTTTTCACAAATGGTGCTTTATCACAGGTTGATCTTTCATTAATGCCTCCTACTTTTCATCCCTTGTGACCGTTTGCATGCTCAGTTCTTTTTATGTAGGAGTCATGAATTATAAAATCTGCAGGGCCACAAGAAAAACATTATAAGTGTTCAGAGGGACACTAATAATGCCACCAGAATTATCTTGAGTCATTTATGTCCTTTGTTAATGGTTTCCTTCTGGACACCTCCATTGTACATTCTGCAGGGGAGCATGCAAAGGTTATATCCTAGCTTAAGACCTGAAGGGGAAAAAAAACCCTACAGATGCATGATTTGTGAGACTCCTGTGAAATATGTATGCACATCTTGAATGTATAGTATCATTTGGGAGACTTCACTTCTTGTTTAAGGGTCGGTAGAATCTGCATTTACAAATAAAGCCTTATAACCAAGTACATTAAACATTTAGAATATTCAAATAGGGTCATATAAATGTATGAATTTATTGCTAATGTTAAGTACTTTAGCAACATTTAATACTAGAGAGAAACCAGACAATGTTATACTACTATAAAACCAGAATGTACTGGAGAATAATTTGCAAATATTGTGGTCAGCTGATTGCCATTTAAAGCTAAAGTGATGTATATCCAGACCATAAACAAATTAGCTTACCAACATCAAATTCAGTGTGAACCGAAATAAACTGAATTATAAAGTGATAAAAGGACAACAGCTCCCAGAGATGTCGTCTCACAAACTTTTTTTTCCCTGCTTTGTACAGCTAAATGAAAACATCCATGCACTAAAAATTATCAAAAGCATGCGCATTACCCAAGAGACATTTAAGTACAACAGTTTATTTTACATAAAATACCGGAATCTAGCTCATGTAGGAGACTCTTGCAAGCACTTACAGCAAATCCCAATCACAGCATAACACAACAGAAGGCTGATAAGAATATCCTTCCCCAATTCAAAATGAAAGCTTCTGAATTATTTGCAAACAAAGAAATAGAGTCTTGCACTGAATATACATGAGCCATCAAAATCATTGTATGAAAAGAAGACAATATGATGTGCACTTGTTACGTCAACACTGAATTTAGCATTTATTTATAAAGTGTTTTACCAGGAATACATTGAGATATCTCTCGTTTTCAAGTATTTATTGTGGCCTCCTTATTCTTTGTCAGAGATTAATGTCACAGACTAGCAGTCTGTGCTTGTAGAGATTAGAGAGGATCGCGCAAATTACTATCTTCTAGAGTTTATTCTGCAAACTTTAGATACCACTGAAAATAGGGTATATAAAAGCATCTAAAATATTGGCCATTTCTACAGACCCAAGACTTCCAGTGACTGCCAACCTATTGTACTTCACGTATTGTAGACCACATTACCCATGTTGCCCAATGGCAGGCTGATCATCATATGAAGTGGGGTCCATAAAACCAGGAGTGCCAAAAGGTTAGCCATATTAAGCAGTGTACTGTCACTTCAAAGTTACAGATGGCACCTTCGCTTACCATTTGAGAATCATAATGCAGTACAAGGTCATTTAAATTCCCCTAACATAAAGCAGTCAAGCCTATCCTTAGTCACTGTAGAGGAATTGAACAACATCTACCATGATGCCAAATGGCTAACCACTGTTGAGCTAAACGTTAGCCATCACTGATAGGCAAGGTGTCCACAACATTAACCAGCCGCGTTTATTGAATGATCTCGAAGGCCTGACTGGGAATGAACTTATTTCACGTAACTCCCATGACATGAATACACAAGTTAAATGCCAGACTCCTGGTGACCGACAGGGAGCCCGGCCATCGCGTGGAAGCTGCCAGGAGTATAGAGTTATTTAACGATCCTCACCTCGATCACATCCTCTGTGGAATCGGCTTGGTCAACCACAGGTTTCTGTCCGCCACTAACTGCTTCCATCACTGCCTCCATCTTCTCCGCCTCCTCCCCATGTTCTTCTTTCAGCACATTGGCCGGATCTGGCTGCTGCGGTTCTTGTTGCTGTTGTTCGCTGGCTTCCTCCGACATGACTCCCGCGGCCCTGTTCACACTGTATCCAAACTGAAAGTCGCTCGATGGCAACAATATATAAACCGGCAGTCTAGAGTCGATTTCTCTTCAGTACCACGCGCTGGTGGCGGGAGAGACTCAGAACAGATTGTGTATGTATAAAAAGGGCCGCGAGAGAAAGCGCGCGCTGTGCCGGCTTTTTCTTTCCCCTTTGCGTCTCAAACGCGCACGCCGTCACAAAGGTGGGAGGAACAAAAGAATGAAATGAAAACCCCCAGGTCTCGCGAGAACCCAGCATCAAAGAGCGTGAGCCGCGAGAAACGATACAGAAAGAACCAGACTGTCCGTTTTATATGCCATCTACTTGTCAGTGTTTGTTTTAAGCTGCATCACTCAGTACCTTTTCTCTTGCAGTAGACCAGTCCTGTTTTGCCGCCATATGTAGGTGGCTTTAGTGTATAGGAAAAGTATTACCCTTTAACTACATATAATACCCCTGCATTTAGCGAAGCGATATTATAACTGTGATCGAAAGCATTACTGTCGAAATGATGTGTTTATTTACGTTTTGACAGTTGGTGCAACAGGGCTTACATAACTTTTACGTTAATCACTGAAATCTGACTAAACAACGGGAAGATCCTGTCACGCAAGCGCTCTCTTAATTATACTTTGATGTCCAGCCTATCAAGCTGTAGAGCGACTCGTGGTCGCGCGATAGGCGGTATTTGCGATTGAATGAGAGGCAACAGGCTGGTGGTGACGTCTGTAACAGATGGCCTCGTGTAAAGCAGATATCGCGAGATTATAGCTAGACAACTCTAGGTGCCTCATGAAAATGCCGAAGTAAAGAAAGGGAGACCGTAGTTTGTGCGTGCTTGTTGTGACACCCTTTTGGCGCTACAGGCTGACAGCTAAATACATTTGTAACGTGTGTCTGTTTTTACAATTATAAGTTTTGGTAAAGTGAACACCTGGTAACAATCTCATTTCTTTAGTACGTTAGACTCTGTACCAACAGAGTATATTTATAATATACAGTATAAATCTAACATGCACACAGCTGGTGTATCAGTTTGTTGGGAATATTTAACTTTGGTCAATCATAACTAAACTCCTATGTACCATCTACATCCAACAGGCTCAAGAGTTTTTCACCACCAGATTTGGAAAATCCTTTTCAGCAATGCTACAGTGTGCCCCAGAATATACAAACAAAAAGGCAAAAGTGCGCTTCAAGTGTACTGTAGGTATAAAATATTCAACACCTTTTAGGTGAAATAGTGTAGTGATATATCTAGTACAGGAGAAAACTTTGTTCCGCTTGAGGGAATGCACTTGTTGTGTGTAGATACTCAAGTACTCAAAAAAAATTGGGCAGACTAGATGGACCGAATGGTTCATCTGCCGACACATTCTATGTTTCTAGATTGTGTGTGTTGCCTATGTGACAAATCCTGTCTGATAGCATGACCACCGTTTTGAAACTGTCTGATGGCTTGACTCCAGTTCACAAACTTGGAGGGTAATTATTCCACTTCACATAAAATATTGTTCCCCGTTGGAAGAGTATTGATGATTTCAATCTTCTTAATATATTAGCTCAAAGAGATAACAGCAACATAAATCCAATTAGTATATGAAAAAAAGCATGTTTAATAAACAAAGTATCGGGGGGGGGGTTTTCTCAGAGATAGACGACGAGGTGGGCACCACACAGACAAAAATATGGGTGTCCTCCCAGCTGAAATATACAAACTAAAACATAGGCAATGAATACAATAAGAAAGATAGTGGCAGGTAAGTCCAGTACGCTGCACGTTTCGCCCTTCAGCGAAACCCTCAGTCTGCTTAGTTTACCCTGCCAGGACTCAAACTTGAGTTTCGAACATGTAGCTGGAGCCCACCATCTCAGGCACAGTGAACAATGCCTGCCTATATTAGGCTAACATGTTCACATGGAGCACAGATGCAAGCGTCCCTTACTGTAACACCACATAACTGGCAAGAACAATAGGTGCAGGTCTTCAGGTATGTAGCATTGAGTGCCCAGAGAGAGGGTGATGGGACCTTTGAACTGTAGTGCTTGATAACTGCCACAATCACCTACTGCATAGCGTACTATCTGGGCCAGGCTACAACAGGTAGAGCCGTCCTTGGTGCTGGTGATAAGCCACAATATTGCAGGCAGGAAAATCTTGTATATAGTACCAGATTTTACCAACAGATGGCCAGTAGATCACTTCTCAGAGTAGTACAGGGAATCTACCAGCAGATGGAAAGCATAGCAATACCTGTAGTACCAGATTTTGACCAGCAGATGACAGTTGTGTCAGCACGATACAGGATACCAGCAGTAAGAAAGCAGAACAGTTCTCTGTGGGACACTGGATCAGAACAACAGCAAGGTACTCAGAAGAATTGGGGGAGGGGGAGTCCAATATGAAGCCAGGGATCAAAGGGAGAGAAGTCAGGGTAGAAATCAGTGAGCCAGAGATCAGGGTAGTTAAAATACTAATACCTGGTAAGGAAAGCCTGAAATCAGATTGTCCAAAATAAAGTCCGGTCACAAAATACAGGGGAGACAACCAAAATCAAACATCTACACAATAATAGCACAGACGACTAAACAGCTACTGGCTTGGTACTGGAAATTGGTAAAGGTCAGCTAAACCCACCCATGACACCAGGGAGTTATGTTGTTCTGTGGAGATTATATGAAGTAGCACTCGGCTGTTGGGTTCCTGTGTCCAGTATGGATCCAGTTTCTTCGGTTTCCTTTCTGTCGTTTGTTGTTCTGTTTATTCGTTATGTTTGCTCTTGGTTTTTCTTTATATCCTTGTGTGTTTCACTCTCCCTAGTCCGGCCAGATGGTGTCAGTTCCTAGTCTGACCATATTATAGCACTTGCTAGTCCGGCCACAGAGTAGTAACCCAACCTGACCCCAGAGCGACACCTGCTCATCCTGACCCCAGAGCAGCACCAGGTTTGTACACATCACTTTAATTAAGAGCACTATAGCTATGGAATTTAAACTGGAAGTTAGCTAAATATACTAGCCTATGACTAAGTGACTCATTTGTCACGTTCGGTGGGTCTCCAATGCATGCAGTGTGTCCACAGCTTTAATTCAAGTTGACTAATACCGTATTTTCTGGCGTATAAGATGACTGCACGTATAAGACGACCCCCAACTTTTCCAGTTAAAATATAGAGTTTGGAATATACTTGCCGTATAAGACTACCCCTCTTCCAAAGCGCATTATCTCCTACAGTGACATTTACACACACACACCCTTACACTGACACAATGACACACACACACACAATGACACCAATAGACACATAACCTGAGACACACTATTTTTCCCCTCAATATGCCAGTATTTTGCCACTCAATATGCCATTCTTGTGCCATTTAATATGCCAACATTTTGCCCCTCCAATATGCCAGGATTTTGCCCCTCAATGCCATTTAATATGCCAGGATTTTGCACCTCCAATATGCCAGGATTTTGCCCCTCCAATATGCCAGGATTTTGCCCCTCCATCCAATATGCCAGGATTTTTCTTCTCCATCCATTATGCCAGGATTTTGCCCCTCAATGCCATTTAATATGCCAGGATTTTGCCCCTCCAATATGCCAGGATTTTCCTCTCAATATGCCAGAATTTTGCCCCTCCAATATCCCAGGATTTTGCCCCCGTCCTCCCCCCTTCCCAGTACTTACCTCGTTGCTGCTCTGCAGGTGCGCGCGGTTTCAATAAAGTTTGTTTAAAAATAAAAAAACTGTTTAAACGTTACTGAAGTCGTGCGGCTGGAGGGGAGCACACAACTCTTCCTGCACAGCCGCGCGCACCTGCAGAGCAGCAGCGAGGTAAGTAAAAAGACGACCCCCGACTTTTGGGAAGATTTTCCTGGGTTAAAAAGTCGTCTTATACGCCGGAAAATACGGTATGTGGATTGCTAAGCTGCTGGTTTCTATTTGATCTTCTACTCCCAGAGCAGCACCTGTCCAGTTGGCCCCAGAGAAGCACCTGCCCAGTTGGACCCAGAGCGGCACCTTCCCATTCCAACCCTGAGTTGTGTGAGCCATGTTAGTGGGCTATCCAGAGCCCTGAAAAAGGGGTGACCTGAGCCCTGTTCATGGGCTATCCTGAGTCCTTGTCTTAGAACCCTACTAGGAGTCTCTCTTGTACTCTGGTCAAGGGTTTTCCTGTCTCATGCTTTCTTATTCCTTTGTTGTCTGATCTAATCCATTTCTGGTTTCCTTGCTTCTGAGGATCCTACCTCCTCACTCTGTCCCTTGTGTTACTTAGCTCCTAGCTTTGGCCTCTATGTGTTGTGCTGTGTTATATATGTGCCTGTGTATGTCTCTTTGGTTCTGTAATATTGTTTTATTCATTTATCTGGTTCATGTATGTTTTAGCTCTGCCTTTGCTCCTAAGTCTGTCCTGTAGCGCTGCACTCTGCATTTAGTTCATCTTGCTTATGCTCTGTTTGTGTTTTGCTCTGCTTGGTTTATTTGCTTCATCCTGCAGATACCCTGCTATCCTATCAAGATTGTGTCCTATGCCTGCTCCACGATGTCTGCAGGGTTCCTTTGTTTCCCACCTTGGCTATGACTGTATAAAGTATCTGCTTCCACAGGGCCCAGGAATGAGGTCACACCAACCTGGAGCCTCAAGTTTCTGGGGAACTGCGGTTACCCTGCACCAGTCCCTGTGTCTCAAAATCTTGCACATTGAACTCCTGCATCTGGGCACCCAGGGTCCTTTGCCACCTGGACCCCATGTGTGTTAACGGCATGCCTGCGGGAGCAATCGCTGCTGTGTATGCGTTGTAGTAGTTCGGTGATGGGAGAGCATACCATGTTTGAAAATTAGTTATTATCTTTCAAACCTAAAGGCCACTTTTCAGTACTGATCCTCTTAAATCTCTCTGCTGCCCCTGACACTGTTGTCCAACACTTCCTTCAAAACAGACTATCCTCAATTGGCATAGGCGGCTCCCTTGGATCACGCCCAATCTATCTGAGTGCTCTTTCACCGTGATGCTTGTTGGAGAGACCTAGTCTCCCGTTCCGCTCTCTGTTGGTTTTCTGCAAGGGTCGGTCCTTGGCCCTTTGCTGTTTTCCCTGTACACCTCCTCTCTAGGAAAACTTGTCAGCTCTTTTAGCTTCCAATAACACCTGTATGCGGATGACCCAGATCTACATCTCCTCACCCCCTCTGTTGTGCCGTGGACTGTCTGTTGGCCATCTACACCTTGATATCTGTTCACTACCTAAAACTTAATCTCTCTAAAATGAGCTAATCATCTTCCATCCCTGTACGTGACTTCTGATGTTTTGGGGTTGTTTTTGACCTGGCTCTCTCCTTCATTCCCCATACCAAATCCTGTCGTCTGCACCTAAGGAACAATGGGGGATATGTAAAAATATCATTTCTAGGACACAGTTCTAAAAGTGATGTAATCAGCAGCTACATTCTATTGGTTTCCATGCTAACTGGACCACTTTTAGAACAACTTTATATGTTTTGTGCATTTTCCCGTTCTTAAGCAAAGAGACTGACAAAATCCTAGGGCTATTTCTTGTGATGTCTTGACTACTGTAATACCCTCCTTACTGGCCTACCTCTGGCTCATCTTTATCCCTTGCAATCTATTCAAAATAGAGCTGCCAGGCTGACCTTTCTTACTTGTTTTTCTGATTCAGCTGCTCGTCTCTGCAACGCCCTCAACTGGCTTCCTATCTTCTCTAGGGATAAAATGCTAAATTCTATATGTAACTACTGCAAAGGCTTCAGACCAGTGAGTTGAGGCCACTTGAGAATGGTGTCCAGTTTGGATGGGTCCTACGATATACCTTAGGAAGGCCACCTTTTTCCACCTCAAAGACAAATGTCTCCAATTTTGGATAGAGTAGGTTCTCTACTAGGCAAGCAGGACCATTTTCACATGAAAGTGATGATGGGAAAATATCAGTATAGCATCCAGATAAACAACAACAAACTGCTGCAGGAAGTCTCTGAAGTACTCATATACAAATTCCTGGAAGACGGCGGGGGCAATACAGAGAAGGTCATGACTTTGTACTGAAGTACCAAGTATTGAATGCTGTCTTACATTAATTGCCTTGTATGTTCTGAACTAAATTGTATGTACCCCAGAGGTCCAGCTTTGTAAATACTTTGGATTTTTTAAGCTTGTCAACAGAGTTTGGATATTTTTTATTGTAATATTATTGAGTCCTTTGTAATCCCCTGTATATATAGAGACAAAGGTTTTCATCTTCCTTAGTAACAGAAAAATCCTTCTCCTGACAGGGATATGAAGCATTAGATGAAGCCCCTCTTTACATGTATTCGTATGGGTGCAATTTCAGGTAAGGAGAGAGGATACATCCTCTCTGGAGGTGGAATGGTACCAGGGAGTAGTAAGTCTATGAGACAGTCAAATGGCTGAAGAGCAGGCAGATTCTTGGACTCCTTCTTGTTCAAGATATCGACATTCTGTCTGTATTGTTCTGGAATCAAGTAAGGGGAAACCAGAGCAGTCCTTATCCTCTATATGGTAAACAGACAGTTAATAGAACAGAAGGGGTCATGTGCTGTAATCTGCTCTGTCTCCCAATTTATGTGAGGGCTGTGCAGGGAGAGCGAGGAATAGCTGGGCATGAGGGAGATGTAATCATATGGAGGATCAATTATGCAGTGTTAAGGATTCCAACCCTTAGGTGAAGGGTCTATGTCTCAGGTGATGGAGGTGGGGTGCAGAGGTCTCTCATTGAGCTGGTTGAGCCACTCAGGTTCAGAGTTCCAGTTCCTGGACAGGGTCACAATTAAAATGAGCTTTAAGCAGAGGATCCAGCAACAATCAATGAGTCTTATCATGACGGGGAATCCTTTGCATTTTGCAGAAAGTTTAATCAATAAATGACCCAGCAACCCCATAATTAATGAGAGCAGAGGTAGAAACGGAATGGTTCTGCCAAAATAGCTGCCTTTTTGGTCAGGGGAGAAAGAAATGACACCCAGAGCAGGTCCATGTGTGAGCATTTTCCTACCTCCAGGGGCAATTGCCAGCGTAGTTCCTTCACTGCCACCATACAAACACAGTTTCTCGGTTTGCCTATACTGATTTTCCTCTTCACTCAACCCCATGGCTCCTAGTTTCATGATATCCTCAGAGGGAACAGATGAAGGTTCTTAGCACAAATTAAAAATACCTTAAGCAATACAGGTATACCTCGGTTAAAATGCTGTTCTTGATATGGCATAGTTTCACGATGGATCTAGGGTTGCAACTGTTTCTACAATACATTCTGTCCATGCTATTGCATCTGTAAAAAGTTCAAAGTGAGACTAAGGCTACAACGGTTCAAATAGGAATCCCTTCCTCTGTGTTGTGATAAACAAGGTGTCCAGGAATTCCATGAATGCATCAATGAATAAAAATAAAAAAAAACTGGAAAAACGGAGCACCACGGAGGTGTCTGGTTGCATGTTATATATTGTGTGAGTGAGAACAGATAAAGAAACCAAGAGCTAGGTATTGGAATAAAGACTGAAGGAGAGACAGGAACTGCAGTATGAACAAAGAGCTATAGCAGGGACTGTAGACAAAGCAACGGTAGGGGTGGAGAGAGTTCAACAACGGGAGAGGCCAGAGGTAAGTAGGTAAACATGAACACCCGAGAGAGGGTGAGGTCAGAGGTTGGTAGCTAAGCAGGAACACCCGAGAGGGGGTGAGGTCAGAGGTTGGTAGCTAAGCAGGAACACCCGAGAGGGGGTGAGGTCAGAGGTTGGTAGCTAAGCAGGAACACCCGAGAGGGGGTGAGGTCAGAGATAGGTAGCTAACTAGGAACCCCCGAGAGGGGGTGAGGAATGAGAAGGTTATCTATAAGGGAGCAACTTAGCTGAAGAAATCTTGATGTAGTCAGAGGGTCTCAGGAGATGCTGAAAATCATCAACTGAGCTGGTTGAGCCACTCAGGTTCAGATTCCCAGTTCCTGGACAGAGTCACAATTAAAATGAGCTTTAAGCAGAGGATCTTGAACAGAAGCAGCAGCTCTCAGAAGTCAGGCATCCAACTTCAATGCAAAATCACCGTTTGCCAGAAACTGCAGCTATTTAACATTGGCGTGAGCAAGTAACGAGCCCACCTCACACCAAACAGAGGGTAAGAAATACAAGCAAAGTAAGGTAGGCAAGCCTCTAGAGGAGGCAGGAGGTATATAAGAACATAAATAATGACTTTTAGACGCATGAGTCAGTAGGTCAGCGTAGAACCCGGACAGTGTGACTACATATGTTTTTGTGTGAATGTATGTATTTGGGATAAGGTGTTAGTGTATGTATCTGTATATTAGTGTGTATGTATTTGTGTTAGTGTGTGTATCAGCATATTAGTGTGTATGTGTATTTGTGTATCAGTATATTTGTGTGTATATGTTTGTGACAGCATGTGTTAGTGTGTCTCAATGTGTGTGACCCGTGTTAGTGTGTGAGTGGGTATTTGTGGGTGAGATAGTGCGTTTTGTGCATGTATGTGTCTCAGCATGTGGGTGAGCATGGCAGTCGGTGTGTGTGTGTGAATGGTGTGTGTTTTTTTTTTATATATGTTATGGCTTCTAAAGTTTTGAGCGAGCTACTAGATTTAAATCAAATTTGTCTAGCCCTGATTTATATTCTATGTATAATATCCCCAAATGAGGATGTATGTGCTACATATAATTTTCAAATACAGTATATATAATTCATTTAAAATCTTTATACTTATAGGGTACCAGAAATTAAGGTCTAAACAAAATATGTGATACATCCAACTGGGCATTAAGCCCTTGAAGCTTTCTGGTTTGTAGATAAAATACCGGTTTCATCTCAGTATATCTGAGATGTTACCTCCTCTGAGGTATTGGTAGAAGTTCTCTACCAATACCTTGCACATATTGAATAGAAAGTGTCACATGTTAAAAGGTAAATCACATTTTTGGTTGATATACTGTTCATTGCTGTACTCACACTGAATAACTGAAGATGGAAGATATCCCATGTTACTTCTTGACAGCAGTTACATTGTCTACTGCCACATTTATACACACCGGTATGGTGTAGCCATGTTGTGGCCATTTATTGATTGATATAAGCATCCATTTCCAACAAAATCTTTTATATAGTCCCTCATCATTCACCATAATTGGAAGCCGATTTTCCATAATTTATTTTATGTGGGAAATTGTTTGCTATAACATGTGCCAAAATAAGGGACATCTTGTGTTTTATTATATATTTATTTTAATGGATCAAATAAATTGACCTTTTTTATGATAAATTAAAATGTCGCCTGGTTTATGCTGCATTTCTCCAGTTTTTTTTATTTTTGCCTCTGTAGACTTAACATTGGCCTCAAGTCAATATTTTACCGACCCATTGTTACTGGGTAGCAAACGTTGTCATGAAGCCATCAGGGCTAACTAATTTGGCTTCCTCTTCAACTTTAAAGTGGAGGTTTAGAATTTCATAGCATCTTTCAGATAGCATTTGTCTACAAGCTTTAATGTAATAGTGTGTTTTCACCACTTGCAAAGTGTTTTTATGTAGTATGTTGTATCGAAAAAACTATAGTCAGTAGGTTTTTTTTTATTGTGATCGGAATACAGATTAGTTTTATTTATTTATTATTTTAGATTTCTTATCTTGCTGCACGTAGTGATGAAAAAAACAAAAATTGTATAGTAATGTGTCCAGATCATGGATTTATAAACTAATTAGTAAGGCTGAAGAATAACCATGCTAAAATATGACGTAGTTTTGTATTCTCAAAGGACCAATTTAAGGAAAGAACCAGAAAACTAGATTTTGTTTAGGCAAAAAAAACAAGTGGTGACACGCAGCTACAAAGAACTTATGGGATAAAATAATGGCTCATGGCTTAATGCTGAATTACGCCTCTGAACAAATAATGAGGATAATAATTTTTTGCACAACTTACACCAGGGCTTGCCTTCAGCTAATCCTGAACTGCAACTCTCATGAGGAGAAAATAAATCTGCCTTGAGCATAGAATTGCCACCCATTCCAGTTGGACCAGGACAGTCTCTGAATAGTGTCCCTGATCCCATTTTTACCTCCCTGCATTTTTAAAAAGGGTCTTCCGCCACCCAAACTTTCAGTGCAGCATGCAGTAACATATCCATCTGTCCCACCGACACACAAGTATCCTCCCTGCTGCATTGCTCTGCCCACACTTCGGTCACAACATAGCGAAGGGGTCATAGGAGGTCCAAGCACTCTGCCTCAGGAGGATGTAGGAGGGAATCAGGCAGCATGAAGTTGCAACAAAACTGCTAATTTAACTTGTTGACTGGACTATTTCATCTTACCCTTGGTTATGGAGGCTGTTTTAACACTTCTGCAGTGTTTGTATTTAGCTTTAGTTGCCTTTATTTCATTTAATGTACCCACACATTTTAAATTTGAACAAAAAAACACTTTTCCTAACGTTGACATGAAAAATCTTCAAACCCTCCCATCCTCCCCCCCCCCCCCCCCCCATATTTTCATGACACACCTGACAAGTACCGAAAGCTTTGATTACCATGGACCACCTACTTCCCCTCTCAATCTTTCTCTTACCCCTTTTCCCTCATTGTTCGGCAGGTATCCAACTTTCCCAACATATCATTAGCTACACGGAGCTTTGCAAAGTTTCTTTTTTCTTTTGTATTGCTTCATGTCTTTTTTACAATCACTATGACACAGTGACTGTTTACTGAACCAACGTCCCAGCTCACACTCTGTATTGTACCACACTCAAACATCTGTGAACTGTGATTGGAAGAGACACTTCTGTCCAGAGTAAACTGGACACCAAAGCAGTAAGACCGACTAATATTAGAGTTCTTTGATATATTGTTGGGCTTAGACAGATACTTCCAAAATAATTCACTGAAGTGGGTGTTCTTTCCAAATCCAGAAATACAATGCACAAAGAGATAGCAAATTATTGCAAGAATACTGTGATACAAAGGTTTCCAGGAGTGCATGAAAGGAAAACCTAGTGTACAAATAAACCAACAAATAGCATGGTATGTATGAAAATAAATGTATCACAATATTCACTGTAATTTTAAAGATAATCAGCACGCTAACAACTCGCTTGTAATTAACTTGGGGATTCTCTATGTCATTATATCTCCCAACTTCTGTCACAGGTGAGTTGATGCTGGGGGTGAAGCTTGGGAGGTTGAGTATCACTTTCACTAAAGCTGGAAGAGCTACTGCACATGACCACAATGCAACACTAGATTGCTGTCCTGAATCCTGCTGAGCTCTACCTCTGTCCCAAAAAGTGGATGAGGCAGCGGAACAGAACCCCTTAATCTGAGCTGTCCTACATAAAGCAAGACAGCTGGGGGAAGGGGAGTATGTGTCATGCAATTCCCACTTGAATTAAGCCCAATGCAAATGTTGATGTGAATGTTCTGCTCCCAACTGTATGCCCTAAACATTGACAATGCATTCTCTGTCATGGTGAAGGGGAATCTTCACCACCTCCCAGACAAGGTTCCTCCCAAAAACTGCCGGCTGCTTATTTGTAGGCCCTGGGATTCTCCACCCAAGGCAGATACACATGTACACCACATCATTCTTGTTAGGTAATGCAAATGTTACTTATAGAACACCATCTACTTACATATTACTGTACATCTATGTACACAGAAATATGGACATAGATGTACAGAAGTATGACATATATGTACTTGCGCCCTTTGGTAATAATTATGTTTAACTAATCAAAGGTCCAAATACAAGCAATGAGTGTAGCATAGGCTTATGTTATGTAACAAGTAACTAATTTAATAAATCGCTATAGACGGGGCGGAGCTAGCTGATGAGGAAGACAGACGTGGGCATGTGGAACTCCAGGCCTTGCAGAGGAGTAAGCTAAATATTTGATGGCAAATTCACAACCAGGCAGCGATGGGGCGCAAAGCCAAAAAAGGAGACAGACCGAAAGCGGTCCCCGGCCCCGATATTGCGACGCTACTGAGCAGGCCACTGAGGCCCTCGCAAATCTCTCGAGTGGCAACTCGCTTCGACCTTACCGATGACTCAGGTTCCTCATCGGATGATCCGCCAGCTGCATCACAGTCCCCGGCCCACACCCTGAGCCCAAGAGTTGATCCTGATGATGCCCCAACTACGAAAGGGGATCTAAAGAAGCTGATAAGTGACCTACAAGACATTTGGAAAAAAGACATTGCGGGGCTGAAAACGGACATAACCTCTCTGCAATCGAGAGTCTCTACGCTTGAACTTACCTCGACAGCCACGCAGCAACAGCTAGCAGACATTACTGCAGCTCCTAACGAGACCGGCTTCCTTGTGAAACAGGTATACGTCTTACAGAAACAAGTCACCCTATTAGATGCTAAAATGCGGCACGCTAACATCAGGGTGAGAGGAGTACCGGAATCCATTGGGCCTGCGGTGCTCCGGCCATACATTATCAAGCTATATAAACAGCTATGCCCTGATACCCAGCTGCCAGACCTCCGGATTACAGACCTGTTTCGAATACGCAAGGCCCTGAGAGCTCCGAAAGAGGTCCCTCGAGATGTGGTGGTGTGTCTGACATCCCTCGCAGATAAACTGGCTATACTTCAGGCTGGACGTAAGAGCGGGAAATTTGATTGTGAAGGCGCTACCATCGAATTCTTTGATGATATTGCACCAAATATTATGTTATGGAGGCGCTCAATGAGACCCCTTACAGCTCATCTCCGTCAGCTGGGAGTTAAATACAGATGGGGGCTCCCACAAATGTTATCGGTCACCACGGAGAGCAAAACTCTTTTTATTGAGAGCCCTACAGACATAGACGCTTTTTTTACTCAACGGGCCGTATGTTATATATGTTTGTATTCTGGGTCTCCGAGTGTGCCACTCTGTTTTTTTTACATATATCTGAATGCTGATTGGAATCCCCCCCGGGTCACCCAACCCACTTCATTTACAGTGGGAACCTTCATGGCCACAAAAGATGACCATGACGCCCATTCTTTTTTGCGGAGCGTTCTCTTACGTTCCCAGTATATCCTCCCTTGGAATACTTCTTCCCCGCTTATTCTTTTCCTACTATACTGCTTCCACCCTCTTCTTAACGCCCTTTTCCCATGCTTTATTTTCTTTAAATCCTGCCCATCAATGTATATTTTGTTTTTCTTTACCACCATGTGGAAACTACTGGTTGTGTTTTCTTTTGTTTGTTCAGTAAGCGGCAAGGCCACCATCCTCCAATTTTGCGGACGTATGATCATTTTGGGATAGACTAACCTCCACCCGAATTAGAAAAGGGCTACGTATATGAGTAAGCGGGCTTAAATTCAGACCCACATTTATGGGATTATTTCCTAAGCCTTAAAGTTTACGAGATCTGGGGAGTTAATATTTACAAATATTTTTGTTGTTCCGATTTCACACTGTATGGAGGATGGTTACGTATATACCTGTTTATATAATATGGTTCTCTGTAAAATAATATACCATCGCTGATACTAAAGTGTTCTTGTCCATAGCATATAAAATGTAAAAAGTGAGTCTAGGTTAATTTTTGGGCTGTGATATTTTAGGTTTAGCTATGATTGGATTTTTATATCTGTCAAAGTTTATGGCTGTATATTTTCCCTGTCAGACTCAATAAATATTGATTAAAAAAAAAAAAAAAAAATTTAATAAATCGCTAAAATAACTACAAAGACAATGTTATATATAAACAATTTTTAAATAGTATTAGGAATGTCAGTGTCCAGTAGTTCAGGATTCAGATACCCCTGCATGTTAACTGTACAAGAATGTGATGACTGAAATCTGTATTGCAATGTCCTAAAACATCTTGTTTTTCCTGCAGTAACATCTGTACGGAGGAGGAGAGTATCCTCCTCATGGAGGTGAATCCAAGCACCGAAGATCTGCCAATCATCAGGAGCCCAGCCATGACTTCCTTCCTTTCCAATAATGACATTCAAGGCTGCTGTCCATGGTCTGATTGCTTGTACTCAGCAGGACATGGTAAGTATGAACCAGCAACTAACCATGATGGTAAGCTACAAAGAACAGTTCTGTGTGCAGTTGATGGCGGATAATTTTCTTAGTTGGTTAGATGTGGGATTTGCACATCTGGAGCAAATTAAATTTTTGTACAAGCAGGAGTGTCATGCTAGAGCTTAACGTTGCAGCCAGATTTTGATGTACCAGCACACTAAATTGGCCCTGAAGCATGCTAGTAGTAGTTAGAGCATACCACTGTTCCAGAGGTATGTCCTGCACCTAACATTCCTCCATCAGCATAGGTGGTTGGATGTCATGGTTGTGAGGAGGACAATGATACCAACATGACTAGATGTTTGTCTATTTGGCAAGTTGCAACCATTAGATAGAGGTCAGATGCGTTGCCACTACTGGTACCTGTATTCATGGATCCTGAGTCAAAGCAAAGGAATGTGCCTTGGCATTTGAGGGGTCCCTGGAGGATGAGGAGGGTCCCAAAACCGATGATGCAGGTGTGTGTAGCAAGCCCATTGCACCAGATCACGGTGCCTGATCGACTTTGCAGTATGAACATGTGATCCTGCTTAGCTTTGTAGGTCCATTGCAATTGGGTGAAGGGTCCTCTGTAATTGCTGGTGTTGTATTCAGAGCTGGAAGTACTGGTTTCCTCTTTGCAGGCATTTTATCACATTATAGAGACTATGGGGGATATGTATAAAAACTCCCGCACTGCAAAGTTTCAGGAGAAATATAGAAAAGCGCAATCGCCATTTATAAGTATATTATAACTTTTTTACAACCCCCGACACTTTGCAGTACTGGATAGTGCTTTTCAATGTATGATTTTTTTTATACATCGGCTGCGCTGGCGCAACTAGCACCGACACAACCTAAATCTATGCATTCGGCATAGATAACACAGACTCCCATGCTTTATACATTGGCACACACACTGATTGCGTCAGTATTTGATGTGATCTGCGGATACACCATGTTAATGCATGCCCCCGACCTGGATACACCATCGTGTCCAGCTGAGTCCATAACCCAATAAGCAGGTTATATTGACACTATATGTACAACATTAACATTAATAAATCACTAAAAAAAAATCTGAATTTCTGATGTCAAAACCATTGTAGTTAACACACTCGGGTGTGGACAGCAATTAAAAGCTTACCTTAGCTAAGAGCTCCATCTGGTAAAAATGGAAAGTGACATCAAACTAACTTAATTACATTCTATGAAGAGGTGAGTAAAAATATAGATATGGGTGCTGCAGTGGATGTAATATATTTAGAGTTTGCTAAGGCATTTGATACAGTTCCGCACAGAAGGTTACTGTACAAATTGACTGAAGGCTTGGGGCCAAAGGTTTGTTTGTGGATTGGCAATTGGTTAAAAGATAGAATGCAAAGGGTGGTGGTAAATGGGAATATCTCAAATTGGACAGATGTGATAAGTGGAGTACATCATGGTTCTGTCCTGGGTCCTCTTCTTTTTAATTTGTTTAATTAATTTGTTTATTAATGATCTACCAGAGGGCATAGGGTGCCATGTCTCAGTGTTTGCCAATGACACAAAATTAAGTAAGGTAATACAGTCTGAACTAGATGTATCTTCGCTGCAAGAGGATTTGGACAAAATGGGTAATTGGGCAGATAAATGGCAAATGAGATTCAATGTAGACAAGTGTAACATTATGCATTTTGGGTACAATAATACAAATGCAACATATAACTTAAATGGTGTTTACTAATAAAAAAGATTTGGGGGTAGTTGTAGACAATAGACTTAGCAGTAGTGCAAGTGTCATCTAGCAGCTGTAAAGGCCAAAACGATTTTGGGGTGTATTAAAAGGGGTATTGATTCACGCGAGGAAGATATTATTGTGCCTCTTTATAGGTCCATGGTAAGACTTACCTTGAATATGCAGTTCAATTATGGGCGCCGTTTTAAAAAAAAATAAAGACATTATGGAACTAGAAAAAGTGCAGAGAAGGGCTACAAAACAAATAAGGGGAATGGAAAGTTTTAGTTATGAAGAAAGGCTGGCAAAGTTAAAATTGTACACGCTAGAGGGGATATGATAATGTTATATAAATATGTAAGGACAATTAAGATATGGAAATCACTGCCTGAAGTGGTTCTAGCAAATACGTTAGATGCCTTTAAAAGCGGTCTGGATACATTTTTAATGAGCCGGAGCATAGAGGGCTATACATGTTAGTAAAGGCATTAACATTTATTAAGTGCTTGCTGATCCAAGGAGAAATCTGATTGCCATTTGGAGTCAAGAAGGATTTTTTTTCCCCACTGAAAGCAGAATGCGAAATTGCTGAAGGTGTTTTTTTTCCCCTTCTTTTGGAATAACAGTGGTAAACATGGGATAGGGAAAGGGTTGAACTTGTTAGTCGCAAGTCTTTTTTCAACCTAAACTACTACGTAACTATGTAGCTGCATTATCAGGTAACATGATGGTTAACGCATTTATAACCGGGTTACTAAAAAAAGAGAGAAATATTCACACAAAGGGGTTTGGGAGATTGGAATGTTTTAAGGACAAAGAGCTGAGCATCTAACTATGAAGTTCTCAAGGCCACAAAGCTATGAGCACTTGTTCTATTCTAGGACAAAGAGCCCATTTGCAATCTTTTATTTCCTTTTTAAAACGTTATCTTACCCTAATAGCCAGTAACAAGAAATCGAATATTATTTGTTCCACCCAGCAGCTCAACCAACTTATGCTCTTTAATCAATAAATGGAAAACCTACATTTTGTTAATGTTGGGAAACTAAACCCAAATGACAAAATCCTAAATGTCTAGACAAAGCACTTTAATCATTCCACCTAGTTGTTATGGAGTCCCTTATCCCCCCACTGCTCCCCCCTCCATATTATGCTCTATTTCCCTTTCTTCTCTTTCGTTACTTCTCTTACTACTTTTCCTAGAGAATGCACTTGCTATGATAGAACTTGCAACATGGGTGATCCACCCACATCCATTGTTTTATGTGCTGACCTCCATTTATTAATACTTTGCTGTATTCTTTTACATTTTAAATAAAACTTTACTTGAAAATAAAAAACTTTATCTTAGCTTTATTGCTACATATAGCTAGTTTTCTTTCACACATACCTGAATTACCCGAGGCAGTGCATCTCAACTTCTCAAGATTCAGCTGGTAATGTATAAATGTGCTTTTTTGTTCTGAGCATAGTGTCAATTTTGGTGGCTGAAATGAGTATATATTTGTGTAAAAATTTGTATATCTATTTGAGTAAATTGAATGGATAGCCCACAAGTTGGGATTTATATTTTAGCTTGATGGTTATCCACCCTCCTGGCTGCAGAGGGAAGCGGGATGAATATCTTATATATTCTTGTAATTTAACTATTTACCCCCAAAAAATAAGAATTAATCTCCCTGAGAGCACTCAGCCGCTCACTCTAAACATGTCTGGCTAGAGAGAGTATATTGCCATTTATATTTTCAGAATAGAACAAATCTATTTTGAGAATGTATGTACAGAATCTTTAAGCAGAGATCCTGATATCTTATAGGGTGTCATGTATATATTAGTTGCTAATCTGATCATATGGGAGTGGGATCCCTTACTAGGTCCCATTAAAATACATACTGCCATCTTGTGGTTTAAATTGTGATTGCATAATCAACTGTATTGCACACATATTTGGTGGTGATCAATAATTTTTATTTTCTATAAAACTTTCATAAGTCATATATGTGAATTATGATTCATCCCAATCTATATTGGCACTGTGTTTTGGTTTTATAGCATCTTGCTTATTTCATGATGTATTAATATTTTAAATAAATGCTGTATGTATACATATTTCTAAATTAATATGGTGTACTTGGGATTTACTTTGCAAAATGTCCTCAACCTCTCTAAACATCACAAATTATTTATGGGTATTTGGCCGGACCCATATAGTGAATCACCTCTATTTTTCCTATTTTTTTTCCATTTTTCCATTTTGGTGATTCATAAATATAACCTATAGTTCTCGCCGAACTACCTGCTTTATTTCCTGGACTTTGCATGGACGGAGAGAGACTTAGGTACAGAGAGGCTGTTTGTGGGGCTAATATGGCACAGAGAGGCTAGTGAAAAAGGTCACAGACGCCTGAGTGCAGGTTCTTTTTTAGCTCCCCAATGTGGCCATGGTTGTAATTCTAACTCCTTCCCTTTACAATTGTAAATTTCAGAGATGCCCATTTGAATAGGGGCAGCATGAAATGCATAAAAACTAACTTGGTGCCTTCAACCAGCCTAGACTCCACGTGTGGCTGTCTGGGCCTCTGCCATCAGCAAGAGGAGCATCTCTTTTTAGTGCCATCTTTGTCTGCACATTCTCAGTACCAACTCTGCCCCCCATCCGCTCAGTTCTATCTCTGTTAGCCAGCTTCCGAGTTCCATCTTATCTCCACCCTCTCAGTGCGATCTCTGCCCACAGATACTCAGTGCAATCTTACTACTTTTGTCCATCTTTCTGCACCATGCACGTGATGATCTGCTTCGTCATGCACTGCACGAAGCATGCAGGAGGAAACTCGGAGGTGCCTATGACATCATATCCTGCAGCACCAAGGCGCTGCAACGTCCGCAAGAGTGCAGAGGGAAATTAATCCATGCTGACGGAGGCAGAGATTTCTGCTCTCTCTCAGCCACAGGGCAGGTGGCCTACCAGGGATTTTTCCCGGTATCCAAGTAGGCCTATCCAGCCCTGGCACTGAACTTGGAATGGCAAAGTTAGCCATAACAGTTAGTAAAATTTTTGAATATCTTAAATATATAGAAATGGGTAATTGCTGATAAGGGATGTATGAATTTTTCACACACATAATAAAATACAGTATATACACACAGCTGCAATATATGTAAAGAAATTATATGTCAATTACAAACCATATACATATGAGTTATTTAAACTATATGTATGTTTCGGTATCACATATAGTAATTTGCATTGTTTAAATATGTGGCAAAATACATTAACATCTTGTTTGGAGTCCCTTTTGGAGTACAGGTTTGTAATGAAAAAATCCAGTAGACTTTCCTTTTGCACAGTGTTTCAAATATGTTACCTTTTGTAGGTGGAGTCTTGATTTTCTCTACAACTTGATATTTTAAGTTGGCAACATTTGAATTGCAACACTGTTTGAGAAGCACTGATGTAGAGGTTTGGAGAACCTCAACAGCATGAGTCGCAAAATACAAGGGGTTTGGGTGTATGAGTTTGATCAGGCCTAGGGCAGCACAAAAAATAAATACTACTTTCGTACCGCTCTGCTCCCGAGCAGTTCAGTCTGTGCTAGTGAAGCAGACGATACCATGGGTGTAGGAACCCCCAAATATCTGGGGGGGACAGCATTTTTGCTCGCCGGGTATAGCAGCAGTAAAAATAAAGCTTGTCACAGTGTATATTATATCACCAAGTTCCCACCAACATTACCAGGATCCTTGGTATACAACAGATACATTCACAGCACAACATCTACATCAGGCAGGTGCATTTTATCACTGTTACATGAAATATAGTCAGCGAGCTGTGTGTACACCATAAAACATACATCAGTATGAACCTACCACTTCTGCTGGAATGCCATTCCATGTATCCACCACCCTCTCAGTAAAGTAATACTTTCATTAGTCCCTGACCTTATCTTATATCTAGGATAGCCTTATACCTATCCCATGCATGCTTAAACTCCTTCACTGTATTAACCTCTACCACTTCTACTGGAAGGATATTCCATGCATCCACTACCCTCTCAGTATAGTAATACTTTCATTGGTCCCTGGCCTTATCTTATATCTAGGATAGCCTTATACCTATCCCATGCATGCTTAAACTCCTTCACTGCATTAACCTCTACCACTTCTACTGGAAGACTATTCCATGCATCCACTACCCTCTCAGCAATGTAATCCTTTCATTAGTCCCTGACCTTATCTTATATCTAGGATAGCCTTATACCTATCCCATGCATGCTTAAACTCATTTACTGTATTAACCTCTACCACTTCTACTGGAAGACTATTCCATGCATCCACTACCCTCTCAGCAAACAAACATTACATTTCTGACCAGAAAATAAACTGTAAAATATTAAATATTTCCAGCATTTCCAAAAGCTTAAGGTGAACCCCAAATATATGTATATAACTAGTAACATTTATACCAGGGCTTGACAACCTTAACTAAGTTTTAGGAGCCAGGAAAAAAAATCTAGGAGCCAGACAACAGCACATACACACAATCACATGCAGTCATATACAGTAGACATGTGCAAAACTAAAATTTTCGTTTCGTTTTCGTCCATTCGGACGAAAATGTTATTTATTTAGTCTAGAAATTCTTATGAATGGGGCTCTCGTTCGGTTCATAGAAAGGCAATAGTACTACATGTTTTCTATAAGCCGAAAGTCTATAAACCGAACGACTTTCGGTTTATAGACTTTCGGTTTATAGACTTTCGGCTTATGGAATACATGTAATCCTATGGCTATTCTATAAACCGAACGTTCGGTTTATAGAATAGCCATAGGATTACATGTATTCCATAAGCCGAAAGTCTATAAACCGAAAGTCGTTCGGTTTATAGGCTGTCGGCTTTTAACTATACGGAGACAGAGTCTCCATTCATAAAATTATGAATGGAGACTTTGTCTCCGTATAGTTAAAAGCCGACAGCTTATAAACCGAACGTTCGGTTTATAGGCTGTCGGCTTTTAACTATACGGAGACAAAAGTCTCCATTCATAATTTTATGAATGGAGACTCTGTCTCCGTATAGTTAAAATCACATACATATACTCATACATACAGCCTGTCACACATATACATACTGTCACATAGACACACACTCATACATACATACATACATACATACATACAGTCTGCCAGGCACACACACACACTCATACATACAGTCGTTCACAGACACACTCATACATACATCCATACATGCCTGTAATAGTGCCATTTAGAGCCCAGTAATATTGTGCCAGTCAGAGCCCAGGAATATTGTGCAAGTCAGATACCAGGAATATTGTGCCAGTCAGATGCCTGTAATATTGTGCCAGTCAGATGCCTGTAATATTATGCCAGTCAGATGCCTGTAATATTGTGCCAGTCAGATGCCTGTAATATTATGCCAGTCAGATGCCTGTAATAGTGTGCCAGTCAGATGCCTGTAATATTGTGCCAGTCAGATGCCTGTAATATTGTGCCAGTCAGAGCCCAGTAATATTGTGCCAGCCAGATGCCCAGTAATATTGTGCCAGCCAGATGCCCAGTAATATAGTGCCAGCCAGATGCCTGTAATATTATGCCAGTCAGAGCACAGTAATATAGTGCCAGCCAGATGCCCAGTATTATTGTGCCAGTCAGATGCCCAGTATTATTGTGCCTGGCAGAGCCCAGTAATATTGTGCCAGCCAGATTCCCAGTAATATTGTGCCAGCCAGATGCCCAGTAATATTATGCCAGCCAGATGCCCAGTAATATAGTTCCAGCCAGATGCCTGTAATATTATGCCAGCCAGATGCCCAGTATTATTGTGCCAGTCAGAGCCCAGTATTATTGTGCCAGTCAGAGCCCAGTAATATTGTGCCAGCCAGATGCCCAGTAATATTGTGCCAGCCAGATGCCCAGTAATATTATGCCAGCCAGATGCCCAGTAATATAGTGCCAGCCAGATGCCTGTAATATTATGCCAGCCAGATGCCCAGTATTATTGTGCCAGTCAGATGCCCAGTATTATTGTGCCAGCCAGATGCCCAGTATTATTGTGCCAGTCAGATGCCCAGTATTATTGTGCCTGGCAGAGCCCAGTAATATTGTGCCAGCCAGATTCCCAGTAATATTGTGCCAGCCAGATGCCCAGTAATATTGTGCCATCCAGATGCCTGTAATATTATGCCAGTCAGAGCACAGTAATATAGTGCCAGCCAGATGCCCAGTATTATTGTGCCAGTCAGATGCCCAGTATTATTGTGCATGGCAGAGCCCAGTAATATTGTGCCAGCCAGATTCCCAGTAATATTGTGCCAGCCAGATGCCCAGTAATATTATGCCAGCGAGATGCCCAGTAATATAGTGCCAGCCAGATTCCCAGTAATATTGTGCCAGCCAGATGCCCAGTAATATAGTGCCAGCCAGATGCCTGTAATATTATGCCAGTCAGAGCACAGTAATATAGTGCCAGCCAGATGCCCAGTATTATTGTGCCAGTCAGATGCCCAGTATTATTGTGCCTGGCAGTGCCCAGTAATATTGTGCCAGCCAGATTCCCAGTAATATTGTGCCAGCCAGATGCCCAGTAATATTATGCCAGCCAGATGCCCAGTAATATAGTGCCAGCCAGATGCCTGTAATATTATGCCAGCCAGATGCCCAGTATTATTGTGCCAGTCAGAGCCCAGTAATATTGTGCCAGCCAGATGCCCAGTAATATTATGCCAGCCAGATGCCTGTAATATTATGCCAGCCAGATGCCCAGTAATATAGTGCCAGCCAGATGCCTGTAATATTATGCCAGCCAGATGCCCAGTATTATTGTGCCAGTCAGATGCCCAGTATTATTGTGCCAGTCAGAGCCCAGTAATATTGTGCCAGCCAGATGCCCAGTAATATTGTGCCAGCCAGAGCCCAGTAATATAGTGCCAGTCAGATGCCTGTAATACTGTGCCATTCAGTCCCCCCCCCCTTCCCTAGTACTTACACTTCACTGCTCCGTGTCCCCCGCCGGATGTCTCCTCCGTGCAGTCTTCCCTCTTGCACGGAGGAGGGAAACAGTCACCTGATGTGACGCAACGTTTTTTTTTTTTTTTCCCGCCGTCTCATCCATCGGATGCGGCTTGCCGGAAAAAAACGTTCACAAGCGCAATGTGCTGTGAACGCGGCAAGCAGGGGATGGGGGCCCCGTTTGCCCCGCGTTGCTGGGGGGGATTTCACCCTACCTGTCCCCCCCACATTTTTTCCTGGGGGGGATCCGTCCCCCCCATCCCCCCCGCTTCCTACGCCCATGGACGATACTGCATCTGCACAGTGAGCTGCAGGTCAAAGTATTGGTAAGAAGGTAGGAGCCTCCTAACTATAAAAAAAAATTGTATCACCAATCTGTGTCACTGTAGTGTCCTGATTAATGGAAGCACTTGTTTCCCAGAATTTAAATGCTTAAATTAGGGGTGTGGCCTGTAATCAGGACAATACGGTATTCAATATGGTGCTGATCAGTAGTGAAATGTAAAAAAAAATTGGTCCAGGTTACTTAAAGCAGAAGTCAAGCGTAATTGTTTTAATGGATTCATTAATCAATATTATTATTTGATTTATATCCTTTTTTTTTTCAAAAAAAACTGTATAATGTTTTGTCAGGGCAGCACATGATTTTCAATACTTGATTACATCAATTTAAAAAATCATAACTATTTCAGATTAGTAGGTACATCACATTATAATCTCTCTAATTTAGATGGGAATGTTTTCCAAAGGGTTTCATTGGGTTTAGGTTGTATGATTAAAATTATATCTAATAACTATTGATTTTTTTTATACATTTGGTCTAATTATCAGTACAGTTGGGTTTATTTCCCACTTTCATCATTTCATTAATAATCATTTTACATCCAGTTATTTAATCATTTGCTGACATTAGTGATGTTTGGCACCTTTTCCTAGAATTAGACAGGCTGTAGAAGATTTGCATGTTAATACTTGCCTCTCATCCTATAAAATCCTTTTCATATAACTAGTTGAAGGGTAGTGAATCCCATCCTACCAATTAGAGAGCTCCATACTATCCTCCACCAGGTACTGGTCAATTTGAAGCACGTCTGAAAGAAGGAATATTTTCTTTGATTATTATAATTTATGTTAGTTGAACAAAAGATATTTTATGATTAGTTGCAATTTTCTTCCGAAATCCCACCCACCAGGTATATGCTCATAATCTTCACTCTCCTGACTGTTGTAGAACTTTCAGGAAATTCATGTGACTGGCACAAATATGGAGAAGGAAACCAATACTAAGCTTTTAGTTATACACCTGTCTCTTGCTAACTTTATCCAGTTAATTTCAAATATTTTGGTTGTAGTGAATCCAGATCAATCTGGAGTGTGTTATTCAATGAGTTTGTAGTGTAAGGTAGTCCTTTTTGTTGCAGGTTTTTCTTGTAAAGTCAAGGGCTCTGTGCCGGTGAGTCAAGTTCTTCCACATCAAACTCATCCAACCATGTCTTTATGGATTTTGCTTTATGCACTTGGGCACAGTCACTCTGGAATAGGAAAGGGCCTTCCCTAAACTGTTCCCACTAAGTTGGAAACCTAGCATTGTCCAAGATGTCTTGGTATGCTGAAGCATTAATGATTCACTTTACTCGACACAGGGGGCTTAGCCCAACCCGTGAAAAAAAAACTCCATACCATTATCCCTTCTCCACCAAACATTACTATGCACTCAGGTAACATTCTCCTGGAATCCGCCAAACACAGACTCGCTCATCAGACTGCCAAACAGTGTAGGGTTATTCATCACTCCACAAAACAAGTTTCCACTGCTCCAGAGTCCAGTGACAGCATACCATGCACCACATGATCCGATACTTGGCATTTTACTTGTTGATGTGAGGTGTGCATGCATCTGCTCTGCCATGGAAACTCATTCAATGAAGCTTCGCCGCACAGATTTTGTGCTGATATTAATGCCAGTGGAAGTTTGGAACTCTTCGTCTATGAAATGGACAGAACATTAATTACTTTTACGCACCATGTGCCTCAGTGACTTTATGTGGTCTTCCGCTTCATGGCTGGGTTGCTGCTATTCCTAAATGCTTTCAGTTTGCCAATAATACCACTAAAAAGGTTTCTAGCAGGGATGAAATCTCATGAACTGACTTTTTGCAAAAGTCCTAGCACAGTACCATGCTTGAATTCACTTTAGAACAACCCTTTTTTTCACAAATGTTTGTAAATGCAGACTGCATGGCTAGGTGCTTGATTTTATACACCTGTGGCAAAGGGTCTGATTGAAACACCTAAATGTAATAATTAAGAGGTATGTCCCAATACTGTCCATATAGTGTATTTGCAAGTTAGTGGAGGGAGAATAATATGATCAAAGGAATAATTACATAATTGGTTTGCTTTGTGATCACTTATATCTTAAACATGTTGCTCAGGTACTTCTGAAATAAATAATAACAGTACTATATATTGAATATAGACTGTATTTCTCTGTCAGCTGAAATAACTTCAAGCTCTTTAAGTTGTTGTGATGTACATTCTAACTAGATTAATATTTGTTTATGCAGAAAAGAGAGCAAGAGTGCTGTCTCCACTTGCAATTATACAAAATATATGCACAACATGTGATATCACACGTGAGAGATACAACTGGTAATTCAACTTGGTATGTGATTCATCAAAATAACTTCATCACAGGATGTCATGTAGCAACAAATAATACACTATATTGCATGGGCGGCAAGTACGCTATATATACACAATCACACTGTACTGTTCAGTTGAAAGGAGATTCTTTTGTGAGTGTGCCATTTTATCAAGAAAAAGGCCATATGTGAAATTGTATTTATTATTCCACATAACATACTGCACTGTTTTTCTGCGTGTCACGGTATTTGCAAGTTTATATTTATCATTTATTTTCATGTTTGTATCACTGAATTGAGTGTGAATATCCATTCATTGTGTTCATTGGTACAAGATACCAACGCAACATTACTTTGTAATGTAGTTCTTCTATTCATTCTAGGCCTTTTCCATGCCCAGATGAAATTCTCCATGTCAGTCTGAAAAATCCTTGTCCATTCAACTGGAAATCTAACCGGTATCATCCTTAGCAAATAGAGCCATCTTGGAATCATATATGATCTGGCAATATTCATCATTCCCATCCAAGACATGAACATGCCCTTCCATTTCCCAATCTGCTTACCTAGATCTTTTTGTAATACTGTTTATTTCTTATGGAATTCATATTCAACTGTAGGTTATAACAGAATGGCACAATCATGGCAAAAAAGAAAAAAATGAAATCACCCTTGTTCTGAAGTCTGCATACCCATAGTTCTTAATAGAACATTGCCCCCTTTAGCATCAATGACAGCATGCAGTATTTTGTAATGGTTGTCTATGAGGTCCAAAATTCTTGCAGGTGGTATAGCTGCCCATTTTTCTTGGCAAAATGCCTCCAGGTCATTCAAAGTCTTTGGTCGTCTTGCATGAACCGCGCAAGATTTCCCTTGCCTTTAGAGCTCACCCCCTCAAAACATCAGTGAGCCAGTACCATGCTTCACAGTGGGGATGGCATTATTTTCACTTGACCCCTCACCAAACATACTGCTTATGGTTGGGTCATCAAGGCCGGCGTTTAGGGTGGTGGCGGAAGAGACACAGGCTGGGGAGATTAGATGATCTCCCCTCACCAGCACTCTGCTCGTCTGCACTGTAAGTTCCGGGGAGGGGGCGGACCTCAAACTCATCATGATAAACAAGTCTTGCACGGACTTCCAAATCTCCTTCCTTGCCCTTAAGCTTTTTAAAATTAGTAAGGAGCTCAGTTACCAATTTTCCAAGTGCCATGCCTTTGTTTTGACCACCTTTGCGATGTTGTGCAAACAGCACACAGTACTTGCAAATCAAACCCTTGGCAGCTAAATACATTAGCCAAGGAAAACTGTAAATATGTACGTTTGATTGTCCAAGTTTCTCCATTCTTGGAAGTCATGTTTTGAACAGAGAAAGGTAGTTGATATCCAGGAGGAGGTTTTCAGACAGCAAGCATTTGGTGAAGTCAATGGTTGTTTTTCCAAGATGTGTGCCAATGTCATTCATTAGGATGCTTCCAGTTTGAGGCAGTGGAAAAACATTAGGATCTGTCTGACAAGGTACTGCCTCTACAAGTGTACCAGAACAAGATGGGAGGCTTGTGTCATTTTCCAGACTTGAAGTGCTTTCTACTGTTGACTGGGCTCCTGAAGAAGGAATCTATAGTCCTGCAGTTCACACTTTTCTGACGCATTTTGCGGTTTCTATAATTAAAGCACAAAAGTGCACACTTCATAAAGTGATTTGCTTGCTAGAACAACACTGCGCATTGTTAACCTGCATGTGTAGCGCAACTAGACCGACCCCGTGTTTGAATATTGCAATAGTAGGTCAATAGTGTGTTATGAATAACAGTGATTGTGCCTTTTTTTTTTTACACATCCCAACGCTTTTATGTGCAGGAATGGCACCTGCCAGTCCCTCACTAAAACCATGCCGATTAAAACACCCCCACATCCATTGTTTAGAGTTGAGCGGACACCTAGATGTTCGGGTTCGAGAGGTTCCACCGAACTTCGGAAAAAAGTCCGGGTCCGTGCTCGAACTTGACCCCGAACCCGAACCACATTGAAGTCAATGGGGACACGGACTTTTAGCCACTAAAAAAAGTCATGGAAAGGGCTAGAGGGCTCCAAAAGGAATTAAAATGTGGGTAAGAGTAGGACAGGTGCCCTGCAAACAAATATGGATAGGGAAATAACTTCAAAAAACATAAAATACATACAAATTAAAAATACTGTACTATTTGCCACCCAAAACTATTAAATTTTTCAAAGTGCGCTGTAAGTACAGTATTTGACGGTTCTATTTGACTCTCAGATGTAATACATGTAATGCTATTGCTATTCTATAAACCGAAATAGAGTCCCCATTCATAAGAATAGGTCAATTGACCTATTCTTATGAATGGGGACTCTATTTCGGTTAATAAAATAGCATTACATGTATTCCATAAACCGAAAGTCTATAAACCAAAAGACATTCGGTTTATAGACTTTCGTTTTATAGAATACATTTAATGCTATTGCTATTCTATAAAAAGAAAGTCTATAAAGAGAATGTCTTTCGGTTTATAGACTTTCGGCTTATGGAATACATGTAATTCTATGCTATTCTATAAGCCGAAAGTCTAAAAACCGAACGATCTTCGGTTTATAGACTTTCGGCTTATAGAATACATGTAATACTATTGGCTTTCTATAAACCGAACTAGAGTCCCCATTCATAAGAATTTCTTATGAATGGGGACTCTATTTCGGTTTATAGAATAGCAATAGCATTACATGTATTCTATAAACCGAAAGTCTATAAACCGAATGTCTTTCGGTTTATAGACTCTCGGCTTATAGAATACATGTAATGCTATTGGCTATTCTATAAACCGAAAGACTATAAACCAAATGACTTTCGGTTTAAAGACTTTCGGTTTATAGCCGAACCTCGAACTCCAACACGGACATACAGTGAAATGTCCGGGTTCGGGTTCGTGGCACGAACAGTGTGGTTCGGGTTCGCTCAACACTACCATTGTTATATAGTAATAATTAAGATGAGAATTCAATAAAGATGAGAATCCAATAAAGCTTGCATTCTCATCTAATTCAGTTAGGCAATAAAGCTTATGTAACATCAAAAAAATTGCATAACTACCTATGGTCTCTAATAGATTGGTCAATCTGGGTACACCCGATTTGATAATTCTTAGGTAGAGGACTATTGGCTTGAAGGTTCATCTAGACCTCCAGGCTGACCTTGGAAAGGTTCTCCGTAACCTTGGACAATATATAGTACACATTTACCTCTAACTGAATTTGAAACAAAGCTCAGAGAATATATAGTGTACTGGGTCCCAAAACAATTTAATGCGGTAGGTACTGAAGGAACTAGGTTCATTGACCTAGCATCTCTTTAGAGCAGAAAGAGAAACCTACATTTCTCACAACATGAGTGGTTAGCAAGACTGCGGAGTCTTAAAAAGCACAGGTCTATATATTGAGCGCTGCTTTCACTCCTCTCAGTAAGGTAGTACACAATAGCTGGCTTGTTAAAAGTTAACTAGCACTCCTTTATCAGGTATTTTAATTTATGGACTGAACTGTTTCCCAGTTGGTCAGATATTCAAATGTAATCTCTGTCATGTAATTTAAAGTATTTTATGCATATCACATACCAAGTGTTCTTCTTTTTTTATTCTAATTCCTATGTGAGTATGTATGTATTACAAAAACACTCACAAATAAACACTAATACACTCACATAACCCTCACACACTAATACACACTCACACATGTTGCATCCTTCCTATTATTCGTGCTTTCTGTAGCCGATCTTTTCTTTATATAGGTGTCACTGATATATCCCAGCTTTTCAATACAAGGAGCAGTTTTTTATCCTTTTATTTGTCCAATGTTTTTCTTCTTCTAAACCTTGCCACCTTTTTGCTCATCTCTGAATCTCCCCCCCCCCCCCTCCCAGATTTTCAGCCCCTGCAAATGTTTAACTTTACATTTGTCTAAAGATTTTTTTTTTTTTTAAAACCTTGGCACCTTTTTGCACATAAAGAAGGTGCCAAGGTTAAAAAAAACAAAACTTTGGACAAATGTAAGGTTAATAAAACAGCAGCAGGGATTGAAACGCTGGGGAAAGAATCATGGATGAGAACAGAAAAGGCATTTCTTTAAGTAACTTTCTCTACCCCAGCTTTAAAAAACAAACAAAAAAAAACCCTTGCCACCTTTATGATGTGCAAACATTTGGCAAGGTATTTTCAGTGCCTGGTTTCTTCTTCCACTTCAGCAGAGCTATCGGCGGCGCAATGGCAGTGATAGAGGGGCATAAAGAGGGCGATTTTGACTCTCATCGCCCCTCTCTATAACGGCTGCCTCAGTGCAACACTATTTTCTTGGGGTTAGGAGTAGGAAGAAATGATGGCATAAATAGCACAACCAGCTGTTATTGCCTACATTTGGCTTAATTTATTTCATAATTAAAAACAAATGCTATATAACAAAAATTAAATGGAAAATCAGGAAATAATTAAAGGGAGGTAGCAGGCAATTTAAGTCCTTCAGACTTAAAAATAGTAAAATCTTTAAGAGTGGCTGCTAATGTACATGACATTATTTTCATGAGTTTAAATAAAATGCTTGTGTTCTCTAGTGAGTCTTAATTAATTGGCTGCCTTTTTTCATAAAATAATGTGCTCACACATTACATTAATAAGATCAATAATTTGCAACTATTTGGTTAGGGGACAAGTCTCTACAAGACATACAGGTTACCACAAGTCAGTAACCAAATAAAAATTAACTACTCTGGTCTTATATCTGTCCTTAGAGAATAGATGTCTTTGGTAGCCTCTAATTAGACCACATCGCATACATACACCCATTGTCAAAAACACAATCTTTTCACTTCTATGTTTATTCCTGTAAGAGGAAGGATATGGTCTTTTAGTACTGCCTTTTCTATCTGAAGACCTGTGTCACGTGAACTTTAGGTCCTTCCAAAAAACCATGCTTAACATAAGCCTTCTTCTAAGTTCCCTACTTCTGGCTACCCTAGGACTACCAGGGAACAGCATGATACTGTACGTTGCAATTACAAATTTGAAAAAAGTAGCAACTGCTGAACTCTTCATCTTACATCTCTCCATTGGAAATATGATGCAGCTTATTGCACGTATCCTAACTATAATAATTCCGGATCATGGAGGTGTGTGTTATCCACTGACAATCCCTTGCAAGACAGCCTTATTTGTTTTCTGTGTTGGTCGAAGAGTGAGTATGCTGTTCACTTTATTTCTTGGTATGTTCCGTCTTATGAAGCTTATTAGGAGAGGAAACAGAATATTGGGCAATATAATACTGGAAAATACTCATATGAACTTGCCACTGATTCTAATCTGGATGTTTTTATTGTCCATTTGTGTACCTTACATATTAATTCCGGACAATCGACCAAGCCATCACAATGTCACAAATAGTTGCACATGCTCATTTTTCGATGCTTTAACAGATAATGATGCTTCTTTTAAAGTGTTTGACATTATATTTGGGACTGGCTCTCTGGTTCTGGCTGTCATTTCAATGTGGTTTTTGAGTATAAGTATTTTATGGATTCTACGAAAACACCAACTGACTATTGATGTTAATTTAAACAAATCTCGGCGAAGCCAACATGAAATAAAAGCCATCAAAGGAATAACTACTCTTATGGCATGTTATATTATCTGTAATGTTGTCCACACTCTATTCCGGAATTTTTCAGGTTGCTTGTCTTTTGATGTTCAGAGGATAGCGGGAGATATTTATGCTGCCGTTTCTCCATTCATTTTGGGACTTGGGTATCCACGTTTTAGAAAGTATTTGCTGTGTATGAGACTTGGTAGGATTTGCCAAAAGCCTAAAGAACAAGAAACGGTAACCATAGCTTAAGAAAATAATGATTAAGAAGAATAGTCTAAAGGGAGGATAAAAAGCCAAACTCCCAACATTCATACTTGATACTATCCATAGTAAGAATGTTAAACTTTAGCCCTCATTCTCCATCAGAAAACTAAAGTATATTCTACCAAAATGTACATTCGATTAATGATAAAGCTTCATTTTAGGCCTGGCTTTTGTAAAAGAATAAAAGTGAACAGAACTGTGGTTAGGTGCATCAATGTGTGTATTATTGCTGATGCTGAATAGAAATCTATAAATTCTACAATAAATATCCAATAAACTCCAATTTAGATATTCTATGTTAACAGAACATTTGCTATTTGAAATTACACTGCATTTATAACATAATAAATAACTACACTGGATCTTTTTTGTTTACTAATTTGTTATCATCTAACCTACATACTGCACTTTCAGAAATAACGACGATTACTCGTTTGTATGAAAACTCCAGATGCACATTTTTTTTTATTGTTTAAACAATGACACTATACAAAGACTTTGCACTTTGTGAGGTTTCCAAACACTGAGTTCAGATTTTTGCAATGTTACCAACCTCTGATAGTGGTACCTTTTGAATCATGCATGAAATATTAATACAAAAAAAATGAAGAGCAGTTAGTGTTTACTGTATGTTTTATCATGTCTTATTACAATACTAGCTTAAAATATTATTTTCCAATTCAATTAGTTCTGTTCTTAATGACCTCCTTCATCTAATTGGTTGCATTTTAGAAAGATTTTGTTGGTATACAGATTATAGATTAAAAAAAATATCTATGACATTGTTTTCCAGATTCTAATACACCATGAATATGTTTCCATGGTATAAACCAAGGGGTGTAGGAGAAACACAATTTTAAATGGTACTGTACTTTCAAATAGTTTTACTAGTTTTTGAAATGAATACCTTTAAAGAAAGGTATTTTAAAATAATGTAAGGATAAGGTTTTCTTTTTTTTTTTTTTAAATGGCCAATTTTAGCTGACAACAAAGTACATATGAGCAAGGTATATTTAGAACTATTGAAAAGTTAGTTTACTTATCACAAGTCAGAAAAATTACTGAACTTTGGTTTCAATGCCAACAATTTAGTACCAAGAAATGCAATACTATAGCAAGGCCTCTTGTTCATGGCAATAAGGAGTAACTTACATTTTAATCAGGCAAACTAAAAGCATTAACTTTGTTACCTAATAGAATATTAAATTCAAGTCACAACTGGAGTATTTGAAACACTGATATTTACCAACAATGATAAATGGATTATTATCTATGAAAGTGTAAAAAAAACCAAACAAACAAAAAAAAACAATTTGGTGGAAAAACTCAATTGTCAAACATTTTAATCACTTTCAAAATGCGTATGATACCTTAAAGTTTTTAAATTTGACATATGTAAAAATATATTTACCATTTAAGAGATGTTTATTTTGTAAGTGGAAAATTGTTAAAGTTCATGTGAAAGTAATGTTTCTGTTCATATGTTCCCAAAGAGAGACTGTACCGAAAATAAAAGGCTTAATTTTGATAACATTCATATTCCTCATACATGTTTCTAATGCATGTAAAATGATTAGAACTGGTCTACTGGAAACATCCATCTTACTTGTCTAGCATATTTTGTATTATATATAAACAGGAGGAGGGCAAAATGGCTGCTCCTGGCAGCTCATAAACATCAATGAATTAAAATAATATAGCTCAAGGCTGGTGGCAGGAAATGCTATACATTTAAAAAAAAAAAAAAAAAAAAAATAAAATATATATATATATATAATTATACCTAACTTACGTTATATAGAATTAGTCTGCTCTCTGCTAGGGCAACCTTTATACTGCCGTACTCTTTACAAATGGCTTGCACCAAATCTCCTTCAGTGTGCTAACTATACCTTCTTACTCCTCCATAAACAGATCACATTTTTCTGTTTCAATGTTCAGAAATATGTATACATGAATTCCTAAATACAAATGCTACACTGGCAAAAAAAAAAAAAAAAAAACAGGGAACACATGATTGGCGGTCAAGCATGTACGACTTATTTTTGTTTAAAATGTTATGCAGCATTAAATTAAATTTTTGATTAAAAATATGATTTACCAGGAAGAATCTACTGAGAGTTCTTTCATTTTCAAGTATCTCCTATATAAGCTCGTATAAACTAAAAAAATTATATTATGTTCATTTCTTTTTAACTGAACTTCCTAACACCATTAATTAAAAAAAAAAAAAAAAAAAAAAAACCTGCTCTTTAGAGACAATGTAACATTACTTCTCCCATAAAAATTGGAATTATATGCACAGTGATTGAAGGGAAATGTTGCATCTATATTTGCATGTGATAATTTATATAATTTTATATACACACACATGTATTACATATACTATAAACTATAGTTTCCCTTAATGAGATTAAAGTATCATGCCTGCATCATGTAAAGTATACACATATAAATGTGTATAACATCATATCCTGCATCCATCTATATGCTTTTTTTCTGTACACACCCCGTATATTGTACACAGATAAGCAGTTGATTTAAGGTATCCTTGTTTGATATAAATAGGTATGGGTGGGAGGTATGACAATAGCAATATTTAAATTAAAAACATTTTCATTTATCTGATAACTGTATGAAAAACAGTCAATATAGCCTTCTTATACAAAATATACCATGCATTATTTATGGAAGGTACACCTGACACATGGGTTGATAACGGACATTGCAAAATATGGATTTTTTTCAGGCGAGAGAAAATGTAAAAAATAAGTTGGTATAAAAGCTATCACTTACTAGTATCAATAAAATGTTTATATAAAATAAGTTGCATAGGAGATTTAAAAGTAAGGCAAAACAGGTGTTAAACAAAAAGTCAATGTGAAGGGCACAATGGTGTCCAACATTCTATACTTGGCTACCTACAACATAAATATCACAGTATTCTACTAGACCTAGAAAAGTTAATGGCTGCTATCCAAACAAAGTATTACAGTTTTCGAGAATGTGTACAAATAATGCTTTCATTTTACTGTAAAAACCTGATCAGTGTGTTAGCACAATAGTGCTCAATGCGTACCTGATTATTATCAATCTACCTTTTGTAAGTAATGTCTAAAGAAAAGAAAATGCTACTTGGTATGTGATGACATCAAATTCTTCTAGTTACTCTCCTTAAGTGTAAGATCCTATCCTGCAGAATCTTCACAAAACACAAGACATGTAATAAAAAATACAATGCTGTAGAAAGGACTAACTTGGTTCAAGGCAATCTCTAAGTAATTACATTTGCATTAAATATTACAGCTTTCAGTTGCACGTCACCATGTCCGACAAGTTATTTCATAGTTGACTGTCAGCAAGTCAGAATATCACTTTTTACAATGCAGTTAAAATACGCACCAGCCCTTTACCCTCCAAATAAATTTTAGGGATGAAGCAAAATTAAAAGCACTAAAAAAAAAAAGAAATAATAATAACGTATGATCCCCCCCCCCCAATATAAACACTATAGTCCTTCAGCCTTCAAGGAGAAAAAAACCCCAAGAAAGGTGAGCAGATGGCTATTTGATATCACAGTTAGTATGTCAAATCTGGAACAAAAATTAACAAGCCATCTATAAAGAGGAAAGCATATTCCCATAAAAGCACAGATCTCTATAGCACAGGAAGTAGAGACATTAAGAGGTATAATAAGATACACCCATTAGTACTGTCCATTTTAATGTAAAGTGTTTTTTTTCCTGATGATCAGACCACTTAAAGTCATAGATGGCCTGTAAAGTGTTATTACAGAGGATCTCTGTGCTTGAGTGGTTAGTGTAGACATATTATCTAGTGTGCATTAGTGTGTGAAATAGAACTGCAATTACAATCTGAATAAAAAATAAGCTATGTTAATAAGAAGAGGTTTAAGGTGTTAAGTACAAGAACCATTGTTTGAACCGCAAAAAGTGCATAAACATAGTATTACTACAAAACATGGCTAAATGTGTTAAACAAATGGTTCTTGTTTGACAGTAAGTTTTTATATGATACAGTATGTACATGGTTGGAGCGCTACAGATAATATCGTTTTCAATTCAGTTTTTTTCCTCATTGATCCATCTGATTAGTTCCACATTTCCAGAATATGTTATAGAAGACATTAAGCCATGCCATTTCAAACATGGCTCCACATTGTTGGCTAGCGTTCATTTCAAGCTCTTGGTTGGAGTTTCGGTTTCAGTAGACTGTCGCCCATCAGTCCATGCCCGCCTTGTGTTTTGCAGCGCAATCGTTTTCTGTTTATCAACTACAACATAATCCACCTTTTCATCCGCAGCAATACTTCCAGAGTCGCTGCTCTTTTTCTGCAGAGGAAAACATGCAAACAAAAAAGGTTTTTATTCCATATAATGAAAGCAAACTAACCTGAATAGGAAATCATTGTTTAAAGTGAGTGCAGCAACACTGTAGTTCATGCCTTTTTCCTAAATCATTGTTTTATCAAAACAAAAGAAATGTTTATGCTGGTTTAAGGGAGAGTATTTGCTGGTCGTAAAGTGGGACTAAACTCCAACTTCTTCTTTCAATGAGGCAGAAATTAATTCTGCTTTATTAAGACTGCAATTTGAATGGTGCATGAATTCAAATCAAAAGATATTAAGCGCTATACTTTTGCAACAGAAAAGGCAGAGACCGAGGGGGCTTCCACCGCATGGATAATCATTCCGTGGCACAGCAGAGATATGCAGTGTGACAGCCGTCTCTATCAGTCTACCATCAATCACGGTCAGTAGCATAGGAGGAGATAAGTAGCTCCTCCCATGCTGGAGGTGTGTTCGGTATCACAGATACCGTGAACATGGTAAGTAATGGTTACTTATTATTCAATATCCTATTCACTCATTAAACATACCTTTCTTGGTGGGGTTGATTTTCCAGAGTCTAGATCCAAGTCTAAATATTCCACTTGTTTGTCTCCCACCTTAGGCTTCACTAAGGGACTGTTCCCATCATCAAGACTATTGCTCCCAAATAAGCTCTGAAATTAAAACACATAATTGCAGTAGATGTACAAGGCATTACTGGTGTGTGAAGAAGGTAAGCACGTGCAAAACAAGAATGCAATGAAAGGAACAGGGTGAGGTAAAATGTTTATAGATTAACAATGTGTGAAAATAAAGAATGTTAAATAGATGCATGTTATGGTCTGGATTCTAACATAATATAGATACAGGAAATAGAACTCATTTAGTAGAACTAGTCATTTGCTCCACTAGCAAAGGGATTGGCTAAATGAACATATGGTATCAAATTACATTATGTATCTTATAGGTGTGATTCCTGTTCTACACTTCTGAATTATATACATCACTCCTTAGAAATCAACTACACTTTAGAAGAGTGGGATCTGTAACTTCGATTTTACAGCTTTTATCATTCATGAAACTCTGTGATCACTTATAGAGTTATAAGAAACCAATAGGTAAACAATACTTTATTTCTCCAAGGGAAACTCCAGTTAACACTACAGTCACTTTAGTGTATCATTACTTAACAATGTATGGACAAAAACAAATGGCTTAACCCTAACAGTTATTCAGACATGAAACAAAGAGCTTCATAAAAACTCTGGCCAACACATCACTAAAAACAACACCAGCTTCCACTGATGTTTACATTAAAAGCACAATATATAAATATATAAAGTTATTTCTTTCATTAACATTAAAAGCGCCCCCATGCCTTGTCAAGCAGAACAAATATTTTGAAAAGTTGAAAGGACATGTAACAGTTTATCAGTGTTCTATGTTCACTCTCCTTGGTGGCCTATAAAGTTAACCTTGGCAAGATCTTTGCTCAACCAGGTAAATAGAAAATCTGTCAATTTTTTTCCAATGGCTTCTGCCTCAGAGTTATAACCATCAAGATCAGATGAAACAACAAACTTGACAAGTACATCTAAGTTTCTGTGGTGTAAAACTAGTTTCATAAAGCTGTTTAGGTAATGGAAATGATTTAGGACCCTACACACACACCACCTCTTTATAAATCAGAGTCCTTCAAAAAGGACCTTCAAATCGATGTAAAACAAAAAGCTTATCGCCGTACTAGAAATACAATTATTGTCAGTGCCATTACTGATGTCACAATTACAACCCTTCAGTTTGAGCCTCGGATACCTTTAAAGGCAAACAAACCGATTCACTACAAGATGTTCAAGATTGAGTAACCATGTTTAGCAGTATAGAAAAATCTAGTAAAATGGGAAGCATTGCACACTGCAGTAGCTTAATTTGTTCCAACCATCTAGTTTAAGTTATCCTGCCACCTCACCTCCTCACTCCTTTCCCAGCCTGATCCCTCCCTCTTAACAGGTGTTATGGGAACAGTACAATAGAAGGAATTTTCTCTAAAAGATAAAGAAAAAGGAAGACAGAGGGCAGCAGTCAGCAGAAGAAAATGTGCAAAGGCTGAGATAAAGAAGTCTAATAAGAATGGAAATGAGAGCCGCTAGATAAAAGGAAATAGATTAGAACCTACAATAGCACATAAATGTATGGAACGTTCTCAAGCCTAGAATGCATTTACAAATGGCTTCACCTAGTTTAGCATTCTATTTGATATGACAGTTTACTGTCAGTTGCCTTCATGGAGAACAATAATTTAGCAGCTACTGGTCAATTATTTATAAAGTATGCACATAAATTTAAAAAAAGACAAAACAACATTAGAGACAATCACTCATCAATCAATAACCTGCCATTCAAAAATAAACAAAAATAATGCAAAAGACACACATTATCGCACTGGTTATTTCGTATTCCACCTATTTACACACAATGAAAATGGTGCATCAGTTTACATTTTATAATATATCCCTTAAAAAAAATATATATTCCAAGTTATTAAAAGATTACAGATCTATGTATCTATCTTTGGGTGTTACATGTAACAACCACATTTTTATCTCTGTTACCCTTTTCCAAAACAGCTTTTTCTATTGCCACCGGCATTTGGGCTTTATTTCAGGATTAACACAACAAGCAACCATGTCAGTTATGGTGGGGGTAAAAGAATCAGGGAAACCTATCACTGTAACATACAGTAATTCAGTCAAGAACTATTCTATTTTTTTTTTTTTTTTTTTGACACTCAGACTTCACCCTAGGTGTATCAATTACTCAAGAACTATTCTACATACCCCAAATAAATAACCAGACTGTTTTTTACAGAAACCACCAGTCTACAGTGTCACAAGGGATTCTGGGTAGGAATAGGCTTTTGCCTCATTATCAGCCATCTACATGGACATGCTTGTAATATGACAAACTTTCAAACCTAGACTGAGATAGAGGAGCAGTGCAAAAAATAAAAAACAACCCAAGGAAAGTCCTTTGATTTTTTTTATGGAACTCATCAACACAAAGTTAGTTTCTGGCAAACTGCTTGCAAGGCTTAGGATAATACGGTTATACAAAACAAAAGAACCAGAGCGCTTAAAGAACTCACCAAAAAGTGTTGAAGTGCAACTCAATTAAATAAGTAAATGTTAAAAATAATTTAGGAGAGTTTATTAAGCACTTCAGTTCTTTTGTTTTTTCATTTAGATGTAATAATTAGGTGGTTACGTCAAACTGTAGAGCAGCTTTAATGTGCATTTTTGTATATATATTTTAGTACCACCGTCACTTTAAATATTTTATTTTTCTGTTCACAACATCAGTTACAGTGGGATAAAATCAGCATGATGCAGATTTCTGTCAAACTACTGCAGAGTTCCATAAAGAACAAAACTACTGTTCGGTCTATGGATGCATGGGGAGGGGGTAATGCCAAGCTGTAGCTGGCTCTCAGTCACTCTCCCCCGCAGGAAAAAAACTACAGGATAAAAGTTCTCAGTAGAGAAGATAAGTTACAAAATGGCTCTCTCCAATATTTGTTCAATTGGAAAACAATAGTGTTGCTAAAATAGTCCTTTTACATGTAAAATCGATTCTCACATTAGTTTAACAATCTCATTATTTGAGATTGTTAGGGAGAACTTTACTTAGATCAAAAAGACCCACCTCTTAAGGCATGGCATGAGAGTTACGTATTCCAATTGTGTTGTAATGTGTAGGCCTGTCTTGAGCTGAAACCTTTCCTGATTTTATAAAATGGATATAAGATATGCAGGATACCCTTCACATTGATAATATTGTTATACACCTATCCTCCAACTTGGTGCACACAGTTAGGAATCAGACATCCTGCCTTTAGACATCGACCCCAAATTCTCACAATCTTAATATCCCATTCCTGGCATGTTTAACATCATTCACAAAGCATGTCACAGGGAGTACAGTACACAGATTTTATTGTAGGTATATTTTTAGCAACCAGCAATGATTCCTACACACAGGGGGCTATTCACTAAAAGGTGAAAAGAATATTCCATCTCGCAAGTTTAACTATACATTGTGCGGAGTTTACCCTGCTAAGCAAACTCCAGATTTGTCCCTGCACAATGTACAGCTAAACTAGCGAGATGGAATGTTCTTAACTCATCGCACCTAAATCTCACCTTTTAGTGAATAACCCTGACAGTTTAAAAGATACTTTGGCCCATGTACTTTGACTGACCATCACAAGCTCTGGTTTAACCAGAGACAATTCAATGGGTGATTTAAACCGGATTTCAGGATAACTTGTGTTTGCTTTTTTATTTTTTAAAGTTTTTTTAAACACATTGTTTTTTTTTATTTTATAACAAGGTCTGACAGAGACCAGGGGTGTATTCTGCCCCTGAGTGACAGGTGTGCGCCAGACTGAGGGGCTGACGGCAGCGAGTAACTCACTCTGTTGCCAATTCGACCAGCATGAAAAGTATACGGAGCACATAAACCCCGGAAATATACATCGCGGATTCGTGCTAGCGGCGCACACCTAGCACACACGGAGCATCCACACCTGACAGAGACCTATGTCCAAATACAAAAACTTGTCAATGAAAGTGACAGGGATTTTGAGTGATCGTGTAAAACCAGGGATAATCCAGGAGTAACTCATTCCGCTGCATGACAAATACTAAATCTATGTAAAATATTGATGTTGAATTCTATGTGTGTACTGATTATTAAATTATACATCCTCACATACAGTAACATTAGACAATGGAAAATGCTTTCGCTACAGTCTAATATGGGGAAAAAAGAGAGAGGTTCTGACTCATAGGGAAGACAAATTAATGCATAGAAAAAAAAACATTATATAAAAAGATAGTCTTTAACCACTTAAGTGCCAACATAAAGCGTTAGCGCCCTTCCGGCTTATAACTATACAATATGCCAATAATCAAGCTGACTGTTCAAAAACTAGTTGCCCATAACAAATTGGGTATTGTGCATGTTCACAACAACTATTCAAAATTATCTACACATTGTGTAAAACAACAATTTGCTTTCAAATGTATGTGGTGTCTACTATGACATTACCTTGATAAGCAATTTACTGAGTTGTAGAGACCCGATCAGGGTCTTAATAGACCCCGTGGGTCCCTGCCAAAAAAAAAAAACAAAATCGCAAGACCTCCCAACATCACTTGTGAAGTCACAGACGCAGACACAACGCAATGTAGTAAGATGTATCTGGTGCTTGCTTTGAGATCCGGCTACATTTTTACTGTCAATCTGAGGCCACTCGAAGTGGTCTCATTTGACAAGTGGGATCCCGCTGCAAGTCCGCGCAGCGGGACCAGAGCACAGTTAATTGCACGGAGCCGCGTGGAGCTGTTAACTGAAAGATGTTCTATGCCGTCATAGCGCCTTTTGGGGCTAGAAAAATAGGATGGCATAGAACGTCCTTGCGTCATGAAGAGGTTAATTTGATTACATGTTGTTATTACACCAAAACAAAATGTGAAAGTGTTTGGTAAAAGGACGGGAAAAATAATAAAATTAAAGCACAGAAACAGACAGCAAATTTGGAAACACATAAGCTAAGTATGAAATTGAGGCAAATGAAGACAGGGCAGCAGGTGAAGGGATTAGTTAAGATGTAGGTTTTACATACTGGGTCTTCAGTGGACAGATTTGGGTTCATGGCTACATAATTTTCTTCACTGTCCTGCGAGTCACTGCTGGAAGCTGTGCTATGAACAGAGTCCGGTCTGGGAGGCATTGGGAACCTGGAGGAGCTAATTACCAGTAATTATTTTACAAACAGTGAAGTTGAGACACATTTTCATGGTATATAAAATCAAACAGTACTAAAAACAGGGAACAGTTGGAACCTACAAAGCAGGTTCTTTTATGCCAAATCGGTTTAGAAACCTGACCTCTATCTCTGCAGTGGCCATCTACTACAAATCCCACCAGTTGTAGATCACAGCTTTTCAAGAGCAAGATGTTGCCATTTCTGGTCTAGCAGTATTTTAAACGCTTTTGTGATTGCCACAACTATGTTCTGGATACACAAACCTAATGTAGTCTATGATTGTTAAGTATGAACATATATATATATATATATATACATACATACACAAATATATATATATTTGTTTAATTAACATTCTCCACTGCAATTTTACATGCTGCAACACATGACAATAATCAGTATGAAAAGGCATTATGGGGATGAAAACCAAGAAATCTGTTCAATTAAAGTGGAAACAGAAAACATTTTATTTGCACTTCAATTAGTTTTAAGAACATGGTCTTGTAAAAGCAATGTTTACACTGAAACAGAATGTGCAATAATTTTGGATTTTAAAATTACCCTAAATTAATATTGAACTAACATTATGACTGGTTGAAAGGAAGGAAATATCCACACACACACACACTATATATATATATATATATATATATATATATATATATATATATATATATATATATATATATATATATATATATATATATATATACATACACACACATCTATATATATATATATATATATATATATATATATATATATATATATATATACATACACACACATATACACAGATATATATTTGTGAATATAACAAAAATGTTCTATACTGTAAGATATATATGTATTTAATAGTATTTCCATCTAATTTATACAAATTCTCTAAATGTGAGAAAGTAATTGAAACTGTCCTTTCCCAGAATTTTTAAAACATTTTTTTATAAATAAGTTTCAGAGCACCTGAAAGTATACCATGTGTGCTATTTTGGCAAATTAACATTTGATGCCACAAAGCAATGGATCCTGGATAAATGCCCACATTTTGACCATACTATCATACTATAAATTGCTGCAGTTTTCTTGCTATTATAGATCTTTACTCCACTCACTTCTGATTCCAAGCATGCATATATGTATGTTCAGCATGTAACATTCACATGCCAAATGTATTATTAATGCAGTACAGGTATGTGCCAGGGAGAAAAGATAAAATAATGGGGGTAGAGGACAAAAAAAGACAGACCATAACACAATTGATCAAGAACAACAAAAATCTGCATCAGTTTTTGGAGTAACGCAATAGATTTCGTTTTTATAGAGGGGAAAACGTAAGATAAATAAATAACCTAGACCAGTGATGGCAAAGAGTTTTGAGCTTAAGTGCCCATTTTTATGCAATAAACCAAATTAATGATCTCAAAATGCAATTTCTCCCATATTATGACCAGTCACTTGTTTTTTGTTCCAGTCTATTTTAGTTTCACCTTCTACAGTTTTTTTCATAGTTTCTCCCTTTCTGTGTCTCCATATGCTACACATCATGACATATATGATGATGATGATGATGATGATAAAAATGCAGTCAGATGCTAAGTGTCACTTGAGAGGTTCCTGGAGCCAGCAGTGGCATCTGTGCCATAGGTTCACCATCACAGGCCTAGAAGGCAACTAGTAAAAGTTATATGTATCCAAGAGAAAAACTAACATCTGCAGCCATTGTTTGGGTACGGCGATGTATTGCTTCTTAAACTCAAACATCTATCCTAACTAGTATTGATTTATCTTCAAATAGAACATATTAGCATGCCATAGCAGTAGTTTTGCCTTGTAATGTTAATTTATGACTTCAGCCCTAATAGGACCCTCCATGAACATAGCCATAGCACACCACCCGCCTCAAGGGCAGCTGTTTATAGATAAAAAAAGGGGATCAGGGGGCGCCTCCCTGATCCCCCTTTTTTACCTGTACTTTGTAGCACTTGGGAGTGCTATAGTTGTCAGCAAGTATTATTGCCATTTGCACGTTGTTGTTTTATACACTTTCTCACTTTTTTCCACCAGCTGTTTATAGACACAGGTTGCCACTATGACCGTGCTGCTGTCTTGCCATATATGTCATTATACCCTCCTCTTTGTTTCTCCTAACATAACCACCCTTAAGCGGCATCACAGCTTGTGTAAGCTTTACAGTTAAAAGGGCAACCGTCAATATTAGACTGCAGTCCTATCTCACTATATTGTAGCAGGGAACAATTTATGATATTCTTAAGTAATACAGAGTAAGTTTGGTTCTTCACTTATCTGTACTCTGCTACTAAGCATCTATATGAAAAGGGTACCAAATATAATCCCCACTATCCATTATTTACAGAATTCTCTACTTATTTTATATAAAGATATTGGAGTCTATTCAAAGATCTTAAGAGTTATTTTATATCATTGAATCCTATAGACTGTAATAGGAGAATTTGAGTTAAAAACAAGTAAAAAGTGAAGTTTTGTGTCATTCAATCACACCCATTGAGAGCACACATTTCAACATGTCAGTATAGCATTTTTTTTTACTTTGTAACTATTCTTTTTAATAAGAGCCTGGCCTATTATTACAATAATTAGGACCTTGTATTGTTACATTTTTATTCTTATTTTCATACTCTCTTTTACAATGTTTTTCTATTTATTAACTCCACTTCTTCATTTTTTTTCTATCATACATGCTTTGTATTTGCCATGCATCCTAGGACTATTGTCTGTAACACGTGCAAAGACAAAATGTAAATATTTATAGGCATGTTACTTAAAACAGCAAATTATGTCCTCTACAAAATAGCCTATTTTTGTTATGATACAGGTGTTTCAATTATGTATTTGTTTCTGTTACCCTTGTATTTGTTTCAGTTTTCCAGTTAGGACAGACTATATTGTGGGGCTCTGAAGAAGCACAACAATCTACACTGAAAGCAAAACGCATTAGACTGTGGACACCCCATAACAGCAAGGGCTTCCAATCCTGTGGATAATAGACACATAGAATGTGTCGGCAGAACCATGCGATCCATCTAGTCTGCCCAATTATGACCCAACAGTATTTTATTGAACATTTAATTTTATTTTACAATTTTATTATGATTTTTTATATTGTTGTGAAATTATGAAATATATATCCAATATGTATTTATGTCCCAGTCTTTGTTTTCTTCAGATTTTTGTAGCAATTACTTTACAGAATGTATTTAATCAAGATATTTCCTATGGGATACCATAAATTAATTGGTTTTCCCCTGAACACATACATGCTGCTGGAGAACTCAGTGGGTGGATCAGTACAGGCTGCCAACCTGATATTTATGAGTAAATTAAAGCAAAACTCCCACCAAAAAATGAAAAGGTTTTACTTTTTTTTATTTTTTATTGTTTATTTCAGATATGTCTTGTTTTACTTATGTGACGGTATTTAATAAAATAAACTAAACAAGTGTGACTGAGCGCGGCCATTTTGTGAAATATAGTGTTTTTGGGTGCCACCCCTCAGAGACTTTACAGCATAAATTTCTGATTTTGGGGCTTGGGACACAGAATGCAGTCTAGAGTTCAGATCATAGACTTGCATTGAATGGGAGGGTAATGTAACTATTACATAACAAGGGGACAGAGTTATAATCCTGTTTGATCAGGTTAATCTCCACTTTTTGTGTTAGAAGGCAGGTAAAAAAAAGTTGTACAAAGCCACCTAGTCCTAACCACTATGATACACGGGAGCCAGTAAGAGAGCAGGGGAGTATCTTATGACATCATCAGCCAGGCTTTGGCAAATAGTTGTAAACTGAGACTGGCTGAAAGATTTTGGATGATGTTGCATCATGGGAATTATTCCCAAAATGGAGCCAGGAGATAAACACCTAATTTTATTTTTCCTTTTATATGCAATTAATTCAAGCATATAAAAAAAACAGGGGCATATGATTTATGTATTTGTGTTTGTTTTAAATGACCAGGTTATCTAGCTACATCTTATGTAAGTGGTAGTGTCCCTTTAAACATGTTTATAATACAGATATTAAAATGTTAATAACTACCTACATTTTCATAATCACTGAAATTTAGCATGAAAACAAAAAGGTCTAATTTTCAAGTGGCAGTGGTCCTTTAAAAGTGCTCTTTTTAGATTACATCATAATTGTAATGTACAACCACAAACTGCTTTATGGTATCAGTCTGTGTGCTGTATTATGTGCCCATTATTATCTGCCTCAAATGGGGGGCTGGGTGGTTGGTGATGTCATGACCAATAGCCTCGCAGTATAGATAGTTTACCTGTTTTCATCCTCCAATATGCAACTGATTGCATATTTTATTTTCTGGTGCTTTGTAACATATAAAACACACTTTAATATTTCTTAAGAATGTAAAAAAACACCCTCTTTAAGCACAAAGCAAGCTATAAAAAGGTACCACAGAAATACTGAACATTTTAGCAGAAAGTCAATATAAATGTTTGGCCAACACAACCTTTCGATTTTTGCATGAGTTTTAAAATACAGATATGGACTGATCAAAATACTTACTCTCTGGTAAAGCTCCTAGTTACTGGCGACCGTACAGGTGTCTGCATGTGAAACTCCTCCCACTCAGGTAAAGGTTTTATTTCCAGTGGTGCTGGCTTTGCTGCACAGTAATAAATACAGAAGTATTCTGATTTAAGGTCTTTTCCTTTACATTGTAGACAGAATAAAAAAGGCCTATGTTCTGAATCCATTGTCACAACATTATCATTGGTAAACATTTAATAATCAGTGGTATGTTTTATGATAAATTTGCAACATAATGTAACAATTTTTGGCATAACATAGAATAACATGCATAACTACCAATTTAGGTCTTAATAAATCTGAAAAGAAATGCTTTATTTTTTTTACCTGAAGCAGGTAACTGGAATTCACCACTATAATCCATCATACACAAACCTTGTTTACACATAGTAATCATACACAGTTGTTGCATCTTACTAGGCAGTGATGCCAAAACACAATGAATTCATCGCTATCACATCACATCACATAAAAAAGGAAAGTGTGGAGATCTAAAGTACATACCCTTTCTTCTTGAGGTAAATTCACCTATGGTTTGTGAATCAGTTCGCTCTAAACCTTGATGTTTAGGTCTTAAAATTTTAGGGCTTTGACCTAATTGGCAAAAAGAAGACTTTCTTAAGAAAATGGTTTTCTTGTGTTTTTTTTCAGGAAAAAAAAAATGTAGGAATAAAACTTGGAATTCTGCAATGAAAGCAGCGGAATCCAGGCAGCACAACATGGTTAATTGGATCAGCGAAAGCACCTCTGTTTAGGAAATTCTTACAGCTGAGCTGGTCTCATGCTAAAAGGTGTAAGCACCAAATTGGAAAGAAAAACATATTGCATGCCAAAAGCAAGCAAAACAGAAGGAGAGAAAATAAAAATAAATGAAAAAGGCAGCCTTTTGTTCTCCACCAACTTCCCCAACAAAGTAAGAAAACAAAAACTATGAATACAAAGAGACGCATATACTTACCTAAATAATCGATTCCGTTTTAACTTTCATTACAATAACACAGGACTAGGACAGAACTAAACAAAGGGTTTGATAAATGTTTGTGCAAGGTTTGTGTAACGTTGCATTGTTGGCACTGTACAATCCAAGGTTAATGTATGTAGAAATTAGAAAGAGCACCTGCTTTGATATATAGTATATTTGAAGTAGTAGGTACAAATCTCTTTATATTACAAAATAGTTTATTTTAAACTTTTGCTACTTTGAAGTACAAGTCCACTTGCTGGGCAGACATGACTGCGAAGTGCACTAACAGTGACTGCTCAGCCAATCTGAGGGAGTGTCAGTTATACCAGACAAAAGCCCTTAAAAAAACACAACTTTATAACCACCAGGGGCAAACTGACCGGTTGATGCCATTGCCTCCCATTTAGAAGAAAAAAAATAAATAACTTGCCAGCAGTGGCGCTGATTGGGAAGATCAAAAAGATCTCCCTTCACCAGCCCTCAGCGAACAGTACAGTCTCAGTGCACAAACAACCTAACATGCTGTGGGGAGCAAGAGAGGCAGCATAGTCGGTTGTCTGTGCGTCTGGGCAGTGCACAGTAACCATGCTGCTTGTCACTAGACACCAGGGAGCTGTGGGTGCTGACTGGGGTAAATACTGGGAGTGTAATATGGGTGATGGGGAATGTCCTAATAAAGTTTAATACCATGCTATGTTTTATCCACTTTTTAAGTATGGTAGAATACCATTCAAGTATGATCTAGTACAATAAGCACTTGATGTATTTAGCTTGCACTGAAGTAAAATATTAGACGCATGTCTTTATAACTTTTACAGACACAAGTCCAAACAAATCAGTAATCAGTGTCCCCTACAGTGTCCTACACAAATATTGAAGACCGTGAAAAACTTTCTTTATTGTTTAACCTTTCGATCTTTTCTTCAAAAAATACACAATACCCTGCTCTCATGGATATCAATCAATTGGAAACACAGGTTTATCCAAATAAAATAAACTGGTAAATATATGTGTGGTACAATATTTGACACCCTTTAGTCAATATTTTGTGCGACCTCCCTTACACAAGGTACCAGCTCTGAGTCTTATCTTATAATGCCTGCTGAAGTTGAAGACCAAACCTCCATACAGAATCTCTACAGGTCCTTCAAATTGCAAGGTCAATGCTGATGGACTCTCCTCTTCACTTCACTCAGGTTTTCTATGGGGCTCAAGTCAAGGGAATGGGATGGCCATGGTAGGAACTTGATTTTGTGGTCAGTAAAGCATTGTTGTGCTGATTTTAATGTATGTTTTGGATCATTGTCCTGGTGGAAGATCCAACCATGACCCATTTTAAGCTTTCTGGCAGAAGTAGTCAGGCGTTCATTTAACATCTGTTGCTAATTGATATAGTCCATGATGCCATGTATCCTAACAAAATGCCCAGGTCCTCTGACCCAAAAATATTAAAGAGCCACCACATTTAACAATCAAACCCACCTCTGGTGTTTATTGACAAAGCTAGATTTTGGCTTCATCTGACCAAACGGTTTGTTTTTGCGTGAGAGAGTAGAGGCTTTTTTTCCCCCTTGAAACCCTTCCAAACAACTTGTGGTGATGTAGGGGATGTATGATTGTATGTTTGGAGACTTTCTGACCCAAAGACACAACTAACTAATTCTCCAGCTGTGATCCTTGGAGATTTTTTGGCAACTCTAACAATCCTTTTCACTGTGCATTGAGACAATATAGACACATGTCTTCTTCCAGGTTCATCCATAACATTTCCAGTTGACTGGAACTCCTTAATTATTGCCTTGATGGTTGAAATGGGCATTTTCAATGCTTTTGCTATGTTCTTATAGCTACTTAACATTTTGTGAAGCTCAACAACCTTTTCCCGCACATCACAGCAATATTTCTTGGTCTTACCAATTGTAAAAATAACTAAGGGAATTTGGACTATGTGTTACCTCATATTTATACCCATGTGAAACAAAGCCATGGTTGAACAATTTCCCCTTCATAGTAGCCCAGGTGTACTAAAAAATGTAAATGGTCAGTGGGAATACATTTTTTCTCATATGAATTCACAGGGAAGTCAAGAATTTGACTTATGTGCCACACATATTTTTAACATTTTTATTTTTATTTTTTATAAACCTGTGTTGTGTTTGCAATTGCTTGAGATTCATGAGAGTAGGGTATTTTTTGAAGAAAGGATCTAAAGGTTAAAACAAAGACATTTTTTAACAACCTTTTTTGCTCATATTAATCAAGGGTGCCCATATTAGTGGAAGGCACTGTATGTGCTGCTATAATACCCATTTTATTCTATTCGCCACTTTGCTAGGTTCATGTGATTTTAAAAACCTTCTATTGAAGAAAAAAATCCCTTCAATTGCATTGCATAAACAGACACAAATGTATGACTAGTAATACGCACATATAGGGCTAGATGACAAAAAATACATATGTATGCAAATACACACACACCTATGTGCATATACTATATTACACTGACTAGAAAACAAAATGAAAGGCTACATTTACAAAAGTCATGTGTGCACTATAATAAGCATATCTTGTTTTAACGTTTGTGGTAGTCTACAGTTAGTCTACATTCGTCAGCATTTCCATACAAGATTGATTGTATTAATGCTTTTAAACTCTGTTGATGCGACCAGGGTGTTTTACAAGCAAATATCTGTATGTGGACAAAAATCAATAGGGATGTAGCTTCTACAGCAACTGGAGAAAAGCCTTTAAATCTCTGGCCTAAAGTATATTTATATTTGGCTTTTATGCAATCTGATAGATATAGTCTGGTTTAAAATAATCAATGGAGGATTCCATCAGTTAGTTAATCCTTTTATAAAATGACATTACTGGCTCACTATTCCTTAATATAACATATGATTTAAAGCAAGTTATGTATGTGAGCACACAACCACCATTATCTAGATTATTTCTTATGTGCAGTCAGCATGCTTTATACTATTCTTTGGACTCGACCCGTTTATATAGTAAAAGTAAGCCATAACGAGATGAAGGGATATGTGGAATATATTTTTCAGCAGTAATTAAAGCCATAATGCATATGTAAACTTAACGGAGGATGAGTAGTCATGTTATCATTTAGAAGTGTTATTTATTTTAACATTTCATATAAATTGAACAGATAACATGGAAATGGGTTTTTCTTTCTGCACAGACTTTAGATGGTATGAAATCCTAATGAAAATCTCATCTCTTTACTTGAATAAGCCGAAATGTATAGTTCACGCTACTTACACTTAAACACTGCCTCATTATTTTATATGTTTTGAAGTCCTTCACTGTTGTGTCATTTACAAATCACATTTAAATTCTGTTAAGAAAAACAGGAAAATCTCCTCAAACTGCTTGCTTTAAACAATGTAATGCTTCTGATGATGTGTAAAATGTATTTTCAAGCACAATCTCTACTGTTAACTCCTACATTTTTTGATTGCTTTACATAGAACTCTATGGAAGTACCATTGCCTTGGCTCCAACAAATAATCAAGCTGGCTGCTGAATTTCTTCAGGCTGGCTCCTAAAGTCTACAGAAGTTTGGCGAGCCCTGTTTTAAGGTATTTTAAAGCGTTTATGCTTGACAAAGTCCAGTTTAAAATGTATTAACTTGTATAAAAACTTAACAAAAAAACAATACATTTTACACATCTTCAAACACTCTAGTGGTCTATCCATTTTCATTTACACAACTCTGGTATGTCCGTGGCCTTTTAAAAATGTGCTTTTATGTAAACAACCAAAACAGTTAGAAGCCAGCACTAGGGGTTTCAGGAGACCTGGCTTTTGACATTTGACAAGCCCTATCAGGTACAATGCCAAGTGGAAAAATACATATATTTATTCTGTTTGATTGATACAGCCTCAGATTTTTTAGAATTAAAATATTTCTTCAAATAAAAAAAATAAAAATCTGTCATTCATAAAATAAACCGAAATTTCTAATTTTTTTTATAGTTAATTATTATAAACTAGAAAAAGATAAAAGGGTGTGTGGGGGAAAAAAAAGAAAGAAACATTCTTACAATATTAGTAGCAGAACCACAGCAAAAACCAATTAAATAGAAAATTGCAAGAACCAATCACCTGTGCACCCAGATGTTAGAATAGAACAAACGCACCATAAAACAAAATAAAATGTTAACATTTTCGAAGCATTTATTGGATTACCAAAATTATGCAAATTTGTTTGAAGTTTTCAAGTCAACTGGGTATAAAATACTTAATAAAATACACACTGGCTTAAAAAATTCCAAAGTGTTAGAATTTAAAAAAAATTATACAAATTTAAACATTTCCCATCCAAAATCCAAGTCCCGATTGTTGAGTCAATATTAGTATTCAGGTTCATACCTGCCTTATAGATTCGAACCTGAATTCTGATATAAAAAAAAACATGGTGGGTAGATTTCAGTTAGACATTTAAATTAGACAAATACTGAATCAATAAAGTAGCAAAGCATCAAAAACATTTGGGGCCAATAATCAAGCAATTCGAGTTTAGCCGTAGTAGATTTATGTGCTCATTTTACCTTATTTTGGCTTTTATCTTTGAATTGTGTATTTTCTATGAATATATACATTTAACAATTTGTAGACAACCTATGAAAAATCACCATGTAGAACTTTGCTTATAGAGGAACACAAGGCAACAAGTTAACCCACACGGTACTTTGACTTGATTTATAGACTCCAAATGTTTTCTACACACATGGGCAAACCATGTCCGGTGCAAATGGAAAGCAATGCTTGGTCAAGTGTCACTTGGCTTATTTGAGCACTTTAAACGGCTCCAATGGCTTAATGTAAAACTTTTTACTATGAATGTTTTACTTGCATGCAAGATTTATCTGTTTAGCAATGAATTTAAAATCAAACCTTATGTTACACATCATTGCACATGTCTTGCTTTTAAATAAACAGTAATAAATGCTATTTTGTTTGAAAACACTTTTAGAGAGTTGGGTGTGCACAGGGTATACCCATGTGTATATATATTTAGTGAGGTAGGTTAATGTTACAACATTTTTTTTTCTTTTATTAACAAGTGATTAGGTTTGTGAATTATTTCTTTTGTTCAGAGAGATTAAAACTATTCATATTGTTTTATTTATGTCATCTATAATTTTGAAAAGCCCCATTATGCAAACATACAAACAATTACTATATTCTTTAGTAGAACTTTCAAAATCAAATGAAATTCAGGACTATTTGCTATAAAAACACATTAATACAACTTTCAAATGGCTTCAGTTTTCTTTCATAGAAATATTTAGCTTTAAGCAAGACTCTATGCAATTATAGGACAACCTTTGGCAAAAAAATGTACTCTACCCAGAAAGAGAACTCTTTCAATGTATGCTTGGAATATGACAACAATAAATGATCTGTACTAAATATAAGCACCATCAATCACAATGATTTCAGATTTTGTTTTTCCTTTATCAATGGGAAATGTGCCATTCTAAGTTGCAGAGTAATTAAAGAATCCTTTGACAGTTCTATACTCAAAAGGTGGGATTTTCCATCCGTTAGCCATGGACTGAGATATTGATGTGCAAGAGGCCTGCCATACAAATTAACAATGTGATTTACGTGGGGTGTATGACGGACCATAATACTGCAGAACCGTGGCCAGTAATACTAAAACTGTCTTTGGGACTTATTTTTTATGTAAATTTTACTTGTTCTGAAAATCTTCATTATATTGCATTAGTTAGATGCATTCCCTGAATTCTGTTCTTCTGAACAGTTATGCTTTCATTTACTAATTTTTTTAATGAACACTGATGTTCAAGCTTCAGTTATTATTTTCCTGAATACCACGGAAAACAGGGCTTGATTTTTTTGTTTTTCCTCTTGTTGCCAACTTTCTAACTACCTATAATCCATAGCTTATTTAGCAGTGTTTCCATACAGCCTTTAAATCAAAGCACTGCCACCCTTTTAATCACCTTTTGGAGACAGAATCGTACTAAAAGCATCCAACCTTGTTGCTGCTTTGAAGACAAATGACTATAACAAAGTATGAAACATGGAACAGTTGGCAGCATCACTGCACTGGTTTCCATAGCTGACCAGTGGCACTATGCCCCAAAATATGCCCGTTGGGGCATGCTACCTGCTACTGAGCAGGCTGTATAATGTGATAGAGCACATGAATCATGGGAACAAAATGACAGTATGAGTTTATATTATCTTAAAGAACATTAAAATGGCAACAAGACCTCTAGTATCACCAAAATGATTATTTTAAGCTGTACTTCTATGAAGGAAAACTGAAACCGCATCCTAAATGTAGTATAATTTGCATAACAAAATTAGGGCAATTGCCTGCTGAAATGTACAGTTTGTGACTGATAGTTGCTTTACAGAAAGTAAGTTACATGATTAGCAGTAGTTAGAAATATTCCTCTGCAGAGGCAGCAGTAGCAGCAGCTCTCTCTGAAGCCCCAGCTTACCTTTCCTATCTGGCTTAAGGTTGCGGTCCACAGGTGGGGGTTCACAGTCTGTAGATGGCACAGACCTTCTAGGTGGTGTCTTTGGACTCGACCTGAAACCCATGTGTGCTGGAGGTGGCACTTGCATTCCAAATGATGAGAAGTCAAATGTGCCTGGAGTCATTGGGACATAGTTGGTTTCCTGGCTGGGTTCAGTATAGCTATTGGAATGCTGCCGAGGAGGTGAATTTGGATTCATGGGTACATAGTTTTCATCTAATTCTTCATTTGAAAAGCTTCCCACTGTAAGCATGCTTTTGTTTTTCTACAAGAAAAATGAACAAAACGTTTAGCGATGAACAATTAATATATCTGATGCTATGAAGAATAATTCCAAAAATAGGTTAATTCCTTCCAATACCAAGTTCTAAATCGTAGGAACAAAACTATAGCACTATAAATTCACTGGTGTTTTGGTGGTGCTGTGTGTATCAACTAACTATTTGAACTATATATTACCTATAAAACCCAAACATGGATAGGCTGCACAAACTATTAGAGACTGTGACATCATCGCAAAAAACACAACAGGCGTAATGTATAAAAATCAATTCTGAACAAAGTTCTAGAAGTGGAGCAATCACTATGGAAAGCAGAAAATGTCCCCAGAAATCTGCCACAGAATGGAGTTTCAATGACTTACTAAAGGCTTGAAAATAAAATATTTGAAGACAAATCATCATCTTTCCAATGTTACAGGGCTAGTATGTGGATACTATGGATATGTTTATTTTTAGAAGAAGAAAAAATATATAAAAAAATGTCTACGTCTGTTCAAATATCCCTAGCAATGAAATAAAGACCTCTAATGCTATAACAAGTGGTGTTGACGTTTCTCCTATCCCAATAATAAAGTGTTAATGGAGTACATAAAAATAATGATGAACATGTTGATGAAAATATTTCAACCACTCCCCAAACATAAAAATAGAGGCTTACAATAGTAGATATGTCACACATATATTCATATACACATTCACGGTGTAGAAAATTCAATCATTAAATGTTATTCTATATCAGCAGTAATCATCTTGTTTGAATATTTCATCAGGTAAACCCAAGATAGCCAATACTATAGCCAGATTATTGTTTACTTACAAAATGGCTGTGAAAGCCCTCAAGTGAGCTTGATCTGTCGCTGGTAAATGGCCGTGGAATATCATAGAAATCTTGAGAACTCATATCTTGAAATATGAAGACAAAAAGCAAGAGTCAAAAACTTTCAGTAAAATAAATAACATTTTATGTTTTTTTTTTAAATTTATTGCAGGTTTTATATGGTATATCTAAAATAAATGCCAGGTTGTCTGTGGCTCCATCTATTTTGAAGACTGATTCCTATCTGTCAGACATGTATGGGGTGAATGAGATGACCATCACTCAATGTTCATTCATTGAACCGATACGGTCTAGGAGAATTACTTATGGATGTTCTTCATGTACTAAAACAAGACCCAGACTGGCCACTGAAGCTATTTTTTTAAAATGTACTACTCTGTCAGTGCGGGCTGCAAAATGGAAGGTGTAAAAAACAATTTAGATGGCTGTCCCTTGTCTAACTACCACCAGACAATACTAAAATTGACAGCACCTCTCCAGGATTCCTTGGAAAATCGACGTTTAGCACTAAGCATCCATGTTAAAGAGGAACTCTATGCTCTGCAATGCAACTGTAGATAGATTTATTGGGTAACGCAACCAGTGTTCAAAAAAGATAACTCTTGAGAAACAGAGAGCTTAAAGTCTAACATCTATATTCTTTTTACCACTCTTATTCGGAGGAAAAATATTGATTCATAAATTAATGCCTTGGGTAGACACTTTAAAACCTGGTTTCATCTGAAGAATTGAGAAATCAGGCTTAAAAAAAAAACAAAAAAAACTCCCACTTACCTTTTCTATACTTATTTAACTCTAAAGTGGAAATAGTATTACTACGAAATGTGGTTATTCCAGATGTAGGAACACAGTAGTTACTATCAGTCTCTGAGGCAGTGCGGGTAATGCCAAACTCGCATGGGGAACGTTCTGACGAGTGTTGAGGTTTTGGAGGTCTTGGAGGAGGAACATTTGAAACAGTTTCTAATTTTGATGACTGTTGCCCCAAAGAGCTTTCATGAACGGTCCTTGGAACCTGGTATGTGCTTCCAGCTGTAGGTGGGATGTCATAGCTTATTGATATATTCTTGAAGTCTAATAAGGATGCGCCAGACATGTTAAAAACATTTGATTCGCCATCTGCATCTGTACCAGATGGAGAAACCGCTTTTGGTAAAACATCTTGTGAGTAGCTTCTGGGAAGGTTATAGAGACTGGCCTCTGTAGAGGAGGAACCTGTGCGGGATGGAGAGTCATAGACACTAGACTGCTGGAAGTACCCATTAACTGCGTTCTTGGAACCTTTGTGAGTAGGGACGTTGTCATTGCAGTCTGTTTCAGATGCAGTTGACTTGGTAGAGTCTGCATGAGATCTAAACAAAGAAAAATTCATTAACATATACGGCCAACCGGGCTCTTGAAACCTACTAATTTACACATCAAGGCACACAAGTAATGACAGCTGTGAAGACCAATGATTATCATTTTGTTTGTTAACATAACTTCATGGTATGGTAAACTGTACTTTTATATACCAACAAAATGTAAATTGAACCAGTTGTGCAATAATTGACATTGGTGTAGTCTAATATTATATATATTTTTTTACATCTGTATGGATTCTATAGCACACCCTGCTTCAATGTGAGCTACCCACCAGGGTAGAAGAAATCGTATGCTAAATTATTCACTGATCAGTGAATGTTCAACCTATATAGAATGCACAATATAGGAGATCAAGTTTTAGTCATCTTTCTATATAATGGTGACCGGTGCACCATTATAATGTGTCATACTACTTCCATAGAGCAAACCCTGACATGCGTCTGGCTGGTTTTGTACAAATGCATTAAGGAATTCAATCCAAACACAATTTTTATGCAAGGTGATCAGACTCATGTCTTCTAGTGCAGACTGGCAATTTATACTTGATGGCATATTATGTCTGTTTTAACAGAAATATATCGTACACATTTGCAGAGAAACTAATAAGAAAGCGCTAATGTTTTTTTATAATTCAGTTTTCTACCACTGCAAATTGCATGGAACATGCAAATGATATCACAGCATGCTTTTTATCAAGTCAAAATGAACTAATTGCATGTCATTATTGATACCCTTTTGTCAAAAGAGGACAATACTGATTTCAAAAGATACCCATTTATTAAAGTGTGTTTGACTTTCAAACACAGGTGGACTCTATGACATAACATTGTGTTTTCCATTGCCTGTATACATGCATACACATGTTTGAATTAACATTATTTAGATATACAGGTTAAGTATCCCTTATCTGAAATGCTTGGGACCGGCAGCATTTCGGATAACGGATCATTTCGGCAGCACCAGCCCTTTGAATGTTCTACATAACCTAAATCCAATGTGACCAACTTGCTCATATTATATTTAGGTAATGTAGATCATTTATGGCAGTGGAGCTGGCGAAATTACCTGCTCCGTGGTAGTCCCTCCCTCCCGTCGTAGCACTCCGGGAACTACACTTCGCATGAGTGCTGGCTTAAAACCATATTGGCGCCCCAGAGGGTGAAGCATGGTAGCTTCACAACCGGGGCCCCAGGAAGGGGAGTATCCCTTATCCGAACAGATACGATTTTGGATCTTTGTAAAGGGGATACCTGTACTAGTTTATTTTACAGTAACTATACTATTATCTAGATTATATTTATGAATATTTCAATAAAGCTTTTTTACAAAAAGAAAAGTTGTGTATATACACAAACAAACATTGTACACAATCCCAATGAAATTCAAAAATATTTTGGTCTATGCGAGTGATGTCGAACCTACGGCATGAGTGCCACGTGTGGCACTTGGGAGCCTGTGAGGTGGCATTTAGCACCTCCTGTGCTCTTATAAATTTAGCACTTTATTTTGCCAAACATTACATACACACGCATTTTATATAAATATATAAATAAATACATTTATTTACTTCTGGGTGGTGTAACCAACTGACAGTAGTGCTATGTCATCATTGTTTAGGGCTAAGGTTGTTGCAAATGAATGGTAAACTATTAAATCAATATTTATTGTATTAGTTGAAAAATGTAAACAGTAAATGGTGATGTGTAGTACCAATAGAAGGCATAATACTGTAACCGGAAATGTCATCTGATGTAAAAATGGTGAGTTAGTCTGAAAAACCCAAAAAACTCAATTCAGTGATGAATGTTGATATCACAGCACACAGTGAGACACAGTATCCATGCAATATACATCATGGCTCGTAGAGTAGCCACTATACACTCACTGCCAAGACATCGTTTTGCTTTCAAAATCTTCCAGAAGTAGATAATCTTCTTCTGATGCTAAGGATGAAGACCCTTTCCTGATTGTCAAACAAAATTATATAGGAACGGAAAATGACCACATTAATTTCTTAATAAGAAGGAGAGATACATTATTGGTTTTATTCATGCAGTGTAGAGTCTGCAATTCTCAAACTCAACAATGTACTTGCTGGTTTGACAGAACTATTGGGTCAATATAATCTTCCCAATCTAGCTTCACTTGCTCATGAAATGTCTGCCCCATACTATGATCAAGACCACTATTTATATACAAATATTACTTGCTGGCAATTGTATTAGCACACAGCATACATTAAATGTTATGGTTTACCTCCAAGAAGAATGTGTCATCTTCCCATGTGTGAGAAGTGCATTTGAAAAGTAGTTAGGAAATATTTGTGTGGTCTGATTCCAACTACTTAAAGCTAAAAAAAAAAAAAATATTGGACTGACACATGTACATGGCTGTGCATTAGCAGTGTCCAATTTAGGTACACACGGAATGCATGTATGGTATTTCATTAGTCTTGTTCCAATGATTCTTGCACTGACAGACCGATTTCACACATATTGCTGGTACTTTATGATTGCAGGTAAGTACCGCAAAAGCAAACAATTAATATTTACAATTTACTTCATTAAAACACCCTTTCATTTTGTAGTATGTGAGCCCAACTGAGGGTGCTTGTGTAAGCAAGTTGCATATATGTTTATTATTATTATTATTAAATATTCAAACAGGCTGAAAGATGCACTCTTAAGTCAACCATACACAACACTACATCTATTATAATTTCATTTACAAAGTTTTGAATAGTTTATGCCACCGCTGTGTAGACTGACCACCATTTCTGCTCCATTCATAGCACACAGCTACATAAATGAAGGGCCTATCTAGTATGAAAATGAGTGCGTTACTTTGTCCACACGGTTTGTGTGTTGTGCTTGCAGAAACACAGTGGCAGGTATCCTTTACTATTTGTCATTGGGTTCGTTTTGTATTAGTCACCATGTATTTTATTTATCTAAAAACAGGGAGCATGGTTCAAATTCAAAGGCAATATTTTCATCCACAAAGTTAATAGCTACATATTTCATTATTGTGAATCTGAGTGGTTTACCTGAATGGCTCTGGTTTCTTGCTTTGGCAATTGATTAATAGAAGGTAGTCTTGGGGATCTTCTTGGTTGTTTGAGGATTCCAGCGGTGGTATGTTGATAAGCTGGTAGGGTGGAGGAAGGGGTCCATGGAGTGATGCTGCTTGGGTCGAGGGTTCTGAACTTACAGGCAAAGGGATCTCAATGGGTGCATTCATAGGAACACTGTGAGGTTTCACATCTGAAATAGATTAAGCAAATAAATACAAATACATGGAGAACAAATTAAATGATACATTAAATTATGTTGATTTTATGTTATTGAAATTTAAAATGCTTAAATTAGATAAACATAAAAGTATTATAATTGTATAGGAATATTTTTGTGTACACTTTTCTAATCAAATTTCCCAGACTAAAATCTGGAGAATTTGTGTGTGTTAATGTCTTGTTGTTTCCAGAATATGAGGAGGGTTTGGGGGTGATCAACGAATACTGGGTAATGAAATCGTCCTGATCTGCATGTTTATGAAAAGCCGATTTGGACCCAAATTCATGGATATCGGGATATTGAGTAGCCAGGTTTCAGAGATTTACCCGAATCCATTTCAGTCTATATTGGGTAGAACCTTTATATAAACAAAGAAACATAGAATGTTGGCAGATAAGAACCATTCGGTCCATCTAGTCTGCCCAATTTTCTAAATACTTTTATTAGTCCCCAGTTCCCCATCTTATAGCTAGGATAGCCTTGTGCCTATCCCACACATGTTTAACCCCTTAACGCATGTGGACGTATATATACGTCCTGAAAAGCATGGTCCTTAAGGACCATGAGGACGTATATATACGTCCTCCGTTTTCATGTAGTGTTGCGCTCATTAGCTCAACACTACATGCCTGCAGCTACTCTCAGAGGCTGCTTCGGATCCGAAGCAGTCTCTGAGAGGGCTTTCAGCCCCCCCTCGACCCCCCCGCGCGCATACGATCACAGCGAATGTGATCGTATGCGCGCAAACACACATAGGCAGTGAAAGCTGATCACTGCCTATGTGTGTTAAAGTGTTGCATGATGCCTCTATCGAGGCATCATGCAACACAATCTGTGCCCTCCTGGGCACCGCGTGTGCTGTATCGGAGGAGCATGCTCCTCCGATACAGCATGCCCAGAGGAGAGCGACGGAAGAGAGAAAAAAAAAATCTCTTCCGTCGCTCTGAAACCGCTACTTGACTGCCCCTACAGGCAGTTAAGTATATTGCAGGTAAAAATAGAAAATTAATTAAATAAATAAATTAAATAAATAAATAAATGGAAAAAGCTAACCCTTGATCTACTGAACCTAGATCTAGGGTTAGGGTCCAAATAGGGTAATAATTAGGGTTAAATGGGGGTTCGGATGATTACAAGGGTTAGATTAAGGGGTGGGGGTCAATTTAGGGTTAGATTAAATTTAGAGTTGGGGTAAATTTAGGGTTCGGGTTAAAAAAATCACTGTAGAAGAAAATGGTTAGAAAACAAAAAAAAAAACACTAATATTGTTTATTGCCCTATTACGTGAAATAAAACATAGACAAACAAGGAAACATTGATATTACTAAACTCAGGACAAATAGTAGAAATATATAGACGGGGTCTTTTTTACCATTTGTAATTCTGTAAAAAAAAAAATCAGGTCAAAGTTGGAAAAAGTGTTTTTTATGGCATATTTTCATCATATTTTCTATTTTTTTAATAGTAAATGATATCATATGATGAAAATAATAGTATCAAATGAAAGCCCTATCTGTCCTTTAAAAAATGATATATAATTTGTGTGGGTGGACTGAACACAAAGAAAGAAATTCACAGTTCAGTAAACGTATGACAAAAATAATGGAATTCTGGTCTTCAAGGCACGTCAAATGCAACATAGCACTCGGTCACTAAGGGGTTAAACCCCTTCACTGTGTTAATCCCCATCACGTCCGCTGGAAGGCTATTCCATACACCCACTACCCTATAAAATGTCTACATGTCACAATCTCTTGATTAAACTTTTTTACCTACAGTTTTACTTTAAATTCTCCCACATCTGAACTCTCTGCTTTAGTCTTAAAGGGACACTTAATTTTGCAATGTTGATTTCAGATATGTCTTGTTTTTGTTATGCTAGTTTATTTAATAAAATAATTTACTAAACAAGTGTGACTGGGCGCCATCACTTAGTGAAATATGGTGTTTTTGGGTGCCACCCCACAGTGACTTCTTAGTATCTCACCATAGGGCTGGGAATGCAGTCTATAAGTCAGAATTATGACCAGACTTGCATTGAATGCGAGATTCATGTAAATATTACATCACAAGGGGGCAAAGTTATGATCCTGTTTCATCAGGTCAATCTCCTCTCTCTCTCTTCCAGAAAAATGTACTTTTTGTGTTGGAAGGCAGGTTAAAAAAAAAAAAAAAAGGTGTACACAACCACCTAGTCCTGCCCACTAGAGATACTTAGGAGCCAGTAAGATAGCAGGGTTGTATCTTATGACATCATCATGCAGGCTCTGCCTTGTAAAGTCAGACTTTCTGGAAGATTTTGGAGAATGTTGCATCATGGGTAACATTCACAAAATGAATGCAGGCGATAGATAGCTAATTTTATTTTTATATGTAGCTAATTCAAACATATAAAAAATAACAAACAGTGGCATTTGTCTTTGTTTTATGCGTTTTGTTTCAAATGCACAGGTTATCTAGTTACATCTTATGTAAGTGGTGGTGTCACTTTAAGCCGAATAGAATCAAGTCAGAGACTGTCCCTCAATGTTCCTAATGTGGGCCACTCATGGTTTTACTCCTGCATTTAATAGAGGAGGATCTTAACCAATTCATAAATATTTTGATGCAGGATGTTCTCATCTAAAGAAAACTTAGGGTCTCTTACTGCAGAAAACTCCATGGCATCTACAATTACGTTAGCTTAGAGGCTCTTTAATGTACCACATTAGTGCTGCCAATATTTAACTACCACCTTTTTTTCTTCAAATAAAAAACACCAATTTGAGAATCAACAATTTTCTCCCTAACTTGATTCAATGTGCTGATGAAGTTTCATGCCAATTATCCCCTGACTAGTGCTTAACAACTAAAAACAACAAAACTTATGATCTATACATGTCCACTCACTTACACGTCAAAAAGAAAATATTTCTCCCTTCACCCCCATTACATTAACACATGCTTTTTTCCTTTCCTAATAAAAAAACGTTTAAACTGTACTCTTTTGTTGTGCGAGTAACTTGTAAAAAATGTGTAATGTACATTCCTCTGTCATTACTGTAATGGAAAACCCCTTGCTTCTGCCTACAATAGAACGTTTCTGAAGGCAGTGTAAACCTTGGAAGCCAGCGCAGTCACCTTATCCACGACTTATCATTCGAACACATGGACATCAAGGCTCTTAAAGACAAAGCGGTATAAATACACAGAATGTCCTGTCCAAATTTTTCCTGTGACAGGCAAGTATACGTAGATAAAATATCACTATTCACTGAAGATTTCAACTTATCACTATAATCATGGCATAGATATACAAACATCTATGCCCATGCGGCACTGTGCGTGCACACACCACTGCACTGACCAAAACAAAATCTTGATCCATTCTAAATGAAAAACAGTCCAATCTGATACTTCAAAAGACAAGAATACACTGCGCCTTTATGTGATTAGAGTGGCAGCACCAAAAACAACTAGTGATCCACTTCTAGTACAAATAAAAAGACAATAAAAAACGTGAATCAGCGCGCTTTTCCCAAACACTTCACACTTATGATTACCCTTTAAACTGAGACAATCCTCTCCATAGTATGCAAAGGGAAAAAGATTAAAATCTATAATATATATATATATATATATATATATATATATATATATATATATATATATTATAGTGTGTTATAGGGCCTAGTGGTAATAAAAATATATAGGTCCACTCACATATTACTGAGCAGTGCCTGCTCAGTATAATAGGCGTCCGGGAACCCCTCGTGGGGTCTTAAATCAAATGATGTTCTAGGCCGTCTACTCTTTGCAGTCTTCCCTGAAGAGCTGAAGGAAGCAAACATTGAACTTGCTACAATTGTCTTATCCGGTGGCTGTATTCCCCTCCTCTGTGCAGAAGGGAAGACTGCACAGATTAGACGGCCGGTGACACGGAACAGCTATAGTGGAGGTTTCCCCTGGAACATAATTTGATTCAAGACCGCACGAGGGGCTCCCGGATGCCCATTACCGTATATTTGCTCGATGTGCACAGACATCCTCCGCTGCTGCCCGGCACGACCGCTGGGACTTCTATGATGAAGCTGGGTCCTTCCGGCTTCATCATAAAAGTCCTGGGTAGCAGCGGAGGATGTCTGCGCGTATCGTGGCTGGCTGTCCGTCATAATAGACGGAAGTGTCGGGCAGCATGGATGATGTCTGCCCCCTCTAGCCACCAGGGAAAGAAACAAGGTGGGGGGGGGGGGGGGGAAGGAGGGAAGGAGAGACAGAGGCAAGGAGAGGGGGGAAGGAGAGAGAGAGAGAGAGAAGAGAGAGAGAGAGCGCGCAATGGCACATAAAAGGAAATAAAAACAAGAAATGCATTTGTTTAATATCATTTTTTAAATTAAATATTAAAAAGCAATTTACATGTGAATATATACAAGTTGAAGTTTTTTCCTATAGGGTAGTCTTATATTCAGGCTTTTAGTTTTTTTCCTAAAGGAATATCCAAAGTTTGGGGGGTCGTCTTATAATCAGGGTCGTCTTATATTCGAGCAAATACCGTATACTGAGCAGAGTACTGCTCAGTAATATGTGAGTGGACCTATATATTTTTTATTACCACTAGTCACTTTTTTAAGGAATACTACACTATAAATATATATAGTTTTTATATTTTTCCCTTTGCATACTATGGAGAGTATTGTTTCAGTTTAAAGGGTAATCATAAGTGTGAAGTGTTTGGGAGAAGCGCACTGATTCACGTTCTTTATAGTCCAATCTGATGCGATTTATTAATATTGTATTTCGTTTTGCTGGATAGGCTAAAGAATATTATCGTACCCTGCAGTCACAGGAGTAAGAATGTGGTAGGAGCTACAACTGGGCCAGGCACTCTAAAGGGCCTAAGAACATTTTGTAACCTTCGTGACAATGCTTTTTTAACCCTTCAGTGTTATTTGTGTTTAGCTGTAATTTTCCTCTCTCATTTATTGTAGTCACAGACATAACATACTATTTTTTTCTGGATAAGAAGGGCTTTCTTTAGATACCATTATTTGGATCATGTAATATAATTTACTGAAAGAAAATAGTGGAAAAATCAATTAAAAAAAAACCAATGACGTGAAATATATTTTACTCAACTACAAAAGCGAATAGAAAACCTGCTAAATGAATTCGAATGTGTGCTGAGCTTAGGAATACCCTATGTCCTTAACCATTTTGTAAGTTATAGGGCAATAAGTAAAAGTAGCATATTGCTTTTTTCCTAACCATATATTTTTTTTAAAGTGAAGTTTAAAGCTTAGCACTAAGGCTAATCATTTGTTTAAATCTGAGGTGTTATGTCAGGGCTTGACAAATTGTTTTTAATTTTTAGGAGCCAGACAATCATGCACACACACCCCTACTTCACATACATATACACACACACACACACACTCCCCTACTTCACATACACACACACACACACCCCTACTTCATACACACACACACACCCCTACTTCATACACACACACACACACGCACCCACCCATACTTCATACACAGTTTTTTTTTTATTTTTTTATTTGCTTAACGTGTCCCCCTCCCTGCTGCTTTACCTCATTGCAGGGGAGGGGAAACATTCGTGCTGCAGCCGATCATGGCTCTTCCTGCGGAGTGCCAGGTTATCACATGACACCCAGCACTCAGACACACGTTGCCGTAGGGGGCGGAGCTTGTGGTCTGTGCAATCCGCACAGCCCCCACCACCTCGATGTGCTGCAAAAAAAAAAAAAAATGGCAGCGGAAAGGGGACCATGAGGCTAACAGAACCCGCAGGAAATACCTCCCATTAACGGGTGGTTTTCCCATGATGTGCCATTAACTGTCGCACGGGAGTTAAGGGAACAGTAGCACCAACATGACCCACGATAGTTAACCAATCTTTCCACAGCTACATTTTTCATAGGGAAAAAAACCCATCAGTTAACAACAACTGAAAATATTCAAGTGGGCAGACCACTCAGATTTGCAGGGATCTACAGAATAAACAAAACATGCAGCTAGCAAACACCAATATAATAATATGCTATACAGGTTGAGTATCCAAATCCAATATTTTGGGGGGACTTTTGCCACAAGTTCCACACACAGCTGTCATAATGCAGATGCACAACAGTGTATTCAGTGTCTAGCCTCCTTATGTTGTGATATAGCCTTTCAATGCATGCTCAGATTCCCTCAGTGTCCACAAAGGTTACGTGTGCAGGCCTGACGTACAAAAAACTCAGTAAAAGTGATTTGTTTGCTATATACATGCTCCTATACTATGCACTATGCTAAGAGGATTTAATATAGCTTATTGGTGAAAATGATCCATTATCCAAAATACTTCTGGTCCCAAGCATTTTGGAAAAGGGATACTCAATCTGTAGAAGTCAAACCTACTCAACCTGAAAAACATTACATTAGTTCACACTGTCTATTAAAGTAATTGGAACATGTAATCAAATAAGGTAACCTAAATGAATGCATAAGGTATGGTTGAGAAGAAAGAAAAAAATACACACGTGCAACATCACAGGGACAATTATTTCTGTTTTGGGAGGTGTGGGGGGAAAAAATTACACGTTTGTGAATGCCAAAGAATGTCTCATCATTTAATGTATGTCTGCAACTGAAGGGCACACAATGGTATATTTAGCAGGCCACTATAGATTAATGGGGGGGAGGGAGGAGGCAGAGCCAACATTGGGGGAGAGAGGGGGAGGTATAGCCAACATTGGGGGAGAGAGGGGGAGGCAGAGCCAACATTGGGGGAGAGAGGGGGGGGGGGCAGGGAGAGCCAGCATTGGGGGAGGAGGGTGGAGGTGAGCCAGCATTGGGGGAGGGGGGAGAAGCAGCATTGGACAAGTCTGGTGGGCAAATGGCTGTGGGGGGCAGAATTTTTATTAAATATGAAAAAACTATTTACATGTGAATATATACAAGTTAAACTTTTTTTTCCTATAGGGTAGTTTTATATTCAGGCTTTTAGTTTTTTTTCCCTAAAGGAATATTTAAGGTATGGGGGGTCGTCTTATATTCATGCAAATGGTAATAAATAGCACCAATCTCGGAATGGATCTAAAGTTTCCTTATTGGCATGCACAAAAAATGACCTTGCTGCACAGGCACAGAACTAGTTTATATCTCTATGCCATTGGCATATGGAAAAGTAACATTTTACCTATATGTGTCTATTATCTTTAAGATACTAAATAATTTTTTATACTTCTAGCACACTTGAATTAAAAATGATTTTCTATAGTGTAAACTCTCAAAAACAAGGGGCTATGTCACACATGTGCAGTAGTGTATCTACCACAAGGCAAACAAGGTACTCGCCTAGGGCGGCACTTTGCCAGAGCGTGTTAAAGCACACTTCTGGTGCTTCAAACATTTTCAATCCCTCCCCCACCCAGCTTTAGCTCCTTCCAATTAATCGGGGTGATGGGGGCATGTAATGGATGTGGTGGGGGTATGTAATGAGGGCATGTAATGGGGGTGATGGGGTATGTCGTGTTTGTGGAACGTGGGTGATGGGGCATGTCTTAGGTGTGCAACGTGGGTGGGGGGGGTGCCCTAATTTTGTCTGCCTAGGGCAGCACAAAACAAAGATACACCACTGCACATGTGGCACGATAGTATTTTTTTAAAGAATTAATTTTAAGGCTGGTAAAAAGTATTTTGGGAGTGACTGGGAAAGGGTAGTAGAAGATCTCTTTATGGGAGTGACTGGGAAAGGGTAGTATAGGATCTCTTTATGGGAGTGACTGGGAAAGGGTAGTATAGGATTTCTTTATGGGAGTGACTGGGAAAGGGTAGTATAAGATCTCTTTATGGGAGTGACTGGGAAAGGGTAGTATAAGATCTCTTTATGGGAGTGACTGGGAAAGGGTAGTATAAGATCTCTTTATGGGAGTGACTGGGAAAGGGTAGTATAAGATCTCTTTATGGGAGTGACTGGGAAAGGGTAGTATAAGATCTCTTTATGGGAGTGACTGGGAAAGGGTAGCATAAGATCTCTTTATGGGAGTGACTGGGAAAGGGTAGTATAAGATCTCTTTAAAGCAGCATCTGTTACGCATATATTATTACACATCAGCCGCACAGATTTCTTCTTTGAATGATTATAATTGTAATGGTGTCAGCACAGAGCTATGTACTTCAGAAAATGACGTGAAAAGTGCTTACAGAGAATGAAGCAAGTCAGGCGTATGTAAACGTTCTGCATCACAAGACTATAATGATGACTTTTGTCTCTGCCAGTTGTGAAAAAATGGCAGTACTATTATTTAACTTGACAAAGAAATAAATATTACAAACAACTTTTTTCAAGTGACAAAGAAAAGTATGAAACGGGTTTTGTGTAAGTATGTCTTAAGACGAGCTATCTCTGAGGCGTGTTTCTTGAAAACAATAAGTTTCTATGTGTTTACTGATGGATACATATACAAGTAAACTCATGCCAAAACATCTTCATACCAGCAGCTGCAATAGTCGCATTTCAATGGACTCCTACAGCATATGCTAGCTATACCTTAAAAAAGTATATTATTATTTTCTGACATTAGCTAGCTGTTTGGTATAAGTAACCACCATGTAGGGTTGCAACCTGGCCAGTATTTTACCGGCAGGCCGGTAAAAATTTAGCTTGAGGTCAAGGTTAAGCCTATGGAGTAGCATGGCCGGTATTTTTTTTGTAGAAAAAGGTGGCAACCCTACCCTACTAAAGCCATTTCCCCTGAGGAAGCCAGGACTGCACTCTGTGAAACGCGTAGAGAAGGCTTCTACTATCTACACTCTGCAAAGGACTATTCTCTAGAAAAAAATGCCGTTTTAGCCCAAGTTGTGGGCCCTTCTACTTTGTAAGTTGCTCCAATAAAGGAGGCAGTTTTTATATTACAACTGTGCTGCCCTATGTGCCTTTTATTTTGCACAGACACCTTCTCCAGACATCCTGGACCACTGTTGGTATGATACAAACCTGAGTTTATGAGTGTGATATTATACATTATTAAAACATCATTTGTATTGTACTTATTACACTATGATTTTCTTTGTGTTTATATTGGTTTATGTGGAAATCTAGCGCTGCCCCATTTACCAATTTATCTCTATATAGAAGTACTGTGAGGAGTACTTAAAAGCAGCAGAGTTTTTTCACGTACGAAAAAAAGTTCATTTAATTTAGCATAGCGTGTTCACTTCACCTTTCTTTTTGTTTTTAACCCTACCACCAAGCCATTAAATATTTACACGCTAAGTACATAGCTAAAATTTTTTAGATTCATTGGTTATCTAAATGATAACTTGGCAAAGTTTACAAGCACTTACGCGTGTCTTGCTGGCAGGTGGCAGAACTAAATTACCTTTTGTTCAAATATAAAATAACCATTAGATGTCTTTGTCTCATGTTGTCAATATTCGCTGCATTGAGGCATTACAATGATACCTCGGAGGAAAGTTTTATAAAATGTTATGTTATATTACAGACAGACATAATTAGGGGTCCACAAAAAAAGATATACCCACTCTGTATATGCAGAATCAATCTCAAAAGACAGAGATTTAAAAAAAAAAAAAAAAACACTCTTCTAGTGCAGTGTGAATTTGTATGTATGTATGTATGTATGTATGTATGTATGTATGTGCATAGGTTTAAAGGCTCATGTATACCACTCTGTTTTAATGCTTCTTAGGGTGCATGTTCACTTGACCCTCCTTAAGTGTGCTTTGACGTGGCAGATGAGATGTTGATCAGTATACAAAGGGAAAAGGAGGATCAAGTGAACATGCACCTGATGAAGCTGTTCCAGCGAAGTCACGGAGGGAGTGGAGGCAGTCACTGAGGAAGTACGAATTCTGATAGTACAGATGCGTGGCAAGACAACCCTCATCAATGCCTAGATCTTTAAGTGTGATTTCATCTATGTATGGATTGATTTTATATTAACTGGGCCCGAGGAGGCTTCGTGTATGTAAGGGTAAGAGTATTTGTACAAGCAGCACAAAGTGAACTAATTTGGTCTGTGGCATTATAAGCTTTCATTGTAATAAATATTTTAGTATTATTTTTCCAATTGCCCCCCAAAACAGGGACAGAAGGTACCTGTAGTCAGTGTGCTGAAAAATAATAAGCTTAGGGTCATGTCTACAAATGCTTGCAGTTTAGGGAATAAGATTCATGAACTTGTGGCATTATTGGCAACTGAGAATGTAGATTTAGTGGCTGTTATTGAGACATGGTATAATGAAAAACATGACTGGGACATATCAATACCAGGGTACTCTTTATATAGAAAAGACAGAGAAGGTAAAAAAAGGGGGAGGGGTGGCCCTGTATGTGAGGGATAGCTTAAAATGTAACGTAATACAAGTTAGTGAGGCGAATATAGAGTCAGTTTGGGTTACATTAGAATTTGGTAATCATATGGTAACTCGGGTAGGTTTGATTTATAGGCCCCCTGGACAAATAGAGGAGTTAGACAATCTACTAGTTGAGGAAATAGCTAAAATGACACTGAAGGGAGAAGTGATCATCATGGGTGACTTTAATCTTCCTGATGTGAACTGGAAGTACAAAACAGCTACTTGCGCCAGGAGTACGCATATCCTAAACTCCCTACTGGGATCATCTCTAAAACAAGTAGTGGAGGAGCCAACTCGAAAGCAGGCCATACTAGACTTAGTGTTCACAAATGGAGATTTGTTATCAGATATTACTGTAGGTGAAAGTTTAGGATCTAGTGATCACCAGACAGTGTGGTTTAATATAAGAACAGTGACGCAGTCACACCACACAAAAACAAAAGTTTTAGATTTTAGAAAAACAGACTTTTCTAAAATTAGATTAGGTGTAAAGGAGTCATTATCAGACTGGAGCAATTTAAATGGAGTCCAGGAGAAATGGGATTATCTAAAAGTTGCACTACTGAAGGCAACAGAAAGGCTTTTCAGTAAGAGCAAAAAATGTAAGAAACCACTGTGGTACTCTGCAGAGGTGGCTAAAATAGTAAAGAAAAAAAAGCTAGCATTTAGTAATTATAAAAATAGTCAGCGTGAGGAAGAGAGAAAGATCTATAAGAGTAGGCAGAAAGAGGCAAAGCAAGCTATAAGAGCTTCCAAAGCACACACAGAAGAGACTATAGCCCAGTCAGTGAAAAAGGGGGATAAAACATTTTTTAGATACATAAATGAGAAAAGGAAAGTAAAACAAGGATTAGTTAGATTAAAAACAAAAGAAGGATGCTATGTAGAAGAGGATAAAGGCTTAGCAGACTGCCTTAATGAATATTTTTGTTCAGTTTTTACAAATGAAAATGAGGGTAAGGGACCTCATTTAGGGAAAAAGACTAATGAGTCTTTTGATGCATGTAAGTTTACAGAGGAAGAGGTTTTACTTCAGCTGTCTAAAGTAAAGACAAATAAGTTGATGGGACCTGATGGGATACATCCAAAGTTATTAAAAGAACTTAGTGGTGTACTAGCAAAACCGTTAACAGATTTATTTAACCAATCATTGTTAACGGGAGTAGTTCCAGAAGATTGGAAATTAGCTAATGTTGTGCCCATTCACAAGAAAGGTAGTAGGGAGGAGGCGGGCAACTATAGACCAGTAAGTCTTACTTCAGTAGTGGGGAAAATAATGGAAACCTTGTTAAAGAATAGGATTGTTGAACATCTAAAGTCGCTTGGATTTCAAGATCAGAGACAGCATGGGTTTACTTCAGGGAGATCATGCCAAACTAATCATATTGATTTTTTTGATTGGGTGACTAAAATAATAGATCAGGGTGGTGCAGTAGACATTGCTTACCTAGATTTCAGTAAGGCTTTTGACACTGTCGCACATAGAAGGCTTATTAATAAACTGAAATCTTTGAGTTTGGATTTCAATATTGTTGAATGGATTAGACAATGGCTGAGTGACAGGCAACAGAGGGTTGTAGTCAATGGGGTATATTCGATGCAAGGTCTTGTTACTAGTGGGGTACCTCAGGGATCTGTACTTGGACCCATTCTCTTTAATATTTTTATTAGCGATATTGCAGAAGGTCTTGTTGGCAAAGTATGTCTTTTTGCTGATGATACAAAGATTTGCAGCAGGGTTGATATTCATGGAGGGATAAGCCAAATGGCTAATGATTTAGCTAAACTAGAAAAATGGTCAGAGCAGTGGCAACTGACCTTTAATGTGGACAAGTGCAAGATTATGCACCTTGGGCGTAAAAACCCAAAAGCAGAATATAGACTATTTGGTACAGTCCTAACCTCAACATCTGAGGAAAGGGATTTAGGAGTAATAATTTCACAGGACTTGAAGGTAGGTAGGCAATGCAATAGAGCAGCAGGAAATGCTAGCAGAATGCTTGGTTGCATAGGGAGAGGTATTAGCAGTAGGAAGAGGGAAGTGCTCATGTCATTGTACAGAGCACTGGTGAGACCTCACTTGGAGTATTGTACGCAGTACTGGAGACCGTATTTCCAGAAGGATATTGATACTTTGGAGAAAGTTCAGAGAAGGGCTACTAAACTGGTTCATGGGTTGAAGGATAAAACTTACCAGGAAAGGTTAAAGAATCTTAACATGTATAGCTTGGAGGAAAGACGTAACAGGGGAGATATGATAGAAACATTTAAATACATAAAGGGAATCCACACAGTAAAGGAAGAGAGTATATTTAAAAGAAGAAAAACTACCACAACTAGAGGACATAGTCTTAAATTAGAGGGACAACGATTTAAAAGTAATATCAGGAAGTATTACTTTACTGAGAGGGTAGTGGATGTATGCAATAGCCTGCCAGCAGAAGTGGACACAGTCAAGGATTTTAAGCATGCGTGGGATAGACACAAGGCTATCCTAGCTATAAGACCGGGAACGGGGGACTAATAAAAGTACTCAAAAAAAAATTGGCCAGACTAGATGGACCGAATGGTTCTTATCTGCCAACACATTCTATGTTTCTATTATTTTGTGTTTGCATTACCCATTTTTAGGGTTTTGATTGGTCAGGATTATTTTATTTGTTCCAGTGTGGCAATTTTTCACCTGATTAGTTTGTGGACCTTATTGATCCAAGGTTAAACAAAAAAAAAAAAAATCAATGAAAGTTATTTTTCTATAATTGGATTCGGTGAATTTATGGAGAATTAACATTTACCTGCATTTTCTCAAATGATCTGGGTGATTTATACATGTTATGGACTGATTGATTCCATACAGCCAAGTGCTCTAGTTTGATGCAAGGTTGTATTCTCTGGCACTAATATTTACATCACTTGAACTGTTACATTCTTTGTGCTACATGAATGTGTAATTCCTATCGCCCTACAAGTTCCTGCCTTGACAGCTATAATCTCTCTCCGCTCCACCACAATTGTGGGGCAGGGAGAGACTAAAGATAGTAATACAAGTCTGCCCATTGCCTGCCCCCCCCCCCACCCCCAACTTCCCCAGACTTATTTTTTATTTAAAAAAATAAAATCAAAAATTCTAACCAAAGTCTAGGGTAAGGGTTTCTCATAACCCTAACCCTAGAGTTAGGGTTCGTACTAGACCTAGGTTTAGGGTTAAACAAAAAATGTAATAAAAATACAAATAAATTAAATAAAAGAAATAAAAATGTGTGTGTATATTTATATATATATATATATATATATATATATATATATATATATTTTTATTTTTTATTTTATTGTATTATATTTTATCCTTTCTAACCTAACCATAGGGTCAAGGTTCACCTGAATGAGAGAGTTTTCTCCCTAGGTAATTCCAAGAGCTAAATGTCCATTTAATCAGGTCCCATTATAAAAAATAATGCACGATTTCCCAAAAGGTGAATGCGTGCATGCATGGCTAAATGTACACTTTCATGGGTAAAGGAATTTGCGTATTAGAATTTTTTTTAATAAAGTAAGCTACAATACCTTGCATTTGTTGATTGCATTTGAGTATTGTTAGGTCTGTCTCCTAAGATCCTTAAATACTGTTTTGTGTCCGGACAAGTAAATGGTCATGAGGGACAAGTAGATTGGGCTACCGCCTTAGTCCCTTGGACAAGTAGATTTGTTTTTTAAAATTGTGCTATTCGTACAATTACGGCTGTGATAAAATACTCCCACCCTTACATCCCTGAGCCCTTTCAGGGGCAGTATGGTTTTTGCATACCATTTTGAACGATGGAGTTCATTTTTATGTAGCTGATTTCTACACCATTTCATATATTTTTGTATTAACGTTACTGGATTTCTTAACCTCTGTGTCAACCTTCTCCCTTCTTGAGTTATTTTCAGTGGGACTCATGAAGACTTTATTGCCTTTTGCCAAGTTACAACAGAATGGTATACATGAGCCTTCAAACCTGAGCAGAGATTGCTCAGGAGAATGTAAGCATTTCTTCTACCAGTAATTTACAGAACTTTCAGATATAACTTTTTTTTTTTTATTTCGGTCTCTTCTCTTCAGATTCATTCTGCATCTACAGATTTTACATTTGAGAAGTACACACTTTGTTTTTGATGTGCGCTACATAATTTTGTATTTGCTATATTTCTCTTTATACAGCAACTGGGAGGACTGATTTCCTTTAGTGTGTGCTGCAGTCTTATAATACGATTATAGTGAAGAGATATATATGTGCACATTAATCCACTAAAATTATTGCGCTTACGAGCACACTTTACACAGAGATTGACTTTACAAAGATTTTTTTAAAAGGATGGTCATTTGGTAGTTGTGTTAAATGAATACCAAAGTTCTACAACACTAACATGCTCTTAATGTGATTTAAACTGCGGCGAATGTTTATAAAATTGATTTGTGCAAGCCGATTACATTGTATATGTTCACCAATTACATTTTACAACTATAGGCTATAGAGACTCACCTAAAAAAAATACTACCCCATCATATAATACTGGAGAGAAAATGCAAGATTCCTCCAGATATCATTGAAACATACATTTTAACCTATTAAAAATGGAGTTCAAATTTATTCTTGCCTGTATAATATACCAGAACCTAAATTAAAAGAATATGACTTTAGAAGATAAGTGGCTAAGCACATAAAGGTAAAATAATTCAAATCTAAATAAGAGGTGAAGAGGAAGTCATGATGTGGATTTTGGTTTGTTAGCCTGTGTTTGCAACTCATCAAATCAGAGCATGCCCAGTGCTGCACCCACTCATTTCAATGGTGCAAATACTTTTTTTCACACATAGACTTTCTAAAATGTTTGAGCACATAAAATTGAAATACATTAATGCAACTTCCACCTAAAATGCATTAAAAGAATGGAGTAATCCTTTTAAACCTGCAGTATTACCTAGCCAGATACCATACACATACATAGAGAAAGCTATAATCAGCATATATAAGCATAGCTTGATTAAATCATGGGAATATGAGAATGACAACAAAATGTTGTTGGCACCATTCATACAGTTCTAAGTATAATTTCCTTGCCCGTGGCAAGTAAATTTTTGCAAATGAGAGCTCACTTCTCCTGTATCATAAAATACAATCATGTGACTGATGCAGATTTGATTAATTGAATCCAGAGAAACCCGTCTTAATCAGTGTAATGCATTTTATAAGCAAAAATCTATATACTTCTAACCCAGGGCTCGACAAATCCCAGGTGTCCGTTCGCCATGGCGACCAGGAAATGAGACCTGGCCCCTGGTATGGTCATCCTCCACTTGGCATCTCTGGGACCAATTGGTTGTTTTGTTAGTTGTGCGCAGCGTGAGGGGGCAGTATGTGCCGGTTTGCACACTCTGCCAGCTCCACCCCCTCGTGTATCGAGACCAAAGCTGAAAACTAAGTGATCCCCTCCCCTGCAATCACGCAAAGCAGCAGGGTGGGGGACACTTTGAAGTAGCGCTTTTTTTTTTCCTTAAAAAAAAAAAAAATCGAACAATCTCTGTCTGTGTGACAGTCTCTGTGTATGCAAGTGTAACTGTCTGCATGTGTGTGTGTGTACATGACTGTGTGTATGTGCAGTTGTCTGGCTCCTAGATCTTTTTGCTGGTTCCTGAAAGAAAAATACATTTGTCAAGCCCTGCTCTAACCAAATAGTAAATAAGGTTTATTGTATTATGTCCTGAATTTAATCATATCCGGTGTTCTATCAAATATCTCAAGCAAATTCTACTGCACAGGCGCAGTAGAATTTGCTCATTGCGCACCACAGCGCATGCGCACACAGTTACGGCTGTCAATCAGCTGTAACTTTGGCAGAAGTGCGCCTGCGCGAGGGACACACACCACCTCACTCCCCCTTCGGATCAGCTGCAGTGACGGGTACGTATAAGCGTATTACTGATTATTGTCATTTACTAGCGTAGCAAGCAATTGGTAAAACGTATATCAGTTACATGCTACGCTAGTAAGTGGAAGACACACACGGGGGGACAGAGGGGGACTTCTTGATGTGAGTTGTGATCGGCACCTTAGGCTCCCGTGTGTCCCTCTCTGTCCCCCATGTGTGTCTTCCACTTACTAGCGTAGCATGTAACTGATATAAGTTACACCGGCCCCCAACCTAGATTTCCTCATTGCACACGACACCGCAGATTAAAAACATTGTACATCACAGACATCTACTGAGGACAGTGTTTGGCCACACAAGCTGAAATGAAATAATCACTAATTAAGTTAGGCAGCTTTAAGAAATATTAATCAGAAGACGAAAATCTCCAAGGGTGACAGATCCACTTCAATGTGCAAGAAATTCCAACGGATGATAGTCCATTTTATATCCTGTCCTTGTTACTCCATAGTAACTATTTACTAGGATCACAGAAAGACATTATATAAGGATCCATAGGATAGAAGTTTAATAGTGTGCCCAGCCTTTGAGCACCCATTGTGTGTTTTTGTGACTGATTTTGAACAGGTGAACAGTTGCAGCATGATATGTGAAGAGCAATCTTCGTATACAGAACAAAAAAGTTTTATAGCATTTCAAAAATAAATTATTCACAAAATATAGTATTATATGAAACTATGACATTTCTATCCACTATAACCATAATTGTCCACTGGTGTAAATCTAACTTCAGGTTTAACACTTCGAGACAGTCTAGTCCCCAAACTCACATTGGTGCAAGATGAAGATTACTGCTTGTATAGTGCACAGGCTTTTTCCACTGTGATCCGATGCAGGCATTCTGCATAAATCACATTTTTTATTTTCTACTCAAGCCCTCCCCAGTGATTACTCTGCATGTTTACTAAAGGTGCGGCAGCAATGATTAAGCAGACACTGAGGATATAAAAGTTTTGTTTCATTTAGTCATTTCCTGTGCTCCTGGAATTGAATACATTGTGTGGTCTCTGAGTGACCTTACTTTTGTACACAGAAGGATCTCAACAGTGCAACACATTGTCTGATGACATCACTAGATAGACAGAAAATTCCATTCATTTGAATGAAATTATTATCATTGGTTCCGGCAACAAACATTTTTTTACTCAGATGGTGTGGCCAGTCTTGGTTTCTTGCAAATTGTTGTAATTTTACAATTTCATCTTGCTGTAAGTATTTTATATTTTAATACAAAATGTAAAACATGAATTTTAAAGTTCTTTGCACATTTACATGCATTAATATTTGGAAGTTGCATTTTTGGGCACTAGACAGTCCCTTTAAGGAGAACATTAATTATTTAATGAAGGTTTTGAATGTGGCAAAACATTATCAAGATATGGTTACAACATTTGCTGATAACCTATGTATAAGTAAAATCTATACATAAAGATGTTTTACATAGATGGGTGCAAAAACACACATATATATTATACACACACATATTGTACTTTTGCATTGCCATATTAGTCCAGTGAAGCATATGCAGAAGAGCAGAATTGCATGATACCTTCTTTATTGGACAAACAGTATTTTGGAACAAGCTTGCAAAGTTATTTTTATCTGATAAAGGCAGGACTCCTGGAAGCTTGTAGTTCCAAAATACAATTAGTCCAATAAAAAAAGGGTATTACAAGATTCTGCAACATTCTGTTCTTTTTCATTATACATACATTTATACGAATTAAAGTGGCATTACTTACCGTCTTCAGTAGGATTAAACCCACAGATGTCACATATGTTTCGAACCCACTTATTCATTTCCTCTTCACTTTCAGCCACCAAATAAAACACTCTATCGATGGTCTTTATATCGAAAATGTAACTGTTTTCAAATTCCTTTTTGTTGAATACCAATCCAGCATCAACTTGTTCACAAAGGTTTAAGTCAATAATACGAATTGGTTTCTTAGCATGGTCATTTTTGTAATACTCGAGTACATCGGGATCTCCTGTTAGACGTCCACTTCGAAGCACAAACCATCTTCTCTTCCATGCCTTGTGGGGAAAAGGATACAGTGAGAATTAAAACCAAAGAAAATAGTTAAATAAATCCTCACTAGTCTCAATATCTTGGGATAAAGACATGGTAAAAGCACAAGCAAGCCACACACACACACACACACACACAAAATATACAGTAATAAAAAAATATATCCAACCATGGTGGCAGGTAACGCACGCAATGACTGCAAACTTGGATTTTACTGGTTTAATATCACATATCAGTTAATGCTTGTTTTCATTCGATCACAGCTACTATTGATATTATACTAAATGATTAACCAATTTAGTTTCCAAAAATGAAAACATTTCTGGTTAAAGGTGTATTGCATGATTTTAGAAAAACCAAAAGGGCAGAGAATTTAAACCAGACAGGGTCTGTGACAGCTCTGAGTAGGTTTTATGCAAACATAAAATGGTCCACATGCCACTCAATTATTCTTATATGCATTTGGTGGAGCATGATGCATTAACTATGACAATTTTTGCAGATACTAAGCAGATACAGGTAGGGGAACTCTTAGACCCGAATATGGTGCCCTGACTCTTGGGCAAGTGGTAGGAGCCACCCAAAGTTGAAACACTATACCAACATTTGAGCAGTGCGTTGCTCTATGTATGTATGTGAGTTGAATATCAAATAATTTCCAACACGGTATTGATTGATTACACAGAAAACACTAGGTTTGTCTTTTTTTTTCCTTTTTTGGGTTGCTTTGATATCTGTATGCAAAAATTATCGGATTTATAAGTATTCCTTGTTTTATATGTTCAATAATTATTTCTCTTTATTTTAGAAGAGTTCCTTTTTTATTTTTTTACTTTCCAATAATACCATTTACAGTTGACCATGGAATATCTAGCAGGGATGGAATTTCACAAACTTTGACTTATTGTCAAAGGTGGAAAGCTATAACAGTACCATGCTTGAATTTACTGAGCTCTTCGTAACAACCTATTTTTCACAAATGTTTGATGGCTAGGTGCTTGATTTTATACACCTGTGGCAATGGGTCTGACACACCAGGAGTTCAATAATTAAAAGGTGTGTCCAAAAAGTTGTCCATATAGTGTATGTACTTATTTTAGTGCCTTAAGAATGCCATAAGAATGGACACTTTTTGCCATTAAGTTATCTTAAGTTCTGAACCAGAATGCAATGGTTATCTTTGTGTACCGAACATGAATCATAACTACGGTTTTAGATTTTATGGTCAGCAGACTATGTTGTAAAAAAAAGAAAGAAAAAGACATTATGGGCTGTACATATTTAAAATGAATGTGCTATTGGCCTAGGTCACACCAATAAAAGTAATGGAACCATAGAAAAGCCAATGTTTGACCACATCTGGCTGTAAGGATCTATTTGAGGAGTCCTGATTTACAGAACCAGATGCTGCTAACAGAAAGAGGATGTTGTAAGTTATAACATTAACAACATTTTATAAAACATCTTATCCCGAGAGGTTAAGTACGTGCATGGGAACTCAGAAGCGCAGCCCCAAAGATCATCAATTACTTATTCCTGGGGGAAATGTTTTTCCTGTGTGTGTAAATTTCTATGCCACCAAATGGTAACACTTATCCTTACAACTACTAACGTAAAAAAAAGGTGACATCAGATGACATACACATTGCATACACACAGACATACATATTGCTAATGTGCTTATCATCTTGGAATTTGATATATTCAAAAGTAAACATGGAACATGATCAAAGGCTTCAGACAGACATTCCTTTTGAACGCAACAATATACTTTGTTTGAATTCCCCAGCTACCAGAAGTCTTTATGAAATGTCGTTTTACATGCAGTTTATAACATGTCGATTATACAAGTCAGTACCATGACAAGTTAAAACCTGATAAAAAGGGACAATACCAGATGAAACTGAAGACTACTCATATACTTTTAAAGAGGTACTAAAAACATATTTAAAAAATAAAAATAAATAACCGTCGCTCATAAAAGGTAGATAAGACATTTTTCAGTAACTGCAATATTATAAAATACATTTTCTGACTTTTTTTAAAATTATCTTTAAATCATGCTTTGTTTAAAGGTTATGACTAATACATAGGATAGCAACTAAACACTAGGACCTTGCCTTCTCTAATATCTGCTTGTATGCACTAATCTGGATGTCTTCACTGTGTTAGTGCACAGCTTCCTCTGTGCTCCAAATAGTCCTCATTTCAACAATGCATGTGCATGTCACTGGCATCCTCTGGGGGCAACGCAGAGCAATAAGTCAATTAAACTAGCAAAATAAGGCCAATGTTTTAAATTTAAAATTGAATCACACCCACTTAAAATCTGAAGAAAGAATATTCTACAGTTTGACTTACAAGTCACTTTCACGAACTACTCGTTTTAATGTTAATTTTCACTTAAGGTGAAAGCGGCATTATTTTGCTGATGGGTGAAATACCATTAAAGGGTAAACCAAATATTTTATTTTTTAAATTCTGTGCCCACCGGCATACTGCACAGTGACAGGCAAGCTCCCTTTCCACCCACTTGGGTCAGACATAAGCTGAGCAAAAGAATGAAGAAAATTATAGCCGTCTCTTATGTAGAGAATGCTGCTGGTGTAGGATTAGATGAACTTACACTTAAACACCAAGTATGTTTTATATTATTATGATGGTTGACTTAATATTAAACCCTCACTTCCCCTGAATAAGAAGCCAAACGATAAAGAACCAAGTGGCTAAGCTATCCAGTGCCCTAGCCAATTCCACAGACAGTCAAGACTAAAGCTTGCAAGAAATGGGAAGCAGACATAGATATTACTTTTCCCATTCAAGCATGGCACAGAGCAAGGCAAATAACAAGGAAAGCAGTTCATTGTATCAGCCTGCATGAACATTATTATAAACTCTCTCACAGGTGGTACCTGGTCCCTTCGCGTCTAGCCAAATTCCAGGTAAATACTAATGATCAGTGCTGGCGATATATAGTGGAAATGCTCCAGCCTGGATTCAAGCAAACAGAACATTTCTCAACTTTTTACATCTATCTTAGATCAGGGACATGAACTTAAGACTCAAACTTTTTTGTTCCATACAGACTTACCATCAGGCGATAGGAATGTCAAATACTTATTGATCAATGTCTTGCTGGCTTTTAAGATCTGCCTTGCAAGATATTGGAGGTCCCAAGAAGTTCCATCTTGGCCTGAGATTAAGGACTAGATTAACTTCCAGGCCTCTTCTGAAAAATATGTTTATAATAGGACCTCTATGAATAACCACACCTATGATAAGATCTGGTCAAGCTGGTCTGGATTTGGGATTGACCTCCAGAGTGGTCCCCCTGTGAGTATTTTTAGTTCTTGGTCTCCAGCCGCCTTAAATTTACTCTGGGCCAAAACCCTGCTCCAACAAATCCGGAATAGCTACATTATGTAGATCTCACCTAGTAGTAGGTTTGTGTTTGCATTGTTTGAAAAAAAAAAAAAAAAAAAGAAGCCAAATGATAAGCACTGCAGACACATATAAATAGTGTTGGTAGACTACAAACTTGGACCAAGTGGCACCATTATTTCTGATTTACGGAGAGCAGCAATTAAGTTACATAATATGAGCTTAATAAACAACAGATACAAATGAAGAGGATGTTTAAGCTCAGATTGTTCATTTAAAACTTAATGTTTTGCAATGGTGTTGGAGGGCAAAAGGGTCATCTATTTACAAAACCGCTTTACTTTTTGAAATTATATAGGCTTGAATAGCTTGGATTGCTCATCAAAAGAACTCCTGATGGCTTTGTGTTTCTCTTCAATCCCAAACTGCTCTGCTCAGTAAATTACTACAGTGCTAACTTTGGTATATAAACACCTGCTTCTTGGTTTTTTGAATAATGAGTCACTCATTGGGACTGGCACAAATTGAACTAGAAGGGAAGAGGGGGGGTTGCAAATCACTAACTGTGCACTTCAACAAGGCATATACAAAGGTCCTTTGGCTGGGAGTACAAAGAAGAGTTTAATAGTAGAATAAAGCTTAATGCCAGACAAGCAAACTGACATCAGCACCCATGCTAATCATAGCACAAAAGTGGCTCTGTTATATCAGATTGCAGAGAAGAACTCATATAACTTGCTCTTTGTTATCTGAGAATATCTTGCATTCTTAGAGCGGATTCTATTTTTGGATTTAACTCATTCAACCGTCATGGATTAAGTTGAATACTTTTCTGAAATTTTAGTTGTAGTTTTTAAAAATAAACAATTAAACTGTAAAATGAAAATTTCTTCACAGTGGAATAGTGGGAGCAGTCAGCTTAGCTGTGGAAATTCTGCAATCCAACCGCCCCATTTTTTTAAAAAAAACATTTATGCTCTTGGAGAAGTGTGTGATGAAATTTCAAGGTGGCCATCTCCACACTGAAATCAAAAATTCATATCTCCATAGATACGTATACATTAGCATGTGTCATGTAGATGTTTAATGCTACTCCCTGTACAGGGTTAATGAAAATACAACATTGTCACTCCAAACAATAAATGCAAGATTTCGCTAGATTGTAAGCTTGCAAGCAGGGTTCTCTACCTCATTTACCAGTGTGTTCTAGTTTGTCTAACTTAGTATGTAGTTCCCTTCTTTGCTCTGTACCTTGCGCTACGTAAATTGTTGGCGCTTTATAAATAAATGTTAATGGAATGGAAGACCTGAACCAGATTCTATAACAATGATATAAAACTCAGAAACTACCAAAGATGGCATTTGAGAAATAAAAAACATACCTTACTTCCCTCTTAAACAGATCCATGGTTTTATTTTGTGCAGGTATACAGGGGTCTGCACTGTGATAGATAATTATGTTCCACATATAGACTAGGCTCCTTATTGGTGTTCCAGTAGACAAAACATAAACATAAACAAAGTAAATAAAAGATATGGCGCCCAAAGTATAGCAAATGCAAAGCAGTGTATGGTATACTTGGTGTATTAGTACATCAAAAGGTGCCTTGCATTTTTCATCCATGCGAGCTTGGGCAACTGGAAGGGGAGTGCAAAAGGGCCACATGCCCCCCGCTGGAATTTCAAACCGGCCCACTGCAGCAGAAGCAAAAGAAGGAGCAGCAGTAAGTAGGGTTGCCACCTTTTCCACACAAAAAATACCGGCTTTGCTATTTGCCTTCATAGACTTAACATTTGTAGCAAGCCATTTTTTTTTTACCGGCCTGCCTGTAACATACAGCCTGGGAAGCAACCCTAGCAGTAAGCTAGTTATGGATGGTTAACCAGAAAGAAAGCGGAAAGAAAAAAAAGCACCTGGTTGGTAGGGTAGTGCAGCAAAAAGCTTTTTCTAATTCTATACACCCTATTAGATTGGTTTGGTATGCTCTCTTCCCTTCCCCTCCTCCCCATTCACTCTGGCTGCTGCTACTTCACATGCACAGATTACCCGCCACGGCAGAGACACAGTTTGCATGCTGCTGACACAAAGTAGTTTATTTAAAACATTTATCGCAGCTAAAATTAGCCAACACTCCAGCTGTTAAGACTACATTGCCCATGACTCTCAGCCAATCTGGTATTTTAAACATCGGGAGTATTCAACAACTGGAGTACCAAAAGGTTATCTATCATATTATTGGCACTGCACATTTCATGATACTCAGCTATCCACTTGGTTGGCAAAACATCATTAGAAACTTAATAGCAGCACCAGAACACTACAGAGGAGCCTACTTCCTTATTCTTGTTTAGCAATTTTACAAGCCACTTCTGTAGAGTAATGCATAAAACAAGAAAATAAAGAAGTAACTTCCATGGGGGGAGCAGAAGCAAACAACAAGGATTTTAAAAGCCATGGAGGTAAAGATGGAGTGCCTGACATGAAAATGTGCATACAAAGCAGGAGCTCTCCTGTTAAGGGCTGACCAACAGCCTGCGAATATATTTTAATTCCATTAATTATACTGTTTTTAAATGATGTATGTAAAAGGATTTGCAGGTAATAAGTCTGCTATAGCATTCAATTTAGCATGGTGCTTCATTGTTTCTCATAATTCCACTGCATTATATATTTTACATTTTTACTAGTTATGGTGAAAATGCTAATGAAAAAATGTTATCTTAATCCTCTCAACGCAAACAATGTCCATTTGTATTTCTGCTGTTTTGTTGGGGGGGATTTTATTACACAGGAAAAACAAAGACAACAAGCATTCATTTTTAACATGGCATTAGTTAGGTTTATTTGAGCCATTCTCTAATTTCCATGTTTGAATAGAGTTGTTTTCCAGGAAGTTGCAATGCTATCTTGCTGAGCAAAATAAGGAAAAAACAGGCTCAATGGAAGTTTCCACTCTACTGACTATCATCCTGGTCATCTGTTCCGCGCGCACATTTGGATAACATTTCCTGTTTTTGAACTATTGTCACCACTAGCTAGTTTTGCTCTGTCAGTTCTAACTTTAGCCTTAACTGTGTACAGAAAGAAAAATCACTGAAAAATAAAAATTTGGGGATTAGGCCTTTTCCCACAGGAGTTGAATGCCATGCATATTAGGATCTTTCATTTTACAGATATCCGAGGAAGAACACAGTAGTTGTAGATTTTCCCCATAACAGGAAGTAATGTTGAGTTTGGAGAGAAAATAGAAAAGTACTCAGTTTTTGTATTCATTAACAAACCAATTTGCATCCTAATTTTACAGAGATGTGCAAAAACAATTAAAGCAGGTTTTATTTTATTTTTTACAAATGTTATTTTATATTTACATAAAGGCATCTGGATTATTTTTAAGGATATAGCTATTTCAACTGCCCATGCAACAGAATAGGTTGTAAATGTAAGACCAAATATTAGTTTAAAATATTCGCTCATAGAGAAGTTTAAAGTCTTGCACACACACACACACACACACACACACACACACACACACACACACGCCTAGAGAGTGTATGAGGCTGGAAAAGCGCATTGGGCCCGAATTAAGAGCCACAGTGCTGAAGGAGAAGAGCAAACACTAGAGAAAAGAGAGAGAAAAAAGTGGCCCAAGATTTGAAGTTGTGTTGTAGATGTTGAAAGAAAGAAGAGTTTGCAGACAGAGTAGATTATCAGAGGTTCCAAAAAGCGACCCAAAAAAAACTAAATCAAAAGATAACGCGTAAGACATGGCCTTACATACCAAGCCAATTATTATTTTGTTAATTGAAACTGTATACCAATATATAAAGCACAAATACTTTATAATATTATACATGCTTTTCCCTTCTCAGTTTATGTACTGTGCCCTGTTATTTATGTGTGATTTTTGTGGCATATGGAACAGTCCACATATTTTGCTTATAAACATACAGACTAATGTTAATTTCAGTAGGCAACTCAATCATCATTCTTACTGTAATGTCAGGGATTTAAAGTGGATCTTGCCCATCATGGCAGAGGTGGCTAGAAAGAGAAGACTGCAAAGTGAGGCAAGTTAGGCCTTTTCTATGTGCAGTTTCAATTAATTAAGCATATTAGCACATCCATTCTAGTTTTGTGTAACTTTGAGCTTTATCCCATAGTTAGAAAATACACTAATTATGACAGTATGGGTAGTTAGCATGTAAAGTTCAGCTGCCATGCACAACTCAGTTCTGTATACAAATCTTTAGGTTAGCAGTACTGTAAAATATCAACTATATATAAAAACAGAAATATATATAGATATACAAATATAAAATTATATTTACAAGATTGCAACCTCTAGTATTCTTAAAGGACAACGTTCAGCAAATAACACAAAGTATTGAAAGATTGCATCAAGTGTACACATTTTAAAACAAATGATTTCATGAAAGAATAAAAAGTACTTTATGGAGCCCTCTTTGCTCCATATAGCGCTGTCAGAGGGCAGACATGTTTAGAATCTTGCGACAGATGAAGGAAAATCTGACCCAAGATGTCCACCCCCTGATAGCGCTTTAAGGAGAAAAGTTGACTCAAAGTACATTATTTGTATTCTTTTATTAAAGCATTTCTATTTAAAATGACTACTTTATTTATCGATTAACCCAAACTTAATTTTATGTTGCCAGTTGACCTTTAGAGTGGATGTCACAAAAATGACTACTGCAATGATAAATAAAAGCCCCAAACCACAGCAGTAAATTTTAGCTATTTCTAATAACATATTAACATGAAATCAGACAACATGGGAACATATCATGATGCATTTCTGTAAATAATTCTAAGCACACAAGACAAGTACCAAAAAGTGCAAGTGTGCTAATACCATTACAAAAACTGTTTTTCACAAATGTCAACATATAGGTTTTTTAAATTTCTATACAGAAAATAAAAACTAACCTAAACTAGATATGAAAAGATATGTCATATCAACCAGTTCGTTTTTTGTTGTTCAGCATCTTGACTGTGCCGAATAACGTTATCCTAATCAACATAATCAGGCGGGTTATTATAAAATGCTGATAATATAATGTGTAAAGTGACTGCAAAGCACACAAACTGAAACTTGATTGAAAAAGAAATGGTTTCTACAGACTGACAACATCACAAATACAAATTAATAAGACTGAGTCATTCAGTACACTGAGAAATGGCAGCAAAATCATTTACTAATTAACTAGTGAAGGAATTTGAAAGCAGCTGTAAAACAGAAAATCATACCAGACGATATAGTCGTGTATCAAACCACAGCTGAGAGACTCACACAAAGCAAGGGTGGAGCCCATTCAACTGTTCCCTGCTTCAATGAAACCAATATTGTTGCACCATTCAGACACAGACTTCACTGTCGTCATGTGTTGCCAAGTTTGCATCTGTTCAATATCTAGTCTGAATTCGGGAGATGCAGTTCAACAGTTCAGTTTCAGCTGTGCAAGGACTGAAAACAAATGCTAATGTATGCAGCAAAATACTTCATTTCAGTCTTCATGGCATCCAGTGAGTTAAGTGTAAAGAAAAGCAGCATCCATTAACAATATCTAGCATTGTATGTAATGGCTTATTTCAAATGAAAGCATTTGAATTCTGGGTTGGTTTCGTCAAAAGAAAAAAAACAAAGTGTTAGCAGGAAAAAAAGGATAGTCCTTTTACCTGTTTGTCTTCCTGCACGGATGAAATGGTGACTTGCTCGATCTGTAAGGGACGCCTGGTTTAAAATACAGCCCTGATTATTTTCCCCCCGTCAGCTTTGCATCTCTATGCAGTACCCCATCCTAATAACCTTTGACCAACAGGAAGCAGACACAATGGGACTGGAAATAACAGTGGCTGCAATCACCCAGTATGATTTAATGTATGGGAGGGGGTGGCTTATCCATCTTTGCAGCTTGGGGGCTTCCAGCAGAAACTCAGCTCTTCTGCTCATCAACATCAATGGTTACTGTGTAACAAAATGTCACTAAGCATGATTCTCCCTGTATGACTCCGTAGAAGGAAGCTTATTAACAATTAAATAGTAACAGGTTTTTTTTCTTTTAGTTAAAAGAACATGCTAAACACATATGTATAATGGAGAGGATTCATATGGTTTCTAATTTACTTTCACTGCTCTTTTTTTTTTTTTTCAAGACCATAACAACAAATATGCAGTGACACATGCAGTACATTACATACAAAACGTCAATTAATTGAACTGATGTGTAAGAGTTAAAAACTGAGAAATTCTTCATCTTTTACTTTCCAGTCAGGTATTGTATAATAAATCATCCTTCTCCTAAAAAACATGAAACTTGAAACTTTTCCTTCTCACAGATACTTTCCTCATGCAGGTTGCCTGACCATCACATTTAATAAGGTAATGGCATACTAACCACAGCACTTCCACAGTATTAGACTCCTTGAACTTTGCATCACTCTGGTTCCTGTTCGAGGTTTGTACCAGAAGTCATTACATCTTTATCAAGTTCTCCGTGAAGTTTCAGTTCCCCCAATAGGGGATTCCTTGTATCCTGGTTCCTTCGGTGCCGCACAAGTCCCCAAGTGTGGTTACCTAGGACTCAACCATTTGGTACATAGCCGTCAGGTGAATGCCTGCGTTGTGGTTGCAGGTTCTTAGATTCTCGCTTCTGGCAGACCCATCTTTCTGCACAGAGGGTCCAAATCTCAAAATACCCTAATCTGCATTATACAGGTTTTATAGTCTGATTAAAAGGGGCTTTCGAATTGTTATAAATATATATAAAACTCTTGGGTTCACTGCACTCCTCTGACATCAATAAATTAAATGACTTTGGTGCTTTTGGCTTAATTCACATTCACATAATTCACAAAAAAAATGAGCACTCATTAATGTCAATGTTTATTTGTGGGAACAAAAAGTGTGGCCTTTTCTCAGGACTCCCCACATGTGACTAAATATCCCTTAAATATACTACAGATACACCCCCATTCCATTCCTCTAACTAAAGAGTCTAAATCTGTGTATAATGTGTGCTGATAAAACTGATGAACAGCTCTAAAACTAAAATGAAGAAAAATCCTTGTCCTAAATCCTTGTCCTGATAGATTAAAATCTAGTCATATATTCTGAATGATGTTGCAGAACCCAGAACCTTGTACTCGCTGTGTGTCTAATCCCTAAGTATTGAATAATGCTATTAAGAGAACTAAGACTTATTCTTCATGTTTATATTGGAAAAAATGGAATCAGTTTATAGATAGTGCTTTATAGTGCTTTACTTTGCTCTGTGCACTGTGGAGTAAACAGATTTGTGGATAGCAAGGCTACTTTAAGATGTCAGGGGATTAAAGTAATGGCCTGCCATCAAGAAAGCACTGTGCAACCACACAATCATTACCTCATCACATTAGCTGATTGAATATAGGCTGCTGCAACTTCAGAGCACACATCTGAGCTAATGCATATGTATTAATGCAATGCACACACACATCCTATTTTACTCCTGGCAAATAATCTCACTTTGTTCCTCAACATAGATGAATACAAATGCAGTACAGTCTCTTAATAGAGAGAAAACCTGGATTACAATGGGTGTGCCCAAACTTTAATCTTGCTGTCAGATACAATTACATTAATGGTTTTTCATTGCATTCTTCTTTCTTCAAAACCCACTCATACAACTGAACCCAAATGACTTAAAGGGACAGAGTTCAATTTGAGTCAGCCATTTTAATCTATGTATTGCGCTACCAAGCTACACCTGTGTAAAAGGAAGCCTTGCCACTGGTCATCAGCATGAGGCATGAAGCCCAGTATGTAATGCATGGGCATCAAACTGTGGCCACTTCAGCTGCTGATCATCTGATACAGGATATAGTTAGCCAGACTGGAAGGTGAATATTTCCTTCAACATTTGGAGGGCAGCAAATAAACCCTGATTAGCAGATACAAGAACACTTCCGTGTCACTGGTGGCAGACAATACCACAAATATACAAGATATTGACAATACAGTTTCCAGGTATCTAAAGCAGATTTAAAAAGGCATCATATAATTGCATGAGCTGAAATTCCTTTATGTAAGAAAAAAGAAAAAAATCTTTACGATAAACAAAGAAGAACAAAAATTATATAGAGGTGTAGCTTATGTTTCTCAGGTAAAAAAAAAAAAAACAGGTAAAAGAAAGAAAAAGGGGGGGGGGGAAATCATACGCTATCCTTCAAAATCCTTGTTAAAGGTTCTTGTTCAAGTTAAAATTATATAAAGGATGGGGAAAAAAAAGATAGGTAGAACAACAAAGGAGTACAAAATGCATTGATGAACCAAGCATCTTCAAAATTACAAGATTTTTCTTCTGTAAAGCAGTTCTATGTGCTCATTTGCAAAAAAATGTGGCCAAGAAATTAATTCTAATACAGGGCGGTATTTCCTAATTAAATTAATAAGACAACACATTCAGTCGCTCTCTTGTATATCAGAATATACTATTGAGCACACAGTTGTATTATAAATTCATTAGCACTAAGAGCACGATACACAGGTCTGTAAAAAGAGACACAAAATGAAAACAAACCTCATATCCATTGTATTTCTAATATAGTCTTCTTGTCATGCCTGCATCACATTGCTGCCATATAGAGAGAAGACACAAACAATCTGCAGTGGATGACTGGCATTGTTCCAAGCTAGTGACCATCCCATAGATATAATAAATGAAACAATACACAAGCGATACAGAGAAAACAAATGGATTGATGAACCCAGGTTAGACTTATTATGCATAAACAGTAATTCATAATTACAATATCTGTTTCCAGTTGTCAATAAAAGCGGTGGGGGCATTGATAATCACACTGATATTTGTTCCTCATATTGAATGTGTGCTTGCACATAAAACTATTGTATATATTAATATAAAAATTGTAAAAAGGAGTTTTATATATACTGTAGCGTAGTAGATCTCCTACTGACCAAGGTTAGAGACCTTATTCAGGCACATAACATATTGATTGCTACATAATGTGGAGTAGGGTGCACTACTTTTTGCAGCTTTTTTAAAATTTTAATTGCTCTTAATTCTGGTGTTCGGAGAGAGAAAAATAAATCTGAAAAAATATACATATATAATGCTTGGTTGCAGAGATACTGCTGATTAGGTACAGGAAACACCAAGGAGTGCGGTCTGTGGAGGGGCACCCATACGTGTAAGTAATTTGAGATGAAATTTCAAACATCAGGCCATAGTAGCAAAGTTGGAAAAATTCTCCCATTCGGCTGCAATGGAAGATATTTACAACTTATTTAGTAGATCCTTTTGGTCTGCACTGAGCTGGATAAAGTTAAGGCAGGGCAGCATGACTTTGTGCATGTGCTCAATAAAATGTAATGATGTGCAAGGCAGAGTAGGGCAGGAGATACATTTTTGGAAATTATGATTCAAGTGCTTTATAAAAAAAATAAAAATTGGTATACATGGTCTAGCATGCATTCATTTTACCCAGCACAGTGCAAGTCCCTGTCAAATTGAAAGCCATCAAAAGCCACAAACTATCCAAAACATGGGTAATTAAAAAATGTTTTTTTTTTTGTTTGTTTTTTTAAGCATCACCTTCGATTTAAGCATACACTGCATTTTCCCCATTTAAAATAATGGGGAAGGCATACAGCATAGCAAAAGAGCTCTGAACCCCCACAGGTAGAAAATACACATATAAAACTTAATATTTTATAGATTAACCCATGATTGTGTTTAACGTGTTAGCTTTAAAATGAGGAGGCCATTTAACAATTGATAACTATTTTACAGGAGTAATGTAACAGTATTATCTTACTGGAAGCTGTGTTAAATATTATTTTTAAAAGCATCTTTGTTTCTTTGGGGTTTTTATTCCCCTCCTCTACTCAGAACAGAGAAACCAGACTACTTGTATTCCAAATGGACAATATGGTAGCTTTATCGTCAACATTATCCATGGAACTGGTGGGGGGAAAAAAGGTTGTGGATGCCTTAAAGTGCTCTACCCTACCACAAAGAATTTACATGCAGTATGCATGACTGCACAACGCGTATGTATGGTTTCAATTCTATAAATTGCATTACTATGGCTTGGAGCAAGCATGCCACACAAAAAAAAATAATAATTGAAAAGTGAGAGAGATACTCCCTCCCAATTGACTAAATTCCATTCAGGACTGGTAAAAATGTATGGAGTTTAATAATGAGAAAGCCAGCTAATTTTCTTGCATTACTTCTCCACCTGATAATAATGGAAAGTATTGGAATGAATCCTGCTGCTGTTATAAATTACAACCTCAGTAATAGCTAGTGGCCTGTAGCCAAATAGCAATCCCAACAGTTAGAATTTAATGGAGGCTTGGGTGCAAGCTTTGAATATTTCAGTAGTTGAATATCCAGTATGCTTTGATTATTTTATAAAATAGGATAATGGATGACATTTTTGTGACAATAAGGAAAACAATATCACATTCAAATTTATTCAGCTAGGAGGTGAACTGTGTAGTGTGAGAAAACTGTAACATAGGCAGACTGCATTGGAGACATGCTATTTCCCACATTTGTAGTGTGGCAGCTGAAACTGCTTCAAGACCACTATGATAGCATAACTCCTAAGCATGGAACCCCTAAATCAAAAAAGTGTCCATCTCCGGACAAATGTCACAGGAAATAGTATATATATATATAATTTTATTAACTAAAACAAAAATAGCCTTTTTAAAATGCTCAAATATGAATTGGATTTGCCTATTTGAGGAGGCATGTAAAGACATTTTTAGATCTTGAGCCTACAGCTAGGTACAATGTGGGGTCACCAAGCATGCAGTGATACACACATGCACAGTGCCCCCAAACAGAGATGCTTTGGAACATCCAGTACACATGCATGTATCTCATGTCACAGATGCCATAGAGCATGAATGATGCTGGGACATCCATTTACCATAAATAAATAAAAATATCATTTTTTGGAGAAATGTATAATTTTAGCATAGGAGTCCAACAAAGAACTCTTTAAAACATGTATGTGCAATTAGCACAAGTACACAATGAGTTTCTGGATAGTCAAATAACAAAACAAAAAAAAATACAAAATCTATGATTTTCCTCAAATGGAGGGCCAATGCTTGAACCCCCCCCCCCCCCCCCCCCGATTTCAAATGTACAAGAACACTAATCTCAACAATAAAGACATGCCAATAAGTTAAATGGAACTCCCTCTCTTTGAAAGTTGACAAATACAGATTTACAGTAATCTATTTTTGCAAAGCATCTTCTGATCCAGTGTAAGAATACACAGTGCTACAAAAATACTAAAAAAAAAGAGTAACCTTTCCAAATGGCATAGTTTGTTCGTTAATGTCATTTGTCAGGCGCTTAATCACATTGCATAGTATACACACCACAGTTTAGTAAAAACCTGTAAACTCAGCATGAATGCAAAAACCACAGCAGGTTTCCTCTTCCCTTACCTCAAATTGTTCCAATACACACAAAATCATTGCTAGGGAGAGCTCTTCAATGTGCATGTATATCAGGGCTTGACAAATTTATTTTGATTTTAGGAGCCAGACATTTTTTTTAGGAGCCAGACAATCACGCAAACATAAACACAATTCATAAACACACACGCCTACTTCACATATATACAAACACACATACTTTACATATACACATATATACAAACACCTCACACACACATATATACACAAACACCTCACACACACATATATACACAAACACCTCACACACACATATATACACAAACACCTCACACACACATATATTCACAAACACCTCACACACACATATATACAAACAACTCACACACACATATATACAAACACCTCACACACACATATATACAAACACACATACTTTACATATACACATATATACAAACACCTCACACACACACATATATACAAACACCTCACACACACACATATATACAAACACCTCACACACACATATATACAAACACCTCACACACACATATATATATATAAACACCTCACACACCCATATATATAAACACCTCACACACACACATATATACAAACACCTCACACACACACATATATACAAACACCTCACACACACATATATACAAACACCTCACACACACATATATACAAACACACATACTTTACATATACACATATATACAAACACCTCACACACACATATATACAAACACCTCACACACACACATATATACAAACACCTCACACACACATATATACAAACACCTCACACACACATATATACAAACACCTCACACACACATATATACAAACACCTCACACACACATATATACAAACACACATACTTTACATATACACATATATACAAACACCTCACACACACATATATACACAAACACCTCACACACACATATATACAAACACCTCACACACACATATATACAAACACCTCACACACACATATATACAAACACCTCACACACACATATATACAAACACACATACTTTACATATACACATATATACAAACACCTCACACACACATATATACACAAACACCTCACACACATATATACAAACACCTCACACACACATATATACAAACACCTCACACACACATATATACAAACACCTCACACACACATATATACACAAACACCTCACACACATATATACAAACACCTCACACACACATATATACAAACACCTCACACACACATATATACAAACACCTCACACACACATATATACAAACACACATACTTTACATATACACATATATACAAACACCTCACACACACATATATACAAACACCTCACACACACATATATACAAACACCTCACACACATATATATACAAACACCTCACACACACATATATACAAACACCTCACACACACATATATATATATAAACACCTCACACACCCATATATACAAACCCCTCACACACACCTACTTTACAATACATACAAACACACACCCACCTCACACAGTCTTTTCTTGGGGGTTTCTTCTTGATGTGTCCCCCTCCCTGCTGCTTTACCTCACTGCAGGGGAGGGGGACATTCATGCTGCAGCTTAACTCCGTTGGTCGGCGTGCTGAGTGCCAGGATGTCACGTGACGACACCCGGCACTCAGACACGCGTTGCGCGAGGGGGCGGAGCTTGCAGTCTGTGCCATCGGCCATCGGCACAGACTTTACCCCCTCGCGCTGCGGAAAAATCAGATGGCAGCGGCAAGGGGACCAGGAGGCTGACAGCACCCAGGCGCCAGGTCTAATTTCCTGGTCGCCATGGCGACCTGGCGCCTGGGGTTTGTCGAGCCCTGATGTATATTACAGAAATACTGAAGTTCTTACAGTTCAAATATGCTCTACCCATTTATACAATTTTGCATTAAATATACACAAACCAGAAGCTTCTTCAAGAAAGAGACGGGAAACAAGGATCATAAAGAGAAAATTATTGGGTATGTTAATTCTTCTTTAGTATGAACTTTGATCTCACACACCACTCTTCAAGTACAAGACTGCTGCAGTTATGCTTATATTACAGATTCACAATTACCTCTTGTGTCTGATTAAAATATTGAAACAAGAGTTTAGTCCCTCTTTAAACAGTCAGCTCACATTTTTATCCTTGGAGAGTTGAGCATAGAAACCAACTGAGAGAGTAAGATATCTTGGAAACCACTGTAATCCCCTATAGTTGGCGGTCTGGGCCTGGACATTTCCCACTGGAAGATTTGTTAGTACCTACCTCCGCTACTTCCTCCAAAGACAGTTCTCATTGCAACACCTCTAACTGTGACATAGATACTGAGATGGTCATATATGTTTGTCGAGGTTGGTCTTAATGAGTATTCTGCAGTCAGGTTGTGCAGGGTTATTGTACATTGAGGAAATGTTGTACAGTTATGAGTAATATTTTCTGAAGCATTCCATAATTTTCTGAACACTAGCTTGAGGAGAGTCATCAGTCAGTACTTAGCATAATTAGTAAGTCTGTGTCCACAGAGACTTTTTGCAACATTTTGGCCAAGATTTTCCACATTTGTTGCAGTATTCCTGATATAGTTTTTTTCGAGTAGAGATAGGATCATTTATTTGCATTTGGGAATCAATTTTCCGAACAGCTCTGTTTGTTAGAATAAACCTGTTTTTAATCTCTTTGTATTTTTGTACATCTCACCAGCTAGATAATGAAGCGGGCCAATCACGTTTGGAGAGCTACATTCAGTGAGCAGTCAATCCCTGACCAGATCGTTTTCATTGGTAGCACATAGTGTTCCAATTCATTATAATAGGCGGGTAGTTCTATAGTGAAAGCTATATAACGTTTGTGTCCCCTGGCTTTGCTTGGTTATGGAAAACGAATGGGGAAACTATTGCAAAATGTTACTATGCTACCCAAATTCATATTATGTACATTGGATCCATTTCATTCATTTATGAAGAGAAAGGAATTTGCAGACAGAACTTCCCAACATAGTAAATTGTTGAAACAAAATCCGGTTTATTGCAAAGTGCATATCTGGGTACAAGCAGACAGAATGGTACAGATTACAGTGCTGGCACGTAATGCCATACGCGTCTCGCGCCTATGATTAAGTTGTACCTTTCCGCAAATTCCCTTTTCTTATTTAGTTGGTAATTGTGTTGGATTACCTAGCGTTGAACTGGAGCTCAGTGGCCTTTATATTCACCCCCTGTGTAAGGAGGGAGAGTCCACATACTACTTGTAAGTCGTTGATGTCTCTCCTATTTAATTTATGCCCTAACACTTTTAAAAGTATAAGAATATTCTTGAGTGCAATCTACTTGATTTATTTATCCACACGGAAAGAGACAAGCACTTTGAAGATCTTTAATTTAAAAGGCAAAAAACCATTAGCATAGTCACCTGCATAAATCAGCTTTCGTAAAAACTCACCAAACCAGAAAATCAAGTTTCGATTAAAAAGGTATGCAAACAGGTCTTATAGCTAAGTTTAGGCAAGTTGAAACAATTGTCAGGTTGCTTGCATTTCTCAGTGCTCGACAGTAGTTTTCCTGTGAGTACTACCACTGTGGAATGTAACATAAAGTACAATTTTTAAATAAAACTTTCTTCCTTCCTTGTGGGCACACAAGCGTCTCTTGGTAGAGGAGATCCAGTAAGGATCTCCCCAAATTTTATGTTAAAAGCAGTTTCTCACCACAAGAGCAGAGAGTGACAGATACTTTGCAAAAAGGTTCTAGTCACGGAAATGTAAAAATATGAAATCACCGATTTTTTTTTTTTTTAAACCTACATAAAAGAACATTTTGCTAAACCTTAAAAGATCAGTAAATACATAAATAGAAATACTGATCTCAATAAAAAAAAAGATGTACCTCAGTCAGAACAACAAGCAAAATTATACATAATTAACATTAAAAATACATTAACTCCTCAACAACTTTTTTGCCATAAGAACCTAAATTACACCTCAAGTACCTGCTCTCTAAGTTACAGGGCTCTATCTTCTGACAAGATATTATGTCATAATAAAACATTTAAAAAAAAAAACTTTTCCCAAAATGTTTTTTTTTCATTATGTATCAAGGCTGTGTGTGTATTTGTATCTGCATATGTGACCCAAGCAATGCTCCCCATTTGTCATTAAGACATTTTGGACTACCGTATTTTCTCGAATATAAGATGACCCTGATTATAAGACGACCCCCCAAACTTTGGATATTCCTTTAGAAATAAACTAAAAGCCTGAATATAAGACTACTCTATAGGAAAAAAAGTTCAACTTGTATATATTCACATGTATATTGCTTTTTAATATTTAATAAAAATCATGATATTAAACAAATGCATTTCTTGTTTTTATTTCCTTTTATGTGCCAATGCTGCCTCTCTCCCTCCGCGTTGTCTCTCTCCCCCAGTGTTATCTCTCTCCCCCTCCCCTTGTCTCTCTCTCTCTCCCCCAAACTTTTCTTTCTCTCCCCTCTCCCTCCCCTTGTCTCTCTCCCCCCTCCCTCCCCTTGTCTCTCTCCCCCCCAAATCTCCCTGGTGCCTAGTGGAGGCAGCCGGAGGATGTGCACGATATGCGCAGACATTCTCCGCTGCTGCCCGGCACTTCCGCCGGGACTTTAATGATGAAGCCGGACGGACCCATACCCATACATTGCGCAGACATCCACCGGCAGTTAGCCAAGGGGATTCAGGTCCCCTGCAGCTCTGTGAGGGACCTGGATCCCTGTCTTATAGTCTGACCTCGATTTGAGGTCAGATTATAAAACGACCTCAAATATAAGACGAGGGGTCTTTTTCAGAGCATTTGCCCTGAAAAAAACCTTGTCTTATATTCCAGCAAGTACTTTATATGTAGTATAAATGCTGTATATGTACCTTTTGGAAATGTTTAACAGTCTGATTTTCTAGAATAAATCTTTTGGAGCCATTACAGATATTTGTTAGGAACACATTATAGTGCAATCTGCTATAATACGATTCTGCATTTGACTCTCATGAGATCTTGCTATAACTTCCACCTTAAAGTTTTAGTATTGCGAGATCTTGATACTCACATGGCAAGCAGTCTCTCTAAAAGATGTGATGCAAGTCCAGAATCCTGAGCCCCACATACAGCAAGGCTTACCTGTATTTACCACTGTAAATTTTAACTAGTGGCTCCTGTTCCTGGAGAAAAATGCAGATTTGTCAACAGTACCCAAATTACATGTTAGTTTGTTTTCTTTCCACCATGTAAAATACAACAAGCCAAGCTTTGAGGTACTGGTTTATGAAAGCACTATACAAAATAAACCACAACATTGATAATACTGGAAAACTCAGATTGTACTGTGTTTGTGGAGTTAGAATATACATTAATCTGTAAAGAAGGATTTACAAGATTACATGCAAGTTAAAGGGAAAATAAAGGCTAACGAGTAACTTTGCAATAACGTGCATATATCTTTTTTCTAAAATACGTTGGGTCCCCAATCGCCTGCATTTTGATGGGTGAAGGGGACACTTGTTATACAAAAACCATATGCTGTTATATGTACACTGCCGTTCAAAAATGTGGGGTCACTACATCAAAATGAGTTCAAATCAATAGGCAATACAGTCAAACAAACAATACAGTATACTGCGCCAATACAGTCAAACCATTGAAATAATGATTGTTATTTGAAATAACAATTGTGTCCTTCATGCTTTCTTTTTGTTGCAGAATCCTCCATTTGCAGCAAATACACCCTCTTTCAGACCCTTTGGCAATTTGTTGAGGTAATCTCAAGAGATTTATGCTTTCTAAAGCACCTCCAAAACGTTTGATTGGCTTGATGGGCATTTCTTACGTACCATACAGTCAAGCTGCTCCCACAACCTTTCAATATGGTTGTGGATCCGGTGACTGCGCTGGTCAAGCCATTATAAAACAGAATACCAGCTGACCTGTTATAGGAAGCAATAGGTTCCTATCAAGTGCCATACAGGTCATGGTGTGGTGTTGACAAAACTGAGTGATAGCCATTATTCTTCAATATCCCTTCTTCCCTGTAAACATCTCCCACTTTACCACCACCAAAGCACCCCCATAACATCATATTGGCTCCACCATGCTTGATAGATGGCATCAAAAACTCCTTGTGCTGCATCTCACAAATGTTATTCTTTCTGATCCAAACACATCAAGCTTCAATTTGTCTGCCCATAACACTTTTTCTCATCTTCCTCTGTCCAGTATCTGTCTAATATATGGCATTTTCATTGCAACTCTGTCTAGAAAGCCAGCATCCTGGAGTCACCTCTTCACTGTTGCTGTTGAGACCAGTGTTTAATGGGTACTATTTAATGAACCTGCCAGTTGAGAACCTATGAGGCGTCGTTTCTCAAACTAGACACTAATGTACATGTCCTCTTTATCAGTGGTGTACCGGGGCCTCCCAATCATCTTTCTATTCTGCTTAGAGACACTTTACACTGTTCTGTGAAGGGAGTAGTACACATCGTTGTACGAGATATATAGTTTTGTGGCAATTCCTCTCATGGAATAGCCTTAATTTCTCACAACAAGATCAAGAAGGTATTCCGTTTCTGAACATTCTGAGACTGTATCGCACCCAGGAATGATGAAGCTCCAGATACTCAACTAGTTTACAGGAGGACAGTTTTATCGGTTCTCTAAAGCAACACAAAAGGCTTTCAGCTATGTTAACATAATTGTAAAATGGATTTCTAATGATCAATTGGCCTTTTCAAAATGATAAACTTGGATTAGCTATCACAGCAGTGATGATTGGAGAAAATGGACCTCTGTACATTTATGTACACATTCCTTTAAAAATCAGTCATTACCAACTAAAATAGTAAATTACAAAATTAACAGTGTCTAGATTGTATTTCTGATCCATGAAATTATTTTAATGGACAAAATTGTCTTTTCTTTCAGAAAGAAGGACATGTCTAAGTGACCCCAAACATTTAAATGGTAGTGTATGTTACCAGAAAAATCGGTTTGTTGAAAGAAGACTGTAGTATCCTTGCATATTATATACAAATTAGTATTTATTTGTGGTAATGGTACAAACAACTAAGTGATTTACCAGCATTTGATATATGCAATATATAATTTATATTCCTTGTTATTATCAATGTAATTATTTTTTTAAAGATTGTCAATGCATCAAAATTTCTAGAGACAATTGCATAGATAATAATGGCAGTGGCATAAGTTTGAACGTTGTTATTGCGATCTAACAAGAACATGAATCTGTGAAATCAGTTGTTTAATTGTATATGTATAAAAGGATTTTCTTATATATATATAAAAAAAAAAACTGGCAACACTATGAAGGTAAAATGAACATTTTCTATGTATTTAGAAATACTAAAAATAAATGGTTCTGCTCAGAAATTTGAAAAATTGGATTTGATAAAGTCTGTAAAGTTAATTTGCTTAACCAAGGTTATATTTGGTATCACTTTGTAGTTACACAAAGTGGATGGAAACAGCAGCTAGTCACAGACTCACTCAATTGAACAGCGACTGTCAAGCCACAGTAGCACTTTTCTATTACAGTGCAATTGCAACTATGCCCACTAGTGATACTGTATCTATTAGTAGTGTATAGAATTGATCAGATTAGTTAAATAAAAACTCTTAAAATGATACCATCTCAAAATTGTTAACTAATTTAGTAGACCTAAATTAGTACTCAGGTTAACCTAGGATTAAACACTGGCATTCCTTCGCAATGTACTGAAAACAGTATCTGAATATCTTACAGAGTTAGCAACATTATTTTTATATTCAACAGTTTTCCACCAAATGTGATGCTTATCAGACACAAGGATCTCTTCTCAGCAATAGGGAACCCTTTGTTGAGGACACTGATAATACCCTCCAGACGATTTCCTGTCACCACAGTCCTTTGTGCTCATACTTTACAAAACACCACTATTTGCAGCATTTATGTCTCAATTAAATATGGATAAACCTATGTCGGACACGCCAGATTAAAATCGGATGCAAGTGGAAATTGAATGAGGGTGCAGTCTATGACAAAATACCAGTAGAAGATCACCAGTGCCCATGAAATGGTCTGAAAAATATCCATGGAACATCATTAAATGGACACAAAGTCAAGTAACTGTCCATAATGATCAAAGTTGGTGTCTTCCTAGCCCCAGGGAGCAAATTCAGCCAGATTAGCTATACAATGTGCCAAGAGGCAGAGCTGAGTGCAAGACCACTTCTATTAGTAAAGATACATGCTGGGCTTACACCAGAAAAAGGGAATTGTTTACTGTATTTTAAGTCCACAGACACAAACAATTTCAAAAAGGTCCTCAAATACACATCATAAAACATTGTATTCAATACTTACAACAGAGTAATGAAATGTGTCCAAAGCAGGGAACACACAATGTGCATAATGAAAAAGGCTAACATGGCACACACTTGGAAAATGTACAAAAAAAAACACATATCCAAGCAAATAAAACAGTAAGTACATTTACCTAAACATTATTTATATGCATACAATTTAGAGCCAGGCTTGACACATTTTTATAGGACTTTAGATGCCAGTGAAATTGAACTTTAACTTAAATATTTTGGAGGCCAGCAGAAAGCTTTTAGCTGCCATGACTCCTCCCAGGTTCCTGGGATTTGCAAGCCCTGACTGAAGGACATAACTTGTTTTATGGAACTGCACTATTTTAATGTTTTTAAAGCACATGTATCAAGTCATTTCAGAAAGGCAGACAAACAATTGCATATTATATTCAAGATAGCAAGAGAGAATTGAAGGAGATGGGATAACACATACAATTTGAAAGCAGTGGGGAGCAACGTGTGACAGGCTGCCAGTGCTCAGCTTTTAGCCTTTACCCAGTGTGTAGGAATCTGCCCTCTCAGCAAACAGGCACAGTTACGTGAAGCCTTTTGACGGCAGTTCTGCCAGCCAAATTCCCACACAGACTATACTATACTCATACAGTCCAGACTGTTTGGAAACAGAAATAGGAGCCCTGAACAACAACCCTCCCTCACGATACCAGCAGTACACGAACCGGCTCTCTCCCTCATTCCTGTAACAACTGGCATAACTATTTCCCCCCTTCCCCCTTCACCAAAACAAGGTGGCATTTGCCACAGCAGGGGAGTAATCGTGGCATGCCGGACATTATTTACATTCTTCCTCAGTTGAGGACAGGTAAATAAACAGCACGCCCCCCCCCCCTCACACAAACAGCGAAAGAATATATCTACAGCTCCCTCCACCCCCTTTAACTGGGTGGGGAGGGATAGAAATACATGGACACAGCAAGATATATCTGTGCTCAACACTTTCCCGTCGCTTCCATTATCATCCAATTGAAATAAACAGAGCAAAAAGTAGAAAACACAAATTCATTATTATTAGTTCAGCAGTGTAGGTCTACCAAATTGCTAAACAAGTAAACTTGGAAAGGTCCTTTTCGTCAACCTAAATCCTGTATTTTAAATAGTGATCACTAAAGAATACTTTAGAGAGTACAACTTGGTAAAGTCCAAAGATAGAATATAAAACTGAAAAGTCATGAAGAGTGCTGTATAATGAGCAATTCTGGGGCACAGATCTAAAAGTGGAGCAACCACCAGGAACATTCCATTGGTTTCCTTAGTGATTGCTCCACTTTTAGTTTTCTACTACAGATATTTTCTCTATAAATAAATACATACACACATATTTATATATATATATATATTCTGCTCTCACAAACCTATTTAGTGCTGATCACATAGACACTGGTAAACAGGATAATTTAGAGTGTGCTTGCCACAGATTTACTGACTGGTGGTTGCGCCACTAAAGTGCAAGAACAAGAACTGAAATCAGCCGGGTACTTTCGTGGATGAGTTTGTGGACAGTAACCGTACAGCATGCCAGATAATCCCGGGAATGCCGGGGCCCAACTCCATCTCTGTTCAAACTTCAGCTAGACTTGAACAATCGCATGTTTGTTACTTACAAAACGTTTCAACTTTTTCTCCGGCGGGGATTTACGTAGCCATCCAGAACAAACCACCTCGCCCATCCTTGCCAACTGCCCCGATGCGGCAGGGACAGTGCGGACTTGTATTTTGTTTTGACTTTCCTCCTTCCACTGCTGTCCTAGGTTTTCCGTGTCCCGACGCCTGTCCCGATTTCTTAGGGGTTTAGCCAGACAATTTGCCACGCATGCGCAGATAAGCTGATGTTCCAACGCATGCGCCGTTAGCTGTAAGGGATACCATTCCCGACTCTAACTCCCCAGTGCGCATGCGCGGTTCCTCAACATGCGCGGTTTAATGAAGAATTCTTCCAGCGCTTTGTCACTTACACACCCAAATAAAGATAAGTGCACGGGAAAAAACTGTGCGCGCGGGTGCATTGTCGGCAACATATGGGTGCCCAATGAATCGCGTGCGGTTTGTGGTTGATAGGTGTTGTAATTTGCTGCTGCTGCGCTGTAATAACGTTGGCTCTCCCTCTCTCACCATCCTTGTTGTTCTCCTCCGCAGCTTCTTCCTATCTTTGTTTTATGGATTCACTGGGAAACAAATAAAGTGAATGGCGCCAGATTTGATTTACATTAGAATGCAAACCGAAGGGCCGTCTGTCTCCATGTCATTTTTGATAATTCTAGTATTAAACAAAGTCTGAAAAACTCTGAAAATAATAATAATAAAAAAGCTTCTGGAAAGTATGGAGTTTGGAATAATGTGGATTGCAGCCCCAATATTCGCAATTCACCTCCTACGATAAACTTGACATTAATTAGGCATTATTAATTATATGTGTAGTACTTTTTTTTATTATTAAACATTGTAGCTATCCACATTTCTTGTTTGTAATATTGAAGTAATTCTGCCCTGCTTTCTTGCTCTATAGTTCTTAATAAATGCAAAGCTAGTTGGATACATTTTTCATTAAATAGTGGGTGCTTTCCGCTAGATTTAGCTATACATTTTATAGGGAAAACTATATAATGTACACTTAATGGGACTGTCTGATGGCCAAATGCATCCTTCAAATGTTAATGTTTATTAATGTGCTTTCAAAGTAATTTAAAATGCATGTTTTACATTTGCATTACTTAAAATATAAATTACAGCAGTTTGCCAGAAGTCAGGACTGCCCACTCTAGCTGAGTAAAAGTAATTTCCTTTATTTTATTTTTTTGCTGCATCTCTAGTGATGTCCTTCATCAGAATCTTCACCTTGGAGTGGTGAGAGTTGGCTCACTCTGCGGACTCGCCCCCAGTTGTGAGTTGTATTTTATGAGGGTTCTGCGCCATTGGCTTTTCAATCTTTTATAGATGTATTAAAAGATTTATCAGGAATGTGAGGATCGTTGTTGTTATTTGTTGCTCTTTGAAGAAGATCGGTTTGTGAGTGCATATATACTCCATTATATACTTCCTGGTACACCATACTGTATTATGCTATGATCCATTGCTTTTTCTCTTTCATGTTTTTGCGCTCCCTTGTTTGTTGTATCTCTAGTGATGTCATCAGACAATGTGTTGCACTGTTAAGAGATCCTACTTTGTACAAGAGCAAGGTCACTCATAATGTATTCAATTGGAAGAGCACAGGAAACTAAATTAAACAAAACTTTAAATCCACTGTGTCTGTATAATCAGTGCTGCCACACCTGCAGTAAACATGCAGAGTAATTACTGGGGAGGGTTTGAGTCAAATATTAAAAATGTGATTTATGCAGAATGCCTGCATCAAATCACACTGGGAAAAGCCTGTGCACTATAGAAGCAGTAATCTTTATTTTGCACCAAAGTGAGTTTGGGGACTAGCTTGTCCTTTTAACAAGGGAAAGTCATTGTATATAAAGCACAAATTATAGTTAAACTGTTCATTGCAACACAGCTTTTAGTAAATAGTCCTTGCTGACTTTTTAATACATATGATAAAACATTTAGAGTACGTTTCTAAAACTTACAATGTAGTTGGCAACATCATCCACCAAATGCTCCTGGTGTAATGAGTAGTATTGCAGTTTTTATCAGTAGTTCACCCACAGGTTATTGCAGTGACACGTGGATTCACTTCACAAGGTGTAAGGAGGTATTAGCTACAAAAAAGGTGTATATGTCATGTAAAAATCTAAATATTTCTCTACCCATAAGTAAAAAAAAACACCCCTCTATTATTTAACCAAAAGACACATATACATATGTTTTGAGAGTGTAGAAAAGATGAACTGAACTCTTCTGGACTGCCACTGTAAGATCCGTACCTCTGTCCCGCGCTGGGTCCCTCGCGACGTGGCTGTCAGCGTCTCTGGATCTTCTCACCGTTGGGTATCCTCTTCAGCACGCACCCGACACTGGAGACAGGCGCGTGCACGCCGAGAAGTTCTTTCTCTTCTGTCTCGGTCATCACTATGGCGATGGGCAGCGAGATGCGCGTCGCGTACGTCACAGGGGCGGAGCTAGGCCCTTTAAAACTATAGCGCGCACAAATCAAACTTGCTTGATGATTTTTCAAGCTATCTCTACGTGGATTGCTCCTAGCGTCTTCATTTTTGATCCTACAGTGATTTATTGTTATCCTGCTCTACTGGACCTCAGATCTGCCTTGCTCTTGGATTTTCCCTCTATTTTTGCCCTGATATTACTGCTATCTCCTGGACTCTGCTGACCTCTGATCTCCCTGACCCAGCTACTGTTATGTGACCATCCTGCGCTCTGGATCCCCTGAACCTGGCTCGTAATTTTGACCTTGCACCATTTCTGGCTCCCCGACTCGGACTGTACCTCGACCACTCTATAACGGCACCAGCACCTCTCCAACTGGTCCTCAGTTGCCAGCCTGCCTCCAGCTATTGACGTCTACCTATCCTGTAGCCCTCGGTATCGGTGGTGCCAGGCAAGAACTGTCGATATCTGCAACTAGGGTCCCCCCCCCCCCTTCGTATGAATCACGGTACGTATAGTTTCACTACCTTACAGCCACATCGTTATCTGAGATGGACTGCTACGTGGTTATTTCATTTTTTTAAGCATTCATTTGTTTATGATTTAATTGATGTAGTTATTAAATAGTTATGTAAATGTAGAAAACTGAAATGTATTTCTGATCAATCACACTGATGTAATAAAGTATTATTTTGCAATAAGAGCCTGGAGAAATACATCCGTGTCATTTCTTTTAAATGGTCACAGACTATAATATTGCCAAAACAGTGATATGAATTGAGAATGGCAATCCGGTTACTAAACAAAAATGGACAGAACTTCTTAACACTATACTATTTATTTTGCTACAATTGGTGAAAATTGTATTGTATTGGATTCACAGTGAGATATGAATTATATATTTTATATAAATGTGAAACATAGGATGATTTGTTTAGCTTAGTATAAGAATAACATATTTGTTTAGTGGTATTCCAGCTCCAGGTGAACAGAAAACATTCTAAATTCATTGGTGGAATATGAGCAATGCTTGGTTTTCTATTGCAGCTGATAGAGGTAGTGGTGATAAAGACAATTTGTCTCTTACATCCACCCTAAGAAAGTTTGCTTAAATGTTGTTACATCATGGCTTGATATTTTCCATTTAACATTAGAGGAAGAGGAAATATGTTCAAAGACCTGGTGAGATCCTTTCTTAAAAACCTTTAGAAGATTACACAGTGTTCTCAAAAGTTTCTAACCATTATGTCTAAATTTAGCATTTTCCTATTATAATTCCATAATTATGTTCTTTTTGGAAGCCCTTCAAGACAAGATGTGTTTTGGTAGCTTGTACCTGTAGGACCAGAACAGAAGGTGGCATACTTCTTTGAGTGCCCACACAGACAGGGCAGCCATCAGAATTTTCAGGGCCCCTTACTGAAAAAAAATCCAACACCTCCCCAGATAGTTCATCCATTAATATGCCACTGATAATTTGCTTATTAATAGCTACTGATAATTTGCTCATTAATATGCCACTGATAATTTGCTCATTAATAACCACCGATAATTAGCTCATTAACATGCCACTGATAATTTGCTCATTAATATACCTTCAAGAGCAGAGCTGGCCCTTACATGGGTAACGGCGGCACTTTGGGACTAAGGCATGCTGTCGTTAGCTGCAAATTCAAAGCTGAGCCCAGATGGGCACCTTTAACTTGAGACGGAGATGGAGCCCTCCACACATGCTGTGGTGCTGAAATGTGAGACCATGCGGCAGTAGCGTGTGCACATCTCCCCCAAACCTGCAGATCACCTCTTAAAATCTAGGCTCAAAGATAAATCGCATAGATGATAAAGGCATCCAGAAGTGTATGGAATGGCCGGATCCCTTTCAATCGAATCGATGGAGCCCTCTGATATATTTGGACACCGAGTAGTGTACGAGGACAATTGACAAGAACAAACAGGATCGGGACAATTGGCAGGAACTAGTGTCCACTTGATGAAGGTACAGCGAAACGTGTCTCTGACAAAATCACACAAGAAGGTGGGATCCTTTCCATCAGTAGGCGAAATACGGAAGCAACTCTAAGAGGTCCGATTCTCATTCAGGCTGATTGCTAAAACTATATGTGTAAGCAGATATTGTTATATCATAGTAAATTGCTGTATATTACTTTTAATCTAGAGTTTCCTTCGTTTTTATGTGTGCCGCTTTTTCCTGTCTGCTACTGGGGAGAGATCTCTAAAGATATCGAAGGTCTCTGTGGGTTCCGATTAAAGGTATCTTGCTGTCCTATACTAGAAATTTCTTGATGCCATTATCATCCATCTCTGAGCCTAGATTTTAATAATATGTGAGTGCACCTCTCAAGGGGACCATGCATAATCCTTCAGTGATCCATTATATAAAACATACTACACTATATAGTGTCTGCTTATTTGTTTTTCTTTTTTATGAGTGGTTTCATTGTGCCTTACAAAAAGAGAATATCTTCTCGACCACAACAAGATTATCTTGTGCATCCTTGATCGCTAGTGTCACGGACTGAGTAGGATCAGAAGACTGGATCCGCGATGCGAAGACCTGGTATCTTACTGCAACAGGTTTGGAGGCAGGACAGTGTCTATTCACCTGAATGGTATTATACCCTACGGTTGAGCCTCAGGTAAATGACCACCCAGGACTTGGAACACTGACTGCAACCGCACACTGAAGCAGGGATACGCAGGAATTACTGGATAAACGGATAGTCAGCAAGCCGGGTCAAACACAACAGGAGCAACGGTACAAGACGGTATGGAGGAGGCAAGGTCAAAAACAGGCAAAAGGATCAGGGCAGGCAGCAAACGGAGAAGTCAGAAGTCACAGCAGGAGTCAAAAACCGAAGAATCAAGAATCAAGAATAAACGCTAGATCAAGCCACAAGGAACTATCTCAGGCAAGGTCTGAGTAGCAACTGAAGGTTTAAATACAATTTGGGCGGTAAAACCCGCCCCTAATAGGTCCCCCAAAAAGTATAAGTATAGCCCTTTAAGGCTATGCTAATTTTCTGTGTGTAGCGGTACTGCGCATGCGCGCAGTTTCGGTTTGCTGCGCGTTCGTCGAGGGGAAGCGGTGAGCGCGTCTGCAGCCCTGGAGGGCTGAGACGCCGAACGGAGCCCTCGCTGTCCGTCCACCCTGCCTGCAGGGGCAGCGGCAGCGGAGGCACGGACCTCGCGGCGGCAGGTAAGTTTCTTTTTTATTACACTACCCCCCTCTTTATGAACGCCGTACCGGCGTTCAGGACCTGGTTTGAGAGGAAATCTACGATGAAATAAGGAAACTTTGGACGGAGCATGAACATCGGATGCTGGTACCCAAGATCTCTCCTCCGGACCGTAACCTTGCCAATGGACAAAATACTGCAAAAGACCACGGCGCAGCCGAGAATCCAAAATAGATTGTACCAAATACTCCTCATGCCCTTGAACGAGGACAGGTTTGGGAACCGTATGGGCGTCAGAGAAACGATTAGTTACAACTGGTTTGAGGAGGGACACATGGAAGGAGTTGTGGATGCGCATACTGGAAGGGAGGCGTAGGGTATAGGACACATCGTTGATTTTGGACAAGATCACGTAAGGACCGATATATTTGGGACCTAAAGTCCTGGAGGAATGACGAAGTTGGAGATACTTGGTAGAAAGCCATACTTTGTCACCAGGAAGAAGTACGGGGGCAGGAGTACGATGTTTGTCGGCAAATCTTTTCTGCAACACCTTGGCCCTGGATAGTTGCGAAGAAACAGAAGCCCAGTGAGATTTGAGATCCTGGACCTGACGGTCAGCAGCCGGTACTTCCGAAGGCAATTCCAAGTCCGGCCAAAGAGTAGGCTCGTAGCCAAAGGCTGCACAAAACGGGGATTTCTGCAAGGACTCATGAAAGGAGCTGTTATATGACAATTCAGCGAGATGGAGGAGAGAAGACCAAGTAGATTGATCCTCATCAACATATAACCGTAGATATTGTTTCAGAACCTGATTGGTCCTCTCCGTCTGACCATTGGTTTGCGGATGATGAGAGGAAGAAAATTTTAGAGAAATACCCAGCTGAGCACAAAGTGATCTCCAGAACCGGGACACAAACTGAGAACCACGGTCAGAAACAATGCTTTGGGGTACCCCATGTAGACGAATGATTTCCTTCATGACAACAGTTGCAAGCTGAGATGCTGAGGGCAGTTTGGGAAGAGCAACAAAATGAGCCTGTTTGGAGAATAGATCGACTACCACAAGTATGGTCGTGAACCCTCGAGACAAGGGAAGATCTGTGACGAAATCCATGGCAATATTCGTCCAAGGTCTCTTAGGGACAGGAAGAGGGCATAACAGGCCTGCAGGGTTACGTTTCGGAGTTTTGTATCTAGCACAGACGGTGCAGGCGCGAACAAAATCCTGAACGTCAGATTGCAAGGAAGGCCACCAAAATTTCCGGTCAATGAGAAACTTAGTGTTGCGTACACCACGGTGACCCGCGACAGAGGAAGCATGAGCCCAGGACAAGACTTGTCTCCGAAGGTTGGATTGAACAAAGTAACGACCGACAGGAGGGCGACAATTGGTGGGTCTAGGGAACTGGGATCTGGTAATTTTCCACAGGAGGGAGGTGGACACCGAGGCAATGATCCGAGAGGCCGGTATAATGGAATCAACCACAGGAGGAGCCGTTTCAATGTCAAAACGTCTAGACAGAGCATCCGCCTTGCCATTTTTCGACCCGGGCCGGTATGTGATGGAAAAATTAAAACGGGTAAAAAATAAGGCCCATCTGGCCTGTCTGGGATTCAATCTCTTAGCTTTTTCTATGTATAACAAATTTTTGTGGTCGGTGAGAATCGTGATGGGAATTTGAGTACCCTCTAAGAGATGACGCCATTCGTCAAGAGCCATCTTGATGGCCAACAATTCGCGGTTGCCTACATCGTAGTTGCGTTCCGCTGAGGTAAACGTTTTAGAGAAATATGAACATGGATGGACTCTGTTGGAGATTTGGTCTCTTTGAGATAAAATAGCCCCAGCGCCAGATTCAGAAGCATCAACCTCCAAAATGAATGGTTGAGCTGGATTGGGTCTGCGAAGAATGGGTGCAGAGATGAAGGCATGTTTCAGGAACTGGAAGGCTTGGAGAGCCTGGGTAGACCATTTAGCCGGATCACTTCCCTTCTTAGTGAGAGCAGAAATGGGTGTAGTGACTTTAGAGAAATTCCTGATAAATCTTCTATAGTAATTAGCAAAGCCCAAAAACCTTTGTATCCCTTTGAGGTTGAGCGGTATTTGCCAGTCTTGGATAGCAGAAACTTTGTCAGGATCCATCTCTAGGCCATCAGAGGAGATAATATAACCCAGGAATTTGATTTTTGAGCATTCGAATTCACATTTTTCGGCCTTAGCAAAGAGGTGATTTTCTCGAAGACGACGTAATACCTGTTGAACGTGTTTTCTATGATCGGAGATATTCTTGGAATATATAAGGATATCGTCCAAATAGACCATGACATGAGATAACAACATGTCCCGGAACACGTCGTTAACAAAACTCTGGAAGACTGCTGGTGCATTACATAATCCGAAAGGCATAACTAGGTATTCGTAATGCCCATATCTGGTATTGAAGGCCGATTTCCACTCATCACCCTCTCGTATGCGGACCAAATTATATGCACCACGTAAGTCTAGTTTGGTGAATATCTTGGCATCTTGGAGTTGGTCGTATAGTTCAGTGATGAGTGGTAGTGGATAACGGTTCTTTATGGTGATTTTGTTCAGTCCCCTGTAGTCTATGCAAGGCCTTAAGGTACCGTCCTTTTTGGCTACAAAAAAGAATCCAGCGCCTGCTGGAGAGGAAGATGGTCGGATGAATCCCCTCTGAAGATTATCCTTTATGTACAAAGCGAGTGCTTGATTCTCAGGTGCCGAGAGAGGATAAGTATGCCCTACCGGAGGGGAGGAACCAGGTAATAGGTCGATGGCGCAATCGTAGCTCCTATGAGGAGGAAGAATCTCGGCCTTGGTCTTAGAGAATACATCTAGGAAGTTCCAATATAACTGTGGAACCCGGGAACGAGGATCCTCAGGAGGAAGAGTACTAACTGAATTGAGTGTAGGCAGATTGTCATTAAGGTCCTGACCATCTAGACCCCACGAATCAACTTGTCCCAAACACCAGTCAATGGAAGGATTATTCTTTTTCAACCATGGTAGCCCCAATATGATGGAGATGTGGGGACTGGAAAGGACGTCAAAGCTTAATTCTTCGTAATGGTTGTGACCGATCTTTAAACCCAAAGGTATGGTTTCCTTGGAAATTATACCAGTGCCTACAGGGGTACCATCCAAGGCAGACACAGAAATAGGCAGGGCTTTAGACTTCAGAGGAATATTCTGTTGAATTACCCAAGATTGGTCTACGAAATTTCCAGCTGCTCCGGAATCTATGAAGGCTTGGGTGGCCACTTGGTGGCCTGTCCACTGGAGCAAGACCGGTATTAAAAGTCTCTGATTAGAAGGAGAATTAATGATGTTAACGCTCAGTGGGACTCCTTCTTTTTCCACTAAGCGTTGGCGTTTCCCGATTTCTGGGGACATTTCAGAGCAAAATGACCCCTTAGACCACAGTACAGGCATAGATTTAATCTCCTGCGACGAGATTTTTCTTCGTCAGAAAGTCGTAGTATAGGACCAATTTCCATAGGTTCACTAGTTAGATTGGTCTCAGGCTCTGGAGTTTTGGTAGCTTGATAGTATTTAGGTTGGAAGTGTCTTGGGTTTTTATCACGATCCAACCTCCTTTCTTGGCCACGAGCATCGAGTTTAAGACACAATGTAATAAGTGATTCCAGGTCCTCGGGAAGATCTCTATAGGTTAAAGCATCTTTAAGAGTGTCATTAAGACCTCTACGAAATGCCGCCTTTAATGCGCTCTGGTTCCACTCTGTCTCATATGCCAAGGTACGAAACTCTATGGCATACTGACCCACTGATCTTTTGCCTTGTTGCAACTCCATTAGTTGAGTCTCTGCAGACTCCCTTCTTCCTGGAGCATCGAAGACGGATTTGAAGGCTGAAATAAATGCGTCCGCATCTTCTAACAGGGGAGAGTTCTGTTCCAGCAAAGGGGATGCCCAGTTCAAGGCCTCTCCTTTCAGGAGATTAACTATGAACGCCACTTTTGCGGTGGATGAGGAGAAAGCGTCAGGTTGTGTGCGAAAATGTAGTAGACACTGGTTTAGGAACCCTCTACATTCACGTGGAGAACCGGAAAACTTTTCCGGTATGGGCATCTTAGGTGGTCTTGAAGAACTACGAGCCCCCATGACAGAGAACCCTTGATCAGACATGGTAGGAGCGGTCGAGACTGGATTCATATGAGTGGTGAGTGACCGTAATAGTTCGGTAACAGTATCCAGTTTATGTTCAAGGGATTGAAGATGTGAAGCGTGCGTGGTCAGGATCTTGTCATGGCATTCCTGTCTGGCCGAGACTCGGGCCAGGTCCGCGGGATCCATAAATATGGCCTGAGATAATGTCACGGACTGAGTAGGATCAGAAGACTGGATCCGCGATGCGAAGACCTGGTATCTTACTGCAACAGGTTTGGAGGCAGGACAGTGTCTATTCACCTGAATGGTATTATACCCTACGGTTGAGCCTCAGGTAAATGACCACCCAGGACTTGGAACACTGACTGCAACCGCACACTGAAGCAGGGATACGCAGGAATTACTGGATAAACGGATAGTCAGCAAGCCGGGTCAAACACAACAGGAGCAACGGTACAAGACGGTATGGAGGAGGCAAGGTCAAAAACAGGCAAAAGGATCAGGGCAGGCAGCAAACGGAGAAGTCAGAAGTCACAGCAGGAGTCAAAAACCGAAGAATCAAGAATCAAGAATAAACGCTAGATCAAGCCACAAGGAACTATCTCAGGCAAGGTCTGAGTAGCAACTGAAGGTTTAAATACAATTTGGGCGGTAAAACCCGCCCCTAATAGGTCCCCCAAAAAGTATAAGTATAGCCCTTTAAGGCTATGCTAATTTTCTGTGTGTAGCGGTACTGCGCATGCGCGCAGTTTCGGTTTGCTGCGCGTTCGTCGAGGGGAAGCGGTGAGCGCGTCTGCAGCCCTGGAGGGCTGAGACGCCGAACGGAGCCCTCGTTGTCCGTCCACCCTGCCTGCAGGGGCAGCGGAGGCACGGACCTCGCGGCGGCAGGTAAGTTTCTTTTTTATTACAGCTAGTAGCATGAAGTAAAAATATCATAGAAAATTAAATGGGTAATGTCAAAGGAATTTAACATGTCAACAGCTGTCTGACACCATGATACACAAATTTGGGTTTATTTTTTGACTTGTTTTAAAACATAAAATCAATAAAGCAATTTACACAACAGTATAAAAAATTAATAATTTGATTCCACCTATCCTAAGCAATGATGTTAAAAGCAATTTTGGCTTACATAGGTATAATGTTCATCAAGCTTACAGAGTTATAGTAGACTGGCTTCTGGCCACAATGTCAATTAATAATATTGGTATGTTTTACTAAATAAGTTACACAACTCTGGATTATCTAAGTTTGGGCACCATCAGCCAGATGTTTGGAATTCAAAAGGGAACTGTACCCGAATGCTAAGTTAGGCACATTTTACTTTATAGATATATATGCTCGCGTGAGTAGGTTAGGACAGGAGGAGGAGTCCAGTATACAGTAAGATGGTAGGTAGGTAAAGTCTTAGCAATAGGATTTATATTTGTGTGTGTGTATAGTAGCAAGTATCCAGATTATGACATGGTTAGAGGTTAGTGGAGGTACCGGCAGGAACACAGCTTAGCAGAGGTACCTGAAGGAACTCAATTTAGCAGAGGTACCGGCAGGAACACAGCTTAGCAGAGGTGCCAGCAATAATAGAGCTTTAGCAGAAGCTCCAGTAATAATACAGCTTGTGCCACCCTGCTGTGAACACTGTTCCTCCTCCCCCTCATCATCCTCATCCTCCTCCAAAACTGTGCCCTGGCTTGACAGTTGTGTACCTGGCCTATGCTGGTGCAGGAACCCACCCCCCAAACCACTTGTGAATGACTGGCCTGATAACCGTGGAAATGACCCCTGTTCTTCCTCCTCCTCTTCCTCCTGTGCCAGATCCTCTTCCATCATCGCCCTAAGCGTTTTTTTAAGGAGACATACAAGCGGGATAGTAAGGCTGAGAACGGCGTCAATGTTAGTGGAGAAACAGTGCAAAATGGCACACAGGTCTCGCATGGTGGCCCACTCATTGGTGGTGAAGTGGTGCTGTTCCGCAGAGCGACTGACCCGTGCGTGCTGCAGCTGATACTCCACTATCGCCTGCTGCTGCCATGCTCAATCTCTCCAGCATGTGCAAGGTGGAGTTCCACCTTGTGGGCACGTCGCATATGAGGCGGTGAGCGGGAAGGCCTAAGTTATGCTGCAGCGCAGACAGGCGAGCAGCAGCAGGGTGAGAACGCCTAAAGTGCGCACAGACGGCCCACACTTTCTTCAGCAGCTCTGATATATCTGGGTAGTTTTTCAAGAATTTCTGCACCACCAAATTCAGCACATGCGCCAGGCAAGGGATGTGCGTCAAACCGGCTAGGCCCAGAGCTGCTACGAGATTTCGCCCATTATCGCACACCACGAGGCTGGGTTGAGGCTCAGTGGCAACAACCACTCATTGATCTGTTGTTCCATGCCGTCCACAGCTCCTGCGCTATGCTGACCGGATGAGGAGGTGCTAGAGGAGATGGTAGAGGAAAAGGAAGTAGGAGGAGGAGGCAACAGGAGGCAAAGAGAAATGCCCTGCAATCCTCTGTGGCGGAAGGACATGCGCCAAACTGCCATCTGCCTCAGGCTAGCCGACACTACATTTGCCCAGTGTGCAGTTAGGGAGATATAGCGTCCCTGCCTGTGCTTACTGGTCCACGTATCTGTGGATATGTGGAGCTTGCCACAGATGGCGTTGCCCAGTGCACACCTGATTTTGTCCGCCAATTGCTTGTGCAGGAAAGGGATGGCTCGCCGGGAAAAGTAGTGGCGGCTGGGAACCACGTACTGTGCGACAGCCACCACCATCAGGTTTTTAAAACTGTCCGTCTACAACAGACAGAATGACAGCATTTAAAAGGCCAGGAACTTGGAAATGCTGGCATTCAGGGCCAGTGTTCGAGGGTGGGTAGGGCCATACTTCCTCTTTCTCTCCAGTGTTTGGGAGATGGACAGCTGAACGCTTCCATGGGACAGTGTGGAGATGCTTGGGGACAGTAGCGGACGTTGTTGCGTTGCTCCCACTTCCTCTATTTGCTCGGTGGCAGGTGCCACTGTGACTCCAGAGCTGGAGGAAGAGGCCAAGACAGCAGCAGAAGAGGAAGCAGGAGGAGCTTGAGACCTTTCTTGGGTTTTGAGATGCTTACTCCACTGCAGCTCGTGCTTTGCATGTAGATGTCTGGTCATGCAGGTTGTGCTCAGGTTTAGCACGTTTATGCCACGCTTCAGGTTCTGATTGCACAGCTTGCAAACCACTCGTGTCTTGTCGTCTGCACATTGTCTAAAGAACTGCCACGCCAGTATCCTCTTCCTACACTAAGAAGAGTTCATGTGATGTGCGTGTACGTGACTCCAGCTTATATATAGAGGCTGGGTCACCTGCTGCACTGGCCAATCACAGCCATGCCATTAGTAGGCATGGCTGTGATGGCTTCTAAGGGCAAACGAGTCAAACGCTTGTTGATTGGCTGCCCTGCAGCCTTTCAAAATGTGCCATTAAATCGCCGAACTCCAACACGGACATACAGTGAAATGTCCGTGTCCGGGGTCCAAAAACCGTAAAGTTCGGTACGATCCCGAACAGTGCGGTTCAGGTTTGCTCAACACTAGTTAGGATGTCAACCTTTGTAGAAGATTGAAGTAAGTTTCACATAAAAACTATACTATAATCCCACATTTTTTTTTTTGTATAAGAAATACCATTTTTTCTATTTATTAACAGGAATGTTATATATTGGACTTGATATTAAAGTATATTTATGTGAAAGACTGTCGCATATTACATTAAAAATGTAATACATACAGCACATTACTTTCAAAAATCAGGCATCAATAGCCGATTTGAAAAATACTCCCAAATTGCCTTTTTGGGGGTTTAATTGACTCTTAATGGATAGACCTTGATGTCTATTTCTGTATTTTGAAAATTCAAAATATATTGTAGAATAGACTTCAAATGCCACATTTTTGACTAGTACCTTCTATATAACATAAATTATTGAAAGGTCATTTTAGAATCTATAAACTGCATAGGACATTTATAGAATACATTGTAGAACATTATACTTACTGGCACGCAGGTGCATTAATTACCCTATTCTGGAAGAGATGATTAAAATAAGCTTTGCATGGTCACTTCATCTTAATACCAGATTTCATGGGGATTTTATTATGTTTTGATGAATTGGAGACCTTTTTATTAGGTAGCAAAAATCTGAAAAATTACTTGAAATAAACCAGAAAACAACAGATATCCAAAATTATAGTGATGAACTCATTTAACTGATATGAAACATGCCAGGAATGTGTTAATAGGAGCATGAGAAATAAGAATGTGTCAGTTATCAATTAGATAATATTTTAACCCCTTAACGCATATGGATATATATATACGTCCTGAAAAGCATGGTCCTTGAGGACGTATATATACGTCCTCCGTTTTCATGTAGCAGCGCAACGCTACATGCCTGCAGCTACTCTTCAGCCTCCGAGAGTGCTTTCAACCCCCACCTCGCCCCTCCGTGCGCATACGATCACCGCAAATGTGATCGTATGCGCTTTAACACACATAGGCAGTGAAAGCTGATCACTGCATATGTGTGTAAAGTGTTGCATCATGCAACTCCTTCTGTGCCCCCCTGGGCATCGCGATCACCCACTCTATGCTCCTCCAATACAGCGCGCCCAGCACAGAGTGACGAAAGAGAGCGGGAAAAAATCTCTTCCGTCGCTCTGAAACCGTTGCTTGACTGCCCCTAGAGGCAGTGAGCAATACTACAGTTATAAAGAGAAAATAAATAAATGGAAAAAGCTAACCCTTGTTCTACTAAACCTAAATCTAGGGTTAGGGTCAAAATTAGGGTTATAATTAAGGTTACAGGGGGGGTTCGGGTAAGTACAAGGGTTAGATTAAGGGGTGAGGGTAGATTTAGGGTTGGGGGTAGATTTAGGGTTGGGGTTAAAAGGTCACTGTAGAAGAAAATGGTTAGAAAAAGAAAAAAAACACTAATATTGTTAATTGCCCTATTAGTTGAAATAAAACATAGACGAACATGGAAACATTGGTATTTATAAACTCAGGACAAATAGTAGAAATATATAGACTGGGTCTTTTTACCATTTGTAATTGTTTTAAAAAAGAATCAGATCAAAGTTAGAAGAAGTGTTTTTTATGGCATATTTTCATCATATTTTATATTTTTTTAATAGTAAATTATATCATATGATGAAAATAATAGCATCAAACGAATGCCCTATCCGTCCTTTAAAAAATGATATATAATTTGTGTGGGTGGACTGAACACAAAGAAAGGAATTCACAGTTCAGTAAACATATGAACAAAATAATGGAATTCTGGTCTTCAAGGCACATCAAATGCAGCATAGCACTCTATAGTCACTAAGGGGTTAATATTAGGCGTGGAAACTGTCAGACTAAAGACTACAAAGAGAAGAGTTATAAAAAAAAATATTGGGGAAAGTTCCGTACAAATTTTGTATATATATCTTTAATTTTAAATCAGGAACAGTTTAACTATCCAGTTTGACAGCCCTAATTAAATAGCTTTGGCCCCACACCCCTTTGTGCCACCAAGAGGCAAGAGACAAATGAAATGTTTTCTGTACATATATCAGAGTCTCCTTTGTTTGAAATCTGGAAAAACTAATTCTACTGTCACTTCGAAGATGTTCTTTTTGTAGAACATTATCTGTGATTAGTTTTACTCAGATCAAATGTTTATTTATTGAGCAGAGGCTTTTAACGCAGTTTTAGTTTTAAAGATATCAAAAAAATAGATTACGTTTCTGCATTATATTATTTAGGTTAGATTGGGTTTTAGTATTTCTGAGGAACAGACCTAAGCGTTAAGTCTCTGTCCTAAGCATCTTATAGGCTTACTAACAGAGGCGCAGAACAGGCCCTGATGCTCCATATGTGCTAAATATACACCGCATTGGCAGCACACCTGTCACTCAGGGGCACGATACGCCCCTGGTGCGGAATTACCTGGGCGCCAGTGGGTCTCGGGGGCCATCCAGTGCACTCTAAACATCTTTTTCCCCATTGCATATGAAGGGTAAGTTCAAAGAAAACATTGCAATGAATGAGGCAAAATATTATCACATGGTAACTGTCTGAATGAATGCATTAGTCAACATTTGCTTGTTTGTAATATTACTGTTAAGTCTGCTTAGGAACTATTTTGCAAGTCACAAGGTACATAACCAGTTGCTGACTCTAGGACTATTAAAGACTCAGACCATTCCAACTTAAAAATTACCCACCTTTTTCATGAATATTAATGTTAAATAATTATAAAAATGATTGCATTTATTATAATATCAATATGCTAATAATGTTTAATTTACTCACAAATATCAGGTTTGCAGCTTCAGCTCTCAGCATTTGACAGGAGTCTGGGAGCAAAAAAAAAAAAAGGCAACATTGTAGTGTTTACAAACTTTACCTTTCAAGGACTAGATAAAGCAATATATCACTGCCCTTAACATGCTTGAATTATACTGGATTTTCACTGTGGCAACATGAATCTCTACAAGTATTAATTCTGAATGGGAAAGTTCAATAGAATAGGGTTATAATGAAGTGTACATACATAGACATTACATAACCAACTTATACATACATAAAGGAGTAAGAGCCATTCTCTAGTTTAAAATCTAGTGGAATATTGTGGGGTATCATCACTGATGGTAAGGAAAGTCAGTGAGGAAGAACCTGCCACACATACTAGGTAAAGTGACAACCGAAATTAAATTAACAATATTACATTACATTAACATTTATTTGTACAGCGCCAACAATTCTCGTAGCACTTGGTACAGAGCATAGAAGGGAACTACATACTAAGTTAGACAAACTACAACAGACTGGTACATGAGGTAGAGAAACCTGCTCGTAAGCTTACAATCTAGAGGGAATGGGGTCCATGAGACTATTAAGGGATTGAAGAGGTCAGAGGGATTGAAGTTGTAGTAACAGTAGTGTAGATGGGAGGCATGAGGTGGGATAAATCAAAGAGGGAGTGTGTGTTCCAGCTAGGTGGGATCGGCTAGAGGCAAAGTGACTGGTAACTAGTCGGTTGGGTTATAAGTAACAATATAATAAAATACAATACTTTTTTCTGATTCAGGTGTAAATGTGTGCTCTACAGTAGATGTACTCAGTACAACAGCAGACTATTGCAGCTCCATTCTTTAAGTTGTAGTGGTTTGAAAAAATAGCTTGAAGCTGGTAATGAATGTTACTTACTATTTCGCATTAGTATGGGACCAATGGTGTGACATTTGGTGGATGGTGCTGCCACATGATGATAAGTGATCTGCAGCAGTGAACATGGAAGTTAGTCAACACTGTTGTGTCTTCAGTTGATGGTTAGAGACTGGTGGCTGGGCATATCATAAGTAATAGATGTAGTTGTCACATGGGAAAAAATGTGATGATGTAGCATGTGATGTTGCGTGAGAGGGTCGCGCTACTCTGCTGAGGTAATCTCTACCAGAATTTCTTAGGGAGAGGACAGAGATGCATCTGAAATCCTCTGACCTCAAGGTGTCTGAATCTACAAACAAAATGTACCCCAAAGTGCTCTTTGACCTGATCCATTACAGGCAAGCACTGTTGATTACTAAGCTGGGCTCGCAAAGCTCTCTGGCTGAAAGAAAACAGGAATTAACTCTACTGAAGTCACATCTTCCCGCCAGAATATTACTCGTAAGTGTTTACAACTCAATACGCAAACTACACAACTGCTGAATACTCTGCAAGCTGATACAGAGCAAGGTGAGGCGCATTGTGGGCCACATCAGAGAGAGGCAGTGGCCATTTGGTGGGCCTACGGGAGTGTGCACTTAACCTTACTAACAATAATTTCCAGACACTGGACATAGCTGAAGTAAAGTTGTGTTGTGCATATAAGCCCCAAAAGGGGTACGGGAGTACACTGTTATTGAAAAAACCTTCTCAGCCTTCCGCAGCTAATTAAAAGCTTAACTTCAAAAAGGAAGCAGGTCGAGGTGCACTCTCTTTCAGAGCTCCTCATATGTGGAACAATCTCTCAGATTCTGCCAAATCATCCTCTAGTCTAAAATCCCTCACAAATAGTGTCTCCCAACTTCTAAAAACAGAATGTACCTGTTATTAACTCACAAACTCCTATGTATAGCATATATGTTATTGTTTTCACTTTTTTTTAATTTTTTTGTATCAATAGTGATTTACCCTGTATGTTCTCTTCCTAACTTATATTAATATATGTATGGATGTAATTTTAAATCTGCTGTAAAATGTGAAAAACTGTGTAACTGTGTCCCTTCTGGACTTGGTCCCCAAGACATACTTGAAAACGAGAGAAATATAAATGTATTCTTCAATGTAAAACACTTTCTAAATAAATAAAAAATGGGTTTCGATTTTATGCCATCATGAATTTATTAGAATTCTTTAACTACGATTGGTCATACAGTCTCTCTTGCATCCTCCCCTATATTATTAATATTTTCGAATTTTACAATGAAGAGTCCCACCCCAAGTGCTTCTTGTTGTGTTTATTATTGCGGCTATAAATATTGGTTGTTTGTTCTTGATTGGAGTACTGTTACCTACTGCTGGACCAATCCCTGTTAGCCTCACTCCCTACTTGGGAACACATTGTGGGTAATTTTTTCTGCCACATGCACTCACCCTAGTTGAAATGAAGATATGTTTCACATGTGTTATATATACCTACTGACATAGATTTCAGATTGTTTCCTGTGTGGCAAATGTACTGTATGACGTTCTGTATGTATACACCTTGCCAAATAATAATAATAATGTATTATTACAATTAGCTTGCTGACACAGGGAAATGTTATAATCATTTATATCGGCATTTTTGTGTTCTGTTTTGACGCAGAATAGCTAACTGGTTTTTTTTTTTTTGCATAAACAGCAGCAACCTGTGTGAAAGAGTGAACTTTAAGGTACCATGCTACAAACTTTTGCCCTGGCACTAAATTTGGTCAACTGCTTCTAAATGGTTTATTGGAACTAAGAAAATAAATGTTAATCCAGATGCAAAAAAAGTATCATGGAATAGTACGTTAGTTGCTAAAATAAGGTGATTAAGCCTTTGAGCAGAGTGAAGTTTAGCTAGAACCAAAATAAGGAAGTGTTTGGTTTAAATGAGGAATTGAGAAAAATGCATGATTAGTGCTGAGCAAGCTAGTGAATTATAAAAAAATGAAAATATTTATGTGAGAATAAAAACTATAATACATCACCTACATTATGGTTTAATGTATACTATCTTTGATACATTTACTGAAGTGTAAGATTGGGTCTGTATAATTAAGAGGATTTGGGGATAGGTCCAGTAAATACCATTATAAAATATAATTTATGGATCCTGAAATAACTGCCGCTGATGTTCACCTGTCCAATATCCTTACTTTAACTTCTCCTATATCGAAAGGACAGATTCCATCCTTTGTAATGGCCTATCATGCCCTATCTACATTTCAAACCCTACAGTCATCAATGATAGGCATTAAATAGATACTGTCTATCCTGTCTGTTCTTTCCATTTCTTTATTTGTTCGATTTTTAGCCTGTTAATGGAACAATAAAGAATACCCAGACACTCTGCCTAAAGTTCTTATACCCCTTGGAGGCATCACAAGCTCCCCTCCAAAAGGGCATGCCCACAGGTTGGAAAGCACTGCTATAAAATATAACTGTTATTGCTTTTTCGCTGTCTGTGTGACTTTTTGTGTAAATAAATACAAATGTTTCTTTCTCAACACATAAATGTGACACAGTAAAGTAAAAGCAATATATTGGTCTGACAGCAGGGCCGGACTGGGAACAAAAACCAGCCCTGGAAAAAATTTATATACAAGCCCCATCGCATAAGATTTTTAAACCAGCCCATAGCATAATATAATTTTTTTATTCATAGAAGGGAAAATCATGCATTTTAAAAAGCACATCTGAACAGTGTATTATTTATAGATAAGACTGATATAAAAGCCTGTCTAGGGCAATATATATACCTCCAGTATGTACGCAGAGTTATATGAATTGCCCTGTGCAGAGGTATATATCAGGGCAGTGTGTGAGACATATCCTGTAGCCTGTCTCTCTCTGTCCTTTCTGTGGCGTCTCTCTCTCTCTGTCCTTTCTGTGGCGTCTCTCTCTCTCTGTCCTTTCTGTGGCGTCTCTCTCTCTGTCCTTTCTGTGGTGTCTCTCTCTCTTTGTCTTTTCTGTGGCGTCTCTCTCTCTGTCTTTTTTTTTTGTGGCGTCTCTCTCTCTGTCTTTTCTGTGGTGTCTCTCTCTCTGTCTTTTCTGTGGCGTCTCTCTCTCTGTCTTTTCTGTGGCGTCTCTCTCTCTGTCTTTTCTGTGGCGTCTCTCTCTCTGTCTTTCTGTGGCGTCTCTCTCTGTCTTTTCTGTGGCGTCTCTCTCTCTGTCTTTCTGTGGCGTCTCTCTCTGTCTTTTCTGTGGCGTCTCTCTGTCTTTTCTGTGGCGTCTCTCTCTGTCTTTTCTGTGGCGTCTCACTCTCTGTCTTTTCTGTGGCATCTCTCTCTCTGTGTCCTTTCTCTCTCTCTCTGTCCTTTCTGTGGCGTCTCTCTGTCTCTCTGTGGCGTCTCTCTCTCTCTCTCTGTGGCATCTCTCTCTCTCTCTGTGGCATCTCTCTCTCTCTCTCTCTGTGGCGTCTCTCTCTCTGTGGGGTCTCTCTCTCTGTGGGGTCTCTCTCTCTGTGGCGTCTCTCTCTCTGTGGGGTCTCTCTCTCTGTGGGGTCTCTCTCTCTGTGGGGTCTCTCTCTCTGTGGCGTCTCTCTCTCTGTGGCGTCTCTCTCTCTGTGGCGTCTCGGTCTCTGTGGTGTCTCGCTCTCTGTGTGTCCTTTCTGTGGCATCTCTCTCTCTCTCTGTCCTTTCTGTGGCGTCTCTCTTCCCACCTTCCCCCTTAGTGTCTTTCACCCCTTTCCCCCTGTACCCCACCCCACCCTTCCCCCTCCCCCTGTAGTGTCTTTCACCCCCTGCCCTTTATGTCTCACTCACCTTGCTTTCTCTGCTCCCCATCCCGCCGCCGGAACTGCTGCTGCAGCATCCGGCGGCAGCAGGCGAATTTCTTAAAGCGGCGACGGCCGCCGAATTGCGTAAAGTGGCCCACCGCCACTTTACGCAATTCGGCGGCCGTCGCCGCTTTAAGAAATTCGCCTGCTGCCGTCGGATGCTGCAGCAGCCGAACTCTTAAAGTGGCGGCCGCCACCGCTTCACTTTAAGTGGCCAAGGCGGATTTTTCCCGGTATCCCGGTGGGCCAGTCCGGCCCTGTCTGACAGTAATAATGCTGGCACAATCTTTTGTCAGCTGGAAAGCTTGACGAGTCAGATATCAGTGCACAAATTATCCAAAATGTATCAACACAGAGCAGTATTGACTGTATTTGGTTATCACTGCTCTGTATGTGTAACAAATAATGAAAGTTTCAATTAACAAAAGCTATGTTTGAAACTAGAATGCTGAATGCAACATTTTAGTCTGATAAGCATTTCAATTATATGAAATCATTTTATTTTATACATTTGTTTTCCACTGCTGGTAAAAGATGGAATTTGAAACAATTTTTTTTATTGTTCCTTGACAAGCTGCAGTTTTACAACATGCAAATTTCTCATTTATGGCAACTTGTATCATTAATAAACACAGAATGTTCACAGGCCACATCTTAAAAGTTTCACAACAGATCTTCTTCCCTATTTGCAGATATAAATGTTGACAGGAAATGTATGTTGCAATGTATCCAAGTGTTACTTATTGTTAGCTTTAAAGTAGGATTTTACACAGTAAATTATGATTAAATCAGTATACTGACTGTCCTACAACCACAATGACACTTTCTCCTAAAAGAGCATCTGTTATGTAACAATGGCAAAAGGTCACTTAAAAGAACAACTGTACACTGTTTTAACACATTTTTTCATTAGATGTATGCACAGTAATAATTATCATCAAGCTATTTCTCTTAAACCATTTTTCTCTTAAACCAATTTTATTCATTGATAACCTGTTCCTGATGGGAAATCCGCAGAGACGAGCTATGCAAGGTGCCATCTGCTGAGTATCTTCGGTCAAATGTGACCGAAGATGGAGGGCAGATGCCGTGCTGGAGCGTTCTCATTAAGTGTGGAAGACATTGTAAGCATACACATTCCAGTCATGCTTACAATACCATCCGCACTTGAAGGGAATGCGCTAGCACGGCATCTGCCCTCCATCTTCGGTGGCATCTGTTCAAACATACTCAGAAAATGGCCCCTCCCACAGCTTGTCTCTGCGGACTTTCCGTCAGCTTCCCACTAAAACTAACAAACATAATAATAATGTGGTAATGTATAAGTTGTGGGTGGGTATGTTCCAGTTCATGACACTTTGAGGAGCTGGGGTTCCCCATTCAGGAAAGCTCTGCTTAGCCCTCATGACACTACCCCAGAACAATAGAACTGACAAAGCAGGCTATATACCATGGACTACTAAGATAATAAAATACAAGAGGTGGATTTCTATAAATAATAGCATCTCAACACAGAGAAACACATCTCCCACCCCCTCCCCAACTGAAACCTAGTATGTCATAAACCACTCACTGATCAATAAATACTGAAAATCTTCAGTAGATCAAGCAGTAGATAACCTCCAATATCTCCAGTGTGTCAAAAAAACAGATTTGAAATCTGTGTCCTGTTTTTTTTCACACAAGCACTGAGCTTTTTGGTTGGTTGCCAGGAGACAAAGTGACATCAGTTCCCCCGCTGGGAGGAAGTGCTTAAAGAAATGTCATCAGTTTGTGGGCAATCCTGTGCAAGTGACTTCACTTGCCCTGCTGGGATGAAGGGTTTGAAGCCAATTCCGCAGTTTGTGGGAAATCCTATGCAACACATTGAGAGGGGATATATTCAAAATTAGCATTTCATTCCCCACTTTGATATTGATGGCCACAGTTATGCAAATGTATGACATCATCTCATTAATACTTTTGCTTACTTACAGCCTTTGTATCAGTGTTAAAAGGATAGAAACCTTCAATTTAGTATTTTCTTCATTGTCTTCACGTCTGTTGTGTGTTTGGTGACAAAGTCCCTTTAATACCACTGAAAATAAGAGGTTCTGTTATTTGTAGTTATAGTTGTAAAGGCCATGCCTACCTCCTTCATGCCTGCATCTCACACGTTATCATCGTATGATGCCATGTTGTCCAAATACTTGCATAGCCACTGTTGTGGTTTGTGGTTTTGGATGAATTAATATGGTCCAAAGAGTTTCACAATAATTGCTGTGTTAAAATGTGTGTATGAAAAGAACTGCAAACACACTCAAAATTGAGTCTTTGTTAGGAGTCCCAAGATGGCTCCAGACCACATGGTAACAGTAACACTAACAGTTACCCCCCAATTTGACAATCATTTGGAAATGGCAAAGATATTAATGTTTAATAAAACAAACATATACTACAGGGCTCGACAAACCCCAGGTCGCCATGGCGACCAGGAAATTAGACCTGGCGCCTGGGTGCTGTCAGCCTCATGGCCCCCTTGCCGCTGCCATCCGATTTTTCTGCAGCGCGAGGGGGTAAAGTCTGTGCCGATGGCCGATGGCACAGACTGCAAGCTCCGCCCCCTGGCGCAGCGCTAGTCTGAGTACCGGGTGTCGTCACGTGACATCCTGGCACTCAGCACGCCGAACAAGTTCAGCTGCAGCACGAATGTCCCCCTCCCCTGCAGTGAGGTAAAGCAGCAGGGAGGGGGGACACATCAGGAAGAAACCCCCAAGAAAAGACTGTGTGAGGTGTGTGTGTGTATGTATTGTAAAGTAGGTGTGTGTGAGGTGTTTAGATATTTGTGCATATGTAAAGTAGGTGTGTGTGAGGTGTTTGTGTATATGTGTATATGTAAAGTAGGTGTGTGTGAGGTGTTTGTGTATATGTGTATATGTAAAGTAGGTGTGTGTGAGGTGTTTGTGTATATGTGTATATGTAAAGTAGGTGGGTGTGTGTGTGAGGTGTTTGTATATTTGTGTATATGTAAAGCAGGTGTGTGTGAGGTGTTTGTATATTTGTGTATATGTAAAGTAGGTGTGTGTGAGGTGTTTGGATATATGTGTATATGTAAAGTAGGTGTGTGTGAGGTGTTTGTATATATGGGTATATGTAAAGTAGTTGTGTGTGTGAGGCGTTTGGATATATGTGTATATGTAAAGTAGGTGTGTGTGAGGTGTTTGTATATATGGGTATATGTAAAGTAGTTGTGTGTGTGAGGCGTTTGGATATATGTGTACAGGGAGTGCAGAATTATTAGGCAAGTTGTATTTTTGAGGATTAATTTTATTATTGAACAACAACCATGTTCTCAATGAACCCAAAAAACTTATTAATATCAAAGCTGAATATTTTTGGAAGTCGTTTTTAGTTTGTTTTTAGTTTTAGCTATTTTAGGGGGATATCTGTGTGTGCAGGTGACTATTACTGTGCATAATTATTAGGCAACTTAACAAAAAACAAATATATACCCATTTCAATTATTTATTTTTACCAGTGAAACCAATATAACATCTCAACATTCACAAATATACATTTCTGACATTCAAAAACAGACCAATATAGCCACCTTTCTTTGCAAGGACACTCAAAAGCCTACCATCCATGGATTCTGTCAGTGTTTTGATCTGTTCACCATCAACATTGCGTGCAGCAGCAACCACAGCCTCCCAGACACTGTTCAGAGAGGTGTACTGTTTTCCCTCCTTGTAAATCTCACATTTGATGATGGACCACAGGTTCTCAATGGGGTTCAGATCAGGTGAACAAGGAGGCCATGTCATTAGATTTTCTTCTTTTATACCCTTTCTTGCCAGCCACGCTGTGGAGTACTTGGACGCGTGTGATGGAGCATTGTCCTGCATGAAAATCATGTTTTTCTTGAAGGATGCAGACTTCTTCCTGTACCACTGCTTGAAGAAGGTGTCTTCCAGGAACTGGCAGTAGGACTGGGAGTTGAGCTTGACTCCATCCTCAACCCGAAAAGGCCCCACAAGCTTATCTTTGATGATACCAGCCCAAACCAGTACTCTACCTCCACCTTGCTGGCGTCTGAGTCGGACTGGAGCTCTCTGCCCTTTACCAATCCAGCCACGGGCCCATCCATCTGGCCCATCAAGACTCACTCTCATTTCATCAGTCCATAAAACCTTAGAAAAATCAGTCTTGAGATATTTCTTGGCCCAGTCTTGACGTTTCAGCTTGTGTGTCTTGTTCAGTGGTGGTCGTCTTTCAGCCTTTCTTACCTTAGCCATGTCTCTGAGTATTGCACACCTTGTGCTTTTGGGCACTCCAGTGATGTTGCAGCTCTGAAATATGGCCAAACTGGTGGCAAGTGGCATCGTGGCAGCTGCACGCTTGACTTTTCTCAGTTCATGGGCAGTTATTTTGCGCCTTGGTTTTTCCACACGCTTCTTGCGACCCTGTTGACTATTTTGAATGAAACGCTTGATTGTTCGATGATCACGCTTCAGAAGCTTTGCAATTTTAAGAGTGCTGCATCCCTCTGCAAGATATCTCACTATTTTTGACTTTTCTGAGCCTGTCAAGTCCTTCTTTTGACCCATTTTGCCAAAGGAAAGGAAGTTGCCTAATAATTATGCACACCTGATATAGGGTGTTGATGTCATTAGACCACACCCCTTCTCATTACAGAGATGCACATCACCTAATATGCTTAATTGGTAGTAGGCTTTCGAGCCTATACAGCTTGGAGTAAGACAACATGCATAAAGAGGATGATGTGGTCAAAATACTCATTTGCCTAATAATTCTGCACTCCCTGTATATGTAAAGTAGTTGTGTGTGTGTGTGAGATGTTTGGATATATGTGTATATGTAAAGTAGGTGTGTTTGTATATATGTGAAGTAGACGTGTGTGTTAATGAATTGTGTTTATGTTTGCGTGATTGTCTGGCTCCTAAAAAAAAATTCTGGCTCCTAAAATCAAATTAAATTTGTCAAGCCCTGATATACTAGCTAAATGCTTGCAATGTTAACTAGATCATTTATCCTTAGACCTAAAAATAATGAACATGTTATATGCCAACTAAAGAGACTAGCAATGGGTTTGTCCAAGTGAAGTTTTATAAAAGAAAACCAAAGTATCAAATATAAATAAATTAACACAGTTTCTACTTATAGTCCCAATTAATCTTTGTCAACGATGGTGAGCTGCATCTTTGGGTGGATCAAATTGATTTGTGATGTTTCTGAAGAACATCACTAGGCCTAAACACAGCACATTGGAGCCTAGCTAGGCTGTGTGTGTGGTATGGTGGTCACATCTTTCCTCAACCTCAAACACTGCATGATTGTCCCATGTTAGCTCCCAAGGATTAGAAGATGACAAGATACAAGCCCCCCCTAGATTCACACATTCCAGCCCCCAAGTTTGAAACTGTTTACTCTGGAAAAAAGAATAATAAATAATTTCAACAAATTCTTTGTATGAAATTAAGCTTTCCAGTGCTGCTAACTGCCATTTTAAAAACAGAGAACACCTGCTAAATGGTGTACATAAAAGGTGAATTATTATGGTGGTAAAAGCACAAAAATCATGTCCATAACAACCACACTATCACCCTAACCCCCAGGACCTTTTCCCCACCTCTGTAAGTACATAAGTACCACAGCAAATAAAACGTATTTACTTTATAGGTTTACCAACAGAGATTTCAATATTTTCTTTGCCCATTGCGCACTATTTGTGGATAGGTCATGCTTCATTCTGTGGGGTATATACAGGGGAACAACTAGTACAATACTAACCCACTTATCCCAATTAATTTACTAACTAATAAAAAACAAAAATATAGGTTCCCAACCTATAGAAAAAACTCTGACCTGTGCGATGTTACTATTCAGAGCAATAAGAACACAGCACAGCATGCAGGAGTTAACTGTAATTAAATTAATAAATTAAAATAAAATGATTTATTTATTTAAAAAAACTTTAAAATTGCAAAAATAAAAAAGGTTTGAAAAAACAAACAAAATGAGTGCCATAAAGCAGGAAGGAAATGTATCACAGTAACAAACTGATCAGCAAGGAAAGGGTTCGCTTTTTTTTTTTTTTTTACAGGAAATATTTTTTTCACTTGCTTGTCACTCTCTGTGCTTCACAATAACTATATGAAGCACAGGGAGGGAATTAGAGGCAAAGTCAATGGATGAACACATTGACTTTGCCATCTAATTTGCATGTTATCGTGGTGATCAAGTGATCACCACAATCTCATGCCCGGAAACCCATCAATCAGGTCCAGGAAATTTGTCTCAGATGCGAGGCAGAGTCCTGGACCCGTTTCAGAATGGCTTGCGGTGCATACGGAGTGCAGCTTAACTACATGACAAGTTAACTTGTCATAAGGTCGCTAAAGCTGCGGCTCTTATGACGAGTTGACTCGTCATAAGTTCGCAAAAGGGTTAAGGAGGCCATGAGAGACACATATTTCATTATTTACTTAAGTTGTTGTGAAATGAATTTCCCATTTTACTTAGTCAGCCAAGTGATCCCCTTGCACAGATCAGTATTTTTTTGTGAAAGCATTAAAAAACAAAAGCTAAAATGGGAGAAAAATATTAACCTAATGGGAGGGCCCAGAAATTGCATCTGCACCAGGGCCATTAATGGTCTTGTTCTGTCACTGGGTCTAATATAACTTATTAGCAATCTAATATTAATGCCACACAGGTTCTACCTGTAACAGGTTCTACCTGTAATGTTAACAATGTAAAGTAAAGTGCTAGAAAATAACATAGTATAGGTAGAATCATTGGAATACCCAGAATATTAAAGAATTATGGGAGAATGGTGAGTATTACATTGCTAGTTGGTGGAACTAAAGATTACTGTATTTTTCGCTAAATCCTGGCATATTGAGTGGCTAAATCCTGTCATACTGAGTGGCTAAATCCTGGCATATTGAGGGGCAAAATCCTGGCATACTGAGTGGCTAAATCCTGGCATATTGAGGGGCAAAATTCTGGCATATTGAGGGGCTAAATCCTGGCATATTGAGGGGCAAAATCCTGGCATACTGAGTGGCTAAATCCTGGCATATTGAGGGGCAAAATCCTGGCATACTGAGTGGCTAAATCCTGGCATATTGAGGGGCAAAATTCTGGCATATTGAGGGGCTAAATCCTGGCACATTGAGGGGATAAATCCTGGCATATTGAGTGGCTAAATCCTGGCATACTGAGTGGCAAAATTCTGGCATACTGAGTGGCAAAATCCTGGCATATTGAGTGGCAAAATCCTGGCATATTGAGTGGTTTTCTTGTTTTCCTCCTCTATAAACTAGGTGCGTCTTATGGAGCGAAAAATATGCTAATACTTCTAAACAAAATTGTAGCAAATGTTTTTTTTCTAGCTGCCTCTTAAATTATTCCCAAGTTAATGATGTACTAGTGATGCTTTACTTCACAGCCATTACGTTATTGGATACAATGCAGCTACAGTATGCTACTAAATGATGCTCATCTGAGCCAAGATTCACAGGAAATCTATTTAGCTCAGTAAATGGTACCAGGTTTATTACAGTGTTGTAAATTATAGATATTTACGAAGAAATGAAACTACTGCCAAACCATCACAGCACCTGCAAAACCTTGATGCAAGTCTTTGTGCTAAACAAGTGTGTTAAATACTAATTTACACAGCAAAAATAATTATTAGTTTTTTTTGCAACCATTGGAACAATAGTTTCATTCATTTGTCCTGAATATATTTCATGTACATAGACTGCATGATGTTGGATGCATATTTTTAATGTAGGAGAGTATGATAGTTATATTACATTTACGGTATTGCATTTAAATGGCAAGCACCTATCATGTTATGTTTTTTTTGGTTGGTTATCTTTTAATCTGACGTGATTAATATGATTTAAATCTGCGCCCGACGTATATTATTTGGCATAATCTTAGTTGGCTTAATTGGTTCTTTGGTCTTTTGCGCAATTGATTTTTTTTGCAGTTTGTTATCCCACTATGCCACATTCAGAGCCGCACTGCCATGAGTCTGTGCCCTTGGACACAATAAGGTGATGAGTATAGATATGCTTTCAAAGCTGCACATTTAAACCTGCAGACACTGTGGCAATGACAATGCATTTATTGCCTAATACTAAATATTGCTGTGAGGGGTATAAGGATAGAGAAATAGGAATAGAATTTGATGATAATAAAAAAACAACACAGATTATAAAGTGAAATAGGGAGGGAAAAAAGGAAAAACAAAAAGGGTGCATGATAGGAGTGAAGGCATAGTTGCCAACTGTCCCGGATTCGCCGGGACAGTCTCGGCAACTATGCAAATGTCCCGCGTATACTGCGATTGTGAGAGTTTCCCGGGACTGTCTCGCGATCGCAGTATACGCTGGACCAGCGATTTTTTTTTTACTCTTTTTTTTATTTTATTTTTTTAATCTTTTTCGGCCGGATATGACAGCTAGTCATATCCGGCTAATGTACTTCCCTCCTCTGTGCAGGAGGGAAGCTTGCAGCACGGAGGGCGTGACAGGGACACGGAGGTGAGTACTGGGGAAGCCGGGAGGGAGGGTGACATGATGGGAAAAATAACACTGAGAAATGAATTGGCATGATAAGACTCAAAGATGACGATGGGCATGATAAGACTCACAAATGATGATGGGCATGATAAGACTCTTAAATGATGATGGGCATGATAAGACTCACAGATGATGATGGGCATGATAAGACTCACAGATGATGATGGGCATGATAAGACTCACAGATGGTGATGGGCATGATAAGACTCACAGATGATGATGGGCATGATAAGACTCACAGATGATGATGGGCATGATAAGACTCACAGATGGTGATGGGCATGATAAGACTCACAGATGATGATGGGCATGATAAGACTCACAGATGATGATGGGCATGATAAGACTCACAAATGATGATGGGCATGATAAGACTAACAAATGATGATGGGCATGATATGACTCACAAATGATGGGCATGATAAGACTCACAGATGATGATGGGCATGATAAGACTCACAAATGATGATGGGCATGATAAGACTGACAAATGATGCTGAGCATGATAAGACTCACAGATGGTGATGGGCATGATAAGACTGACAAATGATGGGCATGATAAGACTGACAAATGAATGGGTGCAAGAAATACAGGGTGACTTTAATTTCTTACATGGGCAAAATAATGTAATTAATAAGTAATGATGGTCTGTGCCTTTTGTAAGAGGCACAGACAAACCTGGAACGGAAATGCCCCCCATCCTTGCAATGAGATATAACAGCAGGGAAGGGGGACATATTGATCTACATTTTTTTTGTTTTGTTTTTAAGATTAAAAAAAAAACCTCACTTGTATGTGTGTATGTATGAGTGTATGTGACAGACTATATGTATGAGTGTATGTGACAGACTATGTATGAGTGTGTGTGTCTATGTGACAGACTGTATGTATGTATGAGTGTGTGTCTGTGTGTCTATGTGACAGACTGTATGTATGTATAAGTTTATGTGACAGACTATGTATGAGTGTATGTGTCTATGTGACTGACTGTATGTATGAGTGTGTATGTGACGTATGTGTGTCTGTATATGACTGCATGTGATTGTGTGTATGTGCTGTTGTCTGGCTCCTAGATTTTTTTGCTGGCTCCTAAAAATCAGTTACGTTTGTCAAGTCCTGGTGCAACTAGCTGGAAATATTTAATATTTTACAGTTTTTTTTGTGGTCAGAGACTTAATATTTGTTTGCTGAGAGGGTGGTGGGTGCATGGAATAGTGAAAAGTATGAATGGGTCTGCACACTTACAAGTATCGGGGGATACCACGAGGGAGGGTCATTCACGCCCATAAAGCAAAAAGAAAAGATAGGAGACTCAGCACACCGTTTAAGGGAGTTTAATCCACACAAAAAATAACAACGTTTCAGCCCAGCACTGAGCTTTTTTCAAGACTCTTCCAGTAGAAGTGGTAGAGGTTAATACATTAAAGGAGTATAAGCATAAGGCTATTTTAGATATAAGATGAAGTCAAGGATTAATGGAGGTATTACTTTCTGAGAGGGTAGTGGATGCATGGAATAGCCTTCCAGCAGAAATGGTAGAGGTTAATACAGTGGAGGTCAGAAACTTAGTATTACTTTACTGAGAGGGTAGTGGGTGCATGGAATAACCTCCCAGCAGTAGTGGTAAACACAGTGAAGGACTTTAAGCATGCATGGGAGAAGCATAAGACTATCCTAGATATAAGATAAGGACAGGCACTAAATAAAGTATTAATTTACTGAGAGGGAAGTGGATGCATGGAATAGTCTTCTAGTAGAAGTGGTAGAGGTTAATACAGTAAATGAGTTTAAGCATGCATGTGATAGGCATAAAGCTGCCCTGGATATAAGACAAAGCCAGGGACTAATGAAAGTATTACTTTACTGAGAGGGTAGTGGATGCAGGGAATAGTCTTCCAGTAGAAGTGGTAGAGGTTAATACAGTGAAGGAGTTTAAGCATGCATTTAAATGTGCATTTAATGCATCATTTGGATAGGTATAAAGCTATCCTAGATATAAAATAAGGCCAGGGACTAATGAAAGTAATACTTGTGGATGCATGGAATAGTCTTCCAGCAGAAGTAGTAGAGGTTAATACAGTGAAGGAGTTTAAGCATGCATTTAAATGTGCATGTAATGTATTATTTGGATAGGTATAAGGCTATCCTAGATATAAAATAAGGCCAGGGAATAATGAAAGTAATACTATCCTGAGAGGGTAGTAGATGCATTGAATAGTCTTCCAGAAGAAGTGGTATAGGTTAATACAGTGAAGGAGTTTAAGCATTCATGGGATAGGTATAAGGCTATCCTAGAAATAAGATAAGGTCAGGGACTAATGAAAGTATTACATTACTGAGAGGGTAGTGGGTGCATGGAATAGTCTTCCAGTAGAAGTGGTAGAGGTTAATACAGTGAAGGAGTTTAAGCATGCATGGGATAGGTATAAGGCGATCCTAGATATAAGATAAGGCCAGGGACTAATGAAAGTATTACTTTACTGAGAGGGTAGTGGATACATGCAATGGCCTTGCAGCAGAAGTGGTAGGTTTATACTAAAGTATGTTTTAGGGTGTACACACAGCTCTCTGACTATATTTCATGTAAAAGTGATAAAATGCACCTGCCTGATGTAGACGTTGTGCTGTGAATGTATCTGTTGTATACCAAGGATGCATGGTAATGCTGGTGGGAACTTGGTGATATAATCTACACTGTGACAATAAGGTGGAGTTACATTATGCTAATTATGTGGAGTGGGCAGAGCTTTGAACAGTAGGTGTGGTCAGTATTAAAGTAAGTAAATGGAAGCTGAGCTGCAAAGTGTCCCTGGAAATTTTTTTCAAATGTTGGCAACTATGAGTGAAGGCAGGGCTAGATTAATGTAGGGACTGAGAGACAAACAAATAAGTGGGATGAGTCTCAGCGAGAACTGACCAAAACTCCTGAAACTACCTGAAAACTGCCTGAAAGTAGGCTCAGCCGTCCAAAACCACTGACCACCCACGGAGGTCAATGGACCAGCATGGGGGAATAACTAGAGGTAAGAGGGAGGGGCTAACCGACTGAGAGGCGTAGCTCCGACCCCACCCTGTGAAGCAGAGCAGCGTCTGCTTCACGGGCAGCAAGAGAAAGTGCTGCTAGGCTCCCAATGCTTAATGCAAGCATTGACACCTGTGCGGCCGCCATCCACCCGCAGTGCATTGCGCTACTAAACTTTTTTTTTTTTCTGGCAGCCGCATCTGCTGGATTCGCTTGCCTGAATAAAAATATTAAAAAAAAAAAAATGCGACCGGATGTGACGTTATGTTATGGCTGTGATTCCCCCCTCTGTGCAGGAGGGAAGACTGCACGGAGGAGATGACCAGGAGACAGAGCAGCAAGTAAGGTAAGTACTAGGGAAGGGGGAGGAGGGTGATAACGAGGAAAATACTGGCAAATTGAGGGGTTAAATACTGACATTGAGTGGCAAATTTTGGCATATTGAGTGGCAAATTCTGTCATATTGAGGGGTTAAGTACTGGCATATTGAGGGATTAAATCCTGGCATCTTGAGGGGTTAAATGCTGGCATATTGAGTGACAAATTATGGCATATTGAGGGGTTAAATCCTGGCATATTGAGTGACAAATTATGGCATATTGAGGGGTTAAATCCTGGCATATTGAGGAGTTAAATACTGGCATATTGAGTGACAAATTTTGGCATATTGAGTGACAAATTCTGGCATATTGAGGGGTTACATTCTGGCATATTGAGACACAAATTTTGGCATATTGAGGGGTTAAATACTGGCATTTTGAGGGGTACATTTTGCCATATTGAGTGACATATTCTGGCATATTGAAGAGTTGAATGCTGGCATATTGAATGGCAAAATTCTGGCATATTGAGGGGTTAAATGCTGGCGTATTGAATGGCAAAATTCCAGCATATTGAGGGGTTAAATGCTGGAGTATTGAATGGAAAAATTCTGGCATAAATGGGCAGAATAACACTGGCAAATGGGCAATATGAGTGGCAAATGGGCAGAATAACACTGGCAAATGAGCAAAATGAGTGGCAAATTAGCAGAATAACACTGGCAAATGGGCAATATGAGTGGCAAATGGGCAAAATTATGAGTGGCATATGAGCAAAATATGAGTGGCAAATGGGCAATGTAACACTGACCAATGGGCAAAATATGAGTGGCATATGGGCAGAATATGAGTGGCAAATGGGCAATATAACACTGACCAATGGGCAAAATATGAGTGGCATATGGGCAGAATATGAGTGGCATATGGGCAGAATAACACTGGCAAATGGGCAGAATAATACTGGCATATGGGCAGAATAACACTAGTATATGGGCAAAATATGAATGTCAAATGGGCAAAATAACACTGGTAAATGGGCAAAATAACACTGGCAAATGGGCAAAATATGAGTGACAAATGGGCAAAATATGAGTGACAAATGGGGAAAATAACAGTGGCAAATGAGCAAAATATGAGTGGCAAATGGGCAAAATAACACTAGTATATGGGCAAAATATGAATGTCAAATGGGCAAAATAACACTGGTAAATGGGCAAAATAACACTGGCAAATGGGCAAAATATGAGTGACAAATGGGCAAAATAACAGTAGCAAATGAGCAAAATATGACTGGCAAATGAATGGCAAAATAACTGGCAAATGAAGGGTAAAGTGTGACTGGCAAATGATGGGCAAAATAATACTGGCTGTGGCATATTTATAAGCAGGTTAATAGTGGCATATTAATGGAGAAAATGGCTGTGGCATATTAATTGGCAATCTGAATGTCTGGCTGTGGCATATTAATGGTCAGGCTAATTTTGGCATAATGGGCAAATTGGCTGTGGCATATTAATGAGCATATTGGTTGTGGCCAAAGTGATACTGTGGCATGTTCTGTGTGGCAAAATAACATGTACTATGGGGGAAAGTGACACCATGGCATGTTCTGCAGGAGCAGTTCAGTAGGACAAAGTGACACTGTGGTATGTTCTGGCGGGCAAATTTACACTGTGGCATGCCAAATCGTGTGGGTGCTGTATGAGTACAAGCCAAGTGCTGTGGGTACTGTATAGTGCTGTGTTAAGACCTTTAAGTGCAATGTGGGTGCAGAGGAATGTAATAAAAATGAGAAATTAACAATTTTTCAATAACATTTTTATTACAAATGAAAATAGTTGAATATAATATTAAAAAGTTCATATAAGTATACATGCAGCTAGTTATATACATATATTTGGGGTCCACCTCAAGCTTTTCAAAAGGCTGGAAATATTTTAATGTTTTTTTGTGGTCAGAAAAGTAATATTACTTTACTGAGAGGGTAGTGGATGCATCTTCCAGTAGAAGTGGTAGAGGTTATTATAGTAAAGGAGTTTAAGCGTGCATGTGATAGGCATAAAACTAGCATAGATATAAGACAAGGCCAGGCACAAAGCAGAACAGTTGGAAGGCATGTAAGAGGCATTTCTGGGGTGGAGTTGCATGGTGGGGTCGGGGGGCCCCAGGGCAATTTTTGCACCGGGGCCTTGTGGTTTCTAGTTACGCCTCTGACTGGAGCCCATCCTTTTTAGACAGCACTGTCTTGTTGCAGTTCTAAAATCCTCCCTTGGACAGCTCTTTTTTTCCCCTCCACTTTTCTATCTGCTCTACACTAGACCTCATCTCTCCTAACTACTTTCTTCATCCTCTCTATATTTTTCTTTCCTCCATGTTACCCCTTTAGTTTCAAAATACAAAAATGTAATGTTTTACATATGCCCACTAGAGGGCACTGTTCACCTGAAAATGTATGTTTTAGGAAACTACAGTAATAGACCAAAGTTAATGTTCATTGGCTTAAATGTCCTAAGCATAATATAATCTATTTAGCAGTGGAAGTTTCCCTTTTTCCAAAGCTCTTTTTATATATATATAAATTATTTTATGTACGTAAGATATTGTTATATGCTGTGAAAGCCTCCCTAAATCAACCATTTGTGTGTCCATATATGTTTTATTACGCTCTATGTACTTTTCTCGAATGCTAATAAAAATAAAAAAAATTTAAAAAATGCATTTTATAATAATATTTACAGTATCTCACAAAAGTGAGTACACCCCTCACATTTTTGTAAATATTTTATTTTCCTGGTTAACCATGGCAGCAGTTACGTATGGGTTGGCTCCACCCTCAAGGTAGGCAGGACAGAAACTAAACTATAAAAACGCCTCCACCCCTCGTCTCCTTAGTCTTTTTTCTGTCCTCATTGGTTATCAGGACAGGGCCTGTTTTACAATTTTATTTTATTTATTTGTTTTTTTTTCTCAACTTCCCGGGGAGTTCAGCCTCTTTCTTCCTGAAGTCCGGTGTTCTGTCAAATTACTGGAGCAAATTCTCCTGCGCAATCGCAGGAGAATTTGCTCACTGCGCATGCGCAACCCACATCCCGCCCCCCGCACACCCCCCGCACACCCCTTCTTACCAGATGATCGGACAGCGGCGGTACACAGCGCATGCGCGCGGCTATCAAGCCGTGTGGAAATGCGCTGTAAACGCTGGTAAGTAACACGGGGCGGGGGGGGGACATAAGGAGCCAACAGAGAGGTAAGCACCCTGGTGAGCGCTGTGTACCGCCGCTGTCCGATCAGCTGGTAAGAAGGGGTGTGCGGGGGGCGGGATGTGGGTTGCTTAGCTCGCGCATGCGCGGTGGACATAAAGTTACAGCTGAGTTATCAGCTGTAACTTTATGCGCATGCGCAGTGAGCAAATTCTCCTGCGATTGCGCAGGAGAATTTGCTCCAGTAATTCGTCAGAACACCGGTTCCTTACCCTTTTAAGATTACCTCGGATTCCCTGTTCCTCCGTACACTTACTGCAAGTTGTTACTGTAGATGTTTCTGGGTTGTTTTATGCATATATTCCTCCGTAAGCTTACAGCAAGTGGTACTGGAGATGTGTTTTGGATATTGGATGCAAATTCCTGCTTTTTAGGTTGGCTGAGTATTTTACCTTTTTCTGTTCCTTTCCAGGTTCCCCCACCAGTTTCCTGCACTGGAGACCAAGTTAGTTTGGCATTTCATGGCCTTTTTTCATGTTTTTCGTGCCTCCATTTCTCCGCACTCTTCTTTGGGCCTTCCTGGTGGTATCCACACCTCTTAATTATGCCCTTCTTAGGACTTTTTCTCGGTGTTGGAACGCATATGCGTTCCACACCTTTATTATTTTTGTCCACTGCCTTGTATGTTCGGCGGAGGAACGCATATGCTTTCCACGCTTCATTTTCTTTCATTCTCGAGGCACTGGACCAAGCCTCGTTTTCTTTCATTTTCTAGGCGCTGGACCGCATATGCGTTCCATGCCTTTACTTTGGGCTTCCTTTAGGTTTATTGCATCGGCGGTGGAACCCACTGGAACTTCTGGTTCCCGGGTACTAGGGGTATTTATTTGTGTTTTTCCCTGCTGGGGGGCCCTGTAACGTTGTCAAATATTATTTAACCTGAGACCTCAGACTTGTGTTTCTGACTATGTTAGGGTCCACACAGTTATATCTCTGCTAACAGAAGAACCACAACTTTGGGCACATCATTTTTTCACATTAACAGACCATTGTTGGAATCATGGGGTTCTTTCAGACAAGCAATGGACTTGTTATTTCAGGATCCACTCAGGGTATCTTCTGCTACTATTACCAATCGAGCACTTAGTCAATGTTGGCGACCGGTCAAACAATATATCACAGAATTTCGAAGATTTGCCTTGGAAACTACTGGAACGAATCCGCCTTGTTGGACTAATTCCATTTAGAGTTGTCAGACACCTTTAAGGATGAATTAGCACTTATTGGTATTCCCACTTCCTTAGATACCTTAACCAGACAAGTTACACAAATAGATCGTACGGTAAGAGTGAGAATGGCAGAAAGAGGTTCCTCCTTATCTACCTCTGGAATTCCACCAACAACTGCACATTTACAAAAAATAAATATATGTTACACACATCTTGAGGCATTGTTGATTGATCCACTTTTATAGCTTTTCTCAAATTTTCCTTGTTAGTTGCAAATTGTAAAATGATCTTTGTAATGGTGATACCAAAATGATTTCAGACAAGCTTTAGAGATGCTAAGCCATTTTATTAATTGAAATGGACCCATTTATACCTTTCTTGTAAACAGTAGAACAAAACAGCATCACCAGCTTTAAATTACACTCATGGGGCTAACTTTATGTACAGTAGTCAAAGTAAAATCAGTCCATAAAACATCTGGGGGGGGGGGGGGGGGGAACTGTACAAAAAAAATGTAAATTACATTGAACTATATAGCCAGGATTAAGAAGGAATTCAATTGATCAAGCCTGGAAAAAGGATGCAAAGTGCAGGTGCTCAAGACTTAAGGGGTTAAACTGCTGCACCCGCCCCCTCTCGCCTTCAAGGGGGATAAACTGCAACTACTAGCTTACATTATTAAATTCGCATACATTATAAAGTGGCAATGCATTTCTGCAAATAAAAATACAGAAATAAATTTTATAAAGTCTGTACAATAAAACTAATATAAAATTTTAGATAAATGATTAAACTCCACATCATAATAAGGGCACGATCTAATGTTTACGTACTTATATTTTTTATTGATGTACATTTCTAGATGTATAGTATTTATATTTTATGGTCATTCTATATTTATGGGTGTATATATTATATATTTATCTCTAAAATCCTTTTCACTCTTTTTTTTTTTTATTTAAAAGAATTTTAAAACCATGCCTATATCAGGATCTTGTTTTGTTAAAAATTTAGATTAAAACTCCACTGCAAACTAGAAATTAGTTGGATGATGGTAAGTGGGTTGTGCAAACATCTCTTTCCTCATGGTTAATTGATGCTCTTTGTGTTTTACTTGTTTGATGACTGACATTATGCTTTTTCCACTGGAAAAACAAAAAATGGTTTCAAGCAGCAGAAAGAATGCAGGTCATTTGATTCTACCACTTATCCAGAAATGACAGAAATGTCATAGTCGCTTAGTGATGTTAGAGATTTACCCCCCATCCGGAAATTTTTAGTATTGGCGATCCTAGCCATTATGGACATGGGCTTGTCAAAGTATCTTACCAAAGCTGGCTCTGTTAAGAAAGAAGCCAGGAATTGTTCGAATGAAATGGCCCAGTCACTATACGGGCTAGCATTGCAAGGCACAGAGGCCCTGTGTTGGCTGCGTACTAAAATGGTGTCATCCCCAATATCCTCACAATGTAGCTTGTCTTCTTCATGTGATCCAGCACTTAGAACGGAATAGGAGGACATGGAGCTGTCATCTTTAGTGTCATCATCTGATATAAGCATTGATGAACATGCCCCATTGTCTTTTGGAGAAGTGTCTTCGAGTCTCACCTCCTCCATTTGATCGGAGTTTGTATGTTCTAGATTGTCACTGGATGGAAGGCTTTCAGAGAAGATCTCCCCATGATCATACTGATATATGCCAAAATGCTTCTTTGTGCAAGTTCTATCCATATTATCTTTGTTGCCATGACCAGGAGATTCTTCCATCAGCTGGTTACAAGTAGATCGACCTACTTCACCAATCTCCAACAGCAAGCTAGTGACTGTTGCTGTGGCATGGTACAGTTCTTGCTCATTTGGGTCTTCACTGAACATGTTGTACATGGTCTTGCATAACTCAATAAACTGACCCTATGAATTGAAGGAGAAGATGATTACTGGAATGAATAGGACAACAATTTAAACAACCTCTGCATTTTAGAATGTGCTCTGGCCTGTGGCCTCCTGTCAAGTATTCATTACATAAAAGTTTTACATAGACTAGACTAAGCTACAGTATGTTGGCCTGAGTTAATGGGGACTTTGTTTTTCCAACCTGGCCAACAGTCATTGACAACAGGTGACTTAGAGCATTTTTTCAATGGCGCCATTGTCCCATATTTTGAAATTCCGTTGTCAATTCACCATGCTTCACTGCATAGTGAATAGACCTCAAGGAACTTGAACACGACTAAGTAACATATCTAGTCCTTTTTCATGAGTTTGTATAGAGTAACTCGGGTTGAGGCTAGAGTTACCTCCTAGACATCCCACAATATCAAACCTACAGTTGACACCACGCCCTCTGTGGGCCCTCTGTGGGTATGCAGAAAGTGGGCATGGCATCATCTACTATGGTAGAAGAAATGGTAAACACATGAAGAAGTGGTGAAATTCAAAACAGAGTTAATATTCAGCCACACTTGCTTGCAGAGAAAAACAACAACTTTTGTTATTGCCATTTTGTAAAGATAGAAAAAAGTAAACAATACAGGCAATTTCTTTCAGCTAAAACCCAGTATGCCAATGTGCTGTATTCCTATAACTGCATGGGTTGTTGGTTCCAGATGACTTACTGCACAATTCTGACTCTTTCTTGGGTCCATGCACACACCTAGCCTAGCATTTGTAAAGGCAGACAAAGTCATGTAATAAAAATATAACAAATCTGTACTTTTTATTTCAAGATGGAAACACTACCTGGTTCAGTTTAGGCAACTCCTCTGGAAGCTTTTTTCTTGCTCTGTTCTCTAGTGTCCATATCCGCAAATAAAGCCGCCTGTCCTGTCTTGTTGGCCTTTTACCTAAAGGTAAAGTGAAAACTATATTTAAAAAAAAAAAAAAAAAAGGCACAAATCCCTAGTCTGTATGGTTTCTTTTATTAGTTGCAACACCGACATACTGTTATATTGTGGGTTACCTTTGTCCACTTTTAGACCTTGTGAAATACAGCCATCTTCTGCCATAGGTTCTGTTCTTGACAGAAGTGCTGCAACTTAATGGCAATATGTGGAATCAGAGTCTTAGAGAAAATCCCCACTATGTAGGCTCAAACTATAGATTCCAACAGTGGCAAAGCTATATTTATAGGGGTGAACATTTTTTTTACAACACCATTAATTTCACTGAACAAATTATACATTACCTCACAAAAACGTAAAACTTATATTGTACCTCAACAAGGTATTTATTATTTTTCCGCTTTCAAGCCTACAAAATTAGTGTCAAGTGTAATTAAAAACCTGAAACATGAAATACGTATGCCCCTCTGATGGTCACAGCAAAAAGGAAGCATAGGAAGTCTGAGTGCATGAGCTGGAGATTTTGTGTATATATAAAGATAATTAATGGTTACAAAAATGGAAAGCAGAGATAATGTAGAAATCAACATTCTAAAAACATCTAGTGCTTGAGAGGTACCAATGAAGGGAGAGAAATTCTCTTCCACACACCAATATAAAACAAATAGATGACTTGCTTGCACTGGTAGTCTATGCACATGCTGAACACTGCTTCTTCAGTTTTTTTTTTTAGTTTTTGCTTTTGTAATAAAACAAGACATTGCCAGACTGCAGAGAATGATGGAAGCAGTGGCCTGCTCGAGTGTGTGAGACGCCGATGAACTGTAAGCATTGTGTTCAAACAGGACCCAGGGGTTGTAGAGTTATTCTTACTTATTGATTTCAGGTTGTTTCAGGTGTATACAATCAAGCAGCTAGCCATACAATTTCTATTTACAAACATGGGTGGTTCTGAAGAGCTCAGTGAATTTGAGGTTTGTACTGTGATAGGAGGCCAACTTTGCAATAAGTCGTTTTATGGAATTTTTTCCAGGCTATATATTTTATGTATTTAGAATGTCAGGTAAAAAAAAAAAAAAAAAGTCCCTGTTGGTGTATACACCGATCAGCCAATGCATTATGATCACCAGCCTAATATAGTGTACTTTGCCTTTTGACACCAAAACAGCCCTGACACATCAAGGCATGGACACCACTAGGCCTCTGAAGGTTTGGTATCTAGCACCAAGACGTTAGCAGCATATCCTGTAAGTTGGGAGGTGGTGCCTCCATGGATTGGACTTGTTTTTCCAGCCGATCCCACAGATGATTGATTGGATTGAGATATCGGGAATTTGGAGGCCAAGTTAAAAACTTGACCTTGTTATTGTGTTCCTCAAACATTCCTGAACCATTTTTGCTTTGAAGCAGGGCACATTTTCCTGCTTGAAGAATACAGGGAATACGGTTTCCATGAAAAGGTGTACATGGTCTACAACAATGCTTAGGTAGGGGTTACGTGTCAAAATTAACATCCATATGAATGGCAGGACCCAAGGTTTCATAGCAGAAATTTCCTCTGCCGTCTTGCCTATCACTGGTCATTATGTTATGGCTGATCGGTGTACATATTTATTCAATTCCTTTGAGAAGCAAATTATTATTAATATTTGGCAGAATGTTATTAATATTAGGGTGAATACATAGTGCTTCCTTGGTATGAGAGATTAAATAAATTAACTGAGCATACCATGGCCACACTCTGGTGTAAAGTCCTCAAAAAAATATTGTGTTGCTTCAAAAGCAGAGTCTGGTTCTTCTTGATCAGAGGACAGATCTAAAAAAAAGAAAAACAGTGACTATTTTCTTGCTGGATTAATGATATGCACAGCTTCGTTTCTTACACTCCAAAGAGTCCACTTTTATATATCTAATATTATATTACACTGTATTTAACTGCAAAGGAGATTTATTTTTAACCGGACTTAGTCATATTAGTAAAACCAGTTAAGAAATACAATACAAATAAATATATCCCCCAAAAACATAATAAGGTATCATAATATATCAAAACAATTTATGTATTATACAAAAATCAAATACCAAATTATTTAACCATAAATGCGGCATTGTAATCTTAACCCAGCCCCGCTATCAGGGGGTGATGCATGATGCACCTGCCATGGGCACGGCCCTTTAAAAAAAAAACAACATGCATGCCGGCAGAGACGCTGGCTGTGGAGATCAAAACATCTCCCCTCGCCAGAAGGCAGCATGGTGTCTGTGTAATGCACGAGCATCCTTCCATGCTGCCTCTCACGCGCTACGCGCCCATTACTCTAAATCTTGACCAGTGCTCAATCCAGCATATTAATTGCATACTGGCTGTGGCATATGAATGGACATACTGGCTGTGGCATATTAATGGCAAACTGAATGTGGCATATTAATGGGCAAAGAGTGGCTTAAGGGTACAGAATTTATTTTCCTTAAGGGGCCCTGAAATTTCTGATGGTGGCCCTGTCTTGACCGCTAGCTTTCTTAAACCATACAGCACTGTAAAACATATTGGCACCTTAGAAGTAGACACATCTGTCATTAACTGACCTGGAAGCATGTGCATCCTATACAATAGCTTTAGTTTTTCTGTCAGGTCACCGTGACATGCTGCACCTAAGAGAACAGATAAATGCACTTTAAAATAAGTATTGAGCAATAGCACTATGCAAAGTCAGGAAACTGCACACATTGCATTCACCTGTATGCTAAAAATATACAAATTAAAAATAAAAATGTAAAAAAAAAAAAAAAACTTTCAGAGCGGATATTTTGGTTTTCCTTATTTTCTTCCATTAAATTGTCCATCCAGTTAAAAAAAAAAAAAAAACAATTCTGCTTTCCAGATAATTTTATTTGAATACTGTGATTTAAAAGATTCCTCTTACAAACAATGTCAGTAGGGCAGTGAAAAAACAAATGAAAAGAAAAAAATATCCATACTTCTTCTCGGCCGGGGGGTTTGGGAAGGGGTGTGTCAGATGGCAGCAGTGTCACTCAGACGGACAATGCTACTGTGCATGCACAGTACTCATTTGCCGGTGTTTCTTTGTCTTTGAGAATGAAAAATCAGGACGTGGGATTGTATTCCCAAAATGATTGGGGGCCATGAATAACTATTTTACAAGGTATTACTGTCAAGTCTTTACTTACTGAGCCCAGAGACAAACTCCCGGAGGTTAATCAAGCAGTCTCCATTTTCATCAAGCAGCCTGAACAAGCGGATTGCCATGATATCAGTGTGTGCCCCAGATGCCCAAGGGAACAGAATGGAAAACAATCCTTTGAACTGCTGGAAATCGATGCGATATTGTTCAAGATACGGAAGGCTGGGATCATGACGTTCGCTGGCACTGCTATTTCCTCCCCAGTAGCAGCTGGTTAGGTGCTCTGCCTGAAACATTAGAGGAAGCCATTTTGAATGGACTGAAATGAAATGTGGTTCATGCAATAATGTTGAAAAGGGTTAGAATTCTGATCAACACTGTGATTGCACATTACAGAGACTTTAACAATTAAACATTGTGTTTTATGGATCAGAGGTCATGCTAATCAATATTGTTGATCAAAATTAAATTGTTTATTAAGTCCACAAAACCTGAAGTTTGTTCACAGATAGATACTTTTAAGGGGAATCATGAAAAGGGTTAACATATAGTTGACCTGCGATTCACAATATGCAGTTTTGTGGAGCTCACAATAAGGAAAAAATAAAATGAAAATAGACATCCTTAAAAAACAAATATATGTACACACCTCTTTGTCTATTAAGGCTGACCTACATCTAGAACAAGCTAAAAGCAAAATACAAGAGAGTCACAGATTTAAAAAAATAAAAAAATTCTGTTACAAACATAATTTTTAGCTTTATGATCAATTTTGACGATAAAGATTTTGACGATACACAGGCCATTCCTTGTATGGACGTCTATCTGCTATACATGCTCCTGGGTCTCAGGCCATGTTTATACACCATTAGTTAACTATGATTTCCCCCATAAATAAAGAGATTCCTTATTAAACAATTTTAGTATACATTTTTAATAAATAACATTCTGTATCTACTGTAAAAAAAAAAAAAAAAAAAAAAAGCCAATCAAAAAACATATTTAATTCTCTTGAATGTCACCGCAACAAAACTATGGGATCTTATCAAAGAGCTTTTAGGTTTAAAATGTTTTTTCTTTATGACGTACCCTGTTTACAATATTATGATACAATTGGAAGAGTTTATTTTATGAAAATATTTAAATTTGTCAACACATGCCTTTTCTTTTGTAGTGTTGCTTAAGTTATAAATAAGTCTACATTTTCTAAATAGAGCAAGCAAAAAAACCATAAACAACCAAAGTCTATGTATTTTGAGTTATGTTTTCTTTTCCACAAATATGCACTATTTAATATATGTACAGATATACCTCAAAGTAGGTTATGTACAGACTGGTAGGCCGATCCTTTACACCACTCCATATAAAAAATTTAAAAAAAATCCAAGGGGGGCTATTTTAGGTGTTTAATTTGGACATTATGAGCAACACAACTTTTAATAAAGGCACAACAATGCCTCTTGCACTCCAAAGCTATCTATCTAAAATATGCAGTGAATGATGGTAGATGATGTTGGGTCATTAGTAATATTTGGTAGTTCTGAACACAGGTATAGAGCCAATGAGTTGAACATTTAAAGTTGCAGTTTGTCCATTTGGAAATCCAGTCTTGGGATTCGAATGGTACTGCACGGGTATAGTTAAGTTTCCCTGAGAAATCTTCACTAACACAAACCCCAATGCTTAGCCTGCAACTGGTTTCTGGAGCATAAACCCTGTCCACCAGAATAGAGCGACGTAAAATCTAACATTTATCGCCCCCCTCCCTGGTCTTACCTACAAAAGCTACATGGCAAATAAAATTTTCCTGATGCCTAGGTACTTACTTTAAAGAGAGCGTACAGTTCCTCCAATTCATCAACAGTGAAAGCAGTGTCCATGCCAATCGTTCGAACCTTAAAGAAGCAGGAATGAAAATCATTTAGAACTTATAAAACATCAATATCGCCACTTAAGGCTTTCGTACCTTCTAAGCCATAGTCATATGACATACCAGACTGCATTTAACATTCATACATTCATCCAAAAAAGGTTTATTTTAAATGTATGCATTAGCAATTGTGCTACTACAATGTGTAGTCTCTTTAAATGTGGTTATAATGTCACAAATAATCTTTATCGACTATAAATCACTAAATTCTATAGATTGTTTCATGTACCCCAGTATTTTGGGATCAGACTGCAGAGGTGAATAGGAAGGGATTGTAAGGAACCAAATTACTAAAGAAAAGAAAAAACATAGCACCCTGTGCAAACGGTAGCAATGCAAACCACAACTCACCACATTACGTTTTGTAGTATCTTCAAGAGTTTGGATCACTTTTAGTCTTTGTTTGAATCTCATCTGCTCTATCATGTCTGCCCTTATAGACCCAAAGTTCTGTAATGTTAGAAAATATTTGTACCAAGTTTTAGAATGCATCTGCACATATTATGTACAATAAAGTTAACTTTTTCATATATATATTATATTATTATATATACCATAAATATATGATATAATATATATAAATGAGTATAAAAGTTGTTAAAAGTTTAAACATCTAAACACATACAGACCAGGCTGGGAATATTCCTTGTGAATATGTAGATTCGGACATGGTATCCTTTCAAACAGACTCCTTATACATAATGATCGGTCATTGTAATTATTATACACAATTTTGATTGGTGCACAGCAATAAAAAGTTTAGTAACCCTTCCCTTTATTATACAAGATAACAGTGGACTTGTAAAAACAAAAAACTGAAGGAGATCTATTTCTAAATCAGTCTGACACAATAAAAATTACACAGTCTAATGATTCTACTTTTCTGGCACTAAAAAACTAAATAAGAAAACACAGGCAGACATTTTGAAAAACGTACCTGGTAAGAGGCGCTGATCATTTTGAAGATGTCCACTTCCGGATAAGGCTCCGAATCATCAGTGATGAGTGAATGAAGGTGAGGGATTGGAGGCAGAGTGCTGTCTTTATTAGTTAAACTATCTAAATACCTAAAACACAAGACAAACCACAGTTATTGTGTCAGCAAATACCCTGTCAGCAAGGTTTAACGTTCAGTAACTGAAGATGTGTTCAAGTATACCACTAGGTTGTATTAATAATTTGGGAATGATAGTACAGCGTATGACAGTGTTTTGGGGCCCTTAGCTTTGGAACTTTCTATGAAATACAAATTCCATAAACATACCTTCCCAAGACAGTCATGGCTTCTCCATCATCTTTACAGTTTATAAGCTTGTCTACATTTGTATCCAGGACAGCAAGAGCAAGTTGGAATATGACCTTGATGCCTTCATAGAAGAAACAGTCAACAACCACAACCGCACTTTCAAAGGGCATTACACTGAGAAATAATGTAAGGAACCACGATAGAGAAATGGTGGAAATCACACCGAGGTCTTGCATGCAGTCATAGAGTTGTGGTACATAATCTCGTGCCAGCTCCTCAAAGACCCCTTGATCCACCAGTGCTCCTGATAAATAAAAGGGAAGGCCAGTCATGTACATTGTGCTGAAAATTCATCAAAACCACAACCTTTCTACTTTTGCCCATAGTATTCCTGGTGAGATAGGCAAAGTGGCTGTACAAGGACACCAGTGTCTGTGGCAGAGTCAGTGTCTGTGGCAGGGTCAGTGTCTGTGGCAGGGTCAGTGTCTGTGGCAGGGTCAGTGTCTGTGGCAGGGTCAGTGTCTGTGGCAGGGTCAGTGAACATCATTACATTGTCTGTCATGTCACAAAGTCCAGTGAATTTCCCCCACGAACAATGTTAGTGTCCAACCGTACTATTCATTAAAAAGTGGAGTTGATGATAGAAATCCACCTTTTTCTAGAATAGGCCCAATTGTACTCCTACCAACTGAATGCCATTGTTCTAGTTAACATCTATAATATGATGTGTTTATCAACCGATAGAGTGAAAATGTAAAAATCAGATTTAATGGAGTAGGGACTCCACCAGTTATTGGGAGGGACTCAACTCCTTAAAAGAAAGGGCCTTCAGTAATGTATAAATGGCAATAATTTAATAAAATTTAGCCAACCCCAAAAGTACCACAGGTAATCTAGAAACATACCAACAACCCGTGTGTTATAGTAGTCAGGTAACATGCGTTCACACAGAGCGACGAGCAACCAGAAAGCCTCCTCCTCTTTGGCATATAGGAGTAGTACTGATGTGACTATATTCATGGCCTGAAAAGAAACAACACACATCACTGAATTTGCTTAACGGCATGTTAAGACACATTGATATCATGGGGCTCTATAAAAAAAGACTAATAAAGTTAAGTGTCCTTTTCTATAGCATCACTTTTTGATTTGATATACAAATTACCTACAAGAAATGTGTAATTTGCACATTATCCACAAGAGGTCATAAACGGCACAGACACATTTAAACAACAGGTTTTGCTTTAGCTACAGATTTGCTCACAAATTCTGGAAATCAGGTAATTTTGTGCATTCACAGAACAACGTGTAGGTGGAACTGGTCTATGTTCCTATTAATTTTTATGTTCAGCAAACATTGACCATGATTCTGATTCACACCAACACTAGATAATCTTTTTAATAACAAAGTAAATAAAAGATCTTAACAGGGGTATGTGGGAGTGAAACGCTATGTATCAGCGCGTGTAAGTCTCAGACACACTGTATACTTATGGGAGCTATGTGGCACCGTGTGTATGTCTCTGGCAACACCATTTAAAAAAAAAAAAAAAAAAAAAAAGAGTGTTGCCAGAGTAAGGGGGTGTCAAAGAAAGGATCCACCCAAATAGGATAGGTATGGCCCCGGTTAAGAGTTAGGCAACAAGAAATGTACAATGTACCAAATCTACTCAATGTGACCTATTGTCCAGCTCTGACATTATTGCCCAGATTAAAAATAGTCATCGAATGTGACTGAAAGTAATGTATTATGGAAATTAACTGACATCATCAGTTCTTGATTTAGGTTTAGAGTCCAGAGTTAGAGTGGATGCTACAGAGATATCCAGCAACTTGTCATGTTTTGTTCATAAAGTATTTAAAAACGGCAAAGGCTTCTTTTGTGCCAAATTCTCTCTCTCACAACATGAAACTCCAGAGCAGCTTTTCAATGGTAGAAATTCTAGAACTCTTGTTAAATAAAAAAAAAAAAAAACATACGATCATCAAGTTAGGCCACTTCTTATCCATATTTCTGTGTCATTTTGCGATGCCTGTGGGAAATGACATCAACTTACCTGACAGTAGCCAATATTGGGGTTCCTGAAGGCGTAGGCGGTTAGCACTCTCCTTAAAGCTGAAATCCCAATCTCATTTTGAAATGCAGGATGTTCCGGCAGAGAACGGTGCAAATCCCGCTCAATCTCCTCTGTGGCAAGGTTGTATTTGCCCATGGATTGTTCAACCAGCTCTCTGTAGTATCCCGGATGAGTTGCCATCTCATTAATGGCTCCTGTCAATGTGCAACAAGGGATTCACACTTATATTACGGCAAATAATATTCCTGTGCAAAGGAAAGGTTATACAGCATATCCAAAGTGAAAAACAAAATAAATAGGGGGGAAACTATTTCTCAGTGTGCACTATATTTTTTTCCCTCATGAATGGCAGTGGTCTATTCCTTTTAACCTATTACACAGACAGAACATTTAGTATTTCGATCAGTATGTGCATTGGGACACAAATATAGAGTTGTAAGTAAATAAAACAGAGTACTTTATACTAACCAGAAAAAAGCAGCCACAGCTCTCCCCGCATGCTCTCCGGGATACCTTTCAACACCAGATCTCTTGTTTTTTCCGTACGATACATGCAGATACCTTGGCCATATTCTGCAAAGTGTACCTTCCATGCTTGCTCCTTCAGAAACTCTTTAGCCTAATAGAAAATAAATAAATACAATTTAAAGAGCCAAATGCTAAAAAAAAAAAAAAAAAAGTTTCAAATGTCATTACACTGGCAGCCATCACAAATTGGTATGACCGTGACTGCCAGCTCTAAATAATCAGAATATTTCTACCACAACTCAGCCTATTATAATTAGGATTCTGGAAGTATACAGACCAGTTCTTTCTACAGTTGTATATCTATGCATCATAACTGCACTTATCATCCTCGTCCACTTGTTATCCAGTTTTTATTTACTTATTAGATTAAAATACAAAGTGTCTTTAATATTATGAAAAAGATCCCGCTGCACATGCTGTATTATTTGCCATGTACACATTACAAGGTATCTTGGATTGACTCACACCATTGAAAAAATTTACTCCTGATATTTGTCAGAAGTCTGTTTTATACATCGGTGTGCTTGGGACCACCCAGCATTGGGCACAATCTCTGGTTATTCCTTCTTTACACATAAACCTTCAATGTCTTTTATTGTCAATCATTTGATAGTGTGGCATCTTTCAAGTGAAAGGGATTTACCAAATGGTGAAATGCTAAAGCATTATTTCAAATGGATTAGTAGATTGGAGAACATGACTCCCCATGCATGTTTACATGCAACATCTACAGCTAATTTTAATTAAAAAAAAAGAAAAAGACACACCTGAGGTGGTAATTTTGGCAATAGAGGGGGATACTCCTTTACCTAAATGTAGAAGACTGACCCATATATTGTTGGCGGCGGCACATAAAACGATTCTGCATCAATGGATCCATCCGGAACCGCCTAATATTACCCTGTTTAAAACTAAACTTTTTATTTCGGATGGATTGGTTGGAAACATCCTTAGATAAGGAAAAGAGAACAAAGAAATGTTTCACTACTTGGCAACCTTATATTGGGATTTTGGATGATGACATCCGTTCAGCAATTAAAACAGCTTTTGAATATACTTCTTGGTATAGCGCTCAAACCTTGTTATATAAACCACTGATAGTTGTCCCTTAGTCACTAGTGGACATTATGTTCAGGGAGGGAACTTTTAATATAATACCTATAAGCAGATGAAGGATGTAAATTTTGTACATTTAAAGATGTGGAGACGGTGACAAACTAGGACGGTACTTGGTGGGGTGGGTTGGGGGATGTTAGATGTTTTATTATAATTATAAGTTGGAGTATTTTGAAGAGGTCTGTACATTTTCCAGCCCTTATGTGTTTAACCTTGGCAGCTGCCAAAATCAAGGGTGTGAAAAAATGGAAAAGGGGAAGACTGTCATATTAAAGGGCTACATATTATCGGTATAGCACAGCATACAGGGTGTCTCATTCAGGGTTTGTCTTTTGTTTTCTTTTAAGATACTGTATCTGATATATTGATCTGCTATGCCATGTTCTTGTGCGATACTCTTTACAGTTTGTAAGCTCTATATTTATTGTGTACTGTCATTTGGAAGTCTTCAATAAATATGTTAAAAGAAAAAGCAAACCCTTAACCTTAGAGGTTAACTCCTTAACACCAACAGATAAGTTGGTGAGTATAAACAAGCATTTCAGGATCTGGAATCGCTTACTGCCACTTTAAATACTTTAAAAGATTACCAGTTTTGGGTTGAACTCTTCTGGCGATCTCCTGCGATACATGGTCATTAACGTCTGCGTGGCAGTTGGGGCGCTATTGCCATTAAGGTTGAACTGTCGCTCTCCTTGCACATCATTGCCTATTTTTTGCGGAGGGCAGTTTGGTACAAAATCGCAGGCTCTGGAATAAACCTGTTAAAATGGAGAAACACAGATCTGTGATTGTATTCCATAAGATCAATTACAAGTACCATCTTATATTAATGTAATAAAGAGGCATTTCCACCTATAGAGGCTCCTATGAAATTATTTCAGTATAAACCTGCAAGAGAACTGATAAAGATAACTGCATTCACATGTATTAAAAACATATTAGACATACAGAACATAAGTGTGGCGGAACCAACCTCGCCACTATGCTCTGGAGAAGCCTGGTTCCTCTGGACTATGGCCCCATGGTAAAAGCTTGTATTTTCCCCTGCAGAAAGGCTTGTTCGTGCCTTTTTGCCTGGGTGTTCGGTAGATTGAATCTACCGAACCAACTCACAAATGAACGGACCACCTGGGTAAGGGATTAACTATACGTTAATATTGTTAGTTAGTTATATTCTGTTAGTGTATTGGTTTATGTGTAATGTTTAATTCTGTGAGTAGACCACTCTGAAGGTTTATAATGTGACAGTGACTCCAATAGTTTACTCCCAACATCCATTGTTCTGTTTTAACTGGATTAACTGGTAAACTGATTATGTTGTGTACATTACTGTGTGTATTGTAATTAGGTCTACTCATTCTATGTTAATTCCTATTTGGTTTGCAGTCTGAATGTCTAATGTTTTCCTAGCCCCAGTTAGTTGGAGAACTAATGTCTGTGATGTCATGTGTATGTCTTTATATAAGTCTGTGTTGTTACACAAATAAAGAGAGTTGTTCAATCTTGCTGTACCCAACTGCTAGATGTCCTGTCTATTTGGGTACAAAGAGCAAGGGCCCAGGAAAGACTTGCTGGGTGTGACGGTCCGTTACAATAAGTTAGATGGAACTGCCGTTTAAGATCATTCACTTGTCCACTAAATCTTACAGTATTTTCCCATCCTCACCATGATATAGTAACAATGAATGCCTTATCTATATTGGTACGGTTTGTTTTTTTAATGTTCCATATAATTTCCACTATGTATTTTTATTTCTGGTTGTCAATCTTAAAATTTAAAAAAGAGTTATACTAGCTTTGTAGTGAAAACAACATACACTATGTCAGGGCTTAACAAATTTAACAGAGTTTTAAGAGCCAGCAAAAAAAAAATTTACTAGCACACACACACACATACACAGTCAGTCACATACATACATACATACATACGTAACATACTGAAAGTGTATGTAATATTTATATATCATATATTCTTAAAAAACAAAATTTAAGAGGGAAAAAAAAGAAAAGAACACCTATCCACTCTCCCTGCTGCTTTCCCTCATTGCAGGTAAAGGGGGCATTTCTGTTCCTGCCTGGTCTGTGCCTCTCATAAAAGCATGTATGAATGTCATGTGACATCTGGGGCTTGAACGCTATAATGCGGTGTGTGAAACAAGAAGTCTGTGCAACACATACTCTGCTCCCTCGAGCTCTGCTGTTTAAAACAAAATAGTTTGGCACGAGAAGGTAGAACTTGACTTTGTATAAAATTCTAAATCCTCTCACTAGTTACTACATTATATGTGCCTTCCCTCGACAAAGTCTCAAACTCATCTTAATAGAAAAAGCAGAGAAAATTCACAAAAAAACGAAGGGAATTTGATTTACAAGGACACCCTCTAAAAGCATCGGATGCATACTGAAACCTCTTTCAAAACCAGTCAATGGCTTGCCTGGTAGTATGGAGGCCTCTAATCGTCTGAGATTTTAGTATGCATTTGTCCTCCGCAGTGGATTTTTCTAGAATAAGAGGATTATTTTTGGGGGCATTGCTTGGGTTGAAGATGAGGACCCACAGGACACCCTTTGTGTGCCAAATGGACATCATGGAATTTTTAGGCATTTAATTAAATTATTTTATTATATATTAGACATTTGTAAGTAAAATACTTAATTTTATTCTAAACAACTTGCCAAAGTACATAAACGTCTCGGTAATACACCGTCCATAGCCGCACCATTGAGCCACTCCCACAAAAAGTTGCCCTCTTTGGCCATCTGAAGTATTGGGCGGTATTTTTCTGGACCACAACGATCTTAAATATCTGCTATTTTTAAAAAGTCTATTGGGGGATTTGTAGTTCATCAGCAGCTGAATGGCTACACTTTAATGCTTCTCTATTAAACCAGCACACACATTGATGGATTTATTCCCATACCTCCTCATCTAGGCTGTTTTCACTTCCAGAGATATCTTTATCAAAGTACATTTTGAGACTGGTTTGTTGCAGGAAATCAGAGATTCTCTGCACAAGAAAGTCGCGGTCCCTCAGGTTGGCAAATAGGAAGGTCATTCTGTTTTTGGTACTGATGGAAAGTGGTCTGGGTAACACGCTTGAACTGTCTGCCTTTTCCACAATAGTTACCTATAGCAAGCAAACACAAAGCAATATAAAATACACACATATGAATCATTTCAAGTAAAACATTATACATTCATGTTACTCTAGATTTTGGTGTATGCGCACACATTTTTGGGGCCCAGGTTGCTTTACTTAACCAAGCTTGTAATTTATATTTTCCCATCTCCAACACATTATGTAGTATCACTTTACTTTCTCCTGCATTCCCTGAAAGATTTGATTAGCTAAACTCAATCACAATACCCTAGTCCAAACCTCAAGGTTGGATGCTTCCCACAGATTGCTGGCTCATTTTACACAGTAGTATATAATGATCAGTAATCGGGTGCAAAAGTCAGGGGCAGCAAAGCACTGCATTGAACTACAACTTGTCTTATGTTCAGCTAGACCATAACCTGGTTGTGCCTCATAGGGGCTGTGTTTAAACACCAACCTAGGAAACTAGAGCTTGTCAGTACCAGAGTTAGTCATTATATTTAAACATGATCCTTGAAGCACTGGTGTTCATGATTCTACCAAGTCTATACTCTCTATTGTGAAAGCACACATGCTAATGTAAGCCAGGTCTACTCTCATTCTGCAGTCCTAGTTATTTTTCTGAAAAGGCAGAAGATTGCTCTCCTAGATGATCGGATACCAGATCAGTAAATAGGGGTTCTATTTCCTTTACACAAAAATACTATTTACATATTACCATCATGCTGTTTAACATTGAATGCCGAAAGAGAACCAGAGTGTGCATCTCTCTCTCCCCCCCCTCCCATGTCATAAATAACCCAGGCAGAAATCTGTAAATACCATTAATCATCATATGACATTTTAACTCAAAACAGGCCAGGAAAAAATACAAAGTGGCTCCATTAATAAAAATGAACAATTTACTAGGGGGAAAAAATACAAAATTATACATGTAAAACAGTTTAAAAAAATAATCCAAGCATTAAGTTCTTTAATAAACATTCGTACCTCTCGCAGGGGAATGATGAGGCTGCACAAATTCTCTTCTTTGCTAGTGAAGCAGATGTAATTTGTGGAAACAAACATTTGCCCAAAAATGTGCTGTTTACTAAAAGGTGTCCACAGCGTACAGTCTGTATGTCCATCAAGCTTCTCATCTTTAGGGAGTCGGAAGAGTGAACGATATCTCTCACTTTTGGCTCTCGCATCTAAATCCCTGCAAAAAATAAAGATAAATAAAGATAAAAAAAGTTATTCTTTATGTTAAATCAAGACCTATAACTGGATGGACTTGCAGTCATGGGAAAAAGAAAGCTCACCCTCTTTGAATTCCACACCGTGCTTGATAGGTAGTATTAGGTGTTTGTGTCGTTATGCTGCGTTTGGTTTTCGACAAACTTGGCACAGTGTAATATGGCCAAACATCTCCACTTTGGTCTCATCTGACTTCTGGAACAAGAACATTGTTCCTGAAGTCTTGTGGTGTGTTCAGCTGTAGCTTTGCCTAAGCCATGCTGTCATGTTCTTTTTAGAAAAGCTTTTCTCCTGGTAACACTTCTAAACAAATAATACTTGTTTTGTCTTTTTCTAATTGTACGGTTATGAACATTTAACATGCTAATTAAGGCCTGTAAAGTCTGAGATGTAACTCTTGAGTTTTGTGCAATTTCTCTGAGCATTGCAGTCTGACCTTGGGGTGAATTTGCTGAGACATCCACTGCTAGGAAGATTGGTAACTGCCCAGAATGTTTTCCACATTTTAATAATCTCTCTCACTGTGGAATGATGGGCTTTACATTGTTTGGAAATGGCATTCGAACACTGCCCAGTTTGATGGGCAGCAATAATTGCTTCTCTAAGATCATTGCTGATGTCTTTCCTCCGTCGAATTGTGTTAACATACATTTGAATGCTCCAGACCAGCAAACTGCTAAAACCTTGGCTTTTATAGAGGGGGTCACACTTGCAGATAATTAATTAATCAAGGGTATATGATTAGCAGCACCGGTCTGCTACTAAGCCTCTTAATTCCTATGGAAGCAGTAAGGGTGTGCTTAGATTTTCACTCATGGCTTCTCCATTTTGGCTTTATTCTTGTTAAATAAATCATGACACTGTGTAATATATGTCATGTGTTGTTGTATTTATCTAATTTTAAGACCTGCTAAGGAACGGGTGATGGTTATTATGTCCTGATGTAAAAGCATAGAATTCAAAGAGGGTGTATTTATTTTCCCATGACTGTATATGGTACTTTCTTAAATACAAATAGGGATGCCACACAGCTGGCATTTTACAGTCAGGCCGGTAAAAAAAACTGACCTGAGGGCAATGTGACTTCTGTTAAGTCAATAATAGGGCCATTATTTTTTTGAAGGAAAGCTACAACCACATTTAAAAAACACTTGTTTCACATAACGTGCAATACCACAAACTAACTTCTGCTAAAAAGGAACAGTCATCACATACACACCGTTTTAAAGCAGACACTTTTTGGGGAGATTTCTTTTTCAGTTTTGGAAGAGATGTATCCTGTTCAAAGCCCTCATTATCCAGGAGCTGCCTCATGGCTATATTGGCAAGCTGTTCCATCAATTTGAAAGTCTCCCCAATATTGAGGAACACAGAGAAGAAATGCTCACTGGATCTCGTGCTGACTTTAATCGTGTCTGGTAGAAGAAGTGTGGCTGTCTTTTCCAGCTGTGTTATGTCCACCCATCGAACCAATAACTTGGCTGAGAAAAAAATCAGATCAAAATATTACAAATTATATATCTAATTGGATTTGTTTGTATATATATATATATATATATATATATATATATATATATATATACATACATACATACACATACATATACATACATACATACACACACACACACACACACACACACACACACATACATACATACATACACACACACACACACACACACACACATATATATATATTTATACTTTTTCATGCATCCAATATGTGTTGAATGATACCCTTTATTGACAAATTGTGAAACTGATTGTAAGCCTTTAATACAAAGTTGCTGGGTCCCTTCCTCAGGATTAATTAGAAGTTAAATTAAATCTCCTAATTATACTGCTTAATTATTTTATTTTTTGCTTTAGTCTCATTAATTCATGAGGAAGGGACGTAGTCTTGAAAGTTGGCAATCACATGCTCAGTTAATAGAAGATATCATAGTAACTCTGCTTATATGACAATATCCTTTTATCTATCCCAGAACCCAACCATTAAAGTACCACCTGATTCTATGGATTTGCACCTACCTTGCATGCAAAACAATCAGATTACAATCAGTATTAATTGCTGCAGGCTTCAATTAGGGTTGCCACCTGGCCGGTATTTTACCGGTAGGTCGGTAAAAATTTGTCATAAGGCCAACGTTATGTCTATGGAGACAGTACCAAGGCCGGTATTTTTTGGACGAAAAGGTGGCAACCCTAGCTTTCATATGAAAAAGGCATGTGCTAGTAAATGTATATTTTATAAATGATTTCACATTGAAGAATACAGCTTCTGCCACTATTACATCAACATACAGATAAAGTTTACAACCATTGTCATAAACAATATACAGGAAAAATGTCACATTTATGTAATTATATAATTTGAGCTATACATTGGCTAGTACTTTAGCAAGCACAATGTATAAACTGCCATATTCACCTTAATGACGTCTATTTATTTATTGTAGGTAACCAAGTGGTAGCTTGTTCCTGAACCAGGTATTATTCTATGAAGACTAGAAGTTAGTTGCTTGTAAAGCTTTTCTTTAACACTGCAAATTCACCATTTAGCTTACACTGCTAATTTGCCATTATTCGGGTAGATTTAAACACGTTAAAAATAGGTTAAAAGAAGACTACAAACCACAATATTCTACATTGTTTGCATTATGCACAACAACAACAAAAACCCCACCACATTTAATATACCTTCTTTTCCAAGCAGGAAAGAGTAAAAACATAGGTGGTTAATGCTGAGATACATCCATCCCTGCCGTGGTACCCTGCCTTTCCAGTAACTGCAGGAGTAATAATTCACCAGCTTCTCTTCGTCCGGCATTCCAAACAGCTTGTGGAATTTGACAATGGCTTCTTTAAACTTGTCTGTATCATCATCTTCTCGGACTCCATTTATTTTATTATACTCTGCAATAATACCCTGGGGCAAAAAAAAAAAAACACAGTAACGTTATCCAAACAGGTATCCTGTCAATAGTTGGCAGGTATCAAAATTAGTGCTTAAATGTATCCCTTTCGTCTTCTGTCTATCTGCTATAAAGATATATTTAATACAACCTTGCTTTCAGATATTTTTTATGGATTTGATTACCGTTAAAATTGTGTGTTATTTTATATATATATATATATATATATATATATATATATACACACATATACATATACATACATACACACACACCATATACATACACACGTAAGTACATATACAAGTCACATTTTCCCAGGAACACTTTGCAGAAAAGTGTCTAGATATCTCTTACATTTAAAATTATTTTCTGTGAAAAGGCAAACAGAATTTAGGGCTCTAGACAGAGGCTAGATGGCTTGCAGCTCATTATCTACAACTCATATGACTGTAGCAAGAATAATATCCTGGCAACACCTAAATAAAAAACAGGCAAATAACACATTGGAAAGCTTAGGAATGTCATGCCTGTTTTAAAGGTCTGCATTTGAATGGGTAGACCTGTTTTGTAAGAGATTTCTTCAGAATAGGATTACCCTTTCAACTCAAATTATCTGATTTTACCTAAAATTCAATACAGGCAGCTCCATTAAATAAATCTTTAAAAATGACTAAGAAACTATATTTAGATTAGATCGCACTGGTCCCAAGTCACCAAATAAAATCATACTTTGAAAATTCTCATGATAAAGTCATTTTGAAAGTTGGTAAAATACATAACCGCTGCCACTGTTTTAAAATTATAAAAAAAAAAAAAAAACACAGGGAGGGAAGTACACAACATTATAGGGGAGATTTATCAAGTACATGGTCAGAAACGATGTGTTATATGAAAGTACCTGGATTTTTCCTTTGACAAATGTTGTGATGTCAATTTCATTCTCAAAAATGGAGAGTGTCTGCAGAAGATTCACCTCCAGCCATTCCCAATGCTTGGTCACTTCCCTACGAGAACCCCCTAAGAAAGAAACCAGACGGTTACATCGCTAGAGTTCTTCGAGGAGAAAAATCGAGCTGGAAAGATATCTTACTTGCCTGGAAAGGTTTACCAGAATGTAAACGTAATCGAATTTAGTAATCTGTAAACAAGTTATTATAGTTCTGAAGACAAACAAATAATAAAACAAGAAATAAAACACCCGTGTTACATTCTAAATACACTAGGAGAGCAAGAGTGAGGAATGCTGCATTGGAATGCCACTAACCAAATAAAGCACCATATTGTATACAACAAATGTATTGATGCTGCTGTGTCACTAATACGAAGTCACCCAAAATGTGTGTATGGGAATATGTTTGATTGCCTGTCTTTGTCCCAAGCATCTCCCTCCCTTACTGCCGCATTTTGAGCCCCTTCATTGATTTCGACACATAATTGTTAAAACTCATTATTTGTTTAGATCTCGTCGGTCAAAGAAAATGGATACTTTTTACTTACTCACTTTTCAACAGCACTCAAAGTGCATATCTAAATTTTTAATAGTAGTTGGGAATAATTGTAATGAGACAAATGAAATCATTGAGAAGCAACAATAACAGTGTGTAATTTTGTTATATTGAAGGCAAGGATTGATTTCATTAAATATCTTATCTTAATTAAATACCCTAGCATTACAAGTGGAGTATAGCATCATTATACTCATGCCCTACACTATCTCCCAGCATAACCAATAGTGTGGTTTAACTGGAAAGGGGTGCGAAAGAATCTGTGAAATATAGTCCGTCCTTAAATTAACTTTATTTGGTACTGCAAAAGTTTGTTGGTTTAAAAAAAAAAAAAATTGTTTCAAAAAAACTTACCACAGGCAATGGTCCAGCATATCAGAGAGTCAGGTGTCTGGTACAGAATGCGATATGGAGCAACCCTAGCACTGGAATCCAACACAACATCTAATGTTCCCACAAGAAGGCCTACACAGAAACAATAGAAATGGGTTACAGTACATACACTACCAGCAAACAATGAAAGGGTCACTTTTGTACATTAAATAGAACAACAGTTGTCAGACAGCAGCTACTAATCACTATAATAGAGGTTAAAATATATAAATAATAATAATATTATCATTAATAAAAGTCTGTTGGATGCCAATTTTGTATGTCCAGTGTTGAAACCCTCAAGGTACTATATATATATATATATATATATATATATATATATATATATATATATATATATATATATATATATATATATATATATATTAGAGGGTTTTTTAACCTTCCTCCAAATAACATTATTATAGAATAAATGTAAGAAGGGGAGGAAATGGTCAGACGGAAAGAAGAATTATGGCTCCTAGTGAAGCAGTGACTAGTTTTGTTCTCTTGGCAACGGTTACATTACTCAATTGATGTATTAGCAAATGTGGCATAGCTGGAGAACAAAAAATATTCAAGGTCACTCTGCTAAGGAAAGGCTCCATTAATATAGACTGCGTACTAATGTACAAATGTGGTTCATTTTCAGTGAAATCAATAATGGGATTCTGCATTGGAAGGTTTTTCATTTCCCTCTACTGGTATTCCGTGTTTTAAGCCAATTCATTAACAAGAGTTTTGCTCCAAGATGTTGCTGTACTAGGATTCTTAAGTAAATCACTTACACAGAATTTCTTTAGGACAAAAATGACAACTATATTTAACAAAATAAAGCTTGTTATAGGCATTGGTTACCAGACAAAGGGGATAACCACACACAAAATGATTACACCAAAGGAAGAAGGGAAAGCAATTGTCTGGTAATGCTAGGGTTAAAACTTAACTTTTATTTAAATGGATAAAAACCAAAAAGCTAAAAAAAAAAAAAAAGTATATATACACGTTAAGTTATAACGAATACAAACAATAGTGGTGGAAGGGGGGGAGGGGGGGGGGGGGGATTTGGTTGGCGTTATGGAGAATTTATGCCATATAGGACTCTTAGTGCTAGTCGCCACAAAGAATTGCTTTAATCCTATAAAGCAGGGGTGTCCCACATGCTGCCCTCCGGGCATCAAGGTTACAGGCTGCAACTTTCTGGGGGGTGCATTTCAACAAGAATTAACACTTATTTGCTTGTCAATTAGCTTTCAGCTTAGACATATAGAATAATTTATTTTTACAGTGCTTGAGAGTTATCTTGTGCTTGACTTTGTTTTATTTTGTTATTCCAATTTTAAAAAAAGCCCTCTATTGACTATAGCATTGATTACATTCAAGGCATTAAGCTCAGGAATAGGCATATGCCTGATAGGCAGCCTTAACTTATGGAGTTGTGATTATGAAAATTAACCAACGTTTTCTTTGACCCCTGTGGCTCAACGCAAAAAGCATATATATATTATATTTCCAACATCCTTGTAGCTGTTCACTGGTGACCTAATCTTATACAATAATCTCCCTCCACAGCAAGTCACATCATCATGGTTACACTTGAAACTTCGTTTTGAATGGTTCTTTTTATGGTACACTGTTTAAAGAGACAAATTAGCACATATTTTGGGTTCCCCCAGCCCCAGCATCGAATTTTCCAAAGAGTTCAGCCTACAAATGTTTTTATTCATTTTCTGATCACTAGCCTGCACCTTTTTGTGATTTTCTGTATTAGTTATCACTTAACTAGTATACACACCTTTTCATCTTTGTGGGTTTTATCCATTGAAATAAAAGTTACGTTTTAACTCCGGCATTACCAGACTATTGATTTCGCTATTGAAAACTACACAAAGAAGGAAAAAAAGCATTCCTCCAAAAAAAAAAAAAAAAAATACTCTACCCCCCCCCCCGGTACTTACAGGTCTCTCACATTGAATACAAAAATACAACATTTTTGTGAACAGGGACATTCTTGACATGGAACGAACAGTGGGGCGTCTGGTAAAGTTAAATGTTACACTGGGATATTGTTTGCATATAAATACATGATAATAATGCTTGGGAACATATGATTCAAAGTACCCTAATCTATGGCTTCCACTGCTTTTATTTATTTGCCCGATGATCAGTGAACAGTGCACTGGTTCCTCTTCATTCGTAAGCTAGGATGTGTTTGGTAGGCCAGGACAGTTGTGCGATATCATTGCTCAAGTGTAGTGGGCAATCCCATAAATCTCAGGGAGACCACTGATCCTAGGAAATATTGGCCACTCATATTTTTTGCTTCGGCTTCTGAGCTGAAAGTGTGCAAATAGTAAGTTTTTATTGTTGTTGTTGTGATTTTCAAAAGCTAAAACTGGAAACATTTTAAGGGAGCTATCCAGCCTGAAAGCTTTATAAAGCATGTGCTGTGATATCTGGCACCAAGACGTTAGAAGCAGATCCTTTAACCCCTTAATGACAAGACTTTTTATTCTTGCCTTTCTTGGTGACAATGGTGTTTTAACATTTTTGAGGTGTTTGTAAAACAAAGAATAAAATTTGGTGAAAACACGAAAACCAAAAAAAAATTATAAAATTTTATTTGAAAATTCTTATACTCATCTACAAAAGCAAACAATGTCCTGAGTTTAGAAATACCCCATGTCGTGAATGCGTTCATTTCTGTACGTTGTTAGGTGGAGCCTCCCTGGATCGGACTTGTTTGTCCAACACATTCCACAGAAGATAGATTGAAAGTCAAAGGAACATCCACATTTATCTCAGGACCCAAGGTTTCCCAGCAGAACATTGACCAAAGCATCACATTGCCTCCACTGGCTTGCCACCGGTCAGTGTTTTGTTTTTTGTTTTTTTAATACCTGTGTGCATGTGTATTGAACTTGATTGTCTACATGTAGATTTTCAACCTAAATAAAACAATGTAATAAATAATTACTATTAGTTTAAGGGGGGGGTTATTGATGGTTTGCTGAAATACATTATATACACACAGGTACACTAACACACAATCATCGATAGCATTATAACAAGCAAAAATGGTTCAGGAATGGTTTGAGTAACACAACAATGTGTTTGAGGTGTTGACTTTACCTCCAAATTCCCCAGATTTCAAACCAATCAACCATCTGTGGGATGTGCTGGACAAACAACTAATCCATGGGGCCCCACCTCGCAATTCACAGGACTTAAAGGATCTGCTGCTAACGTCTTGATACCACAACACACCTTCAGAGATCTAGTAGAGTCCATGCCTGTTTTGGCGGCAAAAGGGTACCTACACAATATTAGGCAGGTAGTCATAATGTTATGGCTGATTTGTGTATAATTAATTAATTTATATATATTTTAAACAGTTGGGCAATAAACGCTACTTCCTTTTTATGTGTTAAAGATATGTTTACGTGATACTAGACTGTTTTTTCTTAGGTCCATTTACGGTCTAAAATGGGGAAGTATTCATTGTATAAAAACCACACATTACAATACTAAAAGGGACAATGATGGGTCACAAGAAAACAAGGTTAGGAAATTATTTTATACACCGATCTACTTGGAATTTGATACAGGGATTTTTACAGAAAGTCCTTCATTAGGAAACTGGATTTTCCTCTAGTCATGAATAATAAGACATGACAATTGTCATAGTCAATAAGCAGGGTTGAAAACTTTTTGACATTTGAAATCACCCAACCTGTTGAAGATCTACTAAGGTTTTTACCGCTTTTATACAGCTTTTATTTACAAATTGCTTAGTTAAAAGTGCATTTGGGATATACCTTACAGCGCACAGGCATTTGATCATGCTCTCTCACATACTGGAACTGCCTACCCGATCAAAATTACATACCCCATGATAACAGACTTTAAAAAAAAAAAAATGCTGACCTCTTAACAAGCAGTTAAAACATATATTGAGATAAATATTAAATACATTAAAAAAGTAAAAAAAAAAAAAAATAAATAAAATAAAAGACCTGTCCCCTCAAAACGACCGATCTCAAAAAAACTGCATATAAAGTGTATTAAAGTTCCATAGAAACATAGAATGTATCGGCAGATGAGACCCAGTCTGCCCATCTAGTCTGTTCATTTTCTGCATCATTTATCTTATATCTAGGATAGCCTTGTTTATCCCATTGATGTTGCTGTAGTAACAGGCCTGCATATATCGCCAAGTTCTCCTTATGTAGGTAAGTGAATAATAGACGCAGGGTAAATTATTTTCAGTGGAAAATTACAGGAAGAAATCTGTAAAACTGTAAATTGTTTTAAAGTAAAAATAATTGAATGTCACATTTGTTAAAAGCATAGAACAAACGCTAAGTGGAGCTGCCCCTTCAACTCACAATTTGACTTGAAACGTGCTATAGCTAAATATAACCATATTTTTTGGACGTGCCCTTTAATAAAACAATATTGGAGTTTGATTCATAAAATAATTAACACAATTACAGATTAAATTATACTCCTAACATCGGACAATTGTTTTTTTTAAAAAAACCTCCGCCAAATTTACCCAAAAACAAATTATATTAAAATATTTATTAATTGCAGCCAACTCTTTACTACCAAAAAATACTGGAAATCTACAAATATCCCATCCATTAAAGAAGTCTTAAATTTCGCAGTTGAAAATAAAAGCTGTGAATTGGTTTTTAGACCAAAAAACTATATAAAAAATATTAATTTGCATCATGAGTGGGCAATGTGGGAAGAGGACATAGTAAAAAAGTACAGTCTAGAGTGATGCACCCTGTCAACCAACATGATTTTAAAAAAAAATTTAATTTATTGTTATTTTTATTTTGTTGCATTTGTATAGATTTCTATTATCTTTTGTACATATACTTATGAAATCATATTAGTTTTTATATTTTATGTAAAAACATATGTATATATGTATAAATATATTATATTTTCACTTAAGTATTTTGGATCTATATCTTGTTATTGTTATTTCCCACATATTGTAATCTATATTCAACCTTTTTTTTTTTTTAAATCATTCTATAACTTACGTCTTTTAAAAAATTATTTGAAGAGAAAAGTGCTATAGCTTAGACAAAAAAAGCACCAGCACCTCCAAATACTTTCTGTGCATGTTACAGCTCTCCCATAAGCCTCGGATAAGCTATTCTGACTATAAAACTTTGAGTAAGCAGGACTACAACAAGAGTCAGTGCCAACCAAATACATTGATATTGGTATGGATGGTCAGATCATATTTTCTTTGAGATCACATGGCTGAGATCTGTAGTGTGTCAGGTCTGTGGTATAAGTCAATTACCAGTTAGTCCATCCAGCTGTGTTCCATTTTGATTGTATTAAGTGTGGTTCCCAAAAACACAAATACTTAAAAAACAGTATTTGCAATGGATTTAGGTTTTAATTACATTTTGTCTACTGCGCTTTACAGCAAACAGTCTTTCTATCATTAATTGGAACACAGCTTTAGATGGAGATTACAGTGTGTTCCTTACATACAACCAGCTGGCACGGTGTTCAGTAGAGAAGCCACATGTTTAGTGATTTTGCCAATCAAAATGGAACCCACGACTGAATTACTCAACATGCGTGTTATAAAGACATGGAGAGACTGTGAATAGTTTGGACTACGTTATTAAAATTTAGAGCTTTTCTATGGATACTGTATAAAAATATCACTTATCTACCTTTTCCACTGGAGTAAAATACCTATTATTTTATTTGTAGAGTGATCAGTTTTATTCTTCCACATTGCCCAGAAATGTCAAGTTTTTTTTTCAGGAGGTGGTAGTCAGGTATCAAATATGGGGCAGTAATGCTCGGAAGTAGAAGACCCAGTATAGAATGGCTTTAACTTGGTTACCCAACAACAACAACAACAACTAGCAACTAGAAAAGCTACAATTTCTGGGGAAATTGTGTGAAGTGTTCTTGCCTCCACCAGAAGTCTACAACTGGAGTAGGCGGAGTAACTGGGTGGAGTGGCTTGAGTAACTGTTGTGAGGTTGGAGTGGCTGGAGTAACTGTGGAAAGGTTGGAGTGCAGTTGCCATCTTCAAATGGTCGTATTTTAAAAATATAAATCCTACAGTGAAGAACTTTATATTGTGAGAATCACAAGACCTAGACCTACATTTTGATGCATAGTAGGTCTCTGAAATATTAAAAATGAAGGCACAGTCGCAGTTTAGATATTGCCCTTCAAATTTGAGGTGGCTAGAGTGGAGTTTCAATGAAAGTCAATGAACGGTGTGAGTTGCAAACAAATGGTCATATTGTGAAAACTATCAGGACTATGGCTTAGCCGTGGACATGTTTAGTGGTAGCAGGGATAGCTGAACATTTTGATATAAGATTTGTGTAGGTGAGCTTGAAAATGATGGAGTGGTGGCAGTTTAGAAATCATGTCCTGATTTTTCAGCTCACACTCTAGCTTTTGTCAGCTCCCACTCTAGTTTTGAACATTCCGCCATTCATTCCTATGGGACCAATTTCGCCACAAAAACAACGATATTTCGTGAACCATTCAGCAAAACGTTCCACAAAGTAATAGCACACCAATCGGGAACAATCCGCACGTTTCGGTATATTACTGTCTATGTAGTGTAAAAACTGTGGGAGGAGTTAGGGTGGTAAATTTGGCTATAATAAAAATAAGAATATATATGTGAGATAATATTAAGTGGTCTTGCTATGCAAGAACACTTAATAAGAATATATATGTGAGATAATATTAAGTGGTCATGCTATGCAAGAACACTTACTTACAAAACACCAGTGGATGAATATAAAATTAAAAATTACTTTTCATGAGCAACCCAAAATGTAAATAAAATAAATGAATTAATGGGTCTGCTGATCCCATTGGTCTCTCTATGGTAAACTGCCATTTGGTTGTGTCACACCAAGTTTTCAACCTATTAATGAATAGTAAAACATTACCAATCTAAACAGGTGGAAACAAAATCGGATGCTAAAAAACAATGGACAGAAATTGGTGTGTGCCACCAAGGATCAACAGGGAAAAGGAGCTCTTGGTATGTAGAACTCTATTCCCCTGCCAAGACAAATGGATGAGATGTATGGTTGGGCAATGTGTAAGAGCCAATGAGGATAAAATGCAGGTATAACAATAGTTTGTTTTGTAAAACGTTGAGTTAACCTTTGGAATAAAATCAGAAGGTAGGAGAATAAATGCCATTTTATCAGGGAAAAACTGGAGAAAAGGGTTCTTTTATGGACCAAATCCTCCTGGCTGAGATGATGGTAATAAAGGAATGCCAGTTTTTGAAACAATCATATGGCTTTACAAAAAACACTTGATAGATCAATTTTCTGCCAGTTCCAAAAACAACATGCAACAGAGAGCACATTTTGAGAGGGAGCAGGACATAGACAAAACCGTCTTGAAGAAATTTCAGGACTGGTTGCACAGAGTTGACTTCAGAAGTAATTGTTTTCTCAGTGCAACATTACAAGAATTTCTTCCAGATCTTTGTGTATCTGATGAAGGTGACAATTTTTCAGCTATTCAGAAAGTTATTGGTCACGGAATGTGAAAATCCTCTATTTTTCAACTGTTACCTTTCAATTTTCAAGCAGCCAACCATAGCAGAGCTGGGTTCAGGTGAAGGAAGGGTTGTTGAGAGAGAAGGTTCAGTTTGAAAAGATAGATGGAATGTGGTAGATACAGGGAGTTGAAGAAGGTCTGGAGTACCAGACCCTGTTGGACAAATCCAATGCAATCACTCTCCAAGCGGAGATCTATACATAGACAACGCTGAGGGAGCTATCACAGAAGTCCATTAACTAGCCTTGAGAGGGGAGTCTGCATACCAAAAGGATCTGGAGTGAGAGACAGTCATGTAAACTGTTTTTGGTAAACAGAAAACTGTTGTTTTTTTTTCCCTTGACCCACAGATAATGTTCCTTCGGATTTGCCTCCTCTCCCGAATGTGTGGTACTTTGAGTCTGAGCTTATATATTGATTCCCCAATGCTGACAAAAGGAATTGTAGTGTTTGGACGTTACATACTTTCTTTGAAGAAGCCAATTCTTGACCAGAAGTGGTCTCAAGGAGCTCTTCCAGCTTGTAACAAACGAGAGGTTCCTCACCTTAAGGAGAATTCAAGAGCCTGTTCTTTAAAGCCATGTCTGCCATCTAAGCCTTTAGCCAAAAGTCATCAGCTCACTCTAGAGCTGTAACAAAAAAACAAAAAAAGGGACAGAGTCCTCCCTACCTGTAGGTAAGGAATAAAAACAAAAATAGCTTTTATAAGTTAAGAGACCTACCCCACAACAGGGTAAAGGAGTAGTCAGTCTCTCTAATTGTGCCACTAACAATGGCAGGGAAAATAAATTCCACTCTTTTGCAATATTGATACTTTGGAGAAGGGCTACTAAATTGGTTCATGGGTTGAAGGATAAAACTGACCAGGGAAGGTTAAAGCATCTTATCATGTATAGATTGTAGGAAAGACGTAACAGGGGGGATATGATGGAAACATTTAAATACATACAGGGAATCAACACAGTAAAGGAAGAGAGTATCCTTAAAAGAAGAAAAATGACCACAAGAAGAGAACATAGTGTGTAGAGGGGCAAAGATTTAAAAGTAATATCAGGAAGCATTACTTTACTGAGAGGGTAGTGGATGTATGGAGTAGCCTTCCAGCAGAAGTGGTAGAGGTAAACAAAGAGAAGAAGTTTAAGTATACGTGGGATAGGCACAAATTAAGAAAAAATGAATTCCGCCAAGAATAATTTACAGAATTAGAGATGGCAACAGTAGGTACTTACAGCAAAAGTTGCAACCCACAAGACTAATGTGTTTGTGTATAAATTGTATTCCATTAAGAATCCTTGCAAACACACACAATGTATTTAACTGCTGCACCATAACATGCAGGATTCCTTGTTAAAGGATGGCAGTCACCCTGACACCAATTACAACGACTGTCAACACAGCCATATAGCCCAGTCAATGTGTTTACAACATTTCTGAGAAGAGTCATGATCAGTATTTCCGGTTTTGATGATGGGACATTCCATGGATTATGACATAAGTGAACACATGGCTATAGTCAGGTGTGACTAATGAGTGGAATTTCTTATTAATTCCCATGGACAGCACCATGTCAAGACAAAACGTGTGATTCTTAGATTGTCGGTTATTTAGTGACAAAAACTACATTACTTGTCTTTTTCAAATGTATATTAACGCAGTGGATTTGGAGCAATATTAGCTGACAGGTAGGTTTTTTTGATGTTCAAAATGAATGATTAGGAGACAGCTGAAGGTTATTTAATTCTTGGGATACAGGAATGTCTTGTTTTTGCTTCTAAAAAATTGCCAGAAAAAAAAAAGACAAAAATGACAAGTTTCCTTGGGGCAAAAAAAAAACTTTGACCAAAAAAAAGATATCCATTTGTGAGGTTGTCTAAAAGTACACAACAGATAATATAAACTTTCACAAAAATTCCCAAACACACACACACTGTACAACTAGATTTGTAAATATAACAAAAATAAGTTGTGCAAATTGAGTATGTAAAAATCACCTACATTAAAACACATTTAGCCACCTGAGAATCACAGGAACTTGCTGTACAGAACTGCTGGAGATATTTGGTATTAGCCATAAGCTGCTCTTATCTAGTAATGGATAGACTCTGGCAACCCCAGTTAGTTACAGTTCCCAGGACACCATAGGGTTGGAGCTGGTGACCATTTAACACAAATGGATCAGTCTGCAGGACACTCTGGTACACAAGACATTGTCTATTAAATAACTTGGAGTTTGTCCCTACTCTGCCTTGAGCTGCCCTAAAACTGAAGACTGGTAAGTCTGCAGGAGTAGACTATTCTATTATGTTCTCCCCTATTCTTGGGAAAGTAACTTTACCAGAATGCAACAAAATGGCAAATTGAAAAATATTGAAGGTTCAACGTTACTCACATTAACCTGCTATTTAGCATTAGATCTTATATTTGTAATCATCCTTAGCAAACAAAGGCAAAAAAGTCACACACACCACATATCGTTACATAAACAACAGCTAGCCTATACATGCTCAAGAAATGTCTGGCTTTTAGATAACAATACCAATGTATGTACAATAAAGTCGTCGCCCCCCCCCCCCCCCCCTCTTTCCTCCTCTATTCTCAGGAAGGCACAGTTAACCTTTTAATAACTGCAATGTAAAATAAACCATAGAATGGTATGTACTCTGGTTACAAATAATGAACATAAAAGAAAGAAGACTAGCCATGTCCTATTTACAAACAAAAGCATTTCACAGGCTCATTAACTTGTAAACAAACATGTGACACACACAGTTGCTAAGTTACAGATAAGATTCATGTATGTAAACGTATGGTTATTAATTCTTTGCAAAATTTCAAAACTATTACCATACATCAAATCTGGACAGCAGATTATATATATATATATATATATATATATATATATATATATATATATATATATATATACACACATGAGAATTATTACAGTTGTCAGAATCTGTCAGTTAAGATCTCAGCTGCTCATCACACACCACAAACAAAGGAACTGTCTGTGTAAATAACAGACCTCTCTCATATCTCGCTTTACCTGAGGACATTCGTAAATTGACCAATTGATGTGAAATAAGATTCCCATGATGCTCAACCAGACAAATCGCTGACTGAGCATTATTGGAACTAGGCCACAAGACCTGGAGTACAAAACCCATCACTGGTCCAAATGAACTGGTGTTCAATATTTTGGGACTAGCAACCAACAACGATATATGTGAGCATCTTGTATTATAATGACAATAATTAGCTGCTGTGGAGTGCTCTTACCAGCCAGACCGCCTCCTCCTCTTGTCCCATGCCCTTTTCTTCTCTGCAATATGAAGTAAGGATTGGCCCTTTCAGTGATCCAAAGGGCGTTTGCCAGCAACACTTCCTCTGGATGAATCCACATGTTCACTTACGGACACCAACTGGTCAGTGGCCTTTGTCTGCGGTTTCCTTGTCTTAGTTGGGAACCATTCAGAAATAGGAGGAGTCACAGCGATGGAGAGAGCTCAGGCTTGCAGGAGTAGATAAGGGAATGGATACAGTCCAGGTGGGCAGATACAGGCACAGCACTGGATAAAGTCCTGGCAGGCAGAAGAAGCATCTTATGGATGCCTCCATGCAATGACCAGGGCTGCCTCCCCCCTCACCGACCCCAGCCTCTGGAGAGCAAAGAATGGGAGGAGAGTGACTGGCAGCTCAGGGACACACACACCTCTCCAGCCACAGACAGGTTATTAACCAGGCAAATATTTATTATTATTCCTAATTTGTACTCCTGGGTTCACTATGTTTTAATACATTTGCCCTAATACTATACTGAGGATGATTCACTGCACATTGAAGTGTCAGTATCCAAGGCTAGATGGAATTTAGACGGAGTGCTTTCTCGAAATCCTTGAATTCAGGTGTGATATTGATCTGCAGGTATAGCATCAATCCAATGACGACATTAAGTCCCAGGCTGTGAGACGTGGGGAACATACCGACAGCTGGATCTTAAGAAGAGCGCATTGTCAGCACAAGATAAAGGCAGACTCTGTCCAAGGTTTCATGGTTGCAGGCATCGCAGCTTGGCCGAGGTTTAATCCTGGAGATGGTACATTAGCAGGTTGCCAGTGTATAAGGTGATGAGCAGCACACGCATGTATTTATAGGTCTGTGTACACTTTACCAGCAGCTTGAATGGAAGGGAAGGAGGAGGCAGCAATGTTGCTGAGAGGCAGAGCCAAGCAGAAAACAATGACATCAGCATGTTAGCCTCGAGGGAGAAGAAGCCCAGCACCAATCACTGCCTGCTATTTGACTGGTTGTGATTGATAGTGCAGGGATCAGTTTACGGACAGTGATGTACGCCTGCTCACTTTTCTGGTTGAGCATCATGGGAGCTGTAGTCCACACAAGCTAGTGTTTCGCAGGTTAGCCATTGTTTATCTAGGCAAAGATTAATCTACGCAGAACACTATTGTTTTAGGCATCAATTGTGAGACTGAAAAATTGCAAACATTTTTAAAAGGCATATTAAAAGTGACAGTCTAGACCTCAAACTCCCTTCTGTGCAAGTTTAATAGGACTGCTTGTATCTTGCACAGGCTTTTTTTTCCAGTGTGATTTAATGCAGGGATTTGCACAAGTCACATTTTTACTATTTTTCTCAAGCCTTCCCCAACGATTACTCTGCATATATACTGCAGGTGCGGCAGCACTGATTATATAGAGAGTGAGGATAAACAAATTTTTGTTTCATTTAGTCACTTCATGTGCTCCTGGAATAGTATACACGTGGACTCTAAGTGACCTTGCTCTTGTACACTGTAGGATCTCTTAACAGAGCAACATGCTGTATGATGACATCACTAGAGAGACAGGAAATTCCATTAATTTGAATGCCAAAATTCTCATTGGTTCCTGCAGCAAAAAAAAAAAAAAAAAAATTTACTTAGCTAGTGTGGACAGTCCTGGTTTCTTGCAAACTGCTGTAATTTCACAATTTCATCTAGCTGTAAGTAAGCAACGAAAATGTAACACATGCATTATAAAAGTACTTTGAAAGCACATAAATATGCATTAACATTTGGAAGATGCATTTTGGGCACCAGTCCCTTTAAAGGAACTGGATCACCTAAACATTGTTGATACTGTGCATGTAGAGAATAAAAAGAAAATACACATTGTGTTTTCAAAATTGCCTACATTATGAGAAAAATGTGTTTTAAATGTGTGTGTGTGGTGTCTCCTTTTTATGACATCACCTATGGCCAGGCTCAACCATTATTTTTTCATTTATTGATGTGATTTATGTGAAAATCCACATTATTGATCACATGCACTAAATTAAAAAAATACATTTAATGACAGTCAATGTTGTGTGAACACCGATTGTCAAAATCAAAACACTGACATTTTTACACTCTTTATTAAAAATGATACAGTACACAAAGTGTTAGTCTCAAAAAATGCTCTCAAATGAAAGCCCCATCTGTCCTTAAAAAAACTGTAAATAATATGTGGGGAATCATTTAAGAAGCAAGCGTTCTCTTTTATGTAAATGCAGCATCGCTCAAGTAACAAAATAGCTATTGCCCAGAATGGACATCAAAATAAAGAAAAACATCATCCCGAAGGGGTTAACCAGGGGAAACAAGACTTATGTTGATTTTAAAGAGAAAAGGAATGTTTGAAATAATTTTGATATTCAGATTCATGCTGTTTTTCTTATTCTACATACACAGGCCTATTACTTTGTTTCATATTTTTAATTTTAAACATTTTTTATAAAAAAATTTTTTTGTTAATAGAGTTCAGTTTCCAAAGTTAACCTAGGGGAAAAAAATCTGCACTTTTTAATTGTCAAAATTGAGTGCATCACAGAGCTCCTTGGCAATACAAATCATATAGTGTGATTAAACTGCAGTAAATGAGTAAATGTGTATGTATATATATATATATATATATATATATATATATATATATATATATATATATATATATATATATTAGTTGATGTAAATAAATTGCCTTATTTATACTCTAAATAGATTACCAAATGTATTAATATCGCTTTCAATTGGACATAAAGTCAACTAAAAATGCTCTGCACTCCATTCGCCACTCCCAGCCAAACAAACAAACAAAAAAATGTCCCTCTGTTGAGAGTTATGCAGGGGTATGTATGAAGAGAAGTTCTTTGGTGGCATTCTTAAAGTGGAGCAATCACTATGTAAACCAATGGAATGTTCTTGCTGCTTGTTCCACATTTAGATATTATACTAAAACAGCACTTTATACACAACTCCTCACATTTCTGAGATCAGTAGCTGAGCATACCCCAAACTGCTATGATTTATCATTAGCAGAGCTTTTTTTTTATGCTAGAACACAACATTACGGTCATTCCAGTGTATCACTGGTTGAATATTTATCCAAGCACACACACACCACTAATAAATGATGTAATGCTTAAATAGTTTTAAAAACAAATTTAACAAGGACAGACATCATAGCAGGCACAGCTGGTATATCACTGAGGAAAAATGTGATACACAATAATGATTCAGGTGTGAGAACACAACATATATGCCTCAGTTTCATCCTTGTTCATTGCATATACAAAATAGAATAGTGAAAAAAAGGTGGCTCTAATATTTATAACAGCCATTGCACCGGTTTCATACATTCCAATACTTTTAAGCACCTGAAATTGTGACGTGATTCCCCCACCCACAGAGATAATTAGTGCAATTTTCCTTTTGTTTAATAAATGGGAAGCTGGAAAATAGCCAGTGCAACCCAGAAGTTCAGAACCGGCACATAGTAATTTAGACTGGAAAAAAAAAAGCCATCAAGTTCAATCCTAACCATCATTCCTGTTTTTGATCCAAAAGAAAGCAAAACCCCCTAAATAAGCTATTTCGAATGTTGCCACTTCGGGGTAAAAATTCCTTCTTGACTCCAAAGGGCAATTCGATTTCTCCTTGGATCAAGAAGTTCTATTATTAATGCTAGTGCAAACTCCCAACTTTTTTTTTTTTTTTTTTTTTTAGTATTTAGTGTTACACATTGGCACAAACTGAGATTGTGCTACTCTTAAGTCACTGAACCTGCTGTGACTTTATATTGTCTGTTGCCCTTTCCCCATCCACCTTATGCCATTCAAAGTGTGAACATAACTTCAGTGGCCACATGCAATAAAGGTTAAGCCCGGCTGCTGAGCTATGTTTCTCCCACAAAATTGTAGGCACAGCGCTGATTGGTCACTAGTTTAAAGGACTGGGTGCCGATTGGCTGTTAAATTAATCTGTTTGTGTTCCTACTGTTCAATCTCCAGTTATCGAGAGGTCTTTCTGTATAAATGACTGTGTGTTGGAGCAATCAAGTGTACTTGAGACATCGTAGCTCCTGGCGTCCTGTTACAGCCACATTTATACAATCACCCCAAATTTAAATTGTTATTAACTTTCAAACTTCATAAAGTACAGAGCAATGCAACAAGTCATTCATAATAACGTGGGAATGAATCAGAGGTTGTGGAAGCAATGCGACAGCCAAGTCAAGGAATTTTAGCCTTAGTCATCCAAATAAGACTCATATAGATTTATATCACAGTACAAGGAAAATCCTGAAGCTAATTTGTGAGGTAAGAAATAAATAACAAAAACTAAAAAAAACATATATTTATACATTGCTTATATAATGTGATGCTGGATAAGATTACTACATGCAATCCAACAATGGTCCAACAATGAAATGCAGCCCCTACCCCACTAAACCACATTCACCAAAACATACCCACATACATTATATGATGATAAATAAAATTAAACTTCTATATATAGCACCTTCCACATATGTAAATAAAAGCCACACCCTATTGTAATTGAGTTAGGTAATACAACTTGTATGAAAATGTTTTTGCCAAGAAAGCTTGAACTCTAATTTAGACAGCAAATAAAGCTCACATAGAATGTTATGTTTTATCAATACAAGTAAATAATGTTTATCCTTAATATATACTATGAGTCTACTATTTGATTTACTCTGCAGGACATTGAGGCAGGACCGGATTAAGACATTGTAGGTCCATAGGCTACAGGTACTCTGCGGCACCCAGTAATATTGGATTGGACATAAGTTGACAAATGTTCCAGCACTTAGATTGCACTCACACGACTTGTCCCAGCACCCAGGACTTACCGCAGCCCTTAAATTGCACTCACACAACTTGCATTTGGCAGAGAATATAAAAATGTGGTATATCATGGCAAAATCAGCAGTAATTTATACATTTTGGATATTAATTTAGAGGGGAAAAAAAACAAGCCTAAATATAAGACTATCCTACAGGAACACCGTTTAACTAGTAAATATTAATTCACATGTAAACTGTTGTCAAATGTAATAAAAACTATGATTGAAAAATGTGTTTATTGTTTTTATTTCCTTTTATTCAACATGAACAATGTTTGTATTTAGGAGTGCAAATTTAAATCCTGAATTACCACCAAATAATGGCCCATGGGTCCCTAATCTCAAAGTCAGATTTATTTTTTTCTTTGATCCAATGTCACCCCATTTCCCACACGTATTTGTTTTGCAATAAAAGGGCAGCGTTTCATCTATGTAACTTTATACTTATAACAGTTTTACATTTTTCGCAGATTCAGAGAATAAACGGCTGATTACAGAATGACCACACATGCCTCAATGCCAGAGGGTGGACTCTCCAAAAATATATTCACTTTACCCCAGGGAAAGCGTTAACCACATGATTACAAAGTCACCAGGACTAGCATGCAAACCCTGTTTATCACAGAACATAAACATCAACAACAAACATACATACATTTTAGAAAATACTGAAAGTAGAATAGGTTAGCCACATAGCAATACAAATGGTTTGAATGAAAAGTCTTTTACCAAATTTAATGTAATTGTTGGACAATGTAAACTGTTCACTCAGTTGTGTGGGATGTTTGATAGAGTGCCTCTGAAGCCATAGTACACAAAAAAGTGCTGAGCATGAGCTCTCTCTCTGACGAATGCGAGTTTTACCACAAAAGGGGCCAGGAACATGTCTAGATAAGAACATGCTGGATCATTAAAGGGACATCTCACCTAAACATTTCTTATACTGTGAATGTAGATAAGAAAACAGGATTGAAAATAATCTATACATTGTGGTAGCAAAATCGCAAGCAAATGCCTAAATTAGGAGAATAGTGTGTTTTAAATGTGGAGTCTCCCATTTATGACATCATCTGTGGCTTAATATACAAATTTTCATTTGCATTATCAAGCTACAGACGATGTCATAAACAGGAGACTCCATAGACACAGTTAGAACACATTTTTCTCCTGATTAAGGCATTTGCTTGCAGTTTTGCTAACACAATGCCTAGATCATTTTAAATGATTTTGTATACTTTACATGCACAGTAAAACAATGTTTAGGTCATACTGTCCCTTTAATAGAGTCCATAGTAGCTACTATAGTTCTACCAGGTGGGGAATCACCTGCGTAGCAGTGCAAGTTCTCTGGTTATATCTTTAGCTATGCTTCACTGGATTTTGAGCAGGTTTCATCACAATTAACAAATATGTATATATACACATAGATTTGATTGCTGGATTCATCTACCTGTCCTTACCAATAATCCCATCATACTGTTCATGCCCCTTTCGTCTCTGGAATATAAAATATGGATTTGCTCTTTCTGTGTCCCATAGGAAATACGGCAGGTAGGCTCTTGCAGGATACACAATCATATTAAAAAGGGCAAATGTTTCTTTTGGATTAATTCCGATCTAATAACAGAGACATGTGCAGCCCTCATCGGCAGACAAGTGAAAGGAATAACTATGCCAAGACCAGACATTTTCTCCTTTTTCCTGACTAATTACTACTTACCAGGTTCACATGTGGGAAGACAGAAATATGACAGGGAATTTAAAAGCTTATAATTGGTTGCACATCATAAAGCATACTCTTAATGGTTGTTACTCTTTCTAAATAAGAAAAAAAAAAAACAAGATAAGAATATATGTATATACATGTATATATGTAAGAATAGCCATAAACTGCAATAGGGTGACCATACCACTATTTTGTTTGGGGATGCTTATAAAACAAAAAGCATGTTCCAGTGCTGCAATCAACAAAATGTAGGTAACCTGCAGTCTTTACTTATCACCTCTGAAATATTCATGTTTTTTTTTTTGTGTCCTTAAACTGGAAATATAATTACCCCACTCTGAAGCGCTATATATTGATAAGGGTTAGTATATGCTGAATAGGAATGTAGTCTGTGGTTAAATAATCCTTTGACCATAAGTGATCCACACATGAAGTGAATATATATATAACTAATTAACTGCTGTCCTGCATTAAATGTCTTACATGTGTTAACACACACTTATACTCAACAGGTCTTGTTGTTCACTGCTGTATTCTAATATAGAGAAGAGTTATGATGGATTTGACTTATGTGATTTTTGTACAGTATGTGGTTTATGAGCATTTTGTGGCTATAGTTGTAGAAAGCATCTTTAGCATATTGATACACCTGGGTTTTAATGTGTAAATATTGCACACATTTATAAAGAGAGTGGGGGAGGGTAACCATTTCAATATTTTATTCTGGGCTGCTTCTACAAAATGTTTGCTCCAGGGATGCAATCGGTAGAATGTAGTCCTCAACAGTAGTTGGCGTTGTCACACACACACATACATATAATATATATTATAACTTTTAATAAAAATTGCTGCGTACCTATTGCTTCCACACAAATTTTTATATTTTTTATAAGCCAGTCTTGTTGGGAACCGTAACAGGAGCACCAAAACCATCGTTATGCTTAATTTATGCCCTAGGACTCCCTGTCCTCTGCTATAATAGGCCCTAATATTACTGTTTTTATGACCACATTGTATCATTGTATCCTGTGATGTGTGAAACGCTTAATTTAATGGAAAGGGAACAAACAAAAAATCTGTTTGTATATGGATGTTTTTTTCTTGTTCTGATTTCTGTATAAGCACAGGCAGTACTTGTGAAGTAATTCTTTCACAACCTTCTGTGCATATCTTTATGGCAATCGTGTAGCTATGGAGACAGGGAAAAGTAGCAGTTCTATTTTTACATGGAGCATAGTCACAATCTTATTCTCTGATATAGGCCACAATCTGACTACAAGATGGTATTTTGTATATTGTGCTGCTGTATCCATTATAAGTTGTTTTCTGTTCACCATGTAACTCTATTGCAGGGGTAGGCAACCTTCGGCGCTCTGCATGTTGTGGACTACATTTCCTTTGATTCTTTACCAGCATTATGACAGTGAGAGCATTATGAGAGATGAAGTCCATCTTGGACACCAAAGATTTATTCTGTAAATCAATTCTACAATGATCTATGATCTATTCACTTACATAGAATAGAAAAGTGGGTGGTGGGTTTACTCTGCCACCTTTTTACAATGGTGGAAGTGACAACATGTGGTTGCCTTTACTAGGCCCAATTTTAACAGAACTTAATATGTGCTGCAAATGCTAAGCACAATCCTTTTTGCTTAATATATTTTTATTTTTGTAATATTTCTTGAAATATACATATAGGCATGAGTAGTTAATGAACATAGTTTTATCCATCAGCACCATAAGAACAATTCTTTATACAGTCATGTAATGCTAACAAATACTGGCAGTGTTTCATATAGTATCAAACTGTGTTACTGACCACCTGTCAGCTGGTACAGGCTTTTTAGGATTACTTTTCTGCTGCCTTCCTGTCCTCTCAGCCTTTTTACTAAGGTATCAGTTTGGCAGCTTTTGTAGCAAAATAACAAAATACACCTGGTATCTTCTGATGTCTGCAATTAGGAAAGGGATTAACCATTGATCAGCCACAGGGGGGTGGACCTGATCTAAACAAACGAGGAGAAACATCTTGGAAGGTTAATAGAAAGGAAAAATAACTGGAGAATAATGGAAGTTCATCTAGTGGGCCAATTTTTGGTTGGTACAGTATTGCATTATAATCTGCCCTTGTGCCTTTCAAATAAATAAATAAATAAATATTTTACATTTTAACAAATGCTAGATGCCATACAGCTGAACAAGTTTGAGAAATGCATCTTGTCTGGTGCTCTCTTGTCCTGGTCAGGTCACTAATACTGGAGGAAGTATTGTTTTATAACTTCCATTTTTGAAGGCAAAGTCCAATATTAATGTTTTTGGTATACTGTGCAATACTAGTTATGGGGTTACATTTAGTGTTATATTTAAGCTGTAGATGTATATATTGTATATTATTTTTTGGCTACTTGTTTATGTACATATTTCTTAATGTATTATTGTGTGCTATTGAACTGAATGTATTTCGTTTAATCCATAAATTCTTAATACATTTGATACCCATATACTGTGCTGGTAGTTTTTAATTGTAAGTGCTGTCAATTTTTTGTTTTTACAGTAGAGGCTCCATATGTTTTTGGCCTTTTGTTTTGTGGGGGAGCGCTGGAGAGTAGAGGCTTACTAGTGGTGAAATGCTATGTGAGAAAATTTATTTTTGTGTGTATGTTTCTAAAAACACATCAAGAATGACTTGATAAATAAAGCCACAAACATAAGTATGGTGGAGAAAGGACATGGTTCATCTTTATTGGCGTTTATACAAATACAACTCAATGGAAAAACACCATAACCATTAAATTATAACTTAACATAACTTGATATAACCTTTAAAATTCTAATCAAACAGCCCCAATAGGCTGTTCATTATCTTAACCATCTGCTGTCCACCCCCCTTTTAATAGGCTGGTGACCCATACCATAGTTGGCAACATTGGCCATGTCTCCAGGGACACATATTTGTTCCACATGCTGCAGACAGAGCATGCAAAGTGCAGCTTGGCAGTATGTAGGATAAATATACACAAAGACACAATCCAATTAATTAACCCCTTGACGACAAAGGACGTGCCAGGCACGTCCTGGGAGAATCTCCCTTAATGACAAAGGACGTGCCTGGCACGTCCTGCAGTGAATGAAGCGGTTTTCGCGATCAACGATTGCGAAAACCGCTTTAACAGTGCTGGTCTATTGCCTCGACATCGAGGCAATAGCCAGCACCGATATTTCTATTTTGGGACCCCCACGATCGCCCCACGGAGCGATCGTGGGGAGCCATATTGACGGAGCATGCTGCTCCGTCAATATGGCTAAGTCCTCTGCCGGTCTGAGCTTCGGAAGTGAAAGTAACTTCACTTCCGTCGCTCTGAATATGCTACTTGACTGCCCCTAGTGGTAGTTTAGTAGCATTGCAATGGAAAATAATTAAAATACATATTTAATTAAATAAAAACAGGTTATTTAGCTATATTAGCCTATAGGGTTAAAATTAAATATTTTTTAGCATAAGGGATAGGGTTAAAATTAAATTAAAGTTAAAAAATATTAAGGGATATAATAAGGATTAGAGTTGGGGTTAAATTTAGTGTTAGGGTTAAATTTTGGGTTCGGGTTGGGGTCAAAAGATCAATATAGGAAAAAAACAAAAAACACTATTTTTGGTTTTTGCCCCATAACTCGCAAAAAAATACCGAAAAATATGGACATGCATATTTTTGAACTCGGGACAACATTTAGAAACTATTTAGACGGGGTCTTTTTTAATGATTTTATTTGTGTAAATTATATTTTAGGTCAAAGTTAGAAAAAGTGGGTTTTTTTAAATTTTTCATCATATTTTATGATTTTAAGATATGATGAACATAATGGTATCTAATGAAAGCCCTTCTTATGAGGATAAAAACAACATATAATTTGTGTGGGTACGGTATGTGAGAAAGAAAAAAATTACAGCTAAACACAAACACCCTAGAAATGTCAAAAAAGCCATTGTCACCAAGGGAAAGTCAAGGTGAAAATGTCTTGTCACTAAGGGGTTAATCAGGGTGGAGATCTCATCGGACCTACCATGATTAATTAATTGGATCTGTAAGTGTATATATGCATCCTACATACTGCTGGGCTGCACTTTGCACGCTCTGTCTGCAGCATGTAGAACACATATGTGTCTCTGGAAACATGGCCAATGTTGGCAACTATGCCATACCCCCATTAAAAGAACCACGCCATACATCAGTATTTATTTAAAAAAATGAGGGGTGGGTGGCTGCCCTCACCCACCCCTTTTACTTATAGCCCAAGCGCTCCTTGTAGGCCTCCTTTCACACAATGGATAATAAAATTAAACCTGCCACCAGTCTGGGAGGTGGACCAATGAGGATACAAAAGCATACAATCACAGTTTAACACAACTTTCCCAGCTGACTTCCAGAGTCATGGTGTTTGTTGACACATCTCCCCCCTTCCTGGAGGGCCAGCCGGGGGTTTACAATGTCTCTACTTGAAGAACTGTAATCCACATGACCAAGTCTTGGTAAGTACCAGACAATCGAAAAAGGATAGGTTTCACATGTCCAATTGCTGGGATAATCCGTCGGGGCTGCTCCTTACCGCGGCAGTATTGTATGGTAAAGTTAAAAGGTTGGAGAGCAAGGCTCCAGCGCAACAAGCGCCCATTGTCTTAGGAAACTCAATTTAGCCAGAGCAGGGGGTTGTGATCGGTCAGGATGGTAAATTCAAGTTCATAGAGATAGGGTTGGAATCTCTTGAGTGCCCATACCAAAGCCAGGCACTCCTTCTCAATGGCCGCATATCTGCTTTCCCGCTTCAGTAGTTTGCAGCTCTGGTAGGTGACCGTGTGCTATTCCCCTGGTCATTGACCTGCCTGAGAACCACTCCTCATCTGAACATGGAGGCGTCTGTGTGGACCAGAAAGTGGTTGTTAAAATTTGGGGCGGCCAATACAGGGGCATCTCCCAGTTTTTTAAATGCCTTGTTGCACTCTGGGGACCACCGGACAGTTCGGGGAAGGGATTTCTTTGTTAGCTCTGTCAGGGGTTTAGCTATGGCACTGTACTGGGGCACAAACTTCCTATAATAGCCGGCGGTCCCTAGGAAAGCTAAGACCTGCTTCTTATTGACGGGTACGGGCCAGTTAACAATGGCCTCAATCTTAGCCGGCACTGGCTGTTGCTGCCCGCTACGCACACGATAGCATCAGGTACGCATCCATTGTGGTCTCATCGTTTAGCCTCCGATAATCTACATGGAACCATGTTGTTCCATCCTTCTTGGGTACCAACACCACCGGGGAAGCCCATAGACTGTGGGATGGTTCAATTACCCCTTGGGTTCACATCTCCTCTTCCTTACGGATATGCCCTCGGATGGCTTCAGGGACTCAATAGACAGGTTGGCGAAGGGGGGCTTGTCCTGGGGGTGTCTACGGGGACATACAGCTGGGGAGTGCGGAGAACAGGGGGGCTTGGGGCTCCAGGAGTGCATGAAGCTGCAAGCGGGTCTCAGGGGCATAAGGAGGGACTACATGGAGCTGATCCAGGGTGCTGGGGCTTTTAGTGTTCGCGAGCTGATTGTGGATAGCCTGGTCTCCTGGCTCAGTAGAGGAAGGGGTTACAGACAGCATCAAAGGTCGAACTTACCCTCCCAAAATTCCAGGAGAATATCTAGGGGGCCCCTCACCCCCTGCCATATAGAAGTTCGAATGGGGAAAACCCTGTGGACTCTTTGGGAACCTCCCAGTAGGCGAACAACAAATGGGGCAAAAATATTTCCCAGTCCTTATACTCGGCGATGAATGTTTTGTCCATTGCCATGGGGGTGAGTGGGGGTGTAGTGCTTTTACTCTGCACAGGGACCAAACCTGGGCAAGCAGCTCAGACATGAACTTAGTCCCCTGATTGGAGAGGACCTCCTGGAGAAGCCTACCCAGGAGAAAATCTTGATAAGGGGCGTCCGCTAAAGTTTCAGCTGTAAAGTTAGGGAGAGCCACCAGTTCAGGGTAGCGGGTAGCAAAGTCTACCATGATCAGGATGTACTTTTTGCATGACCGGCTGGGCTTAGCAAGGGGTCCGATGATGTCGACCGCAACTCACTGGAAGGGTTCTCAGATGAGAGGGGTGGGCTGCAGGGGTACTCTGTGGTCATCCTGTCGCTTACCTAGCTACGTTATGCAAAAATTCTGGGCCAGTAAAAGGTACGAGTAAGCCGGTGGTGTGTTTTAATGATTCCCAAGTGGCCAGCTAACGGGGCTTCGTGGGTGAGGGTTAAGAGGTGGGGGTGATATTTGAGGGGGACTACTAGCTGGAGATGGGTGACTTCTACGGCCCTGTTGGGATTGTCTGGGGTGGAATGGTATAGTAGACTGTCCTTCCAGATGATCCGTTCACAGTAGGGACCCATCTCCCCAGTGGTTCCCCTTTGCCTGTACCTCCGAAGGCTTGAATCACTTATGGTCTGGGTTTTAAAGTCATCGGGGTGCTGCCAAGGCATGGGGTCAGTCAAGTCAGGGGGAACATCGTCAGAACTTACCGGGTTCCCAGGTAGAGTGTTTTGGATTCGGGTGATGGAAAAACCACCATGTGGTATGATAACTATATATACAATGAGTGCATACATATTTTGTGCAGAGAGAAACATTTCCAAGGGTTTTCTCACCAGTTAGGCAGCATTTTGCTGAACCCATATAACTTTCACATGCTCCAACAGTGAGTGTAGAATACAAGTGTGTCCACTGGGAACCAATGAATTAATTAAGTAATGGATCGAATAGAACAGGTCTGGGTAGCCTTGGCAAATATTAATATCAAGAAAATAGTAGCAGCTCAGAAAGTGTGATTAAGAGGAATGGCTCCTTAGGGTGCACGTAATCGAACAGTCGAGGAAAAAATGTTTTGCTTGTAGCGGGTCTTTAATTATTATTTTTTTTAGGCGGCTGCTCTGACAGGAACTACATGTCTGGAAAGAGGTGTTGCTTACTGCAGCTTATACTTTCCCTTCTAAAGGTTAAATTTGTCAAAAATATGATCGAGCTTGTCTTGAAGACTGAAAAACAGGAAGATACCCGTTGGTTGTTCTGATTCTACACACAATGTGTATGTGGTTTTACAATGGTTAACGGCACAACAGAACAAAATGCATAAAGGGAACGTATCTGTAGGAGGAAACAATACAAATATCAACAGGGAAAGTCACCATATTGCTATTGAGCAAAGGGTGGGTGGATACTCTTACAATAAACACAGGAATTGTAGGCAACTCAGGTGGGTGAGCATATTGACATTCATCCTCAAATCATCTTTACATAACTGCATCTTTCTACTTGCTACACTATGTGTGCAGATTGACCTTACTTGTGTTACCTTAACACATATTACTCTGTTCCTGTTTTCCATGTTATACACTGTATCTACACGGGTAACCAGCATTACTCTTGGTGGTAGGTTTTTAGGGACCAGCATGGAGAAATATGTCAACAAGCCAAACAGTGATGCTCTATATAACATGCCAGTTCTGGGGTGCTGTCCAATTTTTAGTTTTGTATATATAGATGAAGCCGGACCTTCTTCTGGTCATGCACCCCACCCACTCGCAGGTGCTTTGGATATGGTGTTCAGTGAAACTGTATAAATCATAGTTCAAGGCAGATTTGTCTGATAGCTTCTATGTAAATAACTTATAGACATAAGACTCACCAAGTCTGGAGTACTTTGGCATAGTGGTGAGCTAAGTAAAATATGGCCATAATTGTGACTCAGTCTCAAATATTTTCATCTAAGCTAGGTTTATTTTTAAAAGAATTTAAAAATAACTTCAAGATATGTTGCATGGATGCACACTGACTGCTTTATGTTTTTCATTGTGTGTCACCTGTGGTAATTTCAGTGGTGCTCTATAGTACTTATGTCGGTTCTAGGGTGCAGTCCAAATTCTATTTTTTGTATGAACAAGCCAAAACCACCCAAACGAGCGCGTAACTACCAGATATTTTAAGAGTGGGTCGCTAGAGAAAATGAAATAAAAAATGGAATATTAACTCATAACATAAAATAATAATGAGAAAAGAAACAGATGAATGAGTAAAGCAGTGTTCTAGAGAGTAAGAAAATAAAAAACGATGTAAAAACTTTTTTTCAGCTGGTTAAAAGTTTATGCACTGTGGGACAATCTGTACAGACAAGTAGGAGGGTATATGGTTCTGAATGTCTACTATAATTGTAAAAACAGAGATAACCCCTAAGACAAGGGGAGAGGGTCCGGGCTCCACCGCCCTAGTACAGTGCCTCTCCAGCACTGCAAGGGTGTTTCAGCTGTGCGTGAGATCCAGGTGCCGGCTTCCCACGCTAACCCAGCGTTTTAAAGACCAACAAATTGAAATAGAGAAAAAAGGAAGAATCCGCACTCAGGATCTTTGGTGATAAATCCGTGATGATTTTAATGGCAAAAAATGGTGATGGATATAACAGCAGTAGACGGAGGGAAAAAACTTGACGCGTTTCGCGTGAACACACGCTTAATCATGATCCTGAGTGCGGATTCTTCCTTTTTTCTCTATTTCAATTTGTTACTATAATTGTAGGCTCCATTTTGGAAGACTACTGAGCTAAGGATTTCTACAAACATAAACAATCTTCCAATCCACAAGTTATACTGAGCTAAATAATTGGGGAATATGTGACACACATCGTAAATATTAGGGTACGGGTCTTTTTCACATTACATTTAACATACAGTTTAAAAGTTGTAAACAACTTATAAGAGATCTATATTAACACATGACTGCACACTCTGGGATTATAATTGTCAATTGATTATCCCAATAAGACACTCTCATTATGGTAGTTCCTATGTTATCTTTGAGGAGCAGTGTTATATGTAGCTGACAGTTTCCACTATGGATATACTGCTAATTACACGTATTTAAGATGTTGAAATTATGTAAATTCTTAAAAATGGAAGTTAATTCCTAATGTATCTGTTATAATCAGCAAGAGCTGCTGTCAGATACATGTATACTGAGTATACTTTCAGTTCTAGCTGTGAGTAGAAATATGAATGTTTACTGCTTTTAAAAACATTGGGGGTCATGTATAAACACTGCCACACGCAGACTGCGACAAATACAGGCGCAAATCGGTGTGTGTGTGTGTGTGCAAATGTATAAAGCAGACAACCCGGCACATTTTGGGAGTCTGCACTGCCTTCACCAAATACAGAGATTTGGGTTGCGTCTTTGCTCGTTGGGCGCTGACACCCCCCCCCCCCCCCCCACACACTGTATGAGGTCCCTTTACCGCACTGCAAAGTGTTGGGCATTATAAAATCACTCAATCACTGTTATACATAACACGGAAATTATACCTTTTTATAAAACTCCCAACGCAGGAGTAGTTATATATAACCCCCGTGTATCAAAAAGTATATAAAACAGTGGATTAAACTACAGTGGGGCTCTATAAACCCTAACTGGACCATTTACAATAACAATTAACTGACCAAATGTTCACTAAAGATAAACCATCTTATAACTGATCAGTATATATATCACTTAAGTTTCTTGGTACATTTCATTTTTGCTCCTTTTTTGAGGTTAGTCAATAATTTGAAGAACATTGGGCAGTAAGCTGTATAATCGCTTCATAGTAATAAATGAAATTATCAGCTTATGTTTGAGCAAGCAATTATTTATCACAAACACTGTCCCACTAGTTAATAAGATACCTACTTCTGAGATGATTTGTACAGCATCAATATCTGGGAACCTATTATAATTGAATATATATAAAAAAAAATCCTGCCTTTACAGGGGTCATTTTTTTCACTAATGTTTCAGAGACCCCAGAATACTACTTCTTCCTCTTATAGCTGCATGTCAGGGTTCTACCCTGACCTCCTGACTAGAGTTGAGCGAACACCTGGATGTTCGGGTTCGTCGGGTTCTCCCGAACTTCGGAAAAAAGTCCGGGTTTGGGCTCGAACTTGACCCCGAACCCGAACCCCATTTAAGTCAATGGGGACACAAACTTTTGGCCACTAAAATGCCTCTAAAAAAGTCCTGGAAAGGGCTAGAGGCTGCAAAAGGAATTAAAATGTGGGTAAGAGTAGGACAAGTGCCCTGCAAACAAATATGGATAGGGAAATAACTTCAAATAACATAAAATACATACAAATTAAAAATGCATCTGATCCATAAAATAGCACTAGATGGAATCTTTGATTATAGCTTTGGAAGAACATAAATCTAAATCTAAAGCATGGCTGCCAGGAGGATCAACAGAATTATCCATTTGAGAGAGGGTTGGAGTGCAGGGTATTCTCTTTCAGTTTATACTAAGTGACTCATAGGTTGAGGAGGCGGTTACCGTGGCGGTGTAGGTGGAAGCGGCGCTGGAGGAGGAGGAGGAGGTAGCCAGAATTTTTCAAAGTGCGCTGTAAGCACAGTATTAGACGGTTCTATTTGACTCTCAGATGTGAAGTGCACCGCAAGACACAAATGTACTATTTACCACCCAAAACTATTAGAATTTTTCAAAGTGCGCTGAAAGCACAGTATTTGACGGTTCTATTTGACTCTCAGATGTAATACATATAATGCTATTGCTATTCTATAAACCGAAACCTATTCGTATGAATGGGGACTCTATTTCGGTTTATAGAACAGCAATATCATTACATGTATTCTATAAACCGAAAGTCTATAAACCGAATATCTTTCGGTTTATAGACTTTCGGTTTATGGAATACATGTAATGCTGTTGGCTTTCTATAAACCGAAATAGAGTCAATGTTCGGTTTATAGACTTTCGGTTTATAGAATACATGTAATGCTATTGCTATTCTATAAACCGAAAGTCTATAAACCGAACGTCGTTCGGTTTATAGACTTTCGGCTTATGGAATACATGTAATACTATTGGCTTTCTATAAACCGAACTAGAGTCCCCATTCATAAGAAATTTAGTATTACATGTATTCCATAAGCCGAAAGTCTATAAACCGAACGACATTCGGTTTATAGACTTTCGTTTTATAGAATACATGTAATGCTATTGCTATTCTATAAACCGAAAGTCTTTAAACCGAATGTCTTTCGGTTTATAGACTTTCGGTTTATAGCCGAACCCAAACTCCAACACGAACATACATGGAGTGTTCGGGTTCGTGGTCCGAACACCGTAATGTTTGGTACGAACCCGAACAGTGCAACACTACTCCTGACTCATGCATTTAAAAAACGAATGTTTGTGATTATATACCTCCTTCCTCCTCCCTCCTCTAGAGGCCTCCCTCTGTTTGCTTGTATATCTTACACTCTGTTGATGTCAGGTGGGCTTGTTAACTTTTGCAACACACCCCTGTTAAATTATATGCATTTTATTTACAAACAGTGCTTTTGCATTGAAGTTGAATGCCTGACTTCTGAGAGCTGCTTTTTCTGTTCCTTATCCTCTGTTAAAGCTCATTTAAATATCTTCTCTATCCAGGAATTGGGAACCCGGAAGGCTCAACCACCCAGGGGATGTTTTTTTAGCATCTCCTGAGACCCTTTAGCTACAGCTATATTACTGCAGCTAAGTTGCTCCCTGAAAGGGGCCACCCCTGTTTTAGTCACCCTCTCTAGGGTGTTCCTGCTTTAGTCACCCTCTCTAGGGTGTTCCTGCTTTAGTCACTTTTCTCAGGCCTCACCCCTTGTTTAACTCTCTCTACCCCTACATCTGCTTTTTATACAGTCCCTGCTAAAGCTCATACTGCAGTTCCTACTAACACCCTTTTTCCTATTCTGTAGTCCCTTGCTAAAGTCCTTATTCCAATCCTTATTTCTTTGTTTTTGTATCTGTTCTCACCCTACACAGTGCAACATGCAAGACACCTCCTCTGTCTGCATTGAAACTCCTAATTGACCTGGTAAAGGCCCTGGCACAGCAATTATCAATCTTAAAAACGAAGAGCAGACCATATTTTAAAGCACAGACCAATATAAGTGAGAAAAAAGCCCTAAAGTTTAAAAGAAACATACAAGGAGGTAAACCATGCTGCTACTTTCTATGCAAAAAAAAGTGATAACCACAAATGTATGTTCTGTGATCAGTGGCAGTCGAACAAAAAAAAACCCACGCACACTACAAAGCAACAATAAAGCCAGAATCACGGATTCAGTGAATTAAAAGTAGGGCAGTGTATATACAGCTTTGTAGCGGTACTACCAAAACATCATGAATGGCAACATAGTCATACCTCGAACTTTTAGGACATGTGGGAGGTTGATTTGTCAGCATTACCTCGCATATGATAGCTCTGTCACTCAAAATGGTAGAGCTACTGCACATGGGCAGTATGCATTCTCCAGTTTCCCAGAACAAGGCAATGAAATTAGGACAACAGGACAGAGGTGAAGCTCAGCAGGACAGAGTACCAAAATCAGGACTGTCCTGCACAAAGCGGCATTTCTCAAACCACAATCAATACTACAATGAAATAACATTTCTTGCATCTGTTGGGTATATTCACTAACATGCGAGAATAGCTCAAGGAGGTCAACTTTTTTTGGCATTTTCTAAGTCATAGTCAAACTTGGGTGGACAGCTTTTGACAACGCACAAATGTGTGAAAAGCATTAAGCATTTCATCAGTGTACCTACTGGTTTTCTCTCTCTGTATTGCTGAGGATCTCCTTCAGGATCCTTAATTTTGATGTTCTTTGCTTTTAATGGTCCAAGGACCAAGAATAAAAAGACAACATTTGTTACCATCTACCTCTGGAATTTGAGTGCCTGTCTATTTGTATGCTGTGCTCTGGAGAGGTTGACAGGTGTGAGCGCCGATCAGAGGAGTAATACACCAGCAGTCTATGGATTGAGCTCGCAGATACTTTGCAAATACCTTCATTATAAGGTAGGTGAAGCTCATTGGTTATTTGATCCATAGCCATAAGGGTGATTGGAGTTCTGTAAATATCTGGTCAAACAGTTGGCGACTTCTGATGCCACTTCAGTAGCCTGTGATCCCATAGGCGATGTAGATGCCACCAAGGAGTCAGTAGCTTCTTCCAGGCATGGAGGAGTCCAAGAGATTTTCCCTCAATGCTGAGGATTATCTGGTAGTTATACAAAAATAGGGAAGAATAGACGCCTGTTTATAATATATAAAAGTGATCAAAAAGTTCTGCACTCACTTATTTATTCAGACCTTCCTTGCGATGAAAGGACAAGATGAGATTCGAATAGAGAATGTTGTGAATCAAATATGACAACAATGCCTGATGGAACAGGGTTACTCCTACACGAACGGAGTTTCCGAAAAAAATTATGGGATTTGGACCAGATGGTTACAGAAGTACCCAATGAAATCATGAGATCATAAGATAGGTAGGTTTTTATGAGATAAAGATTGGTCAATGGTCCTAGGGGGCCGAGCTCCTCAGTACGATTTTGTTTTTGTATTGTTTTGTAACGTCTTGTATGTCCTGTTTGTCTGCAATGTTTGGTCTAGCATCGTATTAGAATTTAATGCTATTTGAATACTCAAGGAGGGCCGTATAAATTAGTAGAATTGTGCTTGTCGAACAAATAAGCTTAGCTACCTCCTTAATGTTTTGAATTTTAGAATGGTTTTGTATGCCACAATGCTATTTATTCACAATTAAATTGTGATGTAATGTATTTGTCTTTTTTATATGGGTAAAGATCAAATAAAAATGTATTTAAAAAAGGAATGAATTCAGCGGTGGAACACAGCGCAACTATGTAAAATAAGTAACAATTTATTGCCCCCCACAATATAGGCTTACTTGATAAACAATTAAAAACAGCATTTTTTTTTAAAAAAATTGCGCAGAACTGAATTGGACGTCAGTGTAGTTGTGCAGAGGATCTGAGGTAGCTATTTGTCTGAGCTACACAAAAGTGGTCTTGACGTGCTTGCTCCCCGTCCTTGTACTGATGCTGGCTACACGCAGCAGACGTGTTTCAGCGAGATACAACTTATTCAGTGCTAATGTCACAAGGAGGGTGTCTTACATTCGAGGTTCATCTTATAATGAGACCTCAAATAGAGGTCTGACTATAAGATCCAGGTCCCTCGCAGAGCTGCAGGGCACCTGGTTTCCCCTCACAAGCAATGGTGGATGTCTGCGCAATGCACGCAGACATCCTCTGGTGATGCCTAGCACTTCTATGACAGGAGCCAGGAGGTCGCATGACCTTCCGACGGTCCTTCATAGAAGACGGAAGTGTCGGGCAGCATTGGAGGATGTCTGAGCGTATCGTGCAGACATCCACCGGCTGCTTCCACTAGCCTCCAGAGAGATTGGTTAAGTCTGGGGGAGTTAGGGGGAGAGGCATCATTGGGTGAGGAGGGAGGGAGAGGTATCATTGGGTTACCTGTAGAAACATCCAAAGTTAACTGAGGCAAGTCTCAGGGAGGGGGGGAGGCAGCATTGGGCAAGTCTGAGGGAGGAAGGCAGAGAGGCAGCATTGGGCAAGTCTGGGGGAGGGAGTGAGGGGAGAGAGGAAGCATTGGCCAAGTCTGAGGGAGGGAGAGGCAGCACTGGGTAAGTCGGGGGAGAGGCAGCACTGGGCAGGTCTGGAGGAGGGAGGGGGAGAGGCAGCATTGGGCAATTCTGGGGGAGGGAGGGACAGTTAGGCAGCATTGGGTAAGTCTGAGGTAGGAAGGGCACTTTCTTTAAAACTAAGGCGCCCTGGCAGGGTGGAACAACAAGGCTTCAAGAAGAACTGATATTTATCCCAATTTTTTTTTTCAGGTTTTGAGTAACTTCGGACAATGGATTTTCAGATAATGGATACTCAACCTATATATATGAAATGCATTATTTAGTTTTTGATAACAAGTCATATACACACAGATTAACAAATTGTCACATTTTATTCTCTTAAAAGTCACTTTAAACAACATGAGCTAGTTAATAAGTTTAGGTACATTAAATTACATTGAAGTATGCAAAACATTTAATTTACAATAAAAAAGGACACAATTTAATTATTTTCTTGCCAAAACACTGACATTACATGTTTATGTATTTGGAGCGCCTACATTTCATCAAACAGGAAATCAGAAATGCTACTTAAGCGCATAAATTTATATATGCAGAGTCCCACACAGTTCAATTTTAAAACCACTGGAACATTCCCTTGTATTGGCATTTGTGTTTATTTGCATGCTGCATGTTATTGTTTCATTGTGGCAGTTGTTTGTTGTACTAGTTTGTGTCATGTAGTGTCTGTGGTGAATAACCACACTAGATAAAATAACCTGTATTGGTTCCTCAGCACTATTTGTAATTAGGGCAAGTTGACATACTGTGGGTAGAGAGCTGCTTAAATGTACATTGTATCAACTTTCCCTTCTAGTTAGTGGTAGGTTGTGCTTAGCATTTGTTTTACATTTGATATTGGTTGGTTTCAAGGTTATTTCCCCCTTCTTTTAAAGGAAACTATTGGTAAACTAAAAGTGATATATGTATGTACTGGATGTAATTTCATATATTGTCCATAGTTTAAAAATCCCCTTTATTCATAGTTATACAGGTCATGAAAAATATATTTCCAAAGTGTGATATATTTTTGTTATTATTTAAAATCGGATTGTTGCTTGTATTAAAAAAGTTTACTGTAGTTACCATAGAGTTATTATAAGGATTTAATCTTATTATTTCTTATTTTATCATAGATGGAATGGATCAAGTTAAACATAATACAAACAAATAAACTAGGAGAACACTCAGCATGAAAATCCACTATTACAAGTTACATATAACACTCATGACTGTGTTTGTGCAAAGCTGTTCAATGCACTTTGCTTTTATGTTTAGGTAGACAATTAAAAAGCTAGAAGACCAGTAGCACAGTTTGTTTGTGGCAGTTTTGTATTTTTTTTAAATCTTGCTAGCAGTTATACATTTCTTTTATTATAAGGTGCATACTTAAAACAAATTGTGCCACTGTATCAGCATGCAGAGGTATAGCCAGCTCAGCATATGGACACATGACATCATGTACAACTCCTGTATTAGCGTATTTATGCTGGCCGAAGTTGTCAACTCTGCAATACCATGCAGCCCCAGCAAGGCACCCAGACATTCGGTTTATAGACTTTCGGTTTATAGAATAGCAATAGCATTACATGTATTCCATAAACCGAAAGACATTCGGTTTATAGACTTTCGGTTTATGGAATACATGTAATGCTATTGAATTTCTATAAACCAAAATAGAGTCCCCATTCATAAGAATAGGGACTCTATTTCGGTTTATAGAAAGCCAATAGCATTACATGTATTCCATAAACCGAAAGTCTATAAACCGAAAGACATTCGGTTTATAGACTTTTGGTTTATGGAATACATGTAATTCTATTGCTATTCTATAAACCGAAATAGAGTCCCCATTCATACGAATTACATCTGAGAGTCAAATAGAACAGTCCAATACTGTGCTTACAGCGCACTTTGAAAAATTCTAATTGTTTTGGGTGCTAAATAGTACATTTGCGTCTTGCGGTGCACTTCATATCTGAGAGTCAAATAGAACAGTCCAATACTGTGCTTACAGCGCACTTTGAAAAATTCTGGCTACCTCCTCCTCCAGCACCACTTCCACCTACACCGCCACGGTCACCGCCTCCTCAACCTATGGGTCACTTAGGATAAACTGAAAGAGAATACCCTGCACTCCAACCCTCTCTCAAATGGATAATTCTGTTGATCCTCCTGGCAGCCATGCTTTAGATTTAGATTTATTTTCTTCCAAAACTAAAATCAAAGATTCCATCTAGTGCTATTTTATGGCTCAGCTGTATTTTTAATTTGTATGTATTTTATGTTATTTGAATTTATTTCCCTATCCATATTTGTTTGCAGGGCACTTGTCCTACTCACCCCCATTTTACTTCCTTTTGCAGCCCTCTAGCCCTTTCCAGGACTTTTTTAGAGGCATTTTAGTGCCCAAAAGTTCGTGTCCCCATTGACTTCAATGGGGTTCGGGTTCGGGGTCAAGTTCGAACCCGAACCCGGACTTTTTTCCGAAGTTCGGCCGAAACCCGCCGAACATCCAGGTGTCCGCTCAACTCTACTCCTAATATAGATACTATCTGCTCCTGACAGCACATGTTACTAACCTCCCCCTCTTTTAAACATCTACTGTCACATTCTCTTTCTTTACTGTTTTTATTGTGTGTCTATTAGATGTCCTCCCTTTTGGTTTCTATTTCCATTTTCATATCTATCTTTATTCAACTTTTCCCATAGCTACTTGGTGAATTATTTGCAGCTGCTATTTGCACTAAGTTTTTATTTGTCCCATTATTATTACTGTTCTTTTTGAAAGCATTTTATTGAATTAAAGTTATTTTAACATGTGTCTTAAACAACTGTGTATTCACAAGTACATAATTATGCCTTTAGAGATGAATTGTCTAATATTTTATTTTTATACTGTTCTTTACACACTGTTGCTGATTTGAGTTAACCGTCTCAAGCACTCACTTGATTAAAGACATTCTCAAGCAACGCCTGCTTGTGGCTGACAAATATATACTGTATTTGCTCGAATATAAGACGACCCTGATTATAAGATGACCCCCAAAACTATGGATGTTCCTTTAGGAAAAATACAGAGGTTTTTACTTTATGAATTGATATTTAATTGATGGTTATCCATCTATGTGGTTTACACCTTACTGCTATCAATTTGTAAGATTTACTTTTGGCCCACGTATCCTAAGGGGCGTTTCACTGCATTGTTGCGAAACCTCATTTAACTGCTACTTACCATACTGTATTAGCTTTAACTCTTTGTATGCTATGTGAGTGGAGCCTGGGCGTTACAATTCATTTTCTTAGCAATCACAATTCTTAAACATTATATTTACCGTATTTTCCGGCGTATAAGACGACTGGGCGTATAAGACGACCCCCCAACTAAGTCATCTTATAAGCCGAAAAAAATCGCATCTATATTTTAACCTTTAAGGTTAAAATATAGAGTTTTCCACCCTCCTCCCCCTTTCCCCAATCCCCAATCCCCAGTACTTACCTATTTTCTGCTCTGTCTCCCGCTGTTAAGCCGGTCCGTGGCTGTGAGGGAAGCGTTGTGAGCTCCGCGCGGACGATAAAGTTTTGTTAAAAAAAAAGGTTTCAACAGACTTTATTGAAGCCGCGTGGCCTGAGGGGAGCTCACAACGCTTCCCTGACAGCCACGGACCGGTTTAACAGCGCGAGCGGAGACAGAGCAGAAAATAGGTGAGTAAATCCCAGTACCCGGCGTATAAGACGACCCCCCAACTTTTGAGAAGATTTTCAGGGGTTAAAAAGTCGTCTTATACGACGGAAAATACGGTAGTACAGGTGAATTTGGGTGTATCACAATTTCCAAAAATTGGCCATTAGGAGGAACTAAAGTTTTTTTTGCCTTTTCTTTCATTTATAAACAAGAATTAGCAGTCCATACCTTGAAAAAGGGGTAAAATAGGGCTAAACAGGTACAATGCCACATGTATTGGGCCTTTCAGTACCTCTCTTTTTTGGGAGTAGTTCCTCTGCCTGATGAGCAAGCCTCGTTATGAAACATCCGTTGCACAGATATGTTTCCATTTCCTGTATTAAAATATAAGTCAAATAGGACAAAACATGACACACAAACCATATGTTAGGTAAGCAAACAATTTGTTGACACAGTCTGGAGTTTTTACGTTTTTTTTTTTTTTTTTTACATTTACAGCGTAACCTACAATAAACAATTTAAGCCTTTGGATATTTCAAGAACAAAGAAGTAAGGGACGGACAAAAAAGGAGATGGGAAACAAGTGCAGCAAAGGTGAACAATAGTGACACAGATACTACTGAAATATTACACAACAAAAAGGATGAACGTTCTGCAAAAGTGACCCACAGAACTGCTAAGCACCCAGTGTGCTAAATAAAAATGTGCACTTACTTGAAAAAAAGAATGATAAATATAGAATATATAACTGGTTGAGTATACCTGATACAAAATGCTTGGGACCAGAAGCATATTGGATAACGGATCATTTTCACCAATAAGATATACTAAAGCCTCCCAGCACTCATGTAATACAGTAGTATGACTGTAAATACTGTATAGAGCAAATAAATCACTTTTACTGTGATGTGAGCCATCGTTGGGAACCTGCTGTTGGCGTGTCAGGCCTGCACACCAGCCATGGTATTACACTTTGTGGGTGTGGGGGAATCTGACAGCTTAAGGGGGGCTACACTCAATAAACTGTTGAGCGCTTGCATTCTGATAGGTGTGTGCGTAATTTTCAACTTGTGGCAGAATCCTAAAAGATGCTTGGATAACGGATCATTTTGGATAACGGATTTCTGGATAAGGCCTACTCATCCTGTACCACAAATTCCAAATTGGATGGCAATAGATGATCATAAATAATGTATCTACTTCTGATTTGATTTATCACAAAAAAATGTTTGTTACAGTTGACTTACTACTTACTTACTTACTTAATAGGTCATGTCAAGATTTTTAGTCTGTGTATAATTCCTTTGCCAGTGATCTCACTCTGTTGAGTAAATGTTCAGAGGAAATTGACCTGTAACTCTACATTGGTGCAATTGCCAAGCGATCTTCCTGAGCCCAAAATATTGTATCTACCAAATTAATGTGTGGGGCTGTAAGAAGCATAGGCTCTGGTTGATTAAGTGTTAATTGTAAATCACTGTTGTAAATGGTAATACATATGACTGTGTACAGGGCTGGCCTTTGGAGTGTGTGACCACACAGAGCGCAACACCTCAGGGGGCACAACTTAAAAAAAAAAAGATCAGAAAATCTCCCCTCACCAGCCCTCTGCAAGGCCGCAGTGCAGGATCCAGGGAGGGGGTGGACCATAAAGGTGAAGATCCGCCCCCACCCTGTGAAGCAGCGCAGCATCTGCTTCACAGGTATCCGCGAGCAGCCTAAGCTCGTTTGTTAAACACACACGGAGCTCAGTAATTGCTGCTCGCGCTGCCCATGCTTAGTGATGGGGAGCTTAGGCTGCCCACTTCAAGTACGAATGGGCGAATGGGGAGAGAACAGAGGAGGAGGGGAGAGAACAGAGATGGAGAAGGAGGGGGAGAGAGAACAGAGATAGAGAGAACAGAGATGGGCGAGGAGGGGGAGAGAGAGAACAGAGATGGGGAGGAGGGGGAAAAAGAGAGAAAACAGAGATGGGGAGGAGGGAGAGAGAGAGAACAGAGATGGGGAGGAGGGGGGGAGAGAGAACAGAGATGGGGAGGAGGGGGAGAGAGAACCAGAACAGACTGAAACATGAAGGAGAAGGTATATTCGGTTTTTAGACATTTGGAGGGCCACTTTTTCAGGCATTTTAGATCAGGATTTGATCTTATCTGGGAGGCTTTTTCACAAAGGAAGGACTCTATAAGAGAAGGTACCTTGGCCAACTTCTAATGTTGAATGGACAGTAAGGTGTTGTCAGGAAGGATGTAGGCCGGTAAGTTAGTTCTAGGAGGAACCCAATAGCAGAAGAGCGCACACTCTTGTAAATACCCTCACGGACTGAGAAATCCTGGAATGGTACGTGTCGCAGTCAGTAAGTGACAGCCATTGCTTTGCTCTGTGCACAGGGAGCTTTACTTTTAAACTGTGTATGTTTGCCACAGCCTAAATGCTATGAAATGAGCTGCAGACATCATGTATCTGTATCGGGTAGCCTGGAGCTCAGTGTGCAGGATTAAGCAACGGTGCATGACGTCATATTGCGTTGTATAACTCTTCCAACTTTAGGCTCCTTCTCCTTTTTGTCCCAGGACCCCAGCAATGAATGTTGGCATGTGTGCTACACATGTATATATGAGTCATTTTGGAGTCCCTCAAGCACAACTTTTTTTTCTTCTGTTTATACTAAGGAAGAGCAGATGGACGAGCCCCTGCTACAGGAAGTTATGGGACATTCGCCGCAAACATGGGATTGGCTGACACAGGAAAAAGTGCTTAAGCAATTACACTCTGTTAAGATAGACAAGGCCCCAGGACCAGATGGTATACACCCAAGGGTACTTAGAGAGTTAAGCATAATTCTGGCCAGGCCACTATTCATGATCTTTAGGGATTCATTCAGTTCAGGTACAGTGCCAACAGACTGGCGAAAGGCGGATGTCATTCCAATATTTAAAAAGGGATCAAAATCTCTGCCAGGTAATTATAGGCCAGTGAGCTTGACATCTGTAGTGGGGAAACTATTTGAAGGATTGCTAAAGGTATACACTCAAGAATACATCTTGAACCAGAATATAATTAGTAAAAGTCAACATGGTTTTGTGAAAGACAGGTCTTGTCAAACAAACTTAATAACATTCTATGAAGAAGTCAGTAAAAATATAGATCTAGGTGTGGCAGTTGATGTGATCTATTTGGATTTTGCGAAAGCTTTTGATACAGTTCCACACAAAAGGTTACTCTACAAATTGAGAGAAATAGGTTTGGGGGCAAATGTGTGTATGTGGATTGAAAATTGGCTAAAAGATAGAACACAAAGGGTTGTTGTAAATGGAAAATTCTCAAATTGGACAAGGGTATTAAGCGGAGTACCTCAGGGGTCTGTTTTGGGCCCTCTTCTTTTTAATTTGTTTATTAATGATCTGCCACATTGTGCTGAGAGCCATGTCTCCGTGTTTGCGGACGACACTAAATTAGGTAAGGCAATAAAGACTAATCTTGATGTTTTTTCTTTACAGGAAGATTTGGACAGAGTGGGGGACTGGGCAGTAAAGTGGCAAATGAGGTTCAATATAGACAAATGTAAAGTTATGCATTATGGGAAAAATAATAACAAAGCAACATATACGTTAAATGGTTTTTCCCTGGGAAAAACTACTAATGAAAAGGATTTAGGAATAATTATAGACAACAAACTTGGCAACAGTGCCCAATGCCAGTCAGCAGCTGCAAGGGCCAATAAGATATTGGCATGTATAAAACGAGGTATAGATTCACGGGAGGAGGATATCATCTTGCCTCTTTACAAATCAATGGTAAGACCTCACCTTGAATATGCAGTACAGTTCTGGGCACCAGTCCTTAAAAAGGATATTAAGGAACTAGAAAAAGTGCAAAGGAGAGCTACAAAATTAATAAGGGGTTTGGAGGATCTTAGTTATGAAGAGAGACTTAAAAAATTGAATTTATATACGTTAGAAAAAAGGCGTCTCAGAGGGGATATGATAACATTATATAAATATTTGCAGGGCCAATATAAAGAGCTCTCCAGTGACCTGTTCATTAACAGAAAGGTACAAAGAACAAGAGGTCACCCCCTCAGACTGGAAGAGCAAAGATTTCATAGACAGCAAAGGAAGGGATTCTTTACGGTTAGGACAATAAAGTTATGGAACTCACTGCCAAGAGAGGTAGTGCTAGCAACCACAATAGATGCATTTAAAAATGGTTTGGATGTTTTTTTAGGAAAGCAGAACATACAGGGCTATTAATAATAGAATAAGCATTAATAAAAGAGCTTATTGATCCAAGGAGAAATCTGATTGCCTCTTGGAGTCAAGAAGGAATTTTTTCCCCCAGGAGGCAAAATTCGAAATAGCTTCCTTAGGGGTTTTTTGCCTTCTTTTGGATCAAAAGCTGTAATGATAGGTAGAAGGGTTGAACTTGATGGACTTGTGTCTTTTTTCAACCTAAATTACTATGTTACTATGTTACTATGTTACTATGTTACAACATTTTAGTACTAGAACCTCTAGTTTTCCTATTTTAAGCCTTAGGGCTTTCTCGCAAGAGAGGGAATTGCAAACTTAACGGTAAAATAGCAGAGTTTTAAAGATTCACCGATTCACCTATAATTCAGACTGAAGGGGGCGACGGCTATCATTGTTGGTGGTACATCCTCCCTCACAGCCTCTCGCTGCACTCAGAAACTTCTGGACTGCCCAGTTGCACAGCACCAAATCCTGGTGATCTAGTGGGGGCCCAGATGTCTGTGTAGGCAGTGCAAGGCAGTGAGGGAAGATAGACCACAAACATTGGTGTCTGCTGCCACATGGCTCCAGTCAGTTGCACTAGGCAAACGCCTAGTCAGCCATAGCAGAAATACACTACTGATTGGAGCATATGCACATACACAAGAGACAAAAAAATCAAACAAGAAGGTTTATCTTAGACAGTGGTGTTCCCATGCCACTGATTTTGGCATGGTAACTGCAAATGATATCCCAGAATGCTTAGCATCATTCTATAATGGTAAAACTAGGCCTAACAGTGTAATTATCAGTACTGTGTCTTCAAAAGAGAAGCATTGCAATTATGAAAGGGGACTTATTCTACTGTTTCACTTCCAGACACTGGTAGATTATGGAACAATGTATACAGGCTGTACTGGAATCATGTGTAAGTACAAATGGCTATTGCTCATTTTACATGGTAGTTTCCATTTTTTGCCCATTACCTGTATTTCACCACTAAGTCATGAGACAGTATAGAGTTTAAAGTTAGTAAATAAATGGGTTATTGACACGGACATAAATTATTATTATCACTGAGAACAAATGTCCCTAGTGTTTCACAGCTTTCCAAACACATAGACATTCTTCATTAATCATACACTGACTGATTCAGCTGACATTTCTCTGCCCTATTTTTAGAGAACGTAACAGGGGACTTGAATTTCAGTTTGTCAGCCATTCTGCACAGGAAACATATTGAAACTACTGCAGTAATAATTGTTTAAATGGATGGGGAAAATGTGGGGATAAGAACCACTTCAGAAGGGGCCCCAGACGGAGCTAGATAGCAGAGATTACCACAGATAAATCATAATTTCTAACACTTTTTTAACTTGTCAAAACATGGTAGTGATGTGGAGAGTTTTTTTGTTTGTGATTCCTGTTGTATGTTTTGCTCAGTGTGTACACAGTTGCCTGGTGAATGGTCTTCTACTTCTTTCCATGAATGGTGGTCGTTGAACCTTAATTTCTGTTACCTCCAGCTACCTCTGGTTATCGGGCTCTGAACTAAAACAGAATGCATTAAATGCTAACTTCTGCTAAAAATGTGGTTCACACTTTCATGAACATGGATTAAAGGAGCCCTGTCAACCTAACCAGGGCTCACACTGTGAACGTAGAGAATACAAAAATGCTGAAACATGATCTATACATTGTGTTAGAAAAATTGAAAGCAAGTGCATAAAGTAATAAAAAAAAAAATGTTCTTGTGGTATCTCCAGTTTATGATGTCACCTGTGGCCATCAGGGCCGTCTTTAACGCGGGGCAAACGGGGCAGCTGCCCTGGGCCCATTTACTCCTGGGGGGCCCCAAGGCAGCTGTCCCGTGGGCCCCCAGCCCTGCTTGCTGCGTTCACAGCGCATTGCGCTTGTGAACGCTTTTTTCCGGCAAGCCGCATCCGATGGATGCGACGGCCGGAAAAAAAAAAAAAAAACTGACGCTGGATGTGACGTCGCGTCACATCCGGTGACTGTTTCCCTCCTCCGTGCAAGAGGGAAGACTGCACGGAGGAGACATCCGGCGGGGGACACGGAGCAGGTTCATGTAAGTACTTGGGAACGGGGGGGGGGGGGGGGGGCTGACTGGCACAATATTACTGGGCATCTGGCTGGCACAATAATACTGGGCATCTGAATGGCAGAATATTACTGGGCTCTGGCTGGCACAATATTACTGGGCATCTGAATGGCAGAATAATATTGGGCATCTGAATGGCAGAATATTACTGGGCTCTGACTGGCACAATATTACTGGGCATCTGAATGGCAGAATAATATTGGGCATCTGAATGCAGAATATTACTGGGCTCTGACTGGCACAATATTACTGGGCATCTGAATGGCAGAATAATATTGGGCATCTGAATGGCAGAATATTACTGTGCTCTGGCTGGCACAATATTACTGGGCATCTGAATGGCAGAATAATATTGGGCATCTGAATGGCAGAATATTACTGGGCTCTGGCTGGCACAATATTACTGGGCATCTGAATGGCAGAATATTACTGGGCTCTGGCTGGCACAATATTACTGGGCATCTGGCTGGCAGGCACTATATTACTGGGCTCTGACTGGCACTATATTACTGGGCTCTGACTGGCACTATATTACTGGGCATCAGCATCTGAATGGCAGAATATTACTGGGCTCTGGCTGGCACAATATTACTGGGCATCTGGCTGGCACAATATTACTGGGCATCTGGCTGGCACAATATTACTGGGCTCTGACTGGCACAATAATACTGGGCATCTGACTGGCACAATAATACTGGGCATCTGGCTGGCATAATATTACAGGCATCTGGCTGGCATAATATTACAGGCATCTGGCTGGCACTATATTACTGGGCTCTGACTGGCATATTAATACTGGTCTCTGACAGGCACAATATTCCTGGTATCTGACAAGCACAATATTCCTGGTATCTGACTGGCACAATATTACAGGTATCTGGCTGGCACAATATTACTGGGCATCTGGCTGGCACAATATTACTGGGCATCTGACTGGCACAATATTACAGGCATCTGACTGGCACAATATTACTGGGCATCTGACTGGCACAATATTACTGGGGTCTGAATTTCACAATATTCCTGGGCTCTGACTGGCACAATATTCCTGGGCTCTGACTGGCACAATATTCCTGGGCTCTGACTGGCACAATATTACTGGGCTCTGAATGGCACAATATTACTGGGCTCTGACTGGCACAATATTACTGGGCTCTGACTGGCACAATAATACTGCGCTCTGAATGGCACAATATTACTGGCATCTGAATGGCACAACAATTATTTAATATGTGTGTGTGTGTGGGGGGGTAACATTGCGATGGATGGCGGGATTGCATGCAGGGGAGGGGGCAGGGTCCAGGGGGCCCAAGCAAATGCTTGCCCAGGGTCCAATCACTATTAAACAAACCAACAAACCTATGCATGGGTGGTATCCTTGTACTCAGGAGATGTTGCTGAACACATATTGAGGTGTTATTTGGAAATACCCCTTCACATTTTAAGGTAATGTTTACCTAAATTGCAATCTATTTGAAAAATTAAAAAAAAAGATTTTTTGCTGCAAACTTTGGCAAAGATTGGTGGTAAAATGGCTACATGAAGTGTCAAAATACCCCAAGTTAAATGCCCTGAGTGGTCTAGTTTTCAAAAATATGTACATGTTGGGGGTCATTCATGGATTTAGTACAGAAATCAGTGTTACAATGTCTCTATCGCTAATTTTGAAAAAAAGGATTTTAAAATAGCTTTGCACTACTTATAGTTCTGGCCCTGTAACATGAATAAAAAAGCACAAAAACATGGGCTATTTCTGAACTCAGGACATATATTAGAAACTATTTAGCAGTGTTATTTTGTTGTCTCTTGTACATGAGTATGCGATTTTTCAAATAAAAGTCATAAAAAATGTTGTTTTTCAATTTTTTTTGACATATTTTATTATTTTTTTTACATCAAATGATATGCTATTATCAAAATAATGGTATCAAAAGAAAACCCTTCTTATAACGATAAAAACGATATATAGTTTGTGCGGGTACACTAAATGAGACAGAAATAAATTACAGCAAAACACAAACACCTCAGAAATGTTAAAACAGCCCATGTCACCAAGCGTCGGACAAGCCAAAAAAGTCATGTCACTAAAGGGTTAATAGCACAATAATATTGACATCTTAATGGTCAAATTGGCTGTGGCATCTTAATGGCACAATAATACTGGCATCTTAATAATAAATTGGCTGTGGCATCTTAATGGCACAATAATACTGGCATCTTAATTGTCAAATTTGTGTGGCAGCTTAATGGCACAATAATACTGGAATCTTAATGGTCAAATTGGCGGTGGCATCTGAATGCTGCAATACTGGCATCTTAATAGGAAAATTGGCTGAGACATCTTAATGACACAATACTGACATCTTAATAGCACAATATTGACATCTTAATGGCACAATAATACTGGCATCTCCATAGGCAAATTGGCTGTGGCATATTAATGGGCAAACTGTGGCATAGTTCATTGGACAAACGGGGGCATATTTTAATAGGCAAACGGGCTGTTGCATATGTTAATGACAAAGTGACTGTGGCATTTAAATTGGTACCTGACAGTGGCTTATGTTAATTGGCAAAGTGATGCTTTGGCATGTTCTGTGGGGCAAAATAAATTATACTATGGGGCAAAGTGACAATGTGGCTTGTTCTGCAGGGCCAGTTGTGTGGAAAAAAGTGACACTGTTCTGTGGGGCAAATTGACACTGTGGAATGCCAAATTGTGTGGGTGCAATTTGAGTGCAAATTTGAGTGCAAGCTAAGTGCTGTGGGTGCAATATGAGTGCATGACAAGTGCCATGGCTACTCTATGGGGCTGTGCTAAGTCCAATGTGGATGCAATGTGCAATGTGGGTGCAGAAAAAGGATTAAAAACAAAAAAATGCAATTTTTCAATAACAGTTTTATTAAATATGAAAATAGTTTAATATAATATTAAGAAGTTAAAATAAGTATAAATACAACTATTGTGAGAGAGAAAGAGAGAGAGAGAGAGATGTGCATAGATATTTATAAATATATACATACACATATGTAAGTGCTTTCTTATATCTGTGTATACTTTTGTAACTTGGGCAATGAGTATTTTATTGCAGTGTTGCATAGTAAGAAGGTTTACATATTGCAGCCATACACATTTGTTTATACATTAGAAACGTATTATACACATTTTATACACGGCAATAAAAGTACTCACTGCAATAAAAGTCCAATAGTTTGTGTGCTTATTTTTGTGTATGGTTTTGATGGTGGGGGAATTTTGCAGTGGAATGCGTGATTGCATGTCGGGGAGGGGGGCAGGGTCCAGGGGGCCCAATCAAATGCTTGCCCAGGGTCCAATCAATATTAAAGACAGACCAGCACCCTCTCCCTCCATCTTATCATCCGCCTCTTCCTCCATTTTACCCCCTCCATCCACTCACCCTCCCGCTCACCCATTGGCATCAGCAACTAAATCCATTAATATGTATTTATTGATTATATATCAATACCTATTGCTCATTGGCATCATATATATATATATATATATACTTTATATACAGGCCCAAGCATCTGAGCTTATTTTCTTCGATCAAATCTGTCATTGGCTCTAGCCCCAGATCTTTTGGAGACCTAGCAACACCCCTGGTGGCATATTAATTCTTGGATATGCAATGCGGGTAATGGGCCAATTCCTGGGATGTGCAATACAGGTGATGGGGCATGTCCTGGGGTGTATTTAAATCATTGGCATGATATACAAAGACCTGGGCAAAATGACTTTGTGAGGGTAGGGGGGCGAGAAGTAGATATAAGGGTGGGCGCAGAATTTTTTTTACCTTTAACCAATGCTGCTCCTTCCCAACCCCACATTTAACAAATGCTGCCCCTGGTGGCTAGTGGGGGCAGTCAATGCATGTCTGCGTGATGCGTGCAGACATCCTCTGCTGCCACCCGATACTTCTGTCTTCTATGCCGGAAGTTAATGTGAGTTTCTGGTGGTCCATCATAAAAGTTCTGGCGAAAGTGCCGGGCAGCACCGGAGTATATCAGCGCGCATCGTGCAGACATCCACTGGCTGCTTGCGAGGGGGATCCAGGTCCCCTGCAGGGGACCTGGAACCCAGTCTTATAGTCAGACCTCTATTTGAGGTCTGATAATGAGACGAACCTCAAATGTAAGGGTCATTGTTCAGAAAAAAAAGTTGTCTTATTTTCGAGCAAATACAGCATATGTATTACACACACATACACACAAAAAGTTTGGGGTTACTTAGAAATTTCTTTGTTTTACATGAAAGTTTCATTGAAGAATCCTCCATTTGCAGCTATTACAGCCTTGGAGAATTTTGCCTTTCTAGTTGTCAATTTGTTGAGGTAATCTGAAGAGATTTCACCCCATGCTTCCTGAAGCACTTCCCACAAGTTGCTTTGGCTTGCTGGGCCTTCTTCTGTACCATATGATTGAGCTTCTCCCACAACAGCTCAATAGGGTTGAGATGCGGTGACTGTGCTGGCCACTCTGACATAGACAGAATAGCAGCTGACTGCTTCTTCTCCAAATCATAGTTGTAGGAGGAAATTGTCGCTAATCAGTGCTGTCCACAGGGTTTGGCATGGTGTTGAAAAATGGAGTGATAGCCTTCCTTCTTAAAGATCCTTTTACAAATGTGCAAATCTCCAGCTTTACCACCACCAAATCATTCATTAGACCAGAATGAAAAGTAAGTATTATGGGAATACTTGTATATGACATTTTTGTTAGGGTTTAATACCACCTGTAACATAGCTTCAGTGTGTTAAGATCCTTTTGGACTATTGTAGTTGGTGGTCTTTTCTTGCCACCATTTGAACGATACACCGCTTACCCATCTGACTGCAACCTCTGACATATGGAAACAAACAGCACAGAGAGCACCCCCAAACACTCCGCTATTACACAATTCTACACAGTACTTTAAAAATAAATAATGGAGAATTTGTCATATTTATAGTCACTTGAATGAACTGCAAGGGTACTACTGCCATCTAGTGGTCAAACCTATCTAGTATAATATCTAAAAATGTACTTGGATTAAAAGAATATGAGTTTATATCAGATAACAAAAGAGAAAAAACAACAACAGAGAGACGCCCCATTAATTTACACACAAATATTTTGCGCATATTTTATATATACATTTTTTTTAGTCAGTTTTAGATATTTTATCATATATACTCATTGAGACAAAAAACAGTGATTCCTCTCCCGAGAAGGTTACATCCCATAGGGCTGGCTATTTCAGCTTTTGCCCGATCTCGCTGAGAGGGATCCCACATCTTCATTTTTTGTCTCAATGAGTTTTTCGGGTATGCCCAAACGTGGGTCCCTAGTTCGCTGCACCTAGAGGGATACTAGCCGTACCACACTGACGAGGCCAATGAAGGCTGAAACGTACGTCTGTGGTTGCTGTATTCTTCGTGCAGAAGAGACCTGCCAAGCTATTTGGATCTGGACTGCCCTTATTGGTGGGATCAGTCTGATATGCTAATGGAGAGGTTTCCTCTGTAATGGTGCAAGTGAGCAAAAAAACGATGATTCCTCTCCCGAGTAGGTTACAGTAGAATTCACTCATTGCGCACCACAGCGCATGCGCACAAAGTTACAGCTGTCAATCAGCCATAACTTTGTTAGAAGAGCACATGCGCGAGGGACACACACCACCTCACGCCCCCTCCGGATCAGCTGCGGTGACAGGTAAAATATAAGCGTCTTACTTATTATTCTCACTTACCAGCATAGCAAGCAATTGGTAAAACTTCTATCAGTGACATGCTATGCTAGTAAGTGGAAGTCACACACGGGGGACACATGGGGGGGGGGGGCTGCCTCTGTCCTCTGTGTGTGACTTCCACTTACTAGCGTAGCATGTCACTGATAGAAGTTTTACCAATTGCTTGCTACGCTAGGAAGTGAGAATAATAAGTAAGACGCTTATACTTTACCTGTAACGTATAAGCTGATCCGAAGGGAGCGTGAGGTGGTTTGTCCCCTTTGCGCAGGCTCTCTTCTGACAAGTTCGGGCTGATTGACAGCTGTAACTTTGTGCGCATGCGCTGTGGTGCGCAATGAGTGAATTCTACTGCTCCTGTGAGTTTTTTGTCAGAACGCCAGCTAATTCAGCTTTTGCACATTCTCGCTGAATGGGATCCCACATCTTCGTTTTTTGTCTGCTTCCTAAAGCAGGATGAGTCACTATAGTTAAAAGGCCTGGATAAGACATACATGTTAGCTGTGTGACTATAGGTTACACGGTTATAGGCAGAGCAGTAGATTCAGTGGAAACAACAATAACCAGACCTGCTGTCTCCAGATCGATCAGGTATGTGTACTAGGGATCAATGCTGTAGCCTAAAACAGGGTCAGAATGCACCCAGCAACCTGTCTCCCTGTCAATTAACATTGTGGTCACAACCATTTGATATTCTTTGAGGGGGGTGCAGTATACCCCTAGTGCTGAGGTGTAAGAAGGTGCCCAACTCTGCCCAAGCACAGCAGCAGTGGAAGTCGAGCAGGCAACTTCAGTGCTTCGTATTCTAAACTGCTGCCTTGCAATTTCCATGCAAACTAATGACTGAAAGTGTCATGTTGTGAGGGGGGGATTGCGAGGCAGCACTGACTCAATACTGACCCATCAGTGCAGGGGCACTGAACCTGCCTGCGTGACTTTTAAAAGCAAGGGGGGAGAGAAAAAGGAGAGAGACATACATAGAGCGACAACAGGGCAGAAAGACAATGGTGGGATTCAAAAAATTTAGCAACCGGTGTTCTCTCAATATGTTGGGGAATGCAGATCTTACCATCAAGTAAACCGCTCATGCACATGATCACTCAAATCACTGATTAGACAGCTTAGAAGAAATGATTCACCCTTTCAATTGTTGTTTCCCATTTTAATTATTGGGCTTGGTGTCTCTATTTGTACGTGTGTGCAAACTGTCTTTCTGCATCTTGACTCCCCTGCCCTTGTAAGAGATGCCGCCATTACACATCTTCACTCTTCTCCTGGTGATGTCTTCACTCTCCTTTGAGTGATGTCTTCACTCTTCTTTTCACATTAGCAATACTTATTCTGTAATTACCCCTTACTGAACCCTTGCCATAGCTCCCACTGACAGGGGCGTTGCTAGGTCAACAAATGATCAGGGGCTTGAGCCCAGATGAGCACAGTCGCACACAATCTCACCCCGTCTCTCTCTCTCTGTCTCACGCACCCTGTCTCTCTCCCTCTCTTTCTAACACACACCGCCTCTCTCTCTCTCTCACACACTCCGTCTCTCTCACACTCTCCGTCTCTCTCTCTCTCTCTCTCACACTCTCCGTCTATCTCACACAGCGTCTCTCTCTCTCGCTCCGTCTCTCTTTCTCTCACACTCTCAGTCTCTCTTTCTCTCACACTCTTAGTCTCTCTTTCTCTCACACTCTCAGTCTCTCTCTCTCTCTCACTCTCCATCTCTCTCTCTCTCACACACTCTCCATCTCTCTCTCTCTCTCTCTCTCTCTCACACTCTCCGTCTCTCTCTCTCTCTCTCACACTCTCCGTCTCTCTCTCTCTCTCCGTCTCTCTCTCACACACTCTCTCCATCTCTCTCTCACACACACTCTCCGTCTCTCTCTCTCACACACTCTCCGTCTCTCTCTCACACACTCTCTGTCTCTCTCTCACACACTCTCCGTCTCTCTCTCTCACACAGCGTCTCTCTCTCTCACACTCTCCGTCTCTCTCTCTCACACAGCGTCTCTCTCTCTCTGTGTGTCTCTCTCTCTCTCACTCTCCGTCTCTCTCTCTCTCTCTCTCTCACTCTCCGTCTCTCTCTCTGTCACACACTCTCCGTCTCTCTCTCTGTCACACACTCTCCGTCTCTCTCTCTCTCTCTCTCTCTCCGTCTCTCTCTCTGTCTCACACTCTCCGTCTCTCTCTCACACACTCTCTGTCTCTCTCTCACACACTCTCCGTCTCTCTCTCTCACACAGCGTCTCTCTCTCTCACACTCTCCGTCTCTCTCTCTCACACAGCGTCTCTCTCTCTCTGTGTGTCTCTCTCTCTCTCACTCTCCGTCTCTCTCTCTCTCACTCTCCGTCTCTCTCTCTGTCACACACTCTCCGTCTCTCTCTCTGTCACACACTCTCCGTCTCTCTCTCTCTCTCTCCGTCTCTCTCTCTGTCTCACACTCTCCGTCTCTCTCTCACACACTCTCTGTCTCTCTCTCACACACTCTCCGTCTCTCTCTCTCACACAGCGTCTCTCTCTCTCACACTCTCCGTCTCTCTCTCTCACACAGCGTCTCTCTCTGTGTGTCTCTCTCTCTCTCACTCTCCGTCTCTCTCTCTCTCTCTCACTCTCCGTCTCTCTCTCTGTCACACACTCTCCGTCTCTCTCTCTGTCACACACTCTCCGTCTCTCTCTCTCTCTCTCTCTCTCTCTCTCTCTCTCTCCGTCTCTCTCTCTGTCTCACACTCTCCGTCTCTCTCTCACACACTCTCTGTCTCTCTCTCACACACTCTCCGTCTCTCTCTCTCACACAGCGTCTCTCTCTCTCACACTCTCCGTCTCTCTCTCTCACACAGCGTCTCTCTCTCTCTGTGTGTCTCTCTCTCTCTCACTCTCCGTCTCTCTCTCTCTCTCTCACTCTCCGTCTCTCTCTCTGTCACACACTCTCCGTCTCTCTCTCTGTCACACACTCTCCGTCTCTCTCGCTCTCTCTCTCTCCGTCTCTCTCTCTGTCTCACACTCTCCGTCTCTCTCTCACACACTCTCTGTCTCTCTCTCACACACTCTCCGTCTCTCTCTCTCACACAGCGTCTCTCTCTCTCACACTCTCCGTCTCTCTCTCTCACACAGCGTCTCTCTCTCTCTGTGTGTCTCTCTCTCTCTCACTCTCCGTCTCTCTCTCTCTCTCTCACTCTCCGTCTCTCTCTCTGTCACACACTCTCCGTCTCTCTCTCTGTCACACACTCTCCGTCTCTCTCTCTCTCTCTCTCTCTCTCCGTCTCTCTCTCTGTCTCACACTCTCCGTCTCTCTCTCTCGCTCACACTCTCCGTCTCTCTCTCGCTCACACTCTCCGTCTCTCTCTCGCTCACACTCTCCGTCTCTCTCTCGCTCACACTCTCTGTCTCACACTCTCCGTCTCTCTCTCTGTCTCACACTCTCCGTCTCTCTCTCTGTCTCACACTCTCCGTCTCTCTCTCACACACTCTCTGTCTCTCTCTCACACACTCTCCGTCTCTCTCTCTCACACAGCGTCTCTCTCTCTCACACTCTCCGTCTCTCTCTCTCACACAGCGTCTCTCTCTCTCTGTGTGTCTCTCTCTCTCTCACTCTCTGTCTCTCTCTCTCTCTCTCACTCTCCGTCTCTCTCTCTGTCACACACTCTCCGTCTCTCTCTCTCTCTCTCACACTCTCCGTCTATCTCACACAGCGTCTCTCTCTCTCGCTCCGTCTCTCTTTCTCTCACACTCTCAGTCTCTCTTTCTCTCACACTCTTAGTCTCTCTTTCTCTCACACGCTCAGTCTCTCTCTCTCTCTCACTCTCCATCTCTCTCTCTCTCACACACTCTCCGTCTCTCTCTCTCTCTCTCTCTCCGTCTCTCTCTCTGTCTCACACTCTCCGTCTCTCTCTCACACACTCTCTGTCTCTCTCTCACACACTCTCCGTCTCTCTCTCTCACACAGCGTCTCTCTCTCTCACACTCTCCGTCTCTCTCTCTCACACAGCGTCTCTCTCTCTCTGTGTGTCTCTCTCTCTCTCACTCTCCGTCTCTCTCTCTCTCTCTCACTCTCCGTCTCTCTCTCTGTCACACACTCTCCGTCTCTCTCTCTGTCACACACTCTCCGTCTCTCTCTCTCTCTCTCTCTCTCCGTCTCTCTCTCTGTCTCACACTCTCCGTCTCTCTCTCGCTCACACTCTCCGTCTCTCTCTCGCTCACACTCTCCGTCTCTCTCTCGCTCACACTCTCCGTCTCTCTCTCGCTCACACTCTCTGTCTCACACTCTCCGTCTCTCTCTCTGTCTCACACTCTCCGTCTCTCTCTCTGTCTCACACTCTCCGTCTCTCTCTCACACACTCTCTGTCTCTCTCTCACACACTCTCCGTCTCTCTCTCTCACACAGCGTCTCTCTCTCTCTCACACTCTCCGTCTCTCTCTCTCACACAGCGTCTCTCTCTCTCTGTGTGTCTCTCTCTCTCTCACTCTCTGTCTCTCTCTCTCTCTCTCACTCTCCGTCTCTCTCTCTGTCACACACTCTCCGTCTCTCTCTCTCTCTCTCTCTCACACTCTCCGTCTATCTCACACAGCGTCTCTCTCTCTCGCTCCGTCTCTCTTTCTCTCACACTCTCAGTCTCTCTTTCTCTCACACTCTTAGTCTCTCTTTCTCTCACACTCTCAGTCTCTCTCTCTCTCTCACTCTCCATCTCTCTCTCTCTCACACACTCTCCATCTCTCTCTCTCTCTCTCTCACACTCTCCGTCTCTCTCTCTCTCTCTCTCTCTCTCACACTCTCCGTCTCTCTCTCTGTCTCTCTCTCTCTCCGTCTCTCTCTCACACACTCTCTCCATCTCTCTCTCACACACACTCTCCGTCTCTCTCTCTCACACACTCTCCGTCTCTCTCTCACACACTCTCTGTCTCTCTCTCACACACTCTCCGTCTCTCTCTCTCACACAGCGTCTCTCTCTCTCACACTCTCCGTCTCTCTCTCTCACACAGCGTCTCTCTCTCTCTGTGTGTCTCTCTCTCTCTCACTCTCCGTCTCTCTCTCTCTCTCTCACTCTCCGTCTCTCTCTCTGTCACACACTCTCCGTCTCTCTCTCTGTCACACACTCTCCGTCTCTCTCTCTCTCTCTCTCCGTCTCTCTCTCTGTCTCACACTCTCCGTCTCTCTCTCGCTCACACTCTCCGTCTCTCTCTCGCTCACACTCTCCGTCTCTCTCTCGCTCACACACTCCGTCTCTCTCTCGCTCACACTCTCTGTCTCACACTTTCCGTCTCTCTCTCTGTCTCACACTCTCCGTCTCTCTCTCTGTCTCACACTCTCCGTCTCTCTCTCACTCACACTCTCCGTCTCTCTCTCTCCGTCTCTCTCTCTGTCTCTCTCTCTCCGTCTCTCTCTCTGTCTCACACTCTCCGTCTCTCTCTCGCTCACACTCTGTCTCTCTCACACTCTCCCTCTCGCTCGCTCACACTCTCCCTCTCGCTCACACTCTCCCTCTCTCTCTCGCTCACACTCTCCGTCTCTCTCTCGCTCACACTCTCCGTCTCTCTCTCGCTCACACTCTCCGTCTCTCTCTCGCTCACACTCTCCGTCTCTCTCTCGCTCACACTCTCTGTCTCACACTCTCCGTCTCTCTCTCGCTCACACTCTCCGTCTCTCTCTCGCTCACACTCTCTGTCTCACACTCTCCGTCTCTCTCTCTGTCTCACACTGTCCGTCTCTCTCTCGCTCACACTCACCGTCTCTCTCTCGCTCACACTCTCCGTCTCTCTCTCGCTCACACTCTCCGTCTCTCTCTCGCTCACACTCTCCGTCTCTCTCTCGCTCACACTCTCTGTCTCACACTCTCCCTCTCTCTCTCGCTCACACTCTCCGTCTCTCTCTCGCTCACACTCACCGTCTCTCTCTCTCTCACACTCTCCGTCTCTCTCTCTCACACTCTCCGTCTCTCTCTCTCACACAGCGTCTCTCTCTCTCTGTGTGTCTCTCTCTCTCTCACTCTCCGTCTCTCTCTCTCTCTCTCACTCTCCGTCTCTCTCTCTGTCACACACTCTCTGTCTCTCTCTCTGTCACACACTCTCCGTCTCTCTCTCTCTCTCTCTCTCTCCGTCTCTCTCTCTGTCTCACACTCTCCGTCTATCTCTCGCTCACACTCTCCGTCTCTCTCTCGCTCACACTCTCCGTCTCTCTCTCGCTCACACTCTCCGTCTCTCTCTCGCTCACACTCTCTGTCTCACACTCTCCGTCTCTCTCTCTGTCTCACACTCTCCGTCTCTCTCTCTGTCTCACACTCTCCGTCTCTCTCTCACTCACACTCTCCGTCTCTCTCTCTCCGTCTCTCTCTCTCCGTCTCTCTCTCTGTCTCTCTCTCTCCGTCTCTCTCTCTGTCTCACACTCTCCGTCTCTCTCTCGCTCACACTCTGTCTCTCTCACACTCTGTCTCTCTCTCGCTCACACTCTCCCTCTCGCTCGCTCACACTCTCCCTCTCGCTCGCTCACACTCTCCCTCTCGCTCACACTCTCCCTCTCTCTCTCGCTCACACTCTCCGTCTCTCTCTCGCTCACACTCACCGTCTCTCTCTCTCTCACACTCTCCGTCTCTCTCTCTCACACTGTCCGTCTCACTCTCTCACACTGTCCGTCTCTCTCTCTCACACTGTCCGTCTCTCTCTCTCACACTGTCCGTCTCTCTCTCACACAGCGTCTCTATCTCACACAGCGTCTATATCTTTCTCACACACACTTACACATACACAACCTGACACACACACCCTCATACACTTATGCAAACACCCTGACACACACACACACTCATACACTTATGCAAACACCCTGACACACACACCCTTAAACACTTATGCAAACACCCTGACACACACACTCTTATACACATTGCTTCTCCCACACAGTCACACTTACACGCAGACACTAACATACATTTTTAAATATTTAAAAAAACCAAAACCTTATAGAGTTGGTCCCCCTCCCTGCTAAATTACCTTTGTTTGCAGGGAGGAGGACGTCTCCGATGAGACACTTTCTTCTGCCGGATGTCACATCCGGCGCGCAGCCAGACTCACAGTGCGACGGGGGCGGAGCTTTCACCCGTCACGCTGTCAGTATGGCCAGGAGGTGCGGTCACCGCAGGCACTTGCTTGTGGGCCGCACCTCCAGGAGGAGTGGCCAGCAGCAGCGCCTCTCCTCCTCACCCCCCGCACGAGCATAAACCTCCGATTCTGGGACTATGTCCCAGACGGGGGAAAGCTCTGCGGGGGAGATTTTTTTTTTTTTTTTTTTAACAGTGATAGCCCTGGAGTCTAGGGGCTAAAGTATACTTTAGCCCCAGAGTCTCCATTCGGGGCTATGCACTGGAGATTCGGGGCTATAGCCCCAGTAGCCCCCCCCTAGCGTTTTATAACTAAAACTACAAGTATACCCCTCCACCCATGCACCCCTGCAAATGTGATTGCAGTTACAAAACAGCTTCCAGTTCCAATCATGTCAGCTCTATGTTGGTATCACATAACTGGGTTGCCATCTTCAGCAGCAGCTGTTATGATATGTGTATCCCCTTCCCTCATGTAATGTGTAGTAAAGAACCACTTCACTTCCAAAGTATAGATGCCAGCATTGATGTACACTGGAACATACTACACTATGGAAATAAATGGGTATTATTAACAGTGTAAGTGTGTGGTGTGGATCAACCTGAAAACAAGACAGACACAAATATTTACAGAGGAAGGAATTTCAGTATATACACCCCCAGTACACGGCAACCACTGCTTCAGTCTTTGGTGTGGCTTCAGAGTTCCATACAAATAGATATGTTTGAAAATAATTTGGTTTTATTAATTTATTTTTTTCATTTTTTATTTTGTATGCCCAGAACATTGAGGGGCAGTGAGAGGAGGCAAATAGTTTTTCGGTAGAGGAATACAACTGGGTGGTTGGAATGGTAAGTAACCAAGGGTTCCATGGCTACTAACAAGATGCATCACAGTAAAAGTGAGTGCTGAGAGGCAATAATATATCTTATTGGTGAAATGATCTGTTAACCCGAAATTATCCAAACTACTTCTGGTCCAAGCATTTTGGATAAGGGATACTCAACCTGTACTGAAATGGGACATGACGGAGGCTCAGATGGGTCAAACTCTGAAGACATCTCAAGTCACTCCCCATATCGGCAAGAGCATCGGAAGGTTCCTAAGCAGCGATCTGGTGCATATGCAGCGATCTGGTACATTTGCAGCGATCTGGCTGCAGAAGCATTTTTTTTTTTTTTCTATCTGCAATTTTTTTGTTACACCCACTAGGGGTTAATTATATCTGCTAGGGGATTACGTGTAACATAAACATTTTATTTTTAAGCTGTCTGAGTGCATGTATAGCGATCAGTAACAGCCCATCAGTGGCAAAGTTGGTCATCACCATCTGGATCTGCCTTCCTCTCCTCACTTGAGTTTTAGTGAGGGAGAGACAGATCTGTATAATGTAAGTTTTTAATTGTAATAAATTAAATTAAATGTTACAACATTGTGAGACCCAAGGACTTTTATAAAAGCTATACCCTTTGTATAGTGTACCCTGTGTATTAACCCCTTCCCTGCCACTGATCACTGCACAGCAGCACATTTTTTCTTTTCTGTGCATTTCTAGGGGTTAATTTTGTTGTACATTACTACAAAGACTCTTATAAGAGCTAATAACTTGCACTACATGTCAAAATTCCAAGTTGTAAAATAAAAAAGCGCAACTCTCAAATGTGGTCTTTTGACCCCCAAACAAGCTGACAAACCTATGCATGGGTGTTATCCCTGTACTCGAGAGGTGTGGCTGAACACATATTGGGGTGTTGTTTGGCAGTGACACATACCAAAATCTGTGAATTTGTGTCTAAAGTATAATGTATGTGGGAAAAAAACACAATAAAATTACTACCACAACATTTGACAAAGGCTGGTGGTAAAATTGGTGCAAGGAAAGTGCTAAAATACTACGATTTGAAATAGCCTAGGGTGTCTACTTTAAAAAAAAAAAATGGTTTTATGGGGTAAAATACACTGTTCGGCTTAAAAAAAGAGTCTCAAATGGAACATGGGTGCAGACTGACTACATGTCAAAATTCCTAGTTGGAAATGCACGCCTCACAAATGGTCTTTTAGCCCCCAAACAACTCAGCAAACCTATGCAAGGGTAGTATCCCTGTACTCAGGAGAAATAGTAGAATCTTTTTTTCATTCGCTTTCGTAGGAAATGCGGGAGAAGATTTTTCAAATAAAAGTCAGAAAATGTGTTTTTTTTTCATAATATTTTATAATTATTTTTAAATTATATTATAGGATATGATCAAAATTATGGTATCCAAAGAAAACCCTTCTTGTCCCAATAAAAACAATATTTAATTTGTTTGGGTACAGCAAATGACAAAGAAGAAAATTACAGCTAAACACAAACAGCACAGAAATGTTAAAATAGCCATTTTCCAGAATGGCCAAAAATGTTTCAAAGGGTCTGTCCTTAAGGGGTTAAATGCGTTTGCTTCCTGCCCATAGCTTTGTTTCTTCCTTTCCTTATTATGAACCATTCTATATATTTTATGCAAACTTACATTCTGCCTTCCTCATTTGTTGAATTTTTTCTTTTTTTTTGACATGGATTATTATTTTTATTTGTGCTTGTTTGTTCCCCTTAGTGTTCCATTTGGTTATCCCTGCCTTTGTTTTTCAAATACCATTTTTTGCAACAAAAAAAAAAAATTAGTTAATATATTTTTTAATTTTTCTCAAATATTTTGTTCAACCACTTTGAGGTGTTCATGTTTTGGGAGATTATCAATTTATAGTTGTGTTTATTGTTTACCATCTGCCACCATCCATCAAAGTCTCATCAATATCCCATCTCGTATTATTTACAGTCCTTCCTCCAATACATGTTGAGTAAATGATATGTTTCTTAAACTGTACATCCCCGTTTTTCCTTTCTTGTATCTTTTATCCCTTTTGTAAACCAACCAGTCATTATGGAATAAATTAAACAAGTGTTTGTTAATAACACATAGCCATATACCTTAAGGTCTAATTATACCTTACTTCCCTGGTTGGTGTGAGTTTGCAAAGCATGGAGTACTACATAATAATATGGCATATATGGCTATTATGACATATCATCTCATAATCCTTGTTGAGCCCCTTTGGTGATAATGTCCTCAGTCTACTGATCCACCTGGTTTCTTTCTGCTTAAGCATTTTTTGTCTGTTACCACCTCAATGAGGCTCCACAGACACATTTAAAACAAATTTCTCTCCAGATTTAGGCATTTGCTTGCAACTTTGCTAACACATGTATAGATCATTTGCAATCATTTTTTATTCTCTACATTCACAGTAAAAACAATGTTTACATGGTACGATACCTACAAACACTTCTGTAAAAAACGTAATTACTGTGGCTTTAACAGTGAAATTACGGGAAGTGACTGTCTCTGACACTACTTAACCCGTTTGTACCCTTCGTGACAATGCATCAGGGGATCCAGTGCCATTAAGCACACCTGTAGAAGTGTGTGTGTGATAGAAGAGTTGTGGGGGCCGTGAGTCCTGTGACAATGTGAATATGAATAGTGTTACAGTGCCACCCTATATTCCAGGCTCCTGTATGGAATAATACTGGATTTGTAGCTATTACCACCTTTAGCCACTAGTTCCACTTTCAACTCTATGTGTTTTTTCCACTCTTGCTCCACACTGATGGAGTCAGCACGACCTCATTGTCCACCCTGCCCTATAAGTAGCTGCTACTTTCTGGGGCTTTGTATTGCTAGTGTTGCAGCCCTGTGTTGAGTCTCTGTCCTTGGCTCCCTAATCAGCTGTGTTAGCTGTGCCTTTTTATTCTAGCAGGACCTGGGAGTTCAACCACCTTGGGGAAGTGTTCCAGTGTATCCTGTCATCTCCTCCTACCGCAGCATTGCTATCAGCCAGGGCCGGCCTTAGTCATCTCCTCCTACCGCAGCATTGCTATCAGCCAAGGCCGACCTTAGGGGAGTGCGACCTGTGCGAGCGCACTGGGCGCAACACCCCAGGGGGCGCCCGCCTGCCCACCTGAACAAAAAAAAAAAAAAGTAAAAAAAAAAAAAAAAAAAAGGTGGTAGAGGCACTGGATTGGGGAGATCAAAAGATCCCCCCTCGCCAGCCCGCTGCTTGGGAAGTTCTGATGGATCCGGGGATGGGGCGGAGCTCACCAGCTGAGAGGTGTAGCTCCGCCCCCACCCTGTAAAGCAGTGGTGTCTGCTTCACGGGGAGCCGTGCGCAGCAAGAGAAAGTGCTGCCCATGCCCATGCCGGCGGCTCCCCGTGAAACAGATGCTGCTGTGCTTCACAGGGTGGGGGCTGAGCTACACCTCTCAGCCAGTTAGCTCCGCCCCCCCTGTATCCACTTTTGCAGGCAGATGAAGGGGGGGGGGAGAGGAAAAGAGGGGGAGGGGGGAAGAGAGACAGAACAGGGGGAGGGGGGAGAGAGAGACAGAACGGGGGGGGGGGGAGAGACAGAACAGAGGAAGGGGAGGGGGGAGAGAGACAGAACAGAGGAAGGGAGGGGGAAGAGAGACAGAACAGAGGAATGGGAGGGGGGAGAGAGACAGAATAGAGGAAGGGGAGGGGGGAGAGAGACATAACAGAGGAAGGGGAGGGGGGAGAGAGACAGAACGGGGGGGAGACAGAACAGAGAGAGGGAGAGAGAGAGAGAACAGATATTGGGAAGGAGGGGGAGAGAGAACAGGTATGGGGGAGTTGGAGAGAGACAGACATGGCAAGGAAGAGGAAAGGGACAAACATGGGAAGGGAGAGAGACACATACATGGGGGGGGGGGGGAGACGGGGGGCGCCACAGGCAATACCCGCACACTTAAGGCCGGCCCTGATCAGCCCTGTTCTTTCTGTACTTCCAGCCTGTGACCTGCACGAGAGCTTGCAGTCTTTTCCCAGCTCAGGGCTCAAAACCTGTGCCCTGTCAGAGGGCTCACAGTCATTGCCCGGCCCAAAGGCTCAAAGCCTCTGCCCTGTCAGAGAGCTCACAGCCTGTTCCCTGCCCCAGAGCTCGCACTCTTTGCCCGGCCCAAGGGTTCAAAGCCTGTGCCCAGTCCAACCACAGTGCGGTCTCAGCCCAGTCTCTCTCTGTACCATCAGTCAGTCATTGACTATACATTGCAGAGTACAGACAGTATCTTCTGCAGCATGGCTCCTCCATGACCTCCTCAACACAGTTGTGACAAATAGTTAGAAAGGATAGCGGTAAAGGAGAGAACAGGAGGACAGTGAGCAGTATGCAGATACAGGGCCTCAGAATAGTTGCAAAAGATGTTGGCGGGGAGGTGGAACAGGGACCATAGAGAAATTAATTGTACCAGAACAAATGCTAATCATTAGATAATATGGATTTTATTTTTATTTTGAAGGTTTAATCCCTCTTGAATTACCAGAACATTAATTAATGGAATACCTAAAGATATTCTTGAAGCTGCATTCTGTGTGTATTTGGGAGGATTTATAGCTTAATGGTGCAATAAACACACGGTGAGTAACTGATCATGTGTTAGGGATGTCTGTGCAATCCATAGAAGAGGTTAGTGCATTTGGTGTGAGGGTGTAGTAGACGTTAGCTCATCAGATTCCACAATAGTGATTTTCAACTTTCTAGGCGTTTGTCCAAAACTGATTCATGTTAGCCAATTCATGTAATTTGATTCACTACATTTATTTCAAACTGACAGTATGTCTCAATTAAAAAAAATATATAAATATGGTGTGGTTTGCTTGTTTCTTTTCTTGCATATGCATGTTTGTATTTTAATGTAACATAGCCAACTGGTATGGAAAATATGAGTGACTATTCTTATTCAGTTTTTGCTTCTATTCCCTTGAAAATATACTTTTCAGGTTGCAGTTGTTGTAGTTGTTGTACATGTGCTCCGAGGGATTCATGTATAAAGTGGATACTGAGGCAAAAAGTAATTGTTTATATTATTTTCATATTCCTTCCCATAATCCCTTGCGGGATAATAGCTCTTTAAGGTTAATTCTACGGGGAAAGCAGGTATAGTGTGTTGACATAAGGCTTATAAGGATTAACCCCTTCACGCATCTAGACGCTCTATATTCTTGACAACCAGTAGGCAGTGGCGTAGCGTGGGGGGTGCAGGGGGGGCCGGCCGCACCGGGCGCAATATCTGGGGGGGCGCACTAGCCCTATGCGGCCGCGCGGCCGCAGCCACAACCGCGCGATACCTCCTGTCAGCCGCCGGATGTGAGCGGCAAATGACGGCGTGACGTCACATCCGGCGGCTGCGCGGCGGAGGCTCTTCTGAAACTGCATCGCGGCCTTTCTTCCCTGAGCTGTTGGAAGTGGAATTTGTAAAGGTAAGAATAAAGGGGCTTGGGGGACCTATTGTATTATGTATTGAGGAGGGGGTCATTAATGTATTTGAGAAGGGGAGGGGGGGGTCATTAATGTATGGGGGAGGGGAGGGGGGTCATTAATGTATGGGGGAGGGGAGGGGGGTTCATTAATGTATGGGGAGGGGGGTCATTAATGTATGGGGAGGGGGGTCATTAATGTATGGGGGAGGGGAGGGGGGTTCATTAATGTATGGGGGAGGGGAGGGGGGTTTATTAAATGTATGGGGGAGGGGGGTTTATTAAATGTATGGGGGAGGGGGGTTTATTAAATGTATGGGGGAGGGGGGTTCATTTAATGTATGGGGGAGGGGAGGGGGGGGTCATTTAATGTATGGGGGAGGGGAGGGGTCATTTAATGTATGGGGGAGGGGAGGGGGGTCATTTAATGTATGGGGGAGGGGAGGGTCAGTAATGTATGGGGAGGGGGGGAAGTAATGTATGGGGGAGGGAGGGAAGTAATGTATGGGGAGGGGGGGAAGTAATGTATGGGGGAGGGAGGGAAGTAATGTATGGGGGAGGGGGGCAGTAATGTATTGGGGACGGGGGGCAGTAATGTATTGGGGAAGGGAAGAAGGGAGGCAGTAATGTATTGGGGAAGGGGAGAAGGGAGGCAGTAATGTATTGGGGAAGGGAAGAAGGGGGGCAGTAATGTATTGGGGAAGGGAAGAAGGGGGGCAGTAATGTATTGGGGAAGGGAAGAAGGGGGCAGTAATGTATTGGGGAAGGGAAGAAGGGGGGCAGTAATGTATTAGGGGATGGGGGTCAACTGTGTATTAGGGGAGGGAGGGGTCAGCAGTGTATTAGGGGGAGGGGGGTCAGCAGTGTATTAGGGGAAGAGGGGGGGGATGGGAAAGATCTGACTTGGGAATTTGAGATGAGGCAATGATTATATTTTTTACATTTGTGGCCTAATGAATAATCTATAAATATGTGTGTATGTAGAAGGAAATGTAAATAGGTGGGGCTACAGGGGTGAGGGAATTATATTTGTAATATATTTATTAGGAACTGTGGAGGGAAGGGGGTTGGATGAGAGCATTAAATATCATAGCATTAAATATTATATTTATGGGGTAGGAACTGTATTATATATTTTTGGTTTAGTGCAGGGGTAGGTAACCTTTGACACTCCCTTTGTTTTTTGACTACATCTCCATTAAGGCTTGCAAAGCATCATGGGAGGTGTAGTCCACAACATCTGGAGTGGCAAAGGATGTCTACTCCTGGTTTAAAGCATAGGTGTATAACCATTTGGCTTCCCCAGACCAAAATAACCCCTTAAACTCTTAAAGGATCACTATAGTGTCAGGAAAACAAAGCGGTTTTCCTGACACTTTAGTACCCTGAGGGTGCCCACACCCTCAGGGTCCCACTCCCGTGGCGCTGAAGGGGTTAAATTCCCTAAAATCCACGGGTTAGGGGGCGCAAATTACTTGCCTTGCCCCGGGTGCTGACAACCCACGCTACGCCACTGCCAGTAGGACACATTGAATGTCCTCTGAAGGGCACCTCATTGTAGCCTGCCAGTTCCATTTAAATCTAAATCACTTTGTGCCCGAACTTCCAAATTGTAGTGTTTTGCCAGAGACCCACTGTACAGACCCTGATTGGGTTTCTGCCTCTGTGTCACATCATAATCACTCCAGGAACACAAAATCATCTTTTTGGTGCTTTTGTCCATAAGGATGAAGCACTATTATTCGTTAAGTGGTTAATATTTTAAAGAAGCTTTTTGATGACTGACCAGAGGTCATTTTTGACATCACTGAATGCATTCAAATCTGAGAGGTCATCTCTAATAGGACAATTTAAAAGGATACGAAACATAAAACTGCATTACTGCAAGACAATGGGGCTACATCCATTAACGAGTCATTTCAGGCAATCGAGTAGAGAATTTAAACCTTGAGCCAAAAGAAGCAGAGTTAGAAAAATTCTCACATTCAATAACAGTTGATATTCAGTCATGAAAATGACTACGACAAAACAAAGCAAATATTTATTAATGGAATTATTTACAGTGCGCCTCTTCTTGCCTATGTAATAATATTGATGGCAATCAATCATGTCTTCACAGATTCTTGGGAATTTGCCCTCCCTCAAGATTAGTGGCAGCTGTGTTGTGTGTATGGCTCACATAGCAACCAGCAAGCATAACTCGGCACAAGGGATCTACATCTTGGGTTCCCTCGCATAACTACTCATTAACACAGCGCAGAACAAATGTAATGCTGACAGAAGTAGAAGCCCAACAATATTATTGGTCTTGATTAAAGCCGTATTTCCATTTACACTTATAGTATTTCCATGGAAAATATAAGGAATCTCAAGTGAGACATATGTATGGCTAGCTAGAGCAATAAGAAGCATGCCCCCAGTGGATGAAAATGTGTATACACTATACAGTGAATTACGGTGAACTGATAACTGAATTACAAAAACTATTTTGGCCTGGTTATTGAAAATTGTGATCATTTTTTATAGTTTAATGAATCATCTGTGTGGTACAAATTACCCTTATCTGCCCTATTTGTTTTTTTTTCCTGAGTTGAGAAACTATTTTGGTAAAATGTTACCTCAGAAGTTTAGCATTTATTTGGATAATAATGTACAAAAGGAAAGACATACTGTTAGGAGAAATGTACACAAATATGTATAAGGGTTGACTCAGTGTCCTGCCTCTGGTCCCATAAATAAAACAAATTCTCTGGCCCCTATTAAATACAAGGGGAACAGAAGAAGTGGCCCCCAACCCATGATAAGCAGGACTGAGAGCTGGGCAAATGCTACCAGCCCCCATATTATATATCCCTGGCAAGAAATGGGTCTGGGAGCCACCCAAATGTCTTCCAGCCCCCAGTGACTTACATGGGGGCCCAGGGCAAGTAGACCTGGTCCACATGTAATAAAATAATTGACCCCCAGGGTTCGGAAGCTAGTGAAGTACATCTGGACCCCATATATAAAAAATATTAACCCCCCTGGAGTCTGACTAAATACCCTCAGACTATATATAATAAAAATCATCAATCTGAATCAACAGCTCAATTCAGAAAAAGGAAGCCTCTAGTTTACACACCTCCCCATTGAAAAGAGAAGTGGGAGAGGTGTGTGCCTGTAGAACTAATATATGAAATCTCAAAAACTGCTAAGAAACAGCTATACCCTAGTAAGTCTACTCAAATTGGCATACATGAAACATCAAAAATTGAGATCCACAACTGTGCTGCAAAAGTAGAAAAATATACATTTAGGTAGCCTATGGGATCATCACATCAGAAAACACCGTACAGTATTAAAACAAAGAAATCTCATATCCTGTAAGAGAAAGATATACACACATGGGTGACATATATAATAACCTGCATTGAGAAAAAAAAAGACCAGAATTTTGCCCCTCAATATGCCAGAATTTTGCCAATTAATATGCCAGGATTTTGCCCCTCAGTATGCCAGCGTTATGCTCATTATGTACCACCCTCCTCCCCCTTTCCCCAGTACTTACCTCCTTGCTGCTGTCTCCGGGTGCTCTGTTCTGCCAGTCCACGGCTGTGAGGGAAGCAGCCGGAGTAACATCACTCACAGCCACGGACCGGCTTAACAGAGGGGTGCATTGGAATTTTTTTTTTCCCTGGCATGACCTGGGCCCCCTGGACCCGCCAGGCCCAGGACGCCAGTATCGCCCGTCACACCCGTCACACCCTGATGGTGGGCCTGCTTGCTGGTGAAAATTTTTTATATTTTATTTAAGGTCCTCATATATAGGGTACCTCAGGATGAGAGCACATCTTAAAAATAGCACACATAATAATGGAAATCACAAAAACAGACAATAAATACAATAACAATGCTAATATACATATAAGAGAAATATATAAAAGTAAAAACTAATCCTGCAGGATAGGAGTGGCACGCAGTCTGGTAAGGCTGTATCACAGTACCAGAATGCCTACTCACCAACTTATGACTGGCATAATATTACAGGCATCTGACTGGCACAATATTACAGGCATCTGACTGGCACAATATTACAGGCATCTGACTGGCACAATATTCCTGGGCTCTGACTGGCACAATATTACAGGCATCTGACTGGCACAATATTACAGGCATCTGACTGGCATAATATTACAGGCATCTGACTGGCACAATATTACAGGCATCTGACTGGCATAATATTACAGGCATCTGACTGGCAAAATATTACAGGCATCTGACTGGCACAATATTCCTGGGCTCTGACTGGCACAATATTCCTGGTATCTGACTGGCACAATATTCCTGGGCTCTGACTGGCCCAATATTCCTGGGCTCTGACTGGCCCAATATTCCTGGGCTCTGACTGGCCCAATATTACTGGGCTCTGACTGGTCCAATATTACTGGGCTCTGACTGGCCCAATATTACTGGGCTCTGAATGGTACAATATTACTGGGCTCTGAATGGCACAATATTACGGGGCTCTGACTGGCACAATAATACTGCGCTCTGAATGGCACACTATTACTGGCATCTGAAAGGCACACTTTTACTGGAATCTGAATGGCACAACAATTATGGCATATGTGTGTTTGTGGGGGGTAACATTGCGATGGATGGCGGGATTGCATGCAGGGGAGGGGGCAGGGTCCAGGGGGCCCAAGCAAATGCTTGCCCAATTACTATTAAAGACGGCCCTGTGTGCATCCACAACAATACATAAATGAATAAATGATACCCTGTAAGCAAATTTAAGCATGAAGGGAAGGGATAAATGTTCCAACTCCACAGGGTTCTGTAGCAAGCAGAGGTTAAGTGATCAGTTTGTTAACCCATGTATCATCAATGGTAAAGTGTTGGGGTGATTTGCTGGTTCAGACAAATGCTTGGACAATGATAAGGACTTAATATATGAATATTCATTAAAAAATATATAATGTTGATCCAATTACCAGTACCAGTACTGTTGAGAGTCCCATAACATAGGTTGATTATTATGCCAGAGACATACACCGCTCCTTTAAGAGCTAATGCTGAAGTGAATACAGAGTCTCCGTTAGAGATCAGCGTATTAATGTACCATAATCCACTTGCATAACCAGCTTGTTACTCCTCTCATCAGACAGCATTCGAAAGACCTCTGTTGCTCCAGGATATTTAAACAAAAATCATGCCGCCCATTGGTAGCATGGTTTGTGACAACCTCCTCAAATTGCACCACAAGTGGATGCCTGTCCCGACGAGCAGTCCACTAGACCCAGGGTTTATTATTATTATTTTTTAATGATTTTCCTTTCTTTTCTCCAGTATCTAACGCTTTAATTTTTTCTGGGATTTACATTTAGTCATGTGCCTTACATAATTATCAGGTCTGAAACACAGATTCCAAATTAGTCATGGATGCCCATCTCTCCCATAACCCTCAACCAGTCATCTACTGTGAAGGAGGAGGTCATCTCTTCCTCCTAGTTTAAAAAAAATCATTATTCTTTCCAATTTAACCTTCTTAACCTTGAGAAATCCATGACAGACCCCTCAAAGGTAATGCTGTTTTTTTTCCGTGTCTGTCTCTTACAATTCTCATTTGATGTGCACAGTACATAGATATTGGTCATGCACAGAAAAAAAAATCAACCATTCTAAAAAATGTACTAAACAATACATTTTTAAGTTATAGCACTGAGACAAACACATACTTGTTTTGTCTTCTTAAGAAAGTACTTCTCACAAAATACAGTACTACATATTTCGATTCCATTTTTCTTTTTATTAAAAAAAAAAAAAAAACCTTCAATAAAATTGACTTTATTCACAATCCTTTATGGTTGCAATATTTTACCAGTATATAGTAACACAGTTGCACATATTTACATAATCATTTTCTATATAACAAAAATACTGTAGCCATGTTTTATTATTGACTAACATGTTGAAATACAGTGTCCCAAACGGACACTAATGTGCTGTGTCCAAGGCGTACGGTATGATACAAAACAAAAAAACTAAAGAATGAGTGCTTTAAATTGTAAGTATGAGTAATCCCTTTAAAAACAAAATAAATGTATTTATCATCCTTCTATTTTTTAAATAGCTTTAAAGTGCATCAGAGTGTGTGGTGGAATATACATAATTTAATAAAGGGAATGTAAATCTAATAAAATCTTTCTGCAGCATTGTACAGAACAAGAAAATGTTGATTACAAAAGACAGTCTCTCACATAAACCAGATGTGTATTTTTTTTTTTTTTATGAAGGAAAGAAACTAAGAAGAGCCTGATTAAAAAATAAATACACATATTTGCAAATTCCATCGTTCAGCATGTGTTACATTAAAATCATTAAGAACCAGAGAGACCGGCAATATAAAAGTCCTTCTTTTGTAGAAGTTGAAATAGCATTTTCTAGTAAAAGGGCTTTAAATTCTAAATTCTGATTCTAATATAGCACAATACATGAATTACATTAAGCTACAAAACAACCATTTGAGTACAGATTAACAAATGTAAGCTACAAAGTCATGTGTTTTGAAACTGGGGAGTATGCTACATTTCTTTTACAAAATTCTGGATAAAACAAGTGAACCGAAATAAAAATAGAAATAAGGTTTACATGATATTTTTTTTTTCAGCTTTTCACATTTTTCTGCTGGTAATGGTAGGATGTGCAACGTCATGCAGGTGAAGTATTTCCGTGAAGTGTTAGAAGTGTTGGGAAATGGTTGGAATGTATCGTTTACTACATAGATTTGTTAAGGTTTAGACAAGAAAAAGACAATTACAGAGATAGGAATTTTCATGATGGCAAGGCTTTCAATGATTCCTTCTGGAAAAGGAAACGTGGAGGAATTCGACTTATTCATGTTTTTATTCATGAAAGTAATATGCAAAGTATGTCTACTAAATGGCTGATACTGCTCAGATCAATATAGCCCAGTTGGAAAAGTGTGGCAATGGGTTGGACTGGTCAGTAACATCATTATTCACCAAGCACGTTCAGTTTCCCTGAGTGGTTCTGAATGGATTCCAAAACACCAAAAGTGGATCTAGAGAATCCCCTTTTAACCACTTTATTTTGTGTTGAGTGTTTATTGGGGTACCTCCCAAACTTGGAGAAGGTCAAGATGAGAGCAACAATGACAACAGGAAGCAGACTCAACAAGCTGTGCATGCACAAGCTCGGTTATGGTGAGGTATAGGCAGCAGGAGGCCCTTCCTGTGTAATATTCAGTCAGCAGAGCATAATTACACAAATCCCCATCTACTAGACAAATCAGCAAGCCTGTATACAGCAAGCCACAGTATACAGTGCTGTATGGGTAGGAATATGCAAATAAGTTCAACAAGATGCCTTTGGTAAAAAAAGGTATAATGGCTTGCATATAACATGTACTTAAGTTAAATACTGCTCTACTGACTGTACTCAACAAGCTGTAGCGACTTCTGCCATTAATATGAAGGGGTTAAATTATAGTATTAAATATAGTATCACTGTAGCGTTCCATTCAATGACTAACACTATAATCAGTGATCTCATTTTAAACCTTTCTTTTTGGATCTATGTAAAGATGAAGTGCTGTTTTAAAGCAAGTGGAACAATCTCTTTTGATGCCTTTGTTAAAAATGTAAATGACGATGACCATTTTATAAGTCTTCAGTGTTCAGGCTGCCAGTGAGTTGTCATATATATATATATATATGTATATATCTTATAGCAGGGGTCTGCAACCTTTTTTTAGCTCACGGCCCAGAACGTAAGTGTTTGATATACTGGTGGGCACATTCACGTCATGCCTGGTGGTGGAGCTTGGGAGATAGAGTATCAGCGTATGCGTGGTAGCACTGTCACTCAAACAGGCAGTGTTACTGATGGGAAAGAGGTAGAGTTTGGTGGGACAATAGGATTACCTCCAAAAATCCTTAACACTGTGAACCGGGTGGATAGCATATTTGGTTTGGGGAGATAATATTGATTGGCAGAATAATAGAAAAGTTTCAACGGGCGGCTTAGTGAAACAAGTGCTTGTACAGACTTTCAAAGCTTTGATTACCGGTTACAGTACCTGTCAAATGTGCAGAAACCACTTTTAACACTGTATAATATTTATGGGCCAAGATTCTATTACCTGTAATGTAAATGTATTACTCTTTCTCTCCAAACACAATTTTTCTGTCTGTGGATATATTTAATTTAAAATCTTTATAGGTTCCTTTTCAGATTGATGGTCAGGGCCCATATGATAATACACAAATTTCCACAGAAGCTTTTCCATTCCAATCCTTCATTTTCAAGTCCACACCTATTTGTGAATTTGGAGATAACCGCATTGGCGAATGCGTCACCAATAACAGAAACATCCATACAGAACACACATATTGAGATCTATTCAATAGCCTAAGATAATATCAGTTTGTCAAACTGGAGCCCCTCTGCTATTTTAGAACAACACATCCCATACCCCTCTGCAGGTCTCTTACTGACAGAGTATTATGTTAAATGAGGGAGGCAGTTTGACAAACAAAATTATATTACCTCAGGTCATTGAATGCTACACACTGCAATTATGCTTACCACCCAGCCGGTAATTTACTGGCAGGTGGATGAAAAAATGGCATCAGGCCAATGTCACGTCTATGGCGGAAGTAGCAAGGCTGGTATTTTTTTTTAAAGAAAAGGTGGTAATTATAACTGCACTAGAAAATACTAAGTTAAAATCACTGATAACACGTGATTGGAAAATGCACATTATCTACAAAGAAGGAAACATGTATATTAACTCTTTGCAAAAACAAATTAATTTCTTTGGTGTGCTGCTAAAACACAAAATAACAATTATACGTTATTGTAGTAAAACATCCATATAGCAGTGATTTTTAGCCATGTAATGGAAAACCTCCAGATGGCTTCAGTCCGACGTTTAATATTCCACTGTAAAGTTATATTTTTATGTTTGAGGATGCTGTAATCAATTGCACATTCACACAGGACATTTATTACATAGGTTGCCTCAAACTGCCAAAATCATTGATCTACCCAGTCCCAAAGTAGCACAATGAAAAAAAACACAGAATGAGCCGGCAGATAAGAACCATTTCGGTCCATCTCTGCCGAATTATGTAAAAATATTCTGAACTCTAATTAGGAAATAACAAACTGTAATTATGACTTTTTCTATGTATAACAGCAATTGCAGCTTTTTATACATTCCTTACCACCCAGAAAGTGGCTTATTAGCATTACATGGGTCGGGAATATGCTTTATACCTAGGTGCTGTCTCTGCGCATGACTTCTTTATCCATAACAGCCAATATGTGGTGTAACCAGTGGCGTCCCGAGAGGGGTGCGTACCGCACCGGGTGACACCTCCAGCGGGGGTGACACCCTTGCTTCTGGCATCCACCTGCAGCGAAGTTAAGTTAACCATTGCTTAACTTTTTTTTTTCTTTCTGGCAGCCGCATCCACCGGACAAAAAAAAAAGTTAAAAAAAAAAAAAATCACTTCGACATCCGGTGTCAGTGTTTCCCTCCTCCGTGCAGGAGGGAACACTGCACGGAGATGTCCGGCCGGGGACACGGAGCAGCAGCCAGGCTGTAAGTACTAGGGAAGGGGGGAGGAGGGAGGAATGGGCAAATTGGCTGGGGAATCTGAATGGCACAATATTACTGGGCTCTGAATGGCACAAAATTACTGGCATCTGACTGGCACAATATTACTGGGATCTGAGTGGCACAATATTACTGGTATCTGAATGGCATAATATTACTGGGCTCTGAATAGCACAATATTACTGGTATTTGAATGGCACAATATTACTGGTATCTGAATGGCACAATATTACTGGCATTTGAATGGCACAATGGTATTGGCATCTGAATGGCACAATAATACTGGCATATTAATGGGCAAATTGGCTGTGGCTGATTAATGACAAAATTATACTGGCATATAATTGGCTGTTATAGAGAGAGAGAGATGTCTGTATGTATAGATATGTATTGTTTTAGAATTGTACAATTGTCACCTCGTGGGGCTCCTGTGTGTTGCATAATTAATGGCGGTCCCATGTCTAGCATAATTATGGGGCGCTTGTGTGTGGCATATTTATTGGGCCCCATGTGTGGCATTATTAAGGGACTCTTTTGTGTGGCATAAATATGGGGCACCTGTGTGTGTGTGGCATAATTATGGGGCACCTGTGTGTGTGTGGCATAATTATGGGGCACCTGTGTGTGGCATAATTAATTGGGCAGAGGTGAGGCATAAATAGTGGGGCTCTGGTGTGGCATAATATATGGGGCTCCTGTGTGTGTGTGTGGCATAATTATTTGGGCAGAGGTGAGGCATAAATAGTGGGGCTCTGGTGTGGCATAATTTATGGGGCTCTGGTGAGGCATAATTTATGGGGCTCCTGTGTGTTATAGTTATGGGGCTCCTGTGTGTGGCACAGTTAATACACCATATAACTGGCATTACTAAGGAATCTGTTTGGCATTGTATTGGAGGAAATCCAGGGGGGTGACACCATGAGTTTCCGCACCGGGTGACACCAACCCTGTGACGCCTCTGGGTGTAACAATAAAGTCGGTGCACATGTCATGTGCACTATGAGCCAAAACCGGCAGGTAGGCTTCATTTTAATATAGAGGGCTTCATAATATTCCAAAGCATAAGCTGAGAGTCAGATGAAGTTCATATTACCAAAGAATGTTTTGGTTGTTCAGAAAGTGGTGCAAGTAAGGAACGTGATGGTCACATATGTACTGTGGGTCTGCAGTGGGACATCAAGGCTCTGGGTCATGACTCTACCATCTTTTGGATTCGGCTATTTAGCAGTTGCTCCATGCTGGAGTAGAACATGATACAAACACCAAATAGCTTCACAATCTTCATCATACAAAAGCAGAAGAACCAACTTCTGAGCCCTGGTGAATTGTGTGGAGTATGGTAGGCGAATAAATACAAAGACAAACTAACGTAAAGCTGTCGCTCCTTTCTCACTGCCCAATTTGGGCTTCACAGGGCTAAAAGTATTTGTGATCAGCACAATTGTATTTCCCATAAAGCACACAGTGCAAGCATAGCTAATTAGCTATGGTTCTGTTCACACATACCTGTCCTTATCCTAGAGCTAGTGGTGGAAAACGATCATGCCCTAACATTATCCTCCTTAGATCATTACCCTTTCAAGGCCAAAGGGATGTGCAAGGATAAGCAATGCATTGAAAAGCCCCTTGTCCTAAAATGGTGTAAGGATAATCCAAAAGAATGCGAGGCTATAGCTCTCTCCTTTCAGAGGAAAGGTAAACCTGATGTGTTTCTTTAAAATACACTCATGATTTACATTCCCTATATTTCAGGTCAGAGCTGATCCTCATCTGTCTGGGCTCTATTGAGTTCAACTATATATTTCTGCTGCAGCAGTAAAAGACCTTCATTTGTACATATAATCACCATAAAGGACCTACTTCTCTATGTTGATGGTCAGCCTGCATGCTTAAAATGGCATTTAATCTTAAAAGTACTCCCCAACTGATCCCCATACTAGGACCTCTGGACATTACCTAGGAACAAAAGTTCCAAAAAAGTTTAGTGTCTCTTTAAAGTAAATGATCTTAGTATTTCTTCTGGAAGTGTCTTCCAGTTCTGGTGGTAGCTTTGAGCATATGGTATTCAGAGCATACTCTACTGTGCTGCTCATGTGTAATGAGGTCAGCTAAGGTTTACTAGTGGAAATCATGACAGATAATTGCACTGGGCTTTCCTATACACTACGTCATTGTGTTGGTGCATTTAGAGTGTGTTGCTATATGAATACAGAGGAAATATGGAAGTTTTTGTATTAGTCTCATTTTTGTGCTGTTTCCCTGCTGGGATTGTAAACCGCAAGGATGTTCAGATGTAAGATTTGTACTGATAAAAAAAAAGTACAGCTACACAACTGTGCCAAGAAAATAAATAAATTCCCAACTGTACTTGGACATAAAATGTCCTTTTAATAAGAATCAGACAGTCCTGTCATGCATCACAATGGCAAGAATATGAGGGATGAGGTGTCAGCAGTTGGTCGAGCAGGTAGAGTGCTCTGTACTGCTTACATGTACTTCTTAGGATGCTAGCCTGGCATCCTGCTGCAGTTTAGACTACCACTATAGTGTTTTAAAGAATATCTTTGGTGTAATTAACAAATCAAACAATCTAGACTGCAAATTAAGCAATGTAAATACTAGTACTTCAATCCTTTAACCACAATAAGAACAAAAAAAAATCATCAAAGCCAGTGCCATTCAATTGTTACACAAAGATAATAAAAAAAATCCCAATAGATCCATTTGCCAGCTAACAAGGTACAGTAAATACAATTCTTTCTGATAAGCTTGGATTCAGTTGGTGGAGTCTTGCTCCAAAATTGTGGTTTTACATCTGTTTTAAAAACAATCATTTAATTTTTAGTATGACTGTTTTGTTCCTTTAAAACATATGGTTGAATGATTGAGTAAGCAGGGATTAACTGGTAAATCAGTTTTCTCTGTTTGTTGACGTATTCATTGATAGTGATTTGCAGGCAAGGTTGCCACCTTTACTACAAAAAAATACTGGCCTTGCTGGTGCCTCCATAGACTTATCATTGACATCAAGCCAACTTTTTACCGGCCTGCTGGTAAAATACCTCAAAAAATTGTTTTCAATCCGCACTAGATTGTGCTCGGTGCTAGGGCACCAAGACGCCACCCAATTCTTCATATAATGAAATAAATATGCAGAGTCCAGCACTCGATATAAGGTGAAGGTTTTATTCACACGTTTGTGGCAACGTTTCAACTCCTAAGAGTAGGCTTGAGAAAGACTCTTAGGAGTTGAAACGTTGCCACAAACGTGTGAATAAAACCTTCACCTTATATCGAGTGCTGGACTCTGCATATTTATTTCATGCTGGTAAAATACCGGCTGGGTGGCAACCCTATTTGCAGGTGAGATTAATGCTTTGGGGGATATTTACTAACAGGTGAGCTGGAATAATCATTGCATCTCACCAACTAAGCTATACCTTGTGCAGGGACAAACCAGGGGAAACTCACCAGGTTTGTCTCTACACAACGTATAGCTAAATTGTTGAGCTGAAATTCTCCTCTAACCTCATATTTTATTTGAATAGCCATTTTTGGTTTTGCTCATTTTGAAAGCACCACAGAATGAACTGCCAGATTTCATCATGTCCTCTATAGTTTTTCTAGCATTTATTTTTAGACTTCAAGGGGGTGATTTGTGCTCCAGGGATGTAGGGTTGCTCCTCAGCCGATCTTTTACCGGCAGACCAGTTAAAAAAATAGTGGCCAGTATATTTGTGAAGAAAAGATGTCAGTAAAATGTATACAAAGTTTGCAGTCTTATTTTTAGCCAATACAGCCTCAAGGTAGGATTTTTTTTTTTCATTTTATAAGTGTCCCTGTATAAAGGACAATCCAAAAATGGAACAATCAGTAGAAACATTATTTGGATTTCCATGGTCCACAGATGACCATCTTATCAATTGTATCAGCCTGAAAGCAGTAAATCAATGATATCATGTTAACTATAATTCTGCACAAACAGGGTCCATGTTAACACAACTAAATTATAACTCATTTTCAGAATGCAACAATCAAGAATATAGGTTTTTGGCACCTATGAGAAATAAAAAAATATACAATTTACACTTATCCAGGATATTTCAATAGAGATATAATTATTACATGCATGTCTCTCAGTCACATCAAACACTCTAATAGCTGCGAAATCAAAAATATCATGAAGTGTCTGCTCAGCCATTTGGTGGACTGCAACATTGTCTTTTTGCTTCATAATTAATTGAATTAATTCATTAAGATTCATAGCAGACGCACTCAGAAAACTGCATTTTCAAGCAGAGAAACTAAATTAAAATAATGTCACAACACATGCTATCTACCCAAACCCCTTAATCTTACCCTTGTACTCACCCGAACCCCCCTGTAACCTTAATTATAACCCTATTTATGACCCTAACCCTAGATCTAGGTTTAGTAGATTAATGGTTAGCTTTTTCCATTTATTTATTTTATTTATTTATTTATTTTATTTTCTATTTATAACGGTAATACTTTCTAACTGCCTCTAGGGGCAGTCAATTAGCGGTTTCAGAGAGACGGAAGAGAATTTTTTTTCTCTCTTCCGTCGCTCTTCTCTGGGCACGCTGTATTGGAGGAGCATGCTCCTCCAATACAGCACACACCCGCGATCACCGGGTGATCACGGTGCCCAGGGGGGCACAGAAGGTGTTGCATGATCGAGGCATCATTGCAACACTTTACAGCTTTCACTGCCTATGTGTGTTAACGCGCATACAATCACATTCGCGGTGATCGTAAGCGTGAGGGGGGTGGAGGGGGGTGGGGCTGAAGGCCCTCTCAGATCCAAAGCAGCCTCTGAGAGTAGCTGCAGGCTAAGAAGCGCAACACTACATGTAAACGGAGGACGTATATATACGTCTTCATGGTCCTTGAAGACCATGCTTTTCAGGATTTATATATATGTCCAAATGTGTTAAGGGGTTAAATAGGACATACAGCACTTACAGTTGTTTCACCTTCAAGGGACACTCCCACCAAACAAGTGTGACTGGGCGCTGCCATTTTGTGAAAAATACTGTTTTTGGGTGCCACCCCCAGTGACTTTACAAGACTAGTATCTCACTTTGGGGCTAGGGACACAGAATGCAGTCTATAATGTGTATGTCATACATATGCCTTATATATGTGTTTGTTTTTAAATGCACAGATAATCTAGTTACATGTATGTAAGTGGTAGTGTGCCTTTAAAGATAGATAAGACAGCTCTTGCACTCCAGCTGCTGGAGACTTCTGTTGTCATGATACTTGAGAAGCCTCTTGGCTCTATCTAGTCCACAGCAACAGTGTGGTAAGGGTTACCTGTTCCAGGCCTAATGGATGTTCCCTGCTGTCACATACAAGCTAGAACCCATTAAAACAAAAATGTTGTGTTACATTGTCCTGTTTAAAGGCTTAAACAAAATACTTTCTGGTAATAGTACCGAAACACTAAACACAAAAATAAAACACAAAATATATCCTATTAAAATATCAAACAACTCTATCATTCATAGACCATTAAATCCTAAAATCTATATTATTCTTTGGTTTGTATAAATAGTGAGGTTTTTGGAAGCACTGTAAATGCTGCTGAAAAGGAACATATCCAAGAGTACAGCAAGTATTGAACTTGTATTGAACAGTTGGATTCATATTCTCTCCATGCCAGAGCAAGTACACAGCACACTATATATTCAGGTAGATCCATTCAAGTCTGTCTTAAGATCTGCTGCTTGATGGTGAATTCTGGTCTAAAAATGCTGCAAAACGATCATCTTATGAAGACACATTTGAGGAAGAGGTTTTTTTTTGCCTGAATTGCAGTATTCTGTACTCTGGCAATAGCTGCTCCTCCACTTGTCCATCCAAACCGCCAGTTTTAATAATGAGTATTGCTTTGGACTTAGGAGTATCCAGTGGGATAGATGTGAACAACATCCGAGGTAAAAATCTAAACTTGGTGACATCACCACAAACACCAACGTTGGGTGTTTATTCATGGACAAATAAAAAAAAAAATATACTCCAAGTCTGTAACCAGCAGAAGGTAGACACATTTTCAGACTTGGTTATACTCAGTGGGGTCTACTCACTATTAAATGTGACCAAGAGAAAAGCAAAAATCTGCCATTAATAGCCTAGTAGCAAAAATTCTTCCACTTGCCTATATTAATGCTTTAGTTTTGCTACTCCCTTGTCAGTTTCCATTTTTATAAGCTTCCCTGAATTAAATGTGGGTCATCTTTGCCAAATGAATGCTCCTGCTTTTTAGAACTCTGTTCTTTATATTCATGCAATCTTGTGATAGGTGCTACATGACAGCCAAAGAAGAAAGTGATGGAGCCCAGGCCACCTATATAAATGATGGAAAGCAATTATATGAGCATGGAAAATAAAAAGTAAACATGCCCAAAATATATAGTATTTCTTCAAGACAATTTTTTTTAATACATCAAAAAACACACTAAGTTCCAATTAGTAAGATAAGCTAGACAAGTGCTATGTGGGTATTCCACACAGTTGTGTCTATTCACGTTGCATTTGTCACTGATTTAGTGACTCTATCAGGCTAAACATTTCTTATACTGTGCAAACTAACACATTTTCAATGGAAAATGTGTCATTTGTTTTATGTTGTATGGATAATTTGTGTATCAAGCCACGGATGATGTCATAAGCATACATTTTATGCATTGGTTTGCAAATTCTGCAAACACAACAATAATAGATCTATTTGCATACTATTTTATTCTTTACAATCACAGTATAAGCAATGCGTAGGTTGTCAAGTGTCCCTTTAACTATACACTAGGCAAAGACAAACCTGGTGAGTTTTGTTGGCCATATATAATGTATTGTTAAAAAAAATGAAAGGTTTTAAAGTTTTAGCTCTGCATTAGCCATGTCCTGCTGAGCACTTTTAGCAGAAGACATTTGTAAACTTTAGTCAATGGTATACAAATGTTCTTCTCACCTCAATTTCAGTCTTTCAGTGAAAAGATCTGAGAGATAGGAGTTCTGTTGCCTGCAGTAACTGTTATATCGGGATCATATGGTTTTTAAATAGAAAAGGAAAAAAAATCTTGGGACAGACTTCCTCTGTTCAGTGAATCACATCCTATGACTAAACAGACACAGCTCTAAAATAATTTATGCTCACTGCAATCAATATAACTTACACATTATAAGATGAAATAATGAACTAACAAAAATAAAGCAAATCTAGCATGAACCATTTTTATACATTTTTCCATCAGTTGTGCAAGTCAGAATGGAATCATGAAAGAGCAAATACACATTCTACGTAAAAGGTCTTTCATGAGTCAAATCATTCATGTATTTCAGTCCAGCCCTTAGCACTGTTTTCGGGTACATAGGTTTAAGTTTATCTTTGTTTTTATAAGTTGAATTTGATTCTGTTTGAGTTGTTAAAGCTACTGAAAGTAAGCATGCACAATGATAGAGCTTTAAAAAAAAAATCTTGCTTTTGGCTTATGTTGATGGGAGTTGGGCTGCAAAATAAATGAAGGATGTAACTTTGTATACAGTAGGATGTATATAAATAATTAGTGGTAGAACTGTGTATCAATTTCTATATAAGTACTATCATGATAGGCTGCTTATGTCATCCATAAAATAACATGTTGAATGTTTATGTAGATTTGTAAATATACAGGTGATGCTCGAAAAATTTGAATATCGTGCAAAAGTTCATTTATTTCAGTAATGCAACATAAAAGGGGAAACTAATATATGAGATAGACGCATTACATGCAAAGCAAGATAGTTCAAGCTGTGATTTGTCATAAGTGCAATGATTATGGCTTACAGCTCATGAAAACCCCAAATCCACAATCTCAGTAAATTAGAATATTGTGAAAGGTGCAATATTCTAGGCTCACAGTGTCCCACTCTAATCAGCTAAGTAAGCGATAACACCTGCAAAGGGTTTCTGAGCCTTTAAATGGTCTCTCAGTCTGGTTCAGTAGGAATCACAATCATGGAGAAGACTGCTGACCTGACAGTTGTGCAGAAAACCATCATTGACACCCTCCATGAGGAGGGAATGCCTCAAAAGGTAATTGCGAAGGAAGTTGGATGTTCCCAAAGTGCTGTATCAAAGCGCATTAATGGAAATTTATGTGGAAGGGGAAAGTGTGGAAGAAAAAGGTGCACAAGCAGCAGGGATGACCACAGCCTGGAGAGGATTGTCAGGAAAAGGGCATTCAAATGTGTTGGGGACTTTCACAAGGTGTGGACTGAGGCTGGAGTCAGTGCATCAAGAGCCACCACACACAGACAGATCCTGGACATGGGCTTCAGATGTCGTATTCCTCTTGTCAAGCCGCTCCTGGACAACAAACAACATGAGAAGCGTTTTACCTGGGCTAAAGAAAAACAGACCTTGTCTGTTGCTCAGTGGTCCAAAGTCCTCTTTTCTGATGAGAGCAACTTTTGCATCTCATTTGGAAACCAAGGACCCAGAGTCTGGAGGAATAATGGAGAGGCACACACTGCAAGATGCTTGAAGTCCAGTGTGAAGTTTCCACAGTCTGTGTTGATTTGGGAAGCCATGTCATCTGCTGGTGTTGGTCCACTGTGCTTCATTAAGTCCAGGGTCAACGCAGCCATCTACCAGGAGATTTTGGAGCACTTCATGCTTCCGCAGACGAGCTTTATGGGGATGCTGACTTCATTTTCCAGCAGGACTTGGCACCTGCCCACACTGCCAAAAGCACCAAAGCCTGGTTCAATGACCGTGGGATTACTGTGCTTGATTGGCCAGCAAACACGCCTGACCTGAACCCCATAGAGAATCTATGGGGCATTGCCAAGAGAAAGATGAGAGACATGAGACTGAACAATGCAGAAGAGCTGAAGGCCGTTATTGAAGCATCCTGGTCTTCCATAACACCTCAGCAGTGCCACAGGCTGATAGCTTCCATGCCACGCCGCATTGAGGCAGTAATTGCTGCAAAAGGGGCCCAATCCAAGTACTGAATCCATATGCATGCTTATACTTTCCAGAGGTCCGATAATGTTTTATGTACACTCCTTGTTTTATTGATTGCATGTAATATTCTAACTTACTGAGATTGTGGATTTGGGGTTTTCATGAGCTATAAGCCATAATCATCGCACTTATGACAAATCACGGCTTGAACTATCTTGCTTTGCATGTAATGTGTCTATCTCATATATTAGTTTCCCTTTTTACGTTGCATTACTGAAATAAATGAACTTTTGCATGATATTCAAATTTTTCGAGTATCACCTGTATATGTCTATTCACACTCATATATTTTGTTTGTCACTATTGTTTGTCTTCGCTTTGATATCTTTTGGGTCACCTGCAAACTGAAATCGAGACCTCCAATCAAATACACACCTCCAAAATTGTATTTAATAAGTAGCAACATATTTTCCTTTTAATTTCACACTTATTTGCACATATAAGTACCAATATAACTTCTTTTTGAAACTTAATGCTTTATTTATGGTCATATTTATATAAGCTTTATTATATTGTGCTTCTTTTATTCTCCTCTTTTTTTGTACTACTCTAAGTGGGAACAGCGGTATTTTCTCACATAAAGGTGAGCAGCAGTCAAATTTTCTATATATGCACACATATTTGTTTAATTTGTAGCGTCTAGCATTAATTCACTATCTCATATGTATATATATATTTTCACCCCTATGGGTGGTGTGTGTTCTCCTCAATCTTCGGTCTTCTACCAGAAGGCTGGGAGTTTCAGGGTTCAGCGCAGTATCTTAGCTTTTCCTAGTACTGTGCTCTTCTGGACAGAGTGGCCCAGCTTATGGGTCACAGCCCTGAGTGCTCCTATAACTAATGGGACCACTTTGGTCTTCACTTTCCACATCCTCTCAAGTTCCTCTTTCAGGCTCTGGTACTTCTTCAGCTCCTCATATTCGTTCTTCCTGATATTGCCACCACTAGGCACTGCTACATCTATCACCATCACTCTTCTGGTCCTTGTCTACTACCACGATGTATGGTTGATTGGCCACAACCTGTCTTTCCATCTGGATCTTGAAGTCACACAAGATCTTAGCCTTGATATTCTTCACGACCTTCTATGCAATTTCCCATCTGGACACGGTCTAGTTTCGCCCATATGCTGTGCAGATGTTCCTGTACACAATGGAGGTTACTAGGTTGTGCTGTTCAGTGTATGTGGTTTCTTAATGCATCTTAGACCCTGCCACTATTGGCCTGTCTCAGAAGCCTCTCTTCACAATCTACATCTCAGAACTTGTCCAGTGCAGTAGATCCCTGCTTCTATGGATCTGGTGCTCAGTGCTTGTTCTTGTGCTGCTGTGATCAGTGCCTCAGTGCTGTCTTTGAGTTAAGTCTTCTCCAACCACTGGTAGGATTTCCCAATGTCAGCCACTTCAGCTATCTGTTGATGGTACATCCCATGCAGGATCTTGGCTTGCCATGGCACTTTTTCTACTCGATCTTCCTTCCATGTCTGTTACTGCTTCAGGCATTCTCTCAGCAGCTTGTCTTTGGCTGCCATCTTACTGATGTATTCCCACATGTAATCTAGGACACTCACCTGACCCCGCCTGTCCTGTGTCTGGCTGATGTACACTCTCTGCATGTTGGACTTGGGTTAGAAACCCCCCTACATTATGAGGAGCAAGCCATACATTTTGATGGCATGGATCTTGTTCCTGCCATTAAGCTGGCTCTTCAGGGCCTGTCTTATCCTTTAGTGGTACTATATTGCTGTTTTATTGCATATGCTGCATTTGATGATCACTTGTCCTAACCATTTTGAGCTGGCTTCCAGCATTGTTTTCCAGAGCCCCATTGAGGAAGGTTATTAGTGTCCTGTTGACCTTGTATGGTGCTGGGCATTGACAGATCCATGTGTTTGGCATTGAGCCAAAGGCTTTCCTCTAGTCAATCGAGTCTGTGCTCAGGTTAGTCTGTCTAGACATTGAGTCTTGGGCGCCTGTTATACCCATGAATAACTGGTGTTTCAAGCCTCTGGTGTTGTTCCCAATGCCCTTCTGAGCTGTAGTAGCCCACACTGGCCTGTAGCGTGTGGCTATGAAGCCTGTCAGAACTTTCCATGTTGTGGGGAGGCAGGCTATTGGTTGGAAGTTGGACAGCGCTGTACCCTTCTGGTGGTCTTTCATGATCAGTCCAGATGACTGTCCTTCCTTGTATTAGCCTGTCTGGGTGGGAGCCTGCTACTAGGAGATGGTTAATCTTTGTTACAAGGCGTTCATGTACAACTGTTAGTTTCTTTAACCAGTAGGTGTGCATAATGTTCGTGCCAGGTGCTGAACAGCTCTTCATGTTGTTGACCCGCAGTTGGATGTCTATTACTGTGATGGTGACTGGTTCCTGTTTTTTTATTATGTGTCTTTCATGATTATATATACTTGCATTCATGGGTACATAAATACATAGCATCAATTATAGACGATACATTTAAATCAATAAATGAGATAATGTGATGAATTGTTGCTAGAAAGAAATGTGAACAAGACACATATCTATGGAATAAGGCATCATTTACCCAGGAAGATAAATGCTTCAAATATATGAGATGTTTACAAAATGTCTAGTCCTACCTGCTTGTATTGTTGTTCATCTACTCTGACAGATACTATCAAAATTACCACAGACAGAAAAAACATTATGTTTCCATAAAAGAACTTGTACGAAATCAATTTTGTTATAGAATTTCATGAATAAAATCATGACCCTTTTCAAGCATTTTTTTTTTTTTTTTAAATTGGCTCATTTTTAAATTGAAAAAGTCCAGTTGTGGCCTTCTAGAAAAACAACATGGCAGTTCCAAGTGACCTTAATTTAATGGGACTTTTCTCATTAGACAAGTTTGTCCAGTGGCTTGATAGCAGGTGATGCTGAAGGGCTTCATGTGTGTAAAGAGTAACCCTGGGGTGAAGTTCTATAAATGGAGCAATCAGCAAGAGCATTCCATTGATTTCTATTGAGATTTCAGCACTTTTAGAACATTGCCTCACAATAAACGCCATACAAGTTATAAACATGTCATGGTCCTTTCATCCTTCCGCTAGATGTTGTCTAAAGTTTAAACCCTGGATCAGTGCTGTTTGACTCTTGCAGCCAGGGTAGTCTATTTCATGTTCTATCCATCTATGCTGGGAATAATATAATACTATATATTTTCGATAATATTAATCAGGGTTTATTTAACTAGTTATTCCCTCTTCATATAATATATAGTAGAGGTAATAAAAGAAATCCTAGAAAAAATGTAAAATCAGATTGAGATTGCTATTGAATCATATAGTTGCATTTTCAATTACAGTGAGGCATATCTCTATATAAAACAAACTATATATTAGTATTCTGTTATTGTATGCAATCTACAGAGAACTTTATTATACCCTTTGATTGCACCAAGGGCCTATTTTTCTAAACAGCATCCAGTATTTAACTCCTGTCGGCCTCCTTCCCTATCCTTCATTAGTAATGACTAGGAGAGCCAGTCGCGAATGACATAATGCAGCTGATTACAGATTTCCTCCATTTTCATACAAAGCACCAAATCTGGTATAAGAAGATTTTTCTCACTATCTAAAACAGTCTTCTTACCACATTACAAAAGGTAAAACAAATATATAAAAACAACAGTTAGTGGGAACTTACACTCTATGGTAAATTACATTGAAAGTCACTTCTCTGCAAACTGAAGTAGGAAGTTGTGATGAGTACAGCAATATTAGGTCCTTATCCACTGTTTCCCTGATTTACAAAGATTAATGAACTCGAATGTCTTTCAAGCAGATACATTTTACCAAGCTTAACTTGGAGACTCCAGAACTGACTAGGATCGCCACCTTTCTTGACAAAAAATATACTGGCCATGCTTTTGTCTTAACATTGGCCTCAAGCCAACTTTTTTTTACTGACATCTGGGTAAAATACAAGCTGGATGAAAACCTTAGATGTTTGCCAGATCCCCCCTCAAAAAATATACCAGCCTTGCTATTGCCTACATTGGCAGCAAGCCATTATTGTACCACCTGCCAGTAAACTCAATTGCAAAGCACCCCCATGTCTTGACAGGAAGAGATTTCTTGGCCACTGAATTTACCACCTTTTCTTCAAAAATACCGACAAGGCTATTGCCCCCACAGACTTAACATTGGCCATAAGTAGTTTTGCCACCAAATCTGTATTATTTTACAGACCAGTAAAGAATTATCTCAAGGCCAATGTTAATTCTATGGAGGCTTTAGCATAGCTGGTATATATATATTTTTTGAAGCAAAGATGGCAACTTTAGCCTCAAGCCATTTTTTTTACCGGCCTGCCTTTAAAATACCGGCTGTGTAGAAACCCTAATTGTGATGAGTGCCACTATTACTTGGGCATGCAAGGTTTTAATGTATACTTTATGACATCAGTGGCTACTTTTACAGAATACTGGACTCTGATTATATACTTTGCGTTTTAATAATTGCATATGAAAGAGTTAAAAAAAAACAAATTTGGTTTAAACTAATAACACCACAGTGCAGTAAAAACAAAAAACCTGAGTGAATCTGGCAGCAATTACAAGAGATAACATGTTGATGCTTAAGATAGACTACTAAATACAGATGAGAAAATATTTGCTCTACAGTCCACACCTATACAGACTTGTAAGGGCGAACATGTATGTCCACCATTTATACTCATGGGGGCACGAGGGTGAGAGACATGGAATCAAATGTTCGTCAACCATTCAATAAAGAGTAAAAAAATAAATAAAAAAATAAATAAAAAAAAGAGACCCCCCCATTCATTCATTCCATAAAACTTCCAGCTGCATATAATAAATAATATTCATTTCCTACCAAAGGAATTTATCACATCTGCAAAATATGTGGAAAATTAATTTGACACATAAATATTATTTTTCATCTGTCTGAATGAGTGTCACCAAACGTCCTGTATGATTTCCTCAGAGTCACGATACACTATATCCAAAACCTAAAATACATGTTCGGATGTGTTTAACTCAACTATCGACTGGTTTCATATTTACAGAACAACTGAGGATATCAAGAGAAGGCAAAATACCAAATTGTGATCAAAACTTCAACGAGACAGAGAGGCACAGGTACTGTTGGATTTTAAAGCATCCGCAATCTCACTATTATTTTAAAGAGGACAAACTTAAGTGATAAACTTTCTCGTTTCTAGGAAAATATATTTATTTTTAGGAAATTTTTCTAACAATGTCATTTTTTAAGCACAAATACTGAATGAACTTTTGGAAGATACGCTTTTCTAAATTGTAACACAAAAGTATAGTACTTTAACACTTTGGAGACCAGAGTAGAGTGTGGTGCATTGAGCCACCCAACCATGAGGAACGCAAAGGGTTAAAAGACACCTGGTTGGCCAGCAGTGTGACCAAGCCAGCTATTTCCCTGGAAATGAACCATGAAGTGATAGCAGAGCACAGATCTCTATCTTGTCATACAAGAATTAGTTCTTTTTACCCTATTGCAATTTTACTGAGCACCAAACATTCTTTATGCAGGACTATGAAGAATGCCAAATCACATGCAACTGGCACAGACCATCATGGAACATTTTCTTCTCATGTGCTTCTGGGATGGTTGCCCATGATGCAATAGAAGCTTTCTTCTGATAAGAGCAGGGCATTGACTCACAACTATCATGAATGCTGTTTACTTCGCACGATAGCCAAGAGAGAAAAATAAATAATCCCCAAATTGGTACTATATTCTGTCCATAAATCTATGATTGGAATACAAGGGTTAAAACGGTGTGAACAAACAAAAAACGGAAAGTGTTCATCTTTATTTTGTATTTCTCTCTTTCTTTCTTTCTTTCTCTCTTTCCCAGGTCTACCATCCACAATAAGGGAAGCCTGCAGTTTGAAGCCTTGTGCATGTGAGGAAAGGAGGAGGCCTCTGCTCCCAATATCAACACAACTGAAAATCCAACGGGAAGAAACTGTGCTGAAGATAGCAGGCATCTGGCGCTATTGCTTTCCATGGTCATCCCAGAATGGAGTGCACTGGAGATTTTATGGTGGTGGTGATTTTGTTTATACTTTTTGGAATAGTCCAAACTCCAAGAGAACTGATCTCTTCACATCTTCACGATGTCTTTCCTATTAATAGTAACAGTGTCCTTGCTCAGGATTTAACCTCCTCACAGTCCTGGTCAGTAGAAAGATCCACATCTGATAGTCCCACTTCTACTGCCATAATAAGAGAGATATCCGAATCACTGCTGACCACTGGTTCTTGTTCACCTAAAAGATTAAGAGACACAATATATTAGCCCATGGACAAAGAACTTAGTTACATAGGTTCATGTAGTATCATGTTTACTGAACAGCCATTATATCGGTTGATATCAAACAGAATCTCATGTCTTCCCTGCACATGAAAGTGCAATGAAAGTTTAAAGAACATGGTAAAATATGTAATCAATTAAATTATTAGATTTTCATAAATGGTGCACTAATCTGTACAGCAAGGGAACAAGAACAAAGTTACAACTGATAGCTAAGCAACAGGTAGAGAGCAAGGTTTTACAACTCCCATTCCAAGGACTTGTTGGTTTGGAACACCTTATACAATATCCTTTTACAAACTAGTGGTAACCTTTATTACTAGTATTTTCAGAAAATAAACTCATAGCTGTGACATGTTTAAACTCCCCCAGAAAACAGTGGTGAGGCCATGCATTCCAATACATTTATATCAATAGGAACAGAGTAAGCTTCTCCTTCATTCAAATGAAGAGGGAACCAACCGAGGTGGCAGTCATAGCAGGAGGTACAAGTTATATTTGTCCCTCAACAAAATGGCTGAAAATAGTACACATGCATAGAAACAGGAGTAAGAGAAGTTAATTTAAGACGTATTGAGTTATTAAAGATATTTAAGAAGGTTCGTGCCTCCAGTCACTTATTGTGTTGACTGCACCATCTTGTGACTCTCAAGGCATTTTCTCGTTAATGTTTTTGAGTGTATATCTTAGCATGCACTTTGATTATCATTTGTATACAGTATCACACTATTTTTGTGTTTTTCTTATATTTTATTTAAGTGTAATCTGTTTACCTGTTGGTTGTGCATAACTAAGTGAAGATGTGTAGTTGGCACTTATGATTAAGAGTCGATTGGCTCGAAGCGCGTCAAGTGTTCCTAGTCTTGCACATGTTGCTTTATTGCTCAATATATATTAAATAATTACATTTGTTTCACGAACTGGAGTGCCAGCACATTTCTTCCTCTTGGAGTTTCTCATTATAACGGTACAATTGACTAGTGTCCGTGGCTGAAACACCCACAGGTTCAAGTTGTCAGGTAACACTCCACCAGTTATTTAAACCAACCTAAAAGGAGCCAGGGATATGTTCTCCCTCTTTAAGGATATCTTATGTATGTAGTAGGCTGGTCAATATAACTACAATATTTTTCTTCTAAAATTGTAATTCCATATAAAAGTAATAAAATACAACATTCATCGGATTATGTACTACTCTGGATGATTTTAAGACAGCAGCTAGAGTCAAACTCAATTTTAAGACTATGATGACACGTTAACAGAGTTTTACTGACAGTAACAACAAATATAGACGTCTACAAACAGACCAGCAGGCTTACACTTCAGTGGGTGAAAATCCAATTAATTCCCTCCATTGGTATTCCGAAAGATACAAATCCACAAGAAGGAAGAAATTGGAGTTGATATACCGTAATAGCCATCTTCTTTTAATTACCACTAATTGCTTATCGGTTGGTTGGTTATGACCTATGAGTAAGAGCTCCAAAAACACACTAGGTTAGAGCTTGACAAACGTTAGGGTGCTAGACGTGGAGCCCCCTTGCCACTACCATCCTTTTTTTTTTTTTGCAGCGCAAGTGGAGAAAGTCTGTTCGGATCTACACACTCTTGTGTCTGAGTGCCGGGTGTCATGTGACAACCCGGCACTCAGCAGGAAGACACGTGGAGATCCAGCTGTAGCAGAAATGCCCCCATCCACTGCAATAAGGGGACAAATTAAGAAATTATTTTTCTCCAAAAAAACTGCTAACTTGTTTGTGTATGCGAGGTGTGTATGTATGTGACTGTCTCTGTGTATGTGAGGTGTGTGTCTGCTTCCTAATTTTTTAGCTGGCTTCTAAAATGAAATTAAATTTGTCAAACCCTGCACTAGGTGATTACAGTCGTGTCTTTACCCCTCTGCTGTACAATTCGTTTTTTGAAGCAAAAACAAAAATTGCTGCCCAGTTACATTATGTTGTAGTACAAAGACTCCCAAATTCTTTCTTTGATGAGGACACATTCTCTGTGAAAGTAGACCTTTGTAAGGACAGAAGGTAAACACAATGTGTGAGGTATATGGTAGTGCACTAAATATTGTGTAGTAATAAAAGTTCACATGAATCCAGTTTCAAAGAGAGATGGAAAGGAAACTAGAGTTGAAACCTGTTAAAAACGACATTATTTTATTAGATGAGGATGTGTGTGTAGGAGTCCACTGGAAAAAGAAACAATATTGGGGAAATTGACTAGACTCGTAGCTGGTTGCCTTATAATTATGAAATGTGGCCTGACATTTCTAAGAACATCACAATTTCCATTTTAATTTTCTAAGGAGAAATGGGAATATCATCACTTTCATCCAATGTACTAAAAGCATTTATCAGCAAATTAGTTACAGTAGTGCAAGAAGAACAGATATATAACTATGTATTTTGTAAGTCCAATTAATTACTTCCAAGATGAGAAACCCCACTAGGTTAATCCCTGCACAATTTGTTCATAAGTATTTTCTATGCTGCTGATTTGTGCAATCCTGTTCTTTTTGTTATATCCTTTGGGTGCTTATTTTGATTAATGATAATAAACTTGTGGCTTTTAGCCCCTTAATTATATTTATGTGCTCCCACTGATTATTATAGTATTGTATTGTTTATAGGGTCATTGTTTGATTCCTTTTGGAGTGATGCACCTGGACAAGTAGTGTCTTTTTTGGTGTAACTATTATTTTGTGTATTCTCATCCCTGCACAATGCAAAGTTACGCTGGTGAGAGGAAATGTTTATCTCACCTTATCTCGCTTAAATGTTAATTTTAGTGAATTGCTCCTTCTCATGGGCATCCTAAGGCGGGGCAAGAGGGGGCACTTTCCCCTCCCCCTGAAAATTTCAATAGTCCCACAGAAGCAGCAGCAGAGGAGAGAGAAACAGTAGACTTGTTAGGGTAGGTTGACCACACATAGAAAGCACCTGGCAGGCAGGGGAGTGTTGTCAGAGTTCTTTCTTTTCTATCTAGCTGGCCTCCTCCCCTTCACTCTGATAGCTGCTCCTTCAAAGGCACCAGCGAGATACAGTTTGCATGCTGCAGGCACAAGATAGTTTATATGAAACATGTATTGCAGCCAGGATTAGTTAATAGCTGTTGTGACTACATTTCCCTGGATTCTCATCCACGCATTTGGCATCCGGTGAAACTGAGTAATGTACTAGCTCAGAATGTTTGCTGTGGATCTCAGAGCAACACTACCTTAACTTTTGTTGATGGCAAATTCCATTATGTTGAGCCAACAATACTGCTGGTTGATCATTATGGGAATTGTAATTAACTGTAGATGGGGCTGTGGAGAGGCCTATACTATGGACTTTATTCATGAAAAGAAAGAACTGCAGGGAATTGAAAAATGAAAGCCAAAATAGCAGTTTTGAAGAATAGCTTAATAGGATAATTTCTCTAACTTGACTAATATGGACTTAAGTTTGAGATTTCATTCTCAATCCAGCAGCCATATTGCTTTTATACTACAGCTGCACACTAACTGCAGGCCCCATAATACATGCGAAACACCATGGGAATTGCAGTTAATTGTAAAATGGGGCAGTGGTGGCTAATGGATATCTTGTTCCCGTTTGGAAATAATTGTGAGGACGCCTATGCTTCCACTGATGTAAATGAAACATCACCTAATCTCTCTTATGAAAATGTGTCAGTGATGCAAACATGACCTCCTGTGAATGACTGGTCTACGTTAAGGCTGCTTTTATTGGCTGCTCTTGTATCACTGGCTACTCTTCTTGTCTTCTGTCTCCAATTTACATATCAGTCACTTTCAATAGGACCTCTCATTTGTCAAAATATTAACTATGGTCCACATTATAATACACATTTTCTCTAAAGTAGAACCAACATGACTGACCTACTGGAAACTCTTGGTCATAGAATATTCCAATTTATTACAGTAATATTTATCCCTGCCTAACGTGCTGATACAATATGCCAGTCATGGCGACTGTGTGGTTTGTATGAGCTCTTTGAGGCTGTGTTTATTTAAGGTCGTATTAATATTACTTGTCATTATAAATTCATATTTAATTCTGGAAAGGGGTCTGGAATCACAAGGACATTTTTCACATTTATCAAAGGAAAGGTTTTGTAAACTGAATCTATACAAGAAGTTAAACAAAAGTTGAATGAAAGGCTGTAGCATTGGGGTCTTTTTAAGAGAAAGTGAATACAGCCCTTGGCTCCGTAATAAAGCATGTATACACATTACCTTTTACCATGTATGTAAAGATGGATTCCTGGATTAATGTTTTCCTAGGTAGAAACCTTAGGGCTACAAACATACTAGGAACCTCATTATAAACATCTAACAAAGCATTACAAAAAACTACTGCAGAGCCAGTCGCTTGTTTTTAAATGCCACCAAGAGAAGTGACCTTAAGTAGGCTACCTACCTCGGTGGCATGTAAAAACAAGGGCCGCTGTCTCTGTCAGCAGTGAGCTATGATACTTGGTATGATGCACATTCCAGTTTATCGTCAGACTATGGACACTGGACTTTTTACTTTGCCCTATATTGGATCTTTAAGTGGCTCTTACATTATTGAGGAAGCCGCTTTAGATTTTTTCCAGAGGACATTTAAACGTGTTATCTTGTTTCCACTCCTATGGATATTCAGGACTTCACCCACGCCATTCAGTAAAGATTATCATGTCCAGTGTGATGCTTAAAAAATGATAGCAGCTGGATATATATATATATATATATATATATATATATATATATATATATCTATATATATATTTTTTTTTTTAAAGTCAGCCACAGGAACCAAAGGAAAATAAACATAAATGTGACAAACAGACACTACAATCTGACCTGATCTGCCACTGTAACATGTAGTGAATCTACTATGAAATATTATTTAAAAATACATCCAACACCAACTTTAAATGTAAAGCTCTAATATAAGCAAACAATTTTTGATTGGTTTGGTGGATCAAGCTTGATCAGATATGCTATGATATTTTTGTATGATCAATTATGTACCGTTTGTATACAACTGAGAAAAATAAATAGGCATGCTCCACCCCCCTGGACTTTGCATGCAGATTGTGAGCATACAGAACTACATTAATGCTTGTGTAACTGTCATAATAAAGCCCAAAATCTAGATGAGCTTCAATTAAGCCTGTGTAAAATGTTATAAAACACTTTCTTTGCAGGAAGGGTGGGTTAGCATGTACTAGTCAAAGATGCTTATTTACAACGAGCATAATGAGAGAATAAACAGGAAACAGCTAATGGCCAAATACAATACACAAGGGAGAACAGAGAGGATGATAATGACTTTGAGGTTTAAGGCACAGTTCAGACAGCAATTAAAATTATAAATCAAGATAACTAAATCTAATTGTACTTAGTCATGTGTCCACTTGTGCTATATTCTAACGGTAACAAACTATTTTATTGCACTGTAATTTGCAGGATTTAACCATTTAAGTGGTGCACAAAGCACTACTTTGGCATTCAAAAGTTAATGAGCAAGTAGATAACTGGACTGTTACAGAAAAGAATGTTCACAGTGAGGCTCCATTCCATAGAAACAATGTTGCTCTAGTTGTATGGTTTGTAACCTGCACTTTATGATGAGAAAGGGTGACTTGTTCCCTGCAAATCTCCAAGTAACCAGTGGGGGAGACAGAGAGTTTAGAAGTGATGGGTAGGCTGTCCCTGTCAGGAAAAAAATAAAATATACTATAAATCTCAAAATATCAAATAACAAAAAGAGGGACGCTTATTTTAGGGGGAGTAGCTTAAAGTGTGGCTATTGTGCAGGGCATTACTGAGACGTTTTGACACTGCGACCTATTAATAGCTTCTTTTGTAATTGATTATTTCAAATAAATGATTTTATTTATAAAAACCAATAGAGGGTGGCCTGGAGCTGTGGGGTCACGAAACACTGTGTGACGTTGCATAACTCTGCCCCTTTAGGATTTTCATATTGGGACCTCAAAAAAGAAAGTTGGCAAGTATGCAATATGGCAGGGGTGTCCACGTTTTTTTCTGCAGTGGGCAGAAATGTATGTGTTCATATGACATTTGGCACATTTGCTGCAAAGCATAGATGAAGACTCAATGTAAAAACATTAGTCAGTACTTCCCTACACTGTGCTACACACAATTTAAATGGTTACTCCAATCTGAAAAAACACAGACAAATAAATGCATATTAAAGCGGACACATTTTCATTAACTTTTTTTTCTTTACTTGAAAAAAATAGCTTTTCAAGCATACTAACTGGGTATTGAGTCAGCCCACTATTACATCAGTAGCTCAAGCAAAATATGACAGAACCTAGCATCTCCAATCAGTGGCCTCCCAAAGAGATGAATGGGGATGCTCACTGAAGATGTAGAGTGACATCACACAGCTGTTCTGCCTCTCCAATCACTGCTTTCAAAAATAAAAGAAAACAGAAAGGCAGTTACTAGCTTCTAAATGAAGTTGTTACTGCACATGTGGATTAACTGTTGACCCAGTGCATCTGCACTGATGCTCTTGCAATTAAGTGAAATCAGAGGGAGGGCCAGATCAGAAACATTTGCAAGAGAAATGCTGGCATGCATCTGTAACTAAAATCTTTGTGCTTTGTACAGGGTAAACATTAACATATGGACCAGAATGTATTTGATGCCTAGAGTGACCATTTAAGGAAAGGAAATATTTTCTGTAGCCCAGTGCTCATGCCATTGTACATTGCACCGGTGAGACCTCACTTTGAGTATTGTACGGTGTACTGAAGACCATATCTCCAGAAGGATATTGATACTTTGGAGAAAATTCAGAAAAGGCTACTAAACTGGTTCATGGGTTGAATGATAAAACTTACCAGGAAAGGTTAAAGCATCTTAACATGTATAGCTTGGAGGAAAGACGTAACAGGGGGGATATGATAGAAACATTTAAATACATAAAGGGAATCAACACAGTAAAGGAAGAGAGTATATTTAAAAGAAGAAAAACTACCACAACTAAAGGACATAGTCTTAAATAGGTGGGGCAAAGATTTAAAAGTAATATCAGGAAGTATTACTTTACTGAGAGGGTCAGGGCCGCCATTGGGGGCGGGGGGCCTTACACCCATCCCAGGGGCCCGCTCATTCATTCCTGGGGTCCAAAGCAGCTGCCCAGTGGGCCCCCACTCCCGTGTGACTGTTTTACATAGAGACAGTCACGATCGGGCAGCAGCCAGCAGATCCGCATCCGCGTCATGTCATATCCGGTGGCTTTATTTCCTGCATGCACTCTGCTGAGGGTATGAGCAGCATCCAGGTAAGTACTGGGGAAGGGGGAGGAAGGGGGGATTGGCTATTAATGGACAAATTATCAGTGGCTATTACTGGACAAATTATCAGTGGGCTATTAATGGACACATTATCAGTGGGCTATTAATGGACACATTATCAGTGGGCTATTAATGGACCAATTATCAGTGGGCTATTAATCGACCAATTATCAGTGGCTATTAATGAGCAAATTATCAGTGGCACATTAATGAGCAAATTATCAGTGGCATATTAATGAGCCAATTATCAGTGGCTATTAATGAGCAAATTATCAGTGGCATATTAATGAGCAAATTATCAGTGGCATATTAATGAGCAAATTATCAGTGGCATATTAATGGATAAACTATCCAGGGGGATGGCGAGCCCCAGAATTTTTCAGGAAGGGGCCCTGAAATTTCTGATGGTGGCCCTGGAGTGGGTAGTGGATGTGTGGAATAGCCTTCCAGCGTAAGTGGAAGTAAACACAGTCAAGGATTTTAAGTATGTGTGGGATAGGCACAAGGCTATCATAGATATAACATAGGGAACTGGGGACTAATAAAAGTATTTCAAAAATTGGGCAGACTAGATGGACCAAATGGTTATTATCTGCCGAAATATGTTTCTATGGTAAATTAATGCAGCTGCACATTTTTGTTTTGTTTGGATTATCCCATATTTATTGAATCATCATTGTGTCATATTTATCCATATTAAATACTGAAAATGGCTGCACCTTTTACCTAGTAATTACATATCATTCATTATATTTTTTAACACTACTTTTGCAAACAACAGGGCACATCACTGCATGAAGTCACAGTACTTGATTGTGATCGGTTATAACTTTTGTGACCTTTCAACATATCGGACTTTTCAGTTCTCTTTATTTAAAGAAAAAAATAGGTCATGTAATATCAATAACGAACTAACCCTTAATGACAGGGTTTATCTACTGCACAGTGAATTGTGTTGAATTGACAATTGAGTTAGACAGTTAAGTTACTTATTTCTTGCATTTTACGGAGTTTCACTTGTACTTTTGTTCATTATAGCTTGCACCGCACTTCACTAATGCTAAAATGCCAACTACAGACTTTCTATCACGTTTGGCATGTTTTCTATAAAAGCATGTCTATTCACTAAAGAGTGAAGTGGGGACAAGTGAACTGCAGATATCAAGCATTAATAGCTGAAATCAAGGCCATATTTAACACAGGGCAAAAAGGGCAGCTGCCTTGAGTCCAAGCTCACTGCAGGGGCCCATTGAGTTTGCTACATGAGCCCTATTGTTTCTGCCTCTTTTTTCTGATCTACATTAAGTCCTTAAAGGAACACTAAACGTTATTTTTCACTTGTGCTTCTAATTTGTGGGCGAGCAGACACTCTGATTGATACACCGCAGGAGTGTAAGCCCGACGAAACGCAGGCCTCCCTCCATGTCCACGAGACCCGCAACATTCCCTTCCACCATCAGGGCCGCGCGCTACTGCCCCCATGCGCGCACGCAGCGCCAACAAACATAATATAAAGTACACGTTGCCACGGCATATAAGGCTGAGGCCTACAAACCTACTAGTTTGCTCAGAGTTCCTGTTGCCTCCTTAGTGTTTCTATCAGTCTCTATGCGCTCCTGTATTAATACCCCTGTTATTGACTTGACTTTCCCTCCTGACTTTGCTGCCTTCTGTATCCTGACCCCCTGGCTTGTTTTTTGACCTCTCTACCTCTACCTGATCTTGGCTGTTATTATTTATTTTATTCTCTCCATCACTTACCACTACTTCTCTTCATTATGGTATTGCCCGGGTTCCCTTGGATTCTTCCAACTACCATTGTTTCACTTTCATCCTATTGGGCATTAATTGGGCAGGAATCTGACTTCCTCTACCTTGGATTGGCTGGCTTTTGTTTGTACCCTCCCCTTTATTCATGTTGTCTCTGCGGGAACTGCTACAATGGTAATTGTTTTTAACCCTTTCAATGCTAGGGGAGTCATTACATACCATTCTGGCACTGAAAGTGGGTGATTTTACTATTAGAAACAAATTAAACATGCAGTGTTGGCAGTATATGAGTATGTGATTGTAATTATGAGCTGCAGTGTGTGATTGTCATTTAGGTGAAATGTGCTTTCTAAGCCCATGACACAATTTTGAAACTATCTAGACAGGGACTTTATTACCATTTGTAATTGTGTAAAAGAATTTTCAGGTCAAAGTTAAGAAAAAGTTAATTTTTTTCAATTTGTCAGCATATTTTTTTTTTTATAGTAAATGATGCGATGTAATGGTATCTTATGAAAGCACTTCTTATGATGATAAAAACAGTAGATGATATGTGTGGGTACATTAAACAAATTAAAATTACAGTTATACCTGAAAAATGCAAAAGTGAAAAATCAGCCTCTGTTACCAAGGGGTTAAATATGTAGACAAATACCCACACAACTATATAAACATGTATACAGTGTATATAGTCTCTAAAGAAAGTCATATGTGCATACAATGTTTAAACAGGGACAACCATTTAGGAAAGCATTATTAGAAAATGTACATCGTATACGCAGAAAATAAAAATAGTAGTGCAAAAAGAAAAAATAACGCCTCTTGGTAGTCTTACTTATGTGAAAAGTACAAATGTCGCTGCTGAAACACAAACAGTATTTTACTCAGCCTTTAAAGGAACAGTCTAGTGCCCATACTCACTTTGGTGCAAGATGAAAATTACTGCTGGTATAGTGCACTGGCTTTTTTCCAGTTTGATTTGATGCAGGCATTCTGCATAAATCACAATTTTAATATTTGGCTCCCCAGTGATTACTCTGCATGTTTACTGCAGGTGCGGCAGCTCTGATTATATGGACACTAAGGATATTAAGTTTTACTTCATTTAGTCACTTCCTTTATTCTTTGAATTGAATACATTGTGTGAACTGTGATAGATTTGCTCTTGTACACAGTAGGATTTCTTAACAGTGCAACACATTGTCTAATTAAATCACTACAGAGACACGAAATTCCATTTATTTGAATGAAATTATTCTCATTGGTTCCTGCAGCAAAAAAAAAAAAAAAAAAATTATTTTACTCAGCTAGTGTGGGCAGTCCTGGTTTCTTGCAAAGTGCTGTAATTTCGCAATTTCATCTAGCTGTAAGTATTTTATATTTTTAGCAATGCAAAATGTAAAACATGCATTTTAACCCCTTAACGACAGATGACATGCCAGGCACGTCACGGCAAATCGAGGACTTGCCGACAGGTGACGTGCCTGGCACGTCATGCACTAAACTGAGTAAAGAAAGCGACCAGCGGTCGCTTTCTTTACACTAACGGTGTTGCTATAATACCTCTAGGTAGAGGCATTGTGCAACACCCCCCAAATGTGCAGGGGCGCGCTACGATCACTCCACGGAGTGATCGTAGCAGCCATTTAAAAATGGCTGCGCCCACTGCACACATGTGCTTAGAAAGCAAACGATCGTTCGCTTTCTAAGCATCTCCGGTGTTGTTAAAGTGCCTCGCCAGCGACAGCCACCTTGATGCTCCCCAGAACCGATGGTGGTCGCTCTCCTGAGCGACCCCATCGGCTCAGTAGAAGGGAACAGGCAGCGCTTCCCTTCTAATGGCAAGAGCATCGGAAGTGAAAGTATTTCACTTCCGATGCTCTAGGGGGAGCCAATCGATGCCGGCACAACAGATCTATGTGATCTGTGTGCAGGCATGTATGGTAAGTGCTCTGATGAGCACTTACCATACAGTCAAAGGCAATATTAGCAAATATTGCCTTTGACAAGTATTGATCTGCCTCCCTCACCTTACTAGTTATAGTAAGGGAGAGAGACAGATCAGATAAAGTAAAAAAATAAAATAAAATAATAAAAAAAATATTTAATAAAATTTTAAACACCAAGGGCTTTTATAAAAGCCATTTAACCCCTTCCCTGCCATTGATCGCTGTGTACGCAGTGATCATACACAGCAGCACATTTTTTGCTGTCTGTGCATTTTTTAGGGGTTAATTTTTTTTTTACTGTAATTCATTACAGTATAAAAAAAAGCTCTTTTAAGAGAGATTAACCCCTTCCTTGCTGTAGATCACTGCCTAAGCAGCGATCTGACGCAAATGCAGCAATCTTGCTGCAGAAGCATTTTTAATTTTTTTTTAAGTTTTTTATTACACCCGTCACGTGTTAATTATAAAAAATTTTTAGCTGTCTGACCGCATTTATAGCGATCAGTAACAGCTGATAAGTGACAAAGGCGGGTTGGCGTTTGCTTAGATGAGCATCACCATTCGTCTGGTTAGATCAATATTTGTAAATATTTGATCTGACCCGTGTAGATCTGCCTCCCTCTCACTTGAGTTTTAGTGAGGGAGGGAGACAGAGCTGTATAATGTAAGTTTTTAATTATAATATATTTAATAGAATTGAGACCCAAAGGCTTTTATGAAAGCTGTTTCCAGTATTTAACCCCTTCCCTGCAATTGATCGCTGTGTACGCAGTGATCTTACACAGCAGCACATTTTTTGCTGTCTGTGCATTTTTTTAGGGGTTATTTTTTTTTACTTTGATTTATTACAGTATATCAAAGGCTCTTTTAGGAGCTATTAACCCCTTCCTTGCCGTATATCACTTCCTAAGCAGCACATATGGTCACTGCCTAAGCAGTGCATATGGTCACTGCCTAAGCAGCGCATATGGAGCAATCTAGTCGCAGAAGGATTTTTTTTTGCTATCAGCATTTTTTTTGTCTGACTCGCTAGGGGTTATTTATACCCACTAGGGGATTACGTGTATTCCTTTTGAAGCTGTCTGAACGCGTGTATAGCGATCAGTAACAGCCGATCAGTGGCAAAGGTGGTTTGGTGATTTCTCAGATGAGCATCACCATTCGTCTGGTTCGTAAATATTGTTCTGACCCATATGGATCTGCCTCCCTCTCCTCACTTGAGTTTTAGTGAGGGAAAGAGACATAATTTTTTAATTGTAATAAATTAAATAAAATGTTAAAAAAAATTGTGAGTCCCAAGGGCTTTTATAAAAGCCATACCCTTTGTATAGTGTAGTGTATTAACCCCTTCCCTGCCACTGATCACTGCACAGCAGAACATTTTTTCTTGTCTGTGCATTTTTAGGGGTTAATTTTTTTGTACAGTACTACAAAGGCTCTTATAAGAGCTATTAACCCCTTCCTTGCTCTACATGTTCAAATTCCAAGTTTGAAAATCAAAAAGCGCACCTCTCAAATGTAGCCTTTCAACACCCAACAAAGCTGACAAAGCTATGCATGGGTGGTATCCCTGTGCTCGGGAGATGTTGCTGAACATATATTGTGGTATTGTTTGTCAGTGACACATACCGAAATATGTGAATTTGTGTCTAAAGTTCAATGTATGTGGGAAAAAATACACAATAATATGACTACCACAAACTTTGACAAAGGCTGGTGGTAGAATTGGTGCATGGAAAGTGTTAAAATAACACCATTTAAAATAGCCTAGGGTGTCTACTTTTACAAAATATATACTTTTTGGGGTAAAATACACTGTCCTACTTTAAAAAAAAATTCCCAAATGAAAGATGGGCTCAGGCTGGCTACACGTCAATATTCCAAGTTGAAAATGCGCACCTTCACAATGAGGCCCTTTTAGCCCCCAAACAACCCAACAAACCTATGCATGGGTGGTATCCCTGTACTCAGGAGATGTTGTTGAACACATATTGGGTTATTGTTTGGCAGTGACACATACCAAAATCTGTGAATTTATGTCTAAAATACAATATTTGTGAAAAAAAAACACACAAAAATTACTACCACAAACTTTGACAAAGGCTGGTGGTAGAATTAGTGCATGGAAAGTGTTAAAATACCACCATTTGAAATAGCGTAGGGTGTCTACTTTAAAAAAATATATGGGTTGATGGGGTAAAATACACTGGCTGGTTTCAAATATGTCCCAAATGGGACATGGGTGCAGGCGGTCTGCATGTCAAAATTTCAATTTGGAAAACCAAAAACTGCACCTACCAAATTTGGCCTTTTACCCCCCCAAACAACCCAACAAACCTATGCATGGGTGGTATCCCTGTACTCAAGAGATGTTGCTGAACACTTATTGAGGTGTAATTTGGCAGTGACACATACCAAAATCTGTAAATTCATGTCTGAAGTACAAGGTTTGTGAAAAAAAAACACAAAAAAATTACTACCACAAACTTTGACAAAGGCTGGTGGTAGAATTAGTGCATGGAAAGTGTAAAAATACCACCATTTGAGATAGCCTAGGGTGTCTACTTTTAAAAAATATATGGGTTGATGGGGTAAAATACACTGGCTGGTTTCAAATATGTCCCAAATGGGACATGGGTGCAGGCTGTCTGCATGTCAAAATTTCAAATTGGAAAACCAAAAACTTCACCTCCCAAATTTGGCCTTTTACCCCCCAAACAATCCAACAAACCTATGCATGGGGGGTATCCCTGTACTCAAGAGATGTTGCTGAACACTTATTGGGGTGTTATTTGGCAGTGACACATACCAAAATCTGTAAATTCATGTCTGAAGTACAAGGTTTGTGGAAAGAAAACACAAAAAAATTACTACCACAAACTTTGACAAAGGCTGGTGGTAGAATTAGTGCATGGAAAGTGTTAAAATACCACCATTTGAGATAGCCTAGGGTGTCTACTTTTAAAAAATATATGGGTTGATGGGGTAAAATACACTGGCTGGTTTCAAATATGTCCCAAATGGGACATGGGTGCAGGCTGTCTGCATGTAAAAATTTCAAGTTGGAAAACAAAAAACTGCACCTCACAAATTTGGCATTTTAGCCCCCAAACAACCCAACAAACCTATGCATGGGTGGTATCCCTGTACTCAGGAGAAATAGTAGAATCTATTTAGCATGTTTTTTCGTTCGCTATTGTCGATGAGGAGAAGTTGTTTCAAATAAAAACAAAGAAATTTGTGTATTTTTTTTTTTTTTTACCATATTTTATTATTTATTTTTAATAATATGATAAGATATGATCAAAAATATGGCATCCATAGAAAGCCCTTTTTGTCCCGATAAAAACAATATATAATATGTGTGGGTACAGCAAATGACAAAGAAGAAAATTACTGCTAAACACAAACAGCACAGAAATGTTAAAATAGCCATTGTCCAGAAAGGACAAAAATGTTTCAAAGGCTCTGTCCTTAAGGGGTTAAAGTACTTTGAAAGCATATTAACATGCATTATAATTTGTAAGATGCATTATAATTTGTAAGATGCATTTTGGGCACTAGACAGTCCCTTTAAGCGTATCCTCTGTTCACCACTGGTGGATGGAGGATACCCTTCAAGAGTAATCTTGCTGAGATTGGAGCATTTAGTATAGTCTATGTATTAACCACATTTTAAACAAACTAAGGCTAAGACTTAACCCCAACTGTACCCTTCACCTTGTATGTCTAACTCATGGGAAAGGTGGACCGAAGGACTATAGGTGTGGCTGGACAGAGTGAACATACTGCTCCCAGAAAAGCAATGTAAAGTTAATCACACGGAACAAGACAAAATGTTTTTTCTATGCTTTCCTTATATCCCAGCATTTATTAATAACCAGTGTTTCAAGACAAGAAAGACTTACTGCTTGCAGTAAGGCTATGGTCCCCAACCTGCGCAAGTACTTCTGAATCTTGGATGACCTGTAATACACCCACTGTACGGACAGGAGGTTCAGCCCCTACAGAACTCTCATTCACCGTTACATCACTAGCTCCTGTTATTTGATTGGTTGGTGGTCCGACAGAACCTTCAAAGTCTGGCGCAATATCATCCAAGCAATCTGCATTGGGCTGAAAAAGAAGAGTCCATTAGTAAATGTATTTCAGCCTTCTTCATGTAACTGAAAACACAAATCCACAAAACTATGTCCACAAACCAAGTAATTCTATGATCTTTTTCTTAAGATAAAACGCATAAACATATTAAATAAAACTTTCCTTTTGTTTTTAGTAAAAGCTGTTCACTAATTTTAAGTAAAATAAATGGTTACTCACGAGTCAAAATAATAATAATTTTTTTAATGTCCAGTCAACGGCACGTCAGACCGATATGTACGACCATCTTAATATATATTTTTTTCAGGATATGTTGGTTATGCTTCCACGCATTTAACATTTCGTATTCTTTCCTGCGTTATGGAAGTATCCAAACAGTAATACATAATAATCTATATACTGTAATTCATATAGTCACGAGCCCAGCCTAGGTTGTAAATGTGGCTCTATGGAAGAAATAAATGCTACAGCTCGTGTTTCCACAAAATAAACAAGCACAGATGCAAAGGTTGATTCTCACAATCTGTGTCTTTAGTTATCTATATCATCTCCCACACATACAACCTTTATATACATTAAAGAGCATTTGATTTAGATAATGTGTTTACCATCATTTCAATTATTACAAATACTAGGCACCTGTCTGCAATGCAACTATTTTATGGATACCATTGGAGGCCAGTATGTTATGTTGGCTCCACCCACTATTTCTAGTATTCGGATACATTCCCCCATTTTTGAAATTCTTCACCCTTTCATTTTTTTTATTTTTATTGTTATTTATTTTTACGTTAGTTTATTGGTGCCCAGAGGTATATTGGCTCCCTAGCCCTGCCTGAAGTCTAATGCTTGTGCTGTGTTTCAGGCTCTGCATTTTTGCTGGATCTTATTATACTGCCAGTTTTCTATTTTGACAGTTTGTTTTCTATCCTGTTGATTTCTTTTGAAAGGCTGGCGTGGTGCCCACCATTAATGTTATGGAGCGGCATGGGAGAGAGCAGGGTTCTGTGGCAGCTGCCGCCATTTAGTGGTCAAATGTAATATTCCATGACTGGGACATTCTTTCTAGCAGATGAATTCTCTCTGACCTGTGTGATCCAAACAATCCATAACCAGTTTACATTGTGATGCAGTGGGGTGAATTGCAAGCTATTCATTACCCAGCAGGATATTTTTTTTCTACCGGGCTTGAGCATGTGATTGATCATCTGGGCACTAAACACGTCAATAGCAGTTCATAACTTGCATTTCTGTGAAAGGTTACGCCAATATAATTTACCACATGTACAGCACAAAGAGATAAAAGCTTGAGGGAAAAAGCTCTCTCACTGTATTCCACAGCACTGTACGTTGTTTTAACCAATAAAACTATACCAAAATTCCTCTACACTATAACTGACCATTTCATTTACAAAACTGGCCTTGTAATGAAGTGACTCAATAAAAAGGAGATATGTATGTAAATGATTAGACTTAGAGCTATAGGATTCTTCGAAAATGCATCCTGCACACTGCTGGAAGAGGCGGGTTCACGTAAGGGAAGAAAAACAGATTGATACATAAATAAATAACAGACCTGTCCATATCTTGCCTCCACTCTTCAATTCCTGGGATGACTCACCATAATACACAAATGCTATGACATCAATATAAAAATAGAAATTATTTATTGTATGTTTGGCAAAACAAAGACAGCACTCTACCCAGTGTCACACCTCAATGTGATGCTTAGACAACCAAGCAACACAAAAGCACAATCAAGGCACAAAACGCATTGGGCGGTTCACTTCTGGGGAGTGTTCTCTGTTTCTGTTTGTACTCTACAAGGCTATATAATGGACATAAACTCCTTAGACTCTTTTGTAAATGTAGTCTTTAGGTAATATCACAAATGTTGTGTTAATAAAAAAATAAATAAACATCTTGTGAACTGTAAACTTGTGCTCTTACCGGTATGCCCAGAGCTTTGAGTATATTCATTTTACACATCGGACAGGTACGGTGATCTAATAGCCACGGATCCACGCACGATTTGTGAAAAAGATGCCTGATGTTGAAAAAGAAGCAAACAACAAAGTAGATATAAATCTGCAATAAAATAACCTACTTAGTCATTATCATGAGATAGCAAGGGAAGCTCCAGGTCTGATATCTAATTGCTGGGTCTCTATCTTCAGTGTGTTGCAAGTGATTTTTCACTCCACTCATCACTCACTTAAATGGGTAGGAAAATTATATATATATATATATATATATATATATATATATATATATATATATATGATGAGCTGATATGAGAGCCTGTGGCTCCTCCACATATGACATACACAGTAAATTAAAAAGGTGGAGGGAATGCTTTCGGGAATTTTAGACTCCTCGACTCAAAGTAAAATACTAAAAACAAAGTTTAAATGGCAGGATATGCACTTTAATGACCAGAAACAAAGAAAAATAGTATGTTAGCACTCTCCAATCCTAGTATAAACAAAGTATTTATTGATCCAAGAAAACCGACATGTGCAGGAGTGCAGACATGAGATAGATTGCCTTACGCGTTTCGTGCCTACGGGCACTTAGTCATATGCACTTTAATGAGACATTATGCATACATACAATTATAAATACAGGTGGATTAAGAATAGTGTAATAAAAATCTTCACAAGAGTACATATAGAATAGCACACTTTAGATGTTCTTCAAAATGTTTGTTATTTTTTTCTTTGCTCTCAAGGGCTTCCTCAGAGGAATCTCATATTAGTCTTAAAGTGATAGTAAAAGAACTATCCCTTTAAAGGACAACTACTTTTTTTTTGCACTAGTGAAAATTAAATTACCCCTAATATGAGGATAAACTGGCATGTCATTTTGATAGTACATGAAAGTTTATCTTCTGACCGGCAGCTGTCATGCTTCCCTGGGAAGCAGACAGCTTGGTCAGGTTGGTGAATGTCTCTCTCTGCTGATGTAACTAGGTCCCCTCTGTTGATCCCTTTTGAAAACCAGGGTCTTATTTTTTTTAGTGGCCTGCCAGTAAAATACAGGCTTGGTGGTAACTCTCCAATCAGTGGAACAAAAATATAATGTGGTAGAGTTAAGTTTACCAACTAACCACAGCATCCACTGTGCCAAAACAAGATGTATAAATATGACATAGTATTTAATTAATTGCAGTAATAGTTTTGTTTATAAATACTATGTCTTATTTATCATCACCTTTCCTTCTTACTCCTTCTTACCCCCAAAAAAAATCTGAATTGCAGCTGGTATATGGCTGTGAAGGCATTCTCAACCCAATAGAGAATTAAATGTAAATTCTTGCGAGGAAATGGTTAACTGAGGCTAGTATTGCACTAATCACACAAGTCTTTTGGCTTGATGTTAATGTAATAATATTATTTACTATAGAAGTCGTAAGCCTTTGGAGCTTAATCTGGTATTCTAAAATGATTAATGTAATTAAACCGCTCTAACCTAGAAGTCAGAAATGCAGTGATGTGGAAGCTATTAAGGCTTTTAAATCCATTCATAAACTCAGTTGGATTGGCAAAAACACTAAGATATTAAATGGGATTTCATTGGAATTGCATGCTTCTTTGCTGTGCTCCAGTGTTATGGAGTTTGCAGTAAAAATACTAAGCATTGGTATATGGAATTCAAAACATGATGCAACAATGCTTTTTATTAAAGGCCCACTCCAGGGTAACATTCCTAATTGTTGTATAAAGCATCCTCTATTCCTCCATTTACAAAATTTGCAGTATCTCCCCACTGGCAAAAAGCGTGCTCCATACACTAACTGAATTTTGTAGATTCTGAGGGTACAGTAGTGCTGTCCGTGGCCTGCAATTCCACTATTAAAAATAATGGGGAAATCCCTTGGCATATGTGAAGCCCACCAATAGCAGAGCCTGTGATAAAAAAAAAAACCTGCATGCTTACACTGTGGCCATTGCTGGGTTGGCTAGCAAGATCTCCCCAAAAAGCCAATGTTAAAAAAACAAACACAAAAAGTATTTTCCAAGGTATTACCTTAGAGCCTAGGCGTCCAACTGCGGCCCTCCAGTTGTTTCTGTACTACAAGTACCATAATTCCCTGCCATTCTAGAATGCTGGTGAAGAATGATGGGGTTTGTAGTTCTGCAGCAGCTGGAGGGCTGCAGTTGGACACCTAGGCATTAGTGAAATAACACATTTATACTTTACCACTGTGATAAAATTTTAGTTATTTAATTTACTGAGAGTTTATCCAAGTGTTATACAAGGTGAGGTATATTGGTATAAAGCAGATATACCGATCAGCCATAACATTATGACCACTGACAGGTGACAAGCCACGGAGGCAGTGTGATGCTTTGGGCAATGTTCTGCTGAGAAACCTTGAGTCATGCCATTCATCATGAGGATGTTACTTTGAGACCTACCTAAGCATTGTTGCAGACCAAGCATTGGCCTCCTCAAGCAGTATAATGTGCCCTGCCACAAAGCAAAAATGGTTCAGGAATGGTGTGAGGAACACCACAATGAGTTCAAGGGAATGACTTGCCCTCCAAATTCCCCAAAATCTCAATCCAAACGAACATCTGTGATATGTGCTGGACTTACAGGACTTAAAGGATTTGCTGCTAACGTCTTGGTGCCAGATACCACAGCACCCCTTCAGAGGTCTAGTGGTATCCATGCCTCAACGGGTCAGGGCTGTTTTGGCCTCAAAAGGGGACATACACAATAATAGGCAATATTCTTAGGCTCCATTGGCTGGTTTTCAAAACCAGTTTGAAAACCAGCAAATAGGTGCACTGGGTCCTCAGATTGGCTGACTCAGGTCCCTATTTGGCATTTGAAAACACCCAGGCTCAAAGTGCTGAGATCTCATTTGATGGATGGACGCATTAGGAGGTATCAGGCTTTTTTCTTTTTTGTCTAGATTTTTTTTGTTAGGTGGATTTTTTAGATGGTCCTTTTTCATGGGCCAAAAGATGAGGAATCGAGGGTGTAAATTTAATCAGGTAACATTTTTTATCCACAGCTGCACTATTTGGGGGCCAAGGTATTAATAAGTAGGGAGCTAAAGGCATCATGGCCAGTCTACTGCTCCATTTATATTAATAATCTTGGGTCAGATTACTTTGTTTACATTCTTTCATCAACACGTATTCAATTTAAAATAGACCTTTCAAGAAAACAAAAGTATTTTTTTTTGCCTTGAGCTGTACTTTAAATAACATGCACCTCTGTCACACACTCCTGGACAACTTAATTACTTTCAATTCACCTTTAATTTAATGTAATGTCAAATCATTGGTAACATCATGACTTTGTATGGCTCTGTATGTTACAATATTGTTCATTTTATGGGTGAATGTTTATAAAAATCCATAAAATGGAGAGTATTAATTAATTTTATTTTTTTCTTGTTTTTATTCTTTGTTTGGTAATGTTAATGTTTTCCTGGAGATTCCCCCCATGTAATCAAAGAGGAAATGGGTCTTTTCAGAAACGGTTTGTTAAAAAGGCAGCAGTTTTGTTCGAGATAATGAGGATACAGGCACAAATCATGTGTGTGTGCTTTTTTCTGTCTGATTGTCTGATTTTTGCTGTTAGTCCCAGCTCTCTGTCGTATCTATTTGTCCGTGCTAGGAATGTGCATGGAGATGGTTACAGTGCATTATCCATTAAGAGTATATTTTCAATTTACAAACTATGTGGAAGTGTCATGGAAGTAACTGCATGAATTATGGGTTTGTACACTAGTTACACTAGCATTTATATAGTGTTCTTTTTTTCTTGTGAAATAAGAATAATGTTCTTACCTTTCAAAAATGGCTATAAAAATGTTTTAATGAGACACTACAACCAAAACCGACAGCATTATACGGTGTGTGCATTTTTTCCAGATTTACACCTTTCCTAGTCAATATTTAACCATAGAACATAACATAAAGTAATTTGTTAACATATATATATATTTTTAGTATTTAGGTATTTAATACAATACTACACAGACGGTTACTGTAAATTATTGGGACGAGGTAAGGGTAAGGTATTGCAGAGCATTGTTAGTAGACATTTTTATAAAACAAATGGCAAGCAGAGTACCTCAGGCTTCTGGCCTGTATCCACTTCTTACTTGTAAACTAATACAGCGCTAATCCCTACTGTTGGCTCCTAAATTTATTATTTTATATTAAACTCTGTTGAAGTATCATTTTCCTGACTCCTTGAAGTAACTATACTGGGTCCTAAATTGGTCTGTCTGTAATAACAGACATTTATAGTCCTGTATCACAGTTAACAGATGACAGAAAATTATAATACAGTCAGAGGGGGATCTGGACAAATTGATTTATTGGGTTGGCAGGTGAGCTTCATCATATATAAATGCAAATTTAGATATTTTGGGTACAAAATATCCATGATAGTGCTCACTCAGGGGTCCGCCACTAATTGCATACAAATAGAGTGTGCAGCGATGTGATATTGCATCCAGAGTACAGTGGCCTAGATTCAAGGTTAATGGACCGCTCAGAACTAATTTGCTTTAAAGTACTAGGTCAGCGGTAGAGGAAATAAATGCTGTATTGCGCCATAAGAATATTAATTTAATGCTAGAGGACTGGGCATATAATAGCAATCCCCAGTCCCTGAGTGCACCCTGACACCACCACCCCTTTCCCACCCCCCATTAAAAAATGCCCTTTTTTAATGGGTGCAGCAATGATTTTAGGAGTTAACGGCGGTCAGTGAATTGCTGCGCTAATACCAGTTTTTTCATTAACGGGGGCCACTGAATTAGCCCACTGTCACATGCAGGAAGACAGACCATGGAGACCTGATGGAAATGGCCACTATTGGCTTCAACAAATGACTGGAACATCTGAAATTTAGGCACAGTTGGTGTGTGGCCGGCGTAGCTGGATAGAAATGTAGCCATTGTGTGTGCCTAATCCAGTGAAACCACGAAAATCAAGCTGTGTTGACTACATTAATTTCCCATTATGATCCGCCAGCTTACAATTCCTTAAGCATTATGGGATGTGGGAGAAGTCTGGATGCATTGTCCTATACTCGTTCTGCCATTGTGTGATTCTGAGTGACTGTGCGAGTCTAGAAAGGGGCCAATAAATTATCCTGCACCCAGATGCTATAATGTTGCTCTTGTTACAGCAACGTGATCAAATTGCTGATTTATTCAGGGTCGTTTATAAAACTGTGCCAACATTATAATACTCACCGGCAAGGCAAGATTCGGACAACATCATTAGGTTTATATCCTTCAATACAGACAGCACAGTTATCAAAATCTGACTCAGTTTCCTGAAACAAAGAAAAAAACAAGTAGAAACTTTAGCTAAATGAACCACTTTCCGGATTATCCATGGAGATGAGAATTAAAACTAATTTCTCTGTCTATTATATCAAACAAACCATAAATCTAAGACATATGCCACTCAGTATGTTGAAAATACACAACATAAAGTAAAACCCTTTGATGTATTTAGTATCGTCATGCACATGTAACATACTGCATTTCAAAGCTACATCTAAATGCATCTATGGTATTTTTATATACAGACTTAAAGATCTATTGTAAAGACTCTTTGATAAAGAAACAGTAAACAGTAATTCAGTATTAGAGATCTTGTTTAAGAGAAGTAATGGGGGAAATTTCACTAAAAATAAAATGACAGGTAAACTGCAAAAATTAGGCAGTAATAAGAGATTTAAACAGACAGGTGGAGAATTGTTTGCCGTTTACTTGTCAGTTCCCTTCTATTGACTCCAATGTGTTCAACCGTTTGAACATTTTTTTTGCAAATGCCAAACACTCTTGCAGAAATCTATATTAAAAAGGAACTCGTCCTACAAAGATGATCTAAATGAATGAGCTGACAGTAGAGAGGCTTCTTTCAGAATAACAAAGTACTAAGCATTAGTTATCAGCTTCAGCACCTTACTTGTTCTTTTATTTTACAAAATTGCTTTTTCCAACACAGCTCCTCATATGTAGAATAGCCTTAGAGATAACATTATATTCTCCATGTGTCTTAAATCCCTGAAAAAAAACTGCCTCCCTGACTAAACTAACATTTAATAGTGTATATATGCATACATGTTTTTATATATACAAATGCTTATCCCTGTATTATATATATTTTATGTTTTTATATATCTGTATTCATGTATAATCTCAATGTATTCTTCCTGGTAAAATATTTTTAGAAATACAATATGCATAGTACGGATTGTAAAGTATCCGATTTTCATAATCAGTGGTGACCAGGATTGCTATAAATGTCTAGTAAACAATACAAAACCTCTAATTAACACAGACAGGGAAATATAATTAAAGGAAACATGTCATAAATCAAAGTGTCAATCATAACAAAGATCATTTGCATCTCTGTTATTAATTCCTGTGGATTTAATCTGACAGCGATTAAATCCACAGGAATTAATAACAGAGATACAGAGGTATGATATGTAATATACAATAGCACATTGTATTACTGTGTTACAGTTTTCATGATAGCTAATAACCACTGTACATCCAAATGAGCAAACACTTGCAATTCTTGGCATTAACAACAGGGAAAGTAGGCTCTATGTATATAAATTATATAATGTAAGTACATTATTAAAGGTCCGCTCTACCTATTGTTGTTGGTTAGTTTTATAAAGTATGTTGCATTGCAGAGAATTTGTCATGTAACTGTCATATTGGTAGCACAATGTTATTTACATTTTTGTTTGCAGTCTTTATCAGTATGGCTGTGTGTTTATTAATGCATGCACACAGTCACAATGCTCAGTGTTCAATCTCCAAGCACTAAGCGTATAGCTTGGGGACTGAAGGCTGGAGGATGTGGCATTGTGTGCTCAATACAAATAAGGCCTGGGGGAAGATACCTTCAGGTATCTGGAGATTACTAGAGATTTTGTTAGAATACATTTGGTGCTTAAAAGGAATGTGTCAATTTGTGAATTTTATTTTAAAATATTTACCTTTAAAACTTTTTCAGGGTTTAGTCAGGAATCTATCCTTGCCAATTAAAGTACCCAGCATATTATTTTAACTGGAGTGAATAATTAATCATGCCCTGTTTTTTCCATGTGTAAATTCAATATTTTTATAAAGTATATAGCCATGCCTTTAGCACATAGCAGTATTTTAAAAATTCTCAGTGTAAAGCATAAGGTGTGTACATTGCCGTGAAGATGCACACATGTTCACTGGGAATTTCCATTTGTTTTATGGGGAACCTGTGACTGACTCTCAAGAGGTGCCGGGACACCCCCTCTGGACCACTCACCAGGGGAGGATTGGTACCCAATTAATCAGTGAAGAAGACAAGTCCCACAGAAGTGCATTGATTCACTAACTGAATTGATATAAATTCTACACAAAACAGAATGAAAAAATGTGTCCAGGAAAAAAAAAGGTCCAATCTGCCAACCATAAACTCAATTCAACTCACCTGCAACTCACCTTTTAGCGAGTCCAATGCAACAAATCTGAGTATGAAACAGCCATTTGACTAAATGAATGCCAAACCCAGGGGAATGCTGAACTTAATTGATTTCCTTATTGGAATTACATTGTAAATAAAAGAAAAAAAGTGTATATTACCTTGTCGCCTTTCTTTATAGTCCTGACCTGCAGCTTACTGATGGCTTTTTTTGCAGCATCCCCGAGCCGTCTCTGTAAAATTAATAAACACAATGGATGTATTAATTGCACGAGTATTTTACGTGATACACTTCATATCAAAATAATATAGTAAAAAAGTAACAATTGTCTCCTGCACAGATAATATCAAATATTGCTAATGAATTTGAATGGAAAAACAGAGCATTAAAGGGACAGTCTAGTCTCCAAACTCACTTTTGTGCAAGATGAAGATTACTGCTTTTATAGTGCAGAGGCTTTTATCCCTGTGTGATCTGATGCAGGCATTCTGTATAAATCACCTTTTTAATATTTGACTCAAGCCCTCCCCAGTGATTACTCTGCATGTTCACTGCAGTTGCGGCAGTACTGATTCTATAGACACTGAGGATATAAAGTTTTGTTTCATATAGTCACTTCCTGTCCTCCTCAAATTGAGTCTATTGAGTGGCCTATGAGTGACCTTGCTCTTGTACACAGTAGGATCTCTTAACAGTGCAACACATTGTCTGATGACATCACAAGATAGACAGGATATTCCATTCATTTGAATGGCAATATTCTCATTGGTTCCTGCAGCAAAAAAAAAAAAAAAAGGAAATTACTTTTTCTCATCTAGAGTGGGCTGTAATTTCACAATTTCATCTAGCTGTAAGTATTTTATATTTTAAGCAATGCACAATGTAAGACATGCATTTTAAAGTACTTTGAAAGCACATTAATATGCATTAATAAGTTGGAAAATGCATCATTTTGTGCACTAGTCAGTCCCTTTAATTATGACAAGTCATGTATTTATAAATATATAAAAGTACTTGGTTACGCTTTTCTGTAGAGAATTTCTCAAAAAAGTGCCTAGTTTCAAGCAACCTCAGACTACCATGTGTGCCACAAAATGAAAAAAAAACAAGGTAGTTCAAGTCTGTCCATTATAAAAAGGGCCTTTGAATAATAAAACGCAGATGAACAACAGGCTTCTTCCTCGTACGTAGCTATATTTCTAAAAAGGCCAACACTTCAAGGTGTTAAAGACACGACTGGGAACATTCTGTACAGAAGCTGCATCTTCCCAGCAGTGACTAGATGTAATCAAAACAACTTTATTAATAGTCCTCAGCAAGCAAACCCATCACATATCAGTCTGCGGAAATGGCTGTGTTAAAACCCAATCTCTCATGCATTCCTGATCAGCACTCTCCAGAAATATAAAGCTACACGTCACTGAGAGCACAGAGGTGCTAACCAGGAATACATGAGGCCTGCAATATTTTTACCTCATTACATTCATATAAATAAGCCCCAGCAGAATAAAGAGAAAAGAGGAATGGGATGGTGCTGCTAATAGTTAAAGTATTACTATTATTATTATTATTATTATACAATGGACAAAGTTATCAGTGCTCACCAACACAAGCTATAGAATGTTCCAGCCGCAAAGAGGGAATAAAGTGACATAAATATGCATTTTGTCTTGAAATAAATGGGTAAAGCAAGATGAATGAAATGCTTTTGAATTTTAATCCAAACCCTAATCTATCATGAAATATTGGCTACTTATTTTACACTTATTTCTACCAGCTCCCATCTTAAAATTTCCTGATCCCTTGGTGGCATTTGCATTCCAAATGCATCATCTGAACAATCACAATCATAGTTTTAGATGTTTTGGTACCTTTTGATACATTCAGACTGAGAAAGCAACATTGTTCACTGACATTAAAGTGTCTGCAGTAATCGCTGGGTAAACAGTGAGATAAGGGTGAACAGGAGGTGGGTTAATGAAAATATATATGTATTTTTACAAAATATAAGTATTATATACATATTTTTGATCAAATAAAAACATATTGTGGGCAGCAAGAGGACCACCTGCAAAGGGACTAAGAAATTGGATGGGCTTTAGGATGATTATAGCTGCAGCACAGTGGACAGGCTGTGGGGCAATAGAGAAGACTCGGGGTAGTAAGTGAACATTTTGTGCAGATACTTTAATGGCTCATAGTGTTTTGCTGAGCACATGTTTCAGAATAAGGAACTTGCTAAGTGTGTTGCTTTGAACATCTGTCTGCTGTTCTGAACCAGCTTAACCATCTGCCTAGACACAGTTATTGAGCCTTGTATTGACTGCACAACCCCCCTGTATTTCCAATACTGTCTGTGTCTTTATCCATGAAACAAAACTGCTGTCTCAGTTTGTTAAGTGGATCTTTTATCTCCTATTTTAGCTTTCCTTAATATATTCTCCCCATAAACTCCACCTTCTATCTCACCCACGTTAGTCAGCAGGTTTCACTGAAGAGTAGGGTTACCACCTTTTCTTCAGAAAAAGACCGGCCCCAATACTGTCTCCATAGACTTAACATTAGCCTGATGCCAATTTTTTACCGGCCTGCCGGTAAAATACCGGCCAGGTGGCAACCCTACTGAAGAGTTTCTCAATCTCCACTAGGGTTGCCACCTGGCCGGTATTTTTTGTGGCTTGACCACAATGTTAAGTCTATGGAGGAAGTACCAAGGCCGGTATTTTTTTGAAGAAAAGTGGCAACCCTAATCTCCACACACTCAAGCAGGGCCGGTGAAAGGATTTTAGTTTGCACAGGCGAAGGTGCATTTTAGTGACCTCCCTATTCCCCTCTGACACTGCCTCAGTACTCCACACGCTCAAAAAAATAAACATAATATTACAGCATAAAGTAAAACTTGCAGCAAATATTGAATAGGTGTACAATTGTATTAGTTATATAAACACAGACTTCACTTTAAAACAAATATCATTTGCACTATATAAAGTATAAGCACCTTTACCTGATTCCAATATAGACAGAATACCAGACACCACAGGACTGACCCCAGCACACAGAACTTACCCCAACACCCAGGACTTTCCCAATCACCCAGATTTGCATTTAAAGGACTTAGCCCAGAACCCCGATCTTCACTTAGGACTTACCCCAGCACTCACTTTGCACTCAGCACTTGCCCCATTAACCACTGTGCACTCAGGACTTACCCTAGGGGCCAAATTTGCACGCAGGACTTACCCCAGAACCCACTTTGCTCTCAGGACTTACCCCAAGGTCCAGATTTGATTCAGGACTTATTCCAGCACCAATGCACTAATGACTTACCTCGGCAGCCACTCTGCTCTCAGGACTCACTGTAGTGGCCAGATTTGCACGCAGGACTTACCCCAGGACCCACTTTGCAATTATGACTTACCCCAAGGTCCAGACTTGCATCAGGACTTATCCCAGTGCCAACATTGCACTAATGACATACCTCGGCAGCCAGATTTGCACTCAGGACTTACCACAGCATCCATTTTGCACTCATGGCTGGGGGCAACGGGGTCTAAAGACCCAATTAATTTTGGGGGTTTAAGTATGCACAAGAGCCTAGGACGGCATGCCACAGTGGGCCCTCCTGTTTGTTGGCTCGTCTGTCACAGACAGTATGATAGCGCAGTGCAAGACATGGTTTGTGCTGACACAGACCTCATGCTCCGACCACTTAAAGTCTGAGGGCGGGATATTGTTGACATTCGGCACTCATATTCTGTTAAGCGAGGGGGGCAGAGAGTGCCCTTGGTGCGCCAGCTTTATTTGGCACTTGCAAGTTACTAAGTTTATTAATGTTATCAAGCAGCTTGTTAGAATTTGTTACCTCTGTACACTTCTTTTATTCCCGATATAGTTTTCTTATATGTGTGTCAAAGTATTTCTCGTTTTTGTAAAGTAACAATAAAGGAAAGAAAAGGCCCCCAAAAAATTAAGAATAAGTAAATGTATTGCATAAAAAACTATAAATTGAAAGGATAGGACCGTGTAAGACATTACTGGCAAAGCTAGAATTTGATTTCTATTTTTCATGACCAGATTAGGTAGGGGCTTACAACTAGTTTTATAAGCTTGCAATCAAGTTTCTTAGTTTGCCAATAAAGACTATTACTTTAAAATTAAAAGTATTTTCAATAAAACCCCAAAACAATAAATATGGCTTAAGATACATCCAAATGTGTGGCAAGAAGCAGCAGTATGAAGCCTCTGAAAAGCTGTAAGGAGCTCACTGTAGGAGAAAAGCACTCCTCTGTAGGAGTGTGGAAGAGAAAAACAAAAGCAGACAGAGGGCAGGAAATCGGACAAGTAGAAAGTGACAGGAAACAACAACGAAGATTAGGACAAGGAAATGTGCGTATTGTGAGAAAGGTCATTATGAATAGTACTACTCTATAAACCTATACGCTTAAAGGGACACTCCCACCAAAAAATTAAAAGGGCTTTTTTTTCATTTATTATTGTTGATTTCAGATAAGTCTTTTGTTTTTGTTATGCAAGTTTATTTTATGACCAGAAGCTGCCATTTTGTGAAATAGTGTTTTTGGGTGCCATCCCCCAGTATCTCACTTTGGGTCTGAGGATACAGAACGCAGTCTATAAGTCAGAATTTTGACCACAGATTTGCCTTGAATGGGAGGGTAATGTAACTATTACATCACAAAGGGGCGTAGATTTGATCCTGTTTGATCAGGTCAATCTGCTCTCTTTGTGTTGGAAGGCAGGCAAAAATGTCTGTACACCTAGTCCTGCCCACTAGTGATAAACAGGAGCCAGTAAAAGAGCAGGGGAGTATCTTATGACATCATCATGGCCTGGCTACAGTTGAAAAGTGAGACTTGCTGGAAGATTTTGGAGAATGTTGCATCATGGGTAATATTCGCAAAATGGATGCTGGAAACAGACACCTAATTTAATTTTTACTTTTATATGCAATTAATTCAAACTTAGAGAAAAAAGTGTCATATGTCATATTTGTGTTTTGTTTTAAATGCACAGGTAATCTAGTTACATCTTATGTAAGTGGTAGTGTCCCTTTAAATATAGAGCCACTATGTGTATCTGACTATATATGTCATAATATTAACAGTCATAGCATAACCATATAGAGTTGGAATCAAAATTACATACAACCGCCATTGAAAATCAGGTTTATTGTCAAAATTTACATAATTTCAGCAATTTATAATGACTTCTCCAGTCTCAAAATTATTCACCCCTTATGGCAAGCATTTTTAGTACTTAGTAGAGCACCCTTTTTGCTGTGATTACCTGCTGCAAACAAGATGCATAACCAGACACCAGCTTCTGGCACCTAGGTATCTTAGCCCATTGCTCATGTGCAATGGCCTCCTGTTACGTAATATTCTTGGGTTTGCCTGCTGCAACCGCCTTATTCAAATCCCACCAGAGATTTTCTATGGGGTTCAAGTCACATGAATGTGATGGCTACTGTCGAATTTTCCAGGACTTCTTCTACAACTAAGCCTTGGTGGAATGTGAGGTATGCTTGGGATCATTGTCTTGTTGGAAGGTCCAAGGATTCCCAAGCTTCAGCTTCCTCATGGCATGATTTTTTCTCTTAGGATTTCATGATACTTCAATGAATCCATATTGCCTTCCACATGCTGCAGGCTTCCAGTGGCAGAAGATGCAAAAGCATCACCAGAGCAGCACCGAGCCACCACCATTCTTAACTGCACACAGAGTGTTTTTTTCAGTATATGCTTTATTGTTCTTCCTCTAGACATACCACTGATCCATTGGGCCGAAAAGTTCCAGTTTTGTTTCATCACTCCACAGAACAGAATCCCAAAACTTCAGTGGCTTATTTATATGATTTTTAGCATATTGAAATGAATTTTGTGCTTTTGGGTCAGTATTGGTGATTGTCTTGGAGTTCTGGCATGGAAACCTTCTGCGTTTAGAACATGTCTTACTCTGCTTACTGAAACATCAATGCCTGTTGTCACCAAGTCTTGCTGCAGGTCTTCTGCGGTCATTTCTCAACCTGTCTTCTCAGAAATCTGGTTGCAGCTTCCTTTTTGCTACCCCCATCCAGGTAGTCTAACCACTGTTCCTTCAACTTTGAACTATGCTTCCAACAGTGTCTCTAGGAACAATCTGTCCCTCCAATATTTTTGATATCCTATTCCTTGTTTGGGAAGAGAGATAATCTCTTCTCTTAACTTTGTGGACCAATCAGACATTTTTCTAACATGCAGTCATATGTGACACTCAAAAAACCTTCACCAGTTCAGGTATTTCAAGTGTTCCAGCTCAAGCACACCTGAATACTTGAACTGATGAAGCCCTTGATTAGTTTCATCATGTGTGCGTGACATAACACCTGTTTTGCATATTTATGATGTTGTGAGGGATTCTAATTAGGAGGCTGAATCATTTTGAGACTTTATATTCATTATAAGTTGAATTTGGGGAAACCACTTGAAACATTCATTGTGTTGAGCTTGTTCAATTGCTTTTGTTTGATTTGTTTATTGCACATGGCTGAACATTTTTGATAATCAACCTGATTTTCAATGGGGGTTGAATTATTTTTATTACAACTGGATATGCTTTACAAAATGTAGACACAAATGACTGAGTTTTCTTTATGAATGTTGTTTAAGAACAATTTGAAGGAACTACAAAATCATGGAGCCATAAGCCGCTACAGTGCATGTGTAGCTTTTTTCACTAAATATTTCACTTTGGTGAACTGATAAATTACATTACATTACATTAACATTTATTTATATAGCGCCAACAATTTACGTAGCGCTGGGTACAGAGCATAGAAGGGAACTACATACTGAGTTAGACAAACTAGAACAGACTGGTACATGAGGTAGAGAGCCCTGCTCGCAAGCTTACACTCTAGAGGGAATGTGGTACATGAAACACATAAGGGAGTGAAGAGGACAGAGGGATCAAAGTTGTAGACACAGTAGTGTAGATGGTTGGCAGTAGGTGGGATAGGCCAAAGATGAATTGTGTGTGTTCCAGATAGGTGGGATTAGCTAGAGGTAAAGTGACAGGTATTCTAGTGGGTTGGGTAGTAAGCTTCTTTGAAGAGATAAGTTTTGAGGGACTTTCTAAAGTTTGAAAAGGCGGGAGAGAGCTGGATGCTCTGCGGAAGGGAGTTCCAGAGAGAGGGGGCAGCTTGGGCGAAATCGTGGAGACGCGAGTGAGAAGTGGTGATGAGGTTGGAGGAGGTGAGCAGGGCGGAGGAGCAGGGGATGAAATGCAAAAATCAGTTAGGTTGCCATCCAATATGGCACCCAGTGGAGTGATCACGGTACCCTGGGGAGCCAAAGTTTGGTGTTGTTTAATGCCTCGACATTGTGACATTACAGCCTGAGCAGTGGAAATCATCATTGATATCTGCCTGTTTTAACGGCAGACATTCCATGCCATCACCACGTCCTCAATGCAAAAAACGCATGTTGGCATGGAACATCATTGGGCCCTCAATAATTTAATAGTGTATATGTTGTGGTTGAACAAATGGATCTCACCCTCATTGGTGTGTTCACGGACCATTGCACTCCACACAGGCCATAGTAGGAGCTCCCATATCAAAGTATATTAGGCGTAACAGGCGCGGAGCACTTATCAGCGCTGCCTTATCAAGTTCATGTGACTATGTGACTGTCAAAGGGAACTGGAATCCCTAGTATCACAGTTCAACAGTCATTTTAATCAGTTGGAAATTGCCTTCTGCCTGTTTAAAAGTTGCAAAATAGGGGTTTGTATCATATTAAGATTTACAACTCTCATGTGACTACAGCAATCTTCAATTTCCAGCTCAAATATTTTTCTTTAAAATTAGAGTTATACCACTAGAGTCATATCACTATTGCTCCTTGTTTTAAATTAAACATGTAATTATGTGTCAGCTGGATTACCACAGGGTTCTATCTGTGTGATATTGGTCTTTTTTCCTGAATGGCAGAAAATCCAATTATTTTCACATTGTTCGTCACAAATACTAATTCTCTAGAAGCCCAAGTAGACATGTTTCAACAGAAATCTTCATCATGTATACTTTACAGAAACGGAGTCACAGCAGATAGGAAGTTCTAACGCAGGTTATTGAATGTTTTCCTCTGCGCTGAATATCTTATAAAATGCAACTGAATATGTCACCTTACATTATAACAACCTACTTGTTCATATCGGACATTCTCAACAGGTACAAGTTAAAGATTAACAAAATAAGGTACACAGTTTAAAAAAACAAAACAAAAAAAAAACACATAAACAGTAGCTGTTGCTGCTACAACCTCTGGGAAAATCAGCATTATAGATAATGATATAAATATCTGTATTACCACACTAAATAAGCATACGCGGTTTATTCACAACATAGTGGATCATAGTGACTTGACAACAATTTGTAAACTTAAATAAAATATCTACATTGTAAAAATATTTGTTTCCCCTAATCTGCTACTTTGCCTTTTCTAATCCATTTGTAAATTCAACACAAATCACTGTTTAATGAATATGCTCTTTTGTTGCTCATTAGAAAGTTCAACTGTCAGCCAATTGTTGCGCCTGCGTCAAAATCTGTGACATCATAATAGTCAATGAGGAGTCCTATACCATTCAATCTGGAGCTATAGGGAGCTTCAATAACTCTTGTTCAGGCAGAAAAAAATAAAACAATTTTCCCACCGAATGTACACATTGAGGGGCATGTATAAACACGATGCACAGGCAGATTGTGGCAAATACTGTATAAAGCAGACTCCCGACAAATTTCATGAGTCTTTGTTATCTAAGATAAATGCGTAGATTTAGGTTTTTTTGTATAAAAAAAATCAGGCGCATAATCTTGGGTCGGGGGAAACAACGCCAAACACAGTAACCTTTCTGCATAGTGTCGGGAGTTATAAAAAGTACAATCGCCGTTATACATAACAAATGACGATTGCGCATTTTTAAAAACAATATCTTGCGACATTTTGCAGTGCGGGAGTTGATATACATAACCCTCATTGTGTTAGTACAAGACCATGGGTGTAGGAACCCCCACAAATCTGGGGGGGACAGCATTTTTGCTCGCTGGGTATAGCAGCAGTAAAAATAAAGCTTGTCACAGTGTATATTATATCACCAAGTTCCCACCAACATTACCAGGATCCATGGTATACAACAGATACATTCACAGCACAACATCTACATCAGGCAGGTGCATTTTATCACTGTTACATGAAATATAGTCAGCGAGCTGTGTGTACACCATAAAACATACATCAGTATGAACCTACCACTTCTGCTGGAATGCCATTCCATGTATCCACTACCCTCTCAGTAAAGTAATACTTTCATTAGTCCCTGACCTTATCTTATATCTAGGATAGCCTTATACCTATCCCATGCATGCTTAAACTCCTTCACTGTATTAACCTCTACCACTTCTACTGGAAGGCTATTCCATGCATCCACTACCCTCTCAGTATAGTAATACTTTCATTGGTCCCTGGCCTTATCTTATATCTAGGATAGCCTTATACCTATCCCATGCATGCTTAAACTCCTTCACTGCATTAACCTCTACCACTTCTACTGGAAGACTATTCCATGCATCCACTACCCTCTCAGTAATGTAATCCTTTCATTAGTCCCTGACCTTATATTATATCTAGGATAGCCTTATACCTATCCCATGCATGCTTAAACTCCTTCACTGTATTAACCTCTACCACTTCTACTGGAAGACTATTCCATGCATCCACTACCCTCTCAGCAAACAAACATTACATTTCTGACCAGAAAATAAACTGTAAAATATTAAATATTTCCAAAAGCTTAAGGTGGACCCCAAATATATGTATATAACTAGTAAAATTTATACCAGGGCTTGACAACCTTAACTATGTTTTAGGAGCCAGGAAAAAAATCTAGGAGCCAGACAACAGCACATACACACAATCACATGCAGTCATATACAGTCAGTCACATAGACACATATACTCATACATACAGCCTGTCACACATATACATACTGTCACATAGACACACACTCATACATACATACATACATACAGTCTGCCAGGCACACACTCACACATACATACAGTCTGTCAGACACACACACACTCATACATACAGTCGTTCACAGACACACTCATACATACATACATAGAGTCTGTCGCAGACACACACTCATACATACATGCAGTCTGTCAGACACACACACACACTCATACATACAGTCTGTAACATAGACACATACACTCAGAGTCAGTCACATAGACACACACACTCATACATGGTCTTTCACATACACTCATACATACAGTCTGTCACAGACACACACACTCATAGTCAGTCATATATACACACAAACTCATACAGTCAGTCACAGACACACAAACTCATACAGTCAGTCACAGACACACAAACTCATACAGTCAGTCACAGACACACAAACTCACACAGTCAGTCACACACACTCATACAGTCTGTCACACTCCCTCATACAGTCTGTCACACACACACACTCATACATACATACATACATACATAGTCTGTCACATACACTCATACATACATACATCCATAGTCTGTCACATACACTCATACATACATACATACAGTCTATCACATATACTCATACATACACACAGTCTGTCACATACACTCATACATACACACATTCAAGTGAGCAGTTTTTTTTTATCTTAAAAAATACATTTTAAAAAAATGTAGATCAATAGCAGGGATCAAAGCTATATCTCATTGCAGGGAAGGTGTGCATTTCCGTTCCAGGTTTTTCTGTGCCTCTTACAATCATTACTTATTAATTACATTATTTTGCCCATTCATTTGTCAGTTTTATTTTGCCCACATTCATTTGCCAGTGTTTTTTTTGCCCAAATTCATTTGTCAGGGTTTTTTTTGCCCACATTCATTTGCCAGGGTTTTTTTTGCCCACATTCATTTGCCAGGGTTTATTTTTTTTTTGCCCACATTCATTTGCCAGGGTTTTTTTTTTTTTGCCCACATTCATTTACCAGGGTTTTTTTTTTTTGCCCACATTCATTTGCCAGGTTTTTTGTTGCCCACATTCATTTGCCAGGGTTTTTTTTTTGCCCTCATTTTTTGATCATCTCATCATTAGTAGAAGTCATTGGCAGATTTAAGAGACATGTTATTATGGCAGCTTCGGAAGTCATTGATTATTGCAGCTCTAAGAGACATTTTTTAAATGCCCCTAAGAGCTGCAATAATCAATCACGTTCCGAAGCTGCCATGATAAAAAGAAAAACGGTACATTATTGGCAGTGACACAGTCACTGTTCCTACCTCGTTCCTCCCAGTGTGGGGCTGTGTGACTTGGGGAGGACGCGCACAAGCCGTGCGCATGATCACATGACGTCGTGCGATGAAGTCATGTGATCAAGTGACCTCCGTGATCGCTGCAGAGCTGATTCTCCCGGGACAGTCCCAGGATCGAAAACGTTGCAGGATTGTCCCGGGTTGGCAAGTATGCTCAGGGCCGTCTTTAATAGTGATTGGACCCTGGGCAAGCATTTGCTTGGGCCCCCTGGACCCTGCCCCCTCCCCTGCATGCAATCCCGCCATCCATCGCGATGTTAACCCCCCCCCACACACACACACACATATGCCATAATTGTTGTGCCATTCAGATGCCAGTAATATTGTGCCATTCAGAGCGCAGTATTATTGTGCCAGTCAGAGCCCAGTAATATTGTGCCATTCAGAGCCCAGTAATATTGTACCATTCAGAGCCAAGTAATATTGTGCCAGTCAGATGCCTGTAATAGTGCCATTCAGAGACCAGGAATATTGTGCCAGTCAGAGCCCAGGAATATTGTGCCAGTCAGATACCAAGAATATTGTGCCAGTCAGAGCCCAGGAATATTGTGCCAGTCAGATGCCTGTAATATTGTGCCAGTCAGATGCCTGTAATATTGTGCCAGTCAGAACCCAGTAATATAGTGCCAGCCAGAACCCAGTAATATAGTGCCAGCCAGAACCCAGTAATATACTGCCAGCCAGAGCCCAGTAATATAGTGCCAGCCAGAACCCAGTAATATAGTGCCAGCCAGAGCCCAGTAATATAGTGCCAGTCAGAACCCAGTAATAAAGTGCCAGTCAGAACCCAGTAATATAGTGCCAGCCAGAACCCAGTAATATAGTGCCAGTCAGAACCCAGTAATATAGTGCCAGCCAGAACCCAGTAATATAGTGCCAGCCAGAACCCAGTAATATAGTGCCAGCCAGAGCCCAGTAATATAGTGCCAGTCAGAACCCAGTAATATAGTGCCAGCCAGAACCCAGTAATATAGTGCCAGCCAGAACCCAGTAATATAGTACCAGCCAGAACCAAGTAATATAGTGCCAGTCAGAACCCAGTAATATAGTGCCAGCCAGAACCCAGTAATATAGTGCCAGCCAGAACCCAGTAATATAGTGCCAGCCAGAACCCAGTAATATAGTGCCAGCCAGAGCCCAGTAATATAGTGCCAGCCAGAACCCAGTAATATAGTGCCAGCCAGAACCCAGTAATATAGTGCCAGTCAGAACCCAGTAATATAGTGCCAGCCAGAACCCAGTAATATAGTGCCAGTTAAACCTCCCCCCCTCTTCCCTAGTACTTACATGAATCTGCTCCGTGTCCCCCGCCGGATGTCTCCTCCGTGCAGTCTTCCCTCTTGCACGGAGGAGGGAAACAGTTACCGGCGTCAGTTTTGTTTTGTTTTTCCGGCCGTCGCATCCATCGGATGCGGCTTGCCGGAAAAAAGCGTTCACAAGCGCAATGCGCTGTGAACGCGGCAAGCAGGGGCTGGGGGCCCCGTTTGCTGGGGGGGATTTCACCCTACCTGTCCCCCCCACATTTTTTCCTGGGGGGGATCCGTCCCCCCCATCCCCCCCGCTTCCTACGCCCATGTACAAGACCCATACATGTGTACACCATCACAAGATGAGTGGTAAAGGTTCCTACTAACAAACTAATATAACCTCCCCAACTACGCTTACCTTGGGCAACCTTTGTCTGATGGCTGTGCTTGTGGTTTGTGTCAACAAATACTACCTGCAACTTGACCCGTCTTGTGTCATTTTTTTTAAACGCTATTAACTATGTAGCTGCTGTGTAGCTCAGCAATGTCTACCTAGTGCCAGCAGCAGAGGAGTTAATGGCTTTTCACTGCTCCAGGCCCTCTCCCTGGCTAGCTGAGCTAAATTTACTAAACCATAAAGCTGTGTGCAATTAGAGTCAGTCACATAGATCGTGCTTTGTGTAACCCTCTTACTTGAAACACAGATGCCTTGTGTGGAGCTCTCCGGCATATATATTTCACTATAATGTTTTCCATGTTAAAAGCAGGGGACATTCCCCCCTTCCCACCATTTAATGATACCGAGAAGCATGTAGACCTTGGCAGGAGAGCATTTTCATTGCTCCACATCTGGTTAACATTTCAGTTTTACATCTGCCCATAAAGAATATTTTGTCCCAGAGATACACACAAAGAATAAGGGATTCAGTAAATCGGTAAACCATTTATTTTGTTTTATAAGAAGCTCAGTTAATGGGAGTCAAACCTGCCTAGAAATGAACTGCTGCAGCTGCTGCTATCACCATCTCCTACACTCAAAGGAATGCACTAGATAAAAGCACATTTCCTTCTACATGTAATACTATAATACTGTTAAACCTACCTTAATGAGGCCTGTGGCTTTAATTAACGAGCTTTAATTACCATGAAGTACTAGTCTGTAGTGAATTCACTAGTCTCTCCCAGGTGCTGTCATAGTGGCCAACGTCATATTTGCCAGGACAGTCACATTTTTGGGGAGTTCCTGTGCCAGCAATGTGCATACACAAAATTGCAATGATTTGGGTTCAAGCAGCATTGTGTTTAAACGGTATTTGTCTAATAGACACACACAGTCTAAACGCAAGGGCATGAGCTCCAGACACACAGTATCTGAACCTGGTAGACTAGAGCTAGATCCTGAGAGGTCACATAATGTTATAAAATGTGAGATGATAATTGCTAGCTAAGGTGACTGCTTATATGCTCTCTCCTCCTGTAACCATGCCCCTTTAGGCTCCACCCATTTTTACAAACTTGGAGCATCTAGCAACAAAGTATGCACTTTGCATAAGTTGTGAAAAATGAGGCGTTTATTGGATTCTAGTGTAACCCATAATCTAATATGCAAATTAAATACACTGAAGTACAGAAGTTCAGATGTTTATCAGCCTGGGTTTGTGACATGAAAATGGACACTGGAATGCCTTTTATTTCTCTTCGGTTATATAGTGTTGCTGTAAATCTCACTTCACACATTTAAGCAACTGAGAGCTATTTGCATATGGTGCCTCAAGTTGATGTCATGAATAGGAGACAGAATAGACAGTATCCTCTAAATAGCGCCCCTCACCACTGTTTTTTTCTTCAGTGCAATGCAGCGCGTGGGGGCAATATGTGCCGGTTTGCACACACTACCAGCTCTGCCCCTTGCACTTCAGAGTGAGAGCGCCGGGTGTCACATGACATCCCGGCACTCAGCAAGATTGGAAGATGATCTGTATGTGACTGTCTATATGACTCTCTGTCTGTCTGTGTGACTGTCTCTATCTGTCTATGTAACTCTCTCTATGTGACTCTCTGTGTATGAAAGTGTAACTGTCTGCGTGCGCATGTGTGTACATGACTCTGTGATTCTGTGTATGTATGTTTGTGTGATTGTGTGTATGTGCTGTTGTCTGGCTCCTAAATTTTTTTGCAAAAACAAAAATTACATTTGTCAAGCTCTACACTACATCCACATTATATTTCTTATTTCGGTGACAGAGGCACTTAAGGCATTATTGACAAACTTTAAACCAATCACCGTGCAGCAGGGCTGTTAAAATTTCCAAACATGAATATTTCAAGCATTTTTTTTATTATTTAATAACATTATCCCATTTATTCTACAGAACTTTTCAAAAAAGGAAGCTCAAGGCACTTTAGCCCACACTCTTCAACACTGAAGAAGCAGGGTGCCAATATTTTTCAAGACACACAGGCAGAAATGTCATAAAATATGCACATTTCAATTCTGAAAAGTAATTATTCTTACCTGGTGCAGGCAGGCTGCTGCGACAGCTTACACTGAGCTCTGTGTGAGGGAGGGACTGAGCCAATGGGGAGAGGCTTCTGAACTCTCAGCCAATCAGGGTTGAGACCTCCTTCACTCAGAGCTTTCGATCTGGTACTTTGCATTGCCCGGGACTGAGCTGAAGGGGACCCGGGACATAAATTACCTTAGCGGGACTGTCCTGGGTAATCTGGGACAAGTGGCCACCCTATCAGGGACGCCTATAAAAAAATGTATACTGTAGGGTTGTAAACAGTAAAATACACAGTATGCAGTCTTTATTCTTTTTCAATGCACCCCTGGAGTATGTATCAAATCACTACTAAATACCGTATTTGCTCGATTATAAGACGAGGTTTTTATCAGAAAAAAAAATCTGAAAACTACCCCTCGTCTTATAATCGAGGTCTTCTTATAATCTGACCTCAAATTGAGGTCAGATTATAAGACATGGATCCAGGTCCCCAGCAGAGCTGCAGGGGACCTGGATCCCCCTCTCTAGCAGCAGGGGATGTCTGCGCAACGAGTGCAGACTCCCCTGCTTCCGCCCGGCACAACCGCCGGGGCTTCTGTGAAGAAGCCAGGTACTTCCGCTTTCGTCACAGAAGTCCCGGCGAGCGTGCCGGGCGGCAGCAGGGGAGGTCTGCGCTCATCGCGCAGACTTCCTCTGCTGCCCCACTAGGCACCAGGGACAATCGGGCAGCTGGGGGATGTCTGCACTATTCGTGCAGATATCCTCCATGCTGCCCGACACGGCAGACTATTATGACGGACAGCCGTCCGTCATAATAGACTGCCGTGTCGGGCAGCATGGAGGATGTCTGCAAGTATCGTGCAGACATCCCCCGGCTGCCCCCACTAGCCACCAGGCATCAAGGTAAGGGGAAGGGAGGGAGGGGGGGCAGAGAGACAGGGGGAGGGAGGGAGGGGGGCAGAGAGACAGGGGGGACAGAGAGACAGGGGGTGTGAGGGGGGCAGAGACAGAGTCAAGGGGAGGGAGGGGGTTAAGAGACAGAGACAAGGGGAGGGAAGGGGTTAAGAGACAGAGACAAAGGGAGTGAGGGGGTTAAGAGACAGAGACAAGGGGAGGGAGGGGGTTAAGAGACAGACAAGGGGAGGGGGGAGAGAGAGAAAAATGGGGGCAAGGGAAAGAGAAAGGCAGCATTGGCACATAAAAAGAAATAAATACTAGAAATACATTTTTTGATATCATAATTTTTTATTAAAAAAGCAATTTACATATGAATATATACAAGTTGAACTTTTTTCCTATAGGGTAGTCTTATATTCAGGCTTTAAGTTTTTTTCCTAATGGAATATCCAAAGTTTGGGGGGTCGTCTTATAATCAGGGTCGTCTTATAATCGAGCAAATACGGTAATCAGTTCTAATGATTAATAGTATTTTTTGTCCCCCCACTCCCCTTGTTTAATACTATGTAAAACCTGCTCATTTTATTATCAGACAGAGATGTTAACCGTAAAAACTGCAAAAGGTTTGCTCCCCTCAATACCATACACATTTTCCTTTTAATATCACAAAAGGCATGATTGGCATATTGAGATCATTGGATAAGAACATCAATATAAATATGCACATTTTTATATTGTGCTGCTATTTATGTCATTTCATGCCAACACTTTTAAAGGCAATACAAATGTAAATATATGCAGTTTGTGTCTGCATTCCCCCACTTCACTGACAGTGTTTAGGGACAGTGACAAATATATCTTTGTTTTGCTACAGGAATGTCAATCTAAAAAAGAAGTGTTACTCATGAGGTCAAGAGCAAGCAAATGGAATCTGTGAACTGACAACTTTATTTGGACAGGTCAATTTCCAGACTGACCATTCACCTGGCTTCCTTTCAGCTTTTAATAAATGACTGGCCAGCTTTACTTCTTAAAGCCTCTGACCATTGCACTAACAAGGACTTTTATGACTTTGAATTCTAAATACACAGACATTGATATGTAGTTGGTCCCCCTTTTCAGCTAGTCTGTACTACCAGGGTGGAGGTTTGTCCACTTCTGCAAATTGTAATTTTTTTTACCGACAATCACCTGGCATTGTGGACTCTTTCTTGGCCAGCCTGGGTTTATTAGTTAATAAAGGAGGTGGAACTAGAGTCAGTCCTAGAATAGAACCCCCAGAATCCTCCACAAAGTACAGTAATTGGTAACCATCAACAATATTGGTTACCATTGGTTGCAATTAAATGGTATATTTTAAACAGTAGGGCAAAGGACAAACGAGGATGAACCCTGTGCTGAAATGACACACAGAACCACAAAGCACCCAGTGTGCTAATAAAAAAATGTGAACACAGCAAACAGCGTGAATAAATGATGAGATCACGCTGTTTTGCTCTTTTTACTTCTAGACTCTATCTATGATCACTTGGCAATTCACCTTGGAGTTATCAAGTGGTAAAATATAATAATTTTCATTAATTTATTTCACTTTTTTTTTTTAGCACACTGGGTGCTTTGTGATTCTGTGTGTCATTTCTTTTCAGCGTTCATCCTCGTTTGTCTTTTGCCTTACGTGTGTTATTACGGCCAACCCTTGCTGCATTTGTGTTTCACCTCTTAGTTGGCCGCCCCTCATCCCCCCTTTTCTTGCATAGGTTAAGCAGTACATATTGAATAACAAAAGTGCCTCAAACATTTTAATACTAAGAAAAATGAAAAAAAGAAAAAAGTATTTGATCTTTTTTAAAATGAAAGAATATTAAAGTAAAAAAAATGTGAAAATGCTACTCACCTGGTTCCTGTCTCGAGCGTTTGCGTATCTAAACCTCTGGATGTAGTAAAACACAAGCCATGCAAGGGAAATGATCATCAGGACTATGAACGATATGGAGACAAACACCACTGAGGTTCGACTAACAAACTTCTGTAAATTCCGTGTTCCGATTGTAATATATATCGTCACATTTATGTTCTTTTCGATTAGGCTTGCTATCTCTTTTCCTTTAGGCTCAGGAATCATTATTGCTACAATATCTTCAATCCCTGCGGAAAAAAAGAGGAAACAATATTAAGAACACGAAAACATCTGTTTACTATAATGAAACACGATTAATGCTGTATGCCACTCAATTATATAGTTTACATTTTCTATATGCTTGGCTTCTATATTAAAACCATACATAATTGGGAAAGACCAATAAAGGCCTTAGCACAGAGGTCATTTGTGTTGTATATGAGATAGTGGTAGTGAGAAGGTAATTAAGACTCAAGAAGAAATAGAATGAATATAAGTGGGGTGTGTGGAAGATGTTTGCGGATTGGTGGATTTTTAGGGACTGCTGGGGAGTTCACTGGATGAATGGGAGTAGCGAGAATGAGCAGACTTGGGAAGAAGCACAAGGTATACAGGGAGTGCAGAATTATTAGGCAAGTTGTATTTTTGAGGATTAATTGTATTATTGAACAACAACCATGTTCTCAATGAACCCAAAAAACTCATTAATATCAAAGCTGAATATTTTTGGAAGTAGTTGTTAGTTTGTTTTTAGTTTTAGCTATTTTAGGGGGATATCTGTGTGTGCAGGTGACTATTACTGTGCATAATTATTAGGCAACTTAACAAAAAACAAATATATACCCATTTCAATTATTTATTTTTACCAGTGAAACCAATATAACATCTCAACATTCACAAATACACATTTCTGACATTCAAAAACAAATCAGTGACCAATATAGGCACCTTTCTTTGCAAGGACACTCAAAAGCCTGCCATCCATGGATTCTGTCAGTGTTTTGATCTGTTCACCATCAACATTGCGTGCAGCAGCAACCACAGCCTCCCAGACACTGTTCAGAGAGGTGTACTGTTTTCCCTCCTTGTAAATCTCACATTTGATGATGGACCACAGGTTCTCAATGGGGTTCAGATCAGGTGAACAAGAAGGCCATGTCATTAGATTTTCTTCTTTTATACCCTTTCTTGCCAGCCACGCTGTGGAGTACATGGACGCGTGTGATGGAGCATTGTCCTGCATGAAAATCATGTTTTTCTTGAAGGATGCAGACTTCTTCCTGTACCACTGCTTGAAAAAGGTGTCTTCCAGGAACTGGCAGTAGGACTGGGAGTTGAGCTTGACTCCATCCTCAACCCGAAAAGGCCCCACAAGCTCATCTTTGATGATACCAGCCCAAACCAGTACTCCACCTCCACCTTGCTGGCGTCTGAGTCGGACTGGAGCTCTCTGACCTTTACCAATCCAGCCACAGGCCCATCCATCTGGCCCATCAAGACTCACTCTCATTTCATCAGTCCATAAAACCTTAGAAAAATCAGTCTTGAGATATTTCTTGGCCCAGTCTTGACGTTTCAGCTTGTGTGTCTTGTTCAGTGGTGGTCGTCTTTCAGCCTTTCTTACCTTGGCCATGTCTCTGAGTATTGCACACCTTGTGCTTTTGGGCACTCCAGTGATGTTGCAGCTCTGAAATATGGCCATACTGGTGGCAAGTGGCATCGTGGCAGCTGCACGCTTGACTTCTCTCAGTTCATGGGCAGTTATTTTGCGCCTTGGTTTTTCCACACGCTTCTTGCGACCCTGTTGACTATTTTGAATGAAACGCTTGATTGTTCGATGATCACGCTTCAGAAGCTTTGCAATTTTAAGAGTGCTGCATCCCTCTGTAAGATATCTCACTATTTTTGACTTTTCTGTGCCTGTCAAGTCCTTCTTTTGACCCATTTTGCCAAAGGAAAGGAAGTTGCCTAATAATTATGCACACCTGATATAGGGTGTTGATGTCATTAGACCACACCCCTTCTCATTACAGAGATGCACATCACCTAATATGCTTAATTGGTAGTAGGCTTTCGAGCCTATACAGCTTGGAGTAAGACAACATGCATAAAGAGGATGATGTGGTCAAAATACTCATTTGCCTAATAATTCTGCACTCCCTGTAAGGAATCAAGGCATATGGATAGGATTGGGTATAGTGAAGTTAGTTAAGTGCAATGGGATTTATCTACAAGGGATTTCAATACAGAAAACGGGTATTGAGGGGTGTGATCAGTGGACAGGGGTGCCTGATATTTAAGGGCTGGAAATATAATAATGTTTTCTGCTAACAGCAAGGAAACAAAGCATTTTACAGAGACAGCATTACCCGAGTTGGTTTCCACAGCTGCATACAGATTTACAAGGACCCCCAAGCATTGCACAAAACCATAAAAAATGTAAGCATCAACAGTTAAACCCTAACTTTATGCAAATGAGAGGGCTTCAGAAATGGATTAGGTGAGAAAGTGGGACACTCGGACCTGCTCATGGCTACCTGTATCCAAACTCTCTAACAAGAGGTTTCCCAACACGAGAAATGTCACCTCACCCAGTTGTTCAACATAGTCTGCCAGGATATCCCTTTAATGCTCATCATTTACAAGTTAGGTTTGTGGCCAACAGTCAAGGCAGGGTGATCAGCTGCCAGCACAACAGTCCTTTGTGAAAGGAATGACTGCAGTCACTTACTAATTAATAATGAGGCAGGCCATGAAGCTGCAGTACAGATAGCCACACTAACGATTAAAATGTCAACAATCACATCACTGGACGCAAACTGGGATGTCAGCCAACACAATCTAGCAGTTATTTCTGTGTGGGCATATGAACGGTTACACTACCCCTGGCCCATTACGGAGTATAATCTCAAATAATAGCTGTTGGGACTACAGAATAGAGAACCAGATACTTAATATAGTATTTGAAATATGACACACACGGTTTGTACTTTTTAAATAAAAGCATTGCAACTTTATCTGATGAGGAGGAAGTCAAAAGGAGGTGTTGAGGTAAACATTAAAAATAAAAGACTTGGAAAAATTCTCCCATTCAGCTGCACTGAATTTTGCAATTCTCTTTTACTACTATTATTTAAGAATAAGTAAAGTAAATCATTTCTTGTAAATCAAGTGACTGCAGAAATGGATATACAAAAGGGGTCCACGGAAACCTTGCTCATCCTCAATCATACCAATATTTTATTTTATTTATTTATTTCATTCTGGACTGGGTCCCCAGGACATACTTGAAAACGAGAGAAATCTCAATGTATTCTTCCTGGTAAAACACTTTCTAAATAAAATAAAAAATCCCAATACATGCCCACTATCTGCCATACAAAATACATGACTATGCAAAAGACTTCCCTTCATCTATCATCATTCATCCATCTATTGGCTGGTTCACTATAATCCAATAACATTCCCTGCTCATGCCTGCCTCTTCCTCTTCATTTTCTCTTGCAAGCTGGGGAAGCCTGCAATATCATCAGCATACACGTTATCATCAGAGACAGCCACAAATAGACAGAGAGACAGATATACTGACAGAAAATGCACAGAGATTGATAGAGAGGCCAGACAATCAGACTGATTAGGCACATGGCAGGTGTACCCCTGTTTAGGTGTAATGTTTAACTTTTCTTCCATGGCAAAAGCATTTCATGCTTAAAAACTTAAGTTCCCTGACAGAAAACATAGTTAAACATACAACAGTGTTCTAACAATGGGCATTGCACATGGAGAAAGATGTATACAGCCAAAATGTCTACACAATGTTTTTCCGTCCCGAATGCAATAAATAAGTGTTTTCACACTTAAGTTTGTTCCTTTGTGTGGTTGGTTATTTGTCATATCATTTAGGTGACAGCAGTATGCTACAGTAAGAAGCCACGTGTGTAAACGGAAATTGATGTCAAATTGCTATGGTCAGTCACACAGCGACACGCGTTATGTTTCAGAGCTAAATCACAGCTCCAGTTTTAGATCAAATGAGATATGAAACTATACTGTTAATTTCTAACCTCATAAAGTATTATCTGAGAGTGAATCTTATCAGACAGCAAAATGACTGCAGAAAATACAGTCTTTTTTTTTTCTAGTGAAGAACATTTAAGGGTCGACCCAATATGCACTGATATTGAGCCCCAAAATGGTGCCTCTGAAGTCCAGACTGTTTCTGGACACATTTGGAACAGATTTATCCAGTTTGCTTCGATGTGCCTCTGAATACCCTTCCACACCGATATCTTCTGAAACTGAATGCAGCCGAAAAAAGTCCAAAACGCCGTGAACCAAAATGGTAGCCTCAAACACCTCATTATATGCTATGGGAGATTTCCAACACAGAAAAACTAACTGAAAAAAGAATCTGATATCCTACGTTAGGTTTAATCCTTTTCTAATCCAAATGTAATCATCTTGTTTAATCTGAATGTATATACACATATATTCAAATACCTTGAACCCATCCTGTTCATATACATTTTGATTAAATAGGATGGGTGCAAGATGTTTGCATATTTATGTATCTAAAAATTTAGACTTGACTGGATGGGTGCAAGGTGTTTGGTGGCTTCTCAGGTGGAAGCCATGGTCTGCATACTGTATGCATGTGGGAGTATGTATGTGTATACAAGTACTGTGTGTGAGAGTATGTATTAGTATACATGTACTGTGTGTAAAAGTATGTATGTGTGTATGCATGTACTGTGTGTGTGTGAGAGAGACTATGTATATGTGTATGCATTCACTGTGTGAGTATGGTTGTGTGTATGCATGTACTGTGTGTGAGAGTATATAGGTGTGTATGCCTGTACTGTGTGTGTATGCATGTACTGTATGTGTGAGAGTATGCATCTACTTTGTGTGAGAGAGTTTGTGTGTATGCATGTACTGTGTGTGAGTGAGAGAATGTATGTGTGCATACAGGTACTGTGTGTGAGTATGTATGTGTGTATACAGGTACTGTGTGTGAGTATGTATGTGTGTATGTATCCATGTACTATCTGTATATTTGTGTATATGCATGTACTTTATGTGTGTGTGTGCGCGAGTATATTTGCGTGTATTCATGTACTGTGTGTGAGAGAGTATATGCTTGTGTGTGTGAGGTTTCTTTTACAGAACAATCTTACTTTCCGTGTTTAATATAATGGGGTGTTGGCACTTTGAGTTCTGCAACTTGGTTTCATGCAGAAAATTGGGCACTTGGGCCCAAAGAGGTTGGCCATCACAGGTCTAGAGGATCACAGCTGAATGCACAGCATGACAAGATTCCTCCTTTATGAACAGCCCGTACTATACAGTTTCTCTATGCCTCATGGCGCTATGGTTAGTATGATGCCAATTAACTCAGATATTAATAGTGTAGTCTTTACTCATTACCTGGTACTCAAAAGGTTAAGGTATTTAGGGGGCATGTTCTAAATAAACGCAAATAACAAATATTCACTAAAATAATCACTAAAATAAATCTTATTAGAGTGCGCTTTTTCTGTGTGACTGAAATTGTCACTACAGATAATAGAATTCTATTAAGAACGTATTGTAATAACATGGATAATATTACTTTTTAATATTTACAAAATAAAGACAGCGCAAGTTAAAAACAAAATTAAAACTCAAGCCAACAGACACAGATACAGCAACAATTAACAACTGTTATATACAAACATAATTAATCCTTAATTAAATATAGCATAGAGAGATTGATAGACAAAACGTTTTGACAATTGCTTGTCATGAGATGCAAAATATTTATTAAAAGCGTTCAAATAAATACTATTTAAATGTACATGTGTAATATACATGGCAAAAATTATGCTAGCATAAAAATAATCACTTTTTTTTTTTTTAATGGAAGCGTAATACATTAAGTTAACACCTTTTTTTCAAATTAAGTATTATTTTTACAACAATTATTATGATTATCTCCACTTTGCCCTAGTTTAGTACATACCCCTTTACTGAACTATTTAACAAAGAAAAACTTAACTGACTAAATATTTATGAGCAGTTACTGCCGAGTGCTTTATAATTCTAGGGAAGAGAGGCAAATGTGAAGGTTTTTTAGTGTTGTCTTCAAAAGGTGCAGTTATTCACAGGGCCCATAATACCTTACTACAAAACACATCTGTACTGTCATTCATTAAATAACACTGTTGATAAATTTTAAAGGGGTATGACATTATTCTTAAAGTTATGGTACCTTTTTCCAATTTTAATATTTAATAACAATCATAGATCATTGATACTTCAGAGACCTGTCCATTTGATAGAGGTATGTAATTGTGTATAATAATTATTACTACAAGGAAATGTATTTCTACCAACTCTTGGGGGGTTTATTATAATGTAAGTGTTAAACATTTTGCTGTCAATAGATTGGACATGTTTTTGATGAACCCAGCTAGGTAATAATCATTTGGGTTTATTCAAAATAGTCTGTAGAACTAACACTTTGAGAATCAATCACTCACATGAAAAAAGGGCAAAGTATGTGTGATTTAGAAAGGTTTCTGCGTAGTGATGTATTACAACAAGCTCTATTCACTCCAGTGATCCTCTGCAGATTTCAAGCAATGAGAATTTATTAACAGCATCTCCAGGATATTTACATACCATCCCTTGCAAATTCGATCTTAAAAATTTGCATCTAGTGTGTGGGTTTTTTTGCACACTGTATTAAATACATGATAAATCTTAAATTCAACATCACACCTGAATTATAAATGGAGAGCACGCTATGAAAGTATAATAATAATAAGCACAAAAGATCTATTCAACTGGTCCTTACTGCAGTTATTAACAGGAGGGTTAAAATTTGCTCTTTTCAGCACAAAAAAAAAACTAGTGTGGCAGAAATTCTCTAAGTCTAAGCAGACTTGGACCTCTCAGAAGCCTGCTGTACCTTGTAGGACCGTATGTATCATAAAGTGGCCTGCAGCTTCTACGCATGGACAACTGATTCCATCTAATTAAGCACTTCTTGTCCGATTACAAAACAGTGTCATCACATTCTTTATACAGCTTTGTTCTTTCACACACAATGAACCCACTAGCACAGAGCTCAGATATGGTCCTGACCCAGTACAACTAATATTAAAGGCCTACTCTCATGTGGTTATAGACAGCACAACGTGATACATTGGGGGGCATGTATAAACACGGCGCACACGCAGATTGCGACAAATACTGGAACAATAGGCATGTGCGCCAATGTATAAAGCAGGCTCCCAGGATTCTGTGTTAGCTAAGCTTAATGTATAGAGTTAGGTTGTGTTGGTGCTCGTTGTGCTGGCGGAGTCTATGTATAAAAAAATCAGGTGAGGAAAAGCGCCTGATTTGTGTCAGAGAATCTCCACCAAACACAGTTTGATGGAGGCCTCTTTCCCACACTGCAAAGTGTCGGGAGTTATAAAAAAAGCGCAATCTCTGCTATACATATCAATATCCCCCATAATATCAAGATCTCAGAGACACAACAACCTGTGAGACTGCTACAGGCATTACTAACGTTATAAAAAAGGCATTATTAAGATCTACACAAGAAATGGCAAACATACCCCTTACCAAGTGAAATCGAAAATGGCCCTAAAATCTGTAAAAACAACACAGTTTGCATGCAATGAGGGTGGACAGTGAAAATAATATTTGCTCTGAAAAAAACCTTTTTTTATATTTTGGGAAATATGGCAGTTGCATGTTAGCTATGCTTACTTTTCTCCTGACAATTAATGTGATGTTTGTCACATACATAGATAATGTTATGCTTACCCACAATGACAATAAAAAGCGAGACAGATGACAGTACTGGAGGACTAAGCGGACAGATCTCTCAACGTTTTATTTTATTTGTGATGTTTATGATGCACTTGTTTTCCCGTTAGTGCGGACCATGATTTTAATAAGTCAATTCAAATGTATTAAAAATAATGCGGGATACTTCATTCATAATAAAATTTACAGCTGAGTAGATGTTGAAATGCAATGCCACAATAACAATAATTATTGATTTTTTTTTTTAAACAAGTGCAGATTAGTCTATTAAAACCTGATAGATCACTATATCCTGTTAAACAATTAAATAGATCAGGCATATTGTTATAAAAGAGAACTGGATCAGGAACACTTTATGGTATTTACCTGATCAGGCTAAGATCATTGCATAACCCCCAAATGAATGAGAAGTGGAACGCAGTTTGTCAGTTTGAATCACATGGACGGTGGCACAAGCCAACACATCAGAAATGAATGACGTCTACTCTATATACATACAAAAAGGCAAAGTGAGAAAACACATGTATGAAATGAGTAGAGTATATTTCCTAGTGAGGAAAGTAGACTGACGCTTCTACCATTAATGTAAAAACATTACTCACCATTGCTTCACCATGTAACTTGTCCAAGGAGCTTTAAAAAAACATGCTACAGTAAAGAAGACTTTTAAACAATGTCCCAGACTGAGCTCCTGTTTTCATACATTATAATCTAAGTGACTCTACTGAAGGTAAAAATCATTTACATTTCTGATTGAGAATGTGCCAACCTTCCCAGATTGAGACTCTGCGTCATGATGTCACATATCGAAGGTTATGACAGAACGTGTATGACATATGGATTTTCATCGGGCCATGCTGCAGTGAGATCTACATCAAAATGGCTCCAAGCAAATGTGAGTAAATACACAATGTGACTATGAGTATATAGGATTACAATGCTTGTGGAAATGCATTCCACCAACTAACCAAATTTATATCCAGTTTTCCATGGGGTGACTGAATTCAGCTGATAGGCTGACTTTCAAGCACTGTCATATGTATTCCCTTTGCTACTTTGAGTACATTGCTTATTTTTGCAAAGTCTACATCCAGATGATTTGTTTATTATGGTAACGATATGATTACACTCTTCAATTTAAGCTCTGCATAACATGGGTAGTTTTGTTGCCTGATTAGCAGCTTCAATTAATCTGTGTTTGCTCACAACAAGCTTGGGTTACAAATTTGCATAAAGGCCATTAGAGTGATTTAATTGGATGATGTTAAATGCAGCCTCAAACAATTGGTCACTGAAATGGTGACGGTAAAATGGCTTGATAGCAGTCTGCATTGCAGCACTATTAGCTGCATTAACTGCTTCTATAGGAATGAATGGTAAGGTTGAACCAGGCATTGGGAAGTCCACAAAAAGTGACCTATTCAAATTAATTAATTAGACAAACATTGAAATATGTGTTGCTGTGTATAATACAGTTACTCTTCACATTGTATCTACACCTGGGCTTGACAAATTTAATTTTACTCTAGGAGCCAGCAAAAAATTTTAGGAGCCAGACAATCACGCAATACATAAACACACACACCAATCCACGTCACATATACACCCCACACACACCAACCCACGTCACATATACACCCCACACACACCAACCCACGTCACATATACACCCCACACACACCAACCCACGTCACATATACACCCCACACACACTTCACATATACATATATACACCCCCTTCACATATACACCTCCCCCCACACTTCACACATATATAACCCCCCTTCACATATACACCTCCTCCCACACTTCACACATATATAACCCCCCTTCACATATACACCTCCCCCCACACTTCACACATATATAACCCCCCTTCACATATACACCTCCCCCCACACTTCACACATATATAACCCCCCTTCACATATACACCTCCCCCCACACTTCACACATATATAACCCCCCTTCACATATACACCTCCCCCCACACTTCACACATATATAACCCCCCTTCACATATACACCTCCCCCCCACACTTCACACATATATAACCCCCCTTCACATATACACCTCCCCCCACACTTCACACATACACCTCCCCCCCACACTTCACACATATATAACCCCCCTTCACATATACACCTCCCCCCTTCACATATACACCTCCCCCCACACTTCACACATATATACCCCCCCTTCACATATACATCCCTCCCCCCTTCACATATACACCTTCCCCCCCACACTTCATATATACCCCCCCATCACATATACACCTCCCCCCACACTTCACATATATACCCCCCCTTCACATATACACCTCCCCCCCACACTTCACATATATACCCCCCTTCACATATACATCCCTCCCCCCACTTCACATATATACCCCCCCTTCACATATACATCCCTACCCCCACTTCACATATATACCCCCCCTTCACATATACATCCCTCCCCCACTTCACATATATACCCCCCCTTCACATTTACACCTCCCCCCACACTTCACATATATACCCCCCCTTCACATATACATCCCTCCCCCCACTTCACATATACATCCCTCCCCCCACTTCACATATACATCCCTCCCCCCACTTCACATATACATCCCTCCCCCACTTCACATATACAACTCCAACATACACAAGTTTTTTTTCCCCTTCTTAACTTGTGAGTGCTGGGTGTCGTCTCTTGACAACCCAGCACTTAGCCGAAAGAGCCATGACGATTGGCTGCGGCACGAATGTTCCCCCTCCCTGCTGCCTTACCTCATTGCTGGGGAGGGGGAACATTCGTGCTGCAGCCGATCCTCATGGCTCTTTCGGCTGAACACTCACACACACGTTGCGCGAGGGGCGGAGCTTGCTGTCTGTGCAAGACTCCGCACAGACTTCCCCCCTCGCGCTGCAAAAAATGAATAGCAGCGGCACCCGGGCGCCAGGCTCAATTTTCAGGTCGCCATGGCGACCTGGCGCCCGGGGTTTGTCGAGCCCTGATCTACACCATCTGCCAGGTTCAAATGATAAATCCAAACTGTTGTAAAATCAAAAAACAAAACAATTATAATTGAACAAAAATAAGTGTACCTGTTCTACAAAAATTACTTTTTATCACTATGGGCGTAATGAGGAGGACGGTGTAAAAGGTGGTACTTACTCGCCACCCTCCTGGAAATTCAAACAGGCCCACTGGAGCAGTAACAAGGGAGGGATAAGCAGCAGGCTGTTTAGAGTAGGTTAAATTAGACAAGATAGCAGAAAAACACCTAACAGGCAGGGGAATACAGCAAAAATGATTTCATTCTATTCACCCCCTTGCTGTCAGAGTGGTTTGGTCTTATATCTTCGTCTTCCTCTAGCTGGTCTCCTCCCCTTCACTCTGGCTGCTGCTACTTCAATTGCATAGGTAGAGCCACAAGGTAGTTTATTCATACATGTATTACAGCTAGGGTTAGTTAATCCTCTAGCTGTTGAGACTACATTGCCCCTTAACTCTCAGTCAGTCTGGTATGTTAAGCATCACGTGAAAGTCAATACTCAACAACCGGAGTGCTAAAAGTTAGCTGTAATTATAAAAAAAAAAAAAAAAGTTAGCTGTTATATCATTGTAGATTGTTACTGCAGCTGCTGTGGAATACAGATCTCATGATTCTCAAACATTTGGTTGACTGAACATCATGAGAAGGTTATTTACCACTGCTGCATAAATACAGGAATGTGGAGTTTTTAAAAACTACTTGAACAAGGGACAAAAGGGTAGTCCAACCTTATTGCCCCTCATTGTCCACAAACACACACACAAAGTCATGCACATACAAAAACACACACGCAATGTTTTGGAGCTTTTTTTTTTTTTAAAACCTCATTGCAGGGAAGGGAGGCATTTTTGCTTCAGTCTGGTCTGTGCCTCTCACACGGGCACATATGATATTACTACTTTCCCCATCTATCTACCTCCATTTCCCTTTTGTCTGTCTCCTTCCACAATGCCATATTAACCTGTCTTATGACACTTATGATTAAGCGTCGCTGTACATGAAACACGTAATGTGTTTGCTATATCCCTATGTTCATGTGCACTTCATACCTTTATTAAATCTACTTTGTACACTGGATTCAAGAGTGCCTGTATACTTCTTCTTGTCCGTCACTGAAATTGCAGCTTGGTCGGCTGTTTTTCTCCAGGAATCATTGAGTCATAAAATACACCTACTTTGCCAGCGGGGGTGAGCCTGGATTCTCTCCCTTGTGTTTTCTTTTTCCTGGATGGGGACGGACTGCAACCCCCCGATGACTCCTCCCTTCACCTCTGCACTCTCCTCCCCTGTCAAGTTACCGCTCCGTGTCACCGGTGAGAGCAGGCAGAGAGATGAGGGAGCGTGGGGAGAGGGCAAGCACTGCGCCAAGCGGAAAAAGAAACTTTAACCCCACTGCTTGCCCACAGCAGGGCTAAATGTTAAAAAAAACTACCTACCCCGCGATCAAACCTGCATGTACCAGGCGTCAGGCATTAGGAATAGAGCATCCCTGGTCCTATTTTGGCTCCAAGTCTTCATGTCCCTCTTTTAATAATACTTCAGACAAAAAAGTTTGGGAAATTATGATTTATAGTATAAAAATCAAATTTGAAACCTAAGAAACAGTAGGTTTACAACAAATTTAGTATTTATTAGACTATTGATGGGAAGTCTGGATAGCAATCTGTACCCAAACAAAATCAACTTATTGGATTGTAGAAAAGCACATTGCCAAGTGTTTCTTTAAAGACCTGCGAAGGACTCAGTATAGTAAATCAAAAGTACAATCTACTAGAACTGTGCTAATATTTATCTTGGAGTTATTTTCTAGTCTGTGTACCAGCTTTTAAAGTATAGCATGTCAGTCCTTGATGAGTTGTAGTGTAGGCAAACATGCACTCATTATACTCAGTTTATTAAATGCATGCTTCAATCACGTCAAATAAAAAATAATTAGAGGCTTACAGCCCATTCAACTGGTGCACATTAAAAGACCTTTCTGTCTTCTGTAAAAGGCACCTGCACCATTTTTTGTTTTGCCTTTGCATTTCTGGTGACGAAGATGAAGAGTACTGCTTGTATATTGCACAGGCTTTTTCCCATTGTGATTTGATGCAGCCATGAAGTATAAATCACATTTTTACTATTTTACTCAAGCTCTCCCCCAGTGATTACTCTGCAGGTTTACTGCAGGTGCAGCAGCACTGATTATACAGACACTGAGGATTTAAAGTGTTGCTATCTTAACAGTGCAACATACTGTCTGATGACTAGAGACAGGAAATTCCATTAAATTCAATTATTCTTAAATTACTTTTACTCAGCTAGTGTACGCAGTCCTGGTTTCTTGCAACTGCTGTAATTTCCCAGTTTCATCTAACTGCAAGTATTTTATATTTTAAGCAATGCAAAATGTAAAACATGCATTTTAAAGTACTTAAAGCACATTTATATGCATGAACATTTGGAAGATGTATATTGGGCACCAGACAGTCCCTTTAAGCACTGAAAGGGAGGCACAGATCTTGTGGCATTTTTCTTACTACATGCATTTAATTGCAGTTCTGTTGAAACAATGTATATAAATATTTCATAATTGTTTTGTTTGCTTTATTCATAATATGAATAATGTTGATTTAAATTTCAAGAGTGTAAAACTGCAGCTCTGCAGCTGCCAACATCCCTTATAATACTTTGTCAGCTGGGTGGCTGGCAGGGGAGTGTGGGAGATTCTCCAACAGTTTGACATTCCTGCTTCTTTTGTATCAAGTACTATGCAAATTGTTACTATAGAATTAAATGTTTATGTATTTTAATAACATCATTATATTTTGCTATTGATTTTTCTAGTAACCATTATTTTTTTCCTCCATGTCTATTTCAATAAGAGCATTAGGAAATGCCAAGTGTGCGATATTTTAAATATAGGTTCAAATAGTATGTTTCACAGAAAAACAACTTTATGTTGACAGGAAAATTAATGGTAACAATCCTGAAGGTTAAAGAAGCCATATATTTTTTTAAAACAATCATGTTAACCTCAAATAAATGTGCTCATCTTAACACAAGTTGGCATTTTTTTATACTAGATTTATTGATCATGGCCTACCATATCTGCACTGATCTGTCAGAGTTACATAAGTCCATTTTACTGGAGCCTGTAAGCTGTAACCTCCTATGCAGGCATGTGTCTTAATGACGAGCCAAAAAAATAACATTCCAGACTCTAACAGAGAACATACTGTATGTCTGTACTGTATGTCTACACGCATCGGAAGTACAGTTTCACAAACGTCACGTGCTACAGGAACAAAATACATCAAAAACATATGTATAATGCTTTCCAGGTAAACAAATATGGAGCAATTAGATTGTATTCGGAGCCGGATGAGTGGAAGGATGAAAAGGAAAAAGAAAACAGACTGATTTCTAATGTTTCTATACTAATGTTCTCTTCATGCTCAATACAAATATTTGTTTTGGTTACAGAATCGACAATAACATCACCTAATTGAATAAAAATGGTGGCACATTGCTGCTAATCTCATCACCACTTAGTGTAATTATGTCAGTGTGTGTCTGTGCTTTCCACATTACTGTTAAACTGGTATCATCCTTTCCTGTAAACCAGCAGTTCCTGCACTCAAGAGGCCCATCTCAGTTGAATTAATGGCGTTTGTTTACTAGATCATTTTGCCAAGGCATCCATTTGAGTGATATTGATGCATTTATCTGAAATGTACTTTTCAAATATGTCACATTAACTTTTTTCTTTATTACTAGGAAGAATACATTCTGAGATTTCTCTTGTTTTCATGTATGTCCTGTGAAGCATGTCCCATACAATACATTAGAGTAAACCAGGGCTCGACAAACCCCAGGCGCCAGGTCGCCATGGCGACCAGGAAATTAAACCTGGCGCCTGGGTGCCGTCAGCCTCGTGGTCCCCTTGCCGCTGCCATCCGATTTTTGTGCCGATGGCAGACTGCAAGCTCCGCCCCCTTGCGCAACGCGTGTCTGAGTGCCGGGTGTCGTCACGTGACATCCTGGCACTCAGCAGGCCGATCAATGAAGACATGCTGAAGCGTTAAGAAGAAACCAAGAAAATACTGTGTGAGGTGGGTGTGTGTTTGTATATATGTAAGTATTTAAAGTAGATGTGTGTGAGTTGTTTGTATATATGTAAGTATGTAAAGTACTAGGCGTGTGTGTGTATATATGTGTCTATGTAAAGTAGGTGTGTGTGAGGTATTTGTATATATGGGTATATGTAAAGTAGGTGTGTGTGTGTGTGAGGTGTTTGTATATATGTAAGTATGTAAAGTACTAGGTGTGTGTGTGTGTGTGTGTGTTTGTATATATGTGTATATGTAAAGTAGGTGTGTGTGAGGTGTTTGTATATATGTGTATATGTAAAGCAGGTGTGTGTGAGGTGTTTGTGTATATGGGTATATGTAACAGAGAACAAAAATTGGGGGAGCACACCATACAAAATAGATAAACAAGTAGAGGGTATAGTGCCAAAAAACTTTCTATGGGAATTTGCAGTAATGTGAGGCTTTTTTTCGTTTTTCAGATAATGTTTTTTGATACTTTCGTTTTTGTTTCTTTTTCATGATGCATTCTCCTAATCTTCTATTTCTATATGGTATTACTCATTGTGAGATATGCCCTTCTGTTTTTCTTTTTAGAGTTATCCTATCTGTTACAGACACACAGCACTGTTTTTGTGCAGTATGTCCTTTGTTGCTCATTCAATAAAGTTACTTGACGCGACGCTTGACGTCATCACGTCACGCTGTGCGTCAAGATGGCGGCTCCCATCGCGCTTATTCTGGTTGGCTGGCACTTAAGTGTCTGTCCAACCAGATTAGTTTTCTCTGCAGCATTTAGGTATATATATATCGTTCTATGTTCATTTTTGTGTGTGGACACCTTGACAAAGGCCTCTAGCCGAAACGTTGGTGTCCTCCATTTTTTGCGCTGTGTGTCCTCCCTTGTTCCATTCCTGTCTGCATTTTTCTCTGCATTTCTTTATCTTGAGTGGGTATTTATTTAGTATTTTATTTATTTTGTTTGCTTATTTTGGTGTATATCTTTGTAATTTATTTCTCTGTGTTTTATAGTGCGTCATTTCTTTATTTATCTTGTCTTACATATATTTGTCTGTTATTTATTACATATTTAATTTTTATTAAAATATTTTTGGCACTATACCCTCTACTTGTTTATCTATTTTGTATGGTGTGCTCCCCCAATTTTTGTTCTCTGTTACTCTACCTATTGGGGGTGTATAGTGGACACCCCTTGGGGTGATGCACCTTGTTGTTTATTTTTTCTTATTGTTGACAACTCATTTTGGTGTGCTTCTCTGACTATTTGTTTTTCATATGGGTATATGTAAAGCAGGTGTGTGTGAGGTGTTTGTGTATATGTGTATATGTAAAGCAGGTGTGTGTGAGGGGTTTGTGTATATGTAAAGCAGGTGTGTGTGAGGGGTTTGTATGTATGTGTATATGTAAAGTAAGTATGTGTGAGGTGTTTGTATATTTAGGTATATGTAAAGTAGGTGTGTGTGTATATATATGTGTATGTATGTGTATATGTAAAGTAGGTGTGTGTGTATATATGTGTATGTATGTGTATATGTAAAGTAGGTGTATGTGTTTATGAATTGCGTGTATGCTTGCGTGATTGTCTGGCTCCTACATTTTTTTGCTGGCTCCTAAAATCAGATTAAATTTGTCAAGCCCTGGAGTAAATACATATTAATTTTATAATGGAGAGAGTATACAGCTACACATGTTAAGGTACAGTTTACTGTCCGGCATCATCCGAATAAGCATTGCAGACACAACTGAGCCAAAGGGTCAGGAATAAAAGTAGGCGGGGCCGAGGACTCTCTGAATTAAATAAAGTACAAAGTAAGACCCCCTCCCCGGCAAAAAAAAAGTGTAGTCCTAAATTGAAATGCTGCCTTTGCACCAGATAAATACACCAAGAGTGACACACAGTCCCGTTCACATGGATAATCGCACCAACAGTCACACACACATGCACAAAGTTAAATACACACACAGTGATGCACGTATGTACATACATACATACATAGTAAAGCATGCCCTCACAGCCAAAGATGGACGCCACCATTATACATGGTGGACATTTACTTCACATCCTTCAGGGCATATTTGTACACAAGTCTGCTCCTTAAGCCTTTTGTTTGAGTGAGGAGGACATGTACTCTGAAATCTAGGAGAGTCTGGCATGTAAATATAGGTAACAAAATCAAATAACAAGGATAATTTAACATTGCGTCTTAGTAAAACCAGATTCCAAGGTTGTGACTGTACTTTCCATTTTCTCTATGCAACCTCCAAAAGAATGCAGAATATAAAGATTGGCTATGCAAAGCAAACCAGATGGGCAAAAGCTCTGATACTAGACAATTTTACCATTTCGTGAAAACATCCAATAAGCATTGTACTAATCCATCCAATGGAATGCTGAAATAGCAAACACTATGTATTTCACTCTCAATAATGATGCATCCAGATTAATTAGGAATGCCAAGAAGCATGAAAGTCACTGGCCTGTTTCATGGCAGATGTAGTGTTGACATAGCTGATACTGATTATGCAACCAGTATACTTAATGCAACATAAAGCAATATTCCACTCAATTGACATGCACAAATGACTTAATAGACCTCAAGAGATGTCATTTACTGAGATTGAAGGCATTAACTTGGAAATCATTAACAAGTAGCTGCTGTTATTCTTTACACTGAGTTAATGTAATAAAAAACATATAAAATGGCAGTAAGACTTCTATCCAATGCTCGTTGGAGAGATTACATATTGTTAATATTAGGGACTGTTATTATAAAGTGTCATAACTTTCTCATTTGCTGTACAATGGATTGAGGGTAAAGAACTAATATAGACATGATATAAATGGTCAACATGGTCCTGATTAAACATGTTTACAGAGAATGTATTTTATGCAAAAGGGTTTAACAACAGCATACTTGCTAACAGTCCGTGGTTTTCATTCCTAGTTTTAGGGGTCCCATCTTGTCCAATGCAGGTCTGTTCTTGTTGTGGTCTATGTACACAGCACTGGACACAAGTAGTATTGGGTTTAATAGGATATAGACACCCGACACCCGTCCTGGGAAGACTGCAGGTCAATCATGCAAGCGTGATGTCATGCAACCCAACCAGTTTGGCTCTGACCGCGCTTTGCACTGGGATATTGGCAAATATGGAATGGATTTTTCCAGCAAAGGAGGTGAAACAATGTTCAAGAAAGTCTGGGCCGGGATAGGCGATTGTGGTAGGAAATAAAATATAGAAGGTGCTTTTTAAGGTCGGAAATGGGCAGACTGCCATTGCAGTTTGTTTCTATGTTTGTGAATCCTTGCGGATGAGACACACAGTCCAAGTTAAACAAAGTAACTCACTGACATGTAGAGGGATGTTATAATTAAATTAGCAGAGCTGTTTCTGTTATTTCAAGTGATGGCAGGCATTTATTTGTATTCTATTCATGCTTCCTTTTGACATGATCTGCCAGAATTCCATCCGCTCCATGAGAACAGCCTTCTATTTAGTTACTGCCTTTCTCCGTCTGCTTACCTACCAAGGTGCTAATTGGATTCCAAGGGCATTTTGCCATTTTTCTAAAGATATCTCTTATACGTCTTATGGTTCCTGCTGAGATAGATGTGATCTGACTGAATAATTCTCACTTGGTGAATTAAAATGTACCGCACTTATGTCTTAATCTTTTCTAGTCATGTGATGGTTCTATTTAGTCACTTTCATTTTCATCATACTACACAGGTACTTTCGGGAAATTATTAGTAATACTACAATCTATTTCTAAAGAAAATATTCTACTTTCAGTTTCTTGTTGTTACACGGATCATGAAAATCCAGCATTACATACCTTTAAATAAACTTTTTATTATATCTGCTTATTTATTAATAGTGAACACATGCTGTTATCGGCGTACATGAAATATGCAAGGCTGTGTCAAGACATTGTATTGCTCTGATATTGGAAGGCAGGTTAATTCCATTGCTGTGTAAACAGAAAAAATGCATACGATTGAATTTCTGTGGAATACCAAAACATACAAACTTCTCTGTGGTTACTAGATGACGTTAGAAGAAATTCCCAAAGCTTGAGCAGCATATGGTTATCACATACGTTTATAATAAGTCAAATTAATATTACTTAGAAATTAAATATGAAATGTTCTACCTGAAATATACCCACAGAAACTGTATTTGACTTGCACACTATGCGATGGGATAGGCCTCTTCCTATAATAATAGTATTGTTGGAAAGTTAGGAACACAAAAGTCCGCTTTAACCGTTTAAGGACCAGGGATTTTCCTGGGCCAAGGACCAGAGCGTTTTTCAATTTTTAATACGCGGTTTTTGAAACATAAATTTCCTCTCTCTCATTTAACGCACCCATACAAGTTATATGTTGTTTTTTAGAGGACAGTTAGAGCTTTCTTTTGATACCCTATACATAAAAATGATTTACATTTTAGTATTAAAAAATACATATAAAAGAGGAAATTTTTGAGGAAATAATAAGCTACATAACTAGTGCAACACTAACCCACTTATCCCCCCTAATTAACTAACTAATAAAAAAGAAAAATATTGATTCCCAAACCCCCCATAACAAAAAAGACAGAAAAAAAACTCTGAAGAGTGCGATGTCAGATCAGTAAAAATCATGCAACAGGCATGCAGGGGTTAAATTTTATTAAATAAATATATTAAAATTACCGTTATTTATTAAAAAAAACTTTATAATTGTAAAAATAAAAAAATCTGTTAAAAAAAAACTAAATGAGGGCCATAAAGTGAAAGGAAACTGATCACAGTTAAAAACTGTGATCAGCAATGAAAGGGTTAATTTTTAAAAAAATTTTTTTTTTACCTATGTGTTTGTAATTAATTTATTTTTACTTACAGGTCACTCTCTGTTCTTCACTATAAGAATGTGAAGCACAGGGAGTGAATTAGAGGCAAAGTCAGTGTGTGAACACACTGACTTTGCCATCTAATTTGCATGTTATCGCGGTGATTGAGCAATCACCGCGATCACATGCCCGGAAACTGACCGATCGGGTCCAGGAGCTTTGCCTCGGGTGCGAGGCTTAGTCCTGGACCCGTTGCAGACTAGCTGGCGGTGCCCACGGAGCGCACCGCCGGCTAGACTGCATGACGAGTTAACTCGTCATAAGGTCGCTAATGCGGCGGCTCTTATGACGAGTTAACTCGTCATAAGGTCGGGAAGGGGTTAAGTTGTAAGTTTACTGCCCCATGTTTTGAACTGCCCAAAACAATATCATCATTTCTATGGGTGCCTCACAGGGTCAAACGTATACTTTGTGCATAAAATGATGTCATGTCAGTGCTCCAAGCTTATTGCTCTTTACTCTGTGCTCATGGTATAGCTAGGGTTGCCACCTTTTCTTCAGAAAAATACCGGCCTTGGAACTGTCTCCATAGACTTAACATTGGGCTGATGCCAATTTTTTACCGGCCTGCCGGTAAAATACCGGCCAGGTGGCAACCCTAGGTATTGCTACAAGACTGATTATCTTCCTTAACATAAAAGGGGTTTATTCACTGAACAGTGAAGAAACAACTGCGTTGTGAAACCTAGGCCAAAATAGCTAAAATGTGAAAAAAAAACTGTCCCAACTCGATAATTTTGACCTTTGATTTTACTACAAATTACTATACAATTTAAAAACCCAAAAATGTTACTGCACCTTTTGTCCTTTTGTACACAGTAAAAACTAGCATGTTACGAAAGTGAACATAGTGCTCTTCTGTGCAATCTAATGTATTAATCCCTTCTCGGCCAGACTGTTTGCCAAATTTTTACTGTGGTTGTTTTAGCATTTCTGCAGTGGTTATTTATTGTTATTATTTATTATTTTATTTATTACATTTATTATTTATTCATGCATCTTGATGAAGCCGGTCAGGCGAAACGCGTAGTGCTCTTGTTTTTTATTGTTACATTTTATTGTTACTCGTCTATTATTTGGATTTACCCCCACGAAAAAACGTACTTTACCCTGGCATCCTGAGCGCAGTGGCGTTACGAAATATTTACAGCAAGCTGCAATGTAATACAGAGAAGCTGGAGAGGTTCCTATCGCAGAGGGATTACCACATCTATTAATCCAAATACCGAGTAGGGCAACAGAAAAGCCCACAGCTTTTTGTGGGATCCTGCGCTGCAGGTCCCACCTAGGGCTGGTGCAAGGATTTTCGTCTACACAGGCGAAGGTGCATTTTGGTGCCCCCCTGCTCTGATCCGCCACACCTCCCACACCATTAAGCCTCCTTACATTATATATATATATATAGTATAATGTATAGTGTAGAAAATAAATACATCTAAATATTCAACTTGCATGCTCTAAATGTGTCACACATTGAAACCCTTAAACACAGACAGTTACACAGAAAGTGACACACTTAAACACACCCTTACCACTTACACACACAGTTACACCAATTCACACATAACATGAGACACACTATTTTGCCACTCAATATGCCAGTATTTTGCCCCTCAATATGCCATTTAATATGCCAGTATTTTACCCTCAATATGCCATTCTTTTTCCATTTAATATGCTAATATTTTACCCCTAAATATGCCAGAATTTTGCCCCTCAATATGCCAGGATTTTGCTCCTCCAATATGCCATTTAACATGCCAGGAATATGTTTAAGCCCGTTGAGCCCTTTGGAATCTTTTCATGGCGTCTCACTGAAAACAGAGATAATAAAAATGAAATAGGTGTGGTGATGATGATGCTATAAGAAAGATTACTGGAGCAATCACCATGGAAACCAATTGAATATTCATGCAGATTGCTCCATTTTTTACATTACTGACCCAGAATTTCCCTTTTTGCATAACCCTGTAATATTGTAAATAGTTGTATTCTGTAAAATGTGTACTGGCTTAAATTCCTGTTTTCTGACACCTGTGCAACTTCAGCATGGTAAACTAGTGGCTTATCTTGATGCAGCAATGCCTCTTGTTAACTCACATTGTGAAATATATTTATTTCAGGTCCAAAACTTAATTGAAATTGTACTTTTTAAAATTATAATTTTAAATGCAATTTCAGGCGGCGCATTTCTGCACAATTTTTTTTTATCGTTGGGTTGTGCTGGTTTTCAAAGAGAAAGTTGTGGGCTGAAATCTATATTACATGAACTGCCGACTTTTTGTAAAGAAATACTAAGATCCATTCATCCGAACGGGTTTCAGCTTTTGCCCGCACCTGCACAGCTTTCATTCCCTCCTGGACATGCTTCTATAGAAGTGAATGGAAGACGCGCACCTGCACAGGTTTCATTCACTTCTGCACATGCTTCTATAGAAGTGAATGGAGAAGCTCGTACCTGCACAGCTTTCATACACTCCTGGAAACGCTTCTATGGATGTGAATGGAGAACCTCGCACCTGCACAGCTTTCACTCACTCCTGGAAATGCTTCTATAGAAGTGAATGGAGAAGCTCGCACCTGCACAGCTTTCATTCACTCCTAGACATGCTTCTATAGAAGTGAATGGAAGGCTCGCATCTGCACAGCATTCACTCACTCCTGCACATGCTTCTACAGAAGAGAATGGAAGGCTCGCACCTGCACAGCTTTCATTCACTCCTGGACATGCTTCTATAGACGTGAATGGAAGGCAAACACCTGCACAGCTTTCATTCACTCCTGCACATGCTTCTATAGACGTGAATGGAAGGCAAACACCAGCACAGCTTTCATTCACTCCTGCACATGCTTCAATAGACGTGAATGGAAGGCAAACACCTGCACAGCTTTCATTCACTCCTGCACATGCTTCTATAGACGTGAATGAAAGCAATGGGCAAACGTGATAGATTCTTCATGCACTTCTATATTTTGCTGATCCAAAGTACCATAATGACTGCGCATCTTGGCGCACAGGCTCACAAACACTGAACGCTGCCTGCTAGTTATTTGAGGAGCATTGAAGGTAGAAGCTGTTAGATAGGAAAAACAACCTATTCTTTGGCCAGTTTGCAAACAAATATCCAAATTAAATTGCTTTCTTTGCCAGATGAGCCTCTGTCATCCACATTTTAACTAACTGTTCTCACAGTAGGCATGCATCAGATTGAATCAAACATGTTCCAGTAGAGACAAATTCTTCGGGTGCAGTCCATTTCCAAATGTATTATTCCAGGGAATCACCTTATTGTATTTAAAAATGAAATCAGAAGAGTATCATTATCATCAATTTGTCAGTAGTCTTGTGTTGAAAGATTATTTAGTATTGAACAGTTGATCTGCTTGGCGGGAATTCTACCAAGGGAGGCAGAAACAGCTGCAATACATTTAGATTTTCTTTCCCCCCGCAGAAGCACTTATATCTGAGGTCATAGACACACACAGCCAAGTGTCTCACTGGACAACAGTAAAACTAACACTGCAGTTTCTCACACAGCAAAGGGTTATGCAACACTGTAGAAATTGCCTTTCAGATGTTTCTACTGATGTTCTCTGGGGTGGTTTCCTGTGTGGCTACTGCTGGTTTAGCTTATTAAAGTGGAACTATAACCAATTAGAAATAAAAACGCAACTCAAAAAAGATACAGTGTTTAACACCTTCGTGACGACGCAGTCTCAGATGACGCAATCGCCAAAACGTCATGTTTTGTTCCTGGCCACCGATCACAAGGTGATTGGTAGCCAGGAACACTATGGCAGAGACCCGATCAGGATCTTAATAGACCCTGTGGGTCCCTTCCAAAAGATCACAATACCTCCGGACGTTACGTGTGATGTCACATTGGTGTGTCCGAACCCGGAAGTTCGGGCACAGCGTGATTTAGTGTAATGTAGGCGGCGCTCGCTTTGAGCATCGGCTACATTTTCCCTGTCAGACTCAAAGTGGCCTCATCTGACGGGTAGGGTCCAGCGATAAGCTGATAAACGCAGGACGTTTTATGCCATTCTAGCGTCATGAAGGGGTTAAACAACAACTTTCCTGAAAAAAGGTTTCTGTCAAAGATCACAACTCACACAATACAGGATGCATTAGAAGGCAAACAGATAAGGATATAATATTTGATCATTAAGTTTAAATATAATTCAATACATAACGCTAAAAAGATTTCATTTATGCAATCTTTCAAAACAAAAAAAAAGTGTCAGATTAATACATCAGCTTGTTCCCCTCTGCACAGTCTACCATCAACAAATACGCTAACAATTCTAATTGTATATTAAAATTAGCAATACGTTTGAGATATCCCAGTCAAAAAGAATGGTAATATTTTTGACCTGAAGTTCCTGTTTAACTAGTAGAGGCATATGGTGGAGCCATTCATTCCATGTTGAGTGTGTGTAAGTGGGGCTAAAAAAATACTATTTACTTTACACATTTGGATAAAAATGGCACTTAGACCTAAGGTAACTGCCTGCCACAGTATGCATTTCATATGAAATCATACCATTTGCACAGGCTACATTGCAGATTTACAATTAAAGATACAAGGGAAGTGCATTTCAAATGGTAAAATCATTTATATTTCATTAGATGACAGAATGTCATGTAGTAATGATGTTACCACAAGGAAAAGCTATTAATGTCGGTACTGTTAGTTATTGTGAAAGCACTGCATGTCTGTCTGATAACAAATGATACCTATGGTTGACCTATTTTCTAAGTGCCTATCCAGTGATTGTTATTCAGCTTCACATGTGAATAGTTCTAGATAGGACAAATGCCTTTAACAACAGTCAAGAATAAATAGTCAAATAGAGAGAACGATGACTATATCTGGTGCACACCTACTATGTTAAGTTAGTTACCTAATCGCAGACATCAATTTATTGGTAAGGGGCAGGGTGTTTATTTTTCCCAAGTGTCATTTCCATATCCTTTTTCCCGTTCTGATGCTCAGCTTTTAGATATGCAGAAGAGCAACCAAATAATTAGCCAACTGCTGCAAAACCACTGAAGGGAAATGACCAGTTACAAGGTGATACAATACAATGTACTTAGGGTTGCCACCTGGCCGGTATTTTAACGGCAGGCCGGTAAAAACTTGGCTTGACCCCAATGTTAAGTATATGGAGGCAGTGCCAAGGCCGGTATTTTTTTTGAAGAAAAGGTGGCAACCCTAAATGTACTACATAGAATAAAGTGCCAAATAGGGACACTTTTGTTTTTAATGGAGTGGCTGGAGGTGTGGTTTTCACTTATAAAATATATAGAAATGCTTTTATTAACAGCATTTGTTCCCAAGGCTAATCACTATGCCACTTTCCCAAGGCATAATGGTAATCGAGAGTGGCACAGTAGATACTGCTTACCTAGATTTCAGTAAGACTTTAGACACTGTCACACATAGATGGCTTATAAATAAACAATAATGTCTTGTTACTAGTGGGGTACCTCAGGGATCTGTACTTGGACACATTCTCTTTAATATTTATATTAGTGATATACAGAAGGTCTTGTTGGTAAGGTATGTCTTTTTTCTGGTGATACAAAGATTTGCATCAGGGCCTTATTTTCCTAGATTAAATAGGCGAGGGACTAATGAAAGTATTTAGAAAATTGGGCAGTCGATGTGCCGAATGGTTCTTATCTGCGACACATTCTCTGTTTCTAAGAATAAAGCATTTTATTTACGAATCAAAACGCAATATATAAACACTTTTACCATCACTTATACCAGGGCTCGACAAACCCCGGGCGCCAGGTCGCCATGGCGACCTGGAAATGGAGCCTGGCGCCCGGGTGCCGTTGCCCTAATGTTCCCCTTGCCGCTGCCATCCGTCTTTTGCAGCGCGAGGGGACAGACAGCAAGCCCCGCCCCTTCGCGCAACACGTGTGTTAGTGTTCAGCCGAAAGAGCTATGAGGATCGGCTGCGGCATGAATGTTCCCCCTCCCCAGCAATGAGGTAAGGCAGCAGGGAGGGGAAACATTCGTGCCGCAGCCGATCAAATAAAATTAAATTTGTCAAGCCCTGACTTATACAGATATTCTTGTAAGTTTTATTGCTGTGGAGCTCTGTGATGGAGTCATACACACCAAAATGAGCTCTTAGACATGACCGAAACCTGACGAGGAATGGGATAGCGGAATTTGGCTCTCAAGGTGAATTTGGGAGGTAAGCGAGCACCACTTAAAAATATGTTTAACCAGCAAGCTAATTCTCTACCTCCTTTCAGACTCAAGAAAATGTATAACGACCAGTCACAGAGCAGTCCTTGTAGAGGAATACCCCCCTTGATAGTGAAAAAAAACTGTTGCCAATTCTTATAGACAGCACAAATGGGATTTTTGCACCAGTTATACACTGTGATAGTTGTTATGGAAAATACCTAAGTGGAAATACCACTTTAGATCTAGTCTTTGAAAAAGCAAGGCATGTATTAGTAGAGACTCGGGGGCAGCTCTCTAGCTAGATATGCTCCATTGACCACAATCCTCTGTTACCTGTTGCTCAGCCACTGCCTAAACCATTTTACAAGTATTGGAATCCAAAATCAAAGTTCACTGTTTACTGATGAGCCTTGTATAAACTGCAATCTTTGAGTTTGGATTCCAGTATTGTGTAATAGAATACACAGTATTTATACTGTATTTACTCCTGTCACCTCACAATAACATTCTCATATGGAAGAAGAGCACTCTATGAAAGAAGAGCACTAGAATTATAACCAGAATTCATTTTTATGTGAAATGTGTCTGTTCTTAGAGGCGTACAACCTGCGAGGTCATAGGCTGCCAAATTAAGGCAGAGTGTTTCCATGCCAACCCTTCCCACCCAAGAGCAGAATGGCTAACGTTTGGTACTGTAGCTGTTGCAGACTGCATTTCCCATGATGATCAGCCACTCATTGCTCAGTTGTGCATCATAGGAAATGTAGACAACAAGAGGTGCAGTACCAAAGTTGAGCCATTCCTACCAAGAGCTTGCAAGTCTTTGGCATGAAACTCCACCCAATGTCCACCACAGCCAGTGCCACTTTGTGTTTAATTCCAAGTCCCTTGTTTTAAACAACACACAGTCTATATTTGTTGACACAATGAAAGGTCATGCTTGACGCAGCATATATAATTATAAAGTTATCTGGAGGAGGAAGAAAGAAAAGAAACCAGACTACTGGTCCTCCCACGATTGCTGGCATGTGCAGCAGATTTCATGACCATGCCATAGTTGCTAACAGTCCCTTTTTGGGGGTACTGTCAAGTCAAGTTTGAGTCTATCCTGGCATTAATACTACCTATTTACAATTCATTGCATTTAAACTGTGTATGTCTAAAAGACATATAAGACATATACATCTTGAATGAGGAGAATTGAGCTCCAGACTTCTGGTATCTGTACCTGGGAGGCTGGAGCTCAATATCCCGGGGTCTTCATATGACGTTGTGTAACCATAATTCTTTTTGGTTGTGCCTCTAGCTTCCTGAGAACCAGAATCCTACAGAGTAGGCACATACATGAAATATATTTTTGGAGGTAAAGGATGCACAAGACTAATCTGAGCTTTGGTCAAAACATATGGCAAACTTAGTCTCATGTGGCAGGAGCCAAAACCAGTCACACAGTAAAACTTTACCACATAGCAGAAGCCTGTGTAAAATGTAAACATAGGATAATTGAAGATGTTGGTGACTGTTTTTGTCAAGTTAATGTTTCCTCTGGTTACAAGCCCAGGGTTAATAAAATAATTCACTTGGGGGGAAAAAATATTTTGACATCATGCTCCAAACAAAAGGGTCATTAAAGCAATGCCAATTTCTCACATGTTGCCTGCTCTTTGCTGCTTTGGGTCTGCAAATGCTACAGGTTTTTATAAATAGCTAAAACATCCCTTTATAGCAATGCCATAGCAGGTCTTTCAAGTTCAGAAATCCCAGCTGCATTTAAACATTGTAATTAACCTTACTTAGGTACTGGAATTTTATTTTTATAAAGATTTTCAAATGAGACACAATACCAAAACTATCAAATAAAGTTGGCATTAATTAAATGAGGTGATAATGACAAATTGGCCAATACCAATACCAATCAAAGGCACTTAAATGCCCAGTGTGCAGGAATTAAAGACAATTTGCTATAGGGACTGTAATGGTAATGTAGAAGCACAAGTGACATGTTCAGTGGATTTAGTATAAGGGTAAAATAGAATATTCTTTTAACTGTATGTGCCATTTTATCAGCCATGGGCCATCCTCCATGCTTTCCTGTGAAGCAGGCACCTCAGTACAGTTGCCGCAAAGAGAGAGTCTGTTTTACAAATAATCAATAAAGAGTTCTATAAAATGCTATCAGAGAGAAACAGCCAGTGAATGGATGGAGGCTGTAAATGTTGTGGATCTTAAAAAAGTGTATCCCATCTATCCAGCTACCAGGATGTATAAACAGCAGACAATGGCGTGTTAATCATTGCCTGCAGACAACCATTTCAGTGTCCATGTATTTTCTCACTTGCCTGAAGAAATCATCAATTATCCCATGTATCTGAGAACATTATCAGCAGATAATCAATCTCAGTAGATCAATCAAATTCAATTTGTTAGCCTGACTTCTATTACTGACACAGCCACTGATTTACACCAGTGGCAATTGGAATCAGGGTCAGATGGGGCAACATTAGGAGCTCATAGATCAGAGATAATCCAGATAATCAATCCTTTACTGTATGTATAAAATTAAATCTCACTAAATTCTCCAAAAGGTTGAATTTGTCCAGTATACGAATAAAACTGCTTATTAATAAGCTAAAAACAATTTCTCTGAGCGGAGTTGTTTAGCAAGCAGGCTACTCGGGGAGATTCCATAATTACTTATCTATAGATTAAATTTGTATTGAGCAACTACTTACACCTGGGAATTTTCTATAATGTAATGTAATACTGCCATGGTTATGATCAGGAAAAGAAAATGACAGTAAGTATGAAAATTATCTTAACTCCTCCTACTACAGGGCTTGACAAACTTAATTTAATTTTAGGAGCCAGCAAATTTTTTTAGGAGCCAGACAATGACACATCAATCACACAAACATACACACACCTCACATACACAGAGAAGGACACACCACACCTCACATATCGACACACATATACATACACCTCACATATACATTCACATATAAATACACCTCACATATCCATACATACATACATACATACACACACCTCACATTTACATACACACACACCTCACATTTACATATACACGCACACCTCACATTTACATACATATACCTCACATATACACACACAAACAAGTTAGTTTTTTTTTTTTTGTAAGGAAAATACATTTATTAATGTGTCCCCCCTCCCTGCTGCTTTACCTCAGTGCAGGGGACGAGGACATTTGTGCTGAAGTCGGTGTCAGTGGCTCTAAAGGCACAAACCATCTTGATTCATGTTCCTGCACTCGGACAGTGTTGCGCAAGAGGTCTGTCACAGACACACGACAAACAGACACAAATACAATGGAAAATAATCCCCTTTTCTGAATAATATAATTATATTATTTCTTGTTTCACTTCATTTCCAGTTGCTAGCTGACTCAAAATGATTGTGGATATTCTTTATTTAATCAGAGACATCCAAAATGCCAGGCGATATCAAAAGAGTAGAAATCAAAATATATTATTTTGCAGTAAACGGATTAGGTCATGCTCCTCAAAAATCTAAAGGTTGACACAGGTAGCTCTGGTTTTCAAAACTGAAAAGGTGCCTTTGAATTGTGGATATTTTTGGATCACATCGGTAGCCGAATTTCAAGGTGCTCGGGTAGCCCCGATGTGCCTCCAAATATGTCTGCAATTATGACATCATAGCTCATGCCAATCTCTCTCGACACCAAAATTAGCTAAAATGCACCAAAACGAAGTGCTAGCCTCAGTTCTCCACATAGATTTCTTTGGGGAAGAGTGCAGCTCATTTCATGGCCATTTCAGGAAGACCTCGGCTATTACAAATTACGAATTCCTTCCATAGCCGAAGTCCAACAGAAATGCCCCGAAGTGTAATAAAATGAAAATCATTAAAAGTACATCAAAATAAAGTAAATTAACATAAAATAATATGAAATATGTTTTATTAAAAACATGTTAATGCTTCTATTAGTGTAAATATCTTAAAGGGACTGTATCACCCAAAATAGTTTTTACTGTGAATGTAAAGAATAAAAAAAAGATTGAAAATGACCTATGCATTGAGTTAGCAAAACTGCAAATGTCTAAATGAGGAGATAAATGTATCTTACATGTGTCTGTGGAGTCATCTGCCTATGACATCACCTGTGGCATAATATGCAAATTAACTGGTTTTCAGTTATTATCAGGATGTTTGGTCCAGCTGTATGAACAATGTCAAATGTATGAAAACAACTATTAGAGCTTAAAAATTGTGAGTGAAATGTTTGGTATGGAGCATAAAGGGGAGTTAATTGTAATTGTAAATATAGCCGCACAATTTTTAAAGTAATTTAACCCCTTGCCGACAAAGGACGTGCCAGGCACGTCCTGGGAGAATCTCCCTTAATGACAAAGGACGTGCCTGGCACGTCCTGCAGTGAATGAAGCGGTTTTCGCGATCAATGATCGCGAAAACCGCTTTAACAGTGCTGGTCTATTGCCTCGACATCGAGGCAATAGCCAGCACCGATATTTCTATTTTGGGACCCCCACGATCGCCCCACGGATCGATCGTGGGGAGCCATATTGACGGAGCATGCTGCTCCGTCACTATGGCTAAGTCCTCTGCCGGTCTGAGCTTCGGAAGTGAAAGTAACTTCACTTCCGTCGCTCTGAATATGCTACTTGACTACCCCTAGTGGTAGTTTAGTAGCATTGCAATAGAAAATAATTAAAATACATATTTAATTAAATAAAAACAGGTTATTTAGCTATATTAGCCTATAGGGTTAAAATTAAATATTTTTTAGCATAAGGGATAGGGTTAAAATTAAATTAAAGTTAAAAAATATTAAGGGATATAATAAGGATTAGAGTTGGGGTTAAATTTAGTGTTAGGGTTAAATTTTGGGTTCGGGTTGGGGTCAAAAGATCAATATAGGAAAAAAACAAAAAACACTATTTTTGGTTATTGCCCCATAACTCGCAAAAAATACCGAAAAATATGGAAACATGCATATTTTTGAACTCGGGACAACATTTAGAAACTATTTAGACGGGGTCTTTTTTAATGATTTTATTTGTGTCAATTATATTTTAGGTCAAAGTTATAAAAAGTGGTTTTTTTTAAAATGTTTAATCATATTTTATGATTTTTTTGTAGTAAATTATAAGATATGATGAACATAATGGTATCTAATGAAAGCCCTTCTTATGACGATAAAAACAACATATAATTTGTGTGGGTACTGTATGTGAGAGAAAAAAATTACAGCTAAACACAAACACTCTAGAAATGTCAAAACAGCCATTGTCACCAAGGGAAAGTCAAGGTGAAAATGTCTTGTCACTAAGGGGTTAACTAATGGTCATAAATCGTACTGTAAACAGCTTTAATGCATCTTCAGTTTTGTGCTTTTCCCTTTATTTTCTATTTTATGATTGATTGTTCCTTTAATTATTATGTAATTACAGAGTTTGTTCTGTCATATGATTAATTACAACCTTGTTTTCACCTTAACCCTTTAAGGACCAGGGATTTTCCAAGGCCAAGGACCAGAGCGTTTTTCAATTTTTAATATATGGTTTTTGAAACATAATTTTCCTCTCTCTCATTTAACGCATCCATACAAGTTACATGTTGTTTTTTAAAGGACAGTTAGAGCTTTCTTTTGATACCCTATACATAAAAATTATTTACATTTTAGTATTAAAAAATAAATATAAAAGAGGAAATTTGGGGGGAAAAAAAAAGTTTTTCCCCATTATTTTCCCAATAATAAGCTACACAACTAATGCAACATTAACACACTTAACCCCCCTAATTAAAAACGGAGCGCACCGCAGGCTAGACTGCATGACGAGTTAACTCGTCACAAGGTCGCTAATGCTGCGGCTCTTATGACGAGTTAACTCGTCATAAGGTCGCGAAGGGGTTAAACAGACTCTGTGACCCTAAATATTGCTTATATTATAAATATAGAGAATAAAAAGTTATGAAAAATTATCTACACAGCGATTACTGCTTATAACAGACCTTATACTGCGCTTGAATATACGTTCCACCAATGTTGCTGTGATCATTTTATAATACTTTCATGTAAGGTATTTGCTTTGTAATCAGGGCCGGCCTTAAGTGTTTCGGCACCCTGTGCCGGCTTCCCCGGTGGTGCCCCCCCCCCCCCCCCGTCTCTTTCACCCCCTATGTATATGTCTCTTTCCCTTCCCATGTTTGTCCCTTTCCTCTTCCTTGCCATGTCTGTCTCTCTCTAACTCCCCCATACCTCAGAACCCTGGTCTGTGGCTGACCCAACCGGGGGTGTATTGAGCTGCTGGGGGAGTGCAGGAACCCTGCACTACGCCCTTGTACTCTACCCCTGTAATGTGACTCCCCGGTGCTCCAACATTATAGAAGGGGCTCAGCTGTACATCACTGAGTTATCTCATCAGATGTCATGGTCTAAGAATTTTCTATGAAAATGACACAACTTTATCACTCTTTCGCGATAAGTACAAAAAAAGATTGAGTATTCACTTCTTTTATCACTTCATCTTAATAACAGCAACGCACAGTTTATATTATTTGTAGAGCACTGTGTCTCAAAGGGAAAAAAAGAGAGAAAAGTGCAATGTTTGTATTATTATCATGCTGTAAAAGTGCATATAAAGAAAACCTTTAACCATATGAACAAATTCAGTGACATACAAATATATTAATACAAATAAAATCTTTGGATACATGAAGTGTTGCTATAGCAACAGAAGAGCATCTTTGCTCTCATGTCCTTAGTGTGGTGACATTATAAGAGGTTGCCTGCTTAAATTACATCCTTTGTAACTACTACCCTGTTGTTTATTGTTCTGCCTGGTAAGTGAGCCTGTTCTGTGGTTTCTAAAAGATTCCTGCCTCTTTCACAGTGGATAATGCAGAACACAACATTGAAAGGTTAAAGGGAATTTGAGCATAGTGAACATAGTATTCGAAATACAGGTGTAAAGGGTAAATTCAGTTGTCTAAGAGAAGTTAGGTTACTTGAGAATGCAGATCAATAAGATCTTAATTGTGTTACAGAACTATATTTAGCTCTCTAGAAATGCTTCCTTTAATACAGAACATCATTTGCTTTTTTATGTTGCTGGCTAACTTAATAAATTATCATATGGCAGGGAGCATGATTTGAAGCAGGCATAGTTTATAATCCAACAAAGTAAACATGTTGTGTGTTGACTGCTTGACTGCAGTGCATAAGGTTACATAATACTATCACACAGATAGAGAGAGATCACTTGAGCGAACATTGTCATGTTGGTCAAATGCCTCACATTTAAAGGGACAGTCTAGTCCCCAAACTCACTGTATAGTGCAGAGGCTTTTTTTTCCAGTGTGATTTGATGCAGACATTCTGCATAAATAACATTTTTAATATTTGACTCAAGCCCTCCCCCACTGATTATATCGAAACTGATCATTTAAAGTTTTGTTTCATTTAGTCAGTTTTACTTTATTAGAAGACACGGATGGCTCCTAAAATCCTTACTACTGGCTGCTAATTTGTTTGACTGTTTTACATATGTAGGTCAGTGTGTGTATGTGAAGTAGGTGTTGATAAAAAATATGATGAACAACTTTTTCTAACTTTGACCTTAAAAATCTTTTATACAATTACAAAGAGTAAAAAAGACTCCATTTAAATAGTTTAAAAATGTTGTTCCGAGTTTAGAAGTATGCATGATTACATGTTTTTTCTGTTGTTTTTTTTTTGTGCAACTTATAGGGCAATAACCAAAAGTAGTGTTTTTTCTTTCCTATCAATTTTCTCCTGCAGTGACCTTTTGACCCCAACCATAACCCTAAATCTCAGCTGTAACCCTGTGAGGATAGGTGCAAGCATAAGAGACCAGTATGCAGAGATGCAACAATTACTATAAAATGAAAGTTGATAGTAAGACGATACTTACTGTAACAGAGAAACACAGTTGGTATGCAAGAACAGGTAACACAGCTTAGGAGACCTCTGCAGGAATAAGTGACAAAGTTTGGCAGACCTTTGCAGGAATAGGTCACACAGCTTAGCAGACCTTTGCAGAAATGGGTAATACCGCTTAGCAGACCTTTGCAGGAATAGGTAACACAGCTTAGAAGACTTTTGCGGAATAGGTGACACAGCTTTGCAGACCTTTGCAGGAATAGGTCGACACAGCTTAGCAGACCTTTGCAGATGGTAAACATTAACAAAACAATAGCAGGGTACAGAATCAGCAGGCAGAAGGGTAGTCAGGAGTCCAGGGTCAGTGTATCAGGCAAGTAGCAAAACAATAGGCAGTCCGAGATCAGGGTCACCAGATAAGGATCAGAGTCAGGAGCAATCCGGGGTCAATAATAGGAAGAAAAAACGACACGAAAATATACACGCTAGGAGGCTCACGAGAAGAACAACCAAGAACTGTGTTAAGTGCTTGGCGGCTTTTTTAATGTTCCCGCGCGTCGCATGACGGCGCTTGGCGTGACGTCATTGGAGGGGGCTTGTTGAAGTTGCGTGTATGCCGAACGGGCGGATCTGCTCTGGAGAGAGCTGAGAAGAGGATATTCAGGTGAGTGACTACTGGGCAGATTGTGGGGGGGGGGGGGGGGGGGGTCTACTTAATACATAGAGTACTGCAGGGATTTGAGATGGAATTTCAAACTGTGGGGCAAAGTTGCCAATTTGGAGACATTCTCCAATGCAGCTGAATGTGAGAAGTTTTCCAACTCAGCTATTTTGGCCTTTACGTTTGAAATTCCATCTCAATTCTCTCTTTATTGAGTAGACCCTTATATATACACACACATATACATAGATTATATATATCAAAAGCCCAGAGTATTTCACTCGGAACCTTCTGATAAATCCATGCAACTACTTTGCCTCCAATCTCTGCCAGAGTCAACTGTAACATATTTATCCAATGCTTTTTTTAGATTCATGGCGTTTATTAGGATTTCATGAACAAACTGAAATTGCCAGAAAAAAATACTAAAATGTTTTTGTGTAAATCTCTTGATTACTGAAATAATTCACATGGATATGTGTCATGTGTTTTTTTGTGTTAACTGTGACTAATAGTGGTGAGCAGAACAGCCAATATGCCTCGCATTTGGTTGGCGTATAGCTTAAAAAGTACATGCCATTTCATCGCCATAGTATCCATTATACTGATTAAGAGTTGAATATAATAAGAGAAGCAGAACTATGCTGTAGATCAGTGCTCCTCAACCTATTCTCACCCAGGGCACACCAAAGTTCTTCCCAGAATTCTGTGACACACCACAAACAAAAATATATAAAAATTAAGTTATAAAGTCAAGAGCATAAATAGAACATAAGAACTAGATGCCTTTATTTACCTCTAAAACCAAACAAGTGTGCAAAATAAATAACGAATGCACAAACCAAGACACGTGCATTACAAATCATAAATAGACAAACCAAACCAGTGCATTACCAGTGATAAATAGACAAACAAAACCAGTGCATTACCAATGATAAATAGACAAACCAAACCATTGCATTACAAAATCATAAACAGACAAACAAAACCATTGCATTACAAAATCATAAACAGACAAAAAAACAAACCATGGCCATTTTGCCCATTAGTATGCCAGTATTATTTTGCAATTTAATATGCCCCAGCCAATTTGCCCAATAATGTGCCAGTATTATCTTGCCATGTAATATGCCCCAGCCAATTTGCCCAATAATGTGCCAGTATTATTTAGCCATTTAATATGCCCCAGCCAATTTGCCCAATAATGCACCAGTATTATTTTGCCATTTAATATGCCCCAGCCAATTTGCCCAATAATGTGGCAATATTATTTTGCCATTTATTTTGCAGCCTACTTGCAGGCACAGCGGTGGTGAGGGGAGATGTACCGATTTAATTTTTTTGGGCGTTTTATGCCGCCCCTTAAAGGCACTTGCCTTGTTTGCCTTGCGCTAAATACAGCGCTGGCATCAAGTGAACTATCAGCTTTTGCTTGGAATATCTATATGCATGAAAGGTAGGTTTGGTCAATAACATTACAGGACCATAATTCTGGGTGAGCACGGAGTACAATGCCACGTTCTCTGTATTCCATAAAAACACAGCCATGTCCACACTGGTGGTTTAAAATCCATGTATATAAAGTTACATGGTAACCTAAATGCAATGGGTTAATGGAACAAACTCCATGCTAGAGCACAGTAAAAGGTATAAGGCATACCAATGTCCAATGACACGTCACAAAGTGAATCATGATAGCCTGTGTGACTGGGGATCTTGGAGGGCCCTGAGGGCCAAACACCTCCCTGTGGTCTATGGATCCTCATGGGGTAAAGGACAACTTTCTCCCCCCCCCCCCCCCCCCAAGGATGTAAGTGACACAGAAGCCTTACCAAAAGACAAATCACAGCCCTCTTGCTGTTTGTTACCAGTCCCCTGGATTTACTATTAACTAGCTCTATGGGACCCTGTTGTCCCCCCTGTTACCAAAGCTCCAATAGCCTGTTACTACCCAGGGCCTTTGCCATGTACACACTTGCAGGGACCTGAGGCATCCATTCATTGCAGCCAGACTTTCAACACAATGTACGAAGCTACTCCAGGTAGTGTGTGCAATGTAATTATATGTTAGTGTTGAAATGTTTTAAATATCTAATCAATAAGTGTTTACTGTCCTATGAGCCATCTATTGTCTCTTGTAATCTGTGTGTCTGTATCTAACGGTGGCATGTTTATTTTATGTTAAGTTATATTGTATTTAATTACATGTTTCAGATTAGCTTTTCTATTGTTTGAGGCTTACTATGTTATAATTAGTTTCCCCTGTGCCTCCCCCCTAGTTGATGTCCTATTTGTCTGTTTATAAGTCTGTGCTTTTCTTTTCCACAAATAAATGTTCATTCTTGCTGTACCCAACTGCTAGTAGTCCTGTCTGCTATTTGGGTACAAAGAGCAAAGTTCCAGGGAAGACTTGCTGGGTAGATGCTGAGCTTTAATCGGGAGCTAAGGAGGTGATTTTCTACAACGGGCAGAGGTGCTACCGGCCTTGGGTAGCCGTTCCGTTACAGGACAGTTCCTTTTAATCGAAAAAAGGAAACACAAAAGAACCATACTGATCTAACTTACAGAGAAAGTCACTGAAAAACTAAGAACGACTGTGAGCCTCTCTTGGCAGTCACATTAAAATGTGTTAAATTTCACACTCATTTTAACCTCACTCACATTTAACTCTTTCTATAAATAACATAGACCCAGATACAAATAAACATGGTGAATAGGAATTGACACTTCATTTTATATTTATACTAGAGAAAAAGGTATGTGCTAGAAATGCTTTTGGATACAGGAAACAGCGATAGATAGAAGACATAACAAAAAGCATGCATTACTGTTCCACGGAGCTTGCAAGCTAAATTAAACAATAAGATATAGGATTTAATGCTATTCACGCAACAGAATCCATTAACTTTTATTTCTTCTTGTACTTAGGGTTGCCACCAGGCCGGTATTTTCCCGGCAGGCTGGTAAAAAATTGGCATGAGGTCAATGTTAAGTCTATAGAGGTGACTGCATATTTTTTTGCAGAAAAGGTGGCAACCCTACTCGTACACCTAGAGTGAAACTTAATCCAGACATGGATCAAGTGATCACCAAGAATAGGGGTTATAGTGGTCTCTTTCTAAGAGGCTGAAACATTAATTTGAGGGTGCTGCATGCATACATCTGAGGTTTCAAATAACCAACATGTAGGAATTACAGACTAAATTAGACCCACCGATTTACATGAGGTATGAGTACAATCCAGAAGATGTAGAACTATTTTTTGTGTAATACCACAAGGATCGGGCATCCAAGTTTTTTTTCTGAAGTATTCTGCATAATGTGAAATGCATGTGTTTTTTTTTTTATTTATTGTATTGGTGAAGAATAGCTTGTAGCCAAGGAAAAATGTTTGATTATTTAGCAGTTCATCCAAAAGCTGTTCAGAACAAGTATAAATTAACTTTATTCAAATAAAAATGTAAATTTATAAGAATAATGATAATATGGGCAGTTAAGTCAGGTGGGCTGCACCTTGCAGTCAAAATGGCCGTACAAAATAGTGAATAACTAGGATGAACCTGGTATACACAAAAACACACTCCCAAGCTAACACACAAAGAAAGAGCAAAGCAAATATATAAGCAATAGCAAACAAAAATTGCAGCACATGCAAAAACAATATTGCAAATGAAACCAATTTAGATAGCAAATTAATACAGTTAAGCAATGGATTAATTGTAAATATAAAATATATGAAATGAAATGCACATAAAGAGCAAGTATATATAGAAAATTGGAAAAGATTAAATATATAAAAAAATATAAAAATAGATATAAAATGATGAAAATGCAGCCAAAGCAGGATGATCAAGCCGATAAAGCACAGAAATCTTCTTGCAATAAGATTTAAAAACAAAACTGGCAAAGATCAAAGGTATCGAATCTTGAAACAAACTTTCAAAACGTGACTCAGTCCATGATACGGAGAATTCTATGATGGTATAGCCGGCAAGATAGTCTCCATACCCGGAAGTAGGTGAAAAGTAAGTTGGGAGTTGTAGTTTCGCTTTGAATAAATAACACGCGTTTCGTGACTGACAACTTCACTTCCTCAGGAGCAATGAGGACATGCAACAGGAGCATGCTTAAATAGGACTTCATGCAGCTGTCACCAATGATTGTTGTGATGGGAAAAAAACCTTGTTAAGAATTTATCCAAAAGCTATTCAATTTAACATTATTTCACTGAAAAATGGTAACAAGATCGTATTGCAAATACATAATAAAATATACATTGAATATGGCAACGATGATAAGTGCACAATTGTAAATACAACTGCATTTAGAGTAAATAAATAATAAAGTGACTAGTGAAGAAAATACATAAAGTGACTTTTCAACAACAATAATTGTTCTATTTGCTTGGTGCATATAATTTAACAACAAGCTTAATAGGCTAATTAAGAATTTTAAGTAGATTCAGAATGTTCATATAAAAATTGCACATAGAATATATAATTATGAGTGCAACTATTATTAAATTTGATAAGTGATAAAGTGACTTATGTGAAAGTGCTTTATAAATAAATCGAGACGCCTTTTTGCTTGATGTATATAATTAGAATGCAAGCTTATAAACACAAGCTTATAAACACATAAATAATATGAATCATACTAATATATAAAAAATATTACATCAAAAAAGACCTGTTTTATCAGGAGAAACTGAGACAATCCAAAAGAAGGGAGAATTTTGAAAACATGAAAACATTTTACAAGAAAATAAGGGAAAATTGTACATGCAGAATTTTTGGTAAAAGCCTTCAGCTCAAAATTTAAATTAAGACCACTTGGATATATTGTGTCTAATTTATAAATCCATCTGGCCTCATATCTGTCAAGTTGGTCACCATAACTGCCTCCTCTCCAATTATTTTTGACCGGTTCAATCGCCAAAAAAGATAGGCCAGTCGGATCTCTTCTATGACAGGTAAGAAAGTGGTTGGAAAGGCCATTGGTTGTGAGCCCTCTATTGATATTTCTTAGATGTTCCGATATTATTATTATTAGAACTGATAACAAGTACCATATTGGTAAAGTGGTGTTAGCATTTTACAAAGAAAAGCTACTTTGAATATAATTTAAATCAGTTTCGTTTTTATTTTGATAATGATTTAGTTGTTCTGTACTTTGAATCCACATGATGCTCTACATGTGTAGTTTAGTTTTCTTTCACCTACTCTATTGCAGTAGAAAAGATAAGTATTGGCTGAAGATTCAGTTTCAACTATACTTAGTCTGGGAGTAGCATTGGGTAGCTGCTCTAGCTTGTGCAGGGCTAAAATGATTATTCACTACGTACATCTCCCTATTCAATACCTAAAAAAAAAATGGCATTCAAAGATGTTGCTTCACATCAAACTTATGATTTACCATGCTAACTGTTGGTGGTCTTTCAGAATACCTAGACAAGTGCTATAAAGAATGCCAAATATATGTCCAGACAATAATCTGCCTGAATCGCCTAGTCTAGCACATGATCATACATTTGATTTTGTTATAAAATTCAACGTTTGAATCATTGTAAGTAAGTAAGGTCATTTACTGTATCACTGAATGTAGGATAAACCTATAAAAAAAATAAAAATAAATCACATGGCAAGAGAATGTACATTTTAAGAATGTCCTTGCTAACTGAAGATTATTTAGTGTCGATAAGTACTAATGGCTCCACAACCAATCAATGCCCATTGATTACACAAGAGAACGCAAGAGCAATTCCATGACATCGATTATATAGTAAGACTAAAGTAAGAGTCAAAGTGGAGCAATTCAAAGAAAACCAATGAAATCAAATGACTGCAAAATCTGGAGTCATGTAACACAGGGATTGACAAACCCTTGGAGCCATGGTCATCATGGTGACTAGGAAATTAGACCTGGCTCCATATAGGGGTCCTTGCTGCTGCCATCCATTTCCCCCCCAAAAAATAATGTGTCATGTGACATCCAGGCACTCAGCAGGAAGACAAAAGAGATCCGGCTGCAGCAGAAATGCCCCCTTCCCTTGCAATGAGGTAAAGCAGCAGGGAGGGAGGAAATTAAGGAATTATTTTTTTCTTTTAAAAACAAACTGTTGACTTGTTTGTGTATGTGACGTGTGTGTATCTATGTATGTGAGGTGTGTGTATGTGACTGGTTGTCTATGTATGTGACTGACTGGATGTCTGTGAGGTGTGTGTATGTGACTGGTTGTCTATGTATGTGACTGACTAGATGTCTGTGAGGTGTGTGTATGTGACTGTCTGTGTATATGTGTGTGTGTGTGTGTGTGTGTATGAGACTGACTGGATGTTTGTGAGGTGTGTGTATGTGACTGTCTCTGTATGTGAGCTGTGTGTATGTGATCGTCTATCTGTGACCGTCTGTCTGTGTATGTGAGGTGTGTGTATGTTTGCGTGACTGATGTGCCATTGTCTGGCGCCTACATTTTTTTGCTGGCTCCTAAAACTAAATTACATTTGTCAAGCCCTGATGTAAGCGAAGGGTATCATATTGTGAAAACACAGGCTTTAGAAAGAGCCAAACACATTTCTAAATGTGATGTATTATGGGAAGAGTGGATATCATCAGAAGAACTAGATAACAACACAGTTTTTTCATTTATAAAAGGAAAACATCAAAATTGCATGTTTATAGTGGCAAGCTGACAACCCTGGGAAACTGAAATGACTCAGTCGGTTAACGGATTCAGGGTCAATAACAAAAGGAAATGTTCTTATAAACTGTAAACTTCTTCTTTTGAAGATCTCAATCTGAAACAAGTTTACTAAAGCCAACCTCTCACACAAACCCCAGGAAATATACAGCATGGCTCCGTACTAGGTGTGCGGCACACACCTAGCATATATTGAGCATACTCACCTGCTCACAGTTTAGAATCAGTATACAAGTCCAAGGTAACTTTTCCACTTTGCTCTCAAACATAACTTGAAAGAAGAGCACAGTCATGTGAAACTAATGATAAAACTTCCTCCGCTACTCACACCACCCAGCAAAGTAAGTATCTCTTACCGCTAACACTGTAATTAATCTCTCTGTCTAAAATGTATGAGATTGCACTTAGTCTTGTCTCAGCATCAGAGTCTGTTTTTTTTCATATATCAATTCCAATCAAGTTTACATTTTTATTGTGCAGGCAGAAGTGCAAATAAATACAACAATAAAATCTTTAACTTTTCAAACAGTGTGCTGCCATTTGTTTTGCACATTATTTGCTCTGCAGTTATGTGAAACTATGTTCTCAATGTAATGTAATAAACATAAACCGTTTCTTTAAGAGTTATAAAAGTGTCTAAAAACAAATTTCACTCTTTTCATGATTTACCTGTTTTGCACACTCTTCTATTCATCTATCTACCTATCAATCAATCCACCTTTATGTTTATAATCTACATGTTTTCATTAGATTTCCTTAGAGAGCTAATGTGTGCTATATGTAAAGGGACACTAGAAACATAAAAACACTTTTATTAGTCCTCAGTTCCCTATCATCTAAGATAGCCTTGTGTCTATCCCACGAATGCTTAAAATCCTTGACTGTGTTCCCCTCTACCACTTCTGCTGGAAGGCTATTCCATACATCCACTACCCTCTCAGTAAAGTAATACTTCCTGATATTACTTTTAAATCTTTGCCCCTCTAATTTAAGCTTACGTCCTTTAGTTGTGGTAGTTTTTCTTCTTTTAAATATACTCTCTTCCTTTACTGTGTTGATTCCATTTATGTATTTAAATGTTTCTGTCATATCCCCCCTGTTACGTCTTTCCTACAAGCTATACATGTTAAGATGATTTAACCTTTCCTGGTAAATTATATCCTTCAACCCATGAACCAGTTTAGTAGCCCTTCTCTGAACTTTCTCCATATACTACATATATCAAACTAATGTGTATGCATCTGGTGGTGTTTAATCTGTAGTTTTGAAACTTTTTTTTTTCCATATGAATACCTGCAGGGATTCCTTGGGAATGTCTTTCAAAGTTTCCTGCTCTAGCATTTTTTTGCAAACAAAAACAAATGTCAATATTGCAATATGATCCATGCAGACAAGCATTTGCTGTTGCACAGAACTTTTATTTATTTATTTTTTACAGTAGTGATTGTGGGGCAAGTTATGTGGCACATGTGCAGTGAGAATCTCAATGAAATCCAATGAGATGCTGGGAACTGCAATTTTTAACAAAGAGCTGAATATTTGATACATATGATGTTCTTCACATGCAGCCCTGCAGATTGTATAATTCATATGTGTTCAGCAGGAAATCAATTATTTAAAGTTACTATATGACCTAATCAAGATTTATATAATAAAAAAAATATTAAAAATGGATTATGTTAGCAGAATTGCAAGAAAATGCCTAAATTAGGGGGGGGAAAGTGTTTTAAATGTGTCTGCAGTCTCCTGCTTATGACATCACCTTGATATCAAATGTCTCGGTGATACAGTACCTTTAATCATGGTAACTCCCATGGGAGCCACTCTTTGGTTAATTATCTGGATCCTCCTAGATGCCTAATGCCTTCATGTCGAGACATTAAGCAACACCAACATTTGGCCCCTACAAGTAAGCTTTAATTATGAAGAAAGGCTAAAAAAGTAAAATTTGTACATGCTAAAGAGACAGTGTCTTAGAGGGGATGTTATATAAATATGTACAGGGCCAATGCAAAGGGCTTGCCAATGTTTTGTTCATTAACAGAACAGTACAAAGGTCAAGATTCAACCCGCTAACACTTGAAGAAAGGAGATTTAGTATACGACAGTGGATGGGGATTTGTTTTTACGGTAAGGCAGGGCTTGACAAATTTGATTTTAGGAGCCAGAATTTTTTTTTAGGAGCCAGACAATCACGCAAACAAAAACACAATTCATAAACACACACGCCTACTTCACATATATACAAACATGCCTACTTTACATATACACATATATCCAAACATCTCACACACACCTACTTTACATATACGTATATATACAAACACCTCACACACACACCTACTTTACATATACGTATATATACAAACACCTCACACACACCTACTTTACATATACCCATATATACAAACACCTCACACACACCTACTTTACATATACCCATATATACAAACACCTCACACACACCTACTTTACATATACACATATATACAAACACCTCACACACACACACACCTACTTTACATATATACATATGTACAAACACCTCACACACACACCAACTTTACATATACACAAATATCTAAACACCTCACACACACCTACTTTACAATACATACAAACACACACCCACCTCACACAGTCTTTTCTTGGGGGTTTCTTCTTGATGTGTCCCCCCTCCCTGCTGCTTTACCTCACTGCAGGGGAGGGGGACATTCCTGCTGCAGCTGATCTCCGTTGGTCGGCCTGCTGAGTGCCAGGATTTCACGTGACGACACCCGGCACTCAGACACGCCTTGTGCGAGGGGGCGGAGCTTGCAGTCTGTGCGGATGGCACAGACTTTACCCCCTTGCGCTGCGGTAAAATCGGATGGCAGCGACAAGGGGACCATGAGGCTGACAGCACCCAGGCGCCAGGTCTAATTTCCTGGTCGCCATGGCGAACTGGGGTTTGTCGAGCCCTGCGGTAAGGACAATAAAAGTTTGGATTTCACTGCCTAAAGAAGTGGTTCTAGCAAATATGTTAGATGCCTTTAAAAAGCACCTGGATATTTTTTAACGAAACAGAGCATAAAGCACTATGTAAATTAGTATAGACATTAACATTTTGTTAGTGCTTGTTGGTCCAAGGAGAAATCTGCCATTTGGAGTCGAAAAAATTTCCCCTATTGAAAGCAGGATTCGAAATTGCTGAAATAAGGGGGGGTTTGCCTTCTTTTGAATCAACAGTGGTAAAGAAGGAATTGGAAAAATGGTTGAACTTGATGGACGCAAGTGATTTTTCAGCCTAACCTGCTATTCAACTATGTGCTACTTTAAGGAGAAACTAAATTATTGAAATTCCCTGGAGCCCCATTTCATGGTGTAGAACAATTGCAAACTATCAGTTTACTGTAGATTAATGAGGCAAATCAATTATATTGACATTAAGTGGTATAACTTGCCTCTCTTTGTATCTCTTAATTTCACTATGAATTATGAGCTTTGTAATACAAACTTATTTGGTAATCATACATACACAAAGCTTTCCATCAATGAATCTGTATAACATTAAACCCATACAATAGTGAATAGAATACTTTCAAGGTTTGAATTACTATTATTACACTCAAAACGTAATAATAAGTATTAGGACCTTTTTTATGTTGGTACTCGCCATGATGTCATTTTTTTGTTTAAATAACGACATAGTACCTAAATAAATTATCCTTAGTCTAGAAAAAACTGGGACCTTTATCCCCCCTCTTATAGGCAGATAAATCTCTTGTAATTGTATTGCCACAAGCATATTTAAATTGTTCATTGAGTATCTGGATACTAACCAACAAATGTGGAGTATTGCTAATATCTATTTTTAAATTACACTGTGACCTCAGCACTGCTGTCAACGGAAATATGTACTGTACAAGGCCAGGCACAGAAGTATTTAACCTATTAGTTGCATAATCACATAAAATACCACTTAAAAAGATAAATAGTAAAACAAACAAACTAAATGTGGATTATTTAAAAAAAAAGCATACATGCACACAACTTTGATTAGATCAAAGCATAATATCAATTTAAAGACATCAAAACTCCAAAAAACTAAAAACCTACAGAATCAAATGAGCTTCTTCTTACTCTCTATGACCCAAAAGTTGCATTTACTATAATACCATGATTATTACTGTAGAGTACATAGTAATGAGTGTGGCGTAGCTATAAGTTACAGTGGCTTATCTAGAGGTTTGGCTGCCCATGGCGGTCCCTGAGTTTACCGCCCCTCTCAATACACACTTAAGAACCAAAGCGGAGGGAAGGAGTTAAAAAAAATAGTCTATTGAGAGGGTGGCAAACTCAATACACAATACAAACTGGTGTCTTTTTACTCCTGTCCTTGATCATAGAGTGATCAGGAGCCAGGCAGAGACCCGATCAGGGTCTTCATAAACTCTGTGGGCCCCTACCGAAACACTGCAAGACTTTGCAACGTCACATGTGCTGTTGAGGAGGCAGGCCCACACCCAAAACTAGGGCATGCTGCTTTTGGCAAGATGTAGGTAGTAGACATGTGCATTCGTTTTCGGACGAATGCATTTTCGTCCGAAAATAGCATTTTTCGTCCATTCATCCGACAAAAACGAATAACGAAAATGCTAAACTAACGAAAGCCGAATGAACGAATGGTTAATAAACGAAAATCATTCGTCCATTTGTGCTATTGGCATTCTATAAACCGAAATAGAGTCGGTTTATAGAGTACCAATAGCATTACATACATTCCATAAACCGACATAATGAACGACTTTCGGTTTATGGAATGCATGTAATGCTATTGCTATTCTATAAACCGAAATAGAGTCCCCATTCATACGAATAGGTCAATTGACCTATTCGTATGAATGGGGACTCTATTTCAGTTTATAGAATAGCAATAGCATTACATGTATTCCATAAACCGAAAGTCTATAAACCGAAAGACATTCGGTTTATAGACTTTCGGCTTATGGAATACATGTAATGCTATTGGCTTTCTATAAACCGAAATAGAGTCCACATTCATAAGAAAGTCAATAAACCGAATGTCGTTCGGTTTATAGACTTTCGGCTTATGGAATACATGTAATTCTATTGGCTTTCTATAGAATTTCTAGAAATTCTTATGAATGGGGACTCTATTTCGGTTTATAGAAAGCCAATAGCATTAGATGTATTCCATAAGCCGAAAGTCTATAAACCGAACGACATTCGGTTTATAGACTTTCGGTTTATGGAATGTGTAGGTCAATTGATTCGTACGAACGAATAAAACGAAACGAAAATATTGAACGAATTTCGTCTGAAACGAATGCAGTAATGAGCGAAATTCGTTTTAGACGAAATAAATAACATTTTCGTCCGAATGGACAAAAACGAAACAAAAATTGTAGTTTTGCACATGTCTAGTAGGTAGCTCAAAGTGGCCTAATCTGACAGAGGGGATCCCACCGCAGCGGGATCTGCAGCACTGCTCAGATAAGTGCCACCCTCAAAAAATTTACGCCCAGGGCAGACCAATCCCACCTAGCAACACTAAATGTGACATTAAACTCAATTTAGGAGTCAGATCTATAGTATTAAGCGTTACAAAAGCGTTATGAGTTATGTTTCTTCAAGAGCTGTGAATGGTCCAGTCTCAGTCACAGCTACATGATACACTAAGGTTGTCAATGCATAATGTTAAATCAACACTGTATGAACTTGTTGACAGTGAACTGGCTGGTAGTTTAACGTTGCAATTTTTAAAGCACATTTCTAAATCTGACATGAAATTTGAAGAGGAGCCAATTCAAGTGAATTATCCTCCTATACAAATGAAATGAAGTTTATTTTTGGAAATGAAAATAATTTTAAATATAGCAACAGCTATCACATGATTCACAGGGGTAAAGTGAAGACCTTCCATGAATAACTTTGACACTGCTGTAATGTTTATCATACACTTAGCTAGCAAACACGTCTGTATAAAAAAAAGTAATAATGCTTATATTATTTCAAATGGTGAAATAATTTGCTTCTACTCGAATATATACCTTTGGCTGCTAAATTTATTCTAAGAAAATTACTAATAAAATATTCAGCCTCTGCAAAAAAAAAAAAAAAAAAATGAAGCCAATTAAAAAGATTTATAAAAGTGCAAATAATATCAGGGTGGATTACAAATCGATGATTAAAAAAAAAAACATTTTCTTTTCCCGTTATTCAACCTCATACCTCCCAAAAGTCCCGTTTTGCGTGATTTTGGAGCTCTGTCCCGCAGCGGTAGTACTGACATCTCTCTCCCCAGACTCCACCCCCTGGTGTCCTGTTTCGCCCGGGGGGCAAAGTTGGGAGGTATGCAACCTAAGATAATATTGACTTTTTCACAGTAAAAATTGTATAAAATAAAAAAAAGGTTCAGGATAAGACTGTAATACCATTGTTGGTCTCCTGCAAATCTATGTAGAAAGAACACATTACCACTTCAGTGCATGCTATATATAATGTTATTGTTTCATTTAAATAAAACTATTTCAGTAGTTCTCCAAATATGTGTGATTAACCTATTAAACTAAAATCAGTTCTGTTATTGCTGTTTTATTAATCTTATTAATTTATTTAATCTGGTTATTCTAAATCTGAAATCTTTATCTGGTTGCAGATATTAAAGATTATAACTACCAACAAGAAGTAGTCTTTACATTTAAAAAAATCATGATTTAAATTGCATCTAACTGACTAGTGATTTATATCAACTCTACCCTGAATAATATTACATAAAATATCAACATTGGTGAGTTACCTTATATTAGTCAAGAATCATGCATTAATAAAAATGAAGTACAAATTCAGAAAAGTCCACGGTGCACAGTTATCAAGTGGGATAAATAATATTTTGAAAGTTCGTTGGTACTCTGTTGAGAGACACAGTATATATAAATTGATGCACTCAAAAAAGTTATGAGTGTAAAAGCACAGAGGAATACAATATAATGTAACACAAATATATAATTGTGAGAATTATTACTCTGACCTCACAGATGTGCCAATTGAAGGTATTTTGCAACAATTGTAAACACCTATTTGTGTTACATTATATTGTACTCCTCTGTGCTTTTATACTCATAACTTTATTGAGTGCATCAATTTAATTATTAAAAATGAAGCACAGATTAAAAAGTTGCTGTGCCACATAGACTATTTTCTGGACATTTTAAGTACTTTTATTAGTGTGTTGTATTCTTGAAAGTATGTCATATTACCTTATTCCTGATTTTAAACAACATTCTTGCAGAGTTTAGGTAATGTATCCATAGGCAGACTGGCTTGGGCCTTTCTTCTGTAGTTTGCAAAACCATTCCCCTGTTTTCGCATAGGATTGCATATTTTGTCACTCAAGCTCCCTCAGCCCATGTGTGCCCTCTCATATCTGACATTGCCATAAGCATAACTCAGAGTAGGAGGATGCAGGGTCCTAAACCCCTCCCTTTCCTCCAACACACAAGACTCCCATTGTTACTTTTCTTGTAAGGAATGCAGGGGGGATATCTGCTTTACCTGCAAGCACAAACAGTGTATCTAGATGTGTTTTTATGCATTTGGGTGAATGCAGGTAGAGCAGCACTGGGGGGTGGGGTTCAAACAGACCCTATCCAATGTGTTTCTCCCACTTGCTACATGTACAGCATTTGCAGCCAACTCAGCATTGCATGTTCCCCTTCTAAGGCCTATTGAACTAAATGGCTTAAACTAGCTATTGTTTGGGCAATCCCCTTCTATTAAAAAGTACATTTGTATTTTAAACAATAGACCTGGATTTTCCATGAGTGGTATATGTGCTATAACCTTAAATAAAGACACAGACAACCAACTTTGGATTTAAAAGTTTGTGGTATTTTATTGAGGCTTTAATAATAACACATCAATAACTTAACCATGTAATAACCATAACTTATACAATCAGCACTTTATGCATAAGAACTTGAACCTTAAGCCAGCCCAACTAGCAAGACTAACCAATTTGGCAATTTAACCATAATTGAAAAGCTGTCCACCCTGGAAGCTGGCTATTGAGTTTGCCTCAGCAGTGAAAGTTCTACCTCGCGCAGTGCTTTTTATACCCATAATTCCGCTATTTTCCACGCACCACCTGATCAGTTACAGCGCAGAATAACCCTACCTGGCACGTGCTGCACCTGCCAAAATTGCCATAGTGTGAACTACAAGTTAATCCTTTCCAGCCCAACACCCTCATGCAACATAAGGGCTATATGTCCAATGTTGCCAGAAAAGTCTGAAGGTCCTTGCATTGTCTATATAAAAAAATTAATTAAAAAAAGTCGTGAACCCAGCAACTCCAGAAGGGGCTGAGAGCGAGGAGCTGTGTTCAAGTGTACAATATGGTGTGATATGCTATCACAGAGGTATAACATGCTTGTCTATGCCTGTTATGTACTTATACTAAGGTATGACTTATGGTATGATGTGCCATTGATATCATGCTTGTGATATGGCATAATGTTATGTGTAAAATGATTATCATGGCATGCTTTTTCACAAGAATTTCTCTGACTTATCACACCTCAACACCATCACACAAGTATAAGTATGTGTGTATACATCCACTGATATGATGTGAGGCTAATACACAGATGTATTAGAATCCATCAAACCATCTTATTGGCCATCATATGAAAGCATTGTATATGGAGACATGCCATTTCATGTGGGAGGGGTTATAGTAGTTCTTCTTCCAGTGATGTCACAGATATTTGAGTGCTCTGTATGACTGGCAGGATTCTGTTGCTAAGAAACCTAAGGGACTTTCTATACATTTGTATTCTTTTTTTATGGGACAGGGAGCATTCAAAAATATAATACAATTCTAGATCTGTTTCTTTAGCTTCCTTTTATGTGCAGCACTTATATGGAGTCACAGTATATGGAACAGCAACTTTAAATGGCAGCATCACTTCCTATATTACAATTTTAATCAGTACACCCAATTTTTACATTTTCATTTATATGCATTCAGAGGCTTTGTTCTATTACTAATGTTGTGATACGGATTATGTCCGGATTAAAATATTTTATCATATCTATATTATATGGACTACAGTCCATATTAAGTACTTTATCTGCCAGGGATGGGTAACTAGTATTGACTATTTAAACAAATTAAAGGGACTGTATATTTTTGTAAACTGTGAATGTTCAGCATACAAAATGATTGAAAATTATCTATTCATTGTGTTTGAAAACTTGTAAGCAAATGCCTAAATTAGGAGAAAAATGTGTTTTAAAGGTGTCTGTGGAGTCTCCTGCTTATGGCATCACATGTGCCATGATGTGCAAAAGAAGAGCTTTTCAATGGGAAATGTGTAATTTGCATACCATGCCACAGGTGATGTCATATGTAGGAGACTCCACAGACTATTAAAACACATTTTCCTTTTAATTTAGGCATTTTCTTGCATTTTTGCAACACAATATATACAACATTTCCAATAATTTTCTAAGCTGTATGTGCACAGGAAAAACAATGTTCAGGTGATACAGTCCCTTTAATGACAGGGCACTGAACAAAATACATTACATGAACATCACAAAAATATGATTTCCTTCACTATAGCAAAGTATTTCTTATTAACCAAAGACCCTCCCTCAGGAAGAAGAGAAGGGACAACCCAGTTTAGCATCCCTACACGTCATATACAAATAGTATAGCAGTGATCATCTGACAGGTAAATACATCATCAAATGCATCTTTAACATAAGGTTAAAATGTGTTGCACTAACCTGGGGAACCCAAGGGATCCCAACCAATCACACACATGAATAATAGAATAAACATCCCCCTGGATACAGCTCAACACGCCATGTGGATGAGTGCCCAGTGTCTGTCACTCTATAAATAAATAACCTTAGTGCATAACCTGGACAGGTATATGCATCCTGCTCATCTTGCAAACGCCAAATCAGCAGCTGGGATCCCATGAGCACAAGCAATGGATCATCTTCCTATACTAATGATGCCTAACTTCTGGCACTCCAGCTGTTGTAGCCCACACGTCCTATGACTGGGCAACATGGCAATATAGTTTCACAATGAAATGAGTGCAACCACCTTCTTCACCCAAAATTCAACACCTGCGCAGGCAAGTCTGTGATGCAGCATCTCACCTGAGTTTTCTCATTGCCAGGTTGGCGTAACTGTGCCATTCAATCATCATGCCTAAGCTCTTGCCTTATTGCTGCTATGGACTGGACTACATTGCCCATGATGCTCAGGAAGACAACTTTTGACTGAGCATCATGGGCAATGTAGTGCCAACGGTAAGCCATCAATGCCTTACGAATTAAATAACTTACCTGGATGGGCCATGGTGATGGTCTCATTGGCATTGCTCGAACCCACATTGTAAATTAGGACTGCTGAGGCATTTTGCAAGGCTGCATGCTTGATCTTATCCCTGTAGGTGCAATTTCCTTTGGGTATGAGGGCTACCCATCTCTGGGCATAAGCAGGCACCGGAAACCTGCTGGCAGGATCACAGGCCAGTCTGTCCGGTTGGGAGGAGGGCATCACCGCCAAGCCCCAGGCATCCTGCTTGAGGGAGTGCTCCCCATACCTCCCGCACTCACTCTTCTCCGTCCTGTTCACGCCAGTGGCCGGGTCGTGGAAGGTTATGTTGACAAAGGCCGTGTACCATTCTTCCTTCTCTGCCACGGTAAAGTCCAGGCACAGCAGATGCACGAAGCAGAAGGACAGGAGCCAGGTGGAGAGAGCCAGGCTGCGGCATGCTTGAATGAGAGACATTGCCATTTTATGTTGCCTGCTGTCTGTCTGTCTGTCTCTCTCTCCCTCTCTCTGCCTGCTGCATATGTCACAGCCAGAGACCTGCCTTTCATTGGCTCTCCCCCTTCTACCTCCTCCTCCTTCCTACACTATTTATTTATATATTTATTTTGCGGCTCTTCCACTTTGTATTAAGCTTTCTTGCTGTTTGTCATTAGTATTTTATGACAGTGATGGCTAACCTTTAGCACACAAGCTGCGGTGGAGTACAGTCCCCATGATGCTCAGCCAGCTCACGAGACCGTTCTTTGCCCGACCCCAAATCGGAGTATGGGTACATTAGTTCAAAGCAGCTGGAGTGTCAAAGGTTAGCCATCACTGGTTTTTGGTTGGGGTTTTATGGCTGTTCATATTTGGAACTTTGGAAGGTTAGGTTAGTACTGCAGCTTTTGTTTGGGTCCTGTCTGTGTCTGCCCCTTCCTCTCTCACACAGTAATGTAGATCGATGTGTTACATAGGGAGGAGCTTGGGTGATGCAGAGTTTAGGTAATGTATCCACAGGCAGACTGGCCTGGGTCTGATTATCAAATTATTCTTGCAGAGCACAAGTAGTCTGATTGCTAGCAGCTCTTAAAATAATAATTATATATTTTCCCAATGTTTTTTTTTTTTATTGTTACGCTTTTATTATCAGACATGTAAATGGTATGCCCTTACATTTTCGCAAATGTCATGCTGTTAGATGCAGCGAGGGAGGAAGCATATAAGCAGCTTAAGCACTTGCTTAGGCCCTCTGCTTGCATGTGGAGTTATGGCTTTATTTTCTAATGGGTTAGCTGCTCAGAACCAAGGCTACTTATCCATTGGGTAATGTTAGCCACTATCAAGGGGCATTCCTCATGCAAAGCTTGAAAAAAAAAACTGTTTGTTTATGTTTTATTTATTTAAAGCCATATAGTTAATTGATGGGTGGAAAAGCTATTATAATTGCAAAATGTACCTGCCACAGACAAGCAATGTTGTAAGGTATGATGTAAGAGGTAAATGGAAGACAAAATAATAATTTTTTTTTCAATTAATGGATACCGTGTGGCATGATTGAGATTTTTTAAATACTTGTGTGATTAAAGTGCCACTAAACTTTTGTTTTCACTTGTGCGTCTAATATATAGTGTGCCTCTAATATAGAAACACAAGTGAAATAGTAATTGACCCTAGCATGAGGATAAACTTTGAAAAGTACATTCCGGTTGAACCTCTGACCAGCTGCTATGATGCTTCCATAGAATGCATCAGGGATGCAGTGGTCATCAACGGTGAGAAAACTCCCTTTTCACATGCCACCACTAGAGGGAACCTTAAGTAGGCCCACCCTGCTGGTGGCATTCAGAAATAAAGTGAGAAGCCATCAGACATGTTGGACAGGTCCCCATTAGTGTTGAGCGAACCCGAACAGCACTGTTCGGGTTCGTACCGAACATTACGGTTTTTGGACCCCGAACACGGACAATTCACTGTATGTTCGGGTTGGAGTTCGGCGATTACATTGTATGTAATTCTATGTGCTTTCTATAAACCGAAATAGAGTCCCCATTCATACGAATAGGTCAATTGACCTATTCGTATGAATGGGGACACTCTTACCCACATTTTACTTCATTTTGCAGCTCTCTAGCCCTTTCCAGGACTTTTTAAAAGGCATTTTAGTGGCTAAAAGTTTGTGTCCCCATTGACTACAATGGGGTTCGAGGTCAAGTTCGAGCACGGACCCGGACATTTTTTCTAAGTTCGGCCGAACCCGAACATCCAGGTGTCTGCTCAACTCTAGTCCCCATCTCTTTCTCTCCACTAATAGGCTGATTGCATCAAGCTCAATGTCTGTAGTACTGGAAAAACAATGTTGAGAAAGGTACATTGTAGCGGATTTTGATATACCCTGAGAAAGACCCAATTTAGAAAAGTCCTTTTATTAATTTTATTTTGAAAATTCTTTATTTGAAGATATTTCACTAGATCGTAAAAACTGCACAAAAATACCAAATAAACAATGTAATAAAATACCTCTCCCTTCTTTTATGTGGATACTCATTAAGTAGATATCTCAGCTGTGGCTTGGGCACCTCTCCCTTTCCTAATGGAAACATCATATTAAGGGAGGAGGAAAGCTGTAATTACAGATGTAAACCCATTAATTATTCAGACCTATATTTACTTCCAAGATTTTCTCAATTACGTTTCAAAACAGTGAATTGTAGGGATAGTGGTGGAACTAATACTCCGCCACCTTCCTTGAATTTGACACTTATGTTTCTAAGTCAACACAAGTGTTAAATGATGCACCCAATGGGCATGTGTGATACTGCTTTTTAATATCCTTCAAATTAGAAGAGCCCAGTGGCTCCTCCTCATTGATGTTCTTGCTATCCCATCTATACTAAAACAGGACACTTCGTTCATGAGACCTATATCAATTAAGCTTTATGCAAAGGCAAAAGGTCTTTATTGCTGTCAGTCACAAGGTCCTCGATGACATAAAAGTTCAGGGAACTACGATGCAGGACATGGAGAAACAGGGCCCGGTGCTGAGAAAAAGCATTCCCCTGGTGGTATGGGACTCACGGTTCTTGCGGCCACATACCGAGGCCCTGTGGAAGCAGCAGATGTGTTCAGTTCAAGGCATGGTGCAATAGAAGGAATCCTGGAGACATCCTGGAGCAGAACTTAGAACAAAGCTGGAGACTGCAGGTCAAAACTGAGAGATAAAAGCAGAGCAAGTATGGACAGAATGCAAACAAGATGAAAGAAATGCAGAGTGCAGGGCTACTGGACAGACAAAGGGACCAAAGGCAGACATAAGCAGGATAAAGCATAAGACATAACTGCAAAACTAGAGAGACCTACAGAGGCCATGGCTAGTGAAAAGAAACACAAGGAAACATGCAAACAAAAATAAATACAGGGACTAGCCTAATACCAAAGATGGAATGGTGGGGTTTTGGTTTACCTACTGGCCAATCAGATGTTAGCTTGCCAACCAACATCAAGGTACCCCACAATTTGGCAAGTCCCTAATACTAAACTAATAATAAACTAGATTAATAAGTAAGTCCAGAAACTAAATATAATGGAAATGTACAAAATACAGAATACCTGTAATATACAAAAAATACAGTAGACTGCAGATTTGAACATACTGAAGACTGGAAGGAAGCTAAAGCAAGGGGTGGTGCATACTTATATAGAGGAACAAAGTAACGAGGCAGAAAGAAAGAAGGAAAACCTGGAACGGAACAAAAAAAGCAACAGTATAAATATAGATTTTTATTTCTATACATATATAATTTTATGGTTTTCAACTATGAATATATATAAATATGGTTATATGTCTAAACTGCCATTTCTCCGAATCAACAATAGACTTGTGTGATGGATATAGAACTATAAAGGATCTCTTAGCATGATGTACATCATGGGGTTAATTATAAAATATGATTTCAATATTATGGTTATTCAGAGAAAAATTAGATTTAGTTTGTTGCAATTAAGATATTCTGAGAAATTATTTAGGAGTGTCTTTTCTGACTATATGATTAGAAGTTCATCGATATAGCTGTCATACCAAACTATCCAGTTTTAAAAGGATTAGCACTGTTTATATATATATATATATATATATATATATATATATATATATTTGTTTTCCCACATCCCATAAATAATTTTGCCACCATGGTAGTGCCACGTCTTTGCAAATAATATGTGCCCTTAAAAACAATATAGTTATGGCATAGAAGAATTGCAGTACAGTTAGAGATGTATATTTGTAAGTTTGGTGGTAAAATCAGAAAAGTATTGCAAAAAATATTGTAATTGTAATGCTTTTATTTCCTAATTGTGTGGAATTTGAGAAATAGGGGACTAACATCTAACGTTACCCATTTATAATCTGGTTTCACTCTTGTTCTTGCATAGTCTCTAATACATAGTTTGTGTCTTTCTGATTCCCTTTAATTTATATGCTATTGGTTGAAGGTGTACATCAACCCACGATTTTAAGTCTACTACCTGTAGCGCACAGGCTTTTTTTTTTCAATGCCATTTTATCCACGGATTCTATAAAAATCACATTTATTATATTTTGCCTAAGCCTTCCCCCAGTGGTTATACTGGGTCTAGAGCAGAGAACCGTACTGAGCATGTGTTAGGAATTTCTTTTCATTTTGGCACATGCATCTCCAGCTCTGCATGTGAACAGCTTCTGGAGGAGATAGAATGTGAGAGCTGCAAGACCTAGCAAATTTAAACCTTCACGTAACAGTCAGTATTTCTTATTTTAACCAATCCATAATGTAAAATTAGCTTTTTTAAATTACTTTGAAAGTACACTAGTATACATTAAAGTTTGGGCACCAGACATTCCGTTTAAGGTGTTGTGGAGTATGCCTTCACACCCTTTTGTTATTATAAAAACCCCATTAAAACAATACACTTAACTACTTGCTGCTGTGTGTATCTGGCCTAATCACAGTGATTAAATCACAGGTCTGTGCAGACTTTTGTTCCCATTACATTGCATTGTGATCAGACCAGGAAACAGTGTCAGGGAACTAGCTGATCATGGTCACGTGGGTGCCCTGCCAGTGCTACATGCTGCCTAATAACTCCACTGGGGAAAACACGAAATCCTATTCATTTGAATGAGAATGATTTCTATAGGTTACTGCTGCTGGATTTAAAATAAAACTTTTTCACAGCTATGGAAACTTAGCTACAAGACCTTGCAAAACTTTAAACTTCATCTAACTGAATATTTCTTATATTAGCCACTGCAAATTGTAAAATATGCATCTTAAGTACTTTGAAAGAATGAATGTGTCACAACCTGGGATAACAGACCAGGGAGGAGCCTCGTTGTAGTGCAGGGTGTGGGGTCTGTCTGCACCCCACAATGCATAACTGGGACTGAACTGAGACTGGACTGGTAGCAGAGACTGGGGCTGAGACAGGACTGGTAGCAGAGACTTGAACAAAGACAGGACAAGAAGCTGAGACTTCAACAAAGACAGGACTGGTAGCTGTGACCAGACTGAGACAGGACTGGTAGCTCTCAGAGCAGGACACGGGCCTGTGTTATCTGTCACGTTCAGGTATGAGGCTGGAACTGCTGTGCAGACTCGATATAGGTCTTTTGTAACGGACCCCGGCAACAGAACAGAATATTCTGCCTGAAGAAATTCCACCCTATGGTTGAGCCGCATGTTTCTTTCCCCCAGGACTTTTGCACTCTGAACTATTACCATGATACCGAAACTAAACCCAACAAACAGGAAGCTGGATACGGAATACTGGATCAAGGAGAAGGTACAGTGGCACAGGGGCAGAGGATAACGAGGCAGCCGACAACAGGAGTAGAATGGGCACCCAAGAATAGCGGCTGAAGAGGAAACAGCCACAAACCCAGAATAACCATGACAGAATGGTCTCCTCAATACTGAGAAGTACAGGCAGATACTTATGCATCATGCAGTGGCATCAGGAAGGCATCGGATTTGCCCCAGATTATTCTGCAGCATGACAATGACACCAAACATACAGCAAAGTCATTAGAACTATCTTCAGCATAAAGAAGAACAAGAGGTAAGCCTAGGGCTTACATAGGACAACAGTGTCCATGCATACAACCCTTAGTGTTGGTTGCTTGCTCACTCCAAGTACTAGATCCCTGGATCAGCTTGCACATTCAGATGGATCTGCTCTCTGCAGTAAACTTTACTTATTCCTCAGCTGACCAACGATTGCTACATACACACCACGGAGACCATGTTTTAGAACTGTTTAGGCTCTATCAAGGCATTAATTGGTGCATACAATGATTTGGTGAGATCTTTCTTTTTACTCACACTCTGATGGATTACCTGTGACCTTGCAGGTTGTAAACATGCTCAATGGTCTGCACTTACTGACTGCTTTTCCACGATTTGAACACTAGCTGTGAAATACTGTTTGGAGTTACATCTAGCCCAGATTCACAGTTTTTTTTAATACTGTACTGGAGGGCTTATCCTTTTTTGGGACTGATGTTACACAATTATTTGGACTCACTGATGAGTCTGTTCACTATATTTTGTACATATTTAGGGGTTTTAGGGTTGGATTTCTAGGTTACATAGTTTTTTTTCTGATAAATGTGTGAAGACTCTTGGGCTTTTATGTCCTTTATTAAAGGGTGGAACTTCTCAATGAAAATGTAATTCTTTTTTAAAGGTAGGTCCTATCCAATTGTTCTTTGGACCTATACATGTCTGCTTTTGGGGAGGATGCTTACAGGATATGGTCACACCTAATTACATGAATGCACATTTCCACTGAGATTGATATAAGAGAAGTTTATAACAAGTTTGAAACAATCTACATGCCAAATTCCTTAAAAACGGTGCAAATGTACATAGAATAATTTATGCTGTTTTGACACTGTGTGAATGTGTGTGAAACTGTGCATGACACAATCCCACGGTGTCATACTAGTGTCACACACACATTCATGCGGTGTCATACATAGTGTCGCACACACAATCACATGGTGCCATACACAGTGTCACACACATTTACACAGTGTCTTACACACATAATTACCCACCCAATTTCACATAGTATCACACAGTCAAATGCACTCACAATTTCACATACACACACAATGACCCACAAACAAACACAGTTTCACAAAGTCAAATACACACACAATCACAGTGTCAAATGCAACACAGTCACACAGCTAGTCAGGAACGGGTCCAGAGGCATGAGATCCTGAACGCCTGAACGGTTCCAGAGGCATGAGACCCTCTCAGGTCTTCTGGTAGCAGCTGCCGTATCCAGTGTAACAGGACAGAAAACTAGGGCAGGGCTGCACTATAACAGGGCTTAGCTGAGACAGGGCTGAGCAATACAGTGCAAACCCATAACAGGGCTGCAGAATAAGTACAGGGATACAAGGAACAGGGCAGGATCCAGACTGGAGCCGGATTGGGCAGGTGCCAGAAAATAGCCAGACTATGGCTAGGCTTGGGCAGGTACAGGTTTAGATAAACTTAGGCAGGTGCCAGTCGGGGGTTAGATTTGGAAGGTACCGGACTATTGCTATGTTTGGGTAGGTGCCGCACTATAGTCAGACTTAGGCAGGTGCCTGGTCTTACAGCTAGGCCAAGGCATCTTTATCCTTGATAAAGTGACAACTCTAGCTGAGCTAAGGAGGGATGCCACTCTGTGTGGGATACACTATGTGGCCAAGCTAAGGAGGGATGCCACTTTGTAGGGGATACATTATGTGGCGGAGGTAAGAAGGGATGCATGGTACAAAGATACAAACCAAAGGCAGGATCAAGCATAAGTCATAAGCAAAACAAGAGAGCAAATCAAAAAGCAGGAGCAAGAATAGAAATAAGCAAGTGAGCAAATCAAAAGGATACAGAAATCACTGGAACAGCTTAAATGAGTCTGCCAATGGGTTGAGGCCTGACACTGCATCACATACACACACCATAAGTGTCGCACACAATCAGTGTTACACACACGTACAATCACACATTTTCAAATACACAAACATACAAAATGTCACACACAATCACATAGTGTCACACATGCAATCACCGAGTGTCACACACTCGCAATGTCATAGTATAACACACCCTGTCAAACACACACAATCACAGTGCCACACCCCGTCAGATATATACGCAAACACCTAATCACAGTGTCTCACACAGTCGAACATACATACACAATCAGTGTCACACATACAATGTCAGATTGGTAGTTAAAAAACCCAAAAACATAACGTTATTATACACAGATGTGACCCCCATCCACCCACTACACTACCTCCAACTTTCAAGTTATGTCTCCCGGACAATCGCACACCTTACCACCAAGGACCTAGACAATAGAATGGACGGACTAACTCTTACAGGACACTGCTCTATTGATTCCATGTCCCAAATCTATAGAATAACACATCCCATCATCGACCTAGACACTACTAGATTTGGTCTCACAAAGTGGCAAGCAGACATCCCTTACCTGGAAACTATACAACTAATAGATGCAACACTAACCCAATCTAGGATTTTGGTATCCAGAAGCTATTCCTAGATGGGGTTTTTTTTTAAATACTCCACATGGCTTATATTCCTCCAAAACGCTGGAGAACAATGGGACTAACTGACACCTCTTGTCTGGCCAGGTAACCCTTCTTTTACTGGGTAGTTTCTCCATATACCTTGGCATTTTAGTGCTGATTTTTTTTGTATTAGCAGTTTTTTTTATTAAATTGTTTTCTCTTTTTGCTTTATAGTGATTATATCTTTTATCTATTCGTTATTTATTTAAATAACTTTTTTTTAATTTTTTTAGTAAAGTGTATTTGAAATATATGAACTAAATTACTATATTCATCAGTACTGATTTTTGTTTGTATTGATTATTCTTAAGAATGCTGTCTATTTTGTAAAACTGACACAACATAACATAGACTTGGGTTTTTTAACCATTTTTCCTTATAAAAAATATAGTTTGCAAATGAGAAATAATATCTACAAATGATGAAAATATCATCAGTAGAAAAATATCCCAGTTACTAAATTTTTCGTAGCTAGCGAATCCTACTCCATGTAAACACCTCTGGCATACCACAAAGACTTCCTTTTCGCCCTCCAGAGTTCGTCTCTCAATTCTTGTCTTTGTCCCCGGTGTTGTTTTGGTTTGCCATGTTCCTGATTAACTCCCTAACACTGGATTCACTGTTCTCTTCATATTGATCTAAGAACCATTTCTTAAAGAAAAATCATGCTGTGTTCACTTGGTTCCTTGGAGGTAAGTGAATCACATCAATCACATATTGGATTAATGTAAAATATTTCAAGTAATTATCATTTAAGCCAAAACCAAACACACTACATTTCACAAATTAGAGGATTATGCTTGTTAGAAGAATACCAGTACAGCAGAGGTGTAACTAGAAACCACAGGACCCTGGTGTGAAAAGTGCTCTGGGGCCCCCCCATGCATCTTCACTGGCCCCTCCATTTGTATAACACATACACATACATACACGGAAACACATGCTAATACACAGACACACACTGATACAAATGCGGATACACAGACGCATGCAGATGCATACACACACACACACAGAATGACACTTATACAGATATAAACAGTGACACACATACAGACACACATACAGACAAACAGATATGCATACAAACAGATATGCATACAAACAGATACATATACAGACACAGATTCACATATGCAGACAAACAGATACACATATAGACACACATGCAGGTACACATACACACTTAGTGATAAACATCCAGATACACATACAAACAGATACCCATGCAGACAAAGAGTTACACATACAGACCCAAATGCAGACACATACACACAGACATACCACACACACAGACATACAGACACACATACCTACACATACATACAAACAGATACCCATGCAGACAAAGAGATACACATACATACCAAAATGCAGACACACACAGACATAGGACACAAATTCTCTCTCACACACACAAACTGTTGTTGTGTTTTAGTCACCCTCCTGTTTCCTACATTTTAGGTGCAACACATAGTCTTTACAGACCCTGTGGATCCCTGCAGAAATATTGCAAAACCTCACAACACCACTTGTGACATCACAAAGGCATGTCTGAACCTGGATGTTTTGGCAGAGCAGGATTTGGATAAATCTGACCAGTGCTCACCATGATTTAGCATGTCAGACTAAGGATCCACAGTACAGCTCATCACGGAGGGCAAGAATGAGCTGTTAAATTTAGTACTTTCTATGACACCCTACAGGCATTTTAACCCAGTATTTTAGGATGGGCATAACCTTCTTTTTCCTCTACACATCTCACTTCAAGTAACCAAGGCTGTATTGCTTCCCACCCACCCCCTGGTCAATCTTCCTTTATAGATTGCACCAGACACATGATTCTACTCTAACTAGTAGTTGCCCCACCCACACACAGTTTCTAATTATCAGCTACTAATACAACCTAAGAATTACTTCCCCACAACCACAATACACTGATAACACCTAGAGTTATTTTGTTAGTTCCAATTTACTACTCAACTCTCTCATAAATAAAACCTATATTAAACGCACTGATTATCTGAGCTGTAGGTGACTTAACCCACCCCAGCTTCTTTCAATACAAATCACACTGGAGCTCACAATAGAGTGAATACCCTGCTCTACTTAATCAGCAAACTACAATCAACACTGAGCTCCTAGTGTCATTACCAGCTCCTCCTCTCTTCAGCCTTTACTCCCTCATCCATGAAACCTCTCCTAACCCTGGCAAGAAACAAAATCAGCATTTGCCACTGACCCCGCCTGCTTCGTACTACCAACACCAAATGCAATACTGACAACCTTATATCTATCCCGTTATAATCACCCACTCTTCAGTTGTGCCCTGCTAAATGCACGCTCTGTATGCAACAAGCTTACAGCTATACACGATCTATTTATTTCTCACTCCTTTAAACTCCTTGCACTTACTGAAACCTGGCTTACCTCATCTGACACGGTCTCTCCTGCTGCTCTCTCTTATGGTGACCTACGCTTCAGCCACACCCCGAGACCTGGGGACAAAAAGGGTGGAGGTGTTGGCATCCTCCTATCTGCAAACTGCTCCTTCCAGCCACTACCCTCAGCCCCTTCCCTTTCATTTTCATCATTCGAAGTGCACGCTATTCGTCTTTTCTTCCCTCTATCCCTTCGTGTTGCCGTTGTCTATCGGCCCCCGGGGCCTGCTTCCCAGTTTTTTGACAACTTCTCTGCATGGCTCCCCAACTTTCTTGCCACTGATGTACCATGTCTAATCCTGGGAGACTTTAACATTCCACTTGACCTAACCAACTCTCCTGCTACTTCAAAACTCCTTTCCCTCACCTCTTCCTTTGGCCTCTCCCAGTGGACCAACTTTCCAACCCACACTGTTGGTCACTCACTAGACCTAGTATTCACTAAATCTTGTGCCATCTCTAACTTTTCCCATTCACCTTTCCCCCTGTCTGACCACCACCTTCTTACCTTCTATCCCACTATACCTCAGTCGACTACTGCACGTCTCCCCCCGGCCGAATTCAAAAGACTGCTATCTAACTCCACCGTCCCGCTACTTACCACTGCTCTTCAAACCTCCCTCCCCTCCTTAGAATCAACCTCATGTCCAGAGAAAGCAGCTAACTCTTATAACAGTATCCTCACCTCAGCCCTTGACAACATTGCCCCTGTTGTTGCCAAACGTGCCCGCAAACCCAACCAACAACCGTGGCACACTGAGCAAACACAATACCTCCAAAAATGTGCTCGCACGTCTGAGCGGCATTTTAGGAAATCACGTTGCAAGGAGGATTTCCTTCATTACAAATTCATGCTGTGCTCCTACAACTCTGCTCTCGCTCAGTCCAAGCAACACTACTTCTCTACCTTAATATCCACCCACTCATCGAATCCCAAACGTCTATTCTCAACATTTAATGCTCTCCTCTGCCCTCCTGCTCCTCCGCCATGCTCCGCTCTTACGGCCCAAGACCTTGCCTCTCACTTCAAGAACAAAATCGACGCTATCAGGAGTAACTTCACCTCCCGTGACTTGCTTCAACTACCTCCTGCCTCGTTCCCATCCCCCAAACCCACTCTGAATATCTTCTCCCCTGTAGCTGAGAAAGAGGTTGACGATCTGCTCTCCTCCTCGAAATCTACTACTTGTGCGCTTGATCCCATCCCGTCTCACCTTGTATCCTCTCTTTCCCCTCTACTTTGTCCAACTCTAACCCATCTCATCAACCTCTCCCTGTCCTCTGGAATAGTACCGTCAACCTTCAAGCAAGCCCAAATCGTACCTGTATTGAAAAAATCTTCCCTCGATCCTACTCTTCCGTCTAACTACCGTCCTATATCCCTTCTCCCCTTTGTGTCCAAGTTGCTGGAGAAAACAGTGCACTCGCGACTGACAGACTTTCTGACTCACAATAACCTACTTGACCCTTTTCAATCTGGCTTTAGACCCTTACACTCTACTGAAACAGCCCTTACTAGAGTATCAAATGACCTCCTTGCTGCCAAATCTAAAGGCCACTTCTCGGTGATGATCCTCTTAGATCTCTCTGCTGCCTTTGACACCGTTGACCACCACCTCCTTCTGCATACATTATCCTCGCTTGGCTTAAGTGGTGTGGCACTCTCTTGGATCGAGTCATACTTATCTGAGCGCTCCTATTCGGTGTCGTTTGCTGGAGCGACATCGTCACCTGTTCCGCTCTCTGTTGGTGTTCCGCAAGGATCGGTCCTTGGCCCGCTGTTGTTTTCCCTCTACACTACCTCTCTGGGAGAACTCATCCGCTCTCTTGGTTTTCACTACCACTTGTACGCAGATGATACTCAGCTCTACCTCTCCTCCCTTGACCTCACTCCCTCTCTAGTGTCACGAGTAGCTGAGTGTCTGTCAGCCATCTCCGCTTGGATGTCTGATCGCTACCTGAAACTTAACCTCTCCAAAACAGAACTCATTATCTTCCCTCCCTCAACTGCTGTCCCTACACCTGGGTTCACGGTCAACGTTGATAATACTACGATCGTACCGGCTGACCGTGTTCGATGTCTTGGGGTCACTTTTGACTCTGCTCTCTCCTTCCTTCCTCAAATCCAGTCCTTGGCCAGATCCTGTCGGCTGCACCTAAGGAACATTGCACGCATTCGTCCGTTCCTCAGCGAAGAGACCGCCAAAATTCTAGTGCACTCGCTTGTGATCTCTCGCCTGGACTACTGTAACGGTCTTCTGACTGGACTACCTCTGGTTCGTCTGGCTCCCCTACAGTCTATCCAAAATGCGGCTGCCAGACTCATCTTTCTTGCACGTCGGTCTGATTCGGCAGCTCCTCTCTGCAACGCCCTCCACTGGCTTCCCGTCTGCTCGAGGATAAAATTTAAAATTCTGTCATTAACCTACAAAGCCCTCCACTCCTCTGCTCCTACGTACATTTCCTCCCTTGTTAACCGCTACTTCCCTACACGACCTTTGCGCTCCTCCAAGGGGTTAACACTCTCTTCTAATCTCATCACCACTTCTCACTCGCGTCTCCAAGATTTCGCCCGAGCTGCCCCCTCTCTCTGGAACTCCCTTCCCCGGAGCATCCAGCTCTCTCCCTCGTTTTCAAACTTTAAAAAGTCCCTCAAAACTCATCTCTTTAGAGAGGCCTACTACCCAACCTAGCTGGAACACACACTCCCTCTTTGACCTATCCCACCTAATGCCTCCCATCCACTCTACTGTTTCTACAACTTCAATCCCTCTGACCTCTTCAATCCCTTAATTGTGTCATTGACCCCATTCCCTCTAGATTGTAAGCTTACGAGCAGGGTTCTCTACCTCATGTACCAGTCTGTACTAGTTTGTCTAAATTAGTATGTAGTTCCTTTCTTTGCTCTGTACCAAGCGCTTCGAGAATTGGTGGCGCTGTACAAATAAATGTTAATGTAATGTAATAATATCTGAATCGATTGAATCCCTTAATACAGATAATTATTAATTTTCAAGAATTTGTCTTCAAATCGATAGTTCGAGCCATTCGAAAACCCAAATATCAGAGGCCTTCGGATCTGAATTTTTAAACTATAAAAAGCATTAGGTTTGACTACATATATGACCTAATATAATTTCCAATACAAATAACCCGAATTATTATATTTGGGGGAAAAAACTATATTTGCACATATGTGGAACTATGACCATGGCAACATCAGTTCGCATACACAAAAATTCCAACTCATAATCTTATTCAATGAAAACAAAGCAAAATAATACAAATAATTTAATATATGCTTTTGTTTCTCTTACAATTTGTATAAATATCAAAAGTGGTCATTTGCGTTCTGTCAGAAATATCCTCAGATCTGTTTACTGATCTCTTTACTGACAGTTGGCACATTGTTAAATCACTTCTTCAAACATATATTAATGATTCTTTTTTGTATTTTACACATGCCTCTGTATTAATTAGTGTAAAAGTTTCAATTTATATCCATGATTTCATAATATATATACATACTTTTAAAAACACAGTGACCCATTTTGCTACAATTTGTTTTTCCTACAATGTTTTGTACACATGATTATAGTCTGGATACTGTAAGGGTTAAAATACCGTATTTGCTCGAATATAAGACAATGTTTTTTTCAGAGCAAATGCTCTGAAAAACACCCCTCGTCTTATATTTGAGGTCGTTTTATAATCTGACCTCAAATCGAGGTCAAATTATAAGACTGGGATCCAGGTCCCCCGCAGAGCTGCAGGGGACCTGGATCCCCTTGGCTAACTGCCGGTGGATGTCTATGGACCTGAATTCAGGGATATTGAGTAGCTATATTTCATCAATTTGTGAAATTCGGCTAAAGTGACCAGAATCCATTTCAGGATATATCGATGAATAATCTAAAAGGCAATTATTCTTTTGTCTTTATATATGTGCATGAGGTGGTAGACACTAAGATCCAGCAATTTTCTTTTTATCTTGTATTCACATATTTTTCCATGAATGCTGCTGGTGAGGATAAGCGGCAGAGTACTCACCCCATCACTTAATACATGACCGAGTGCATTTAATAATACATTTTGATATTAAGCCCTTAAAAAAACAACTAAAAAATGTTAAGCCTTGCATCCATAGAGGAAGCAATGGTTAAAAATGTTGTCCCCTTCTGCCAAGAGGAGCATGTCAATTACTGGTCAGAGGACAAACTGGCATTTACTGACAAAAGCACATGCCAGTTTAACCTCACTTTCATAACGCTTCACTTGTGCTTTCTTTTGATGCCATAATTTTCCTTATAAAGTCAATTTAAAAAAAAACTTTTCCACGCAGTTGTTTACATTCATAACCTATATATACCCATTTCAGGACCCATGATGTGTGTGTGTGTGTGTGTGTGTGTATGTATGTATGTATGTAAATGTATATATATTACACACACAGTCCGTTTTAGGTGGTAAAACAATTATTTAAATACATTAAACACAGACTTATGTTTCCATTTGGACGCATCAATTGAGTCTTATATTCGAGGTCGTTTTATAATCTGACCTCAAATCGAGGTTAGATTATAAGACTGGGATCCAGGTCCCCCGCAGAGCTGCAGGGGACCTGGATTCCCCTCGCTAACAGCCGGAGGATGTCTGCGCAATGCGAGCCAACATTCTCCCCTGCCGCCCGGCACGACCGCCGGACTTCTATGATGAAGCCGGGTCATTCCGGCTTCATCATAAAAGTCCCGGCGGAAGTGCCGGGTAGCAGCGGAGGATGTCTGCGCGTATCGTCAAGGGGAGGGGGGAGAGACAAGGTGGAGGGGGGGAGAAAGACAGAGACAAGTGGAGGGGGAGAGAGAGACAGAGACAAGGGGAGGGGGGAAGAGACAGAGACAAAGGGGGCAGAGAGAGAGACAAGGGGGGGGAGAGACAGAGACAAGGGGGGGGGAGAGAGAAAAGGAGGGAGAGAGGTGGAGAGAGAGAGAAAAGTTTGGGGGGGGGGGGAGAGGCAGGAAAAGGAAAATAAATAAAAGGAAAATAAAAACGGAAATAAAGGAAATAAAAACAAGAAATGCATTTGTTTAATATTTTTTTTAAAATTAAATATTACAAAGCAATTTACATGTGAATATATACAAGTTGAACTTTTTTCCTATAGGGTAGTCTTATATTCTGGCTTTTAGTTTTTTTCCTAAAGGAATATCCAAAGTTTGGTGGGTCGTCTTATAATCAGGATCGTCTTATATTCGAGCAAATACGGTAATTTCTTTTTGGCATATCACACTGCATGTTACATGTAAACAAATCTGAGGTGAAATTATAAAAGCAATCACAGTGTGCCTGCTGGCCACTTCACAGTTAGCACTTCACCTCAGAATTGTTCTTTATATGTAATCAGTTACATGCTGCAGCGTAGTAGTAGAGTCTTATGAAGAATGGAGTGTTTTGTTTCTAATTGTTGCATCATATTTATGTTATATACCAGCTCACCATAGCAGCTTATTAGTGCACTTTGGTGGAAACTGCGCCCTAAGGATCTTTCCCTTTACCTTGGTTTTGAAAAAGGTGGATATAGAATGTATGAAGTGGTACTTGTGCCAAAAAAGGGCAAGAAGGGTTCCAAACATAAGAGGTGACTTAAAGGGACAGTCTAGTGCCCAAACTCACTTTGGTGCAAGATGAAGATTACTGTTTGTATAAGGCACAGGCTTTTATCCCAGTGTGATTTGATGCAGGCATGCTGTATAAACCACATTTTTAATATTTGACTCAAGCCCTCCCCAGTGATTACTCTGCATGTTTACTGCAGGTGCAGCAGAACTGAGTCTATATTTTGTTTCTTATAGTCACTTCCTGTCCTCCTCAAATTGAGTCTATTGTGTGGCTTATGAGTGACCTTGCTCTTGTACACAGTAGGATCTCTTAATAGTGCAACACATTGTCTGTAGAGAGCTACCGGCATCCAGAAGAACCCAGCAACGCAATCAACATCCGATCAACAGAAAACAAAAGTCCAAGATGAACAACCCAACCCCACACAAAATGCATAGTTTACTGCCCGCCTGAGCAAACAGCTGTACTTGCAGAATAGGGCATGGTCATCATGGAATTAAATTAGCCATTTATGTTACAGTCAGTTCTATTTTTGTTTCAATGGCTACAAGATGAGATGTTGATTCATGCACAATGATTGTACTTACTATCTAACTTTCTGAGAAATGTTCATCTGCACCCTTGCATGCCCACCACTGTTTTTCCCCCACAGATCTCATTACCTTGCTCCAGTACAAAAGAAGAGGGAACGTGGCAGAATTGTAAGAAAAGTATGAGTTGGACGCCACCTTGAGGCTATGAAGCTGAAATGTTGCAAATAAAATACTTTAAAGCAGTAAATCAGGAATTGAGCATTGTTTACTTTAATTCTTAGAAACAAACAGTAAAAAAAAATGTTATCAGTAGTCCATAGAAATTATATCATAAAATATTTCAACTGACAATCACTATAACAGGGGTCAGCAACCTTTTCCTGGCTTACAGGCCAGAACAAAAGCTTGAGATGTGATGGTGGGTCACATTCACATTACGTGAAGTGGCGGAAAATGAAAGAAAGAGAATCCCACTAACCTGCCGAGCTCTACATATGTCCAAAAAAGCATAACAGTGGTAGAGACTGCGCAACTGCTTCCAAAAATCCTCTCATTTACTGTACCCACACAAATTATATATTGTTTTTTTAAGTCTAACAAGAGGTTTCTTTAGGTAGCATTATTTGGATTGTAACCTGTAATTTATTATTAAAAATAATGCCCCTTTACAGTAGCCATGGAACCCCTGGTAACTTACCATTCCTATCCGCCAGTTGTACTCCTTCACTGAAAAACTCACTCCCCCCTTACTGCGGCACCCTGCACTGAGCATAGAGCTGACATTACTGGTATTGTTCTTCAACAGTCATTATGTAATTGCAATCACACATGCAGGGGTCAGTTGGGTGAAGGAGTATAGCTGTAGCTTTAATTATATCACTGGGACGTATGTGAATGGTTTAGTTAAGGGGTAATTACACAATTAGCATTGCTAATGGGAAGAGTAAAGACGTGATCAGGGGAAGAGTGAAGATACACAACTGGCAGGCAAGCAGTAACTGAAGCATTCTCAAGATTCCTACAAGCGTTGAAGCGCCAGGGGAAGACATAATTTCCACCACTGATTCCCAAACTAGTCCTCACACACAAACAACCGCCCCCCCCCCAGTCCAAGCTTTAGGGATTGCTAAACTGTGTTTAAAAAATGCCTCAAAAGTTAAGAATCTAAATTTTCAAGTCTTCTTTTTAAACGCATGTGAGTAATCCATAAATTCTGGACAGCCCGAATTGCCGATTCGGACCTGCATAGTTGCCAACATTGGCCATGTTTCCAGGGACACTTATTTGTTCCACATGCTGCAGAAAAGAGCATGCAAAGTGCAGCCCGGCAGCATGTATGATGGATATATGTACAGACAGAATCCAATTCATTAATCAGGGTGTAGATCTCATAGGACCAACCATGATTAATTAATTGGATTCTGTCTGTGCGTATATATCCGTCCTACACACTGCCAGGCTGCACTTTGAATGCTCTTCCTGCAGTATGTGTAACAAATATGTGTCCCTGGAAACATGGCCAATGTTGGCAACTATGGACCTGAATTCAGGGATATTGAGTAGCTATATTTCATCAATTTGTGAAATTCGGCTAAAGTGACCAGAATCCATTTCAGGACATATCGATGTATAATCTAAAAGGCAATTATTCTTTTGTCTTTATATATGTGCATGAGGTGGTAGACACTAAGATCCAGCAATTTTCTTTTTATCTTGTATTCACATATTTTTCCATGAATGCTGCTGGTGAGGATAAGCGGCAGAGTACTCTCCCCATCACTTAATACATGACCGAGTGCATTTAATAATACATTTTGATATTAGGCCCTTAAAAAATGTTAAGCCTTGCATCCATAGAGGAAGCAATGGTTAAAAATGTTGTCCCCTTCTGCCAAGAGGAGCATGTCAATTACTGGTCAGAGGACAAACTGGCATTTACTGACAAAAGCACATGCCAGTTTAACCTCACTTTCATAACGCTTCACTTGTGCTTTCTTTTGATGCCATAATTATCCTTATAAAGTCAATTTAAAAAAAAGAAACTTTTCCACGCAGTTGTTTACATTCATAACCTATATATACCCATTTCAGGACCCATGATGTGTGTGTATGTGTATGTATGTATGTAAATGTATATATATTACACACACAGTCCGTTTTAAGTGGTAAAACAATTATTTAAATACATTAAACACAGACTTATGTTTCCATTTGGACGCATCAATTGAGGCAAAGTAATGTCCTCTTTTACAATGTTCATGAATTCCTGTCTCTTTCCCGAGTAGGAGGCAGCGTTGGAGGAGGGAGGATGGTGCTGATTGGTCGCCATCATCTGATGTCACCGGACGCTAGCGTGGGCTCGCACAACGACAGAGAAGCACGAAAAGGTGAGAAGGCCCATTCCATTACACAGGCGGTTAGCTCGGGTGAGTGTGTCACGTCTTGCATGGGGAGTCTGTCTAACGCGCTGCGGAGGTTCTAATGCTAGGATGCCACTAAACGTACGTTTTCAAGTTGTTGGAACTAAGTCTTCCGAGTGACTCCAGTTTATAATGCTTTCAAACCGGCGTCACCTACTGATTCAGGAGTGAGCGGATTAGCGCAGAGCAACCAGACATACGATTAGATATAAAAAGACTGCGAGGCCTGTTGCTGTCTGTGCATAATGACGTTTAGCGAGTTCTGATCGGCCATGTCGGTGTCAGGCGGAAGAAAGCAGGATGCCCTGCGTGACGTCACATTTCTCTGCATGACTTATCTTAACATTAGCTTTCTTTACCTCCCAGTGGATGTGAGAGTTTTTACCCTGCTTACCATATATTTTAAACGTAAATTTATTTTACTGTTACGTTAATTAGTTTGCTGTTAACGTAAACTTGGATCAATCATTGCACAATTTATAAATGCGTAAATCTCACTTTTATTGACCATCAGTTTTTTGTTTTTTTGAATACTTGACTTAGAATTCTGCACTGTTGATGCTCAGCCTGTGTTGCTGTGGAAGCATTCAGTGATCCCAAATCCCACTCCAGGGTGATGTGCGAGAATGCAGGTGCCATATTGAATTGCATAATGCATTTTCAAAATAATGCTTCCCTGGTGTGATCAAGAGCTTTAGAAGCAATAGGTGATCATTACATTAAAATAATAAATAAAATACAGCCTTAGTTTGCCAAAGATTTAGGGTTGGAGTAGAAAGGTCACTAGGAGAAAATGGTTAAGAAACAGCAATACAGTACTTTCAGTTGTTGCTCTATAACTTGCAAAAACATGAAAACGTGTATTTCTAAATTCAGGACAAATATTAAAACCTATTTAATTTTTAATGTATGTAGATCTGTAGACTGTCTAACACTTCTGTTGTGTTTCTCTTTAATTTTTCTTATTTAATGTACTCAAGTTATATTTTCTTTTCATCTTCAAAAGAAGGGCTTTTCTGGGCACCATTATTTTTACCATATAATTTACCCCCCCAAAAAATATTTTTCTAACTTTGACCTAAAAAAATCTCTTACATCATTACAAATGGTAAAAAAGAGCCCTCCTAAATAGCTTTAAAATTTTGTCTTGAGTTTAGAAATATCCAATCTTTAAATGTTTCCCTGTTCTTTTTTGCAAATTATAGGGCAATAGTTGAAAGGGGCCTTTTATTAAACCAACCATTCTCTCCTACAGAGTCCTTTCGATCCTTATGCAACTCTCCGCGGAGAGATCACGGGTGCCCGGAGCAGTAAATTTCAATGTTGCTTAATGCCTTTTTTATTCAGACATTCTTATAATTAATGTGTGCTTCAGGGCTGTTCATTAGCAAAATATAGATCAGTCGGCACTCTTCATTTTATCCTATGCAGACCCCCATATTTTCTTACTGTGGTCACCCTAGTTAATAGTAGGCATCACAAAATGTCCTACATAATTTTATTGGAATTCCTGTGCTTTTTAGTGGACTTCACTGGTACCCTAAGATCATCCAACTTCACATTGTAATGTTTTACAAAAACTGGAGTACATGCATGAACAAACTGGTGCAATTAGAAATGACAGTGCGCCATATCCAAGATGTACCCTGTGACTCAGTAGAAAGTCTTGGTTTTTAAAGTTGTAACAATAATAGCAGTGAAAAGTACAGATAAACAGTGGCTTTTAGTTATTAACTACACAAGCATCAGTACCATTTAGTGGAATTATGTAATCCATTCTTTGCTAACAGTCCTTTTTTAATCTTATTGCCTTTTTTTCTTTCGCATAGTGCATTCAACATGCCTAAAAAGAAGACGGGAGCCCGTAAGAAGGCAGAAAGCCGCCGGGAAAGGGAGAAACAAATGAAAGCAGCTAGGGGAAATATCGATCTGGCTAAACATCCTTGTAATGCTTCTATGGTAAAATGCATGGGATTATTTTCACTGTTCTACTCTTTGTTATTGATGGTTTCATAATGTAGAAGAAGAACATGATAAACTCTATTTGCCTCATTCCCGTTAGAAGTTTATTCCCCCTCCTCATCCTGTTTACTGTGGTCCCTTGAGAAAGAAAAATCCTACAAGCAGGCAACAAAAACTGATCACAATCAGCATTAGTTATATTATGAGTAACTGTTTGCTCTGTGCAGCAGTTAATGTTGAATCTCTCATTTAGAGAGAGGAAAAGAGGTAACATTTTCTATAAGGCGGATTTGCCTCTAATCAACTGGTCATACCTCCTAATGCCAATGTACTGGAACAGAAATCAGCCACGCTCCATATAACATTATGTAAATATATGCATTGCTGAAGCTAAAATTAGTTCAACAGTTTTGGGACTAATATGTTATAAGGCATAAAGTCCTTGCTCCTATCCTTTAAGCTTTCTTAGCGCTATTGTGGATATTATGTAGAAATGTTTTGCTAATAAAAATTGCAAAAGATAACGCGACCAGTGTTAACTATGTAACTTTTTAATCTAGCATTAAAGCATAAAACCCATTTTCCATTCTGCACTACAATACATTTTATTATACTCTAACAACCTTTGTTTTCTTTACATGGGACTTCTGCAGGTTAAAACCAAAACATTTTGGTAGGGAAATAAATATTTTAGGGTAATTGCTTAAGAAATTTTCAAAACTTATGAAGGTGATTTGTGCAGCTAAAAGGACTGTCACATAAACATGCTTTACTTATACTGTAAATATATAGAACCAAAAATGATACATACATTGTTAGCAGAATTTAAATGCGTCTGTATCTCCTGATTATTACAGCACCTGTAGCTTGATATGCAAATTAACTATTTTTCGATGGCAAATGTGAAATTTGCATATCAAGCCATAAGATCACTCCACGGACATATTTAAACCATATAGTTGTTAATGTATGCATTTGCATGCATTTCTGCTAAAACACTGTATACATTTTTTTTTTTCACATGAAAGTTGTTAATACATTCCAAATATCTCCTATTATACTTAATTGTGTTTTTGCCAGTGTACAATAATTATAGAGTACACAAAAGGGCTTTATTAGTTAAAGAGCGAATTGATCTCCAACAGTCCAGGATTTAGGGAATCTCCTATTTTAACTAAAGGTAAATATCTATGAAACCTGAAGGTCTACTCAATAAAAAAAAAAAAATTTCCGGAAATTGAGGTGGGAATTTTGAACTTAAGGCATAATGTAGCAGAGTTGGGGGAAAAAAAACTCCAATACACCTGAATGGGAGATTTGTTTCCGCCTCAGCGACTTTGGCCTTAAGTTTGAAATTCGCATCTCAATTCTGTGCAATTCTCTTTATTTATTAGCCCCTCTGGTTTCTTGAGGACTTGTTTTGGGACCCACTGCCTTAGACTATAGCCCTTTTCTTCAATTATGTCTAATTTATTTTGTTTGCACCATTTTACTGAGTAATATGCTGACACTTTAAAAAAATAATACCTTTTTGGGTAAACAAAAGAGGAAATAACAAGTGTAAGATTTATATTTCTTATTAAGTGTTCCATATGTTTTGTTTGTATGGTTTTTCAAAGCAGGAAAGATCAGTACTATACCACATGGAGCAAGCCAGTCCATTGTTTGTTTGTTTTTCCAGACAGCACGTATTGATCTATACACCTAATGTTTTGGTTTTTTTGTGAATTTTTTTTTTTTTTTTGAGGAAAGGCAAAACAAAACATGGGGGAGAATGTATTTGAGCAATCTAACGGGAGCTGTGTGATCTTTATAGCTATGGTTCCCATGGCTCTCATATTGTCATATGTGTCCTTTGAGTACTTGTTATAACCAGCTGTGAGAAGTTATAACTCAGTGCTGCTGTTGTTTTAGCCAGAGATAATTTATCAAGAGCCACTGTTCATTTATAGTGTCTGCAGAGTGATTATTTTTAATGTGGGAGTCATTATTTTTGAAGAACATAAAGTACTGCATGAGTAAACACTGCTGGGATTTTCAATGTAAATGTTCATTGTAGTGATATAGTTTCCTCTTTTATTTTTATAGGAATGTGACAAATGCCAAAGGTAAGTTTAATGCTGTTTATTATCCAGTTGTTTTTCAAACCGCTCATCAATAACGTTTAGTACCGCAGAATGTTATTTATATCTTTTTTTTTTTTTTCTCTTTATTTCTTTTCCTTTTTATGCATGGAATAAAGACGGCAGAAGAATAGAGCGTTTTGCTATTTTTGCAGTTCTGTACAGAAGCTACCCATGTGTGCACAGTGTGGTAAGTGGGAAGAAAAAGGGATGTGGGAGTTAAATAATAACCTTATTTAAACTGTAAAATGCATTTTTTTACTTCACTATTATCCTTAAATTAAGTTTGGTTTTATAAAAGGAATAAAACCATTTTAAAAGAATTTACTTAAAATAAAGACCAAAACAAACTTCACTTTGAAGTGACATATCAATTATTTACTTGTACCCGAAATGTTCATGAGATAAATGTCCATTTTGAAGACTAATGGCTACTGGCAGTAGTATAAACCCAAATCTTGACCCATTTTTGGAAGTGCTAAGTTCCCCAGGAGATGTCTTGCTGGGTGCAACAATCAATTTTTTTTTTTTACACATTTTGTTTCGTATTGGGTTAAAACCTCATGATAGGTCTTGACTATCATGGAATTATTAAATGAAATAGAAAGCTGATCCACCTATCATGACGTGTCTCATGGAATTGTGGGAAATGTAGTTTCCTACAGAATCAAATGTGTACATCACATACTAACAGACTGAACCATACTAATTTCTAGTTTAACCAATATGAGAAATCTCTACATCTAATATAGAATCTTTACTAGCCCGTAGCTGAAGTGGATGTGCATTGGGACTATATAAAATATATTAGATGTAGAGTATATAAAACATTTACCAATAAATACAAAATCTGAAATCCCTTCAAAATGGTGCAATAAATGCGCCATTCAAATAGCTGTTTTAATGGCCATACTGGACTTCTGTCTCTTTAAAAATGTGACTACACAGCAAGTAAAAAAAAAAAAAAAATTGGGTTTTAATATGATGTATATTTTTATGACAGTCATTTGGAAGGACACCTTGCCGTGTATGTAAATATACAAAATTAATTATATATATATATATATATATATATATATATATATATATATATATATATATATATATATATATATATATATATATATATATATATATATATAATTTATTTATTTTTTTACTTACATTAAAGGAAATTCATTTAAAAAAAATTCTTTCTTCCTCACTGTGCAAAGTGCATTCTATTTTTCTCCAATATAAGGAGGGCATATTATTTTGCCAAATTGTTCATGTTTGGAAATGTATGCTAAACATAAGCCTAGTAATTAATCAGTGAAATTTGTCTAAAGGACATTGGAAAGGGCTGCTTAGGAACACCGTACCAAATAAAGTCAGGAATGTTAAATACATGTTGTAGGAAAGGTTTTATCAAATAATGTATTCTACCATTTTTGTTTTTATAGGAAAAACTAAATGTATGATGAAATCCTCAGATTGTGTTATTAAACACCCCACTGTTTACAGCACTGGAATGGCAATGGTGGTAAGTGTACTTATTTTATCAGCACATTTTAAACAATCTAGTTTTACTTGTCAAAGTAGATTATTCTATTACACCCATTTATCAACAATTTCCCAAAGCACATAAAGGGGATAATGGCGGGATCCCCAAATGTCATCCTGTTATTTCTGGCATATGAACATTTGTCAGAATTTCTAGATACTCTACTGCTACCCAAGGTTTTACGTTTGAATTCATATTTAAGGGACACCACTCATTTATTCCACATAACCAAGGCCTCAGAGCAATTCTTTACCATCCTGACAAATATAGTGATTATACTGAGGATTTTAAATCCTTTATTGTGGAAGCTACTCATTTTTTACTGACTCATAATACACTCCATCAAATAAAGAAATTATCTCCAAAGATGTGGGACAGCAATGGGTTCCACATTTGCGCCCTCCTTTGCCAACCTCTATATGGGGTGGTGGGAGGAGTTCCACATCTTTGGAGATGATCTAGACCCTGCTTTTCTCTGCAATATTATTTTGTACAAGCGATATGTAGATGATCTAATTTTGATTTGGAGAGGCTAAAGGGAACTCCTTGATAGACTGTTTCTTACGCTAAACAAAAATGATCTAAATTTAAAATGTACTCTGATCACAGTCAGGAAATTCCATTTCTAGACTTGGTACTTAGATCTGACAATTGTACAATATCCACTAAGCTTCACCGTAAAGCCACTAGCCACTCTGCACACACAATTAAATGTATTCCTACAGGACAATTCCTCAGTGTTTAATTTTCATTTCACCTTTTGTCCAAGAATCCAGTCACGGGGTGACTCAATGGCTATCCTTAAGAAAGCTTTTTAGAGAGCTCTATTTACTAAAATTATTGGCTCTTTTAGATACAATTTATCAAAGAGCACAACAAGTGATTTAAAGCAAATGTGATTAAAGAAAGACAAAAGATTGAGGTATTCTGGTTTAATTATATAATATTATTAACCAACAGGCTACAAATATCATGTACCTTATGTAAATTATAACCATTTTTCATCTATATATTCATGTATAATTTTAAAATTTGTAATTTGTTGTATTCATGGCATTAATTTCATTTATTCACAAATATATATATTTTTTTCTATTGCACATTTATTCATTGGTTAAACCTCTATTCAAGAGACCATGTGTATTGCAATTATCAAACCCACCTGCAATAGGGTGGAGTTTTTTTAACATGCTTTACTTACTTAAACTGCAATCACATTTGTCTGTGTAGCTTATGATTATGTGCTCGATAGCACAAAACGCGTCAAGCACGGGCAGTTAGCCCTCTCCCTTCTCGTTTTTCAAGTGACTGCTCCTATTTTCTACGATGTGCTGCTTTTATTATCATCAATAAAGAATCCCGCTTAAGACCCAAGCCGGTGTACGTTTGAGACTTCTTTTCCTGGGAACCGTTGTTTACTAGTATGCTGCCAGCACATCAGTTTAGAAAAGACCCCTGGGCTTGTATAGAACGCTTACGTTATCACCTCTATTAATAACCACATGGATCAAGTGTATCAAACGTGGCACAAAGCCTTTAGTATCAATGCTGTGCAGCAAGGGTGGCAGGCAGAGCATTTTTGTGTCTGGTTTCATTTTCTGGGAAGATTTTATGTAAATCCTTATCCAAAGTATCAAGACATTGTGGATTGACAACGTGCAGACAATAGTCAAGAAATCGTATTGCAGAGAGCTACTGGTTATAAAAATGCAGGACATTCTGTGTTGGTATGAAGGCCCAGACTGTGTTGACTGTGTGCAGCGCCATTGGCCCTTCAATTATACTATAATAGAATATTATCAGATTAAACTCTACAAACCTATTGTGCCAAATTCTATCAAATGTATAGAATTGTTTTATTCCTACTTTTAATTTGTCAGTACCTGAGTTAAAAGCTCCAAAAATGGCCACTGAGATGCATTTGTTTATGTGCCCACCTCTAATGGTGACATCACCATCCCACAATGCTTAGTATAACTGCCCCTCCACGTAACATTGTGTATTGTGGACACCATTATAGGAGAGTTTGTGCTTTCTTGACCATTTTGCTAGATATGGAATACCGCTTCAGATTAATATATATTTTAAGCTATATAAATATATATTTGCTGTTGGTGTGGCCATTACATGTTTTATGGGTAATGGGCTAGATTCAAGGCATTGTGTACTGTGTCTAATTTACTGCCGTGTTCCCAAATTAGCGGTTGACACAGCGTGCACCTGATTTTATCACCTTCATATTTTAGTGTGCTTCTCAGAATGTGTGCTCTCATTTTGTAGAGGAATTTTAGCAAAACATGAAGCTAGTCTTGTATCGCTTCCCCTTACTAAGAATCGCAAACAGCTTTAAATTGCATAGCAACATTGAAAAGAAAAAATATAGTTGGTCTTGTACTAGGTGAATTCTTAGATAATGCTGCACAGCAGGTAAACAAACTTTCTGAATTACAGTAATGAGATGGGGAAGTAGTCTGTATTGTCCTTTAGGTTGTCAGCGTGCGAGCTGGGCTCTCTACCTCATGTATCAGTCTGTTTCTATTTGTCGACGGTCCCTTTTCATTACTATGCTCTGTACCAGGTGATATGTAAACTGTTGGTGCTATATAAATAAATGTAACCAGCCTGATAACCGTGCACGTACTTACTGTAGCCTAACATGACAACATTTAGTAATATGCAGGCAATGGTACCGTGCATTTTTTTGTAGTTTATGCTCCTGATTAGCGAAAGAGTCTGTCTTCAAAAGACATCATTAAAGAATTATGGCAGTGCAAACATTAGACTAAAGTGAACATAATCAGGACAGCTGAGTTGCCAACAGTATTTAATTTACAGGCACAGTTCCAATTTATATTTATGTTTGGGAAGGCAGGAACTTGGGTTTCCTGTTCCTTAAAATTCGGCTTTGTGTCTGCGTTAATACGGTCTGTGAACAGTACAATGCACCATGTCCATGACCAGCATTGCCTCTAAACTGTATACATCTTACAGCTATACACAGACTAAACATGAGGAAATGAGCAATAGACATCCGGTGTCAGTACTGGGCAAGCTGGGACTCAGTCCTGCCCTTTTCCTAATTTGCAATTCCCCCCCCCTCCCCATGAATCCATGTAATGCGGGACTGAGAACATGGCAAGCTGTAGAGCCCACAGTGAGATTATATACCACACTAAACGCCTTAATTGTGCATGCGCGAACGGCACACACAATGACGGGTAGACAGACTCCATTTCCTTTCGGTTAGATCAGACATGATATGGCTGAAGGAATGAGGCACATGGCAACTCAGACCCCCTGCTGCTTGGGAGTGTAAAAGATAGGAATGTATATTGTTAAATAACAACAACACACTATTATATAATAAAAACATGTATTTATTCTGAAATAATAGCAATCATCACATTAAACAATGTTTCAATATACCCACATTTTGAATATATGATTTTCTTTCCTCATAATCCATCTGTAGCTTAATTTATATATAAAATAATGTTACTAAGGGGCATGCAAGAGAATAATATAATTTTTTTTTTAGTTTTGATAGGTACCCTTAAATTCTGTATGCATAAGGGTGGTATTACATTTAGGGAAAATTCTAATATTGTAATTCGTTTTGGCATTGAGAGGTTTACTTTAACCCTTTCAAGACAAAATGGAAAGTGTATCAAAAAATAATCAGTTTCTCATTGAGCACCAGCAGAAATTGGACACGGTTTAGGTGAAATATATTATCATACATCCCTCTCCACAAACAACCAGGTTCTAATGCTATATTTGTTAGCATGACATTATGTGTATACACTTAGTTCATGGATAGCAGTTATTTACTTATTTGACCAGAAGAGGGTACACTCTGCTCAATAACTTTCATGGTAGTACACACTGAAAAATTAATGGACAATCTTGTAAATATTTAACCATTATTTTGTATTCTTAATTGCTTAGCCATTTAAAATTTGTGGACATTACTAATTTAAAGCTGCAGTTTTGAAAGTAGATGTGTATATTATTATTATTATTATTATTATTATAGTGTGTTTAACCAGGTAAGGTACACTCTGATATACTCTGGTTTTCAAGCTTGTCCCAGGGATGATATGTTTTGCCCAACATCAAGGGGATGTTACTATTGGCCAATTTAATGGTACTTATGATGGTGGTCATAGGTGTCCAAAATAATAATTTAGTTATTAAGCTTATTAGATCTGAAATATTTTTAGTTCCCTTTCTGTTAAATTAACTATACCATTCTATGCTTTCTGTACTTGGATAGCAGTTTCATGACTTCATTACCTTCTGTCCAACTTGGCATATTCTCTTCCTGTTCACGATTGAACATTTGGCTGCATCGCTAATGCTTTCTGTATTGTTTGCTTGCAGGGTGCGATCTGTGACTTCTGTGAAGCGTGGGTGTGCCACGGGAAGAAATGCCTCAGCGTTCACGCATGCACGTGTCCTCTCAATATAGCTGAATGTGTTGAATGTGAAAGAGCGGTCTGGGATCACGGTGTGTTATTAAATGTCACCTGCACTATTATTTCACAGTTCACAAAGCTAGATAAATATAAAGCATTTTAATATGGGAAAGATCATTTTTTAAGATTTATTTTTTTTCTCTTAGTCATGTCTTCTCCACTGTTGAATTGAATGTTCCGCAGATGGTTATCCGCATGCCCCTTTGTGTCAACATTGCAGATGGCCAATGCTTCCCTCATTATTTTCAAAAAGCAACATCAGCCTTGGCCCTCATTACATTACTCTTAGTCATTAACCATTATATCATCATCTTTGTTACTTTCATTGCCACTGCAGAGGGCATGGGAACATGAATTCACCTTGCACTAGGCGACTGAAGGTCACTAGATCTAATATGCATTTGAGGAATAACCACATGTAATTTTATATTCCCTTCTAATCCCACTAGACAATGCTTTATCTGTATTATAAACCCCAAACCAACTGCACAGGGGCTGTGGGAAGCCCTTCTTGCAGGTTTGTTAATGCCCCAACCTAACAGATCTACTTCTATTCTGTTTAAAGGCATACCATGTTTCTGTGTATGGCAGGTGCATGTTAAGGATGTGGTTATTCCTCAGGTAACACTGTTTTAGAGGCTGTGGGATTTTTGGTTCACATAATGTTTTTTTTTTTTTTTTTGCCAGTAGTTTAGAATATGATCGTGCAATGTTGTCGCTGGGTTAGATGGCAGCACAGGGTCGTTACACGGAGCATGCTTTGCTCTCTAAGCTGTCTGAAACTTATTTTTGCTTCTCCTACAGGTGGCAGAATATTCAGCTGCTCCTTCTGTTATAACTTTCTCTGTGAAGATGACCAGTTTGAGCACCAGGCCAGCTGTCAGGTTTTGGAGGCAGAGACCTTTAAGTGTGAGTTTCTGTTCACTTTTATTTCCCCCCTCCTTCATTTTCAATGCTTTGAAAATCGTAGCGTTTGTTTGGCTAAAAAAGCGGGTACTAGCTCAGTGATGGCATAAGTCTTTAAGCCCGAGTGCCCAGTGTTCTGCAGGTTACCAACTTAAAAGGTCTCAAAGTGACATTTGTTCCCTGAGATTATGCTTTCCTCTCACATTTCCATTGCACACTCTGCTCAATTTTCCTTCTCTCTGACATTGTTCCCTTTCATTTTGTTGCCTCATCTTGGCGGCGGCGCCCATCCCCCCTCAGATGCTAAAGTGCCATAGATTTGCAATCACTGTACTACCTTATATTCAAGACAAACCTGAACCTGCTCACATATTAGGTCAATATTTTGTAACTTTCATCCCCAGGCAAACATGTAAATGTTTAATTTATTTGTTACAGGTGCATCATGCAATCGATTAGGACAACATTCATGCCTCCGCTGCAAGGTATCAAGCTGCAGATCACTGTCTATTGATTGATATGTATGTTATATGTGTATATAAACACACCCACGGGTTGCGTACATGAAGGAGGAATTTATTTGTAAGATTAGCGAATATTACCGACCCTGGATTCCATTCAAACAAGTATGAATAGATTTAATGTTAAATATGGTAAATGGACATAAATAATTTTAGAATAAGCTTTTATGAAACTTCCTGTGTAAGTAAAAACAATCAGACGAATAAAGTGCTACAGGTAAACCCCGTAGAATGTGGTGCTCTCGTAGAGCCATCAGGTCACCGGATCATCGTGAGATATCTAGACTCACATCGCCATCCCATTAATATTGTCTTATAGGAGGGCTAGGGTTGTATTTGCTCAGTCTCCTATATCCACGTTTCTGACTCTCCTGATTAATTCAGCAGCCCCAGTGTTCCTACACAAGCCAACATCGGTGTCTAACCTATAACACCAAGCAACACCTTTAGCCCGTAGTGACAGTGGGTTTATAGTTGTGTAAGCTTTTAATTGCCTTGTGTACTTTAAATGTTCCCTGGTTGCTAGATGAAGCCCTTAAAAGTTTCTACTAAGGCAATTTTGGATACTACACCAGGGGTGTTAAACTACATCCCTCCAGCTCTTGGAAAGCTACATGTCCCATACTCCCTTTAGGAGAAGTAGACCATCAGCAGCTGGAATGGCACAGTTTTTCATCCCTCTTCTAAACCATGAGCAGGACTTTGTACTGATGACACCACCTCGGTCAGGGAGGCAGATGACTATATTTGATTATCATTACTAATAACCGTTTGCAAACTATAGCTACTTCACAGATTCTAGACAAATTAATCATATCTGTTTTGCAACTTTAAGATCCAGCTTTCAAAAAATGATGCCAATTATCCGACTAACGAACGCTGTTTCAGTTCAGACAGTAACAAATAGTTTCAATGTATTTTCCTGGTTTAGGCCTGCTTCTGTGATGATCATGCCCGAAGCAAGGTTTTCAAGGCTGAGAAGGGAAAACCACCACCCTGTCCTAAATGTGGCCATGAAACTCAGGAGACCAAGAACTTAAGCATGTCAAGTAAGACCATTTCAATTCTTAAATTTGTAAATATTTAAATTCTTTAACACTATAGAGAAATGATTTTTATTTATTTTTTGCATGGTACCACTACATTATTTATTACAAATATACATACTCTTGCAAATTAAAGTACCTGGCATGAGTACAGGTAATATGTGTTTGTGTTTATGGACAGGTGTAGGCTTTATATTATTTTTGTTTGGTTTTTTTTAGGAGAAAACAGGGAATAACCAAAAGGTCCCAGCCATTTTTGTAATGACAAAAATTACAATTTCTGTTCTCTATCTTATTGGTTTAAAGAGGGACTAAACTATAATCTGTTTTAATCAAATTAACATTTCTGCCTGGTTTGAAACTGCTTTTTGGACGGTGCATTTATTTGTGCATCAGGCAAAAGACCTATGCCTCTCAATGCATAACACTTGTGGTACTGTGATACAGTATAAAATTATTGTACATTAATTATTAGTGTATCACTTATATTTGAATGAAAGTATGAATTTACGGAATGTTGAATGGATGTCGCCTGTTGAATTTGATCGACCTGTTGAGATTACTGTGGAAGTGGATTACTGATCAATGTTTAATAATTGACATGTTAACATTTAATTTACAATCATTTCATATGTCTATATATTGTGCTATTTATATTTGAAAAAGATATATGCCCTCCTGTCTTTGCACATGCAAAGACTAGGGAGCTGCCTTTTTGAAGCCTGTCATTGGTGTGTGCACATGTCAGTCACACTGCCCACAACCAATGCCCCAGCTGGAGGTGTGTTCATGTGTCAGACACAGAAAACCCATCACTACTACCAGTATCAAAGAAACTATCCAAAGATATGGATATATTGCATTTAAAGATTCAAGAGGCTTTTCAATCTGAATTGAGCAATTTAAAAGGCATTGAGGAAGGTTTAGTGCTTGGTTGGCATTACTTCTTTTTGAATATAATCTGCTCTCCACACCAGATAATCCCTTTTAAACCTGCAGTAATATGTAGCAATTTTATTGGACGCAATTTTTTTTTTTTTTTATACAATCTATATATGTGTTCATATATATAAAAAAAAAAAAACCTTCCATTATTAAAGATTATTCCTACTTTTACTGATATGTATAATTAGCAATCTACTGTAAGGATGACCATATTAGCTGACTTCTTATCGATATGTTTCGATATGGGATCGTTCATAGCAGCTTATTTCTGTCTCTCTTTGTAGCCCGCTCCCTGAAGTTTGGCAGGCAAAGTGGTGCAGATGATGATGATGACGATGGTGCATCTGGCTATGAAAACTACTGGAAAAATCTTGCATCTGGTGGAAATACTTATAACTTCGATGAGGAAGATGAGGATGAAGAAGATGAAGAGGGTGATGATGAAGAAAAGGACTCTGACACAGAGTCCTCTGAACCATTCAGTCACTTGAACTTAGGCAGAACGTATGCAAGTGGTTACGCCCACTATGAGGAGTCTCAAGACTCCTGATATTACAGTTTTAATAAATACAGTGCTGTCAGACAAGTGGATATGTTTTTAACGGAACATCACCACACATTGTCTGTATTTAAAACAATTCTGCCCCTTTGCAAAATATATTGGTTTCACATAACATCTCTTCATACAGCTGTACTGTTTACCCATAATTCTTTGAGTAATATCTATGATAACAACTTAAGAATTGTTTATATTGATAACAAATAGAAACCTCACCAGATTAGCAACATAATCTTCTTTTTAGAGGATTGCATACAATCTTGTCAGCTGAGTACAGTTTTTACATTGGGAAATTTAAAAGACATTGTGATAATGGTTAGCTTTGGGGACACCCAAAGCCATCTTTAGGACGGGGCATAAGCAATAAGCATTTTACAGGAGCTAGAGCACCTGCCCTTTCGGACTCCTGTCTTTAACATACTGTGTGCACCTATAATGGCTAACTTTTCATATTTTATTTTGGATTACATTTCACTTACAACTCAGCCAGCATTAGCATTGCTGCCTCTGCTTCATGGCAAATACATTGCATAAAATCTGGAGCACCAAAGTAAGCCATCATGGAATAAGCACAGCGAGGTGGATAGTGCTAAACATCTGGTGATGGGAATGAAAATGCAGGGCTTGTCCAGAGCCCCTTTAAATTTAATGAATGCCCTGGGTAAACTGGAAAATCTGACTTTTAGCTATTTACTTGGGACCATTGTCACTAAGTGAAGTTTTCATTGTTTAGATCAGGGGTGTCAAACTGTGTCCTTTCAGCTACTGATTTCCAAAATTTTACTACATGTGTGGTGATTGGTATTGGCTACAGTCAAATCTACTTTTTGGCTTATGATTTAGTTAATATACCATGCTTATCTGTGATGGGGCATTGTTTTAAGTTTGAATTAAAAAATATTGTCCATTCTGGGTGCATTTTCTTGGCCATTACTTGTAGAGTGAAGTTGTGTAATTCATCCAACGGTGTCCAATAGTTCACACTAGTGTGAACACCTATGTAAGGGTTAATGAATGTACTTGGATTGTGTCAATAAAAAGATGGTAATCTAGGAAAATTCTCTTGTTCGCTCTTCTGATGTCTAGCTCTTCCTACCAGCCTAGTACGTCTGATTCTTTGTGTACTTTGAACACCATGTGACTTGTTTTGTTTGTTTTTTAATTTGGAATAGGATTTTTTGATTTTGGGCTCCTTTTGCTAAATTTGAAGACCAGAGCATAGGTGTTAATGATGTTTATTCTCCCCTCCTCCCCACCAAGTGCCTGCTTTCCATATTTTTTGTGACTGTCACGCAACAAAATAATTTGCAGATGATTATGTATCTCAAGGTATATCATACATACAAACAAAGTGCATTGGTCCACATGTTATATACAGATTAAGTTGAGTTAAACATAAAAAGCTGCACATTCAGAAAGCATGTACATTTTTGTTTTGCATGTTCAAATATGCAAAAGCCATGCAGATATAAATGTGCGAAAAACATGCCTGCTTTATGCACTATGTACCACCTAATGAATAAAACCAAAATGAGCTCAGAGTGAACTATGCGTAAAGTGGAAATGTATTGAGGAAAATGGCCAGCATATTCACTTTCATGTGTGCCCTTTTCCCTCTACACAATGATACAGAATTCCTGAGATGAAATATATTTTTGAAATCCACACCCTTTTATCCAACAGGATTTTGAATTGGGGGTATTCATAAAATGAGGTATCTGATTTTTATTACTTTTTATTTTTATTTTTTACTAGGATTCCTAAGTTATATTCCACTATTTTCCCTTCTAGTTGAGCCTGACCTCTATGTGATATCTGTATCTATTTTTAATTACACATTTATATAGGACACCATCCTTTGTATATATTTTTCTACCTAATAAATCCCCATACTCTATGTATGCAGACTTACATCCTATAACACGTGAATTTGTATTATACATGTACACCATATGGACAAAAGTATTGGGACAGACCTAAAATCAAACACCTAATCCTGCAATCTGTATTTCAAAAAATTCTGAAAAAATGTGTTGTATTGAAAAGCTCGGTGAATGATAGCATGTCACCTTTGCAATAAGACAAATTCATGAGATTTCACCCCCTGCTAGATATTCCACGGTCACCTGTAAGTGGTATTATTGGTTAGTGGACGACCTTAGGAACAGCAGCAACTCTGCCACAAAGTGGAAGACAACATAAAGACTGAGATTAATATCAGAACAAAAACTGCAGAGAGCGCTTCATGGCCAAGCAGCTGCATACAAGCCTCATGTCATCAAGTACAATGCCAAGCAACATATCTAGTGGTGTAAAGCATGCTGCCGCTGGACTCTGAAACAGTGGAAACATGTTCTGTGGAAAAACGAATCATGCCCCACTGTTTGGCAGTCTGATTAGGAATTGGGGGTTAGGCGGTTGCCAGGTGAATGATACGGTTATGACTGAATTGACAACTAACATTTGGTGGACGAGGGATTATGGCATGGGGCTGTTTTTCGCGGGTTCGTCTAAGCCTTTTTCTTCCAGTGAAAGGAAATCTTAAAGGTACATTCTAGTCCCCAATCTCACTTTGGTGCAAGATATAGATTACTGGTGTATAGTGCCCACACATTTTTCAGTGTGATTTAATGCAGGCTTTCTGTATAAATCACATTTTTAATATTTGACTCAAGCCCTCCCACAGTGATTACTCTGCATGTTTACTTCAGGTGTGGCAGCACTGACTATACAGACACTGAGGATGTAAAGTTTTGTTTTATTTAGACACTTCCTGTGCTCCTCGAATTGAATACATTGTGTGTCCTCAGAGTGACCTTGCTCTCGTACACAGTAGGATCTCTTAACAGTGCAATACAATGTCTAATGACATCACTAGAGAGACAGGAAATTCCATATATTGAAATTAAATTATTCTCATTGGTTCCTGCAGGAAAAGAAAAAAGGAAATTACTTTTACTCAGCTAGTGTGGGCACTCCTGGTTTTTGCAAACTGCTATAATTTCACAATTCCATCTAGCTGTAAGTATTTTATATTTTAGACAATTCAAAATGTAAAACATGCATTTTAAAGTACTTTGAAACTGCATTAATATTTTGAAGATGAATTTTGGGCACTAGACCCTTTAATGCTTCAGCATATGAAGACATTTTGGACAATGCTATGCTTCCAACTATGTAGGATCATTTTGAAGACTGTTCCTTTCTATTCCAGCATGACTGTGCACCAGTGCACAAAGTAAGGTCCATAAAGACATGGTTGGATGAGTTCTGCCACACCTGTAGTGTACATGCAGAGTAATCACTGGAGGAGGGCTTCAGTACAATATTAAAAATGTGATTTATACAGAATGGCTGTATCAGATCACACTGGGGAAAAAAGCCTGTGCACTATACAAGCAGTAATCTTCATCTTGCACCAAAGTGAGTTTGGGTACTAGACTGTCCCTTTAACACAATGCTAAGGAGGAAAGACATCAGCAATGATCTTAGAGAAGCAATTGTTGCTGCCAACTGGGAATGGCATTGCTAAACAATCATCATTCTACAGTGAGAAAGATTATTCAAATGTGGAAAACATTCAAGACAGTTGCCAATCATTCCAGGAGTGGACATCGCAGAAAATTCACCCCTTGGCCAGACCTTGCAATGCTCAGAAAAACTGCAACAAACCCAAGAGTTACATCTCAGAATCTACAGGCCTCAGTTAGCAAGTTAAAGTTCATGACAGAACAATTTGAAAAAGAATGAACCCATGTTCAAATACAACGTATCAGCACAAACACCTCATAACTAGAGTCAAGCATGGTGGGGGAGGGGTGATGATTTGTAATTGTTTTGCAGCCACCGGACCTGTGGTCGTTGCAGTCATTAAGACGACCATGAACTCTTCTGTATATCAAAGTATTCAAGAGTTAAATGTGAGGCCATCTGTCAGATGGCTATATCTTGGCAGAAATTGGGTCATGCAACAGGACAATTATCCCAAGCACACCAACAAATCTATAACAGAATGACTGAAAAGAAAAGAATCAAGGTCTTACAATGGCCCAGTCAAAGTCCAGACCTCAACCCAATTATAATGCTGTGGCTTTTCACAGCATTTCACATGGTCTCCAGTTTTGCACACAAGGTTCCACCAGAGGTCTGTACAGTGGCATTAACACTTCCCTTTACTGTTAATGCAGAAGGTTTATGGTTTAATACTCCACTTTTATCTAAAGAAGGTATTACATTTTTGGTGTGTACAATTTGAACAATACAACTTAACCGATTCTAATTGCATGTTGAAGCATTTTCTATTGTATCATATTTTCCTAATGATAAATTTCTCAGACAAAGGGACAGGCACCCAGCTGCTAAATAGAAGTATCAGCTGCAGATGGAATAAAGTTATACTCTACAAACTCCCTCCAGAATAAGGCCATCTGTTGTTAGGAGACAAATGGAAATCAAGCCCTTGCAGCAGGTGCATTAGGTTCCTGCTGGATACCGAATGAGTGTTATTTCTGCTGCCAGGTTACATCTTAAGGGACCAACTGCACAGTTTCTTTTTTACGAGCCAAATATACAGCAAAAATAACATGGGCTGATTAAAGGGCTGGTTGGTAGACAATACTGTTATGTACCCCTATGAAAAAACTGTTTGAACGTAGCTTTGCCAGGAATGATTTTATGCATAACAAGTGTCTTGAGGACTAATGTTGGTGTTGAAAAGCTCTGGATCTGCTTCTACCACCAACCTCGTGGGATGTACAATCAACATCTCGGAAAAATACACAGCTCCTAACAATAGCTTTCTTTCCACAAATGTGTGGACTGATATCTTTATGTGTCCCCCAAGATCCTGTGGAGAGATATATTAATCACTTCGCTGTGTGAGGTGCCAGCAACATCTTGATTCTGGAACTGCAAAATTGTGCCCAAGGGTCCGTTATTTAAGATTAATAACAGCATGTTGTATTCCTTGTATAGTCCTATCACTGTACTATTATCTCTTATCACAAGGGCATTTTAATTGTTTTATGTGGAGTCAACTATTATACGTGCGTACAGATAAGTGTGAAGATAACAGCAGCTGCTAATATATACCTTTATATTTACATTAACATGTAATCAGTATACATTCAGAGATGCATAATAGGCGTAAAAACTTTTCAAAGAGGAGACTGACAGTCAAGGGACTTTATGAAAGACATAGCTGTTTATTGATGGAGAAAAAGGCCTGCAGGACAACTTGTTGGGCTTTATTCATGACAGAGAGAATTGCAGGGCATTGAGAATGGATTACGCAATGCCATAGTAGCTGAGTTGGAAAAAAAATCAGCCTTGTACTATTTCAAGATTCAATTTACTAAATGAGGAGAAACTTCTGTTAGAGACAAGGGGCAAAACGGACTGTTCAATGAGACAATAAATGCTAATGAAAGTCATGCATAGGATAGTGCCTGTTGCAATATATTGGCACAGTGTGAGATGTATTGATAGAAACTGTTTTGTTGAATGTGGGATGGTGGGGAATAACTTGCAGTAGTATTGCGACCTGGGCAAGGATTAGTGTGGAATTTTTTTTAAAGGACAATTAAACTTTTTTTTAAACATTGCTTCCTTGAAGGACTCAAAGGTTAAAAAATATGTCCTAAGACTCCCAAGTAAACTTGATGTGTATCTTAATCGATACATATATTATTCTCTTCATTCACAGTATAAAATATTTTGATGATTGAGTCTGAGTATGTTTAAGTAGCCAGACTATAAAACACCACCATGCCACACTTTTGAGAGGTGAACCAAAAGCCAATTATCAATTATGGATACCTTATTACAAAACATACTGCTGCCACACGCACATCAAGTACATTAACCCTAAGGCATACAACACTAACTTATGAGCTTCCTATTATAGTTTTAATTTTGAGGTACAACAGATTTATTTTCATACTATTTGCAAAATATATCCGCAACCCTAGCCTGACACAATGGAAATAAAATAAATATAAAGTGCAATGAATATACAAAATTCCAGTGAATAATAGATGCTTTATGATTGTATGATGTGAAATCAATACGGCAATAAAATGGAATAGAAATATATGGATTGCGCAAATAAAAGTAAGGTTTTAAAAATTAATATTGGCAGATGTGTTACTAAAGCCAACCTAATCCAAAACAGCAATACGAAGTATTGATTGCTGGTACTTTCAAGCATGAATGCTCTATATAGCAGGGCTAAGTCAGCAAATGAAATATACACATCATATAGTTTTATTGTTACATTTAACATGTTTTTATGGATAGATAGGGATGTAGTAATCCATGGGAGATGAGCTGATATCACTATGGCCTCCCACCTACCTGTGTGTGAAAAAACTGTGATCTCGTAAGAACCCTGAATGTTTTATAGCAGTTGATGTTCTGCAAACAATGTTATTGCTGTGGATATTCTTTGCGCTACATTTATTTTATGTTTGATGCCACCGGTTTGTGACTCATAGTCTTCTTGTACAGTAAATTGTTTTAAATTAATTTACACTATACTTTTCTGTTTTGCCGTGCAATCTCCACCAAAATGGTTTCAGCATAGCCAATTATAGGATTGGGAAAGTCCCAAAATGAAAATGTCGATGGAGACTCACTGCTTTACCTCTCCAGCAACACCTACATTTGGCTACAGGGCACAAAATCCATTTCAATAAGATCTCTGTAGGAGAAAATGGATAGTAAAATGCAATACGCTGCTTTCAGTAATTGCTCTTTAACGTCCAATTTTTTTTCGAAAAACGGGTAAACATTGGATATTTCTAAACTTAGGACAACTGTAAGACTCTATACAGGGAGTGCAGAATTATTAGGCAAGTTGTATTTTTGAGGATTAATTTTATTATTGAACAACAACCATGTTCTCAATGAACCCAAAAAATTCATTAATATCAAAGCTGAATATTTTTGGAAGTAGTTTTTAGTTTGTTTTTAGTTTTAGCTATTTTAGGGGGATATCTGTGTGTGCAGGTGACTATTACTGTGCATAATTATTAGGCAACTTAACAAAAAACAAATATATACCCATTTCAATTATTTATTTTTACCAGTGAAACCAATATAACATCTCAACATTCACAAATATACATTTCTGACATTCAAAAACAAAACAAAAACAAATCAGTGACCAATATAGCCACCTTTCTTTGCAAGGACACTCAAAAGCCTGCCATCCATGGATTCTGTCAGTGTTTTGATCTGTTCACCATCAACATTGCGTGCAGCAGCAACCACAGCCTCCAAGACACTGTTCAGAGAGGTGTACTGTTTTCCCTCCTTGTAAATCTCACATTTGATGATGGACCACAGGTTCTCAATGGGGTTCAGATCAGGTGAACAAGGAGGCCATGTCATTAGATTTTCTTCTTTTATACCCTTTCTTGCCAGCCACGCTGTGGAGTACTTGGACGCGTGTGATGGAGCATTGTCCTGCATGAAAATCATGTTTTTCTTGAAGGATGCAGACTTCTTCCTGTACCACTGCTTGAAGAAGGTGTCTTCCAGGAACTGGCAATAGGACTGGGAGTTGAGCTTGACTCCATCCTCAACCCGAAAAGGCCCCACAAGCTCATCTTTGATGATACCAGCCCAAACCAGTACTCCACCTCCACCTTGCTGGCGTCTGAGTCGGACTGGAGCTCTCTGCCCTTTACCAATCCAGCCACGGGCCCATCCATCTGGCCCATCAAGACTCACTCTCATTTCATCAGTCCATAAAACCTTAGAAAAATCAGTCTTGAGATATTTCTTGGCCCAGTCTTGACGTTTCAGCGTGTGTGTCTTGTTCAGTGGTGGTCGTCTTTCAGCCTTTCTTACCTTGGCCATGTCTCTGAGTATTGCACACCTTGTGCTTTTGGGCACTCCAGTGATGTTGCAGCTCTGAAATATGGCCAAACTGGTGGCAAGTGGCATCGTGGCAGCTGCACGCTTGACTTTTCTCAGTTCATGGGCAGTTATTTTGCGCCTTGGTTTTTCCACACGCTTCTTGCGACCCTGTTGACTATTTTGAATGAAACGCTTGATTGTTCGATGATCACGCTTCAGAAGCTTTGCAATTTTAAGAGTGCTGCATCCCTCTGCAAGATATCTCACTATTTTTGACTTTTCTGAGCCTGTCAAGTCCTTCTTTTGACCCATTTTGCCAAAGGAAAGGAAGTTGCCTGATAATTATGCACACCTGATATAGGGTGTTGATGTCATTAGACCACACCCCTTCTCATTACAGAGATGCACATCACCTAATATGCTTAATTGGTAGTAGGCTTTCGAGCCTATACAGCTTGGAGTAAGACAACATGCATAAAGAGGATGATGTGGTCAAAATACTCATTTGCCTAATAATTCTGCACTCCCTGTATATTCAAGTCTTTTTTATTAGTGTTTGTTGATGTATAAAATATTTTTCATGCAAAATAGTTTTTTATATGTTTTATTTTTTTATAGCACATTATATGATATGATCAAAATAATGATATCTTATCCCGAAAAAATTCCTCAGAAGTGTTAGAACAGCCATTGTCCGGAATGACCAAATATGTTCAGTTGCTAAGGTGTCAATATATATTTCTTTCCACTGAGTGGAAATGAGTTAATGTGACTGTTTTTAAATCTCTCAATTGCTAATACAGAGAGAAAATTGCTCCATAGAGTATACTGGAAGAAAAGCTTAGATTTTTGAAGACTGAGTGGTGTGTGGTTGAGCTGGAACTTAGACTGTATTAAATAGTATTGAGGTATTTGTAGGTACCTGAAGTGTTCTGATGTGGGGAGTTGATGAACTGATCATAGTTCAGCCAGCATCAACAGTCCATGATGCCCATATGATACAAGTGTCGGATTCTATGGGATCCTATGGGTGCGCCACCATGTGTAGGTACCGGGATTTAGGTCTTCAGAAAACTCCAAGTTTCTAAACAATGGTGTAAAACATGAGGGTTCATTAGTATTTTATACTGGTCCCATAAGTACATTGAGAGTTGTGGAGGTGGGCTTTTTTCACATGAGAGCTGTGAACGTTTAGGAAGTCAGCATAGATGTCACGAATATGACCAAGCACTGTCTCCAGTAAGATCCATCTGGGTTTGTTAGAGGTATGGTGCAGTTGTTTAGGATCCATCTGGGTTTGTTAGAGGTATGGTGCAGTTGTGTAAATCCATCTGGGTTTGTAAGAGGTATGGTGCAGTTGTTTAAGATCCATCTGGTTTTGTTAGAGGTATGGTTCAGTTGAATAGAATCCATCTGGGTTTGTTAGATGTATGGCGCAGTTGTGTAGAATTCATCTGGGTTTGTTAGAGGTATGGTGCAGATCTGTAGGATCCATCTGGGTTTGTTAGAGGTATGGTGCAGTTGTGTAGGATCCTCTTGGGTTTGTTAGCGGTATGGTGCAGTTGTGTAGGATCCATCTGGGTTTGTTAGAGGTATGGTGCAGTTGTATATAATCCATCTGGTTTTGTTAGCGCTATGGTGCAGTTGTTTAGAATTCATCTGGGTTTGTTAGAGGTATGGTGCAGTTGTGGAGGATCCATCTAGGCTTGTTAGAGGTATGGTGCAGTTGTATAGAATCCATCTGGGTTTGTTAGAGGTATGGTGCAGTTGTTTAGACTCCATCTGGTTTCGTTAGCACTATAGTGCAGTTGTTTAGAATCCATCTGGGTTTGTTAGAGGTATGGTGCAGTTGTGTAGAATCCATCTGGGTTTGTTACAGGTATGGTGCAGTTGTGTAGGATCCATCTGGGCTTGTTAAAGGTATGGTGCAGTTGTGTAGGATCCATCTGGGTGTGTTAGAGGTATGGTGCAGTTGTGTAGGATCCATCTGGGCTTGTTAGAGGTATGGGGCAGTTGTGTAGGATCCATCTGGGCTTGTTAGAGGTATGGGGCAGTTGTGGAGGATCCATCTAGGCTTGTTAGAGGTATGGTGCAGTTGTATAGAATCCATCTGGGTTTGTTAGAGGTATGGTGCAGTTGTTTAGACTCCATCTGGTTTCGTTAGCACTATGGTGCAGTTGTTTAGAATCCATCTGTGTTTGTTAGAGGTATGGTGCAGTTGTGTAGAATCCATCTGGGTTTGTTACAGGTATGGTGCAGTTGTGTAGGATCCATCTGGGCTTGTTAAAGGTATGGTGCAGTTGTGTAGGATCCATCTGGGTTTGTTAGAGGTATGGTGCAGTTGTGTAGGATCCATCTGGGCTTGTTAGAGGTATGGGGCAGTTGTGGAGGATCCATCTGGGTTTTTTAGAGGTATGGTGCAGTTGTGGAGGATCCATCTGGATTTGTTAGTATGGTTGTCACCTGGCCGGTAATTTACCGGCACAGCCGGTATTTGGGGTCTTGGGGCCGGGACCGGTATATGTAATATACCGGCAAAGCAAGGCCCGGTATTCTTCTCCCCCCTTCCCCAACCAGTACTTACCAAAAAAACTTACTTAAACAAACTTTTTTGAAGCCACTCGGCTGCAGGGGAGGGCACAACGCTTCCCTCACAGCCACGGACCTGCACCGGGAGACAGCAGCAAGGAGGTAAGTACTGGGGAAGCGGCAGGGGGGCGGAGGGAGCATAACAAGCATACTGAGGGGCAATATCCTGGCATATTAAGTGGCTATTTCCTGGCATATTAATTGGCAATATCCTGGCATATTAAGTGGCAATATCCTGGCATATTAATTGGCAATATCCTGGCATATTAAGTGGCAATATCCTGGCATATTAAATGGCAATATCCTGGTATATTAAGTTGCAAAATTCTGGCATATTAAATGGCATTATCCTGGCATATTAAATGGCAATATCCTGGCATATTAAGTGGCTATATCCTGGCATATTAATTGGCAATATCCTGGCATATTAAGTGGCAATATCCTGGCATATTAATTGGCAATATCCTGGCATATTAAGTGGCAATATCCTGGAATATTAATTGGCAATATCCTGGCATATTAAATGGCAATATCCTGTCATATTAAATGGCAAAATCCTGGCATATTAATTGGCATTATCCTGGCATATTAAAAGGTATTATTCTGGCATATTAAATGGCATTATCCTAGCATAATAAGTGGCAAAATTCTGGCATATTAATTGGCAATATCCTGGCATATTAAATTGCAATATCCTGGCATATTAAATGGCAATATCCTGGCATATTAAGTGGGCAATAGAGTGGCAAACTCATTGTGGGGCAAAATACTGTAATATTAAATGCAAAATACTGGCATATTGAGGGGCAAAATACTGGCATATTGAGGGGCAAAATACTGGCATATTAAATGAAAAAAGAATGGCATATTGAATGGCTAAATCCTGGCATATTGAGGGCAAAATACTGACTTACTGAGAAAAATATTACTGCCATATTGACCAAATGCTCCCAACCACCCTCCATATTACACAAGCCCGGGATAACATGCTTGTGAGGGTAGGTGGAGTGAGTTGGAGATATTGTCGGGGGGGGGGGGGGGTAGGGAGAGTTTGTGAGAGTGACAGTATGTGAGAGAGTGAGTAAAAGTCTGTGTGTGAGCAAGAGAGACATTCTGTGTATGAGAAACTATGTGTATGAGAGTGCGAGAGACAGCTTGTGTGTGTATATGATGTACAAATATATATATATAATTTTTATATATTTACACACACGCTTCTCAATGGCATGATATACAAAATATATATCATTTCAGTGATAATCCGCCCCCTTTGTGGCACCACCACTCATGGCCCCTCTCTCTTGTAGCTCCGCCCACACATGGCCAGTATTTTTTTGAGGAAAAGGTGGCAACCCTATTTGTTAGAGGTATGGTGCAGTTGTGTAGGATCCTTCTGGGCTTGTTAAAGGTATGGTACAGTTTTGTAGGATCCATCTGGGCTTGTTAAAGGTATGGTGCAGTTGTGTAGGATCCATCTGGGTTTGTTAGAGGTATGGTGCAGTTGTGTAGGATCCATCTGGGCTTGTTAAAGGTATGGTGCAGTTGTGACAGCTGGGCCAGTTGCTCTGCTTGAAAGTAAAGATATAAATCTGGTGCATCTAGAATGCCCAGGCTACACAGAAATTTGTCTTTTTTGAAGGCCATTAGTAATACTTCTTGTAAAATATTAACGATTACTTTTATTATTGTTAGGAGGAATTGCACTCTTTTAAGTCTTTCCAGCATTGTGGGAAATAGCTTCTTATGTGTAATTTATGTAATAATTCAGCTTTCATGTACAAATCAATGTCGGCAAAGGAAGATAAAGGTGAAATGTATTTTATTTAATCTTTGAAAAAGAACAACTTTCATGGAATAATGCACCGTCTCTGTCTTATATTCTTTGTGTTTAGACCCTGTGCAGCAGGAACAGGTGTTTAAAATGCTTTTAAATGCTTCTGGTGCATTATTGCCTGCCACAGGGAGTTATGTTTTCCCTCCATGGAGTCCATTTGCAAATCATCAATGTGTTTTCTGAAAGCTTCTTACGCAAACACTGATGTGTGTAAGAAAATATGAAATAAATGAAAACACAAGCGCCATTACAATAATTATACAAAGAAATAACTCCAGAAATTCGAGTTTTAGGGGCAGATCTCACATGGTAAGACAGCGCTAAAAGCTTGAATATAAGACTACCCTATAGGAAAAAAAGTTCAACTTGTAAATATTCACATGTATATTGCTATTTAATATTTAATAAAAATTATGATATAAAAAATGCATTTCTTGTTTTTATTTCCTTTTATGTGCCAATGCTGCCTCTCTCTTTCCCCTTCCCCCAGCTTTGTCTCTCTTCCCCCCAACATTGTCTCTCCTCCCCTTAGTTTTGTCTCTGTCTCTACCCCCATCGTTATCTCCCCCTCATTGTCTCTCCCTCCCCCCAAACTTTTGTCTCTCTCTCCTCCCAAATTTTTCTCTCTCCTACCCCTAAACTTTTTCTCTCTCTCTCCCCCTCACCTTGTGTGTCTCTCTCTTCCCCCCCTCCCTCCCCTTGTGTCTCTCTTTCCCTCCCTCCCTCCACCCCACCTCACCTTGTCTCTCCCTGGTAGCTAATGGGGGCAGCCGGGGGATGTCTGCATGATATGTGCAGACATCCCCCATGCCCCCGACCCTTCCGTCTATTATGATGGACAGCCAATCCGTCATAATAGACGGAAGTGTCAGGCAGCATGGAGGATATCTGCACTATGGTGCAGACATCCCCCGGCTGCCCAAATATCCCTGGTGGCCAGTGGAGGCAGCTGGAGGATACGCGCAGACATCCTCCACTGCTGCCCGGCACTTCCGCCGGGACATTTATGATGAAGCCGGAAGGACCCGGCTTCATAATTTTTCAATCTTGATTAATCTGAATGACTTTTTAAATGGAATAAACCAATAAAAAGAGAACTAAGAGATTTTTTTCCACTGTTCTTCTTTCATTTTGTGGCATGGAATTAAATTATGTTCAACAAAAATGTTTCTAAAGAAACATGAATTGTGTCATATGGAAAGAATGCACTTAACAACATACATGGGATATAGATAAACACAAGTAAAACATGACATACATTGATACTTAATTCATAGCATACATAGATGCTGAGAATCAGAAGAGCAGGGATAAGAAAACACTGGTGGGCTGAAGCTGTTAGGTATAGGAAGCTTAAAAATCATCCATCTAAAACACACATAATTAATCTCTGGCCAAACCCACCTAGCTTCAACCATTGTAATACTGTTACAACCACCACCTTCCCTTTGACCGCTTCACTCCCTTATGTGTATCATGTCGCCCTCTCTTGCTACATAAATTGTTGGTGCAGTATAAATAAATGTTCATGTACATGGTGTATAGGTACAGATATAGGATAGACAGAGGTATAGGATGCAAAGGTACATATATAGGATAGACAGATACAGGTACATGATAAATAGATAGACAGATGACATATATAGATAGGATACACAGATACAGGTAGATGATAAGTATATAGATAGATAGAGATACTGAATGCATAGCTACATAAATAGGATACACAGATACAGGTACATGATAAATAGATAGACAGATGACATATATAGATAGGATACATAGATACAGGTACATGATAAGTATATAGATAGATAGATAGATAGATAGATAGAGATACTGAATGCATAGCTACATATATAGGATACACAGATACAGGTTCATGATAAATAGATAGATAGATGACATATATAGATAGGATACACAGATACAGGTACATGATAAATAGATAGATAGATAGATAGATAGATAGATAGATAGATAGATAGATACTGAATGCATAGCTACAGATATAGGATATACAGAAGTACAGAATGCATAGGTTTAGATATAGGATAGATAGAGGGATGGGATGCAAAGGTACAGAGAAAACATATATAGATATGGTACAGGATAGATAGAGCTACAGGATGCATAGATACAGATATAAGTTAAATATATACAGTGGATATAAAAAGTCTACACAAATATATAAAATGTCAGGTTTCTGTGCTGTAAAAAAATGAGACAAAGATAAATCATTTCAGAACTTTTTCCACCTTTAATGTGACCTATAAACTGTACAACTCAATTGAAAAACAAACTGAAATCTTTTAGCTAGAGTGAAGAAAAAATATAAAAATAAAATACTGTGGTTGCATAAGTGTGCACACCCTCTTATAACTCGGGATGTAGCTGTGTTCAGAATTAAGCAATCACATTCCAAATCATGTTAAATAGGAGTCAGCATACACCTGCCATCATTTAAAGTGCCTCTGATTAACCCCAAATAAAGTTCACATGCTCTAGTTGGTCTTTCCTGAAATTTTCTTAGTCGCATCCCACAGCAAAAGCCATGGTCCACAGAGAGCTTCCAAAGCATCAGAGGGATTGTTAAAAGGTATCAGTCAGGAGACCGGAACAAAAGAATTTCCAAGGCATTAGATATACCATGGAACACAGTGAAGACAGTCATCATCAAGTGGAGAAAATATGGCACAACAGTGACATTACCAAGAACTGGAGCTCCCTCCAAAATTGATGAAAAGACGAGAAGAAAACTGGTCTGGGAGGCTACCAAGAGGCCTACAGCAACATTAAAGGAGCTGCAGGAATATCTGGCAAGTACTGGCTGTGTGGTACATGTGACAACAATCTCCTGTATTCTTCATATATCTGGGCTATGGGGTAGAGTGGCAAGACGAAAGCCTTTTCTTATGAAGAAAAACATCCAAGCCAGGCTACATTTTGCAAAAACACATCTGAAGTCTCCCAAAAGCATGTGGGAAAAGGTCTGATGAAACCAAGGTTGAACTTTTTGGCCATAATTCCAAAAGATATGTTTGGCGCAAAAACAACACATCACCAAAAGAACACCATACCCACAGTGAAGCATGGTGGTGGCAGCATCATGCTTTGAGGCTGTTTTTCTTCAGCTGGAACTGGGGCCTTAGTTAAGATAGAAGGAATTATGAACAGTTCCAAATACCAGTCAATATTGGCACAAAACCTTCAGGCTTCTGCTAGAAAGCTGAACATGAAGAGGAACTTCATCTTTAAGCATGACAATGACCCAAAGCATACATCCAAATCAACAAAGGAATGGCTTCACCAGAAGAAGATTAAAGTTTTTTAATGGCCCAGACCTGAATCCGATTGAAAATCTGTGGGATGATCTGAAGAGGGCTGTGCACAAGAGATGCCCTCGCAATCTGACAGATTTGTAGTGTTTTTGCAAAGAAGAGTGGGCAAATCTTGCCAAGTCAAAATGTGCCATGCTGATAGACTCATACCCAAAAAGACTGAGTGCTGGAATAAAATCAAAAGGTGCTTCAACAAAGTATTAGTTTAAGGGTGTGCACACTTATGCGACCACATTATTTTATTTTTATATTTTTTCTTCCCTCTACCTAAAAGATTTCAGTTTGTTTTTCAATTGAGTTGTACAGTTTATAGGTCACATTAAAGGTGGAAAAAGTTCTGAAATGATTTATCTTTGTCTCATTTTTTTATAGCACAGAAACCTGATATTTTAACAAGGGTGTGTAGACTTTTTATATCCACTCTGTGTATATATATATGTACAGTAAAATACAAGCATTTTTTTTTTGCTCAGATGCCTTGAGTTTCCGCTCAGTCCAGGGTTATAACAGTAAACTACCTCAGAAGAAGAGCGCTAGTTATAGTTCCCATGTTCAACACGGTCTTGTGCTAGCATTAATCAGTGGTGTGTAAGGCTCCACGCCTTCGCGCAGTGCTTAAAAAACTGACCTCGTCCTGACTCAGCAAAACCTTAACCCTTAATAGACGGGAGTAACCAGGGGTCAAGTCCTGGGGAAAAAAGTGTGGGAACTCACCCAAGATCCACTGCCAACACAACCCCCCCCCCCCCCAATTTTTTTTTATATTTCGCAGAAAATTAAGTGCAACAAAGTGCCAGTTTACACAAACAACTGCAAAATACACATGCAATAAACAAATATATATAGAACAGTTGAAACAAATTAAATTAGCTATGCCAGGATTTTGCCCCTCTATGCCAGGATTTTGCCACTCTATGCCAGGATTCTGCCACTCTATATGCCAGGATTTTGCCCCTCTATATGCCAGGATTGTGCCACTCTATGCCAGGATTCTGCCACTCTATATGCCAGGATTTTGCCCCTCTATGCCAGGATTTTGCCCCTCTATATGCCAGGATTTTGCCCCTCTATGCCAGGATTCTGCCCCTCTATATGCCAGGATTTTGCCCCTCTATGCCAGGATTCTGCCACTCTATATGCCAGGATTTTGCCCCTCTATGCCAGGATTCTGCCACTCTATATGCCCGGATTTTGCCCCTCAATGCCAGGTTTCTGCCACTCTATATGGCTTGCTTTTGCCCCTCCAATATGCCAGGATTTTGCCCCTCCAGTATGCCAGGCTTTTGCCCCTCCAATATGCCAGGATTTTGCCCCTCCAATATGCCATTTAATATGCAGGATTTTGCCCCTCAATATGCCATTTAATATGCAGGATTTTGCCCCTCAATATGCCAGGATTTTGCCCATCAATATGTCAGGATTTTGCCCTTCCAATATGCCAGGATTTTGCCCCTCAATATGTCAGGATTTTGCCCCTCCAATATGCCAGGATTTTGTCCCTCAATAAGTCAGGATTTTGCCCCTCCAATATGCCAGGATTTTGCCCCTAAAATATGCCAGGATTTCTCCCCCCTCCTCCCCGCTTCCCAGTACTTACCTCCTTGCTGCTCTGCAGGTCCATGCGGCTGTGAAGGAAGCGTTATGCGCTCCCCTACAGCCGTGCGGCTTCTATAAAGTTTGTTGAAAAAAGAAGTCTGAACAAACTTTATTGAAGTCGCGTGGCTGGAGGGGAGCGCATAACACTTCCTTCACAGCTGCATGGACCCGCAGAGCAGCAAGGAGGTAAGTAAACCCCCTTACTGCTGGCCTGGGGGTGTGGGCGATTTTCCCGCCCCCCCCCCCTTGTGGTGCCCTAAGGCAGCCGCCTGTGCTGCCTTAGGTAGCGCAGGCCCTGTATGTATTTCTGGGGTTTGTGTGCTCTTTGCTCGGAGCACACAAAACCCCAGAAATTATTTCCAGCCAGCCTGCCCTGGTCTTGCAGGAGCAAAGGGAACGGCGTTCCTGCCATGAAAAAAGTGTGGGAACGCCGTTCCCACTCGTTCCTGCAGGACTCGAGCCCTGGGAGTAACCCTATGTAGCCCTGCAAATACCATGTGGCCTTCTCCCTAACGGTCCAAGGGCCATTACAGGAAGAGCAGGCCCATCAGGGAAGGGCAAGAAGGCGCAGGAAATGACAGTCCATTGCTTTCTGTAACAGCCGACTGCCACACAAATTGACCCCTTAGCTGCTGCATGCCAATGTTAAGTCTTTAGTAATGATGGTAATAACATTTGTTATTTTTGGAAGAAAAGGTGGCAGCCCTAGATGCAGATTTTTTCTTACATCTCCAACTCACCCTGGTCCCACTGCAGCAGGAGTTTAGCTTCTCCCAGGTACCTACTGGAATCAACCAGTCACTCAGGTTCTTTAGGTAAAACTACAATAGAGACTTACAAGTGACCTTTACTGTCTATTACATAGAATATATGTGTTAAGGTGACCAGATGTTTCCTTTATTGAGGGGCAGACTTCAGTCACCATTTTATGGGAATAGGGAACTGCTACATCTTTAGCAGTTATTGAACTACATCTCCCAGGATACTCTGACAGTATTTGGCTGGGGACAGTCTTGGGAGATGTAATTCATTAAAATGTCTGTTTGTTTTCACAGTCAGAGCTGTTAAGATATGGAACACACTAACAAATAAAGGTGTATGAAAAATATCTAGTTAGATTGAAAAACTAACAAATTAAAATAGTTAGAAACTTCATGCAATTTTTGTCTTGATGTAATTTTTTTACCCAATGTCATTTTTGCCATTTTTTTCTGAAAAATACTGCTGACATACACAAATATATTAAAATAGTTAAAAATATGCACTACATAAAAAATACAGTTAAAATGATACCCTTTATTGGCTAATTGAAAATTTGATTGCAAGCTTTTAAGGTCAAGTTGATACCTACTTTTTTTCATGCCCTAATGAGAGGCTAAATACTCAAATATCACTTTGTAGATTGAGTATGTATGTAAAGAATGCCGATTTGTATATGTTTCTTAGGGCAAAAATATTTTCACATTTTAGCCCTTTTTGATTGGGTTTAATATATTACTAAATCTGTATAAATAAATTGAGAGAATAACTCTTCATGATTCTAAATAGCATTCACAGCAGGAGGTTAAATTGTCAATTAGGAGGATAGGAGAGAAGGCTTGATTAAATTACTCTTGAAATGCTAGACCCAATGGATTGAAACATTTAATATTGTGGAAGTGTTTGGCGTTATTGAAGAATTACGTTTGAAACATTTTTTTTATAACCCTATTGTCTTCTCCCCACAGGTATTTCCACTGAATCCATGAACATTAATAATATTTAGCATTTCCACCAGACTGGTTGAAGATAAACATATAATGCAATGTGCTTCTTTTTTTTTTTTTTTTACATGCATCATACATTTTTGTTATGCTTAGGTCAGCAACACATTATATTTCAACTGCGACTGCAACTATGGGATTTTACGTATTGTTTATATGTATTTGTAAGAACCAGAGGTGAAGAACAGATCTAATAATTTAAATAAAGACTAATGGATACTTAGTTGTACTTTAAATTACAAATATTTGTTATAAATAATCACTTAACTGAATAATAACAATAAATACAAACCCGTGGCAGCAAGTTAGATTAAACCCTCAGAGATCTATCATCTCTCTACCAGTCTAGCTACCTATCTGCCTATGTGGATCTCTCTGTCTATCTGTACGTGCATGTGATATCATACACAGGGCCGTCTTTAATAGTGATTGGACCCTGGGCAAGCATTTGCTTGGGCCCCCTGGACCCTGCCCCCTCCCCTGCATGCAATCCCGCCATCCATCGCAATGTTACCCCCCCCCCCCCCACACACACACATATGCCATAATTGTCGTGCCATTCAGATGCCAGTAATATTGTAACTTTCGGATGCCAGTAATATTGTGCCAGTCAGAGCCCAGTAATATTGTGCCAGTCCGAGCCTAGTAATATTGTGCCAGTCAGATGCCTGCAATATTGTGCCAGTCAGAGCCCAGTAATAATGTGCCAGTCAGATACCAGTAATATTGTGCCAGTCAGATACCAATAATATTGTGCCAGTCAGATACCAATAATATTGTGCCAGTCAGATACCAGGAATATTGTGCCTGTCAGAGCCCAGGAATATGGTGCCTGTCAGATGCCTGTAATATTATGCCAGTCAGATGCCTGTAATAGTGTGCAGTCAGAGGCCAGGAATATTGTGCCAGTCAGATGCCTGTAATATTGTGCCAGTCAGATGCCTGTAATATTATGCCAGTCAGATGCCTGTAATATTATGCCAGTCAGATGCTTGTAATAGTGTGCCAGTCAGAGCCCAGGAATATTGTGCCTGTCAGAGCCCAGGAATATGGTGCCTGTCAGATGCCTGTAATATTATGCCAGTCAGATGCCTGTAATAGTGTGCAGTCAGAGGCCAGTAATATTGTGCCAGCCAGATGCCCAGTAATATTGTACCAGCCAGATGCCCAGTAATATTGTGCCAGCCAGATGCCCAGTAATATAGTGCCAGCCAGATGCCTGTAATATAATGCCAGTCAGATGCCTGTAATATTATGCCAGTCAGATGCCTGTAATATTATGCCAGTCAGAGGCCAGGAATATTGTGCCAGTCAGATGCCTGTAATATTGTGCCAGTCAGATGCCTGTAATATTGTGCCAGTCAGATGCCTGTAATATTATGCCAGTCAGATGCCTGTAATATTATGCCAGTCAGATGCCTGTAATATTGTGCCAGCCAGAGCCCAGTATTGTGCCAGTCAGATGCCCAGTAATATAGTGCCAATCAGATGCCCAGTAATATAGTGCCAATCAGATACCCAGTAATATAGTGCCAGTCAGATGCCAAGTAATATAGAGCCAATCAGATACCCAGTAATATAGTGCCAATCAGATGCCCAGTAATATAGTGCCAATCAGATGCCAAGTAATATAGTGCCAGTCAGATACCCAGTAATATAGTGCCAATCAGATGCCCAGTAATATTGTGCCAATCAGATGCCAAGTAATATAGTGACAGTCATATACCCAGTAATATTGTGCCAATCAGATACCCAGTAATATAGTGCCAATCAGATGCCAAGTAATATAGTGCCAGTCAGATACCCAGTAATATAGTGCCAATCAGATGCCAAGTAATATAGTGCCAATCAGATACCCAGTAATATAGTGCCAATCAGATGCCCAGTAATATTGTGCCAATCAGATGCCCAGTAATATTGTGCCAATCAGATGCCAAGTAATATAGTGCCAGTCATATACCCAGTAATATAGTGCCAATCAGATGCCAAGTAATATAGTGCCAATCAGATGCCAAGTAATATAGTGACAGTCAGATACCCAGTAATATAGTGCCAATCAGATGCCCAGTAATATTGTGCCAGTCAGATGCCAAGTAATATAGTGCCAATCAGATACCCAGTAATATAGTGCCAATCAGATGCCAAGTAATATAGTGCCAATCAGATGCCCAGTAATATAGTGCCAATCAGATACCCAGTAATATAGTGCCAATCAGATGCCCAGTAATATAGTGCCAATCAGATGCCAAGTAATATAGTGCCAGTCAGATACCCAGTAATATAGTGCCAATCAGATACCCAGTAATATAGTGCCAATCAGATGCCAAGTAATATAGTGCCAATCAGATACCCAGTAATATAGTGCCAATCAGATGCCAAGTAATATAGTGCCAATCAGATACCCAGTAATATAGTGCCAATCAGATGCCCAGTAATATAGTGCCAATCAGATGCCAAGTAATATAGTGCCAGTCAGATACCCAGTAATATAGTGCCAATCAGATGCCAAGTAATATAGTGCCAATCAGATACCCAGTAATATAGTGCCAATCAGATGCCCAGTAATATTGTGCCAATCAGATGCCAAGTAATATTGTGCCAATCAGATGCCAAGTAATATAGTGCCAGTCAGATACCCAGTAATATAGTGCCAATCAGATGCCGAGTAATATAGTGCCAATCAGATGCCCAGTAATATAGTGCCAATCAGATGCCAGGAATATTGTGCCAGCCAGCCCCCCCCCCCCATACTTACATGAAGCTGCTCCGTGTCCCCCGCCGGATGTCTCCTCCGTGCAGTCTTCCCTCTTGCACGGAGGAGGGAAACAGAAACCGGATGTGACGCGACGTCACATCCGGCATCAGTTTTTTTTTTTTTTTTTTTCCGGCCGTCGCATCCATCGGATGCGGCTTGCCGGAAAAAAGAGTTCACAAGCGCAATGCGCTGTTAACGCGGCAGCAGGGGCTGGGGGCCCACGGGACAGCTGCCTTGGGGCCCCCCAGGAGTAAATGGGCCCAGGGCTGCTGCCCCGTTTGCCCCGCGTTAAAGACGGCCCTGATCATACATCTCTGCATTCTCGCCAGATCCAATATTGGATCTGCTTACATAAATATTTTCTTGATTATGTCAAAATGGTGTATGGGAGGGTTACAGAAATCCTTCTCAGTATACTTTCCCTCTTCAACTCACTAAGTAGAACTCTTAATGTTCATTTTGCATGCTGGTTTTTTTTTTTACATTTTGATTACATTTTTCAAAGACCCATGTCTCACAGCAGTGTATTTAAATGTACCCAGTATTTAGGGAGACATGATCCTTATTTTGATAAGTCTCTGAATATTTTCTGTTCATTGCCATGGCGTTTAGTTTCATCATCTCAGCACCCTGCTCCTCCCATCCAAGATGTTGTACAGCTAGGAATGTCTCTAGAACAGGAGCATTTTTTATATCACACCATTAAAAACCACTCTAGTCCTACAACAACCTGGCTCATTTATTTTGGTCTTATAATCTTCCCAGTTGGGTAATGAATAGTGAACATACAAAGAACCTTACCGTGCATTCTCACTGGTGTGAGCAATAGACTAAAGAGCAACTGCAATCACAATATATTTAAAATACACTGTAATAAATGTAGTATACAATATATAGTATTACCGGTAATATCCATATTAAATACACTTTTGTATTATATTAAAGAGGTGTACACTTTTTTAACTTATCACTCTGCTAGGGTTGCCACCTGGCCTGTATTCTACAGGTACAGCTGGTAATCTGTGTGTGTGCGTGTTTGAGACAGCTTGCGTGTGTGTTTGTGTGTGACAGCTTGCATGTGTGTGAGACGACTTGCATGTCTGTGTGTGGGACAACTGGCATGTGTGTGTGTGTGAGACAGCTTGCGTGTGTGTGTGAGACAGCTTGTGTGTGTGTGTGTGTGTGAGACAGCTTGCATGTGTGTGTGTGTGAGGCAGCTTGCGTGTGTGTGTGAAACAGCTTGCGTGTGTGTGTGAGAGAGTGTGTATGTGTCTGCTCATTGACATGATATACATATATGATGTATATGCTTCTCACTAGCATTATATAATATATATATGTACAAATATATGGCTACTTCTCACTGACATATCATGATATACAAATATAATATATATATACACAAACACACACACTTCTCACTGGCATGATTAACAAATAATATATATATATATCTCGCTCTCTCTCTCTCTCTGAGGCCCCACCCTTTTGTGGCTCCGCCCATATCTGTGCCCAGTACTTTTTTTTAGGAAAAGGTGTCAACCCTACACTCTGCCTGTGGAGTTTTATTTCCACAACCTAATACTCACTTAGTTGATTTCTTTCTCATGCTGCTACAGCCCTCCTCCACTCACATGGAAAACATGACAAGCAAATTTATGCCTATCCGTTTATGCCAACAATCATTTCCCTCCTTAAATGGCCCCTTGTCTGGTAGCTTCTTGTTTTCTATATACCATTTAATTTTTCTGCCTATTAGAAATCACAAAACACTCCTGAAAAAGCATTTTTACAAATGGCTTAGGGATTCAGTGAGGTTTTAAAGGCAAATGGGATTCAGTACCTGGAAGTATGTACATTATTCAAGATAAATAATGCTATATACTGTTGTAGATATCTATTAGATGCTATGGATGACTCTGCTTGCTGGCAGACACATTTGAATGCATTGCTTAATCATATAATAAATATATATTAGGTTGATTTTATGAAAAGGTCTATTTCCCTTGAAATGTTCTTGTGTATATAGAAATCTAGTAGAAATACAATTATGCATAACGTATTTAGTGGCAGAACAAATAGAAATTTGCAAACTCTAATGCATCACCTTGGTGGATTAAACAAAAGCTTTTATGAATCTATTCTCAAATGCATAACTTTTCTTCAAAACTATACCCTCTATTTTTATTCAAAAGCCAATACTCTGCAGCAGCTGCTCTTTTAACTATACTAAGAAATAACTTATTCAAAACAATCCTCACGGGTGCCAGAAAACAAAAAGAAAGACTAATTTGAGTGAGGGTGTATTTTATGGCATTATTTTGAGTAAAACTAGGCACATTATAAGTATTTAACTGGAATGGGGACAGGAAAAGTCACGTCTTAAAAAAAATACAATTAAAAAAAGATGCAAATGTACAGAAATACATAGAGTAGTGTTGTGATTAGACGTGGCCTCCTCCAACAGTCATTCCTTAAGGGTATTAGAGTAGAATGTATATTACTCATCCATTATATGGAGGGGCATTCTCACTAAGCAGGAAGTAAAAGTACTTATCAGTTGGTTGGTCTGTAAATTTGTTTCTTCTTCCAAAACTTAGGCTGGATCAGTGAATTGACAATTGAATTGCAAAACATTTTCAAGGAGAGGCAAACTGGAATAACACCTCGAACGTGGCTTCTTTGGCTATATTGTGACAAATCCTTAAAGAGACTCCATCATCTAAATGTTGCTTATCATTTAAATCAGACAGTGACACGTATATATTGTTAACACATATATTGTGTTAGCAGAATTGCAATTAGGAAAATATGTGTTACATATGTTTGGGTATCTCCTGTTTATGATATCACCTTGTGGCTTGATATGCAAATAAAACATGTCTCACTGAAAGTACCTCATTTACCTATGAAGCCACAGGGGATGTTGTAGAGACACCACAAACAAATTTAAAAACCATTTTCCCCTTGCCTTAGCATTTACTTGCAATTTAGCTAACACATACCTCCCAAATGCTTTGAGTAGGAATGGGATAGTTGAAATTTGGAGGCTTTTCTGGACAGAGGTAGAGCTTGGTGGGACGGCAGGAGTCAGGACTGCACCACCGCGGTCACAATTTCATCCTCCGATGTCTGGGACATTGCGCGCATGCTCAGTAGTGCTGTCAGGAATTGATTATTTTAGCTCTGTTCGTTGTCTAATCTTCCAAAATCACATATCAAAGTGTGAAATGTCAGCATTATTATAGATGACATATAGATGGCAGTGAATCCAAAACGACTCACCTTTTGCAGCTGTATTTGTTATTGGGATTTAGTTACTTTTAAATAAATAACTGTTCTTTTTAATGTGGTGAGCACTAGGCAGTTATACACACAAACATGGTGTGCATCAGAAGTCAAAGTTGGTAGAGGCTGGTAATCACATATATATATATATACATCTGGTGGTTATCACGTACACATCTGGTGGAAATCACCTATACATTTGGTTGTAATCACGTACACATCTGGTGGTAATCACGTATACATTTGGTGGTAATCACGTACACATCTGGTGGTAATAATGTTTACATCTGGTGGTAATCTCGGATACATCTGGTGGTAATCATGTTTTCATCTGGTGTTAATCATGTACACATCTAGTGGTATTCACATATAAATTTGGTGGTAATTATGTACTCATCTGGTGGTAATCGTGTACATCTGGTGGTAATCTTGTATACATCTGATGGTAATCTCGTATACATCTGGTGGTAATCACGTACACATCTGGTGGTAATCTCATATACATCTGGTGGTAATCAGGTATACATCGGGTGGTAATCTCGTATACATCTAGTGGTAATCATGTACACATATGGTGGTAATCACGTATACATTTGGTGGAAATCACGTACACATCTGGTGGTAATCACGTATACATCTGGTGGTAATCACGTGTACATCTGGTGGTAATCATGTACACATCTGGTGGTAATCACGTATACATTTGGTGGTAATCACGTACACATCTGGTGGTAATAATGTTTACATCTGGTGGTAATCTCGGATACATCTGGTGGTAATCATGTTTTCATCTGGTGTTAATCATGTACACATCTAGTGGTAATCACATATAAATTTGGTGGTAATTATGTACTCATCTGGTGGTAATCGTGTACATCTGGTGGTAATCTTGTATACATCTGATGGTAATCTCGTATACATCTGGTGGTAATCACGTACACATCTGGTGGTAATCTCATATACATCTGGTGGTAATCAGGTATACATCGGGTGGTAATCTCGTATACATCTAGTGGTAATCATGTACACATATGGTGGTAATCACGTATACATTTGGTGGAAATCACGTACACATCTGGTGGTAATCACGTATACATCTGGTGGTAATCACGTGTACATCTGGTGGTAATCATGTACACATCTGGTGGTAATCACGTATACATTTTGTGGTAATCATGTACACATCTGGTGGTAATCATGTACACATCTGGTGGTATTCACGTACACATCTGGTGGTAATCATGTATACATCTGGTGGTAATCACGTACACATCTGGTGGTTATCACGTACACATCTGGTATATTTACATGACTTATTGTCATTTTACTCCCAGTCAAGCAGTTGTTTACTAGAAGCTCGTAATCATGTACACATCTGGTGGTAATCACGTATACATTTGGTGGTAATCATGTACACATCTGGTGGTAATCACGTACACATCTGGTGGTAATCACGTATACATCTGGTGGTAATCATGTACACATCTGGTGGTAATCACGTATACATTTTGTGGTAATCATGTACACATCTGGTGGTAATCACGTATACATTTGGTGGTAATCATGTACACATCTGGTGGTAATCACGTACACATCTGGTGGTAATCACGTATACATCTGGTGGTAATCATGTACACATCTGGTGGTAATCACGTATACATTTTGTGGTAATCATGTACACATCTGGTGGTAATAACGTATACATTTGGTGGTAATCATGTACACATCTGGTGGTAATCACGTATACATTTTGTGGTAATTACATATACATTTGGTGGTAATCATGTACACATCTGGTGGTAATCACTTACACATCTGGTGTTAATCACGTACACATCTGGTGGTAATCATGTATACATCTGGTGTTAATCACATATACACCTGGGGGTAATCACGTATTCATCTGGTGGTTATCCCGTACACATCTGGTATATTTACATGACTTATTGTCATTTTACTCTCAGTCAAGCAGTTGTTTACTAGAAGCTCGGAACCTTTAGAAGCATCTTCATGATCTGACATTTAACAAAGACAAATAATTTACCTCTCCCAGGAAACTAGAAGACCAAATCCCGTGGGTTTAATTCAACACAAATTGTGTCACTACACACCATTAGGTTTTATTACTTTTAGAAAAACTGTACGGATGATCAATTTGCCCACAAGATGGCAGATTGTGTCTTTAGTTAATTATACACAGTCTCATCAGATTAGTGTAATGTTCCTAAATCTTAATATGAAGGACTTCTTTAGGTATTTTATAGCTCTGTGAAGGAACATACTTCAATATCCTGAGTTATAATTTTGATAACTGATCCTACTTTATTATTACATGGATATTGAAATTTATATCTATTCACTTAATGGAATTCTACTGTTTCCCTCACTTGCAAACAGAATGAGACACTGTACTCAGAATTCTGAAAGCATAACTTCTAATTAACACAGACTTTGACAGCTGAGCATCTATAGGGTTATGCTCAATTAGACAGTTTTACAAGATACTTTTTTTTACTGCATACCAAATACAATATACTTTACATACCTAACTCTATTTTTCATATGGAAACAAGATACAATGACAGACACATATCATGTTTTGCCTGTTGTTGACCATGCCCACATATAAACACTGAACTAAATGAACTATTTCTTATCCAGATATGGTTAATATGTAATTTAAAAATGTATCAGCAGGACATGACCAACTAAATACCATGTACCATGTACCATCACTGTCACCACTGTTACCATGTACCATCATTGTTAGCATGTACCATCACTGTTACCATTGGTGAGATAAAAAAAACTCACTATGTACAATTTAGTAAGTGCTGCTCACACTCCCCGTGTGGGGTGATAATGTAGGGCATCGGGAATCTGCTTGTCTCTCCGTGAAGCATTTTTTAAACTAAAAGAGGGGGGCAAAATCCGATAAAACATCAATCCAATTGCCCCCCAAAAAAGGGACAGAAGGTACCTGTAGTCAGTGTGCTGAAAAATGATAAGCTTAGGGTCATGTCTACAAATGCTCGCAGTTTAGGGAATAAGATCCATGAACTTGTGGCAAGATTGGCAACTGAGAATGTAGATTTAGTGGCTGTTACTGAGACATGGTATAATGAAAAACATGACTGGGACATATCAATACCAGGGTACTCTTTATATAGAAAAGACAGAGAAGGTAAAAAAGGGGGAGGGGTGGCCCTGTATGTGAGGGATAGCTTAAAATGTAACGTAATACAAGTTAGTGAGGCGAATATAGAGTCAGTTTGGGTTACATTAGAATTTGGTAATCATATGGTAACTCGGGTAGGTGTGATTTATAGGCCCCCTGGACAAATAGAGGAGTTAGATAATCTACTAGTTGAGGAAATAGCTAAAATGACAATGAAGGGAGAAGAGATCATCATGGGTGACTTTAATCTTCCTGATGTGAACTGGAAATACAAAATAGCTACTTGCGCCAGGAGTACGCATATCCTAAACTCCCTACTGGGATTATCTCTAAAACAAGTAGTAGAGGAGCCAACTTGAAAGCAGGCCATACTAGACTTAGTGTTCACAAATGGAGATTTGTTATCAGATATTACTGTAGGTGAAAGTTTAGGATATAGTGATCACCAGTCAGTGTGGTTTAATATAAGAACAGTGACGCAGTCACACCACACAAAAACAAAAGTTTTAGATTTTAGAAAAACAGACTTTTCTAAAATTAGATTAGGTGTAAAGGATTCATTATCAGACTGGAGCAGTTTAAATGGAGTCCAGGAGAAATGGGATTATCTAAAAGTCGCACTACTGAAGGCAACAGAAAATTGCATAAGGCTTGTCAGTAAGAGCAAAAAATTTAAGAAACCACTGTGGTACTCTGCAGAGGTGGCTAAAATAGTAAAAAATAAAAAGCTAGCATTTAGTAATTATAAAAATACTCAGAGTGAGGAAGAGAGAAAGATCTATAAGAGTAGGCAGAAAGAGGCAAAGCAAGCTATAAGAGCTTCCAAAGCACATACAGAAGAGACTATAGCCCAGTTAGTGAAAAAGGGGGATAAAACATTTTTTAGATACATAAATGAGAAAATGAAAGTAAAACAAGGATTAGTTAGATTAAAAACAAAAGAAGGATGCTATGTAGAAGAGGATAAAGGCTTAGCAGACTGCCTTAATTAATATTTTTGTTCAGTTTTTACAAATGAAAATGAGGGTAAGGGACCCTTATTTAGGGAAAAAGACTAATGAGTCTTTTGATGCATGTAAGTTTACAGAGGAAGAGGTTTTACTTCAGCTGTCTAAAGTAAAGACAAATAAGTCGATGTGACCTGATGGGATACATCCAAAGTTATTAAAAGAACTTAGTGGTGTACTAGCAAAACCGTTAACAGATTTATTTAACCAATCATTGTTAACGGGAGTAGTTCCAGAAGATTGGAAATTAGCTAATGTTGTGCCCATTCACAAGAAAGGTAGTAGGGCGGAGGCGGGCAACTATAGACCAGTAAGTCTTACTTCAGTAGTGGGGAAAATAATGGAAACCTTGTTAAAGAAAAGGATTGTTGAACATCTAAAGTCGCTTGGATTTCAAGATCAGAGACAGCATGGGTTTACTTCAGGGAGATCATGCCAAACTAATCTTATTGATTTTTTTGATTGGGTGACTAAAATAATAGATACGGGTGGTGCAGTAGACATTGTTTACCTAGATTTCAGTAAGGCTTTTGACACTGTCGCTCATAGAAGGCTTATCAATAAACTGAAATCTTTGAGTTTGGATTTCAATATTGTTGAATGGATTAGACAATGGCTGAGTGACAGGCAACAGAGGATTGTAGTCAATGGGGTATATTCGATGCAAGGTCTTGTTACTAGTGGGGTACCTGAGGGATCTGTACCTGGACCCATTCTCTTTAATATTTTTATTAGCGATATTGCAGAAGGTCTTGTTGGCAAAGTATGTCTTTTTGAAGATGATACAAAGATTTGCAGCAGGGTTGATATTCATGGAGGGATAAGCCAAATGGCAAATGATTTAGCTAAACTAGTGGCAACTGACATTTAATGTGGATAAGTGCAAGATTATGCACCTGGGGCGTAAAAACCCAAAAGCAGAATATAGACTATTTGGTACAGTCCTAACCTCAACATCTGAGGAAAGGGATTTAGGAGTAATAATTTCAGAGGACTTGAAGGTAGGTAGGCAATGAAATAGAGCAGCAGGAAATGCTAGCAGAATGCTTGGTTGCATAGGGAGAGGTATTAGCAGTAGAAAGAGGGAAGTGCTCATGCCATTGTACAGAGCACTGGTGAGACCTCACTTGGAGTATTGTACGCAGTACTGGAGACCGTATCTCCAGAAGGATATTGATACTTTAGAGAGAGTTCAGAGAAGGGCTACTAAACTGGTTCATGGGTTGAAGGATAAAACTTACCAGGAAAGGTTAAAGCATCTTAACATGTATAGCTTTGAGGAAAGACGTAACAGGGGGGATATGATAGAAACATTTAAATACATAAAGGGAATAAACACAGTAAAGGAAGAGAGTATATTTAAAAGAAGAAAAACTACCACAACTAGAGGACATAGTCTTAAATTAGAGGGGCAACGATTTAAAAGTAATATCAGGAAGTATTACTTTACTGAGAGGGTAGTGGATGTATGGAATAGCCTGCCAGCAGAAGTGGTAGAGGTAAACACAGTCAAGGATTTTAAGCATGCGTGGGATAGACACAAGGCTATAAGACCGGGGGACTAATAAAAGTACTCAAAAAAAATTGGGCAGACTAGATGGACCGAATGGTTCTTATCTGCCGACACATTCTATGTTTCTATGTTTCTAAGCAGACGCCGCACTGCTTCATAGGGAGGGGGCGGACCTCGCACCCGATGAGATCCACCCCCTCCCAGGGTGCTCCACTCCGGTGTTGAGGGCTGGTGAGTAGATCATCTCCCCTAACAGTGCCTCTACCGGCATTTCCCCCCCCCCCCCCCAGCGCTAGCGCACCCCCACTGCGATGCCCTAAGGCGGCTGCCTAAGCAGCCTTACGGTGGTGCTGGCCCTGCCTGTAACATTTAAGTAAACAAAAGAGTGAACTGTCTGAACACCCTTACAATAGTATTCTGAAGATCATCCATGCAGACAAAGGCTAGGTTAAATCATACGAGGGCATGCACAAGAATTGTATCCAGGTCATACAGAAACTCCAACAGAGTAAAAAACAAACATTTTTTTGTGTTCAGACAAAGTGGACTAGCTAACCTTTTGGAGGGAAGGAGAGGGAGTTCTGCACTTAAAAATCATTACTTTTAAGCTTACGTTTGAAATTCTTAGCATATAACACTGGGGGAAGCATTGGGCATGTGAATGAGTCACTTTATGCATCATCATCAGGAGGTCAAGGTCCAGGTTTGGTGTTCTTTGTGCACAGATTTGGCCTCCCATTCATTTCAATGGGGGATCAAATAAACTGGTTCTTACACTAAGACCAACTGTCAAGTTGTACTTAGTCTTAAAAACCTCTTCCCATCGAAAAATGTGCCCTCATATACCCTTTAAATACCTGTACAGGATAACGGAAGATGACCCTGGCCCCCTAAGAGTAAAAGGCCTTGAGGATGAGCAAAATGCCCCTGACCCTATAACAGGGCCAAATGCTATTTAATGGGACCAGGAGCTGCTGAATGTGCACCAGCCCCCCCCCCCCCCTCCAGAAATAACTGGGGCCATTGGCTGGCTAAGTGCCCCTGGCCCCCAATGTAATTAATCGGGCTGAGGACTGGGCAAAGGGCCTAGAACAAGTCAGGCCTCTGACAGAGTCAGCCAAGCAGATTCTTCCTTAGACATTTTAAATCTCAGCCCCACCTGGATTGACATATTTAATGATCAGTGTCAGGTTTTCTTTCCCCAACGTATCTTTAAAATTTTCAAGTTGTCTTTCCCTGGGCCAAATATGAGGATCAAGGAAGTTGTGGAAGGTAGGGGCTGAGGTCTTAACAGCATTAAGTGCAAAACTACAGGCTCAAAAAAAAATCTTGTGGGTGCCTGCCGCTGGGAAACATGTATCCTGGTGGCAGGCAGCAGCCGCCCAAACAAAGCTGGTGCCCTAGGCTAACGCCTAGTTCACCTATAGGTGGCACCGGCCCTGTGTCTGGGACACCAGAGAATGCGAACAGGACTGCAGGATAGCGGTCCTGAGTCCTGCTGTCCCACTGAGCTCTACCTCTGTCCCGAAAAGCGGGACAGAGGTAGAGCGCACTGGGACATCGGGACATAGCTACCAAATTGGAACTGTCTGACACAGGTATGTGATAGAGCTACCACATGCTCTCCAGCATCCAGATTCACTGAGGATTGAAGTTGAGAGGTATGATACAAATAGAAGTTCTATTCAGTGTGTCAGACATACTTTAGTTTTATCATAAATGTAATGTCCCAGTCAAAGTCCAGAGTTCAACGCAATTGAAATGTTGTGGCGGGACCTTCAGAGAACTGTGCATAAACAAATGCCAGAAAACCTGAATGAACTGAAGAAACATTGTAAAGGTGAGTTGGTAAAAATTCCTCCACAATGATGTGAGAGACTGATAAAAGCATACAGAAAACAGTTATTGCTGCTATCAGTGGGTCTGCATGCTATTGAATCATAATGTGTAATTAGTTTTTCACACATGGCTTCTCCATTTTGGCTTTATTTTTATTAAATAAATCATGACCTGGTGTAATAAAAAATGTGTTGTTGTTCATCTGAGGTTGTATTTACCTAATATAAAACCTGCTAAGGAACAGGCGATTTGTATTATGTCTTGATTTGTAAAACCATAAAATTAGTAATGGGTAATAAAAAAAACAAAACAAAACAAAAAAAAAAAAAAAAAGGTGATTATTCCTACTTCCCTGCACACACAGCCTTAATGTTAATAATTAAGTCTTAAGCCTCGATATAAGCTTTTATTAATCAATAAATCCCCCTTCGTTTAGTATATCCTGATTAAGCTATTCTCTCACCTATTAGCCAGAACAAAAACGTATGTGCACCTACGTAATAAATTATACCAAATATAACCTCCATTCCTCTTATTTTCTTTGGCTCCTTGTCCCTATATCATCATTATATATACTACTTAAGTCTCCTTCCTTCCTATCTGTATAATGCATCTTTATTTTCCAAATTGTTCCTCTTTTCCCCCTTCCTCACTCTTTCTTTCACTCCTCCCCTTTATATACTTATTGTGTGTTTTTATACCATACTCCCGTTGTGTCTAAGATGCCTGTCAATCAGTATCTATCTGTGTGCAGATCCAAAACAAAGAATAGGGTGGCGGAGAAAAACAAAACAAGAAAAACACATCCCAATTCTCCCCATTATCCTTCTCCTACTACTTTAACATTAATTTGCCTTTGAAGCCTTATAGACGCCATGTGTGGGTCGGTGCTCTCATCTCTTAGTACCATCATCTTAAATGGGTATCCCCATTTGTACTTAATATAATTCTTCCTCAGTATATTTGTCACTTCCCCAAAAGATTTCCTGTTTTTCCCAGTACGCCATGAGAAGTCTTGAAACATTTTCAGTTCTGAGTAAGCGTATTTATCGTCTAGCCCCTTTTTCTCTCTGTGCTTAGCCAGGATCTGCTCTCTAGCCCAAAAATGGTCAAAGCAAATAATCACATCACGTGGGACCGTCTCTGGTACTCCTTTTGGTACTCTGTAGGAGTCTCTTCACTTATTCCCTTTATACGAACAATGTTAGTCTACTCCGATCCTCTAGATCACATATTTTATGCTCCAGCAATTCGTATTTTTTTTGACAATGCATCATATTGGGTTTTTAATTCACCTTGTTGAAAGTCCATTCCTATTAATCTTTCTTCTATGGTTGCCACTTTTAAATTAATTTGAGCAATGTCTTTTTTTTTCCAATTCCTTTGAGTTTATTTGTATTTCTGTGGTAATATTCTCAAGTAGCTGCTGTTGGCTTTTTTCCAAAATATCTGAGAAAAGAAAAGGGATTGCAACTCTTTATCTGTTCGTCCTCTTTCTTCTTTATCCTCTGCTTGTATAAAAGAGGAGCTCTCTTCACAACCTTTCTGGGACTGGGGTGAAAAAAATATTGATAACCAAAGATAATAATCCAGAAAAGAGGCTTCTTTTTTTTATCTCTCTTTGAGGATTTATTCTCTGGTATCTTTTTAGAAGCCATGTCAGGAGGGGTTTTTTCCCTTATATTACAAGGAATTCCTGTATGTTACTTCTTTCGAGATAGGTGCTCCTTTAGGTAAAAGACCCCTGCAGAGTCCAGACTTTATATTAGTATCTCTTGGTCCTGCAGCCACCTTCCTTAATATAGAAGCTTATGTGAATATATATTTTGCAGAGTGGGTCTTGCTTCCTAGTTTTGCAGACCTTCAACAATTTCTCTGCACTTTTACTTTTGCATGCAATTAGAGTCATTTTTTTTTAATTACTATTCTTTGCTCATTAAGTAGAGAGAGTGAAGATCGGACCAGATACTATCGTTCCACCTTATGAAGAGTAGCCGCTGATAGCAGTTCACAATCATGCCTAGAAGGGAGGGAATCGAGCATACAGGGACGGGTTATGTAGGGAGGTTCCTATACGACCCATTATGTTTTTATTTTGTCTGTTTCATTTTGGTCCAGCCAGCCACCGAGAAAATAACAATAGAAAACAACAGGATAGGAAATGGTTAGAAAGCTTACACTGAATACTCTGGATCTAAATAGCCCCCCAAAAAGAAGCGCTCTATCGGAAACGATCAGAAAAGAACGAATACAAGTCTGTTTCCTGCAAGAGAGGCACTGGGTACAAACAAATAGAGATATGTACTTGGGGAAACAAGCGGCATTTATAATTAAGTAATCAGTGCCAAATAATAAAAAACGAGGGGTGGCCATTTGGTTTGGTAAAGATATAAACTGCGAAGTTATGTTTCAGGAATGTGATCCTCTGGCAAGGTACATAATAATGATTTGTAAGATTAACAATGAGGTACACACCCTGGCAAACTTATATGTACCAAATACTGGTCAAATTGCGTTTGTAAAGAACATTATTTAAAAAAATAGAAAAATTATGTATGGGACAACTGATGATGGCAGGAGATTACAATTGTGTTTTAGATACAGAATGGCATAAGCAGGTAAAAAGGGGTGAACATATAGATGATGCACTAAGAAGGCTAGAGCACGCTCCGGATTATTAAAAAGATCTGAATTCTATGACTTTTGTAGATTGGCACACCTGCAAGAACAGGACTTTACACTTTTCTCCTATAGAAAAAAACGAAAAAAAAGCACATTAATTGCACAATATTCCTGGGCTCTGACTGGCACACTATTACTGGGCATCTGACTGGCACAATATTCCTGGTATCTGACTGGCACAATATTCCTAGGCTCTGACTGGCACACTATTACTGGTATCTGACTGGCACAATATTACTGGGCATCTGACTGGCACACTATTACTGGGCTCTGGCTGGCACAATATTCCTGGGCTCTGACTGGCACACTATTACTGGTATCTGACTGGCACAATATTCCTGGGCTCTGACTGGCACACTATTACTGGGCTCTGAGTGGCACAATATTCCTGGTATCTGACTGGCACACTATTACTGGGTTCTGAGCGGCACAATATTCCTGGTAGCTGACTGGCACACTATTACTGGGCTCTGAGTGGCACAATATTACTGGGCATCTGACTGACACAATATTACTGGTATCTGACTGGCACAATATTACTGGGCTCTGACTGGCACAATATTCCTGGGCTCTGACTGGCACACTATTACTGGGCATCTGACTGGCACAATATTCCTGGTATCTGACTGGCACAATATTCCTGGTATCTGACTGGCACACTATTACTGGGCTCTGACTGGCACAATATTCCTGGGCTCTGACTGGCACACTATTACTGGGCTCTGACTGGCAAAATATTCCTGGGCTCTGACTGGCACAATGTTCCTGGGCTCTGACTGGCACACTATTACTGGGCTCTGACTGGCACAATATTCCTGGGCTCTGACTGGCACAATATTCCTGGTATCTGAATGGCACAATATTACTGGTATCTGACTGGCACAATATTACTGGTATCTGAATGGCACAATATTACTGGGCTCTGACTGGCACACTATAACTGGGATCTTACTGGCACACTATTTCTGGCATCTGACTGGCACAATATTCCTGGGCTCTGACTGGCACAATATTCCTGGTATCTGAATGGCACAATATTACTGGTATCTGACTGGCACAATATTACTGGTATCTGAATGGCACAATATTACTGGGCTCTGACTGGCACACTATAACTGGGCTCTGAGTGGCACACTATAACTGGGCTCTGACTGTCACACTATTACTGGCGTCTGACTCTCACAATGTTCCTGGTATTTGACTGGCACACTTTTACTGGTATCTGACTGGCACAATATTCCTGGTATCTGACTTGCACAATATTCCTGGGCTCTGACTGGCACAATATTACCGGGCTCTGAGTGGCACAATATTACTGGGCTCTGACTGGCACACTATAACTGGGCTCAGACTGGCACACTATTACTGGCATCTGACTGGCACAATATTCCTGGTATTTGACTGGCACACTATTACTGGTATCTGACTGGCTCAATATTCCTGGGCTCTGACTGGCACAATATTCCTGGTATGTGACTGGCACAATATTACTGGGTTCTGAATGGCACAATATTACTGGGTTCTGAATGGCACAATATTACTGGGCTCTGAATGGCATAATATTACTGGGCCCTGAATGGCACAATATTCCTGGTGTCTGACTGGCACACTATTAATGGTATTTGACTGGCACAATATTCCTGCGCTCTGAATGGAACAATATTACTGGGCTCTGACTGGCACACTATTCCTGGGCTCTGACTGGCACGCTATTACTGGGCTCTGAGTGGCACAATATTCCTGGTATTTGACTGGCACACTATTACAGGTATCTGACTGGCACAATATTCCTGGTATCTGAATGGCACAATATTGCTGGGCTCTGATTGGCACAATATTCCTGGTATCTGACTGGCACAATATTACTGGTATCTGACTGGCACAATATTACTGGACTCTGACTGGCACAATATTCCTGGGCTCTGACTGGCACACTATTACTGGGCTCTGACTGGCACACTATTACTGGGCCCTGACTGGCACAATATTCCTGGTATCTGAATGGCACAATATTACTGGTATCTGAATGGCATAATATTACTGGAATCTGACTGGCACAATATTACTGGGCTCTGACTGGCACACTATAACTGGGCTCTGAGTTGCACAATATTACTGGGCTCTGAGTGGCACAATATTACTGGGCTCTGACTGGCACACTATAACTGGGCTCTGACTGGCACACTATCACTGGCATCTGACTGGCACAATATTCCTGGTATCTGACTGGCACACTATTACTGGGCTCTGACTGGCACACTATTACTGGGCTCTGACTGGCACAATATTCCTGGTATCTGAATGGCACAATATTCCTGGTATCTGAATGGCATAATATTACTGGTATCTGACTGGCACAATATTACTGGTATCTGACTGGCACAATATTACTGGGCTCTGAGTGGCACAATATTACTGGGCTCTGACTGGCACACTATAACTGGGCTCTGACTGGCACACTATTACTGGCATCTGACGGGCACAATATTTCTGGTATCTGACTGGCACACTTTTACTGGGATCTGACTGGCACAATATTCCTAGGCTCTGACTGGAACAATATTACTAGGCTCTGACTGGCACACTATTCCTGGACTCTGACTGGCACACTATTACTGGTATCTGACTGGCACAATATTCCTGTGCTCTGAATGGCACAATATTACTGGGCTCTGAATGGAATAATATTACTGGGCTCTGAATGGCACACTATTACTGGGCTCTGACTGGCACAATATTCCTGGTATCTGACTTGCACAATATTACTGGTATTTGACTGGCACACTATTACTGGTATCTGACTGGCTCAATATTCCTGGCATCTGACTGGCACAATATTCCTGGTATGTGACTGGCACAATATTACTGGGTTCTGAATGGCACACTATTACTGGGCTCTGAATGGCATAATATTACTGGGCTCTGACTGGCACAATATTCCTGGTATCTGACTGGCACACTATTAAAGGTATCTGACTGGCACAATATTCCTGCGCTCTGACTAAAACAATATTACTGGGCTCTGACTGGCACACTATTCCTGTGCTCTGACTGGCACACTATTACTGGGCTCTGAGTGGCACAATATTCCTGGTATTTGACTGGCACAATATTGCTGGGCTCTGATTGGCACAATATTCCTGGTATCTGACTGGCACAATATTACTGGGATCTGACTGGCACAATATTCCTGGGCTCTGACTGGAACAATATTACTAGGCTCTGACTGGCACACTATTCCTGGACTCTGACTGGCGCACTATTACTGGTATCTGACTGGCACAATATTCCTGTGCTCTGAATGGCACAATATTACTGGGCTCTGAATGGAATAATATTACTGGGCTCTGAATGGCACACTATTACTGGGCTCTGACTGGCACAATATTCCTGGTATCTGACTTGCACAATATTACTGGGTTCTGAATGCCACACTATTACTGGGCTCTGAATGGCATAATATTACTGGGCTCTGACTGGCACAATATTCCTGGTATCTGACTGGCACACTATTACTGGTATCTGACTGGCACAATATTCCTGGGCTCTGACTGGCACAATATTCCTGGTATGTGACTGGCACAATATTACTGGGTTCTGAATGTCACACTATTACTGGGCTCTGAATGGCATAATATTACTGGGCTCTGACTGGCACAATATTCCTGGTATCTGACTGGCACACTATTAATGGTATCTGACTGGCACAATATTCCTGCGCTCTGACTGGAACAATATTACTGGGCTCTGACTGGCACACTATTCCTGTGCTCTGACTGGCACACTATTACTGGGCTCTGAGTGGCACAATATTCCTGGTATTTGACTGGCACACTATTACAGGTATCTGACGGGCACAATATTCCTGGTATCTGACTGGCACAATATTGCTGGGCTCTGATTGGCACAATATTCCTGGTATCTGACTGGCACAATATTACTGGGCTCTGACTGGCACAATATTCCTGGGCTCTGACTGGCACACTATTACTGGGCTCTGACTGGCACACTATTACTGGGCCCTGACTGGCACAATATTCTTGTATCTGAATGGCACAATATTACTGGTATCTGAATGGCATAATATTACTGGTATCTGACTGGCACAATATTACTGGGCTCTGACTGGCACACTATAACTGGGCTCTGAGTTGCACAATATTACTGGGCTCTGAGTGGCACAATATTACTGGGCTCTGACTGGCACACTATAACTGGGCTCTGACTGGCACACTATCACTGGCATCTGACTGGCACAATATTCCTGGTATCTGACTGGCACACTATTACTGGGCTCTGACTGGCACAATATTCCTGGTATCTGACTTGCACAATATTACTGGGGTCTGACTGGCACAATATTACTGGGCTCTGAGTGGCACAATATTACTGGGCTCTGACTGGCACACTATAACTGGGCTCAGACTGGCACACTATTACTGGCATCTGACTGGCACAATATTCCTGGCATTTGACTGGAACAATATTACTGGGCTCTGACTGGCACACTATTCCTGTGCTCTGACTGGCACACTATTACTGGGCTCTGAGTGGCACAATATTCCTGGTATTTGACTGGCACACTATTACAGGTATCTGACTGGCACAATATTCCTGGTATCTGACTGGCACAATATTGCTGGGCTCTGATTGGCACAATATTCCTGGTATCTGACTGGCACAATATTACTGGTATCTGACTGGCACAATATTACTGGGCTCTGACCGGCACAATATTCCTGGGCTCTGACTGGCACACTATTACTGGGCTCTGACTGGCACACTATTACTGGTACCTGACTGGCACAATATTCCTGGTATCTGAATGGCACAATATTACTGGTATCTGAATGGCATAATATTACTGGTATCTGACTGGCACAATATTACTGGGCTCTGACTGGCACACTATAACTGGGCTCTGAGTTGCACAATATTACTGGGCTCTGAGTGGCACAATATTACTGGACTCTGACTGGCACACTATAACTGGGCTCTGACTGGCACACTATCACTGGCATCTGACTGGCACAATATTCCTGGTATCTGACTGGCACACTATTACTGGGCTCTGACTGGCACAATATTCCTGGTATCTGACTTGCACAATATTACTGGGCTCTGACTGGCACAATATTCCTGGTATCTGACTTGCACAATATTACTGGTATTTGACTGGCACACTATTACTGGTATCTGACTGGCTCAATATTCCTGGGCTCTGACTGGCACAATATTCCTGGTATGTGACTGGCACAATATTACTGGGTTCTGAATGGCACAATATTACTGGGCTCTGAATGGCATAATATTACTGGGCTCTAACTGGCACAATATTCCTGGTATCTGAATGGCATAATATTACTGGTATCTGACTGGCACAATATTACTGGGCTCTGAGTGGCACAATATTACTGGGCTCTGACTGGCACACTATAACTGGGCTCTGACTGGCACACTATTACTGGCATCTGACTGGCACAATATTTCTGGTATCTGACTGGCACACTATTACTGGTATCTGACTGGCACAATATTTCTGGGCTCTAACTGGAACAATATTACTAGGCTCTGACATGCACACTATTCCTGGACTCTGACTGGCACACTATTACTGGTATCTGACTGGCACAATATTCCTGCGCTCTGAATGGCACAATATTACTGGGCTCTGAATGGAATAATATTACTGTGCTCTGAATGGCACACTATTACTGGGCTCTGACTGGCACAATATTCCTGGTATCTGACTTGCACAATATTACTGGTATCTGAATGGCATAATATTACTGGTATCTGAGTGGCACAATATTACTGGGCTCTGAGTGGCACAATATTACTGGGCATCTGACTGACACAATATTACTGGGCTCTGACTGGCAAAATATTCCTGGGCTCTGACTGGCACAATGTTCCTGGGCTCTGACTGGCACACTATTACTGGGCTCTGACTGGCACAATATTCCTGGGCTCTGACTGGCACAATATTCCTGGTCTCTGAATGGCACAATATTACTGGTATCTGACTGGCACAATATTACTGGTATCTGAATGGCACAATATTACTGGGCTCTGACTGGCACACTATAACTGGGCTCTTACTGGCACACTATTACTGGCATCTGACTGGCACAATATTCCTGGGCTCTGACTGGCACAATATTCCTGGTATCTGAATGGCACAATATTACTGGTATCTGAGTGGCACAATATTACTGGTATCTGAATGGCACAATATTACTGGGCTCTGACTGGCACACTATAACTGGGCTCTGACTGGCACACTATTACTGGCATCTGACTGGCACAATATTCCTGGTAATTGACTGGCACACTTTTACTGGTATCTGACTGGCACAATATTCCTGGTATCTGACTTGCACAATATTCCTGGGCTCTGACTGGCACAATATTACTGGGCTCTGAGTGGCACAATATTACTGGGCTCTGACTGGCACACTATAACTGGGCTCTGACTGGCCCACTATTACTGGCATCTGACTGGCACAATATTCCTGGTATTTGACTGGCACACTATTACTGGGCTCGGACTGGCACAATATTACTGGGCTCTGACTGGCACACTATAACTGGGCTCTGAGTTGCACAATATTACTGGGCTCTGAGTGGCACAATATTACTGGGCTCTGACTGGCACACTATAACTGGGCTCTGACTGGCACACTATCACTGGAATCTGACTGGCACAATATTCCTGGTATCTGACTGGCACACTATTACTGGGCTCTGACAGGCACAATATTCCTGGGCTCTGACTGGCACACTATTACTGGGCTCTGACTGGCACAATATTCCTGGGCTCTGACTGGCACAATATTCCTGGTATCTGAATGGCACAATATTACTGGTATCTGACTGGCACAATATTACTGGTATCTGACTGGCACAATATTCCTGGTATCTGACTTGCACAATATTCCTGGGCTCTGACTGGCACAATATTACTGGGCTCTGAGTGGCACAATATTACTGAGCTCTGACTGGCACACTATAACTGGGCTCTGACTGGAACACTATTACTGGCATCTGACTGGCACAATATTCCTGGTATTTGACTGGCACACTATTACTGGGCTCGGACTGGCACAATATTACTGGGCTCTGACTGGCACACTATAACTGGGCTCTGAGTTGCACAATATTACTGGGCTCTGAGTGGCACAATATTACTGGGCTCTGACTGGCACACTATAACTGGGCTCTGACTGGCACACTATCACTGGAATCTGACTGGCACAATATTCCTGGTATCTGACTGGCACAATATTCCTGGTATCTGACTGGCACACTATTACTGGGCTCTGACAGGCACAATATTCCTGGGCTCTGACTGGATCACTATTACTGGGCTCTGACTGGCACACTATCACTGGGCTCTGACTGGCACAATATTCCTGGTATCTGAATGGCACAACATTCCTGGTATCTGAATGGCATAATATTACTGGTATCTGACTGGCACAATATTACTGGTATCTGACTGGCACAATATTACTGGGCTCTTAGTGGCACAATATTACTGGGCTCTGAGTGGCACAATATTACTGGGCTCTGACTGGCACACTATAACTGGGCTCTGACTGGCACACTATTACTGGCATCTGACTGGCACAATATTTCTGGTATCTGACTGGCACACTATTACTGGGATCTGACTGGCACAATATTCCTGGGCTCTGACTGGAACAATATTACTAGGCTCTGACTGGCACACTATTCCTGGACTCTGACTGGCACACTATTACTGGTATCTGACTGGCACAATATTCCTGCGCTCTGAATGGCACAATATTACTGGGCTCTATATGGAATAATATTACTGGGCTCTGAATGGCACACTATTACTGGGCTCTGACTGGCACAATATTCCTGGTATCTGACTTGCACAATATTACTGGTATTTGACTGGCACACTATTACTGGTATCTGACTGGCTCAATATTCCTGGGCTCTGACTGGCACAATATTCCTGGTATGTGACTGGCACAATATTACTGGGTTCTGAATGGCACAATATTACTGGGCTCTGAATGGCATAATATTACTGGGCTCTGACTGGCACAATATTCCTGGTATCTAACTGGCACACTATTAATGGTATCTGACTGGCACAATATTCCTGCGCTCTGACTGGAACAATATTACTGGGCTCTGACTGGCACACTATTTCTGGGCTCTGACTGGCACACTATTACTGGGCTCTGAGTGGCACAATATTCCTGGTATTTGACTGGCACACTATTACAGGTATCTGACTGGCACAATATTCCTGATATCTGACTGGCACAATATTACTGGTATCTGACTAGCACAATATTGCTGGGCTCTGATTGGCACAATATTCCTGGTATCTGACTGGCACAATATTACTGGTATCTGACTGGCACAATATTACTGGGCTCTGACTGGCACAATATTCCTGGGCTCTGACTGGCACACTATTACTGGGCTCTGACTGGCACACTATTACTGGGCCCTGACTGGCACAATATTCCTGGTATCTGAATGGCACAATATTACTGGTATCTGAATGGCATAATATTACTGGTATCTGACTGGCACAATATTACTGGGCTCTGACTGGCACACTATAACTGGGCTCAGAGTTGTACAATATTACTGGGCTCTGAGTGGCACACTATAACTGGGCTCTGACTGGCACACTATCACTGGGCTCTGACTGGCACACTATCACTGGCATCTGACTGGCACAATATTCCTGGTATCTGTCTGGCACACTATTACTGGGCTCTGACTGGCACAATATTCCTGGGCTCTGACTGGCACACTATTACTGGGCTCTGACTGGCACACTATTACTGGGCTCTGACTGGCACAATATTCCTGGTATCTGAATGGCACAATATTCCTGGTATCTGAATGGCATAATATTACTGGTATCTGACTGGCACAATATTACAGGGCTCTGAGTGGCACAATATTACTGGGCTCTGACTGGCACACTATAACTGGGCTCTGACTGGCACACTATTACTGGCATCTGACTGGCACAATATTTCTGGTATCTGACTGGCACACTATTACTGGGATCTGACTGGCACAATATTCCTGGGCTCTGACTGGAACAATATTACTAGGCTCTGACTGGCACACTATTCCTGGACTCTGACTGGCACACTATTACTGGTATCTGACTGGCACAATATTCCTGCGCTCTGAATGGCACAATATTACTGGGCTCTGAATGGAATAATATTACTGGGCTCTGAATGGCACACTATTACTGGGCTCTGACTGGCACAATATTCCTGGTATCTGACTTGCACAATATTACTGGTATCTGAATGGCATAATATTACTGGTATCTGAGTGGCACAATATTACTGGGCTCTGAGTGGCACAATATTACTGGGCATCTGACTGACACAATATTACTGGGCTCTGACTGTCAAAATATTCCTGGGCTCTGACTGGCACAATGTTCCTGGGCTCTGACTGGCACACTATTACTGGGCTCTGACTGGCACAATATTCCTGGGCTCTGACTGGCACAATATTCCTGGTATCAGAATGGCACAATATTACTGGTATCTGACTGGCACAATATTACTGGTATCTGAATGGCACAATATTACTGGGCTCTGACTGGCACACTATAACTGGGCTCTTACTGGCACACTATTACTGGCATCTGACTGGCACAATATTCCTGGGCTCTGACTGGCACAATATTCCTGGTATCTGAATGGCACAATATTACTGGTATCTGACTGGCACAATATTACTGGTATCTGAATGGCACAATATTACTGGGCTCTGACTGGCACACTATAACTGGGCTCTGACTGGCACCCTATTACTGGCATCTGACTGGCACAATATTCCTGGTAATTGACTGGCACACTTTTACTGGTATCTGACTGGCACAATATTCCTGGTATCTGACTTGCACAATATTATTGCGCTCTGAGTGGCACAATATTACTGGGTTCTGAATGGCACAATATTACTGGCTCTGAATGGCATAATATTACTGGGCTCTGACTAGCACAATATTCCTGGTATCTGACTGGCACGATATTACTGGTATCTGAATGGCACAATATTAGGGGGCTCTGACTGGCACACTATAACTGGGCTCTTACTGGCACACTATTACTGGCATCTGACTGGCACAATATTCCTGGGCTCTGACTGGCACAATATTCCTGGTATCTGAATGGCACAATATTACTGGTATCTGAATGGCACAATATTACTGGGCTCTGACTGGCACACTATAACTGGGCTCTGACTGGCACACTATTACTGGCATCTGACTGGCACAATATTCCTGGTAATTGACTGGCACACTTTTACTGGTATCTGACTGGCACAATATTCCTGGTATCTGACTTGCACAATATTCCTGGGCTCTGACTGGCACAATATTACTGGGCTCTAAATGGCACAATATTACTGGGCTCTGACTGGCACACTATAACTGGGCTCGGACTGGCACACTATTACTGGCATCTGACTGGCACAATATTCCTGGTATTTGACTGGCACACTATTACTGGTATCGGACTGGCTCAATATTCCTGGGCTCTGACTGGCACAATATTCCTGGTATGTGACTGGCACAATATTACTGGGTTCTGACTGGCACAATATTCCTGGTATGTGACTGGCACACTATTACTGGGCTCTGAGTGGCACAATATTACTGGGCATCTGACTGACACAATATTACTGGTATCTGACTGGCACAATATTACTGGGCTCTGACTGGCACAATATTCCTGGGCTCTGACTGGCACACTATTACTGGGCATCTGACTGGCACAATATTCCTGGTATCTGACTGGCACAATATTCCTGGTATCTGACTGGCACACTATTACTGGGCTCTGACTGGCACAATATTCCTGGGCTCTGACTGGCACACTATTACTGGGCTCTGACTGGCAAAATATTCCTGGGCTCTGACTGGCACAATGTTCCTGGGCTCTGACTGGCACACTATTACTGGGCTCTGACTGGCACAATATTCCTGGGCTCTGACTGGCACAATATTCCTGGTATCAGAATGGCACAATATTACTGGTATCTGACTGGCACAATATTACTGGTATCTGAATGGCACAATATTACTGGGCTCTGACTGGCACACTATAACTGGGATCTTACTGGCACACTATTTCTGGCATCTGACTGGCACAATATTCCTGGGCTCTGACTGGCACAATATTCCTGGTATCTGAATGGCACAATATTACTGGTATCTGACTGGCACAATATTACTGGTATCTGAATGGCACAATATTACTGGGCTCTGACTGGCACACTATAACTGGGCTCTGAGTGGCACACTATAACTGGGCTCTGACTGTCACACTATTACTGGCGTCTGACTCTCACAATATTCCTGGTATTTGACTGGCACACTTTTACTGGTATCTGACTGGCACAATATTCCTGGTATCTGACTTGCACAATATTCCTGGGCTCTGACTGGCACAATATTACCGGGCTCTGAGTGGCACAATATTACTGGGCTCTGACTGGCACACTATAACTGGGCTCTGACTGGCACACTATTACTGGCATCTGACTGGCACAATATTCCTGGTATTTGACTGGCACACTATTACTGGTATCTGACTGGCTCAATATTCCTGGGCTCTGACTGGCACAATATTCCTGGTATGTGACTGGCACAATATTACTGGGTTCTGAATGGCACAATATTACTGGGTTCTGAATGGCACAATATTACTGGGCTCTGAATGGCATAATATTACTGGGCCCTGAATGGCACAATATTCCTGGTGTCTGACTGGCACACTATTAATGGTATTTGACTGGCACAATATTCCTGCGCTCTGAATGGAACAATATTACTGGGCTCTGACTGGCACACTATTCCTGGGCTCTGACTGGCACGCTATTACTGGGCTCTGAGTGGCACAATATTCCTGGTATTTGACTGGCACACTATTACAGGTATCTGACTGGCACAATATTCCTGGTATCTGAATGGCACAATATTGCTGGGCTCTGATTGGCACAATATTCCTGGTATCTGACTGGCACAATATTACTGGTATCTGACTGGCACAATATTACTGGACTCTGACTGGCACAATATTCCTGGGCTCTGACTGGCACACTATTACTGGGCTCTGACTGGCACACTATTACTGGGCCCTGACTGGCACAATATTCCTGGTATCTGAATGGCACAATATTACTTGTATCTGAATGGCATAATATTACTGGTATCTGACTGGCACAATATTACTGGGCTCTGACTGGCACACTATAACTGGGCTCTGAGTTGCACAATATTACTGGGCTCTGAGTGGCACAATATTACTGGGCTCTGACTGGCACACTATAACTGGGCTCTGACTGGCACACTATCACTGGCATCTGACTGGCACAATATTCCTGGTATCTGACTGGCACACTATTACTGGGCTCTGACTGGCACACTATTACTGGGCTCTGACTGGCACAATATTCCTGGTATCTGAATGGCACAATATTCCTGGTATCTGAATGGCATAATATTACTGGTATCTGACTGGCACAATATTACTGGTATCTGACTGGCACAATATTACTGGGCTCTGAGTGGCACAATATTACTGGGCTCTGACTGGCACACTATAACTGGGCTCTGACTGGCACACTATTACTGGCATCTGACTGGCACAATATTTCTGGTATCTGACTGGCACACTTTTACTGGGATCTGACTGGCACAATATTCCTAGGCTCTGACTGGAACAATATTACTAGGCTCTGACTGGCACACTATTCCTGGACTCTGACTGGCACACTATTACTGGTATCTGACTGGCACAATATTCCTGTGCTCTGAATGGCACAATATTACTGGGCTCTGAATGGAATAATATTACTGGGCTCTGAATGGCACACTATTACTGGGCTCTGACTGGCACAATATTCCTGGTATCTGACTTGCACAATATTACTGGTATTTGACTGGCACACTATTACTGGTATCTGACTGGCTCAATATTCCTGGCATCTGACTGGCACAATATTCCTGGTATGTGACTGGCACAATATTACTGGGTTCTGAATGGCACACTATTACTGGGCTCTGAATGGCATAATATTACTGGGCTCTGACTGGCACAATATTCCTGGTATCTGACTGGCACACTATTAAAGGTATCTGACTGGCACAATATTCCTGCGCTCTGACTAAAACAATATTACTGGGCTCTGACTGGCACACTATTCCTGTGCTCTGACTGGCACACTATTACTGGGCTCTGAGTGGCACAATATTCCTGGTATTTGACTGGCACAATATTGCTGGGCTCTGATTGGCACAATATTCCTGGTATCTGACTGGCACAATATTACTGGGATCTGACTGGCACAATATTCCTGGGCTCTGACTGGAACAATATTACTAGGCTCTGACTGGCACACTATTCCTGGACTCTGACTGGCGCACTATTACTGGTATCTGAATGGCACAATATTACTGGTATCTGACTGGCACAATATTACTGGTATCTGAATGGCACAATATTACTGGGCTCTGACTGGCACACTATAACTGGGCTCTTACTGGCACACTATTACTGGCATCTGACTGGCACAATATTCCTGGGCTCTGACTGGCACAATATTCCTGGTATCTGAATGGCACAATATTACTGGTATCTGAGTGGCACAATATTACTGGTATCTGAATGGCACAATATTACTGGGCTCTGACTGGCACACTATAACTGGGCTCTGACTGGCACACTATTACTGGCATCTGACTGGCACAATATTCCTGGTAATTGACTGGCACACTTTTACTGGTATCTGACTGGCACAATATTCCTGGTATCTGACTTGCACAATATTCCTGGGCTCTGACTGGCACAATATTACTGGGCTCTGAGTGGCACAATATTACTGGGCTCTGACTGGCACACTATAACTGGGCTCTGACTGGCCCACTATTACTGGCATCTGACTGGCACAATATTCCTGGTATTTGACTGGCACTCTATTACTGGGCTCGGACTGGCACAATATTACTGGGCTCTGACTGGCACAATATTACTGGGCTCTGACTGGCACACTATAACTGGGCTCTGAGTTGCACAATATTACTGGGCTCTGAGTGGCACAATATTACTGGGCTCTGACTGGCACACTATAACTGGGCTCTGACTGGCACACTATCACTGGAATCTGACTGGCACAATATTCCTGGTATCTGACTGGCACACTATTACTGGGCTCTGACAGGCACAATATTCCTGGGCTCTGACTGGCACATTATTACTGGGCTCTGACTGGCACAATATTCCTGGGCTCTGACTGGCACAATATTCCTGGTATCTGAATGGCACAATATTACTGGTATCTGACTGGCACAATATTACTGGTATCTGACTGGCACAATATTCCTGGTATCTGACTTGCACAATATTCCTGGGCTCTGACTGGCACAATATTACTGGGCTCTGAGTGGCACAATATTACTGAGCTCTGACTGGCACACTATAACTGGGCTCTGACTGGAACACTATTACTGGCATCTGACTGGCACAATATTCCTGGTATTTGACTGGCACACTATTACTGGGCTCGGACTGGCACAATATTACTGGGCTCTGACTGGCACACTATAACTGGGCTCTGAGTTGCACAATATTACTGGGCTCTGAGTGGCACAATATTACTGGGCTCTGACTGGCACACTATAACTGGGCTCTGACTGGCACACTATCACTGGAATCTGACTGGCACAATATTCCTGGTATCTGACTGGCACAATATTCCTGGTATCTGACTGGCACACTATTAATTGGCTCTGACAGGCACAATATTCCTGGGCTCTGACTGGATCACTATTACTGGGCTCTGACTGGCACACTATCACTGGGCTCTGACTGGCACAATATTCCTGGTATCTGAATGGCACAACATTCCTGGTATCTGAATGTCATAATATTACTGGTATCTGACTGGCACAATATTACTGGTATCTGACTGGCACAATATTACTGGGCTCTTAGTGGCACAATATTACTGGGCTCTGAGTGGCACAATATTACTGGGCTCTGACTGGCACACTATTACTGGCATCTGACTGGCACAATATTTCTGGTATCTGACTGGCACACTATTACTGGGATCTGACTGGCACAATATTCCTGGGCTCTGACTGGAACAATATTACTAGGCTCTGACTGGCACACTATTCCTGGACTCTGACTGGCACACTATTACTGGTATCTGACTGGCACAATATTCCTGCGCTCTGAATGGCACAATATTACTGGGCTCTGAATGGAATAATATTACTGGGCTCTGAATGGCACACTATTACTGGGCTCTGACTGGCACAATATTCCTGGTATCTGACTTGCACAATATTACTGGTATTTGACTGGCACACTATTACTGGTATCTGACTGGCTCAATATTCCTGGGCTCTGACTGGCACAATATTCCTGGTATGTGACTGGCACAATATTACTGGGTTCTGAATGGCACAATATTACTGGGCTCTGAATGGCATAATATTACTGGGCTCTGACTGGCACAATATTCCTGGTATCTAACTGGCACACTATTAATGGTATCTGACTGGCACAATATTCCTGCGCTCTGACTGGAACAATATTACTGGGCTCTGACTGGCACACTATTTCTGGGATCTGACTGGCACACTATTACTGGGCTCTGAGTGGCACAATATTCCTGGTATTTGACTGGCACACTATTACAGGTATCTGACTGGCACAATATTCCTGGTATCTGACTGGCACAATATTACTGGTATCTGACTGGCACAATATTGCTGGGCTCTGATTGGCACAATATTCCTGGTATCTGACTGGCACAATATTACTGGTATCTGACTGGCACAATATTACTGGGCTCTGACTGGCACAATATTCCTGGGCTCTGACTGGCACACTATTACTGGGCTCTGACTGGCACACTATTACTGGGCCCTGACTGGCACAATATTCCTGGTATCTGAATGGCACAATATTACTGGTATCTGAATGGCATAATATTACTGGTATCTGACTGGCACAATATTACTGGGCTCTGACTGGCACACTATAACTGGGCTCAGAGTTGTACAATATTACTGGGCTCTGAGTGGCACACTATAACTGGGCTCTGACTGGCACACTATCACTGGGCTCTGACTGGCACACTATCACTGGCATCTGACTGGCACAATATTCCTGGTATCTGACTGGCACACTATTACTGGGCTCTGACTGGCACAATATTCCTGGGCTCTGACTGGCACACTATTACTGGGCTCTGACTGGCACACTATTACTGGGCTCTGACTGGCACAATATTCCTGGTATCTGAATGGCACAATATTCCTGGTATCTGAATGGCATAATATTACTGGTATCTGACTGGCACAATATTACAGGGCTCTGAGTGGCACAATATTACTGGGCTCTGACTGGCACACTATAACTGGGCTCTGACTGGCACACTATTACTGGCATCTGACTGGCACAATATTTCTGGTATCTGACTGGCACACTATTACTGGGATCTGACTGGCACAATATTCCTGGGCTCTTACTGGAACAATATTACAATTCTCTGACTGGCACACTATTCCTGGACTCTGACTGGCACACTATTACTGGTATCTGACTGGCACAATATTCCTGCGCTCTGAATGGCACAATATTACTGGGCTCTGAATGGAATAATATTACTGGGCTCTGAATGGCACACTATTACTGGGCTCTGACTGGCACAATATTCCTGGTATCTGACTTGCACAATATTACTGGTATCTGAATGGCATAATATTACTGGTATCTGAGTGGCACAATATTACTGGGCTCTGAGTGGCACAATATTACTGGGCATCTGACTGACACAATATTACTGGGCTCTGACTGTCAAAATATTCCTGGGCTCTGACTGGCACAATGTTCCTGGGCTCTGACTGGCACACTCTTACTGGGCTCTGACTGGCACAATATTCCTGGGCTCTGACTGGCACAATATTCCTGGTATCAGAATGGCACAATATTACTGGTATCTGACTGGCACAATATTACTGGTATCTGAATGGCACAATATTACTGGGCTCTGACTGGCACACTATAACTGGGCTCTTACTGGCACACTATTACTGGCATCTGACTGGCACAATATTCCTGGGCTCTGACTGGCACAATATTCCTGGTATCTGAATGGCACAATATTACTGGTATCTGACTGGCACAATATTACTGGTATCTGAATGGCACAATATTACTGGGCTCTGACTGGCACACTATAACTGGGCTCTGACTGGCACCCTATTACTGGCATCTGACTGGCACAATATTCCTGGTAATTGACTGGCACACTTTTACTGGTATCTGACTGGCACAATATTCCTGGTATCTGACTTGCACAATATTCCAGGGCTTTGACTGGCACAATATTATTGCGCTCTGAGTGGCACAATATTACTGGGTTCTGAATGGCACAATATTACTGGCTCTGAATGGCATAATATTACTGGGCTCTGACTGGCACAATATTCCTGGTATCTGACTGGCACGATATTACTGGTATCTGAATGGCACAATATTAGGGGGCTCTGACTGGCACACTATAACTGGGCTCTTACTGGCACACTATTACTGGCATCTGACTGGCACAATATTCCTGGGCTCTGACTGGCACAATATTCCTGGTATCTGAATGGCACAATATTACTGGTATCTGAATGGCACAATATTACTGGGCTCTGACTGGCACACTATAACTGGGCTCTGACTGGCACACTATTACTGGCATCTGACTGGCACAATATTCCTGGTAATTGACTGGCACACTTTTACTGGTATCTGACTGGCACAATATTCCTGGTATCTGACTTGCACAATATTCCTGGGCTCTGACTGGCACAATATTACTGGGCTCTAAATGGCACAATATTACTGGGCTCTGACTGGCACACTATAACTGGGCTCGGACTGGCACACTATTACTGGCATCTGACTGGCACAATATTCCTGGTATTTGACTGGCACACTATTACTGGTATCGGACTGGCTCAATATTCCTGGGCTCTGACTGGCACAATATTCCTGGTATGTGACTGGCACAATATTACTGGGTTCTGACTGGCACAATATTCCTGGTATGTGACTGGCACACTATTACTGGGCTCTGAGTGGCACAATATTACTGGGCATCTGACTGACACAATATTACTGGTATCTGACTGGCACAATATTACTGGGCTCTGACTGGCACAATATTCCTGGGCTCTGACTGGCACACTATTACTGGGCATCTGACTGGCACAATATTCCTGGTATCTGACTGGCACACTATTACTGGGCTCTGACTGGCACAATATTCCTGGGCTCTGACTGGCACACTATTACTGGGCTCTGACTGGCAAAATATTCCTGGGCTCTGACTGGCACAATGTTCCTGGGCTCTGACTGGCACACTATTACTGGGCTCTGACTGGCACAATATTCCTGGGCTCTGACTGGCACAATATTCCTGGTATCTGAATGGCACAATATTACTGGTATCTGACTGGCACAATATTACTGGTATCTGAATGGCACAATATTACTTGGCTCTGACTGGCACACTATAACTGGGATCTTACTGGCACACTATTTCTGGCATCTGACTGGCACAATATTCCTGGGCTCTGACTGGCACAATATTCCTGGTATCTGAATGGCACAATATTACTGGTATCTGACTGGCACAATATTACTGGTATCTGAATGGCACAATATTACTGGGCTCTGACTGGCACACTATAACTGGGCTCTGAGTGGCACACTATAACTGGGCTCTGACTGTCACACTATTACTGGCGTCTGACTCTCACAATATTCCTGGTATTTGACTGGCACACTTTTACTGGTATCTGACTGGCACAATATTCCTGGTATCTGACTTGCACAATATTCCTGGGCTCTGACTGGCACAATATTACCGGGCTCTGAGTGGCACAATATTACTGGGCTCTGACTGGCACACTATAACTGGGCTCAGACTGGCACACTATTACTGGCATCTGACTGGCACAATATTCCTGGTATTTGACTGGCACACTATTACTGGTATCTGACTGGCTCAATATTCCTGGGCTCTGACTGGCACAATATTCCTGGTATGTGACTGGCACAATATTACTGGGTTCTGAATGGCACAATATTACTGGGTTCTGAATGGCACAATATTACTGGGCTCTGAATGGCATAATATTACTGGGCCCTGAATGGCACAATATTCCTGGTGTCTGACTGGCACACTATTAATGGTATTTGACTGGCACAATATTCCTGCGCTCTGAATGGAACAATATTACTGGGCTCTGACTGGCACACTATTCCTGGGCTCTGACTGGCACGCTATTACTGGGCTCTGAGTGGCACAATATTCCTGGTATTTGACTGGCACACTATTACAGGTATCTGACTGGCACAATATTCCTGGTATCTGAATGGCACAATATTGCTGGGCTCTGATTGGCACAATATTCCTGGTATCTGACTGGCACAATATTACTGGTATCTGACTGGCACAATATTACTGGACTCTGACTGGCACAATATTCCTGGGCTCTGACTGGCACACTATTACTGGGCTCTGACTGGCACACTATTACTGGGCCCTGACTGGCACAATATTCCTGGTATCTGAATGGCACAATATTACTGGTATCTGAATGGCATAATATTACTGGTATCTGACTGGCACAATATTACTGGGCTCTGACTGGCACACTATAACTGGGCTCTGAGTTGCACAATATTACTGGGCTCTGACTTGCACACTATAACTGGGCTCTGACTGGCACACTATCACTGGCATCTGACTGGCACAATATTCCTGGTATCTGACTGGCACACTATTACTGGGCTCTGACTGGCACACTATTACTGGGCTCTGACTGGCACAATATTCCTGGTATCTGAATGGCACAATATTCCTGGTATCTGAATGGCATAATATTACTGGTATCTGACTGGCACAATATTACTGGTATCTGACTGGCACAATATTACTGGGCTCTGAGTGGCACAATATTACTGGGCTCTGACTGGCACACTATAACTGGGCTCTGACTGGCACACTATTACTGGCATCTGACTGGCACAATATTTCTGGTATCTGACTGGCACACTTTTACTGGGATCTGACTGGCACAATATTCCTAGGCTCTGACTGGAACAATATTACTAGGCTCTGACTGGCACACTATTCCTGGACTCTGACTGGCACACTATTACTGGTATCTGACTGGCACAATATTCCTGTGCTCTGAATGGCACAATATTACTGGGCTCTGAATGGAATAATATTACTGGGCTCTGAATGGCACACTATTACTGGGCTCTGACTGGCACAATATTCCTGGTATCTGACTTGCACAATATTACTGGTATTTGACTGGCACACTATTACTGGTATCTGACTGGCTCAATATTCCTGGCATCTGACTGGCACAATATTCCTGGTATGTGACTGGCACAATATTACTGGGTTCTGAATGGCACACTATTACTGGGCTCTGAATGGCATAATATTACTGGGCTCTGACTGGCACAATATTCCTGGTATCTGACTGGCACACTATTAAAGGTATCTGACTGGCACAATATTCCTGCGCTCTGACTAAAACAATATTACTGGGCTCTGACTGGCACACTATTCCTGTGCTCTGACTGGCACACTATTACTGGGCTCTGAGTGGCACAATATTCCTGGTATTTGACTGGCACAATATTGCTGGGCTCTGATTGGCACAATATTCCTGGTATCTGACTGGCACAATATTACTGGGATCTGACTGGCACAATATTCCTGGGCTCTGACTGGAACAATATTACTAGGCTCTGACTGGCACACTATTCCTGGACTCTGACTGGCGCACTATTACTGGTATCTGACTGGCACAATATTCCTGTGCTCTGAATGGCACAATATTACTGGGCTCTGAATGGAATAATTTTACTGGGCTCTGAATGGCACACTATTACTGGGCTCTGACTGGCACAATATTCCTGGTATCTGACTTGCACAATATTACTGGGTTCTGAATGCCACACTATTACTGGGCTCTGAATGGCATAATATTACTGGGCTCTGACTGGCACAATATTCCTGGTATCTGACTGGCACACTATTACTGGTATCTGACTGGCACAATATTCCTGGGCTCTGACTGGCACAATATTCCTGGTATGTGACTGGCACAATATTACTGGGTTCTGAATGTCACACTATTACTGGGCTCTGAATGGCATAATATTACTGGGCTCTGACTGGCACAATATTCCTGGTATCTGACTGGCACATTATTAATGGTATCTGACTGGCACAATATTCCTGCGCTCTGACTGGAACAATATTACTGGGCTCTGACTGGCACAATATTCCTGGTATCTGAATGGCACAATATTACTGGTATCTGAGTGGCACAATATTACTGGTATCTGAATGGCACAATATTACTGGGCTCTGACTGGCACACTATAACTGGGCTCTGACTGGCACACTATTACTGGCATCTGACTGGCACAATATTCCTGGTAATTGACTGGCACACTTTTACTGGTATCTGACTGGCACAATATTCCTGGTATCTGACTTGCACAATATTCCTGGGCTCTGACTGGCACAATATTACTGGGCTCTGAGTGGCACAATATTACTGGGCTCTGACTGGCACACTATAACTGGGCTCTGACTGGCCCACTATTACTGGCATCTGACTGGCACAATATTCCTGGTATTTGACTGGCACTCTATTACTGGGCTCGGACTGGCACAATATTACTGGGCTCTGACTGGCACAATATTACTGGGCTCTGACTGGCACACTATAACTGGGCTCTGAGTTGCACAATATTACTGGGCTCTGAGTGGCACAATATTACTGGGCTCTGACTGGCACACTATAACTGGGCTCTGACTGGCACACTATCACTGGAATCTGACTGGCACAATATTCCTGGTATCTGACTGGCACACTATTACTGGGCTCTGACAGGCACAATATTCCTGGGCTCTGACTGGCACATTATTACTGGGCTCTGACTGGCACAATATTCCTGGGCTCTGACTGGCACAATATTCCTGGTATCTGAATGGCACAATATTACTGGTATCTGACTGGCACAATATTACTGGTATCTGACTGGCACAATATTCCTGGTATCTGACTTGCACAATATTCCTGGGCTCTGACTGGCACAATATTACTGGGCTCTGAGTGGCACAATATTACTGAGCTCTGACTGGCACACTATAACTGGGCTTTGACTGGAACACTATTACTGGCATCTGACTGGCACAATATTCCTGGTATTTGACTGGCACACTATTACTGGGCTCGGACTGGCACAATATTACTGGGCTCTGACTGGCACACTATAACTGGGCTCTGAGTTGCACAATATTACTGGGCTCTAAATGGCACAATATTACTGGGCTCTGACTGGCACACTATAACTGGGCTCTGACTGGCACACTATCACTGGAATCTGACTGGCACAATATTCCTGGTATCTGACTGGCACAATATTCCTGGTATCTGACTGGCACACTATTACTGGGCTCTGACAGGCACAATATTCCTGGGCTCTGACTGGATCACTATTACTGGGCTCTGACTGGCACACTATCACTGGGCTCTGACTGGCACAATATTCCTGGTATCTGAATGGCACAACATTCCTGGTATCTGAATGGCATAATATTACTGGTATCTGACTGGCACAATATTACTGGTATCTGACTGGCACAATATTACTGGGCTCTTAGTGGCACAATATTACTGGGCTCTGAGTGGCACAATATTACTGGGCTCTGACTGGCACACTATTACTGGCATCTGACTGGCACAATATTTCTGGTATCTGACTGGCACACTATTACTGGGATCTGACTGGCACAATATTCCTGGGCTCTGACTGGAACAATATTACTAGGCTCTGACTGGCACACTATTCCTGGACTCTGACTGGCACACTATTACTGGTATCTGACTGGCACAATATTCCTGCGCTCTGAATGGCACAATATTACTGGGCTCTGAATGGAATAATATTACTGGGCTCTGAATGGCACACTATTACTGGGCTCTGACTGGCACAATATTCCTGGTATCTGACTTGCACAATATTACTGGTATTTGACTGGCACACTATTACTGGTATCTGACTGGCTCAATATTCCTGGGCTCTGACTGGCACAATATTCCTGGTATGTGACTGGCACAATATTACTGGGTTCTGAATGGCACAATATTACTGGGCTCTGAATGGCATAATATTACTGGGCTCTGACTGGCACAATATTCCTGGTATCTAACTGGCACACTATTAATGGTATCTGACTGGCACAATATTCCTGCGCTCTGACTGGAACAATATTACTGGGCTCTGACTGGCACACTATTTCTGGGATCTGACTGGCACACTATTACTGGGCTCTGAGTGGCACAATATTCCTGGTATTTGACTGGCACACTATTACAGGTATCTGACTGGCACAATATTCCTGGTATCTGACTGGCACAATATTACTGGTATCTGACTGGCACAATATTGCTGGGCTCTGATTGGCACAATATTCCTGGTATCTGACTGGCACAATATTACTGGTATCTGACTGGCACAATATTACTGGGCTCTGACTGGCACAATATTCCTGGGCTCTGACTGGCACACTATTACTGGGCTCTGACTGGCACACTATTACTGGGCCCTGACTGGCACAATATTCCTGGTATCTGAATGGCACAATATTACTGGTATCTGAATGGCATAATATTACTGGTATCTGACTGGCACAATATTACTGGGCTCTGACTGGCACACTATAACTGGGCTCAGAGTTGTACAATATTACTGGGCTCTGAGTGGCACACTATAACTGGGCTCTGACTGGCACACTATCACTGGGCTCTGACTGGCACACTATCACTGGCATCTGACTGGCACAATATTCCTGGTATCTGACTGGCACACTATTACTGGGCTCTGACTGGCACAATATTCCTGGGCTCTGACTGGCACACTATTACTGGGCTCTGACTGGCACACTATTACTGGGCTCTGACTGGCACAATATTCCTGGTATCTGAATGGCACAATATTCCTGGTATCTGAATGGCATAATATTACTGGTATCTGACTGGCACAATATTACAGGGCTCTGAGTGGCACAATATTACTGGGCTCTGACTGGCACACTATAACTGGGCTCTGACTGGCACACTATTACTGGCATCTGACTGGCACAATATTTCTGGTATCTGACTGGCACACTATTACTGGGATCTGACTGGCACAATATTCCTGGGCTCTTACTGGAACAATATTACAATTCTCTGACTGGCACACTATTCCTGGACTCTGACTGGCACACTATTACTGGTATCTGACTGGCACAATATTCCTGCGCTCTGAATGGCACAATATTACTGGGCTCTGAATGGAATAATATTACTGGGCTCTGAATGGCACACTATTACTGGGCTCTGACTGGCACAATATTCCTGGTATCTGACTTGCACAATATTACTGGTATCTGAATGGCATAATATTACTGGTATCTGAGTGGCACAATATTACTGGGCTCTGAGTGGCACAATATTACTGGGCATCTGACTGACACAATATTACTGGGCTCTGACTGTCAAAATATTCCTGGGCTCTGACTGGCACAATGTTCCTGGGCTCTGACTGGCACACTATTACTGGGCTCTGACTGGCACAATATTCCTGGGCTCTGACTGGCACAATATTCCTGGTATCAGAATGGCACAATATTACTGGTATCTGACTGGCACAATATTACTGGTATCTGAATGGCACAATATTACTGGGCTCTGACTGGCACACTATAACTGGGCTCTTACTGGCACACTATTACTGGCATCTGACTGGCACAATATTCCTGGGCTCTGACTGGCACAATATTCCTGGTATCTGAATGGCACAATATTACTGGTATCTGACTGGCACAATATTACTGGTATCTGAATGGCACAATATTACTGGGCTCTGACTGGCACACTATAACTGGGCTCTGACTGGCACCCTATTACTGGCATCTGACTGGCACAATATTCCTGGTAATTGACTGGCACACTTTTACTGGTATCTGACTGGCACAATATTCCTGGTATCTGACTTGCACAATATTCCAGGGCTTTGACTGGCACAATATTATTGCGCTCTGAGTGGCACAATATTACTGGGTTCTGAATGGCACAATATTACTGGCTCTGAATGGAATAATATTACTGGGCTCTGACTGGCACAATATTCCTGGTATCTGACTGGCACGATATTACTGGTATCTGAATGGCACAATATTAGGGGGCTCTGACTGGCACACTATAACTGGGCTCTTACTGGCACACTATTACTGGCATCTGACTGGCACAATATTCCTGGGCTCTGACTGGCACAATATTCCTGGTATCTGAATGGCACAATATTACTGGTATCTGAATGGCACAATATTACTGGGCTCTGACTGGCACACTATAACTGGGCTCTGACTGGCACACTATTACTGGCATCTGACTGGCACAATATTCCTGGTAATTGACTGGCACACTTTTACTGGTATCTGACTGGCACAATATTCCTGGTATCTGACTTGCACAATATTCCTGGGCTCTGACTGGCACAATATTACTGGGCTCTAAATGGCACAATATTACTGGGCTCTGACTGGCACACTATAACTGGGCTCGGACTGGCACACTATTACTGGCATCTGACTGGCACAATATTCCTGGTATTTGACTGGCACACTATTACTGGTATCGGACTGGCTCAATATTCCTGGGCTCTGACTGGCACAATATTCCTGGTATGTGACTGGCACAATATTACTGGGTTCTGACTGGCACAATATTCCTGGTATGTGACTGGCACACTATTACTGGGCTCTGAGTGGCACAATATTACTGGGCATCTGACTGACACAATATTACTGGTATCTGACTGGCACAATATTACTGGGCTCTGACTGGCACAATATTCCTGGGCTCTGACTGGCACACTATTACTGGGCATCTGACTGGCACAATATTCCTGGTATCTGACTGGCACAATATTCCTGGTATCTGACTGGCACACTATTACTGGGCTCTGACTGGCACAATATTCCTGGGCTCTGACTGGCACACTATTACTGGGCTCTGACTGGCAAAATATTCCTGGGCTCTGACTGGCACAATGTTCCTGGGCTCTGACTGGCACACTATTACTGGGCTCTGACTGGCACAATATTCCTGGGCTCTGACTGGCACAATATTCCTGGTATCTGAATGGCACAATATTACTGGTATCTGACTGGCACAATATTACTGGTATCTGAATGGCACAATATTACTGGGCTCTGACTGGCACACTATAACTGGGATCTTACTGGCACACTATTTCTGGCATCTGACTGGCACAATATTCCTGGGCTCTGACTGGCACAATATTCCTGGTATCTGAATGGCACAATATTACTGGTATCTGACTGGCACAATATTACTGGTATCTGAATGGCACAATATTACTGGGCTCTGACTGGCACACTATAACTGGGCTCTGAGTGGCACACTATAACTGGGCTCTGACTGTCACACTATTACTGGCGTCTGACTCTCACAATATTCCTGGTATTTGACTGGCACACTTTTACTGGTATCTGACTGGCACAATATTCCTGGTATCTGACTTGCACAATATTCCTGGGCTCTGACTGGCACAATATTACCGGGCTCTGAGTGGCACAATATTACTGGGCTCTGACTGGCACACTATAACTGGGCTCAGACTGGCACACTATTACTGGCATCTGACTGGCACAATATTCCTGGTATTTGACTGGCACACTATTACTGGTATATGACTGGCTCAATATTCCTGGGCTCTGACTGGCACAATATTCCTGGTATGTGACTGGCACAATATTACTGGGTTCTGAATGGCACAATATTACTGGGTTCTGAATGGCACAATATTACTGGGCTCTGAATGGCATAATATTACTGGGCCCTGAATGGCACAATATTCCTGGTGTCTGACTGGCACACTATTAATGGTATTTGACTGGCACAATATTCCTGCGCTCTGAATGGAACAATATTACTGGGCTCTGACTGGCACACTATTCCTGGGCTCTGACTGGCACGCTATTACTGGGCTCTGAGTGGCACAATATTCCTGGTATTTGACTGGCACACTATTACAGGTATCTGACTGGCACAATATTCCTGGTATCTGAATGGCACAATATTGCTGGGCTCTGATTGGCACAATATTCCTGGTATCTGAATGGCACAATATTCCTGGTATGTGACTGGCACAATATTACTGGGTTCTGAATGGCACAATATTACTGGGTTCTGAATGGCACAATATTACTGGGCTCTGAATGGCATAATATTACTGGGCCCTGAATGGCACAATATTCCTGGTATCTGAATGGCACAATATTACTGGTATCTGAATGGCATAATATTACTGGTATCTGACTGGCACAATATTACTGGGCTCTGACTGGCACACTATAACTGGGCTCTGAGTTGCACAATATTACTGGGCTCTGAGTGGCACAATATTACTGGGCTCTGACTGGCACAATATTCCTGGTATCTGACTTGCACAATATTACTGGGTTCTGAATGCCACACTATTACTGGGCTCTGAATGGCATAATATTACTGGGCTCTGACTGGCACAATATTCCTGGTATCTGACTGGCACACTATTACTGGTATCTGACTGGCACAATATTCCTGGGCTCTGACTGGCACAATATTCCTGGTATGTGACTGGCACAATATTACTGGGTTCTGAATGTCACACTATTACTGGGCTCTGAATGGCATAATATTACTGGGCTCTGACTGGCACAATATTCCTGGTATCTGACTGGCACACTATTAATGGTATCTGACTGGCACAATATTCCTGCGCTCTGACTGGAACAATATTACTGGGCTCTGACTGGCACACTATTCCTGTGCTCTGACTGGCACACTATTACTGGGCTCTGAGTGGCACAATATTCCTGGTATTTGACTGGCACACAATTACAGGTATCTGACGGGCACAATATTCCTGGTATCTGACTGGCACAATATTGCTGGGCTCTGATTGGCACAATATTCCTGGTATCTGACTGGCACAATATTACTGGGCTCTGACTGGCACAATATTCCTGGGCTCTGACTGGCACACTATTACTGGGCTCTGACTGGCACACTATTACTGGGCCCTGACTGTCACAATATTCTTGTATCTGAATGGCACAATATTACTGGTATCTGAATGGCATAATATTACTGGTATCTGACTGGCACAATATTACTGGGCTCTGACTGGCACACTATAACTGGGCTCTGAGTTGCACAATATTACTGGGCTCTGAGTGGCACAATATTACTGGGCTCTGACTGGCACACTATAACTGGGCTCTGACTGGCACACTATCACTGGCATCTGACTGGCACAATATTCCTGATATCTGACTGGCACACTATTACTGGGCTCTGACTGGCACAATATTCCTGGTATCTGACTTGCACAATATTACTGGGCTCTGACTGGCACAATATTACTGGGCTCTGAGTGGCACAATATTACTGGGCTCTGACTGGCACACTATAACTGGGCTCAGACTGGCACACTATTACTGGCATCTGACTGGCACAATATTCCTGGCATTTGACTGGCACACTATTACTGGTATCTGACTGGCTCAATATTCCTGGGCTCTGACTGGCACAATATTCCTGGTATATGACTGGCACAATATTACTGGGTTCTGAATGGCACAATATTACTGGCTCTGAATGGCATAATATTACTGGGCTCTGACTGGCACAATATTCCTGGTATCTGACTGGAACACTATTAATGGTATCTGACTGGCACAATATTCCTGCGCTCTGACTGGAACAATATTACTGGGCTCTGACTGGCACACTATTCCTGTGCTCTGACTGGCACACTATTACTGGGCTCTGAGTGGCACAATATTCCTGGTATTTGACTGGCACACTATTACAGGTATCTGACTGGCACAATATTCCTGGTATCTGACTGGCACAATATTGCTGGGCTCTGATTGGCACAATATTCCTGGTATCTGACTGGCACAATATTACTGGTATCTGACTGGCACAATATTACTGGGCTCTGACTGGCACAATATTCCTGGGCTCTGACTGGCACACTATTACTGGGCTCTGACTGGCACACTATTACTGGTACCTGACTGGCACAATATTCCTGGTATCTGAATGGCACAATATTACTGGTATCTGAATGGCATAATATTACTGGTATCTGACTGGCACAATATTACTGGTCTCTGACTGGCACACTATAACTGGGCTCTGAGTTGCACAATATTACTGGGCTCTGAGTGGCACAATATTACTGGGCTCTGACTGGCACACTATAACTGGGCTCTGACTGGCACACTATCACTGGCATCTGACTGGCACAATATTCCTGGTATCTGACTGGCACACTATTACTGGGCTCTGGCTGGCACAATATTCCTGGTATCTGACTTGCACAATATTACTGGGCTCTGACTGGCACAATATTCCTGGTATCTGACTTGCACAATATTACTGGTATTTGACTGGCACACTATTACTGGTATCTGACTGGCTCAATATTCCTGGGCTCTGACTGGCACAATATTCCTGGTATGTGACTGGCACAATATTACTGGGTTCTGAATGGCACAATATTACTGGGCTCTGAATGGCATAATATTACTGGGCTCTAAGTGGCACAATATTCCTGGTATCTGAATGGCATAATATTACTGGTATCTGACTGGCACAATATTACTGGGCTCTGAGTGGCACAATATTACTGGGCTCTGACTGGCACACTATAACTGGGCTCTGACTGGCACACTATTACTGGCATCTGACTGGCACAATATTTCTGGTATCTGACTGGCACACTATTACTGGTATCTGACTGGCACAATATTTCTGGGCTCTAACTGGAACAATATTACTAGGCTCTGACATGCACACTATTCCTGGACTCTGACTGGCACACTATTACTGGTATCTGACTGGCACAATATTCCTGCGCTCTGAATGGCACAATATTACTGGGCTCTGAATGGAATAATATTACTGTGCTCTGAATGGCACACTATTACTGGGCTCTGACTGGCACAATATTCCTGGTATCTGACTTGCACAATATTACTGGTATCTGAATGGCATAATATTACTGGTATCTGAGTGGCACAATATTACTGGGCTCTGAGTGGCACAATATTACTGGGCATCTGACTGACACAATATTACTGGGCTCTGACTGGCAAAATATTCCTGGGCTCTGACTGGCACAATGTTCCTGGGCTCTGACTGGCACACTATTACTGGGCTCTGACTGGCACAATATTCCTGGGCTCTGACTGGCACAATATTCCTGGTCTCTGAATGGCACAATATTACTGGTATCTGACTGGCACAATATTACTGGTATCTGAATGGCACAATATTACTGGGCTCTGACTGGCACACTATAACTGGGCTCTTACTGGCACACTATTACTGGCATCTGACTGGCACAATATTCCTGGGCTCTGACTGGCACAATATTCCTGGTATCTGAATGGCACAATATTACTGGTATCTGAGTGGCACGATATTACTGGTATCTGAATGGCACAATATTACTGGGCTCTGACTGGCACACTATAACTGGGCTCTGACTGGCACACTATTACTGGCATCTGACTGGCACAATATTCCTGGTAATTGACTGGCACAATATTACTGGGCTCTGACTGGCACAATATTCCTGGGCTCTGACTGGCACAATATTCCTGGTATCTGAATGGCACAATATTACTGGTATCTGACTGGCATAATATTACTGGTATCTGACTGGCACAATATTACTGGGCTCTGAGTGGCACAATATTACTGGGCTCTGACTGGCACACTATAACTGGGCTCTGACTGGCACACTATTACTGGCATCTGACTGGCACAATATTTCTGGTATCTGACTGGCACACTATTACTGGTATCTGACTGGCACAATATTTCTGGGCTCTAACTGGAACAATATTACTAGGCTCTGACATGCACACTATTCCTGGACTCTGACTGGCACACTATTACTGGTATCTGACTGGCACAATATTCCTGCGCTCTGAATGGCACAATATTACTGGGCTCTGAATGGAATAATATTACTGTGCTCTGAATGGCACACTATTACTGGGCTCTGACTGGCACAATATTCCTGGTATCTGACTTGCACAATATTACTGGTATCTGAATGGCATAATATTACTGGTATCTGAGTGGCACAATATTACTGGGCTCTGAGTGGCACAATATTACTGGGCATCTGACTGACACAATATTACTGGGCTCTGACTGGCAAAATATTCCTGGGCTCTGACTGGCACAATGTTCCTGGGCTCTGACTGGCACACTATTACTGGGCTCTGACTGGCACAATATTCCTGGGCTCTGACTGGCACAATATTCCTGGTCTCTGAATGGCACAATATTACTGGTATCTGACTGGCACAATATTACTGGTATCTGAATGGCACAATATTACTGGGCTCTGACTGGCACACTATAACTGGGCTCTTACTGGCACACTATTACTGGCATCTGACTGGCACAATATTCCTGGGCTCTGACTGGCACAATATTCCTGGTATCTGAATGGCACAATATTACTGGTATCTGAGTGGCACAATATTACTGGTATCTGAATGGCACAATATTACTGGGCTCTGACTGGCACACTATAACTGGGCTCTGACTGGCACACTATTACTGGCATCTGACTGGCACAATATTCCTGGTAATTGACTGGCACAATATTACTGGGCTCTGACTGGCACAATATTCCTGGGCTCTGACTGGCACAATATTCCTGGTATCTGAATGGCACAATATTACTGGTATCTGAATGGCACAATATTACTGGGCTCTGACTGGCACACTATAACTGGGATCTTACTGGCACACTATTTCTGGCATCTGACTGGCACAATATTCCTGGGCTCTGACTGGCACAATATTCCTGGTATCTGAATGGCACAATATTACTGGTATCTGACTGGCACAATATTACTGGTATCTGAATGGCACAATATTACTGGGCTCTGACTGGCACACTATAACTGGGCTCTGAGTGGCACACTATAACTAGGATCTGACTGTCACACTATTACTGGCGTCTGACTCTCACAATATTCCTGGTATTTGACTGGCACACTTTTACTGGTATCTGACTGGCACAATATTCCTGGTATCTGACTTGCACAATATTCCTGGGCTCTGACTGGCACAATATTACCGGGCTCTGAGTGTCACAATATTACTGGGCTCTGACTGGCACACTATAACTGGGCTCAGACTGGCACACTATTACTGGCATCTGACTGGCACAATATTCCTGGTATTTGACTGGCACACTATTACTGGTATCTGACTGGCTCAATATTCCTGGGCTCTGACTGGCACAATATTCCTGGTATGTGACTGGCACAATATTACTGGGTTCTGAATGGCACAATATTACTGGCTCTGAATGGCATAATATTACTGGGCTCTGACTGGCACAATATTCCTGGTATCTGACTGGAACACTATTAATGGTATCTGACTGGCACAATATTCCTGCGCTCTGACTGGAACAATATTACTGGGCTCTGACTGGCACACTATTCCTGTGCTCTGACTGGCACACTATTACTGGGCTCTGAGTGGCACAATATTCCTGGTATTTGACTGGCACACTATTACAGGTATCTGACTGGCACAATATTCCTGGTATCTGACTGGCACAATATTGCTGGGCTCTGATTGGCACAATATTCCTGGTATCTGACTGGCACAATATTACTGGTATCTTACTGGCACAATATTACTGGGCTCTGACTGGCACAATATTCCTGGGCTCTGACTGGCACACTATTACTGGTACCTGACTGGCACAATATTCCTGGTATCTGAATGGCACAATATTACTGGTATCTGAATGGCATAATATTACTGGTATCTGACTGGCACAATATTACTGGGCTCTGACTGGCACACTATAACTGGGCTCTGAGTTGCACAATATTACTGGGCTCTGAGTGGCACAATATTACTGGGCTCTGACTGGCACACTATAACTGGGCTCTGACTGGCACACTATCACTGGCATCTGACTGGCACAATATTCCTGGTATCTGACTGGCACACTATTACTGGGCTCTGACTGGCACAATATTCCTGGTATCTGACTTGCACAATATTACTGGGCTCTGACTGGCACAATATTCCTGGTATCTGACTTGCACAATATTACTGGTATTTGACTGGCACACTATTACTGGTATCTGACTGGCTCAATATTCCTGGGCTCTGACTGGCACAATATTCCTGGTATGTGACTGGCACAATATTACTGGGTTCTGAATGGCACAATATTACTGGGCTCTGAATGGCATAATATTACTGGGCTCTAAGTGGCAAAATATTCCTGGTATCTGAATGGCATAATATTACTGGTATCTGACTGGCACAATATTACTGGGCTCTGAGTGGCACAATATTACTGGGCTCTGACTGGCACACTATAACTGGGCTCTGACTGGCACACTATTACTGGCATCTGACTGGCACAATATTTCTGGTATCTGACTGGCACACTATTACTGGTATCTGACTGGCACAATATTTCTGGGCTCTAACTGGAACAATATTACTAGGCTCTGACATGCACACTATTCCTGGACTCTGACTGGCACACTATTACTGGTATCTGACTGGCACAATATTCCTGCGCTCTGAATGGCACAATATTACTGGGCTCTGAATGGAATAATATTACTGTGCTCTGAATGGCACACTATTACTGGGCTCTGACTGGCACAATATTCCTGGTATCTGACTTGCACAATATTACTGGTATCTGAATGGCATAATAATACTGGTATCTGAGTGGCACAATATTACTGGGCTCTGAGTGGCACAATATTACTGGGCATCTGACTGACACAATATTACTGGGCTCTGACTGGCAAAATATTCCTGGGCTCTGACTGGCACAATGTTCCTGGGCTCTGACTGGCACACTATTACTGGGCTCTGACTGGCACAATATTCCTGGGCTCTGACTGGCACAATATTCCTGGTCTCTGAATGGCACAATATTACTGGTATCTGACTGGCACAATATTACTGGTATCTGAATGGCACAATATTACTGGGCTCTGACTGGCACACTATAACTGGGCTCTTACTGGCACACTATTACTGGCATCTGACTGGCACAATATTCCTGGGCTCTGACTGGCACAATATTCCTGGTATCTGAATGGCACAATATTACTTGTATCTGAGTGGCACAATATTACTGGCATCTGAATGGCACAATATTACTGGGCTCTGACTGGCACACTATAACTGGGCTCTGACTGGCACACTATTACTGGCATCTGACTGGCACAATATTCCTGGTAATTGACTGGCACAATATTACTGGGCTCTGACTGGCACAATATTCCTGGGCTCTGACTGGCACAATATTCCTGGTATCTGAATGGCACAATATTACTGGTATCTGACTGGCACAATATTACTGGTATCTGAATGGCACAATATTACTGGGCTCTGACTGGCACACTATAACTGGGATCTTACTGGCACACTATTTCTGGCATCTGACTGGCACAATATTCCTGGGCTCTGACTGGCACAATATTCCTGGTATCTGAATGGCACAATATTACTGGTATCTGACTGGCACAATATTACTGGTATCTGAATGGCACAACATTACTGGGCTCTGACTGGCACACTATAACTGGGCTCTGAGTGGCACACTATAACTAGGCTCTGACTGTCACACTATTACTGGCGTCTGACTCTCACAATATTCCTGGTATTTGACTGGCACACTTTTACTGGTATCTGACTGGCACAATATTCCTGGTATCTGACTTGCACAATATTCCTGGGCTCTGACTGGCACAATATTACCGGGCTCTGAGTGGCACAATATTACTGGGCTCTGACTGGCACACTATAACTGGGCTCAGACTGGCACACTATTACTGGCATCTGACTGGCACAATATTCCTGGTATTTGACTGGCACACTATTACTGGTATCTGACTGGCTCAATATTCCTGGGCTCTGACTGGCACAATATTCCTGGTATGTGACTGGCACAATATTACTGGGTTCTGAATGGCACAATATTACTGGGTTCTGAATGGCACAATATTACTGGGCTCTGAATGGCATAATATTACTGGGCCCTGAATGGCACAATATTCCTGGTGTCTGACTGGCACACTATTAATGGTATTTGACTGGCACAATATTCCTGCGCTCTGAATGGAACAATATTACTGGGCTCTGACTGGCACACTATTCCTGGGCTCCGACTGGCACGCTATTACTGGGCTCTGAGTGGCACAATATTCCTGGTATTTGACTGGCACACTATTACAGGTATCTGACTGGCACAATATTCCTGGTATCTGAATGGCACAATATTGCTGGGCTCTGATTGGCACAATATTCCTGGTATCTGACTGGCACAATATTACTGGTATCTGACTGGCACAATATTACTGGACTCTGACTGGCACAATATTCCTGGGCTCTGACTGGCACACTATTACTGGGCTCTGACTGGCACACTATTACTGGGCCCTGACTGGCACAATATTCCTGGTATCTGAATGGCACAATATTACTGGTATCTGAATGGCATAATATTACTGGTATCTGACTGGCACAATATTACTGGGCTCTGACTGGCACACTATAACTGGGCTCTGAGTTGCACAATATTACTGGGCTCTGAGTGGCACAATATTACTGGGCTCTGACTGGCACACTATAACTGGGCTCTGACTGGCACACTATCACTGGCATCTGACTGGCACAATATTCCTGGTATCTGACTGGCACACTATTACTGGGCTCTGACTGGCACACTATTACTGGGCTCTGACTGGCACAATATTCCTGGTATCTGAATGGCACAATATTCCTGGTATCTGAATGGCATAATATTACTGGTATCTGACTGGCACAATATTACTGGTATCTGACTGGCACAATATTACTGGGCTCTGAGTGGCACAATATTACTGGGCTCTGACTGGCACACTATAACTGGGCTCTGACTGGCACACTATTACTGGCATCTGACTGGCACAATATTTCTGGTATCTGACTGGCACACTTTTACTGGGATCTGACTGGCACAATATTCCTAGGCTCTGACTGGAACAATATTACTAGGCTCTGACTGGCACACTATTCCTGGACTCTGACTGGCACACTATTACTGGTATCTGACTGGCACAATATTCCTGTGCTCTGAATGGCACAATATTACTGGGCTCTGAATGGAATAATATTACTGGTATCTGACTTGCACAATATTACTGGTATTTGACTGGCACACTATTACTGGTATCTGACTGGCTCAATATTCCTGGCATCTGACTGGCACAATATTCCTGGTATGTGACTGGCACAATATTACTGGGTTCTGAATGGCACACTATTACTGGGCTCTGAATGGCATAATATTACTGGGCTCTGACTGGCACAATATTCCTGGTATCTGACTGGCACACTATTAAAGGTATCTGACTGGCACAATATTCCTGCGCTCTGACTAAAACAATATTACTGGGCTCTGACTGGCACACTATTCCTGTGCTCTGACTGGCACACTATTACTGGGCTCTGAGTGGCACAATATACCTGGTATTTGACTGGCACAATATTGCTGGGCTCTGATTGGCACAATATTCCTGGTATCTGACTGGCACAATATTACTGGGATCTGACTGGCACAATATTCCTGGGCTCTGACTGGAACAATATTACTAGGCTCTGACTGGCACACTATTCCTGGACTCTGACTGGCGCACTATTACTGGTATCTGACTGGCACAATATTCCTGTGCTCTGAATGGCACAATATTACTGGGCTCTGAATGGAATAATATTACTGGGCTCTGAATGGCACACTATTACTGGGCTCTGACTGGCACAATATTCCTGGTATCTGACTTGCACAATATTACTGGGTTCTGAATGCCACACTATTACTGGGCTCTGAATGGCATAATATTACTGGGCTCTGACTGGCACAATATTCCTGGTATCTGACTGGCACACTATTACTGGTATCTGACTGGCACAATATTCCTGGGCTCTGACTGGCACAATATTCCTGGTATGTGACTGGCACAATATTACTGGGTTCTGAATGTCACACTATTACTGGGCTCTGAATGGCATAATATTACTGGGCTCTGACTGGCACAATATTCCTGGTATCTGACTGGCACACTATTAATGGTATCTGACTGGCACAATATTCCTGCGCTCTGACTGGAACAATATTACTGGGCTCTGACTGGCACACTATTCCTGTGCTCTGACTGGCACACTATTACTGGGCTCTGAGTGGCACAATATTCCTGGTATTTGACTGGCACACTATTACAGGTATCTGACGGGCACAATATTCCTGGTATCTGACTGGCACAATATTGCTGGGCTCTGATTGGCACAATATTCCTGGTATCTGACTGGCACAATATTACTGGGCTCTGACTGGCACAATATTCCTGGGCTCTGACTGGCACACTATTACTGGGCTCTGACTGGCACACTATTACTGGGCCCTGACTGGCACAATATTCTTGTATCTGAATGGCACAATATTACTGGTATCTGAATGGCATAATATTACTGGTATCTGACTGGCACAATATTACTGGGCTCTGACTGGCACACTATAACTGGGCTCTGAGTTGCACAATATTACTGGGCTCTGAGTGGCACAATATTACTGGGCTCTGACTGGCACACTATAACTGGGCTCTGACTGGCACACTATCACTGGCATCTGACTGGCACAATATTCCTGGTATCTGACTGGCACACTATTACTGGGCTCTGACTGGCACAATATTCCTGGTATCTGACTTGCACACTATTACTGGGCTCTGACTGGCACAATATTACTGGGCTCTGAGTGGCACAATATTACTGGGCTCTGACTGGCACACTATAACTGGGCTCAGACTGGCACACTATTACTGGCATCTGACTGGCACAATATTCCTGGCATTTGACTATCACACTATTACTGGTATCTGACTGGCTCAATATTCCTGGGCTCTGACTGGCACAATATTCCTGGTATATGACTGGCACAATATTACTGGGTTCTGAATGGCACAATATTACTGGCTCTGAATGGCATAATATTACTGGGCTCTGACTGGCACAATATTCCTGGTATCTGACTGGCACACTATTAATGGTATCTGACTGGCACAATATTCCTGCGCTCTGACTGGAACAATATTACTGGGCTCTGACTGGCACACTATTCCTGTGCTCTGACTGGCACACTATTACTGGGCTCTGAGTGGCACAATATTCCTGGTATTTGACTGGCACACTATTACAGGTATCTGACTGGCACAATATTCCTGGTATCTGACTGGCACAATATTGCTGGGCTCTGATTGGCACAATATTCCTGGTATCTGACTGGCACAATATTACTGGTATCTGACTGGCACAATATTACTGGGCTCTGACTGGCACAATATTCCTGGGCTCTGACTGGCACACTATTACTGGGCTCTGACTGGCACACTATTACTGGTACCTGACTGGCACAATATTCCTGGTATCTGAATGGCACAATATTACTGGTATCTGAATGGCATAATATTACTGGTATCTGACTGGCACAATATTACTGGGCTCTGACTGGCACACTATAACTGGGCTCTGAGTTGCACAATATTACTGGGCTCTGAGTGGCACAATATTACTGGGCTCTGACTGGCACACTATAACTGGGCTCTGACTGGCACACTATCACTGGCATCTGACTGGCACAATATTCCTGGTATCTGACTGGCACACTATTACTGGGCTCTGACTGGCACAATATTCCTGGTATCTGACTTGCACAATATTACTGGGCTCTGACTGGCACAATATTCCCTTTATCTGACTTGCACAATATTACTGGTATTTGACTGGCACACTATTACTGGTATCTGACTGGCTCAATATTCCTGGGCTCTGACTGGCACAATATTCCTGGTATGTGACTGGCACAATATTACTGGGTTCTGAATGGCACAATATTACTGGGCTCTGAATGGCATAATATTACTGGGCTCTAACTGGCACAATATTCCTGGTATCTGAATGGCATAATATTACTGGTATCTGACTGGCACAATATTACTGGGCTCTGAGTGGCACAATATTACTGGGCTCTGACTGGCACACTATAACTGGGCTCTGACTGGCACACTATTACTGGCATCTGACTGGCACAATATTTCTGGTATCTGACTGGCACACTATTACTGGTATCTGACTGGCACAATATTTCTGGGCTCTAACTGGAACAATATTACTAGGCTCTGACATGCACACTATTCCTGGACTCTGACTGGCACACTATTACTGGTATCTGACTGGCACAATATTCCTGCGCTCTGAATGGCACAATATTACTGGGCTCTGAATGGAATAATATTACTGTGCTCTGAATGGCACACTATTACTGGGCTCTGACTGGCACAATATTCCTGGTATCTGACTTGCACAATATTACTGGTATCTGAATGGCATAATATTACTGGTATCTGAGTGGCACAATATTACTGGGCTCTGAGTGGCACAATATTACTGGGCATCTGACTGACACAATATTACTGGGCTCTGACTGGCAAAATATTCCTGGGCTCTGACTGGCACAATGTTCCTGGGCTCTGACTGGCACACTATTACTGGGCTCTGACTGGCACAATATTCCTGGGCTCTGACTGGCACAATATTCCTGGTCTCTGAATGGCACAATATTACTGGTATCTGACTGGCACAATATTACTGGTATCTGAATGGCACAATATTACTGGGCTCTGACTGGCACACTATAACTGGGCTCTTACTGGCACACTATTACTGGCATCTGACTGGCACAATATTCCTGGGCTCTGACTGGCACAATATTCCTGGTCTCTGAATGGCACAATATTACTGGTATCTGACTGGCACAATATTACTGGTATCTGAATGGCACAATATTACTGGGCTCTGACTGGCACACTATAACTGGGCTCTTACTGGCACACTATTACTGGCATCTGACTGGCACAATATTCCTGGGCTCTGACTGGCACAATATTCCTGGTATCTGAATGGCACAATATTACTGGTATCTGAGTGGCACAATATTACTGGTATCTGAATGGCACAATATTACTGGGCTCTGACTGGCACACTATAACTGGGCTCTGACTGGCACACTATTACTGGCATCTGAATGGCACAATATTACTGGTATCTGACTGGCACAATATTACTGGTATCTGACTGGCACAATATTCCTGGTATCTGACTTGCACAATATTCCTGGGCTCTGACTGGCACAATATTACTGGGCTCTGAGTGGCACAATATTACTGAGCTCTGACTGGCACACTATAACTGGGCTCTGACTGGAACACTATTACTGGCATCTGACTGGCACAATATTCCTGGTATTTGACTGGCACACTATTACTGGGCTCGGACTGGCACAATATTACTGGGCTCTGACTGGCACACTATAACTGGGCTCTGAGTTGCACAATATTACTGGGCTCTGAGTGGCACAATATTACTGGGCTCTGACTGGCACACTATAACTGGGCTCTGACTGGCACAATATTCCTGGTATCTGACTGGCACACTATTACTGGGCTCTGACAGGCACAATATTCCTGGGATCTGACTGGATCACTATTACTGGGCTCTGACTGGCACACTATTACTGGGCTCTGACTGGCACAATATTCCTGGTATCTGAATGGCACAACATTCCTGGTATCTGAATGGCATAATATTACTGGTATCTGACTGGCACAATATTACTGGTATCTGACTGGCACAATATTACTGGGCTCTTAGTGGCACAATATTACTGGGCTCTGAGTGGCACAATATTACTGGGCTCTGACTGGCACACTATAACTGGGCTCTGACTGGCACACTATTACTGGCATCTGACTGGCACAATATTTCTGGTATCTGAATGGCACACTATTACTGGGATCTGACTGGCACAATATTCCTGGGCTCTGACTGGAACAATATTACTAGGCTCTGACTGGCACACTATTCCTGGACTCTGACTGGCACACTATTACTGGTATCTGACTGGCACAATATTCCTGCGCTCTGAATGGCACAATATTACTGGGCTCTGAATGGAATAATATTACTGGGCTCTGAATGGCACACTATTACTGGGCTCTGACTGGCACAATATTCCTGGTATCTGACTTGCACAATATTACTGGTATTTGACTGGCACACTATTACTGGTATCTGACTGGCTCAATATTCCTGGGCTCTGACTGGCACAATATTCCTGGTATGTGACTGGCACAATATTACTGGGTTCTGAATGGCACAATATTACTGGGCTCTGAATGGCATAATATTACTGGGCTCTGACTGGCACAATATTCCTGGTATCTAACTGGCACACTATTAATGGTATCTGACTGGCACAATATTCCTGCGCTCTGACTGGAACAATATTACTGGGCTCTGACTGGCACACTATTTCTGGGCTCTGACTGGCACACTATTACTGGGCTCTGAGTGGCACAATATTCCTGGTATTTGACTGGCACACTATTACAGGTATCTGACTGGCACAATATTCCTGGTATCTGACTGGCACAATATTACTGGTATCTGACTGGCACAATATTACTGGTATCTGACTGGCACAATATTACTGGGCTCTGACTGGCACAATATTCCTGGGCTCTGACTGGCACACTATTACTGGGCTCTGACTGGCACACTATTACTGGGCCCTGACTGGCACAATATTCCTGGTATCTGAATGGCACAATATTACTGGTATCTGAATGGCATAATATTACTGGTATCTGACTGGCACAATATTACTGGGCTCTGACTGGCACACTATAACTGGGATCAGAGTTGTACAATATTACTGGGCTCTGAGTGGCACACTATAACTGGGCTCTGACTGGCACACTATCACTGGGCTCTGACTGGCACACTATCACTGGCATCTGACTGGCACAATATTCCTGGTATCTGACTGGCACACTATTACTGGGCTCTGACTGGCACAATATTCCTGGGCTCTGACTGGCACACTATTACTGGGCTCTGACTGGCACACTATTACTGGGCTCTGACTGGCACAATATTCCTGGTATCTGAATGGCACAATATTCCTGGTATCTGAATGGCATAATATTACTGGTATCTGACTGGCACAATATTACAGGGCTCTGAGTGGCACAATATTACTGGGCTCTGACTGGCACACTATAACTGGGCTCTGACTGGCACACTATTACTGGCATCTGACTGGCACAATATTTCTGGTATCTGACTGGCACACTATTACTGGGATCTGACTGGCACAATATTCCTGGGCTCTGACTGGAACAATATTACTAGGCTCTGACTGGCACACTATTCCTGGACTCTGACTGGCACACTATTACTGGTATCTGACTGGCACAATATTCCTGCGCTCTGAATGGCACAATATTACTGGGCTCTGAATGGAATAATATTACTGGGCTCTGAATGGCACACTATTACTGGGCTCTGACTGGCACAATATTCCTGGTATCTGACTTGCACAATATTACTGGTATCTGAATGGCATAATATTACTGGTATCTGAGTGGCACAATATTACTGGGCTCTGAGTGGCACAATATTACTGGGCATCTGACTGACCCAATATTACTGGGCTCTGACTGGCACACTATTACTGGGCTCTGACTGGCACACTATTACTGGGCCCTGACTGGCACAATATTCCTGGTATCTGAATGGCACAATATTACTGGTATCTGAATGGCATAATATTACTGGTATCTGACTGGCACAATATTACTGGGCTCTGACTGGCACACTATAACTGGGCTCAGAGTTGTACAATATTACTGGGCTCTGAGTGGCACACTATAACTGGGCTCTGACTGGCACACTATCACTGGGCTCTGACTGGCACACTATCACTGGCATCTGACTGGCACAATATTCCTGGTATCTGACTGGCACACTATTACTGGGCTCTGACTGGCACAATATTCCTGGGCTCTGACTGGCACACTATTACTGGGCTCTGACTGGCACACTATTACTGGGCTCTGACTGGCACAATATTCCTGGTATCTGAATGGCACAATATTCCTGGTATCTGAATGGCATAATATTACTGGTATCTGACTGGCACAATATTACAGGGCTCTGAGTGGCACAATATTACTGGGCTCTGACTGGCACACTATAACTGGGCTCTGACTGGCACACTATTACTGGCATCTGACTGGCACAATATTTCTGGTATCTGACTGGCACACTATTACTGGGATCTGACTGGCACAATATTCCTGGTATCTGAATGGCACAATATTCCTGGTATCTGAATGGCATAATATTACTGGTATCTGACTGGCACAATATTACAGGGCTCTGAGTGGCACAATATTACTGGGCTCTGACTGGCACACTATAACTGGGCTCTGACTGGCACACTATTACTGGCATCTGACTGGCACAATATTTCTGGTATCTGACTGGCACACTATTACTGGGATCTGACTGGCACAATATTCCTGGGCTCTGACTGGAACAATATTACTAGGCTCTGACTGGCACACTATTCCTGGACTCTGACTGGCACACTATTACTGGTATCTGACTGGCACAATATTCCTGCGCTCTGAATGGCACAATATTACTGGGCTCTGAATGGAATAATATTACTGGGCTCTGAATGGCACACTATTACTGGGCTCTGACTGGCACAATATTCCTGGTATCTGACTTGCACAATATTACTGGTATCTGAATGGCATAATATTACTGGTATCTGAGTGGCACAATATTACTGGGCTCTGAGTGGCACAATATTACTGGGCATCTGACTGACACAATATTACTGGGCTCTGACTGTCAAAATATTCCTGGGCTCTGACTGGCACAATGTTCCTGGGCTCTGACTGGCACACTATTACTGGGCTCTGACTGGCACAATATTCCTGGGCTCTGACTGGCACAATATTCCTGGTATCAGAATGGCACAATATTACTGGTATCTGACTGGCACAATATTACTGGTATCTGAATGGCACAATATTACTGGGCTCTGACTGGCACACTATAACTGGGCTCTTACTGGCACACTATTACTGGCATCTGACTGGCACAATATTCCTGGGCTCTGACTGGCACAATATTCCTGGTATCTGAATGGCACAATATTACTGGTATCTGACTGGCACAATATTACTGGTATCTGAATGGCACAATATTACTGGGCTCTGACTGGCACACTATAACTGGGCTCTGACTGGCACCCTATTACTGGCATCTGACTGGCACAATATTCCTGGTAATTGACTGGCACACTTTTACTGGTATCTGACTGGCACAATATTCCTGGTATCTGACTGGCACAATATTCCTGGTATCTGACTTGCACAATATTCCAGGGCTTTGACTGGCACAATATTATTGCGCTCTGAGTGGCACAATATTACTGGGTTCTGAATGGCACAATATTACTGGCTCTGAATGGCATAATATTACTGGGCTCTGACTGGCACAATATTCCTGGTATCTGACTGGCACGATATTACTGGTATCTGAATGGCACAATATTAGGTGGCTCTGACTGGCACACTATAACTGGGCTCTTACTGGCACACTATTACTGGCATCTGACTGGCACAATATTCCTGGGCTCTGACTGGCACAATATTCCTGGTATCTGAATGGCACAATATTACTGGTATCTGAATGGCACAATATTACTGGGCTCTGACTGGCACACTATAACTGGGCTCTGACTGGCACACTATTACTGGCATCTGACTGGCACAATATTCCTGGTAATTGACTGGCACACTTTTACTGGTATCTGACTGGCACAATATTCCTGGTATCTGACTTGCACAATATTCCTGGGCTCTGACTGGCACAATATTACTGGGCTCTAAATGGCACAATATTACTGGGCTCTGACTGGCACACTATAACTGGGCTCGGACTGGCACACTATTACTGGCATCTGACTGGCACAATATTCCTGGTATTTGACTGGCACACTATTACTGGTATCGGACTGGCTCAATATTCCTGGGCTCTGACTGGCACAATATTCCTGGTATGTGACTGGCACAATATTACTGGGTTCTGAATGGCACAATATTACTGGCTCTGAATGGCATGATATTACTGGGCTATGACTGGCACAATATTCCTGGTATCTGACTGGCACACTATTAATGGTATCTGACTGGCACAATATTCCTGCGCTCTGACTGGAACAATATTACTGGGCTCTGACTGGCACACTATTCCTGTGCTCTGACTGGCACACTATCACTGGCATCTGACTGGCACAATATTCCTGGTATCTGACTGGCACACTATTACTGGGCTCTGACTGGCACAATATTCCTGGGCTCTGACTGGCACACTATTAGTGGGCTCTGACTGGCACCCTATTACTGGGCTTTGACTGGCACAATATTCCTGGTATCTGAATGGCACAATATTCCTGGTATCTGAATGGCATAATATTACTGGTATCTGACTGGCACAATATTACTGGTATCTGACTGGCACAATATTACTGGGCTCTGAGTGGATCAATATTACTGGGCTCTGACTGGCACACTATAACTGGGCTCTGACTGACACTATAACTGGGCTCTGACTGGCACACTATTACTGGCATCTGACTGGCACAATATTTCTGGTATCTGACTGTCACACTATTACTGGGATCTGACTGGCACACTATTCCTGGGCTCTGACTGGAACAATATTACTAGGCTCTGACTGGCACACTATTCCTGGACTCTGACTGGCACACTATTACTGGTATCTGACTGGCACAATATTACTGGCATCTGAATGGCACAATATTACTGGGCTCTGCATGGCACAATATAACTGGGCTCTGAATGGAATAATATTACTGGGCTCTGAATGGCACACTATTACTGGGCTCTGACTGGCACAATATTCCTGGTATCTGACTTGCACAATATTACTGGTATCTGAATGGCATAATATTACTGGTATCTGAGTGGCACAATATTACTGGGCTCTGAGTGGCACAATATTACTGGGCATCTGACTGACACAATATTACTGGGCTGTGACTGGCAAAATATTCCTGGGCTCTGACTGGCACACTATTACTGGGCTCTGACTGGCACAATATTCCTGTGCTCTGACTGGCACAATATTCCTGGTATCAGAATGGCTCAATATTACTGTTATCTGACTGGCACAATATTACTGGTATCTGAATGGCACAATATTACTGGGCTCTGACTGGCACACTATAACTGGGCTCTGACTGGCACACTATTACTGGCATCTGACTGGCACAATATTCCTGGTAATTGACTGGCACACTTTTACTGGTATCTGACTGGCACAATATTCCTGGTATCTGACTTGCACAATATTCCTGGGCTCTGACTGGCACAATATTACTGGGCTCTGAGTGGCACAATATTACTGGGCTCTGACTGGCACACTATAACTGGGCTCGGACTGGCACACTATTACTGGCATCTGACTGGCACAATATTCCTGGTATTTGACTGGCACACTATTACTGGTATCTGACTGGCTCAATATTCCTGGGCTCTGACTGGCAAATTATTCCTGGTATGTGACTGGCACAATATTAATGGGTTCTGAATGGCACAATATTACTGGCTCTGAATGGCATAATATTACTGGGCTCTGACTGGCACAATATTCCTGGTATCTGACTGGCACACTATTAATGGTATCTGACGGGCACAATATTCCTGCGCTCTGACTGGAACAATATTACTGGGCTCTGACTGGCACACTATTCCTGGGCTCTGACTGGCACACTATTACTTGCCTCTGAGTGGCACAATATTCCTGGTATTTGACTGGCACACTATTACAGGTATCTGACTGGCACAATATTCCTGGTATCTGACTGGCACAATATTGCTGGGCTCTGATTGGCACAATATTCCTGGTATCTGACTGGCACAATATTACTGGTATCTGACTGGCACAATATTACTGGGCTCTGACTGGCACAATATTCTTGGGCTCTGACTGGCACACTATTACTGGGCTCTGACTGGCACACTATTACTGCGCCCTGACTTGCACAATATTCCTGGTATCTGAATGGCACAATATTACTGGTATCTGAATGGCATAATATTACTGGTATCTGACTGGCACAATATTACTGGGCTCTGACTGGCACACTATAACTGGTATCTGACTGGCACAATATTCCTGGGCTCTGACTGGCACAATACTCCTGGTATCTGACTGGCACAATATTACTGGGCACTGAATGGCACAATATTACTGGGCTCTGAATGTCATAATATTACTGGGCTCTGACCGGCACAATATTCCTAGTATCTGACTGGCACACTATTAATGGTATCTGACTGGCACAATATTCCTGGGCTCTGACTGGCACAATATTCCTGCGCTCTGAATGGCACAATATTACTGGGCTCTGAGTGGCATAATATTACTGGGCTCTGACTGGCACAATATTCCTGGTATCTGACTGGCACACTATTAATGGTATCTGACTGGCACAATATTACTGGGCTCTGACTGGAACAATATTACTGGGCTCTGACTGGCACACTATTCCGGGCTCTGACTGGCACACTATTACTGGTATCTGACTGGCACAATATTCCTGGGCTCTGACTGGCACAATATTACTGGGCTCTGAATGGCACAGTATTACTGGGCTCTGAATGGCACAATATTCCTGGGCTCTGACTGGCACAATATTACTGGTCTCTGAATGGCACAATATTACTGGTATCTGAATGGCATAAAATTACTGGTATCTGACTGGCACAATATTCCTGGTATCTGACTGGCACACTATTAATGGTATCTGACTGGCACAATATTCCTGCGCTCTGACTGGAACAATATTACTGGGCTCTGACTGGCACACTATTCCTGGGCTCTGACTGGCACACTATTACTGGGCTCTGACTGGCACAATATTCCTGGTATTTGACTGGCACACTATTACAGGTATCTGACTGGCACAATATTCCTGCGCTCTGAATGGCACACTATTACTGGGCTCTGACTGGCACAATATTCCTGGTATCTGACTTGCACAATATTACTGGTATCTGAATGGCATAATATTACTGGTATCTGAGTGGTACAATATTATTGGGCTCTGAGTGGCACAATATTACTGGACTCTGAGTGGCACAATATTACTTGGCTCTGACTGGCACACTATAACTGGTATCTGACTGGCACAATATTCCTTGGCTCTGACTGGCACAATATTCCTGGTATCTGACTGGCACAATATTACTGGGCTCTGAATGGCACAATATTACTGGGCTCTGAATGGCATAATATTACTGGGCTCTGACTGGCACAATATTCCTGGTATCTGACTGGCACACTATTAATGGTATCTGACTGGCACAATATTCCAGGGCTCTGACTGGAAAAATATTACTGTGCTCTGAATGGCACAATATTACTGGGCTCTGAATGGCATAATATTACTGGGCTCTGACTGGCACAATATTCCTGGTATCTGACTGGCACACTATTAATGGTATCTGACTGGCACAATATTCCTGGGCTCTGACTGGCACACTATTACTGGGCTCTGACTGGCACACTATTACTGCGCCCTGACTGGCACAATATTCCTGGTATCTGAATAGCACAATATTACTGGTATCTGAATGGCATAATATTACTGGTATCTGACTGGCACAATATTCCTGGGCTCTGACTGGCACACTATAACTGGGCTCTGAGTTGCACAATATTACTGGGCTCTGAGTGGCACAATATTACTGGGCTCTGACTGGCACACTATAACCGGGCTCTGACTGGCACACTATCACTGGCATCTGACTGGCACAATATTCCTGGTATCTGACTGGCACACTATTACTGGGCTCTGACTGGCACAATATTCCTGGGCTCTGACTGGCACACTATTACTGGGCTCTGACTGGCACACTATTACTGGGCTCTGTCTTGCACAATATTCCTGGTATCTGAATGGCATAATATTACTGGTATCTGACTGGCACAATGTTACTGGTATCTGACTGGCACAATATTACTGGGCTCTGAGTGGCACAATATTACTGGGCTCTGACTGGCACACTATAACTGGGCTTTGACTGGCACACTATTACTGGCATCTGACTGGCACAATATTTCTGGTATCTGACTGGCACACTATTACTGGGATCTGACTGGCACAATATTCCTGGGCTCTGACTTGAACAATATTACTAGGCTCTGACTGGCACACTATTCCTGGACTCTGACTGGCACACTATTACTGGTATCTGACTGGCACAATATTCCTGCGCTCTGAATGGCACACTATTACTGGGCTCTGACTGGCACAATATTCCTGGTATCTGACTTGCACAATATTACTGGTATCTGAATGGCATAATATTACTGGTATCTGAGTGGTACAATATTATTGGGCTCTGAGTGGCACAATATTACTGGACTCTGAGTGGCACAATATTACTGGGCTCTGACTGGCACACTATAACTGGTATCTGACTGGCACAATATTCCTTGGCTCTGACTGGCACAATATTCCTGGTATCTGACTGGCACAATATTACTGGGCTCTGAATGGCACAATATTACTGGGCTCTGAATGGCATAATATTACTGGGCTCTGACTGGCACAATATTCCTGGTATCTGACTGGCACACTATTAATGGTATCTGACTGGCACAATATTCCAGGGCTCTGACTGGAAAAATATTACTGTGCTCTGAATGGCACAATATTACTGGGCTCTGAATGGCATAATATTACTGGGCTCTGACTGGCACAATATTCCTGGTATCTGACTGGCACACTATTAATGGTATCTGACTGGCACAATATTCTTGGGCTCTGACTGGCACACTATTACTGGGCTCTGACTGGCACACTATTACTGGGCTCTGACTGGCACACTATTACTGCGCCCTGACTGGCACAATATTCCTGGTATCTGAATAGCACAATATTACTGGTATCTGAATGGCATAATATTACTGGTATCTGACTGGCACAATATTACTGGGCTCTGACTGGCACACTATAACTGGGCTCTGAGTTGCACAATATTACTGGGCTCTGAGTGGCACAATATTACTGGGCTCTGACTGGCACACTATAACCGGGCTCTGACTGGCACACTATCACTGGCATCTGACTGGCACAATATTCCTGGTATCTGACTGGCACACTATTACTGGGCTCTGACTGGCACAATATTCCTGGGCTCTGACTGGCACATTATTGTTGGGCTCTGACTGGCACACTATTACTGGGCTCTGACTGGCACAATATTCCTGGTATCTGAATGGCACAATATTCCTGGTATCAAAATGGCATAATATTACTGGTATCTGACTGGCAAAATATTACTGGTATCTGACTGGCACAATATTACTGGGCTCTGAGTGGCACAATATTACTGGGCTCTGACTGACACACTATAACTGGGCTTTGACTGGCACACTATTACTGGCATCTGACTGGCACAATATTTCTGGTATCTGACTGGCACACTATTACTGGGATCTGACTGGCACAATATTCCTGGGCTCTGACTGCAACAATATTACTAGGCTCTGACTGGCACACTATTCCTGGACTCTGACTGGCACACTATTACTGGTATCTGACTGGCACAATATTCCTGCGCTCTGAATGGCACAATATTACTGGGCTCTGAATGGAATAATATTACTGGGCTCTGAATGGCACACTATTACTGGGCTCTGACTGGCACAATATTCCTGGTATCTGACTTGCACAATATTACTGGTATCTGAATGGCATAATATTACTGGTATCTGAGTGGCACAATATTACTGGGCTCTGAGTGGCACAATATTACTGGACTCTGAGTGGCACAATATTACTGGGCTCTGACTGGCACACTATAACTGGTATCTGACTGGCACAATATTCCTGGGCTCTGACTGGCACAATATTCCTGGTATCTGACTGGCACAATATTACTGGGCTCTGAATGGCACAATATTACTGGGCTCTGAATGGCATAATATTACTGGGCTCTGACTGGCACAATATTCCTGGTATCTGACTGCCACACTATTAATGGTATCTGACTGGCACAATATTCCTGGGCTCTGACTGGAAAAATATTACTGTGCTCTGAATGGCACAATATTACCGGGCTCTGAATGGCATAATATTACTGGGCTCTGACTGGCACAATATTCCTGGTATCTGACTGGCACACTATTAATGGTATCTGACTGGCACAATATTCCTGGGCTCTGACTGGAACAATATTACTGGGCTCTGACTGGCACACTATTCCGGGCTCTGACTGGCACACTATTACTGGTATCTCACTGGCACAATATTCCTGGGCTCTGACTGGCACAATATTACTGGGCTCTGAATGGCACAGTATTACTGGGCTCTGAATGGCACAATATTCCTGGGCTCTGACTGGCACAATATTACTGGTCTCTGAATGGCACAATATTACTGGTATCTGAATGGCATAAAATTACTGGTATCTGAGTGGCACAATATTACTGGGCTCTGAGTGGCACGATATTACTGGGCTCTGAGTGGCACAATATTACTGGGCTCTGACTGGCACAATATTCCTGGGCTCTGACTGGCACAATATTTCTGGGCTCTGAATGGCACAATATTACTGGGCTCTGAATGGCATAATATTACTGGGCTCTGACTGGCATAATATTACTGGGCTCTGACTGGCACAATATTACTGGGCTCTGTCTGGCACAATATTACTGGGCTCTGACTGGCACAATATTACTGGGCTCTGACTGGCAAAATATTACTGGGCTCTGATGACCCAATATTACTGGGCTCTGACTGGCACAATATTACAGGGCTCTGAATGACACAATATTCCTGGTATCTGACATTGTTTTTAAGTATTAGCACACCTGTCTCTCATAACCAGTATACGCACCTGGTCAGTTGACCTATTCGTATGAATGGGGACTCTATTTTTGGTGGGGAGAAGACTTCATTAAAACAGTAGGACACACTGAAATGAAGTGAGTTTATACTCTAAAAACCATAATCCCTATGGGACTTAACATAGAATTTGATTTATATAATTTTCTATAATATAACTTATGCCCAAAAAATCTTTTTGTACATTTTCTCGGGGAGTTAGAAATGCCACTGAAAATATGTTTTTTTTTTACTTTTTTTTATTTTTTTATTATTGAAATCTTTTTTATTTTCATAGAATATAGACATTTACATATATGAAAACAAATGGGGGGGGGGGGGGGGTTTACGGTTATTCCACTTTTATTCTGAGTGTGCAGCCATTGACCAAATTTTATAAATAGATTTGTATAATAGTATTGATCCTTGAGATGTATAATGGAGGCGTTCCATGCGTAAATTGTATGCGATCAGGACGTAGAGTTCTTGTGCTGTAGGTAACTTGGAAGTTTTCCAATTGCGTGCCAGAAGCGTCTTTGCTGCTATCAATATATGTCCTATTATGATTTTATAAGATTTCTGAATTTTCTGCGGGAAAATGTGAAGTAGAGCTAGTTCAGGTGTTTTTTGTAAATCTATTTTTGTCGTTTCTTTAATTATTGCAAAGATAAGTTTCCAAAATCTTTTTAGACAAGGGCAAGTCCACCAGATATGTAACATTGAACCGGGAAGATTGCACGAGCGCCAACATAAATTTGATACTCCTAGGTACATTTTTGATAGTCTGGTAGGGACCAAGTACCATCGAAGTAATATTTTCTTTGCTAGCTCAATGTGGTTGCTGCAATGGGAAATAAACGACATATTTTTTGTTGTTTGAGACCATTCCTGAGGGGAGAGATCACGTTCCAGGTCTTTTTCCCATGCGCTTTGGAAAAAAGGTTTTTGTAGGGTTGGAGGTTGTAACATAACTTTATAGCAGGAAGAAAGTAATTTGTTTGCCGTTTCTGCTTTAAGACATTCTTGTGTGATTTTATGAGGGATATTTGTGGGGCTTGTGAGAGTATTCGGTATTGTTCTCAAAATGTGGGAGACTTGAATATGTTTGTAGAAATCTGTAGGAGGTAGGTTGTATTTTTTGCACAGTTGGGGAAACGGGAGCATCGAATGTTCTGACATTAGATGTTTAAGCGTGGTTATCCCTGCTTTGGACCAGGAGAGGAGAGATAAGTTTGGTGAAAATAGTTTGAGGGCCCGTAACGGTGTGGCCTGGGTGAGGTACTCCAGTTCTGGTATCTTTTTGGCATAAATGTTCCATGTTTTCAATGATAATACAGAGCTTGGCAGGGAGACAGTACTAGACTTTACGTTAGCTTTTTTTGTCCATAGAATATTACACAGCCTATGCGGGTGTACTTGACTGTCTTCGATGTCTACCCATGCCATAGTGCCTTTAGGGACGTGGAGTGAAATGTTTTGTGCCATGCGGGCTGCTTGGTAATAGTAAGGGTAATCCCAGGCCTCCTTGTTTGTTGGGCATAGCTATCCATTTAAAAGATATTCTTGGAGGTTTGTTTTGATTTATAAATTTGTGAATTTCCGACTGTATTTCCATTAGCACAGAGGTCGGAATTGAAATTGAAATCGTACGAAAAAGATATAATATTTTCGGTAAGATAGTCATTTTTATGGCCGCTGAACGTCCTACCCAGGAGAGGAACAACGAGTTCCAGTGGGACAGATCTTGTTTGATCCTTTTCCAGAGTTTGATTATGTTCTGATTCATCAGTCTGTCAGGGTTTTTTGTCAAAGTAATGCCTAAATAAGTGATATCTTCTTTTCTCCACTCAAATGGGTAGCTTTGTTTAAGTGAGGACAACACTATCTTCGGAATGTTTATTGGTAAAGCTTGCGTTTTTGTCTCGTTCACTTTGTGGTACGAAATTTGGCCATATTCTCTAAGTAATTTTTGGAGGTGAGGCAGTGAAGTTTCTGGCTCTGACATCGATATAATTATGTCGCCGCGAATAAACTGAGTTTGGTGTCTGCCTCTTGTGAGTATTTAAAACCTATAATATCAGGGTTTCTTCTTATAGCTTCCGCTAAAGGTTCAAGAGATAAAACATATAAAATTGGGGAGAGGGGACAACCTTGTCTCGAGCCATTTGTAATCCGAAATGGGTCAGACAAGAAACCTGCATAATTTACTTTGGCTGAGGGGGTCGAATATAGGGCTATGGCTGCTTTTATAAATTCTGTAGGGAAATGAAATTTGATTAGAACAGCTTCTAGGAATTTCCAATTGAGACGGTCAAATGCCTTTTCGGCGTCTATAGCTAATAGGAGAGTGGGGTTTTTGGACCTATTTGCCAAGTTGATTATATTGCACATTTTTCTAGTGTTGTCTGAGGCTTGTCGGCCCGATACGAATCCCACTTGATCGTAATTGAGTAATTTAGGTAAGAAGGATTTGAGCCTAATTGCTAGAATCTTCGCATATAGCTTAATATCTGTGTTTAATAAGGATATAGGATGGAAGTTCTGGCAAAGGGTGGATGCTTGTAGGTGGGATTTTTGTTCAGAGTTTAAGGAAGGGAGAGACAACTTGTGCAGAAAAGTATTAATTTGCTCTTGTTGTGGTTGGCTTGTGGTTGGGCAGTCTTTAAAGTTATACAGGGATGCATAATATTTGGCAAAGGTATTAGGAATATCTGCTGGGTTCATCACTTTATTGCCCACATTGTCAAAGATGTATGGTATCGCTTTCTTCATCTCCTGCTTCTTTAGTCGTCTCGCTAACATTGCCCCAGCTTTGTTGCTGTTATTGTAACATTTTTGTTTGAGTCTATTGAGCATATAATTAGTTTTCTGTAGTTGGAGGGTGTTCATTTCTCTTTTCAGTGTCTGTATTCGATTGCTTCTAATGGCATCCGGGCCTTGTTTATTTAGCGTCTCTAGTGATTTTAGTTCATCGTCTATTTTGGTAAATTTCTTAATTCTTTGTTTATTTTCATGGGATGCAATCGAGATAAAGTTGCCTCTTATGACCGCCTTATGGGCTTCCCATAATGTCACCGGGGAGATATCTGGTGTGTCATTCGTAGTAAAGTAGTCTGTAATCTGCTTGCCTATTTGCTGTTGGATATTGTCTTGGGCTAAGAGAAAGTCATTTATACGCCACGAGCCTTTTCCTTTAAAGGGGAATTTTTCTTCTATTTCCATAAATAATGGAGCATGGTCGGACCAGCGGATATGTCCTATTTTGCAGTTCAAAACCCGTTGTAGGGTGATTTTATCCACCATGTAATAGTCTAGACCTTGTGGACCTGGGAGTAGAATGAATAATCTTTTTGTGTGGGATGGAGAGTTCTCCAAGCGTCGTGTAACTTAAATTCAGACATTGTATTCTGAAGATTTAGACCTTGTTTTTTAAGTTTAACCCCCTGTTTGTTAGAGTGACGGGATGTAGAATCCTTATCTGGATTCAATATGGTGTTCAGATCCCCGCATATAATTGTAGCAGCTTTTGGTGTGGCTTGTGGAAGGTTCAGTACCTTGCGTAAAAATTGGCAGGAGTTTGAGTTAGGTGCATATATGTTGATCAATGTGTAGTGAAGGTTGTTGATGGTGAGGTTCAGTATAAGGTACCTTCCATTTGGGTCTTTTTTTATCTTTTGAATATCCAGCGCCAAGCATTCATGGAACCAGATAGACACACCCGCTTTTTTGGATTTAGCCGTTGCGTGGATTACTGTAGGGAATTTCTTAGCCTTGACGAAGGGTATCTTATTTTGTAGCAAAGTGTGTTTCCTGAACACACACTATATGGGACATTGACTTGGCCACTTCTTCAAATAAGAGTCTACGTTTGTGTGGGGTATTGAGGCCCTTTGCATTAACGGACATGCATTTAATACTCATTACGAAGCCGATTGAGACCTTTTATAAATTGGTGGCTAGTGCAGGAGGGTGTAAGGGATTTATGCTGTATAGAAATTTGGTACTTTTTGGCCTGATGTTGCTTGATTAGTAGAGATTTGGTCTGGGATGTTATAGTTTCTTGCTTGATGAGTGTTGACCATGCTAGGGCTAGGGGGAAGTTCAGGAAAATTAGAGTGCTCAGGGCAACAAAGAAGAAAATCAAGAAATAGAATACATGAATAAGTAGAGAGAAGTAACAAAATAACAAAACAAATACCGCAAAGCGGTCAGTAGTTAGTAGTGCAATGAAAACTCGCTCGTTAACATACAACTTGATTCTTTGCACTATTCCCATACCCAGATGAGTTGGGGTGGGTGTAATCATTTTAAACATTTCGTAATGACAAACGGGTGACAAATTAGGTGCCATCCCGAACCAGGTGTGCTTGGTCAGAATATTCCTATCTTATGATCCTGATCGTATATTTTGCATGTTAACAGAGGCTTCTATTATGCCACAATATACCTTATGCATTGAAAAATATATTTTATATGAGACATTAAGTTAATACTCATTATTACTCAATATAAACAAAATACCATCCAACTTTATAAAAAAAAAAAAAATGAAACCTTGAGATGTGTAGGTTAGGTTATTACACAGTCTCCCCTATCTAGGAACAAATTTGTAACTTCAAGAATCAGAGTTTTCAATTACTATAATCAGAGAGGTTAAAACCTGCCCTCTTCTGCTATCTAGAAGAAATTAACAGTTGCATATTTGTGGGGCATTATAACAAAGAAAGCCGGCTTCAAAAATAAGTCATGTGCATACATTATCAAAAAGTTCGTGTTTATAAGTCTGGTTGACTTCACGTTAATTGTATTATACTTATCAACCCGGACTATTGGATTTAGATGCTCGTCTTGGGACTTCAGACCAGTCTCTTGTCATGTGCTGTCTTTTTTGATGTCGTTCAGGAAGGGGTCCGGTGTAAGGTATATTCCATTCTTTAAGTTGAGCGATGCCCTCTTCTGGGTTGGAGATTGTGTAGAAGACTCCATTCTTCGTGAGTAGTAATTTCACTGGGAAGCCCCACTTATATTTTATCTCAGCTGCTCTCAGAGCTGAAGTAATGTGCTGAAATGACTTTCTTTGGATCAGGGTAGATGGGGACAGATCCGCAAAGATTTGTATGTTTGTGAATGGGGTGGGCAGTTGTTCTTTGGTTCTGCTGAAGTGCTTGATGTCCTCTTTAACATGGAAGTAATGCATCCTGAGGATCGTGTCTCTGGGGACAGCGGCTGGTAGGTTCTTGGGCTTAGGCAATCTGTGAATTCGGTCGATAAGAAGATCTGCACTCGATAAGTCAGGCAGCATAGCTTGAAACAGTGCTTGAGCCCATTCTTTCAGGTTGGTTGGGTGTACTTCTTCTGGAATCCCCCGCAGTCTGATATTGTTACGGCGGGATCTGTCCTCCAGGTCGCCCAATTTCTTTTGCATTTGAGACATATCCGCTTGTAACGTGGATGTCTGGATAGCCAGTTCATTATGGTGATCGACCATTTTGTCCGTTTTGTGTTCTAGTTTTGATGTTCTTTCTCCTACCTCTGTCAGTTCTTTCTTGAATTCGGAAGTGAAAGCTTGAATATCTTGCTTTATTTGATCCCGTAGCGTTTTCAGCATGTTCTTTATTTCTTCCACAGGTAGAGATGCTGAGTTTGAAGCAGTCGAGGCTGCATCTTCAATTTCTGACAGATCTTCATCTTCTGGTGTCTCTCGGCCGCCATCTTGGATCGGTAAGTTTGTATGTTTGGGCGCCTTTTTTTTGTCTTTTGGGGTCATATATTTGATCATTTTCTCCTGTGTTCTCGTATTCCTCTGTTGAGCCATCAGAGTATGGGTTTAGAGATGCACTTTGTGATGATCTAGTCTTGTTCGCTGGCGATTTTCCCTGGTTCAGGCGGGAGCTCCTTCAATGCACAACCGTCTTTATCCGAAGCAAGGACACGCCCCGAAAATATGTTTTAATCCCGTTTTCTCGTCTTCTTTTCCCTGTTCTTCTTTTTCTTTTTCAGGATCAAATATGTTATCTTGAGTACAATTTGCTAAATATTTCTCCAATATGTACAATATAGATTTTATGTCAATTGATTTATGATGTATGTAAGGTATTAAACGGTATTTGTAAATTCTAACTATGTATTTCTATAAAAGTATTTTTATGTCTAATATTGGACAGTTGCTCTGTGAGGTATTAATAGGTAAATGTTTATACAAAAGTTTCTATATGTGTAAATAATCTTTTATGTCTAATTTTCTCTATATGTGTATGTTATTGAAGTTTAGAGTATAAAGCTGAAGAATAGAAGGAATTTCCATTTTACAGTAGTATCTGCTAGTGTGCCTATTTATTTTTGCATAGCATATAGTCTCGTATATATGAGACATTAATGGATTAAATATAATTCTGTAGGTCTTTTTATCCTGTATTGACATTTAAATGTAAGCCCTTTTTTCCTTCGTTATGGATGTTTTTAAACATGCCAAAAAAGACACACAAGTGGAGATTACATTTGGTTAAAGGTACGATTTCCATAAAACATTATGCAAATTGAATGTATCCAGCTGATAAGAAAGATAGCCGATTTCATTGGAGCATGAAGAGGAGGTGTGTCAACAAGAATACAATATAAGAGAGATGTCAAGAGGAGGGAGGCACAACGCTTTTAAGTAAGCCTCTCTTCATTTATTAATTTTTTTAAAATATACTAATATTTAACTTACTTCACTATGGCAATGTCTTTTCCTTCACATTTATTCAACGAATATATGCATTAAAGAAATAACAACAACAGCTACAAACGGATCCATAGTGTCATTTGTTCCCTTCAAACTTCTTGGGATCTCCTTATACCAGTAAACGGCTCTTCAGTGTATGAGTACAATCCCTATCATCCACCAGATCATGACGATCAGGCTGCCCGTGAGTTCTTCTCTTAGGGTGGGCGGAGTGATGACAGGTCACGTGACCCAAAGCGCGCCGGGTCACGTGACCTATCCACTCTCACCGCGGGGAGCTGAACACTACAGATATGGCTAAAAAAGGGCAGTGGTGTATCTTGGTTTTGTTCTGCTCTAGGCAGACAAAATTTGGGCAGCCCCCCTACCCATGATGCAAACCCACGATGACCCATAACCCACGTTGCACAACAAGGACATGCCCCATCACCCCATTTATATGCCTCCATCACCCCATTACATACACATTGCCCATATACCCCAGCCAATTTGCCCAATAATATGCCAGGATAATTTGCATTAATATACCCCAGCCAATTTGCCCAATAATATGCCAGTATTTGCCATTTAATCTGCCCCTGCCAATTTGCCCAATATTATGCCAGTATTTTTTTACCATTAATTTGCCTCAGCCAATTTGCCCAATAATATGCCAGTATTTGCCATTTAATATGCCCCTGCCAATTTGCCCAATAATATGCCAGTATTATTTGCCATTAATATTCCCCAGCCAATTTGCCCAATATTAAGCCAGTATTGTTTGCCATTTAATATACCCATGCCAAGCTGCCCAATAATATGCCAGTGTTATTTGCTATTAATAAGCCCCAGCCAATTTGGCCAATAATTTGCCAGTATTATATGCCATTTAATATGCCCCTGCCAATTTGCTCAATAATATGCCAGTGTTATTTGCCATTTAATATGCCCCTGCTAATTTGCCCAATAATATGCGTGTTATTTACCATTTAGTATTCCCCAGCCAATTTGCCCAATAATATGCCACTATTATTTGCCATTTAATATGCCCCAGCCAATTTGCCCAATATTAAGCCAGTGTTATTTGCTATTAATAAGCCCCTGCCAATATTCCCAAATCCCCCCATCTCCCCAGCACTTACCTTTTTCCCTGGTAGCTAGTGGCAGGCAGCATGGTCTCCTCCATGGCATATGACGTCAGCGCGCCGGTCACGTGACCTGTCGGCACTTCCGTGTCACACTGCATGGGAAGCCGAACAGGCAGCACGGAGGTTTCTCTGTGCTGCCTTTTCGGCTCCCCGTGCAGACTGCTGGCAGGCAGAGGGAAGGTGAGGGGGGATCTTCCGATCCCCTCTCACCTCCGTCTCTCCTTGCAAGCGCGTTTTTTTTTTAAAGAGGCGGATTTTTTTAACATTATTTTTTCTTTTTCCTCTCCTCAGTGCTGGGGGGTGCTGCCGCCCCCCAAAATTTGCAGCCCTAGGCATCTGCCTAGGATGCCTCGGTGTAAATACAGCACTGACAGAGGGACCTAATTACCATCGCAGTGGATGCAGAGAAAGTTTTTGACTTAATTTATGATGAAAACATTGGAGGCTTTTGGATTTGGGGAATCTTTTCTTGGAGAAATTAAATCAGTATATAGTGCACCATCTGCCAAAACCATAGGCCAAAACATAAGCACTGATTGGTTCGACCTGGGCAACGGGACAAGACAGGGGTATCCGTTGTCGCCTCTGTTATATATAAACTAACTATAGAGATTTTGGCAATTAAGATAAGGGGCGACGATAGCATTCGTGGCTACCCCGTTGCCCAGGGGGAACAGAAAAGTGCGATGCATGCTGATGAGTGGCGGTTCCAGGGGGGGGGGGGCAACGGGACAATTGCCCCCCCCCCCCCCCCGGGAAGAAAAAAAAACCTATTAAAAAAAAACAAAAAACGACACTTTAAAAAAAACAACACGCTTGCAGGCAGAGACGGAGGTGAGAAGGAATCGGAAGATCCCCCTCACCTTCTCTGCCTGCCTGGTGAGAGGCCGCAAAGAAATAAAGACAAGAAATGCATTTGTATAATACAAATTTTTTATTAAATATTAAAAAGCAATTTACATATATACAAGTTAAACTTTTTTTTTCCTATAGGGTAGTCTTATATTCAGGCTATTAGTTTTTTTCCTAAAGGAATATACAAAGTTTGGGGGGTCGTCTTATAATCAGGGTCGTCTTATAATCGAGCAATAACCCCTGCAGGACTCTTGCGTTATTTTTATGGATCTGACATCGCACTCTTCAGAGTTTTTTGTTCTGTCTTTTTTGTTTATGGGGGGTTTGGGAACCAATATTTTTCTTTTTTATTAGTTAGTTAATTAGGTGGGATAAATGGGTTAGTGTTGCACTAGTTGTGTAGCTTATTATTGGGAAAATAATGGGGAAAAACTTTTTTTTTCCTCCAAAATTTCCTCTTTTATATGTATTTTTTAATACTAAAATGTAAATAATTTTTAAGTATAGGGTATCAAAAGAAAGCTCTAACTGTCCTTTAAAAAAACAACATATAACTTGTATGGGTGCGTTAAATGAGAGAGAGGAAAGTTATGTTTCAAAAAACGCATATTAAAAATTGAAAAACACTCTGGTCCTTGGCCTAGGAAAATCCCTGGTCCTTAAAGGGTTAATGCAGGGCTTGACAAATTTATCTGAGTTTTAGGAGCCAGCTAAAAAAATCTAGGAGCCAAACAACGGCACATAAACACAAACACACGCAGTCACACACAGACACATAGTTTTTCACATATACATACAGAATAAAGGATCCTTTATTCTGATTTGGAGGACTAGGGTGAATGTCCTCTCCGTGCACCCTCCACTTCCGAACGCAAAACCTGTTGCACCTTCTTTTTCTACATATACATACAAAACACCCACACACACACACATCCAGTCAGTCACATATATATACACACACACACACACACACACATCCAGTCAGTCACATACATACACACAAACACATCCAGTCAGACACATATATACACACAAACACATCCAGTCAGACACATATATACACACAAAACACATCCAGTCAGACACATACATACACACAAAACACATCCAGTCAGACACATATATACACACACAAGCATATCCAGGCACACACATATATACACACAAACACATCCAGGCACACATATATACATACACACAAACACATCCAGCCACACACATATATACACACAAACACATCCAGGAACACATATATACACACACAAACAGATCCAGGCACACACACAAACACATCCAGGCACACACACAAATACATCCATGCACACACACACACAAACACATCCAGGCACACACATATATACACATATATATATACACACACACACACAAACATATCCAGGCACACACACCACACATATACACACACAAACACATCCAGGCACACACATATACACACAAAATACATCCAGGCAGACATACACAAGACAGCAGGGTTTTTTTTTTGTCGTTTTTTTTTAAAAGAAAAAAAAAAAAGTTCACCTATCAATGTCCCCCATCCCTGCGATTACACCTCAATGCAGAGAGGGGGGAGGGTTTCCGTTGCAGCCTGGTGGCACAGAGCAGCTTCCCTGCTATGCTCCCCGGTGATCAGCGCTAGAACGCGGTGCGCGAGGGGGCGGAGCAGGAAGTCTGTGCAGCCGGTGCACTCACTCTGCTCCCTCGCGCACCGCTGCTGAAATAAAGGAAAGGGAAAAAAACGGATCCCATTGCCGAGGGCACCACGCGGAGCTAATAAAAGAATGTTATTGAAACACTGTTCTGTGTCGTACAAACAGTGATTCAATGAGATGTAAAAACATTTTTTGTTTCATTTTTTTTTTCAATTTTACACACAAATGCGTGGCAACAAAGCATCTATTTACACACATAAATAGTGCTCCTACAGCACTGAAAAGGGTTAACCTTAACAAAAAAAATATATGGGGTATCCCCTTGGCTCTACAAGTTAAAAGAGAAATCAGATCACCCATACTCCGACACCTGAGGGAGTTAGCAGTTTTAACTTACCAAATATTGCAATGCAGGACTGGAACACACTTGTCTCATTTCCAGCTCCACTCCACCACCCATAATACCAGCCCAAGGCCCCAACAAGATGCCCACAATCACTTAAAACAAATGAATTATAGGTCTCCCATGGAGCTTTGGGTCACCACTATGGGTGGCAGAGTGGATCTGGTAACGGTTTGTTACAAGTCTGTTACAATAGTGCAGCTGGGAACGGGATAGGTGTGTTGGAAAGAGTTAATCCAGGTCACAGGGAGGGTCAGCAATAGAGACCACAAGAGGACAGCCAACAATATCTGAGCACCATGTTATGGGAGCCTGAAGGTTTTATAGGGCTGCTGGGTGGGGCCTCGTCAATAGTGCTACAAATCCCAGACCTTTGTGTACACCATTGGTTGTGAAATTCCTGTTGCTGTATCTGGGGATTTCAAACACCTACCGTTTCCATTGTCACCGACGTTCCCTCCGGGAGGGCCCGCTCATCAATGTGTTTTAATTCCTACATATAGGTATACTATTTAACTGGCTTGTCTCATAACATTTACTTACATTCAGGTGTGAGTTAAGGTCGTTAATGGATGATAGTTCATAAAGGGTAGGAATAAAGCGAAACAATGTTAATTTTTTTTTTTTTTTTACAAGATTATTGTACTGTGGAGGCCTGAAGCTCTACATAGACCTAAGTGATGTGGGAAAACATTTTATAAAACCTATTTTAAAGACTGTGCAATAAATATTACTTTGCATTTAATTTGCCATATCTGATCTTTTTTTTTTTTTTTGACCTCTTGTTTTTTTTTTAACTTCGAAGGGAAATATGTGGGTGTTGAAAATATGTTTGTGCATTTGCTGTACACTTTATTAAAGAAGAAAATCCTGTTCAGCTTAAATACTTTATACTGGAGTGGGGGAGGGTTATGCACCAATCTCTGCTCACTATTGACACTGTTACCTACATTTTCTATTTTAAAAAGATAATGCACAATACATGAAATAAAATAAAACTGTCTACATCATGCAGATTATTGTTTTATTTGTTCAGCTTTTTTATAACAACAAAACAGATGTGCATGTTAGCAAAACGAAAATCTTAAAGTGGTGCTGTCACCAACATTTGGTACATAAATAGTGTTAATAGTTTGTGTTTTCAATCGATTCAACAGTTATTTTTAACAAAATCTGAATAAAACATTTTTATAACTAGTACTTCCTGTCACCTGTCCTTGAGCACCTTGGGCACTCTACATCTTCAGATAGTTCTACTATATTACTTCCTACTCAACTGTTCTGCACAGTGGAATACTGACTTAACAAGCTAAACTCATGAACTCACAGGTTTTCATTTAGGAAGGAGCAGTCAGGGTTTACAAATAGATTTAGCTTCCTTTTTTTAGATTTCATGGTTGTTTATCATAAATAAATCAGTACTATTTTTTATAAACTATAAATTCCAGACTACTTATTTACCCATAATCAAAGCTCAATAAAATGTTAGTTAAAAGTCAACAAACCTTAAACTAAAGATATACAAGTGAAGTAGACCAGCTGTTTAAATGTTTCTCCCAATTCGGTTAAATAGCATTTGATTAATTATTTCCATAAAATCTTTCCTGAAGGCAAACCGGAAATGAGGGACAACAGAGCTGAACAAAACACATTATGCAGCCAGGAAATGATCATTAGGAAGTGGAAGGAGATGGTACAAAAAAAGCCTCTGAGAAAATAGTAAAAGGCTCAGAGAAAAATAAATGATAAAGCATATTGGCGATTGTGTACAGCCTGAGAGAAATATTCTTCAATATTACAGTTATTTATAAATTTGATTGATATTGTAGCAAATTAAAATCATTACAAAACACAAGACTAAAGATTTCATGAACAGGGTCCTGGATGGCATGAGACCCTTAGTGCTCAGTTTCAGGTTTCAAAAGTGCAAGATGTGGATACACAGGGCCTGGTGCAGGATAACCACACTTACCTGTAAGCTTGTGTCTCCAGGTTGGTGTGACCACATTCCAGAGCCCTGTGGTAGCAGCTGCTGTATCCAGTTATAACTAAGGTGGGAAATAAAGGAACCCTGTAGACATCCTGGAGCACGAGTAGGACACCTAGTATAGCAGGATGTCTGCAGGCTGAAGATAATAAACCAAGCAGAGCAGAGCAAACACAAACAGAGCAGAAACAAGATGCAGACTGCAGGGCTACAGGACAAACTTATGAATAAAGGGAGAACAAAAGCATACACGAGGAGAGCAAAGCACAAGATATAACTAAAAACTAAGGAGACATACAGAGGTACATATATAACACAGGACAACATACAGATGGCAGTGCAAGGACTAAGGAACACAAGGGACAGAGTGAGGACTTGAGATCCTCAGATGCTTCCAAAGGGGAACCAAGATGTACATGGGAATAGGAGAGAGGAGCTGAGATCCTCAGGTGCTTCAGGGAAAGAGTCCAGGGTCCATACAAATACAGGAACTAACCTAATATCCTGACATATAGTGATAAAAGATGGAGCGCTACAACTTCACAAAAATATCTTTGAAAAAGCGCAGATATGCTTAAATTTTAGTAGAGCATATGGAGTAGCAATTCTTTATGGGTTGATCAGATGGCCTTTGTTGTATAGTACGATGATATGTGAAGAAGAACACAACACAGCAATACTGCTCTCTGTATGTGAGTAATGGTAGTAGGGTCCCCCAGATTGGTAACACACTCACTTGTGTTGGAGCAGGGATAATACTGCTCACTTGAAAAATTGTATTAAATATATCACTAATGTGGGATGAAATTCGGGACGAAATAGGAAAATCAACAGGTCCTGTATATGAAAACTTTATGACAGAAACTGTAAGCACAAGTAACTTGATGGCACTGAAAAATAGGGGCTGAACTAATGGGTGGAGCTTAGATCAAATAAGAAATCAAATGGCATTCGGCTTCTTAATGGTAGTAAAAATCATGAATCAAAACATTTGAAATGAGAAAAACATCTCTGAATAGATAACTATGTGGTGTAACACTGTTGTGTGAATGAAACACACAGCAGTGTTACACATAGCTAAGCCAAACCATATAGCGAGTTATCTCGGCTTTGCATTTATGCAGAACCAACAGGAGAGCCAAATCATGAGTGCTGCCATCTACTTCATGCAAAGATAATTATGATCGATCTTTTATATGTAAACTTGTATGTAAATACAAGTGAAATTGTAATGTTGTTACTGTCTGAAAAATGTTTAGCTAACAGGTGGATTCCGTCATTTTGAATGATACTTACCAATCAAGCATGGTATTTATACATGTAAAATCCATTGATCCAATCACAAGTCACTTGACGAATCCCTGGGCGGGGCAAAACGCGTCTGACATCACTTACTCCGGAAGATACACATGACTGAACCGCCATCAAAACGCACAGGACTTCCTGAATTTTAAAACTCATGAGAGCAGACACCTTGATTTTATGTAAGAAATTTTAACCTTTTCCTTATATTGATTTATGGCCAAAATGTAAGCATCCAAACCAGTGTCAAGGTACCTCACAATCAGTCCCTAACTCTAGAACTAATAATAAACTAACAAATGTATAACAGAATCTAAAAACTTACACTAAGCAGACACACCGGACATATAACAAACCTGATGACTCCAGCGCTGTGTAGACAGACCACTTAAAACAAACTAAACAGGTGTTGTAGAATTTAAATAGATGAACTGAGCAACGCAAGAGGATAGAACAAAACCCTGAAATGGAACAAAAGACAAACAGCAGGAAAACCAGAAATGAATCACACAGCAAGAGAATAAAAGAATATAAGCATGAAAAGGGGAAACAATTTAACAGGGTTCTAAGACAGGGCAGAACTAAACAGAATTCTAAGACAGGGCTGAGCTATTACAGGGCTATAGGATACATTGCAGGCCCATTACAGGGCTTCAATATACAGATGCAGGGGTACAAGGAACAAGGCAGGATCTGGACTGTAGCCGGATTGGGCAGGTGCCACTCTGGGGCCAAATTGAGTAAGTGCCATTCTGGAACCCACTGGGCAGGTGCTGCTCTGGGACCAAGCAAGGGCAGGGTGCCACTCTGTGGCTGAGCAAGGGAAGGGTGCCACTCTGTGGCCGAGCAATGGAAGGTACAAGGTACAGGGATGCAAAGCAAAAACAGAAGCAAGCATGAGTAATAAACAAAGCAAGGAAAAAAGAATATGGAAATAACTGGATACAAACTGGATGAATCTGGACAAAAGCGCTCAAAAACCGCAGACACAAAAGTGAAAAAAGTGAACAGCGACACCTAGATAGAGGAACTCCCCTAAGTCCTCTGACTGAATAATACACAAAATATCAAAAGAGATAAGTGGGCTTTCACACTTTTATGGTACACTATGTGATATCACAAGTGAGAAAACAATAAAGTACATTACTTATATTTTTCTTCCGAAATTGTTGTTTTCCATAATGCTGAATGGGGCTGAATAGTTCTTGCTTGATGACACATTATATGTGATTAAGAAAAACATGGAAAACTTAGGCCCAAATATACAGTTCCATAATTATATGCATATGTCTCCTGAGTTTTGCTCATAACAAACAGAATAAAATAAGATTCTGAAATATTTAGAAAAAAATAAGACTTATAATATGTATGAGATGGAAAGAGTGAAAATATTCATAGGAAAAATATATTCTATTAAGCAGGGGAACATGAGGAATTAGGCTACATATCTTTAAAATGAGAACAGTAGACATACACAAAAGAATTGAGTGTTTCTGTGGGAATTTTTGCCCATTCGTCCAGTAGAGCGTTTGTGAGGTCAGACACTGATGTTGCATGAGAAGACCTGGCTTGCGATCTCTGTTCGATGAGGTTGAGGTCAGGGCTCTGTATGGACCAGCCAAGTTCTTCCACACCAAACTCATTCAGCCATGTCTTTCTGCCTTTCTCTTTATTATTTTTTCTTCTCCTCTCTTTTTTTCTTTCCTAATATCCTTTCATAAGGACAAACAATATTCACATTTTAAATTGAATATTCCTGTGCCAGGTAGCCAAGGAATTAAGTCCTGGAGCCAGGGTAATGCCACATACAATGCCGCTCCAGGCGTGTAGTCCCATGTTACAACAGGAGCGCACACAGCCTAATTATATATAGCCAGCTGAACAGATGGACTGTTCCGCTCCCTCGTACACTGAGCTTTACTGTCAGAGCACTTTACCTCTAGCTTGTCTGAATACATGTCCATGTATGTATGTGATTGTGAGCATGTCACTGTATGTCTGCAAATGTGATTCTATGTATATAACACTGTGCGTGATTGCGTTTGTGACTGACTGTGTTATTGTGTGTATGAAATTTAATTTGTCAAGCCATGATCTTGATTAATTAGTTGGATTCTCTTTGTGTGTGGATATCCATCCTACATGCTTCTAGGCTGCATACTTTCTGATATGCTACTATTTTCCTGCTATTAACTTGGCTAGGTCTTACCTTAACTCCTCCTACTCCTAATTCCATGCATATGCATGTATGCTCAACAATTTGTTTAATCCCTTAGTGACAGGACTGTTGTGAAATTATGTACATACAAATATACATATATTTACAGTGGTGTATCTTGATTTTGTGCTGCCCTAGGCAGACAAAATCCGGGCACCTCCCTACCCAAGCTGCACACCCACGTTACACACCTAAGACATGCCCCATCACCTCCATTTCATGACCCCACATCACACATAACATTCAAACTCACATCAAGCTCATACTCCCATCACACACACACTCCTACTCCCATCACACTCAGTCACACACTCCTACTCCCATAACACTCAGTCACACACACTGACTCCCATCACACACACTGTCTCCCATCACACACACTCTGACTCCCATCACACTCAGTCACACACACTGTCTCCCATCACACACTCTGACTCCCATCACACTCAGTCACACACACTGTCTCCCATCACACACACTCTGACTCCCATCACACTCAGTCACACACACTGTCTCCCATCACACACACTCTGACTCCCATCACACTCAGTCACACACACACTGTCTCACATCACACACTCCTACTCCCATCACACTCAGTCACACACACTGACTCCCATCACACACACTGTCTCCCATCACACACACTCTGACTCCCATCACACTCAGTCACACACACACTGTCTCCCATCACACACTCTGACTCCCATCACACTCAGTCACACACACACTGTCTCCCATCACACACACTGTCTCCCATCACACACTCTGACTCCCATCACACTCAGTCACACACACTGTCTCCCATCACACACTCTGACTCCCATCACACTCAGTCACACACACTGTCTCCCATCACACACACTCTGACTCCCATCACACTCAGTCACACACACTGTCTCCCATCACACACACTTTGACTCCCATCACACTCAGTCACACTCACTGTCTCCCATCACACACACTCTGACTCCCATCAGCACTTACCTTTCCCTGGTGGCTAGTGGCAGGCAGCATGGTCCCTCCCTTCGGCTTTCGGCGATTGTGCCAACAGGTCACGTGACCGGGCGCGCGTATGACGTCAGCGCGCCCGTCACGTGACTGTCGGCACTTCCGTGTCACACTGCACGGGGAGCCGAACAGGCAGCACGGAGGTTTCTCTGTGCTGCCTGTTCGGCTCCCTGTGCAGCCTGGCAGGCAGAGCGATGGTGAGGGGGGAATCTTCCGATCCCCTCTCACCTCCGTCTCTGCCTGCAAGCGCGGTCTTTTTTTTTTTTTTTTTTTAAAGGGCCGGGTTTTTATTTTTTTTCATTTTTTTAAATTTTTTATTTTTTATTTTTTTTCAGTGCTGGGGTATCCGCCTAGGATGCCTCGCGGTAAATACAGCACTGTATATTTATATATTTATACAAGTTGGAAAGAGAACATACAGGGTAAATCAGTATCAATAATAAAAAAGAACAGCATGTAGAGTATATATAGGAGTTTGTAAACTAACAACAGGTACAATCTGATTTGAGGATTTGGGAGACACTCATTTTCAGGGATTTTAGACAAGAGGATGATTTGGCAGAATCAGGGAGGCTATTCCACAAATGAGGCGCTCTGACCTTTTTGAAGTGAGGGATCGCTAGTGAAGGGCTGGTGCAGGATCTGAGATTGTTGGATGTGCAGGGAGTAAGAGTTATCATGCTTTTCCGGTAGAGAGGGAGTTTTTCAGAGACGTGGTTATGCACTAAGCACGCTATGTGGAGAGTGCGCTTGGAGGCAAGCGTCAACCAGTTTAACTCTTTTAACATTTTACAGTGATGAGTGTTATAATTGCATTGGAGGGCAAATCGGCACAATGTATTGGGAGTGTTCTTCCTGTTCTCTGGTTCCCTTGGCTACATTTGCCTCTCCTAACCTTCTGGCTAATATCCTGGCATGTCTGACCTCTCACATCCTGACCTGGCTTGTCTCCTTCCATTTCTGAACTCTAGCATCCTGACCTTCTGCCTTTTATGGTGGTACAACTGACCTCCTGCCTTGTATCATGGTACAACTGACCTCTGGCATTCTGATCTGTGACTCGCTTGCTGACATCTCTGACCCAGTCACAAAAGAAACATAGTGACCCCAGCGCAAAGATAAAAAGACCCATTATCATGAACCTGATATAATCTGCAGTGCAGAAGAAAAATATTAGGCAGAATACTGTAAAATAAAAAAGGAGAACTCCTTATAGTGTAATATGTAGTACAAACGTAGCTCCATTGGATGTGGATTGCATAAAAGTCCTTAAGATTATAAATTCATATGGTGGTGGATGAATGCAGAGTCCGTTTTCCGTGTTGAATAAAATATATTTTTATTTGGGCTGTAACAAGCTTTCAACCAAGGTAGAATAAAACATAAATGTCGCTGAATAAAAGTCTAAAATAAAGCTGCAGAGAGGACCATAGGAACCACGTCTGTCTGTTGAAGCCTTTCAGCACTGTGTGACCGAGGAGGTAGTTTCTCTTTTGGTTTTGAGATGATTGTCGGCTCAAAGACTTCTACGTGGCAGTGGCGGTCCAAAATACCAACCAATGCATTTCAACCTGACCAGTACCTAAACCATCTGTTTATCCTTGTCTTCTATCTGGTCAATTGTGTTTTCAGCTACTCATACGAGAGCTCTGTTACTACCTAGTTCTCTCCATGGGTGTCCTGCCTCAGCAAAGAGTGAACCATCCTGTTTCTGTGTTCCACACATAAATGTGAGTACCTTCCATAACAGGTAATTTTCGAACATTCCTATAAAATATTTAACAATTCCATATATCAGCAGTGTTTCATGTACAGTAGTAGAAAATTGCTTGTACTGACAGCTTACTAAATATTTTTCTAGCACAAGTTTGCTGTAAGACATAACGGGTAGTAAAATATGCTGATAAAGAACAGGTGCTGCAATTCCAAATATGTCTCAAGAAAATAGGAGCTCAGCCGATCCTTATTTTTCTATGTGTACAAAATGCAAAGAAACTTCCATGTTCTGGAATTCATATTGGGCCACATTCTTTTTTTTTAGCTGTCTCACACTTCAATAATGCATTATTGAGACACTCTTCCAACTGTTTACCTTGGGCACCAGAGCAGTCACCGTTGATGCAGACAGGGTTTCTCCAACTTCCCGGCATTTGCAGAGTTCCATGACACCATATCTGTGAAGCCTTTCCTGGCTCAGATGATCTCTAGCATGTCTGCTGGAGCTGTTCTGTGCCACAACACCATATTTGTGAGGCCTTTCCTTTGCTCATGTGGACTCCAACAAGTCTTTCGGAGCTCTTCTGTGTAATATGCCATAAAGGCAACTGCACCCTCGGAGAAATATGGTGGATAATCAGGTAAAAGTTAATTATTGTGCATTATTGCTGTGGTGCTGTCTCTGCTGTGGTGCTAATATTGCTGTTCTGTGGTCTACCCTTTGATTAGTACAGTGTATTAGCATATGCTCATTTTGAACTGTGGTTTGTTTGTGTTGTTGATCTCATGACAGAGTCCCTTTAACATTCAAGCAAAGCTACACATTTGTAGGGCTAATGAGAACATGAGTAGTTAAATTAGTTGGGCCTCATCTTACTGTCAGATGGGCTCTATTTGGCCACAGGGCAACCTGTTAGGTGAATTTGACATATTTAATATACGGGTTTGGTTAAAACATCCTATTAGACAGCCCCTAAGCATCTTGGACCAGAAATGTCAAATTCCCTGGCTAGTCTCTATAAATAGCAGAGTATTAAGGTCATAGCCCAGAAAGTGGTGGAAAAGTTTGATGCCCAGGATTCATAAAGAGATATAGATGTAGGGGCATAAGTTGGAGCATGATGGCCTACTTGTACATGCTGAAGGAGATTGCAATAGAACAAAACCCAAATAAGTTAATGATGGGTCTAAGTAGAAGGACAGAAGAGGAACAGTAAAGCCATTGCGTAATGGTGTATGTGATCACGAGGACTTGAGATCAAGGGGATAAAGTGTGTTTTGAGTCAAGTATTTATACAATTTAAAAATAATTAAAATTGTTCATAATGTTCATACATTCTGAAGCCAGACACATTCCTAGTAGATAATGGACTCTTACATAATGTGACAGGTACAAATACAACAGATTCAGATCTCATTAAAACACTCTTTGTTCATGTATGTATCAAAGTTCAATATCAGTAGCTTATTTTGATCTAATGAAAAATGATCAGTGTACTTGAAATATGTCCCTGTACAGAGCACATATCTGATACCTCCAGTCTTTTTCTTCATCAGGAGTTCAGCTACAGTTCCCAGCTCATCCAGTTTTTTACTGGACACATATATATTTTACCTGCTCCCTCGCAGAATGTAGAATGCAAGCATGTACCAGGGAAACACATTACATTGTAATCTTGTGAGCAGGACTCTACCTCATGTATCATTTTGTTTTTGTTCTTCTAACTTAATATGTAGCCCCCTCTATACCTAGCACTATGTAAATTATTGGTTCTATATAAATAAACGTTAATGTATTGCAATCTCTATCGCAATATGAATTCTTCATTATGCAATACAGAATATAAAAGTTATATGGGCACGTCATAAAACGGCCACTTATGGATGCATATAGTAGGGTACAAGTAATAATTTGCTTGGAATGGCACTTTAATCAGTATTTGTAAAAATACCTTTATAAGTAGACAACAGTTTGATTTGTTATGAAGGAACACAAGGATGCAGGAATAGCTGTAGTTAAAATGCCCAAGTTGCACTGATTAGAATTAATCATGTGGTTCCAGGCCTACTTCTTCATTTGAAATCATGCCTGAGGAAATTACTAAGGTATTTTTCCAAAATTAATCAATGGTCTCCTAAATGTCAAGCAGTTGACCAATGCATTGCAAGTACTCTGTACCTTTACTAATCTCCCTGTTACAATATATAGTAACATACTAATTTAGGTTGAAAAAAATACCTAAGTTCATCAAGTTCAACCGTTCTACCTATGCTTCTTGCTTTTGATCCAAAAGGAATCTATTTCAAATTCTGCCACTTAGGGGGAAAAATTCCTTCTTGACTCCAAAAGGCAATCAGATTTCTCCTTGGATCAAGAAGCTCTATTATTAATGCTTATTCCATCGTTAATAGCCCTGTATGTCCTGCTTTTCAAAAATGCATCTAATGTACTTTATACCACTACCTCTCTTGGCAGTGAGATCCATAACTTTATTGTCCTTACCGTAAAGAATCCCTTCCTTTGCTGTCTATGAAATCTTTGCTCTTCCAGTCTGAGGGGGTGACCTCTTGTTCTTTGTACATTTCTGTTAATGAACAGGTCACTGGAGAGCTCTTTATATTGGTCCTGCACATATTTATATAATGTTATCATATCCTCTCTGAGACAACTTGTTACTAGCGTATATAAATGCAACTTTTTAAGTCTCTCTTCATAACTTAGATCCTCCAATCCCCTTATGAATTTTGTAGCCCACAATGTTTAATGTCAGCAAAAAATGTACTGACTATGATAGGGTTTTACAATAATGGGAAGTAGAAAACTGGCTCTTTTTTGTTTTTTTTATGGACAGGAACAAATATTTTCATTTATTGATCTTTAAGCACTTGGAAATGCTGAATATATGTTTAAACTACAGTAACATCTTCTGCCACTTCCTGAATTATTTTCTGGCACAATTTCCTTTATCTGTTATTTGCAGATTGTGATCACATTCTGTAGAGGCTGTGACTATTTCTACCCATGTCTCACATCTGTCCCAACTTTGCATTAAACAGAACTAATTTTGGGACCCTGTCTCACAGTCCAGTCACTATTTGACTCGGAAATCTCGGCGGGACAATTGATTTGGGACAAACAATCCTGTGGTCTTCGACCCTGGAGAATGCATACTGTGCAATAGTGCTGCCTGTGTGATTGACAAGTAGTATGGGAGCACTGACACTCAACCTCCCAAGCTCCCCCTGGCATTCAAATTTAGGTATGATGGGAAGGTATGATGGTGCCATTGTAGAGTAATAGAGCAATAGAAATGGGCATTTTATGCCCTCCGAAGAGGTTAAGCACACATGGTAACAGATAATTTATAAGAGTAAACACCAAAATTTATTTTTATTTATGAAATGCCATGCCTCACTGTTTTAAATAATTTTTAATGGTACTTTTGTGAAGTACCATTTAAAAGATATCCCATAGTCTTTGTTAAAAAAATACTACAACAGGTGGTATTTACTATGCAGGTGCGTTGTTGTGTGGTGGAGATTAAATAAACATTTAAACTCATTAATTTAAGTACACACTGTACAGGGGAAAACTTCACCAGGTTTGTGCACAATGTATAGCAAAATTGGTAAGATGGAATGTTCATCATACCTCATACTCATCTCTGATCAGCCCCCAAAGACTTGTGAGAAATTATTTTGTGAAGCTACTACTTCATCGAGAGGGTCCGACAACCAATAAATAATGCATATGAAATAGCAATATAATAAATGACCATTTACAAGTAATAAAATATATCACTGCATGTATGTAAGAGTTGTGATAAAGTTGACCTTTTATACATTTGCTCAATATTTCCAGGCCCAAGTTATTTAACTGCTTGGTTTCACACATAGACTCATACGATTAGAAGTCAAAATAAAGGAAAACATTACATTTGTGTGTCTTTCTTTAATGTCATCACATGGCAGAGTGAATATTTGCCATAAATCTATAAAAATAGTTAGGGTATTATATATGGTAAAGGGAATTAGGCTTTTAAGCATATTAGCAGTTAGGTATATGTCTGTTCATACCAATGTGGGCTGCTGACATCAGATAATAGCACTTTCCCCCAGTGCCCAAGTTGGCAGAGCTGATATTTACGTCCTGACGTGCCAGGCACAGCTAAGGAAAATGAGCTGGCAATGTGCAACTTGCAAGACAATCTTCAGCTGCGGGCATGCAAGGACAGCTGTGTCACTTAATGGGCTAATGACTGTACCCCCCTGATGGTGGCTCTGCAGACACATATTCTTCCTTCACTTAGGGTGTACAAAGTTTTTTCTTAAATAAGTGCAAATATGTATTTATAGTAATGATGAAGAATAGCTTGGGAGCCATAAAACAATGTTTTATTATCTAGCATGAGTACAATAGCTGTGCAGAAACAGTTTGAAGAAGCATTTTTCAGCCGGTGTACCTCTGAACATGTGTAGGTGTTGTCTTTGCACATGGGCCCGGTGCAGATCTGGACTGAACTACCAGGATAAAAAGCAAGAGTCTGTACTAAACAGATACCACTTAGTTAACCTGCTGATATTCAATCAAAAGCATGGCTTTATACTAAGAACCACCATTTTGATAATTTGAATATAATTGAATATGTTCTTAGCATTTAAACACCTCAGAAGAAGCCGTTAACGGCGAAACGTGTCATCTGTTTCTTTACAACGTTTAAATCCCAGAAGGTGTTAACTTACTCATGCAGTTGGAACATTTTTATTTGTATTGCATTTGTATTGTCATTTTTTTATTTTTTATTTCTTTATTCACGTGAGAGTGCATACATAAAAAAGATAACAAGGGTACCGGACTCATAGCAGTACAAAATGAGTACAATTAATAGTGAAAGGGTATCTCTACGAACATATAATAATACATACAATGAAGAGCAATACGACTGACCACTGTTTCTGGCGTTGTACACCCGCTTATGCGTCGTTCATATTTTGCATCATATCCTTAACAAAACATATCATATACAAGACAAAGATTGTTAAGTGGAGGTGGCTGTTCCTGGGATAGGATGTCGGCCCAACAAAATTTGTGAGGAGAACCAATTGGTGGTTTGGAAAGTTGACAAAAGCAATGACTGGACTTGATTGTCCAAAGTATTGATGTAAGGGGACCATTTTGTAAACAATGCCTTTGTTTTGGTTTCCTTATGAAGTGAGGATTCCAACCAATCCATTTGGAATAAGTACTGAAGTCTAGTCAACACCTTAGATAACAAAGGGGGTTGGGAATGAACCCATTGTGATAGGATTGCTTTTTTAGAGACGGTAGACACTATTAACAACATGGTTTTCATTTTGGATGGCAAACCACAGTCCTGTTCGGAGAATGGTGTGTTGAATAAGGCCCACTGCTTGGATAGGTGAAACGGGATATGTAATTGTTGGGTAACATATGTGTGGATTTCTTTCAGGAATGTTTGTATGTGAGTACAAGAATAAAGACAGTGTAACAGATCGACATTCGATTGTGTACATTTAGGACAATTAGAATTATCTGCCAAACCAATTTGCATTCATAGTTTAGATGTCACATAAGCTCTATGTAATAGTTTCCAAAACATTTCACTATAAGATCTGGACACCAGAGTTTTAGTGAGATCAATGAGTTGTACTAAATTATACTCTGGGATGTCTGTGGCCCAGGAATGCATGCCTGAACCCCGGGACTCCAGATCTAGGGTTGGGCGTGTAAGGCTGTAGATTATAGAAATCTTTGAGGTTGGGGTTGCGCTGACAGTGGTAAGATTGTCTAGTGGATTGGATTTGTCTAGATCGGTGAGCTGAGGAAAAATAGACAAATGAAAGCTTGAGAGTTGTAGATAAGGTAGTTGATGGATTGTGATTGTCGGGAATCTATCGTTTAACTCCTCCAGTGATAGAAGTTTGGTCGTAAATCTGTCAAGGAATTGGAATAATAAGTGGTCGTTTTGAGTTTTTAAAATTTGGAAAGTAGCATCAGCTGCCCCATTCTGAAATTTTGGGTTGCCCACTAGGGATTGAAATTTTGAATGGGTAGAATTTAGGCCCAATCGTTTCCAAATGATTTTACAGACTTGCCAGGTATGACTTAACAGAGGGTTATTAAGTTGGTCTGGAAACCATTTGGATTTTGGAAGATGAAGGTGGGAGGCCAAGTGAGTACCAGGGGAGAACTGCTGTTCCAGAGCGTACCAGGTGTATTTTGAGCTTTCCAGGACCCAGTCTATTGCAATTATATAGATAGCTGCTAAATTATAGTCCTGTAAGATTGGCAAGTTCAGTCCTCCCCAGCTGACTGGCTGCTGGAGCTTGAAAAGGGCTACTCTACTCTTTTTGTGTTGCCAGATAAGACTTGTTAATGTGCGATTAAGTTGGTTGAAATCCTTTTTTTAAAGCTATTATTATTACTTATTTTAAGTATTTGTAAGGGGTATAACATTCTGGGGAATGTTACCATTTTATATAGGTGGCATCTACCTGTAAAGGATAAGTTACATTTCTCCCAGGTTTTCAAGTCTGTCTCAGTTTGATGCCACAACGGTTTAATGTTTAATTTATAGAGCTGAGAATGGTTTGCAGGAATTTGTAAACCCAGGTAGGTCAATACAGGAGTCGCCGTCCATTTGAATGGAAAACTAGTTCCCCATCCCCATTTTGCCAATGGGAAGATTGGCAATGCTTCCGTCTTTTGCTAATTTATCGTAAAACAGGAGGCCCGTTCAAATTGGAGAAGCATTTCTAGTATAAATGGGAGTGAGCGTCTGGGATTAGCAAGGAACAGTAGAAGATCATCCGCGAATGCGGCCGTGCGAAGCTCCACACTGCCCACAGAAATTCCCTCCACCCGTGGGGACATTTACAGGATTCTGAGTAGGGGTTCGATTGCCAAATAAAAAAATAAGGGAGGAGGGGGCATCCCTGTTTAGTGCCTCTACCTAATTGAAACCAGTGTGAGTTTAGATTTTTTAGCGTGACCTGGGCTGTGGGTTGATGATATAGGGCTCTAAACATATTAATAAAAGGCATACCAAAATGATGGAATTTAACCCCTTAGTGACATGACTTTTTGGGCTTGTCTGACGCTTGGTGACATGGGCTGTTTTAACATTTCTGAGGTGTTTGTGTTTTGCTGTAATTTTTTTCTGTCTCATTTAGTGTACCCACACAAACTATATATCGTTTTTATCGTCATAAGAAGGGCTTTCTTTTGATACCATTATTTTGATAATAGCATGTAATTTGATATAAAAAAATAAAATATGGCAAAAAAATGGGAAATAAAATTCTACAAGAGACAACAAAAAAACACTGCTAAAGAGTTCAGAAATAGCCCATGTTTTATGTTTTTATGTTTTTTATCCATGTTACAGGGCCAGAACTATAAGTAGTGCAGGGCTATTTCAAAATCTTTTTTTTCAAAATTAGCAATAGGTATATTGTAACACTGATATCTGTACTAAATCCATGAATGACCCCCCACATGTACATATTTTTGAAATCTAGACAACTCAGGGCATTTAACTTGGGGTATTTTGACACATTTCATGTAGCCATTTTACCACCAACCTTTGCCAAAGTTTGCAGCAAAATATTGTTTTAAATTTTTTTCACATAGATTCCAATTTAGGTAAACATTAACTGAAAATGTGAACAACACCTCAATATGTGTTCAGCAACATCTCCTGAGTACATGGATACCACCCATGTATAGGTTGGTTAGGTTATTTGGGGGTAAAATGGCCACATTTGAGAGGTGCGCTTTTTGGTTTTCCAACTTGGAATTTTGACATGCAGAAAACCTGCGACCATGTCCCATTTGTGACATTTTTGAAGCATGATAGTATTTTAAGCACATGGTAGTATTTTAACACTTTCCATGCACTAATTCTACCACCAGTGTATGTCAAAGTTTTGGGTGGTAATTTTTTTTCACATACATTGTAATTCAGGCATGGATTTACAAATCCTGTTATGTGGCAGTGCCAAACAACACCTCAATATGTGTTTAGCAACATATCCTGAGTACAAGGATACCACGCATGGATAGGTTTGTTGGGTATTTTGGGGACTAAAAGGCCACATTTAGGGGGTGTGCATTTCCAACTTGGAATTTTTTTCAAACACATTGTAGTTCAGGCATGAATTTTCAGATTATGGTATTTGCCACTCCCAACCAACACCTCAATATGCGTTCAGCAACATCTCCTGAGTACAGGGGTGTGCATTTCCAACTTGGAATTTTGACATGTAGTCAGCTGCGCCCATGTTTCATTTGGAACATTTTTGAAACTGTCCAATGTACTTTACCCCATCAAACCATATATTTTTTGAAAAAAAAACATCCTAAGGTATTTCAAATGGTGGTATTTTAATACTGAATATGTACTAATTCTACCACCAGCTTTTGTCAAAGTTTGTGGTAGTAAATATTTGGAGTTTTGTTTCCACATACATTGTACTTCAGGCATTAATTCACAGATTGTGATATATGTCACTGCCAAACAACACCCCAATATGTGTTCAGCAACATCTCCCGAGTACAGCGATATCATCCATGTATAGGTTTGTTTGGTTGCTTGGGTGGTAAAAGGCAACATTTGTGAGGTGTGCTTCTCAAAATTCCAACTTGGAATTTTGACATGTAGTCAACCTGCGTCCATGTCCTATATGGGATATATCTTTGAAGTCAGCCAATGTAATTTACCCCCACCAAACCATATATTTTTTAAAAGTAGACACCCATGACTCCTTGTGGCAAGGGCTCAGCAGCCACTGATACATCACTAGATGATGTATCAGAAAGCTGACCAGGGTAAAAATCAAACCCTGAGTCAGCGACCTCAGAATCAGTGACTAAGCAGTGTTCTACAGCAAAGAAGGGGTAATAGCTCTTAGAAGAGCCTATCTAGTACTGTAATACATTACAGTACAAAGAAATTAATCCATAAAAAAGTGCAGACAGCAAAACATACTGTTGCTGTGCAAGTTTACTGCTTTTACAGTGATGAATGGCAGGGAAGAGTTTAATACACAGGGAATGTCTTTCATATAACCTGACAATTTTATAAAATGTTATTTTATATCACTCATACTGATCTGTCTCTTTCCATCACAAAAATGGAAGTGAGGAGAGGGAGGCAGATCAAAATTGGTCGGATCAATATTCACAAATATTGGTCTGACCAGGCGAATGGTGATGCTCATCAGAGCAATCACCAAACCGCCTTTGCCACTAGTTTGCTGTTACTGATCGTTATGATCGTTACGTAACCCCCTAGCGGGTGCGTGTAAATTTAAAAAAAAATAAAAAAAATGCAGACAGATAAAAATTGCTTTGGCATTGTCATTGCGTAAGCCGTGATCTACTGCAAGGAAGGGGTTAATAACTCTTAGAAGAGCCTTTGTAGTATTGTAATAAATTACAGTACAAAAACATTAACTCTTAAAAAATGTACAAACAGCAAAAATAAATGCGCTGATGTGCAAGATCAATGCTTACACAAGATTAATGGCAGGGAAGGGGTTAAACGCAGCGAATTGCTTTTATAAAAAACTGTTTTATTATTTTGTTTTTAGTGTATTTTGTATTTATTATTTTATGGTACTTAAACTTACTTTTCTTACTTTGATCTGTCTCTCTCCCTCACTAAAAAAAAATGTGAGGAGAGGGAGGCAGATCATATTGATCTGACCACGCAGTTGGGGTGCTCATCAGAGCATCCCCACTGCTTGTCAGTCTTACTGTAGTCATAAATTGCCTCTGCAATGAGGCAATCATGTGACTGCTTGAAGAGCACAGGAAGCAGCTACTTCCTGCCTCCTGTGCTCTTGCCCTTAGAAGGGCAGTGCCATCTTGGTCACACAGAGACAAAAATCATGATTTTTTTTTCGCTTCCTATGCTCTTTTTTGAATGCCCGCGTTTTAAAGGCCTAGGCCTAGGTTTTACAGGACTAGGTCCGTCCTGTCTCACTAACTTCTTGCCACACAGGACGGACCTAGCACTTCCTGTGTCGGCAAGGGGTTAAAAAAACTAGTTAGATAATGCCACGATATTCTATCGAATGCTTTGTCCGCATCACAGCTAACAATTATCGCTGTCTTATTTTTACATAGGATTGATTGATGGATACCTGCTATGACTTTACGAACATTTAAAGAGGAATGCCTATTTTTAATGAAACCAGTTTGGGAAGGCGAGATTATTTTAGGGAGTATGTTTTGTAGTCTGGCCGCCATTACTTTAGAAAATATTTTAAGATCTTGGTTAAGCAGTGAGATTGGGCGATACAACGTTAAGTGGGTAGGATCTCCGTTAGGTTTCAGTATAACAATAATCCTGGACCTATTAAAATCCTTGGGGGGGCTGTTGCCTTCCAGAAGCCATATTATATATATCCATGAGGTAAGTGGGTAGGTGTGTTAACAATATTTTGTAGTATTCTGAACTAAGGCCATCAGGACCAGGGGTTTTACCATTGTGAAGTGTTTTTATTGCTTCTCCAATTTCCGAAAGGGAGATTGGAGAGCTTAGCTGGTCTCTGTCCTGGGGATTGAGTTTAGGGATTCTAGCTTGTTGGAAGACTGATAATATGTCATCCATGCTGTTGTCTTCCACGTTGTAAAATCATTCAAATAATTTGCGAAGGTGTCAGTTTAGATGGTGTCAGTTTAGATGGGCAAGTAATGTCTCCCTCAGGGGAGGAAAGTTTTAGGACACTCTGTCGCTTATGTTTGGAGTATCGGACCAGGTTTCCCAGGAGTTTACCGGCACGGTTACCCCATCTGAATAACCTGTTTCTGGCAAAGTTGTAAGACATCTGGGCTTTTTCTGTAGCCCATGTGTCATACAGTGCTTTGGTTTCTTTATAAATGCGTGCTGAGTCAGTAGTATTTCATTCCATATGATTTGAATATGCAGAGGACAGGTCTTTACCCAGTTGCTGCAACTTCAACATGGCCACCCTCCTGCATCCAGCCTTGTAAGATATAATGTGTCCTCTTGTGACCGGTTTTGATGCTTCCCAAAATAAATTGATATCCTCAATGTGGTCTATGTTGTCATATACATAGTTGTTCCATTCGCGATCAAGAAAAGACCGGAATGATTCCGAGTGAAACAAGTGAATGATGCCGGAAATCTCCAGTTATGGGAATGTTGGCGGGAAATTACAGTTTTAATGTCCAGCCAGACTGGGGCATGATCAGAAATAGCTATGTTGCCAATGTCGGTCTTTAGGAGTCTATGTACAAGGGTTTCTGCGATCATTAAGTAGTCCAGTCTCGAGAAGGACAAATGAGGATGATAAAAGAAGGAGTATTGTCTGTCTATTGGATGTTGGTGTCTCCAGGAGTCAGTCAGGCCCAAGTGGTCAATTATAGGAGTGGTATAAATGCTCATGTGTCGTCCTGTTGGTTGTGAGGTATCTAACAGATGGTTAGCCATTAAATTAAAATCCCCACCCAGTATTAAATTGGGGACAGACATAGAGGATAACACACTGTATAATTCTGCCAGAAATTAGATTTTTCCAGAATTCGGACTATAAATGTTAACCAATGTGTACCTATCCAGTATCAAAGAAACGAGTACATATCTCCCTTCAGGGTCATGGACAACCAATTCCACTGAATAAGACAGACCAGATGTTAGAATAATAGAGACACGTCTAGTTTTGGTGGTGTACATAGATGAAAAACAATCTGTGATCCAAGGGGCTTTCAGGGTATTATAATGCGGATCATTCCAATGTGTTTCCTGGAGGAAAATTATGTCAAGTGAATTTTTTTTACGTGGGTCAGTATTTTTTTCCGCTTCACAGGGGAGTTAAGTCCCTCAACATTCCAGGAAAGGATGCATATATGATTAGATTTATTGGATATAGGTGTAGATAGGGCATCACCTGTCAGGCCCCTGACTAGATGCTATATGTCAGGGATTGGTCCAGGAGGTTATGGGACCCTGAGCGCCCGATGCAGAAGTTCAATGCGCTGGAAATGGAGACACAGGGCCTGGTGCTGGGTAACTGCAATCCCTCAGTGGTTTGAGACCCCCAAGTTCATGCAGCCACGTTTCAAGGCCCTGTGATGCAGCCGTGGAATCCAGTGATGCCTAAGGGATAACTGAGGTGATCCTGCAAACATCCTGCAGCAAGCATGGAGTATAACTAGAACAGGTTAGCAGGATGCAGCAGGATAAAGCAAAGAGAAGAGCCAAGCAGAGCAAAACAAGTACAAAGGAACTGAGGCAGAGCAGAAATACAGAGTGCAGGGCTGCAGGACAGAGCAAGGTGCAAAGGGAGAACTAAAGCATACAAGGAAAGGCAAAGGATAAGCAATAACTAAGGAGATATACAGAGATACATATATAGCACAGACCAACATACAGAGGACAGGGTAAGGGCTAAAGGAACAGAAGGGATGGAGTGAGGAGCAGGGATCCTCAGACGCTTCATAAGGGGAACCAAGCTGGACATGGGGTTAGGGGAGAGGAACCGGGATCCTCAGGTGCTTCAGGGAGAGAGGATAAGGGAACGTATATATACACAAACAAACATGCAGGAACTGACCTAACACTCTTAGATTAAACAGTAAGGATTTGGTTAATTATGGCCATAACGTTAAGCTTGCCAACCACGTCAAGGTACCTTACAATAAGGCAAGTCCCTACACTAGAACTGAATAGCAAACTAATAACAATACAGAGACATACAAACAGAGAAATTACCTGCAGAGCTGAAGGAAGCAAACAGAGTAAAGGGGGATACCACTAGGTGGCCAAGCATGGGAAGGGTTACAGGTATGCAAAACAAAGGTAGGAACGAGCATAGGTAATAAGCAAGACAGAGAAACAGCAAAATAAGGAGCGAGCATAGAAAATAAACAAGCGAGCAAAGCAAAAGTGAACTGTTAATCACTGGAACAGCATGGATGAGTCTGCAAACTGGGTGAAGCCTTACATCACCAGATTTATTTGGGGACATCTAGCCTATTCCCGTTCGCAGAAGCGATTTGTCCAGCTAGATTGACCCCTATAATCGCCTCAAGGGAGTCCCAGAGAGCTCCCTGGGAGGGCACAAGAGATACCAAAAACATTGCAGTCATATGAACGTATAATTTGAACACTCTCACATTTTCAAACCCTTTTCCAACAGTAACTGTGGTGCAAGGAACAGTGCACCAAAAACAATATACAAAAAAACAAATACCATGCCAATACAGCAATATACGATATGCCTGGGAACCCATTAGACAATTTTAAGTGCGGCGAGACAGTGAAGAAGAGGGGGGGATAGAGAAGAGCAGGAGGATCCCTCTGCGTCTTGGCCCTGCTTGGAGGTTGACCACAGGAGTGGATCTTGATGAAGGACTTGGCGTGCCGTTTCTGGCGAATCAAAGAAGTCTTTCCACCATGCACGACTCTCAGTTTAGCTGGATAGAAATGGGCAAATTTTATTTGCTTCTTGTGGAGTTCAGAGCAGATTTGGGAATATTGCCGTCTCTTGGCTGAAACTGCCACCGAGAAGTCTTGAAATAATAATAATCTGTGACCTTGGTATTGAAGAGAAGGGAGATTTCTGTAGGCCTCAAGGACCTTGAGTTTGTCCACGAAATTGAGAATTTTGAAGATCACCACCCTCGGTCTCTCTTGGGACGATTTATTCTCCGGTCCAATTTTGTGAGCTCTTTCAAATGTTAACTTGTCGTTTGGGAGGGAGAGGCCCAGAGATTGTGGAAGCCAAACTGAAACTAATTCTCTGGCAAACCGATTAGTTTTAATTGTTGCGCCTGCTCCTATTCTCCAAGTCTTCAATACGATCTTGCATTATGATCGATTTATGAGACTGGATGTCCTTTGTGATCGTGCAGTGGCTATCCTCAACTTCAGAAAGTCTGGTTTCCAATATGGAGAGTCTTTGACTATGCGATGACAATTCTGCCAAGGTGTTCTCAATAGATGCTGAGAGTTTTTCCAGCTTGGTGTCTAACAAAGGAGAAATAATATTGCTTATGTCTTGTGCTATCAGCACCGGTGTTTGAGCTGCAGATACTGGCAGAGCTGCTGAGGTAGAGACCACAGGGGAAGTAGCCTTGGTGTGATGGTGTGGGTTGTTTGTCTATCTTTATTTCGATCAGCCTGGTGGAGGATTTTCCTGAGTTTTCCATAAATTTCTCCATGAAGACATCCTATTTGGGACCCTCCCACTGAGTGGAAGATAATGAAGTGAGAGGACAATAAGAGAAGAAGAAAAAACAGGGGGTGAGAGTGAGAAATGAGGACTGGCTGGAGAAGGAGAAGAAGGACCATAAAGAAATGCTGAGAAAGAAAATAGTTAAGAGGGCGACGTACAGCAGTTTTGGTTATGGCAATAAAAGTAAAACAACAAACAACAACAACAAAAACCACACAGACCTCTCTCCACACCATTTAATTAATGGCAAACTATAACAGGGATATGGATATACAGTGCAGATAGATAAATTTGGCAACAGGAATGACTTAGGAGAGGAATGGGAGTATGAAAATATTGAGGGACAGTGAAAGCAGAGAGTTTTGCAATAAACAGAAAACAATGCAAATGAGTACAGCAAGGTAACCTGAATAACTGCCCTTTAGGGAGCTGTAATAAGCAGGACACTCTGTATGGCAGGAATAGCTTGAGCCCCACCTTCAAACCCATGGGGTGTTTCTAATGTGTCTAGATCAAGTTGTTGCTTGATGACAAGCCTCCCATGTGTATGTCAAGCGGGGCCGGAGGGTGGGTTCCAACACCCCTTCAAAGTATTTAGTATATGGAGGAATCTGGAGTCTCTCCCACGTTGGTATTGCAGGTCTAATGGAAGCAGTTGTAGTCCGGTACACAGGTAAGTAAGGGCGCAGATATCCAGTCCACCGATGACCTCCACAGTTTCTAGCAGTGTCAGGGTCCCAGAACCTCGCCGGTAATGGACGTTAAGTCTGTCCAATTGAATGTTGTGCGGGAACTCAGACCACTGATCTCCTGCTGCAGCAGCGGCCACCACTGATGTCCAGAGCATGGCTTTGCACAAATCGATAGCTGTGCTCGAGGGCCTCAAACACTTCAGCTCCCTGAGATGGCTGACGGGTGGGACGCTTGTGGATCACACTCAAAGCCACCTTTTGGTGTCACTCTGCTCCGGGGAAATTTCTCTGTTTGTGTTTCCCTCTGAAGGAACAGATGGCAGGAAGATTGACTGCGCTATGGCGTATGTTCGATTTATGCCAAAATTGAACTTAATATTTACATGAAACTGATCTCCTAGGTTTGAAAGTGAGATTCTGTATCTCCCTCCAGTTTTTAGTTGTTATTTCTGTTTCTCTGAGCTCTGTTATGATCTATACCAGAGTTGATGATGTTTTTCTTCTAGGTCTAGTTGATGATTTTACATTTTCTAGTTATCTAAAGATAAATTTAGTTTAGTAAAATCAGGAGTTCAGTTGATTTGCTGCTGCTTCAGTCAATGGCAGTTTAGAACCTCTTGTATATTGTCATTTTATTGTTAACACTTATTTTAATATTTCTGTATTGAAATTGCTATTCATTTGTTTCAAACTCTGTGGTGTAACTAGGTTTCTATCATTACTATAAGACACACTAGAACCCCATAGGCGCAGACTTACTTCTGTATAGCTACCAAATTTAAGTACTGATGGTTTGCTTCGTTTTAGTGCCTTGCTTACTGTGCCTTGAGATGAAAAGGTTTGAAAATCACTGGTTTAAAGGGATAGTAACAGGAAGCAAGTTATAATGCCTGAGGAAGGGACCTAGCAAGTAGCACGCTGGTTTTTGAAAGCTCAGTTAGCCAATAAATAGTATAATTTAAACTTGACTTGAAACAGTTTAATGCAACCATATTCAAACAAACATACAAATGTATAGAGCTAGTGAGAATATGTTTAAGTCAGTCAGGACGCACTTTGCTGTCACATGGACCGCACGGACTTAGAGGCTAGAATATGTGAATATTCCGTATCCCGTCTGACTCTTCCCTTATATGACTGAGGCTCAGGAAGGTTTTTGTGAGAAACTAGAGGCTGTAATGACTGCTTACGACCCAGTGAAGAAATATTTGTTGCAACTGTGAAAAAATGACTATGACTAATGCATAACAGGTTAAATTTATAACATGTACAACTCTCTCCCGTTAGCTGACAGGCAGACCGAGAAAAAAAGAGAGGGGCAGGTTACAGCTCAGAATACGCTCATGTACTATCGCTAGTTGCTCTCTTTCTTTCTCTGTATATCTTTAAGCTCATGCTGTTCAGTAAAACAGGGCATGGCCTGTAGGAGGCGGAGAAATGTCACATTCATGAAGGGCAGACTCTCTTCAGCCAAGCATTGCAGAAGAAAGTGAGTCTCTCGTGATTATAATCATCTTATTTTAGTTGGAAACAAAAGTTAATGTAAAACTATAAACTGTGACACAACAGCCAATAAAACAGGAAAAGGAGAAAGTGAACTTGTTTCCAAATGTCACTCTAACTCTGGATTACAAACACGTTGCTCATGATCCGGGTCACTGCTTGGTATCCTGCATCTCGGGAAGCAGGCATTAATTTGTGCATGGGGTAAAGTTCACGCAGAGCTTACCAGACTGTGTAAGTTACTATTTATTGTCGCTTTACTTTCTTGCATAATATCATGTTTATTAGATTAACACATGTAGTCTCGGTAGTACTGTTGCCATTAACCAGTTCATATGAACTCAATTGACACTATACTTGTTTATCCAGTTTTATTTCCTTCTTAATTTCATGGTCCTAGCCACTGCCTGGTATGCTGCATATTGCAGAGAAGGGATTAAAGCTGCCAACGCCCTACCAGATTCCCAAAGGAGAATATCTAACTTTTCCCAACCTCTAGAAATGCTTGACAAGAAGATGCTTGCAAATGGTGGCTATTGAATTCATTGATTTATTTAAGGAGAAAGAGTACCCCAAACCTAATGCAGCACCTCCTACCACCTGGAAACACTCAGTGCATGTGACAGAACTGCTGAGTCCCACCTGCACCACTAGCGCACGTGCTGGCAGCACTTGTACCCCTGTCTGCACCAGCTGCTTTCCCTGAGTAACCACATCATTCAGTGCATGGGGGTAAAGTTAAAACGGAGATTATGTATGTCTGCTTTACTTTCTTAAATCATGTCACGTGTGTTAGTTTAACACATGTCGTCTTTTTAGTATTGTTGCTGTTAAACAGTTAATATGAACTCACTTTGCTTTGTACTTGTTTGTCTACATATATTTCCTTATGGATTATTATCTATCATGCTAATGTTTTACAGCTGTTTAGCATGAAGAGCTCAGTATTTATCTGCAGTATATGTCTTATTTTTCAAACTAAAAACAAAAATACTGTAAAAATGCCAATGCAGTCAGTTATATTTTCTGAAATGGCTAGGTTCTATAAGTTTGGTGTTTTAAAAAAAAAAAATCAGACATATGTTATAGTCGATAATAATTCAGCAGGTTATAGGATTTATCATAGGTGTCTGGGTTTATGAGAATGTATTGTTATGTCTGGAATTTAGAAGGTTACTTTTTTTTTACATTGATGCTAGTTGATTTATTTTTATATTGTCACATATAGGTAACCTGTGTATTTGATTTTACAATTTTTAAAGCTGTTGTTAGCAACTGTCAGTACTCATTGTAACAGAAATATGATAGCTAGCTTACAGTGAGTAAGGATGGGATGGTTTGCAGGTGAAGACAGATGTGCATCCTTGTATAGGAAAGATTTAAAGTGTTAACAAGCACGTTTGGCCCTTAATTTCAATGATGTGCTTTTGATTAATGGATTAGTAATTGTGAATACAAAATGGCTTGTTTAATAACCTATCAGACTTGGTTCCAGCTTGTTATGCACTAAGTAATAAATAGATCAAAATTATACTAGGTGAAAACTAAGTTATCCTGACTTGTTTTCATTAGAGCCCCCAAAATGTTTGCTTCTAGTAAGCACAATTTATTCCATGTACTGGAGGACATACTTATTCAGGATGTATAGAATAACACAATGATGGCAAACATTTTTTAACTTCTGCAGGAAAACAAGATGAAGCTCACAAAGTGCCCTTTAATTTAGTCATTTTCCTGCACATCAACAGCCACATCTTTTGCACCAGTGAGTTTAAGTAAAAACTGTGTATTAAAGTATCCATAACATTTACTGGGTCCACCATATTTTATAGTGATACTGTAGGCACATGTCAAGGGCCTTCTCAGAGGTCTCCAAGTGCCATTTATTGCACCTGTGCCATAGGTTTGCCAAAACCCATGCATTTATGGGGCACTTTAAGGGTGTTCCAGTGTCTTGTCTACAATGTGCATTGTGCTTCGGAGTGACATGACTTCCCGGTGCTTAGACTTCTGGAGATGCGAGGCAGCCTAGGAGGATGTCCATATGCCTGGGCAGTGCACAGACACCAGCTGCCAGCTACTAGACACCAAATGGGTGCTGTAGCAAGTCTTGTTGATTTAATGTGAATGCTGTGGCAAATCCTTTTTATGGATGTAGTGGCAATTTATGTGGGTGTAAATGGGTGCAGTGGTAAGTCATGTTGATGCAATGTTGGTAATGTGGGTTCTGTGGAAAGTCATGTTGCAAGTGCTGAGAGTGAAAATGGGTGCTGTTTCAAGTTATGTTGGTGCAATTTGTGTGCTGTGTGAAGTCCTCAGGCAAATGGTTGCAGTGGTGAGTGATGAGGCTACACATGGATTCTGTGGATGCAGTTTTGGTAATGTGACAAATCCTGTTCATGCAATCTGGGTGCTATGGCAAGTCATGTGAATGTGGTGGCAATTCATGTAGATGTCAATGGTGCAGTCCAAGTCCTATAGGTACAAATGAGTGCAATGGCAAGTCATGTTTATGCAGCATGAGTGCTGTAGCAAGTCCTGAGTGTGCAAATAAGTCCTGTGGCAAGCTCTTTTGATACAAATGGATACTGTGGCAAATCATGCTGGAGCAATGTGGATATTGTGGCAAGTTCAGTGGGTGCAATGTGGTGCCACATGTAGGCACTGTGGCAAGTTCTGTGGGTGTAATCTGACACAACATGGGTGCTGTGGCATGGTAGGTAGGTGTTGTGAAAGTTCTGTTGGTGCTATGGCATGTTTTGAGTCCAACATGGGTGCTGTGGGTGCAATGTTGATGCTGTGGCAAGTTATGTGGACTGGAATGAGGTTGTAGAGAAAAAAACTAAAATACATATTTCAAAAACATTTTTATTAACTATTGAGTGGTACAACTTTTTTTCACTCATTCCTATATACAGGTGGGAGCTGTGCTGTATTAGCGTCAATATTTTGCTACCTTTATTAGGATGTACCACCGTCTAGCACTTGCTAACTGGATACATCAACTTTATGTAGATGTACCACCATCTAGCACTTACTAACTTACGCTAACTGGATACATCTGTGTCTGGCTAACTGTAAGCTAATAGGGGCTATATTCCTAGCTAATTATATTACTGCACCACGTCTGTCTGGCTATATACAGATGGGAGCCCTGCCATGTTATCATCCATGCCTGGTTAGATCAATTCTAACGGGCTATACTGTCATAAGTCTGCATCTGGTCAGATATATACTGATGGGAACAATAGTGTACAATAGTGGGGGGGGGGGGGGGGGGGGGGGAGGAAGGGTGCTTAGCATTTCATCCTTAGAACCTAGCTGCACAATGTCTTGTGCCAGAACTGGATACACTAAAGATAAACATGCAAAAAAAAACTTCCCCTGCTGAGAAACCTACGTTAATACATTTGATCCAACATTCAAAGAAAAACTTCAAACATTATTCCAACTTACTGTTATGTTAACAAACCTCCAATTCTATTTACCTTATGCCTGACTATCATTTTAATAACTCTGTTACATAATTGCTGCTCTTTATTGAAATTATTTTTATAAGAATGGTACTTTTCCACTTACCTCGAAAATTTGTTTCTTTTTCTTTCTAATAATAATTGTTCTTTTCTTGTATTCAAATAGAGAAACAATAAAATATATATTTGCTTTTTTATATTAATATTACACACATTCTGAGTTGTTTTGTGTCTGTGCATCTGTCACTGAAATCGGAAGTAACTTCTTTAGTACAGTGCTGCTACTTGACCACTTTCACACGTTGTCTGGTATTTTCAAAGGATGTAACTATTAATTATTGTAACAATAATTTTTTTAATTGTAAAGGGTTCCCTGTTAAAAAGACCCTCTGGTTTTACCCAGAGATATAACCGATTTACCCTGATTCAACCGAAGGTAGCTCTGTGGCTGACACTTTTTTGTAATGCTCAGTGAGCAAATGGGCTCTATTTACTAAAAGGTGAGTTGAGCCAAAATGTATATTTCGTCTAACTAACTTTACTATGCAGCATGCAGGAACATGGAGTTTCTGATCAAAGAAGAACAGACTTGGTCTTTCATGATGCACCGATATTTTTTTTTTTTTTTTTAGCATTTTAAAGGTTTAACTGTGAATAATCCATGAAAGAAGCAGGTCAGCTCAACTCAATGAAGCATATGAAATACTATGCATTCCATGCGGTTACACATATTATTAATACCTGGGTGTGTTTTTTTTTAAATTTGTGGAGGAGTTTTTAAGTACCTCGGCTGGTGAGCATTTCATTTTCATTTTAGAAGTGTGAACATTTTGATCAACATAGTTGAGTCGGTGAGATTTAATGTTCATATATATTCGTCCCCTGCAACTCACCTTTTAGTTTATCAGTTGGTATAAACCTCAACAGCTAGGATGCTATTTACATAACTATTGCTGGATTTCCCACTATACAATGTTGCTCCATGCCTGGCAACATTCAGGTGGCTCACAGCAGCTGTCGAAGTTACAATAAAATTACAGTCTTTATTCATGAAAGAGGTCATTTTTACACTTAGCTACTTTGGCCTTAAGTTTGCAATTCCCTTCTCAATTCCCTGCAATCCTCTCTGTCACTTTGCACTATGTTTCAGTCAGTTTATCCTATAATGGAGGCCGTGCGAGAAACAGGAACCCCATATTTTAAATATATAACTATATGTATTCTGCTGATCAACCACTATTCACTATTAAGTGATTTGTGTTGAACTAACAAGTAAACTGCAAACATCAGGAAAACATTCCCAACTTAGTTTTTTTTTTTCCAGCTCAGCTACTAAGGCCTTATTTTTGCAGTTCACTTGCATCTGCCTTGTCAGTTCACCATAATTTACTTTCTGCATAGGACTGAATACATAACAAATATCATGCAATTAGGGATTGGAGATTTGTAAACCCAGCACACATATGTTGCTAGACAGCTAGAAGATTATTTACCCAAATAAAGGGTTAGCTAAAAATGTAGCAAGTCTGTGGCCAGGCAAATGCTGATAATGCTGGGAGTAGCTACTGCAGTACAGCTGTTGGGAATCTACTTCTTACACTGTAATAATCCCATAATACAAGAATATAGATTTAGCTGATGAAAGTTAATGGAGATTGCTTGTTTGACAACGATAACTTCACACTGTGGCCAGACCACTTGCACAAAGCATCTGGATTTATATTGCTTAGTTTAACAATGCTGAAAGTTTCTCCCACAAGCTGTATAATTTGTTGATGATGTTTATGTTACTTTTGTGTGGGTGGGACACAGAGGGTGACGACAGACAAGCTGCACAAAATATCTTACATAGAAATGTACAGTGAGACGGCAGATTTGGCCCATCTAGTCTACCCTGTTCTTTACATTCTGACAAGATACCGCGTCCATGAAGACTGACATTAAAAGCACTTCTTTGGTACAATAGTAAGTACTTAGCCCCAGAGAGTCTCTATGACAAGTTACTATGGGGTTAGTTCCCCGGTATTTATGTCAGTGGTACCTGAGGACAAGGCTGTGAAAGTTTTATCTCTGACTCACATATGGAAATGGATTTGCAGGAAACATACATTCCAGGAAGGACATTTCATTTATCACTCTCACTGTTCCAAAGAAAAAGGCCAAAACCAGAATGAAGGAGCTTTTTGGAGATGATATCATTTACACAGGCTTCTCTTCAGTATAGAAGTCAGGTGCTTTCAATGGGAACGCAATTATTTAACTAAAATAAATAGTTTAGATTAATTATTTGTTTTCCTGTGGACCCACATCCAACTGGAGAGATGTAAAAGTTATTTGTAGCCAGGAAAAAAAATCTGACCAAAAAAGCCACTATGTTGTATCTTGTTCATTTATTATCAGAACATAGTCCTCACTGGCATATAGTATTCATTGTTGGCAGCAACAAGACTTTATTTTTAACACAAGCACGTTCATTACTGCACATTAAATACAGTGCAAACACATGTGTGCTTTGTATTGCTGTGGAGCATAGCGATAACCTCTTAAAGAGAGAGACAGAGGGTTTTGGCCCCGAATATAGATGCTAGTTATATTGTACATTTTGTTTTTAGCATAGAATATATTGCTGCACCAAAATTACATTAATTGACATTATTTGTAGTAAATAAAAACAACTTTTATTCAGTTATGTATAGTGTGTGTGTGTATATATATATATATATATATATATATATATATATATATATATATAAAAGAAAAAACAAATACAAAGCAACGGCATAAGTGGCAGTAATAAAGCACTGCACTTTTAATTTTTTTTTATTTATAGTCTTTATTTCATTTCTTATTTCATATCAAAAATTTCAATATAAGTACACATTAATACAAATCACATACCTTAATCTTCATTACTTAAAAAACCAATATAATTCAAAAAAATTGTTGTTATTTTAATTTTAACTCCAAGTAGATGTAGTTTACATTTACACCTCTTCAACACCCACTCATCCTAAAAGAAGGGGGGGAGGGGGGGGAGAGCGCCCAATGTTTATTTTTTCAGTAGTCTGGGTGGTCAATCAGCACATCTTTCCTGTTTATATAGCTTTTTATTCTTAGATATAGAAATATATATCTCTACCTAAATTTCTGTTGAAGCATTGGGAGTGGATATAATTCCTGTCCCTGTATAATGTCAGTCAGAGTTAAAATCTCTTTATTAAGCCATCCAGAGATGACCAAATCAGTTATATCATATGTTAATACTTCTAGAGGGTGTTAATGGATAATTTATTAGAAATACCAAGTCTTTTTTTAAGATTATGTATAGTAATCAGTCCATCCCTCACTATCTAGTTCTCCGAGTCCTGTTTATTTATTTGTTTTGTTTCATTCCAAAAAATGTCCATAAGGGTGGGAGTCCCATTTTTCTATCTCAAACCAATATAGGTCAAATGATATTATGTTCATCTAATCCATACAGTGAGAGATCATACATGCCTCATGTAATTCCGGAATATCTGGGAATACCACTCCACCATCTTGTGTTCTTTTTTTAAGGATTGTCTGGGAGATTCTAGGTTTATGTCCCAACCATATGAAGTCCATAAACATTGTTTGGAATTGTGTCAAGATTTTTTGTTGCACCCTAATAGGAATGGTCCTGAATTGACTATATTTATTCTTCCTAGCTAAGATGTCTCTAGGCCTTTCCAATTTGTTAATTTTGGCCTCAGGTCCTTTAATAAATCTAAATAGTTTTTTTTACCTTAGAAATTATATAATCAAAATACAAACCTGTACCCAGATAATCTATCCTTCTTTTATCCCAATTGAAATGATGTTGTACTTTGAGGAGATCAAATTTTTATTTTTTTATGTTTGTTGTTATGATTTGAGTTTTTCCTAGGTTTATCTTATAATTTGAGCATCTGGAATACTGATCAACTGTTTTTAGAGCTGCAGATATTGAGATCTCTGGCCTGGACAGGGACAGAAGACATTATTGGCATACAGTGTTATTTTGCATTCATTATTCCATGAATCCTGTTGTTATCGCTAATCATAATAGCTAGAGGTTCTATTGAAATAATATACAAAAGCGGCACAATGGGGCATCCTTGCCTAGTGCCGTTTCCGACCGCAAAATATTCAGATTGAAACAATGAGCAAATACAGCCTCAATGAAACAATGAGCCTCGGAATACAGGAACATAGTATTATTCTTGCATGGCCCCACTATTCCATATGTTTCTAATACTCTATCTAAGAATCTCCAGCTAACCCTGTCAAATGCCTTCTCGGCATCTATTGCTGACAGGGCTGCTGGGGTTTCACATGTGTTAATCTTATGTAGTAGATTAATTATCTTCCTTGTATTATCTTATGCTTTTCTGCCCTGTACAAATCTGGATTGATCCTTATGCACTAGGTCTGGTATAATTACCTTTAATCTATCTGACAATATTTCGAATAGATCTTCAAATCAATGTTAATGAGAGATATTGGCCTATAACTGCTTCGATACTGAGGACCCTTTCCTTGCTTTGGAATAGGAGCGAGTGATGCAAATAGCATCTCTTTTGGGACCTTTGCTGTTTCGGACATATCATGGAAAGTTTTTAGAAGAAATGGAGCAACCACCCTATCAAGTTTTTTTTATCAAATGGCGCTGAAAATCCGCCAGGGCCTGGAGCCTTGGCGGGTTTTAAATTGTTTATGGTTTCTGTAACTTCCTTAAGTGCAATCGAATTATTTAAGTAGTTTAGTTTTTCTATGGAGATTCTGTAGGAACTCCCCAAAATTCCATCAATTTTCACGACGGATGGTGCTATGTTATTTAGGTTATACAGAGAACCATAGTAGTCTGCGAATTCTTAAAGCTATTGCTTTAGGTGTCAAACATTTTTTGTCTCCAACAATAATTCTCTTAATATTTTTCTTTTCTGCATGATATTGTAGTATTTTTGTAAGAAATTTGCCCTATGATTTCCGTGGTACCATCTTTGTTTTAAAAATGTTATTGTCCTATTTATTTTCTCGAAAGTTTGAAGCTTTATTTTCTCCCTAATATCTTGTATTTCTTCTGTTAACTTTCAATCTAATTTTCTTTTGTTCAGCTTTTCCAACTTTACAATGGCAATATGTAGTTTTTTCTAGAGACTTACCACTTTCCCTCTTTAGCTGTGTTTCATGATCAGACCACGCATAAAACACTTAAATATACACCAGACTATCATTGTGTTACCTCCACCTCTGTAAGTAAATAAGTTATATTTGGAGTAGAGTCTAAGATTTTTTAATTTAATCTCCATTTGTTCCTGACGTTATATTCAGGATTCTTTTTTAATTCTAAGGTCACAAGTGTATTGTCTGACCATGTAATTGATCCAATCTCTGTTCTAATTCATTTATTCCGATCTTGAGGCTTCATTAAATTCAGATCTATTCTTGTTTATGTTTGGTGCACATGAGAAAAGAAAGTGTAGTCTCTTTCACCAGGGTTAAAAACTCGCCAGCAATCGAAAAGGGAATTAAGTTGGAAAAGTTTCTGGAGCCCTGAGGGTTTCCCAGCCTGGTTTGTTTGGTCTCTAGTCATTGTCTTTCCGTTTCTATCCACCTCTGGGTCTACTATTGAATTTAAATCCCCTCTGATATCATCGCTTTTATCAGTTCTCTTATGAAATATCTCCATGTCTCCTTGTCTAAGCACAACGCGTGTTTCCTTAAAGTTTCAACGTCTTTTAATCCGTTGTAACTTAAATGCGTAGTAGTGATTACTATAATTCGCACCCTATCCTCTATACGCTCCGCTTCCACCTCTCTCCTCCCTAGTCTCCCCCTTTGTTCCCTATCCCCTATACCTTTCTGTTTTTCTCTAATCGTTAAGCTCTGTGATCCCTATTATCAATACAAATAACTTTGTAATTACCCAAATATCAGGTAAGTATTATCTTCTTTCAACCCTGTGACATATCTTTAATTGTACATAAGGGGTGTCTGTCCCCCAGTTCCAAATCTTTAATGTCCCAGGGTCAGTTCATTGCTGTACCTGTTTCAATTTCTATTTTGGTCTTTGATCATTATATAACTGAATTACATTCCATGGTCAGTAGGGGAGAAAGAGAAGAAGGGAAAAAAAAGAGAGCAGGTCTATCTAATCATTTAGGGATTATGTTCCATTCGATAAGTTTCTCTTTCAGAGCGTCCATTCCCCCCCCCCCCCTAATATATGTAGTCTCATTGTAAGATCTATTTAAAGCTGTAGGGAACATCCACTTGTATTCAATGTTTTTTTCTCTCAAAAATGGAGTTAGTTCGTTAAATGTTCTCCTTGCCTGTCTGGTGGTGAAGAACATTTCCGAAACCAGCTTTATGTCTTTATGCCCGTCCACCTCTGGTGATTTGGTCCTTTCTGATTGCATTACAGTGTCCTTCACAAAATAGGCTGAGAACATTACAATTACATCTCTAGGAAGTGTTGCGTTAATTTTTTTTGGTTTATAAAGCTGAAATCTCTCAAAATTATGTGAGCCCAGCTCCTCAGGGAGATGTAAGTTTCACATAATATTCCATTATGCATCTGATTCTGAAGCCTTTCCTTCTAGATCTATCTTCTTGATCAACTAGTTTGGCCTCTAGTTGTTTTACTCTATTTTGCATTATTATTATTTTTTTCAGACAATAGAGAATAATCCTCTTGTATCTTTTTTAAAACAGTCGCTTCAGTAGTTAGTGATTCTGAAAGATGAGCCACTTCGTCCTTCAATTCTGTTACATTTTTTTCCAGGTCTTGTTTGATTTTTGTTTACAAGGTGTCCAGCATCTCTGTCATCACTTGGTGTGCTAGTATTTGACCATTGTTGTCATCTTCTGAAGTTCTTGCGGTATTGATATCTCCTAGATCTCTTTGTTCTAATGGCACTGATTTCCTTTGCTTTGGCTGATCATATGCCATTGATTTTGGAGAATAGAATTGATCTATCGGTTTATTTTTCTCCTGCGTCTTGTTTTTATCTTTTTCCTTTTCTTTATGCTTAGGCGCCATTGTGTAACGATCAGTCATACAGTGTGTTCAGTTTTGCCTTTGATCTGCTCAATTATAGTAAAATTATGCTAGTTTGACTTAGGTAACCAATTAAATCTCAGTCAGAAAACAATAGGTTTAGATTGATCCACTAAGCACCGATGTACAATAGTTTGCAGTTTGGAATTCTGCCATTTCCGAGATTGCTTTGTTGTTTTTTCTAAAGTCAGCCCCTTTTTGGGGTAAGCTTCTGTCCTCAACTAGTAGGGTGATGTAGCTTCTCTGTGAATACACTTTATTAAGTTTATTGAAGTTATAGTCAAGAGCTACTCGCCTTCTCTGTGTTTTGGTCAGATCAAGGGCTATTCACAACTCTCCACTCCAGGTATTAGTTGTAAATCCAAAGAGGATGTATCTGTCTATTGCGGCTCTGAGCACCTACTTGATGTTCTGCCATTTGAAGTTCAACTCTCAGAGTATATATAATTGGGAGGAACTAATACATGTAACAGTTGCTTAAGTGAGCATCTATTTGCAGTTTGGCAATTCTGTTTAACTTAGGTGATTCCCTAAGGATTCAGGTTCAGTCTTAGTCGAAAAAAAAACAGTATACAGTTGAAAGATCTGCTGTTTAGATCAGTACTCAACTCGGAGTATTGATAGTAGTACACAAGATAATTTGGGTATCAGTTGCTCCATTGAGCCCCTATTTGTGGTTCTGCAGATTGGAGTTCTGCTAATTTAGAATAATTCCCAGCTCAGAATGTTAGTAGTAAGGCAGAGAGTAATATCGGTATCCTTTGGTTCACTAAGCAGCTGTTTACAATTCTGCATGTTTAAGTTCTGCTAGTATGGCTTAGTTCTCAGCTCAGCGTGTTGGCGGAAATAATGTAAATATCAGTTGGTTCACTAGGCAGCTGTTTTCAGTTCTAGAAATTAAGGTTCTGCTGATATGACTTAGATATCACCTCAAAGTGTTAATAATATGTCCGAAACAATGTAGAAACCAATTATTCCACTGAACCCCTGGTTGCAATTGCGCGGATTAAAATTCAGCAGGTTTAAATTGATTCCAAACTCAAAATGTCAATAGAAAGACAAAAATAGTATAGGTATCCATTTTATTTGAGGTTAAAAAGGCCACCAGCCTATTCCATGTTTTGTTCAAACCGAGGGTTATTCGCAGCTCTCTTGTGAATCAAGAATCAGACAATAATGTGAATATCAGATTATCCACTGAACACCAGTTTGATATTCTGTTAGTTCTACAAAGTATTGATAGCAGCCATGGAATAATAAAAACAAGCCCGTTTACAGTTCAACAGTGTAAAAATTATGTTGTTTTATCTTGGTGCTGCAGCTCAGGGTGTGTCACTAATTCAATCTTAACCAACACACACACACAAAAAAGAGAGCAATATACAGTATGGGGTTCTGCTGGTTAACAAATTATTGATAGTAGTGCGAGAGATGATATTGGGGACTATATAGGTATCAATTGCTCCAACTGAGTACCATTTTACAGTTCAGAAGTCTAAGATTCTACTGCTTTAGATTGATCTGATCTTAGTATTAGTGCTGTCCTAGAGATCTCAGTATTAGTGCTGTCCTAGATATCTTAGTATTAGTGCTGTCCTAGATATCTTAGTATTAGTGCTGTCCAAGATATCTTAGTATTAGTGCTGTCCTCTGTATTACTGCAGTAACTTCCCATTTTGCTGGTGCTATTCAGGATGCCTTTTCCAGCTTGTTTTCCCTGTGTTTGTCTGTCGGGGAATCGAAGGTTGATATGAGTTAATCCGTCTTCAAAGACGGCTAGTCACGGAGAGGGAGTAGCGCATCGTCGGAGTCCTAGTGCGAGCATGTGCGCGACCAGTCGTCCATCTGTCACATCATCACGTCTCTTTTTTTCCCCTTTATTCTGAGCACTGTATCTTTAAACAGAACCAGAAGCCAGAAATGCATACTTAATATCCACAAAGTGAGTTTGATTGCTGAACAAACAGACCGTAAAGTGGTTAAATTATTGACTTATGGTTTACTTCACATAGTGAATAAATGTTGTTTTTAGTTACTATAGAATTTTGAATGCAAGTTTTTCTATACTGTAATGATTGGTCAGCATTGTGTTAATGTTTATTGAGTTAGTAATCGCCCTTCGTATTATGGAATGCCTTCTTTTGTGTTGTAACGCATTCTTTTCTGCATTCATTTTCTTGGAATGGTAAGAAGAATGAAATGTGAACCAGATGGAATATTTTTTTAAACACAGCATAATTACTTTTCCATAACAGTGATAACATATTTATACAACTAAAGCTATAACTTGGGGCACATGATCCAAAGTCCGACATACTAGCGGATTGCAGTGTAAGTCTGGAGATCTTGCTAAACTTCTAATTAAATGCGGAATCGAGATCTGGTTCCCCAATGGCTCTATGGGAATCTCATGTTATAACAGGAACTGTGTTATAACGCAAAATATTATATCAGGGTTTGTCTGTATCTGGGATTCAGGTATTCATACCAAAAAGAAAAAACAAGACAGGCGCTCTGAACTTGAAAAAAACTATAAATATTTATTCTAATTCATATGCGGCACAAAAAAGGTTATACAAATGTGCAAAATACACAAATAACATGGCTGGTGGTGAACCCAGTATGCTAGCTGCCTCAATTGTTTTATGCTGAGAGGCGCTAAATCATAGTCCTTCATACCTGCCAACAGTTCCTATTTAGGACCGTCCCTATTTGTTCATAAGTGAAGACACAGATACTTTAGAGTACTCCTCAAAGTATGTAGAAATGGGTTGGGAAGATGAAGTAGCGCTGGATTACATATGAAAAAATACAAATAGAAAGAAAATCATAGTGTAGCAAGCAATGACTTTAAGTGATATGTGGTATGGCACTTACAAACAAAAATAAATGTCAGGGCTTGTTGATCCGGAACTTGTCTGGGGTCCTAGAAACATAGAATTAGAAACAAAGAAGTATAAACGCATAGAGTATAACAGCATTGATAAATACAAAACCTCCTTTATTGGAACAACTTTATTGGCCCACTTCATCTTTTAAGTTACTCCAGGAGGTTTTTTATTTATCCATCTGTTATAGAATGGGCCCCAATGGCTCTATGGGAATCTCATGTTATAACAGGAACTGTGTTATAACGCAAAATATTATATCAGGGTTTGTCTGTATTTGGGATTCAGGTATTCATACCAAAAAGAAAAAACAAGACAGGCGCTCTGAACTTGAAAAAAACTATAAATATTTATTCTAATTCATATGCGGCACAAAAAAGGTTATACAAATGTGCAAAATACACAAATAACATGGCTGGTGGTGAACCCAGTATGCTAGCTGCCTCAATTGTTTTATGCTGAGAGGCGCTAAATCATAGTCCTTCATACCTGCCAACAGTTCCTATTTAGGACCGTCCCTATTTGTTCATAAGTGAAGACACAGATACTTTAGAGTACTCCTCAAAGTATGTAGAAATGGGTTGGGAAGATGAAGTAGCGCTGGATTACATATGAAAAAATACAAATAGAAAGAAAATCATAGTGTAGCAAGCAATGACTTTAAGTGATATGTGGTATGGCACTTACAAACAAAAATAAATGTCAGGGCTTGTTGATCCGGAACTTGTCTGGGGTCCTAGAAACATAGAATGTGTCGGCAGATAAGAACAATTCGGTACATCTAGTCTGCCCAATTTTCTAAATACTTTTTTTAGTCCCCACTTGCTTATCTTATATCTAGGATAGCCTTATGCCTATGAGGTAGTATTCCTAGAGGTAGTATTATGTGCAAAGAAGTATAAACGCATAGAGTATAACAGCATTGATAAATACAAAACCTCCTTTATTGGAACAACTTTATTGGCCCACTTCATCTTTTAAGTTACTCCAGGAGGTTTTTTATTTATCCATCTGTTATAGAATGGGCCATATTATTTGTACTGTATAATTTGTACTCAGAACTTCCCTGTTGTCTTAATTATGTTGGAAAATGATTTATTGACTTTTTATGTACCTATGACCTCCTTCCTGTCAAATCCCTTAAGGTTAAACAAATGTTTCATGTAATTATGAAGAATATGCATATAACAGCCAGGAGAATAATCTATGTATCTGATTCACATACTACAAAATATGCATTAAAGCTTTTCACTTTGAACTAAATAATTCATAGTAGTGGTTATTTTTATTTTAGGGTCCAGTCCACTCCACTCAGGTTTGTGTGAATAAAAAGCCTGTGTTAACCTCTTCAACCCTAGAAACCTTAAATATTGTATTTCATACTACTTATTTACATGGCAGGCCTCACAGCTGCTTTGCAATGCCCAGTGATGACTTTGCTGAACTATGTGTCGGCCACAGGTTGCAAAGACATGTGAAAATTAAATGACACTACCGTGACTGCTATAGCTTTTTTTACAGCTCCTCCCCCCCCCCCCCCAATTTATTGCAGACAATAATTATTGGCTGTTGAGGTATTCCCACATAAATCTCCACTTTATATATAGTAATGTCATGACAGAAAGTGTCACAGAAACTGTGGCAGAGGTAAGCAAAGAGAGTAATGGGTTGTGCACTTGCTGGTCAGAGAGATCAATGGGTTTTGCTTTAGATAACAAGGCACAGCCGCACACTTTCTGGTAGCTGATGAAGCCCAGCAGTATGCATTGGATGAGCCCTGGCAGAAGTAGAAGAACACAGTAGTATTCTACTTAATTCACAAAGAAACAGAGAAATCCAATACAAAAATTAAAATGGAATGAGAATCCTTACTTTATCAGCTGAAGAAGCAATATTTTCATTTTATGGTGAAGTACTGTTACAGCATGGGTAGCAAACAGGTATCTCTACAACTGTTGAACTAAAATTTCCATGGAGTTGAGCCAGCATGTCCTGACACAAAGCTAAGCTTCATGATAAGTACAGTCAAGCAACACCTGTAGCGCTTCTCGTTGTTTTATAGCAGAGACCTATTTCTGTATAGTAGTCCATGTCTCTTTCAGTTGCCCCAGCAGATTGTTTCTGCAGCTGACTCACCTGGCTTGCTTTATGGATATTGGGATGGTTGCTTAGCGGAAGGAAACTCGCTTTTGTTTATTTATAATGGCAGTGGGTTTTTCTGTTTTTGTTTTTTTTAGAATAAGTGGATTCATTTTTTTATATTTTGGTGGCTTCTTCTCCTGGGCCAAAGATGAGGATTGCGGATGTAGCAGATCACTGCTGGTCTTCAGGAAAAGGTCACTATTCTATTTGCAGGGCACCGTTTGGGGCACAAGGGGGGGGGGACATTCTTTGTTTTTATTGGAGGTCTGGGGACCATTGGCAGCCCCCAGATCCCTCTGGGGGCTTTATTTATAAGGGGATCTGGGGGCCATTGGCAGTTACCAGGCCCCAGGGGGGACATTGTTTATTTTATATTGGGATCTGGGGCATTTACACAGCCTCCAGTCCCTGGAGGCTGAGTAAATTTAATAAGGTATGGGAGACATTTAGCTTGCATGGTCATGTTAGGGAAGGCAGTGCTCCTAGCCACCCATGATCATGTTAGGGGCCCCGCCAGGGCTATTTTTATTTATTTATTTATTAGTTTCTTTTTTTTCATTTCGGGAGGATTTTGGCTATTTTTATCATAGCTGAATTCCTCCCAAAATATTTCTCTATCAGAACATAGAAGTCATAGAAGTTTATGGGGATGATGGCTGTACAGGGATTTGGGTTCAGGGATTTTTTTCGGGAGCATTTGGTTTTGGAAGCTATTGGTGTGTAATTAGCCATGGCGGTTGACTTGCACTGCTATTCGGGATCACATCAGGGCATATTGGGTAGCTTGAAATTTGGCACCGGAAATATCTCTGATGTTCCTGAATCATTCCGGACTTCACAGACACCATTGTGTCCCAAAGTCCGGTCTATATTGCGTAGAGCTTATAATTTCAATATATTTCTAGGCAAGTAATGTTTGCACATTTGTACTTTGATTAGTTAGATTCAAAGGACTCCAACTGTCCATCCGATGCTCAGCTACACCTACCAGAATTTTCTGCAATTCTCTTATATGTTATACCCAAACAAATATAGACCTAGAGGTAAGATATGAACTGTGAGTTCTTTCAGTGAAGACAATTTTTTTCTCCATGGGCTGAGCAGTTGAGACATGTTACTCAGGGGCGTATCCTGCCCCTGAGTGACAGATGTGCACCAGACTGGCAGCACACCTACTAAAAATGTATGTGGGAGGCTGACGACAACAGCGAATTTGGCATCAGAGTCACTCACAAAAATAACTTTGTATACTTTCCATGCTGGTCAAATTGGCAAAAGAGTGAGTTACTCTGATGTCGAGTTCACTGCAGCCATCTGCCTGTTGGATAGATTTCTTGTTTTTCAGCGTGGCATCATGCTAGGTGTGCGCTTTTGATGTTACTGTTGTCACGTTCAAGGGGTTGTGTGTATGTACACTTTCTTTTTTTTTGTAAATCAATGTGTATTCAATTTTTCTTTTTTAAAAAAAATACCATAATAAAAGTACAAAAGTATAAAAAAAGGGGTGGGGAAAAAATGAAATCCTTACCTATGAAATGATACTGTATAGTGCCAAACAACATATTGCAGATCCATACAAAACACAGTTTCAACATTTAGATATATGTCCAGAAAATCATCAATAGTAGGATAATAAAAAGGAAATAAAATAAAATAAATCAACAAGGTTGTATAAGCGCATAATACTTGAAAGAAGGGAGAAAAGCCCAACGAAAAAATGTAAAAAAAGAGAAGAAGAGAGGGGCAGGGGTCGGAAGGACCAAGTACAAGTTAGAGGCCCATGAACAAAAAATGTATTACAAAGCAGAGCAAGCTAGGTCTCACACTTCATAAAAGGGATTTGGGTGTCTCCTTCGTTTTGATCTTGTGCCTTTAAATCATGTTCCTTCATATATTGCATATTTTCTAATCTCATGATCTACTCGCGAAAAGTAGAAGGGGAGATTATTCACCCGTGGAGGGTTATAATGGCTTTAGCTTAAGTTACTAAATGTTTAATCATCAACTTTTTATATTGTGGGATTGGCATAGTGGTGTAATGCAGTAGAAGTGATGCAGGAAGAAAAGCATGGGGTTTATCTGTAATTTTATTGAATATTGCATGGATTTGTGCCCAAAAAGGGGATATGAGGGGGCAGTCCCACCAAATGTGGTGCATGGATCCAGGAGCTTTACCGCATTGCCAGCATGCATCTGATAGATCAGTGTTCAGTGTTCTGCCTCTCATCCCTGCAGAGGCAGAACACTCTCCGAAGTTACACAGCGTGATGGGGCGGAGCTTGCCCCCGTCGTGCTGTTCTCACCCCTTGGTGCGGTTAGCTCTCGCCTGCGGTCCGCACCTCGAGGTGAGGCGCTGTTAGGGAGTGAACTCCTTAAAGCAGCGCCTCTGGATACCTGCGCCTGGGCGCGGTGAACCCTGTGCACCCACGGGCGGATCCAGAATCTGATCTGGGGGGGCACATTCCGTCTGTCTCTTCCTTCCCATGTCTGCCTGTCTCTCTCCTCTCCCTTCCCATGTCCGCCTCTCTCTCGTCCTCCTTCCCATGTCTGTCTTTGTATCCTCTTTTTTCCCATGTCTGTCTCTCTCCCATTGCTTCCCATGTCTGTCTGTCTCTCCTCTGCCTTCCCAGTTCACTCTCTTTACTCTTCCCCATGTATGTCTCTCCTCTCCACCGTCTGTATTCTCTTCTCTCCCTTCAGTGTTCCCACCTGTCCCTCCTGTGTTCTCTACCCGTCCCCCCTTCTCTCCCCTGTGTTCTCTCCTTTGTCCTCCATTGTCTCCACAATGTTCTCTCTGTCCCCCATTGTTCTCTCTATCCCCCCTTCCCTGTGTACTCTCTATCCCCCCCAGTGTTCTCTTTATTCCACCTCCCCAGTGTTCTTTCTATAACCCCCTCCCCTCCCCAGTGTTCTCTCTATCCCCCCTCCCCTCCCCAGTGTTCTCTCTATCCCCCCTCCCCTCCCCAGTGTTCTCTCTATCCCCCCTCCCCTCCCCAGTGTTCTCTCTATCCCCCCCTCCCCTCCCTAGTGTTCTATCTATCCCCCCTCCCCTCCCCAGTGTTCTCTCTATCCCCGCCCCTGCCCTCTCTCTATCCCCCCTCCCCACCCCTCTCTCTATCCCCCCTCCCCACCCCTCTCTCTATCCCCCCTCCCCACCCCTCTCTCTATCCCCCCTCGCCTAGTAATGACGCAGAGCATCGTATTTCCGATGCTCTGAACCAACACTACGCGCGGAGAGCGCGAGCAGCATGGATTGAGCGCTCAGTGTGTTTAACACACACTGAGCACATGCTGCATGCGTCTCCCCGCTGAGGGAGCCGGGGAGAGCAGAGAACGCTGGGCGCACCTGTACTATGCGATCAGTGCTGATCGCATAGTGCAGGTGCTTACGGAGGGGCAGCAGGACCACCTGGCAGCTGCCTTGGGCCCCCCAGGAGTAAGTGGGCCCGGGGCAGCTGCCCCGTTTGCCCCGCTTTAAAGACAGCCCTGGTAACATTGCATTTACACTATAAGCGTTCCAGTATTGTGGTGCATTGTCCACACAGAGTGCACCTTGTAATGCTTCCTAGGCCATAAGTGCCAGCTAAACCTTGAAATATGTCATAGCCAGTCTCTTCCAAACCACATTCTCTCTCACATAGAATGTGACACTTATGGGCACTTCCTATAACATGTGGTGCGTCAAGTGTCACTTTGATGCCTATGACAAATGTTAATTGCTGCAATGTACTACTTTTCTCCAGCATTTCTCCATCTAACATGCTCTACATAGCTTCAGTTCTCCACACAGCGCCCTCTCCATGTGTGCAGCCACATTCAACATTCTCCATTTGTGTATATTCCTTGACACAGCTAATACATGTGTTACAGGTGTGAGTTCAGTGTGATATAACATGCTGCCTACGGTATATGAATATTTTAAATGTACTTTCTATTTCTTCACCACCTCCTTGGACCTGTTATTCACAGCAACTGTGTTAACAACGTCCACAACCTGTTGCCATAATTCATTCTTCCTCCAATGACTTGTCCTCTTTGCTCTTTGCTGCTGCCCCTATCACCTGGTTATAATGTTGGCACAGAGTGTACCAATGCTGTGTTATCCTCTGCTGAGATACACTGCTACCTGGGTCGACCCTTTACAGCTCATCTAACTTTGTACTGCTGTACAAGAGTGGCTTTACCGACACTACACCTTTAACCTAGGCTTTGTTCAAAATCTTGAGCAATGTACATATACTTATTTATAGGTATTTGTTTAAACTGGACCTTGAGACCAAAGGCAACTGTCATATCTCTCCTGGGGAGAGTTACAATATCATGAACGGATAGAGAAAAAGCTGGTAAAGATGCACAAATCCTACGCTGATGAATTAAAATTCATAAAAATAAATAGTCATTTTTTCCTTTAACTCTCATATAATGTGGCATTTTCAGTCAGGGATCAAATTTTTTAGCAGTCAGTTGCAAGTTTCTGATTTGTTTACCTGACCCTGTGAAAATTCTTTAGCCAAGACGGATATAATCATGATTTAAACAAGGATACTCTCCATGATAGATTACTGTGATGTACTCTTATCTGTTTTACGGAAGGTCATTCTAAAATCATTACAATCAATCACGTACAGCCACACGAGATTAATGCTAAACCTACCTGAAGTAATTACTGCCTAACTTTCACTGGTTCATTGTTGTTAACTTATTTTTAAATAAACTTTGTATTACATTTTTATGGGGCACATGAAAAAGGGAATTAAAGCTTTATTAAGAGTTGCACTGAAAGTTAAAGGGAAGGAGTTTCTTCTAACAAAACAACATTACCTGCCAGCCACTAATGATAAACAAACTGAAGAATCGGAATGCGGAGTGACCAAACCAGGCAGCAAAGTTGTATCCAACGAGTGTAATTTATTACAAAATAAACAGTAGCTAGCACAATCCTGGAATACCGCAACACACAGAAAGGATCTGCCTTATGCTTTTCCTGCCGGCTGGCAGTTAATCATAGCCACAAATGATGGTAATATGTAGTGACAAGGTCCACCGAGTACTACAGCTCCCATTATGCTCAGTCACACAAAATATATGCTCACTAACACCACTGGAATAAAAGTCCTGCATTCCATCTACATTCATGATATGGATATACAGGGGAAGGCTGGCAACTCTGGGCCCACGGGGAGAAATAGAACTTTGTGGCCCATTACGCACTTCATCGGTATTTTACTGGCAGGCCGATAAAAAAATTGGCATCAGGCCAATGTTAAGTCTATGGAGACAGTACCAAGGCCGGTATTTTTTTGAAGAAAAGGTGGCAACCCTATTCGTCAGCCTCCCTGTTATCATCAGATATAGACACAAATACAGGTACCGAGTTTGATAGACAGACAGACACAGCAATAGATAGACTATAGGCATTTAAAAGTGAAAGGTGATGCAGTCCCAGCCCATTGAGTCTGGTTAGGGAGCAACCCTGAATTGATTGCCATCCTGCCCTCCTTGCCTTGTGTTTTCAAACTATATCCATGACATCATCATACCAATTTAAAGTAAGTCTAGTCTTGTTTACTGAAACTACTTTTACTTTTCTACACAGCCTCTTGACTACCTCCGGGTCAAATCTTTGAAGATGATCCATCTTATACTTCCTACTCCATGATATAATGCTCATGTGCATAGATCACAACTCTATAATTCCTTTATTCGGGATCAATAAAAACCATGAGTTCATGGTGTTTGCTGCACTTAGCTGCACATTACTACTTGGGTAAGTAACATTATGAATTTTGCACAGTACGTTTTCGATGAAAATAAATGACTTTTAAATAACTAATAACCTAACCAGTAGGCTTTTTAGAGGAGTTAACCAGACATAGAGAGCAAGACAAACAACTGTCAGGCTAGGTACTGCGGCAAAAACATTTTTATTTCATTCTGTAAACCGCCTGCTGTCAGAGCGGTTTAAACTGCTCTTTTCCACTCCCTCTAGCTTATCTCCTGCCCCTCCATTCTGGAAGCTTCTTCTATATAGGCACATAGTCCCCGTCTGCCAGACACAGCTTCCATGCTGCAGACACGAGGTAATTTATTTAATACATGCATTGCAGGTAGGGTGGTTAATGCTCCGGCTGTTGCTATTACATTTGCAATGACTCTCAGCCAGCCATTTGACATGCTAAGCATCTTGGGAACACGAGTACCCACAACTGTAATAATTCAGAATATTTGCTGTGGTTCACAGAGCTACACTACACAAACCTTTGCTTACTGCAAATCCAATTACGTTGAACCAGCAACATTTCTAGTTTATCATCATAGGAATTGTAGTTAATCGTAGATGGGGACGTGGAGATGCCTACACTAAGGGCTTCATTCCTGAACTGAAGGGAATTTAGAATGTGATTCCCGAGTGAAGAACAAAATAGCAGAGTCTGGCTACTTTGGCCTTAGGTTTGCAAATCCCTATTTTGACTATTGCCTTGCCAATTTCTTCTGTCATAAATAAAGCTTTAAGTCTACAGTCTTTCAGTTGAATGGGAGAATATTTCCAACTTAGCTACTTTAACCTTCAAGGGATACTAAACTTTTTCTTTCACTTGAGCTTCTAATATAGAAGCACACGTAAAAAACTGGATGCCCTATGTATGAATATAAACTGGTGTGTACTTTTGATAGTACTTACCAGTTTATCCTCTGACAACTGCCATGCTTCCCTGGGAAGCAGGCAACCCAGTCTTGTCAGCATAACTGTTTTTAAAAATGTTGTACAGTTCAGGGAACAGGCTGTTTTTATACTTCTGCAGTGTTTGTGTCTAGCTGAAATTTTCCTCTTTGTCATTTACTGTACCCACACAAATTATTTTAGATACCATTATTTTAACCCTATCATATAATCAACTTTTTCTGACGTTTACATGAAAAATATTTTACACAACATATTCTACAAATGCTAATTAAAAAAAACTGCAAAAAAGATTCTAATATTTGTCCAATGTTTACATTTTTTTCTGTTGTTTTTTGCAAGTTATATGGCAATAACTGACAGTAGCATATTGCGTTTGACCCCAACCCTAAATCTAACCCTAAAACTAACCCTAGCACTAACCCTAAACTAACTCTAACCTTAACAGTTACCATAATGCTATCCCTAGATCTATAGACCTGTTATCCTAACTCTAGATATGTAGCTAAATATTACTTTTTGTTGAGCTGACTACCTCTAGATACATGCTGCCATTCCGATATGGCTTCTGCAATCACGTCCTGTAGAGATAGGATCATATGGGCATCACATTTCGAGGCATTACAGCAACACAGCCTGATCGGTGGAAGTGATCAGTTATTGCTTCCACTACTTGTTTTAATGGAGGACATTCCATGCTGTCACTGTGTCGTTATGGCAAAATGCCATGACAGCATGGAACATCCCTGTGTCCTCTCTGTTGATCCCCTTTGAAAATGAGACCTATCTGACCCTGATCAGATTAGCTGTTTAGTGGCACTTTAAGCATAAATAACTAGCATGATATTACATTATATTACATTACACTACCATTTATTTATATAGCGTAAACAATATACGCAACGTTACGTACAGAGCATAGAAAGGAACTACATACTAAGTTAGACAAACAAGAAACAGACTGGTACATGAGGTAGAGAACCCTGCTCGCAAGCTTACAATCTAGAGGGAATGGGGTCCATAAGACACATACGGGGTTGAAGTGGCCAGAGGGATTGAAGTTGTAATAACAGTAGTGTGGATGGGTGGCACTAGGTGGGATAGGCCAAAGATGAATAGTGTGTGATTCAGCTAGGTGGGAACTGCGCAGTCGCCCTTTGAAGGGGTTATCCCTACAGATGACATAAATCAAACCCCTTTGTCCCTGGCCACTGGCAGCTGTATCTGTTACTGGATATCAATTACTGGTAGCCAGCTCCATGAAATGCAAGCAGTAGTGACAATTTATTACGTCTAACAGCTTATAAATGCAGTACAGGTGGTAGATTAATAGTAAGTCAGGTAACATGCCAATATATATTTCACCTCAGTTAGCTTCTTCTTCTGACACTACATTCCTTTTGCGTAATGTCTACCCTTATCTGCTCCTTTAAATCCAACAGCTGTGTACTATAGTATATGTTTTTTAGGCTTTTTTCTAATTCCTGCTTGCTGTGTGCTATTGCTCTGCATAGTCCACTGTGCTGCCAACTATCTTTTGAATTGTAAAATAGCATTACCATCACATTGATGCCATTTATTGGGTAACTGACATCACAAGCATTTGTAATACAAGCAGGGATATTGGAATGTGATTCCCTATTTGAATACCTGTTGCTGGCTTTCAAGATAAATGTGTTGGTTTTATTTGGATATACAAAGTACAGATGTAGTATCCAATCGCGCTTATCTTTAATTGGCATTTTTTTCAACATGTAAGTCTATCCTACAGGTAGATAAATTATGAAATTTTGAGAAAACATTAACTAGTTTTCTTTTACCTGTGCACTTTTCAAAACTTATGATTTAGCAAAAGTGATTCACTAAGCAGTGATATATATATCTTTTTATATAAATGTATAATTATTTACGGGATTATTTGCTAAAATAAAATCTGGATTACGACACAATTAGGAATCACACAGTGAATCAACACACTTTTTCCATGTCATTTTTAAAGCTATTGCAATCATTGCAATGTGACAGTAAATTGTCATTAATGTTTTGTAACTATTGCAATTTACCATCCAATACCACCCTCATTTCCATCCCAGCCAATGGACACTGACAATGACAGTCTTTTAATTTGATACCGAAAATGTCAATAATCTATAATTGGCCAATAAGGATTATAGCATGCAAAATATGCTTGGTTTAATGACTATATTTATTTATGTGTCTAGCCTAAATTGCTTTATGACAATGTTTGTATTTGTTATTTGTCAAAGCCTTATTGAACCAACCAATGCAACTATCAAGTATATACTTGAAGACCTAGAACATTTTACGATAGTAAGTATTATTCTAACATTTTTTCACTTTAATGATTTTCCATATTATTCCTTAACTAAATTTACATGTTTAAATTTACAAATCATATGCCTATATTTCTTATACGTAATATTTTACATTGAAGGTGAGTTGCAGGTGAGATGAGGTGAGTTTAGATGAGATGAACATTTTATCTCACCAATTTAACTGTGCATTGTGCAGGTACAACCTGGTGAGTTTCCCCTTCTAAGCAAAATCATCAGCTTTGTGCTCCGCAATGTATAACTAAAATGGTTAGATGAAATGTTCATCTCGCCTGCAACTCACCTTTTAACCAATAGCCTATATCCAGATCCTCTACACAATAACCTGCACAAGTAAAGCTACCCCCCCCCCCCCCCCCTGTGAACTGAAAGTTCTACCTACCATTTCCCACATGCACTATTAATCTTCCTTGTGAATGATAAGTTGTATATTTGCACTCACATTTCCACTGGTTTATCCTAATCCAGGGATGTCAAACTGTGGCCCGACTCCTGCTAAGAGGCTGGCAAGCGAGTATGGGAGATGTAATCCTACCACAGTGGGAGGGCTGCAGTTTGATACTTCTCCGAAATCACCATGTTAATCTGTATAACATGCTCCCATGGTTTAGTCATAGATAAGTGCTCTCCAGAGGTCTGTACTGAACTCTGCCAGCATAGAAAGCTCATTAGGCGCACTTTAATGAATGTTCTTTTTGCATGTGCCAAATAATGCAATGTAACGTGAATATTTACATCACTAACAATAGGAATAACCAAGATACTAATGCTCACCTGAGTGCACACAGTGTATTGACAGTAACACAACGTGGACAACATACTGTATTCAATATAATTATTCATTTTCTGATGAACATACATTAAAACATGCGCTTAGAATGCTTCTTTTCAAGGTAGGCTTATAATTAATAACTTGAGCATGGGAGAAAAATGTTCAATAATAGTATTAAATATGCATTTGCAATATTATCATGGTATGCAGTAGTCCTGGTATTATAGGTGTGTGTGTATATATATATATATATATATATATATATATATAGATATATAGATATATAGATATGTAGACATAGACATATTTATAAATATATATAGGTTGAGTGCCCCTTATCCAAAATGCTTGGGACCAGAAGTAATTTGATTAACAGGCCATTTCAGATAACATATCATTTTCACTAATATGATATATTATAGCTTCTCAATACAGTACTATTAAAGTAAATAAAGTATAGAATCACTTGTACTATAAAGTAGCTGTGATGTGAAGCAGCATTGGGAACCTGTCATTGGAGGATCAGGCCTGTACCTATGGTATCACTCTTGTGGGCATGAGGGAATGTGAGCATGCATGGAAAGGCCATATCACAGCTTAAGGGGGCTGGACACTGAATAAACTGTTGTGTGCTTGCATTCTGACAGGCGTGTGTGGAATTTGCAACTTGTGGCAAAATCCAAAACTCTTTTGGGATAACGGGTCATTTTGGATAAAGGATTTCTGGATAAGAGATACCCAACCTGTATAAATATCAAGAAGAACTGACATTTGTGAATTACTAAGGAGTCCATGATTAGCAGAAGTGCTCTAAGCCCTTGTAGTTCAGAATTAATATTTTGCAATATATGTTTTAAAAGCAATGTTACACCTATTTTATTTCATTTTTTTAGGAACTGAATCAAACTAAATATTCAAAAGAATCTGATGTAAGTGATTTTTTTTCACTAGAACAGAATTGCTTGCTCATGGGGTGTTTAGTAATGATATGCTTGTTCGCAGTGGGAATTTGCTGGATAGTTCTGTGGATCTTCATAGACATTGCAGGTGTCCTTGTACACAAACTTTGGCTATCCCTGTTTATTGGTCCATGTCATAAATTTATTACAGAAAAAAAGACATATTGAATATATATATAAAATATATGGCAAAAAAAAAGTTACAAAATCAATAAGTGGTCACATAGAAATACATGTACATAAGTAAGATATATGGTATTATAAAAAATAAATAAAAGACCACAAATGGACAACAGCACGAGAATAGAATAAAATGAGATAAAAATAAAAGCAAGGATCCCTTACCCACTGGGTCTGTTCGCCTGGCCAGGTCTATTGAACAGTTAGGATAATGCACTATAAAAGAACACGGCTACACCCCACAGGATGCGTTTTAAATTATCTTCATCAGCTGGTGGGCGGTAGTGCAATGACACCAGTGGGGAAGGGATCCATTTATATAGTCAAACAATCAAAAACCCCAATAAACAATTATCGTAGTCAGCTGCATATGGTTAGTCAGAAAGAGGAAGTGCTGATCATGGAGAGGTGGTTTTAGGGGAAGACGCGACCGTTGTCATGGTAATGAAAGGGATTCGCCTGTTCCGGTATACAGATCGTGGGAAACATAGAGAAACATTAAAGAAATAGGGAGCGTCGTCTCCATGGCGTCTTGTAGAGACATATCTCCGCCCTGCATAGCCGACATAGCAGGGAAGGGACAGTCACAGAGAGGGCAGATATCTTTTTTAATTCTTTAGAAGAAGCAATAGTTACAAAAATGAATTGCTCTTTTATTCAGTACATTTGATTTTAACTTTAAAGATAACCATCAGTTATGACTTTCAACTAATGTTAAGGCACCCTCTATAGATAGCATGTTAATGACAGAGTCTCTTTCACCACTAGCAGCGAGAGACAGTCTGCGACCAGAAGCTTGGCGGCTGCCAGTCAGAAGATAAGCTGGCAAGTAGAATTAAACATACATGCCAATTATCTTCATATTAGGGACACAAAAATACCACTTTCATAGTGAAAAAAGTTTAACGTCCCGTTAATATAAACAAGGTGAAATCTTACTAATGACCTAATCCTATCCTTCTTATACCACTAGGAAATGGGTTTGACGCTATACACTGCAAAGATCCATGGCAGAGTAAGTATCTATATCCCAAAATTCCTTGCAGTTTATATCAGTGAAGAACTGGAAAAGCTTATACTGGGTACACATTAGACTCTAGTGGCAAAAGTATACACATAATGATACATGACATAATATAAAGTTATGAGACCTCGCTTGGAGTATTGTACGCAGACCGTATCTCCAGAAGGATACTGATACTTTGGAGAGAGTTTAGAGAAGGGCTACTAAACTGGTTCATGGGTTGAAGGATAAAACTTACCAGGAAAGGTTAAAGGATCTTAACATATATAGCTTGGAGGAAAGATGTAAGAGGGGGGATATGATAGAAACATTTAAATACATAAATGGAATCAACACAGTAAAGGGAGACAGTATATTTAAAAGAAGAAAAAGTAACACAACTAGAGGACATAGTCTTAAATTAGAAGGGCAAAGGTAATATCAGGAAGTATTACTTTACACAGAGGGTGGTGGACGTATGGAATAGCCTTCCAGCGGAAGGAAACACAGTAAATGATTTTAAGTATATGTGGGCAATGCACAACAAGGCTATCCTAGCTATAAGATAGGGAACTTGGGAAGAATAAAAGTATTTTGAAAATTGGGCAGATTATATGGACCTGCCGACACATTCTGTGTTTCTATAAAACACAGTGGGGTCTATTCACGAAAAAGAAGATGTGAAGTGGAAAAATCTGGCATTAACAATGCAGTTGGAAAAACTCTTCAGCTCTTTTTTTTCAAATTGTATTATTGTCTGTTGTTTACTGTTAATTTGCCAGTTCTCCTTTAGTGAATAGCTCAATGTAATACATAGAGATAGGCCATGCATGTTAAAGGAAAACTACATAGAAGCACAAGTGAAAAGGTCAGTGCCCCTAGAATGAGGATAAACTGGAATGCACTTTTGATAGTACATCCCAGTTTATTGTCTGACCGCCAGCTGCCATGCTTTCTGGAAAGCAGGCAGCCCTGTCAGGTCGGTAGCTGTGTCTGTCTGCTAGTGCAAAGAGAGACCATCATTTTAAAATGAGAGCAAAGGGGACATTAACTAGGTCCTCGCTGTTGATCTTGCATTTGGCTGTCAGAGCTGGGCGAGCGTTTGTCAGCATGCGACAAGCGGGAACTGCTGTGTCTCGCATGTGAGACACAGCAGATAGTAAACCCACGTGTATCTATTAAGATACACGTCAAGTTTATTTTCAATGACCGGGACATGTATTGTTTAACCCTAGCTTCCTTGAAGGAAGCAAGAGTTAAACAAGTTGTAATGTCCCTTTAAGCTGATTGTATCACAGATTGTTGATCAACCCTGCTTTTCCAAAATAACCAAATAACATGGTATGAGTTAACCTGTATCTAGTATCAAAATATTTTTGTAACCATGGATGGGTAAAACATGTCCTAGATGTTATTTCCTGTTGCAATATGTGGTTAAGCAAGGGGTCATATGTCTACTTTAAACAAAAAGGTCAAGGTAGGCTATACAAGGAGTCAGGACTATCTTTAAACAAATCTTTAAACTTCAGAATTAAATTGTAAACATAAAATGTAATTATTTAAAGGACCACTGTTGACAAACAATTATATTATTGAAAGAGTGTCGGCATTTTAATTAGACATTCATTAATTAAAGAGTACAAATAAAATACTCAATTCAGTCCCCTGCACCATATGGCAGACATTGTTTAGAATCTTTGGTCAGATTTTCCTTCATCGGACCCAAGATGTCAAGCAACCGATAGAGCTATAAAAGCAAAGAGAGCTAAAAAAAAAAAAGACACTTTTATTATATTCTTTAATTAAAGGACTACTATTGGCAAAAATTAAGTAATATTTAATTGCAAGATTTCAAGGGCAGGCTTTTTACACAGAAAATGCTCTAATAAAAGAATAAAAACCTTTGCTTCATACAGATCTATCAACACGCAGACATATTGTTTAGAATGTTGTGTCAGATGATGATCTTCCTTCATCTGATCAAGATGTTAGCCCCATGATAGAAGCAAAGAGTACTCAATAAAGTACAATAAGATTTCTGATTATTATAGTGCCAGTTTAGGTGGTCTTCTCCTGCCTATATGTTTAATATACTTCCTTGATCTGTTTTTTTGTGGTTGAGTGTGTGGATCACCCACATTTCTCAGGATGTTGATCACCATTTTCTAATGATTATATTATCATTATAATGATTATAAGAGTGAGTGTATATCGCTGCACACTTTCTGCCATCACTCATATCAGTTCTGCCGCAAACAATCAGCAGAGATACACATGAAGATTACTTAAAGGGCAATTGTACTTTTTTTTTTTAACCCTTGCTTTCTTGGCATATACTATCAAAAGTACATAACAGTTTATTCTCATGCTGCTGACATTGTTCACTTGTGCTTCTATTTTAGAAGCCCAAGTGAAAACAAAAGGTTTCGTTGTCCTTTAAGAAAATGGGCACTACATAATTAACTGTGGCTTCTTTAAAGAAAACAAAAAAGTTTACTGAAATTTTTTTAGTACCCTTATAAGTTTGATGTTTGAATATCCTCTCTGCCTCCAAGCATTTGTAGATCTTAACTAATAAGTGCTAATATTTTTTGTTTTAGGACACCTGCCATAATTCTGTCCTGAAATGTTATCTCTTGGAATTAGAGGTGGTTGTGCAAGAGCTGGATTGGTTTGGTGAAAAACAATATTATGAGACAAACAATTATCTTCAGCTTATGTGGGAAAACACAGACCAACAAAATGTATGTATCAGAGTATACTTTTGGAAATTCAATTTCTAGCAATATCTAGAGCCCTGTTATAGTTCTGTATCCTGAAGCTCTGTTAGAGGTTTGCCCTGTTTTGTGCTTCCTTGTTTCTTTTGCTTTCTTATTCTGATACATTTCCGGTTTTCTTGTTGTCTTTCCCTGAAGCACCTGAGAATTCCAGCTCCTCTATACTCTCCCCACATCCCAATCCTGATTCCCATTTGTCCGTGTCTGAGGAGTCCAGCTCTTTACCCTGTTCCTTGGGTTGTTTAGCACCTAGCCCTAGCTTCTGTATGTTGTCCAGTATAATATATGTGCCTGTATATGTCTCTTTAGTTATGTAGTAATGTTTTATGCCTGTGCCCTGTTCATGTATGCTTTAGTTTTGCTTTTGCTTTCTAATCTGTCCTGTAGCCGTGCACTCTATATTTAGTTTCTCCTGTTTCAACTCTGTTTTTATTCTCCCTGCTCTGCTTGGTTTATTCTGTCTCAGCCTGCAGATATCCTTCTATCTTATCAAGGTTGTGTCCCATGCCTTTTCCAGGATGTCTGCATGGCATCTTCAGCTTCAGTCCTCATCTACACTGGATACAGTTGCTTCCACAGGGCCCTGGAATTTGGTGCACCAACCTGGAGCCTAATGCTGTATTTTCTGCTTTTCTTCTCCCCACGGTTTAAGGACCCGGATCACTGTCCAAAATGTGAAGAGTATGAAGAAAAAGGTTTAAATGACTTTATAACAGAATTTAAAAATCAGCTTCAAGAAATGAACAGCAAATCTTGAGTGCCTTATGGATAGTCTACCACATCAGTACATGGCAGTATTCAGTAACAGTGTGTTCTCTTAAATTAATTGACCTTGTGTCCAAAGGAGTACTGCACACATTGCATTCATACTACAAGATTTAAATATTAACCTGTTCCTGCACATAATGTGCCATAACATTTAAACAACAATGTACCAGAATTGGAATAATAGCTCTGGTCTTTGACACATGGGTTTGTTTTCTTTTATTATAAGTATATGGAATGTTTCCTTTATTGTGCAATAAAGCTATATGCACCATTCATTGGTGTATAGTGAATATTATGATGTTGAATGTAAGAATTTACATAATTTTGTAAATTAAGTTATGTGCTCCCTAACTATTTTCAGAAATTAAGGCTGTTTTTAAAATTCCATCCTGCCATATAAGTAGCAAATAATATAAATATTATTGTTAATAAAACAATACACTTACAGGTTCAGTTTACTTTTCGGTTTTATACTAAGAAATCAATAACATTGATTTTTTTAAATGTGATTTTTGTCCAGTGAATATATAAAAAATGTGAATGTAAAATAAAATATATATACATATATTGGTTGTGAAAAGTGTATACTACATTGACAATCCTGTTGTATTTTGATAATTGTGATAATTAAAGTAAACTGAAATTATTTTTAAGAAAGCATCAGGCAGGAAGATACATAGACAAGAGTAGACAGGGTTACCAAGGTTTAGATTTACTTCCCAACCAGATGTCTTTGGGGATAGGGTGAATGGTTAGGAGCAATTCATGAAACGAATGTAGTTCGGTTTATAGACTTTCGGTTTATGGAATACATGTAATACTATTGGCTTTCTATAAACCGAAATAGAGCCCCATTCATAAGAATTTCTTATGAATGGGGACTCTAGTTCGGTTTATAGAAATCCAGTAGTATTACATGTATTCCATGAGCCGAAAGTCTATAAACCGAACGACTTTCGGTTTATAGAAAAGCAATAGCATTACATATATTCTATAAACTGAAAGTCTATAAACCGAATGTCGTTCGGTTTATAGACTTTCGGCTTATGGAAAACATGTAATACTATTGGCTTTCTATAAACGGAACTAGAGTCCCCATTCATAAGAAATTCTTATGAATGGGGACTCTATTTCGGTTTATAGAAATCCAATAGCATTACATGGATTCCATAAGCCGAAAGTCTATAAACCGAAAGACATTCTGTTTATAGACTTTCTTTTTATAGAATAGCAATAGCATTGCAGACTGATCCGGTCACGGACTGTCACTTACTTGAACTGTAGTCGGCTGCTCTGACTGAATGAACTCGGTGACTGGTAGAGTTGATTGTAAACCCAGTTTTATTGCTAAAGCTACACAAAAGGTTTACTCTGAACCGGGTGCACAGGATTTGCAACTAATACAGTGGGAGAATATTTTCTTCCAGTGGCCTCCATGTATAGGTCAAATCTGGGAAGCTATCAAGTCTGGGAAGCACTGAATAGTCATTCTTCCTTGGTGAATAGGGGAATCATTCTGTCAGGATCCATCTTGCAGTTTTGAACAAAGATCATATTTTCAAGGGATGCTTAGTCAAAGACACTATATTATTAATAGTTTAATACACGTGCACGGTACATGTGTGTATAACATGGAGTCAGAGAATCTGATTTTCCCCATATAATTCCACTTTTTGAAAAACCATTTTGGAACCATGTAGCTTTTTCACTTGACAATTTTAAGCTTATTTATAACCAAATTAACAAGCATTGTAATCCATTTAAAATGTCTTTGTTAAATTCCACATAAAAACAAAAATATTTTCATACTCCAATGTTTTACACACAGTGTCCTTTGCTTCACTGTTCTCAGAGTATGGAAAAGTTTGCTCTGTATAAACAGTCTGTACTTTACTACTCTCTATAGTACTTTCATTCCACTATACTACTTTTGCTGGATTAATGTATCCATAAATATTAAAAACATTTGCAGATATTAGCTTAACACTCCCCAACAAGCACTTATTAAGCAAAATGTTTTAATTAGCAAGTCATCATATATAACAAACAACACTAAAGAGACAATCTAAAAATAAAATACCTGGTACCACCTGAGAGGCTGACAACTTTATAACTAGTAAAAGTCTGAGGAATAAGAATCACTGCAGTTCTACTTATCTAAAATATACTGCAATGTGCTCTGCAAGCAATAACTGAAAAACAAAAACATTACACCAGATCCTTCACTATTCACTGCTTAGAAAATACATTTTTGTTTTTTGGCAGAATGACCTATGCTCCTTTATAAAGTAACCAGTGCTCCGAAACGCAAAGGATTCTTTCATGTGTTTCCTGCTTTGTTAGGCTACTATTTAAAGCTTGTTAGCACTTTCCTGTTTGGCCATTTTACAGAATTGTTTTTTTATATGGTTCTGTATTTTATGCTGAGCCTTTTTGTTCAGACAGTATGTTTTCAGTGTCTGTTCGTGGCTTTTTATCTATGCATTACGTGGATTCCTGCAAGTATCCTGGAGCCACATATCTTCAGAGTGTTTGTGAGTAGTATTTTATTTATTATATTTCATATCTATTAAATTGAATTATACTTGAAGCTGCACCTCTCTCTTCTTTTTTACACTTACTTCGTCATTTGGGAAACAGCCACAGTAATCCTTAGAAGGGGGCTGCACCGGAAGTGGATATACATACATTTTTTCCTTTTGTGCCAATTTTTAGTGTAAAAATTCTTATTTTACTTTTTATACCAATACTCTTTGGCACTTTCTAAGAGGATTGGTTTATTTTATTTTTACTATTTAATTGATTTACAGTGTTTTTTGAATATTTTTTTATTGCTTTATGGCAGGGGTCTGGCCCGCGGGCAGTTTTTATCCAGCCCACAGCTACTTCCCTCCTCCCTCCCACCAGAGCTAGCCTCGGGCTATTGTGGGATGTGGCCACATTATGCTTTTTGACAACCACTGGCGCTTTAAGAATTTAGCCGCAGCTTTGGTGTATGCCATATACATAAATCAGCCATAACATTATGACCACCTACCTAATATTGGGTAAATCCCATTTTGATGCCAAAACAGCCCCGAACCATTGAGGCATGGACTCCACTAGACCTTTGAAGACCTTTGAAGGTGTGCTATGATATCTGGCACTAACGATGTTAGCAGCAGATTATTTAATTTCAGTAAGTTGCGAGGTGGTGCCTCCATGGATCGGACTTGTTTGTCCAGCACATGCCACAGATGCTCAATTGGATTGAGATCTGGGGAATTTGGAGACCATTGAACTCATTGTTGTGTTCCTCAAACCAATCCTGAACCATTTTTGCTTTGATGCAGGTCGCAATATCCTGCTTAAAGAGGCCAATGCCATCAGGAAATAGCGTTTCCATGAAAGGGTATACATGGTCTGCAACAATTCTTAAGTAGATGATCCGTGTCAAAGTAACATCATCATGGATGGCAGGACCCAAGATTTCCCAGCAGAACATTGCCCAAAGCATGACACTGCCTCCGCCAGCTTGCCACCTGTCAGCGGTCATATATCAGAAATGGAATTTGTCGCTGCACTGTGTGGCTACCTACTTGTAGCCAACCCTTACAAAATAATATGTGCTTAAATCAACTTGCTCCAAGTTCGTGTCTCTGACTACCCTATATATAAAGTCATCAAGAATACTGGACATTTAAGGGCCTGCTGATACCAAGCTACAAATGTAGCTAGAAATCTGTGTGCTTCATTTATTTATATTTTTCTCATTAAAAATAAGGGAATTTTTTTGAAAGTTTAGTCTTATTAACAATAACAAATGCAATACATATAAGCTGCAGTCTGCTAGTGAAATATAGCACAAAAGGCTTTTGTGAGTACACAATGTTTTGTATCTTTTCTTAGTGTTGCCCTATTTAATAAATACATTTTGTCACTGATATCCTAAAATAAAAACTAATAACTTTTTATAAACCGCCAAAAAAGAAAAGAAATGTATGAGCAAATGCTGAGTGATTACAAAAAATCACTAGTAATGGTTTGCCTGAAGAACATTCTCCCTTCTAATAATAAAATTGGTATAGTATTCCCATATTGATATAGAGATTGAGTATCCCTTATCTGAAGATCCAAAAGACAAAATGACCCCCACATGTTTTTTTCAGATGTGGGTCAGTTAGGATCAGAGATACTCACCTTCCTTTGCTTCACCCTCCTGGGCGTCGTAAATTTGGAGCTAGTGCTCATGGGAAATGTAGTGTCCAGAGCGCTGTGATGTAAGGGAGGTAATACAGCATGATGGACACAGGGCCAGCGCCACCAGTAAGGCGACCTAGGCAGCTGCCTAGGGCGCATCTTGGCTGGGGGTGCCGAACCCTGCTTCAAAAAAAAAAAAAATCCTCCTCCTTACTTACCTCGTCGGCGTTGCTGCGTCTCCGGTGCTGGGCCGCCTGTGGCTGAGAGGGAAGCGTTGTGCGCTCCCCTCCAGCCAATGCGCATTCAGTAAAGGTTTTTTTTTTTTTTTTAAACAAACTTTAGGGGAGCGCACAACTCTTCCCTCACAGCCACGGACGGACCTGCACCGGAGACAGAGCAGCAGCAGCGACGAGGTAAGTAAGGGGGAAGGAAGTCCTGGCATATTTTGGGGGAAAGTCCTGGCTGGCATATTGGGGGAAAGACAGTCCTGGCATATTGGGTGGCTAAGTCCTGGCATATTGGGTGGCTAAGTCCTGGCATATTTTGGGGGAAAGTCCTGGCATATTGGGTGGCTAAATCCTGGCATATTGTGGGGGAAAGTCCTGGCATATTGGGTGGCTAAATCCTGGCATATTGTGGGGGAAAGTCCTGGCATATTGGGTGGCTAAATCCTGGCATATTTTGGGGAAAAGTCCTGGCATATTGGGTGGCTAAATCCTGGCATATTGTGGGGCATAATCCTGGCATATTGAGGGGCATAATCCTGGGATAATGAGGGGCATAATCCTGGGATATTGAGGGGAATAATCCTGGCATATTGGGTGGCTAAATCCTGGCATATTGTGGGGCATAATCCTGGGGTATTGAGGGGCATAATCCTGGCATATTGAGGGCCATAATCCTGGGACATTGAGGGGCATAATCCTGGGATATTGAGGGGAATAATCCTGGCATATTGAGGGGCATAATCCAGGGGTATTGAGGGGCATAATCCTGGCATATTGAGGGCCATAATCCTGGGACATTGAGGGGCATAATCCTGGGATATTGAGGGGAATAATCCTGGCATATTGAGGGGCATAATCCTGGGGTATTGAGGGGCATAATCCTGGCATATTGAGGGGCATAATCCTGGGACAGTAAGGGGCATAATCCTGGGATATTGAGGGGAATAATCCTGGCATATTGAGGGGCATAATCCTGGGATATTGAGGGGAATAATCCTGGCATATTGGGTGGCTAAATCCTGGCATATTGCGGGGCATAATCCTGGGGTATTGAGGGGAATAATCCTGGCATATTGAGGCTTAAGTTATGGTACTTATTCTCCACCATTCTTAATAGGGGGCTTTATTGCAACATTTAACTCTGTTAACTCTCTTTTAATTTAAATGCTGAGAAAGGGGTGGAACGGGAAGGGGGGGGGGGGCACATTTTATTTTGCCTAGGGCGGCAAAAATCCTTGCACCGGCCCTGGATGGACACATCATCTTGTAGCAGGTAAGTTCATCAGCTCCACTGCTGGAAATGATCTATATTACCTAAATACAATATGAGCAACTTGCAGACCATTTATAAGGATGGTGCTGCCAAACTGATCTATAAGTGTTCGTTATCCAAAATGCTGCCGATCCAAAGCCTTTCGGACAAGAGATACTCAACCCATATATAATGGCTTTATCAGATGTACATGTGTTAATCTCTCCGTATTTATACAGGTGTCATTTGCAGATACTATGTAGCCATCAGGTTCAACACAAATGTATTTTACAGTGTGCTCTATATCTGTATTTAAATCCAGTCAGCAGTGATTTCTGCATTACATGATATGTGATATGTTGTTGTCACTATTTTAATCATTTGCTATAATTAGCAATATGACATCAATCAACGTTCTTGATGCAGATGTGTCTTAATGGCTCATTTGATATTAGCAGGGGGCCTACGTACAAACCAAATATTAGGATTTGTGATGTGCACAGCTGTCTTAATAGAAAACTCAATAATAATTGTGATTGTATTTGTTTTTAATTATGCATTATTTATGCTTGCTTTTTCACCAGGATATTAAGTAGAGACAAAAGCATCATTAATTTTGTAATCCATAAGCTGATTTTTTTTTTCACATTAGTGCCATCTGCTACAAGTGTATTTAGGATTCCTATAAAAAGAACATTTAAGGAACTAGTGGGGGAGAATCATTTAAGACAGGGAAATCTGGATACCTAAATATGTTTACCATTTGATGCAGGGGGTAAACTAAATCAATTCTATGTTTTATCTCCGAAAGAGTTGACAGAACAGTAATAGGCAGAAGGATCTGCTGTGATTAAAATGAGTAAGTCAATGTGATGTTTTTACAGTCTCATGTGCACAGTAATAAAACAACTATTAAATAAATAAATTTAAAATGAAACTTGGCAGCAAAGTTTCGGTAAAATATTAACATGAAAGTTCTAATACAAATAATTAACAAAACAATTAAGCTGCTATACAGTCGTGACACTCAACACGTTAGAATGTCTTGTATAAAAAGAGTAAATTATCACAAACTGTTTTTGTGTGTTAACTGAAGAATAACACTGATTTTCTGGCATTTGTTATACCAAGCTTTCTTAAAGTCCCGCCACAGCATTTCAGTTGGGTTAGTGTCTGGACTCTGACTATTGTAACACCTTGATTCTTTTCTTTTTCAGCCATTATGTTGTAGATTTGTTGGTGTGTTTGGGATTGTTGCCCTGTTGCATGACCCAATTACAGCCACGTTTTAGCTGTCAGACATTTGACTCTAGAATGCTTTGGTATACAGAGGAGTTCATGGTCAACTCAATGACTGCAAGGTTCCCAGGCCCAGTGGCTGCAATTCAAACCCAAATCATTACCCCCTCCCAGGGCTGGTGCTTCCTATAGGTGAACTAGGTGTTTGCCCTGAGTGCCAGCTTAGTGGGGGCAGCTGCTGCCTGAGTGCCGAGGTGAGCGGAGGTGCCAGTCCGCCCCCCACGCAGGGAAGCGAGCAGCATCAGCTCTGTTCATGCTGCTCGTGCTCCCTGGGCATAGTGATGATTCAGAGCATCATAAATACAATGCTCTGTGTCATCACTACGCGCGGGAGCACGAGCAGCACAGACAGAGCACCAGAGGTCAAACATTAGAAGGGGGGGGGGGGAGTGTGAGGGACACAGGACACCAGACAAAGGGAGGGAGGTAGAGAGAGATTCACCAGGCATGGGGTTGGGGCAGGAATTTAAGACATAGTGACACCAGACCTTGGGTGTGGGGGGAAGGATTATAGAGAAAGACGCCAGACCTGGGGTGTGTGGGGGAAGGACTAAAGAGAGGGACACCAGACCTGGGGGGGGGGGGGGGGACAGACACGATTAAACAGAGACATCAGACCTGTTGTGGGGGGTTAAAGAGAGAGCACACCTTCAGAGGTCTAGTGCAGTCAGGGCTGTTTTGGTGGCAAAAGGGGACCTACAAAATGTTAGGCAGGTGGTCATAATGTTTTGGTTGATCGGTGTATACTGAGAAGAAAAAGTAAAGTCCATCTAATTCCTGAAATGATCAGGTTGTACTCTCTTCTGATTCTTTTAATACACAGATCACCATTAGTGCACCTTAACATATTAATTTTTGTATTGTTTTGATTTTCTGTGATTTTAGGGGATGTTGCTGTTTCAGTTGCTGCTTTGCACATAGACTAGCACCGAATCATTATACTTTTGTATGTTTTGCACAATGAAACATTACACCTGTGATTCCTCATATGTAATATTACAAAAATGAATATACAGTAAGAGCTCCAAACAATCAAACAATGTCCTAAAACAATTTCATGTGCTAACCATATTGAGATACAAATAAAATGACAAGAAAACAACTACATTCATATTTTCCTTGGGGTCTGTTAGTTTCAGGTGAATTGAGGTGAGATAAACATTTCATCTCACCACTTTAACAACCCATAGTGCTGGGACAAAGTAGAACAGTTTCTGCAACACATTATCTATGGCCAGCTGATCTCCTGCAATGTTAAGTAGGTGAAATGAAATCTTCATCTCGTCTCAAGCACCTGCAAGTCACCTTTTAATGAATTGACTCACTGGTACACTGTAGACTAAGCAAATCCTTTTAGTACTATGTACATTTTACCAATACCCCCCAAACAATTAAGATCTATTTTCATCTATTGGTTTATGTTTATACTCAAATCCTATTTCATGCTGCCCAAGTGCATCTAACTTTACGTAAAACAATGATTTGTGATCGCATTGCATATTCCAAAAAAGGTTGTCATGAGATATTAAATATATTTGCAAGAACGTAAACAGAAAAGGCCATCTCCATAGAACAGATGTATGAAGCTGATTGATAGTGGCTGTAAATTACATCCTTTTGTTACACTGATGATTGTAGGCCTGTAAAGAGTGCCAATACAGACAACTAGAAATAAAATGATTTGTATGTGCACAAGGTGCTGACTGATACATTTATTTTACAACTAGCATGATGACCGCTGTTTTGTCTTTAGAAAAATGACCATCTTTTATTCACAGACTCGATTCTGTGAACTGAGATGTCCCTGAAAATGTTTCATATATTCCTCAATTACAGATAAGATAAAGGGAAGAAAGCAATCATCTAATCAAGCATATGTAATAACTGGTGCTACTGAAATGACTAACATTATAGAAAATACACAATGCTCTCAGCAAACAAGTACTCCAAAACTAGATGGATTAAACTCATCTTGAACACTTTAAATGTTACTGCTCCCTCCACAGAGAAAATTTCAGTCTTGGCTGTTGAGCTCACCACTAACCAGCCCAGCTTTTGAAAAATTACAAAGGGAAAGACTCATCATGCTCAGATTCATTGGTCTGTATACAGTGCTCAGAATTATCCTGCTTTGCCCTTGGGTTGTCGACATCCCGCCGCATTGACTCATTGAGGCACGTAGGTCCAGAGATCTGAGACAGTTTTCATCTTGAAAGTAATGCTAGAATCAGTTGTGGTGACTTACTGAGATTACTAAACATGAGGCGTGAGGCCTGTTTTTCAGCAGGCTTGGAGGTATGGGCATAACAAACATACGTGAGGAACGTTTAATTTTCAGTCAAGAAATCCAACCACAGTTTTATACCAGTAATGTCAACCAGAGTGTACTTTCAAGCTAGGACATCATGGAGCAATACTCCTAATAATATTGACCTGTAAGCAGATGCAATACGTTTTTGCATATTTCCGATAGGAAAGTGAGGAAGGGGTTAATTACATATTTATGTGTTAACTCCACTGACCACAATACTTTACACATCCAGTCAGTTTGTTGCGTTCATTGCAAGTCAATAGTCAATTTCATTCTATGAAGTGAATTGTATCAGGTGGCCAAACTGAACGACTGTAGCAGATATTGGATAAATGCCAGAAAAGGTGTCATTCTAACAAGCCTACACAGCCTACATATAGACAAGAGTGACACACTAAGGAATAGGTTGGTTTATGTCTGTGATCATGATTCACAAATTGGCAAAAATATTGTGTGACGACCAGAGGCGTCACTAGGGTTGGTGTCACCCGGTGCGGTAACTCACCCCCCTGGATTTCCTTAGTAATGCCAGTCAGATAGCCCATTAAATACACTTCCAGGAGCCACAGCCAATTTGCCCAATAATATGCCAGTGTTATTTTGCCATTAATAAACCACAGCCAATTTGCCCAATAATATGCCAGTATTGTTCTGATATTAAATATATATGGGTGGTCTCCTTGATAAAGGCTTATTGCCGAAACGTCGGTGACCTCCTTTTTTTTTTTTTTTTTGCGCAGTGTGTTCCCTCCTGTCTGTCTCTTGTTTACTTAGTGTACTTTTGGGTATTTTTTGTGCTGTTTAGTTTGCATTTATTTTGTAAGTACTTTTTGTTTTGCTGTTTATCTGCATTGCTGTTTATCTGCATTGCTGCTTATCTGTATTTATTTTCTATATCGCACTTTATTAAAATATTTTTGTATTATACTCTTTCTAAGTACATTTTTTGAAATTTTTGTGTGCTCCCTCTACTCCCAATTGTGTTCTATTTAATATATGCCAGTATTTTCCATTTAATATGCCAGTTTTTTGTCATTTAATATATGCCAGTATTTTGCCATTCAATATGCCAGTATTTTGCCATTTAATATATGCCAGTATTATTTTGCCATTCAATATGCCAGTATTTTGCCATTCAATATGCCAGTATTTAGCTTGTTATATGCCACCTGCCTCCCCCTTCCCCGGAACTTACCTCCTTGCTGCTCCATGTCCCAGTTGTCTCCTCCATGCAGTCTTCCCTCCTGCACAGACGAGGGAAACACAGCCACCAGATATGATGTAAGGTGGACTATAAGCCGTTTAATATCACAAAACAGTATATATACTGTTTTGCGTCCCACAGAGCCAGTTCCAGACACACAATGGAACATTATTTGCAGTGTGCAGAGTACTATAGATACATAGGGCCAGCTTTATCAAGGCAAAAAAGGTGCTTTTTCAAAAAAGTGCTAAATTTAGAGCAAACTGCCATACCATTCCATTGGGTTCCATGGTTATTACTACTATTTTAGCACGTTTTCCTAAAATAGCAGCAGTTTTTTCTTGATAAATAAGGCCCTTAGAGTGAGGAAGCAGAGCAGTAACGAGGGTGAGGCGACCAAGGCACTAATCTTAGGTGCACACAATTGAGGAGGGCTTACTGAGTCTCATGAAAACTATAGTCAAGAGTAGATGAACTGCAGTTCCCATGATGCCTGAAGCTGCCTATGCCTATATCTTATGCGGTCAAAGCACATTAGGTGTACACATTGGCCTCAGCACTACCAAGACTTCTTTTTTTTTTTGAAAATCAGTTTTATTAATATTTTCAAACAAATAGGAAAACATAAATGGGACAGTACGGGGGTTAGGGGGGGGAGTGGAGATGGGATAGAGAAAAGAAAATAGGGGTTGGGATTGTGGTGGGAAGGGGGGGGGTTGAGGGTCATTTGGGGAATTCAAGGGATTGTGCATATCTTAGCAGTTTAAGTACACTTAGGAAATTAGATACTGTCTCAGATACGTTCCTGAAATACTAGTTACACTTACAACAATACAACATTGCAGCCGTTATCCATTCTGTAAAAAAGGATATCTGGGTGGTAGGGTGCCACATTTCTATATCTATAGATATCATCGAGTAATTCTGTTGGAGGGTGTTGGCCAGGGACCTACAAGATAGGGATGGTAATCGACAGGGGGTTAGGTTCCTGCCCTGGGTCTGGGTAGCTCTGTTAGGCATACTATGTTTGTGTTTCCATCCCCCAGTTATCTTATCAGGAAATTCCACCTGTGGTTGAGTCGGGCTCTGCTTAGGGGGTGTATGAGATTCAGATGGGAATTCTATCCAATGGAACCAGGTGTTCCGGTACTTGGTCAAAAATTTGTTGTAGTGTGCTATCAATTGGGTTGTGTGGTGTAGTAACAGAGAACAAAAATTGGGGGAGCACACCAAGTAAAATAGATAAACAAATACAGGGTATAGTGCAAAAAATATTTTAATAAATATTAAATATGTAATAAATAACAAACAAATTAATGTTTAGACAAGATAAATAGAGAAATAACACACTATAAAAAACAGAAAAATAAATAGCAACCAAATACACCAAAGTAAGCACATAAAATGAATTGACAAAAAAGGAAAATAATAAATAAATGAATACCCACACAATATGGAAAAAAATAAGGAAAAAATGTAGACAGGAATGGAACAAGGGAGGACACACAGCGCAAAAAAAAAAAAAAAAAAAAAAAAATGGAGGACACCAACGTTTCGGCTAGAGGCCTTTATCAAGGTGTCCACACACAAAAATGAAACTAGAATGATATATATACCTAAATGCTGCAGAGAAAACTAATCTGGTTGGACAGACACTAAAGTGCCAGCCAAAAAAACAAAAGCGCGATGGCGGCCGCCATCTTGACGCACAGCGCGACGTGATGACGTCACGCGTTGCGTCAAGTAACTTTATTAAATGAGCAACAAAGAACAATTGCACAGAAACAGTGCTGTGGGTCTGTAAAACAAATAGGATAACCAAAAAAAAAGGGAAAACGGAAGAGCATATTGCACAATGAATGATAACATATAGAAAGCAAATGTATAGTAAAAAAGGGACAAAAACGGAAGTAAAAAAACATGATCTGAGAAACATAAACATAATACAAAAACCCCACATTACTACAAATTCCCATGGAAGATAGAGTTTTTTTAAAAAAAAGAGAAAATAAGAAATAATAAAGAGATAATGACAATAAGTAATACCAATTTACCTAATGATAATCAAAATGATTGAAAAATATGAGAAAAATGTATCCAAACAAAAACACTAAGATAACAAAAAACGTTACAAAAATAAAAAAAAAATAAGAAAAAATGGCAAAAAATACTGCATATATATGAAAATATACTAACGCAAAAAAAAACATGTAAATATTAATAACTAATAACAAAAAATGATACTAATAATTAGAAGCACCAAATAATAAAAAAGACATAGGTAAAATAACCGCACAAAAAATAAAACATAATAAAAAAGAACAATATTACAAAAAAAAAGAGATAACCAGACTTATATATACTATAGAAGTAAATTGCATATGTCTGCAAAACATAATTCTTCACGGGAAGTTGAGTGCAGTAGGCGTAGCCGGACGGCCATCCACACCATGAACTACAATAAACAGGAAAAAATAAAAATTTGTTTTATAAAACAAAAAGAAAACAATAAATATACACAGCTGGAGGTGGCATGAGCAGGAAGCAAAAAGCCAAGGGGCCAGTGAGGGTCCCGATATAATGGACAGAATGGGCATAAGGGACACCAAAGGTAAGGAGTGGTAAAACCGTAAAGGAACTATAGGAATACTGACAGATCCCTTTCCTCATTAAGCCCAAGAGGGTGAAGTGTCTGAAGTAGATAGATCCAGTGTAGTTCTCTGCGCTTCAACAGAGTCACTCTATCAGTGCCTGTAGTAGAAATAGAAATTTGTTCTATCGCGAGAAACCGTAACTGTGATACTCCATGATTTTGGTTATTGAAGTGGCGAGCGACTGGAGATTTTTGATTATTGGTTCGAATAGCACTTTTGTGCTCACCAATCCGAATAGTAAGTGGCCGAGTCGTTTCACCTACATAGCAAAGGCCACAAGGGCACTTAAGCATATACACTACAAACGAGTGTTGGCAATTCAAATATTTTGAAATCCGAAAACTAGTGCCCTTTCTAGGATGGGTAAATGACGATGAGAGAATGGCATTGTTACAGTTGACACATCTACCACATCTATGCATACCTGGCGGTGGAACAAGCCAGTTGGTAGTGGAAGAAGTAACATCTGTCTGAGAACCGCGTTTATTGTCGGTCAGACAGTCGCGTAGATTTTGTGACCTTTTGAAAGCCATCATAGGAGGCTGTTGGAAAAGGGGCCCTACTTTTTTGTCCGATTGTAAGACAAACCAAAATTTATTGATTATATGCCGTACCTGGTTGGATTTAGTGGAAAAGGTAGTCACACAGGGAATACGATTGGGAGAAGTGGTAGGTGGATGTGGAGTCAGAAGCTCCCTTCGGGTATGGCGCCTTGCCCTGTTGGCACATCGTGCAAGGTTAGTGGGATCATATCCTCTCTGTGTAAGGCCATTAGTCAATTCTGTTGCTCGGACCATGAATTTTTCCTCGCAGTCAATAATGCGACGGAGTCTAAGGAATTGTTCATATGGTAAGTTATTCAATAGGCTCTTCGGATGAAATGACGAAGCGTGTAGGAAGGAATTCCGATCTGTATCCTTCCTATAAAGATCAAATGAAAGATTGGTGTTAGACAATGAAATTTGGACATCAATGAAGTGGATACAAACCTTGCTGTATTCCAAGGAAAATTAGATAGTCTCAAGTCGAGTATTTAAGAAATCCCTAAATGCCAATAGACGAGCCTCAGTACCGTGCCAAATGAAAAAGATGTCATCTATATAGCGTAGCCAAAGCCCTACACTGCCCTCGAACTCGTGATGCGGATACACAAAGGACTGCTCAAATTGGTCCATAAATAGATTGGCATAGGAGGGGGCCACATTGGATCCCATCGCAGTACCTTGGGTCTGTAAATAGAACTCCCCATCAAATGTAAAGTAATTACTAGTGAGGACAATCTTAAGTAACTCAAGAATAAAGTTCTTATATTCAGCATCAATCTCATATGCAGAAATGGATAGTGCAATAGCCTCCAGACCACCATCATGAGGGATGGAGGTGTAGAGGCTAGAGACATCCATTGTGCAAAGCCATGTGTCTGAGTCTAATCGACCATAATCCGCAACACGAGTAAGAAAAGCAGTCGTATCCTTAATGTATGACCTCATCTTTAGCACTAAAGGCTGTAAATGAAGGTCCACAAACACAGAAAGAGGCTGGAGGACTGAGTCACAGCCCGACACAATCGGTCTACCGATTATAAGTCTGGTTATCTCTTTTTTTTGTAATATTGTTCTTTTTTATTATGTTTTATTTTTTGTGCGGTTATTTTACCTATGTCTTTTTTATTATTTGGTGCTTCTAATTATTAGTATCATTTTTTGTTATTAGTTATTAATATTTACATGTTTTTTTTGCGTTAGTATATTTTCATATATATGCAGTATTTTTTGCCATTTTTTCTTATTTTTTTTTATTTTTGTAACGTTTTTTGTTATCTTAGTGTTTTTGTTTGGATACATTTTTCTCATATTTTTCATTTTTTTCATTTTGATTATCATTAGGTAAATTGGTATTACTTATTGTCATTATCTCTTTATTATTTCTTATTTTCTCTTTTTTTTTAAAAAACTCTATCTTCCATGGGAATTTGTAGTAATGTGGGGTTTTTGTATTATGTTTATGTTTCTCAGATCATGTTTTTTTACTTCCGTTTTTGTCCCTTTTTTACTATACATTTGCTTTCTATATGTTATCATTCATTGTGCAATATGCTCTTCGTTTTCCCTTTTTTTTTGGTTATCCTATTTGTTTTACAGACACACAGCACTGTTTCTGTGCAATTGTTCTTTGTTGCTCATTTAATAAAGTTACTTGACGCAACGCGTGACGTCATCACGTCGCACTGTGCGTCAAGATGGCGGTCGCCATCGCGCTTTTGCTGGTTGGCTGGCACTTTAGTGTCTGTCCAACCAGATTAGTTTTCTCTGCAGCATTTAGGTATATATATCGTTCTAGTTTCATTTTTGTGTGTGGACACCTTGATAAAGGCCTCTAGCCGAAACGTTGGTGTCCTCCATTTTTTTTTTTTTTTTTTTTTGCGCTGTGTGTCCTCCCTTGTTCCATTCCTGTCTACATTTTTTCCTTATTTTTTTCCATATTGTGTGGGTATTCATTTATTTATTATTTTCCTTTTTTGTCAATTCATTTTATGTGCTTACTTTGGTGTATTTGGTTGCTATTTATTTTTCTGTTTTTTATAGTGTGTTATTTCTCTATTTATCTTGTCTAAACATTAATTTGTTTGTTATTTATTACATATTTAATATTTATTAAAATATTTTTTGCACTATACCCTGTATTTGTTTATCTATTTTACTTGGTGTGCTCCCCCAATTTTTGTTCTCTGTTACTCTACCTATTGGGGGCGTATAGTGGACGCCCCTTGGGGTGATGCACCTTGCTGTTTATTTTCTCTTGTTGTTGACAATTCATTTAGGTGTGCTTCTCTGACTATTTGTTCTTTTGTGTGGTGTAGTAAAAAGGTTGCTGGAGTGAATGGTATCGGTGTCTCTGTCAATTTTACGATTATATCCCTGACTTCCTCCCAGAACGGTTTAAGAACTGGGCAATCCCACCAGATATGGAGCATGGTTCCCAAGTCCATCCCTCATCTCCAACAGGTATCAGGTATCTCTGGGTTTATTCTATTCAGGAGGCTTGGGGTCTTATACCACATAGTAAGTACTTTATAGGCATTTTCTTGGATCACCGTATAAGTAGAGCATTGTTTGGTGAGGATGAAGATCTTATCCCACTGTTTGGGGGTGAGGGTCACTTGTAATGCCTCTTCCCACGTGGAGGTGAAGTTTGGGTATGGGTCGTCTGGAGACGACGGTAACAGCTCCCGGTACAACTGGGAGATACAGTTAGTTTGTTGGTTGTCCCTAGTGCTGAGATGCTCAATATATGTCAGCTGTCTGGTCAAGTTATGCTGTTGTCTGAGTGATTGTATGAAATGTGTGAGCTGTCTGTACCGCAGTGTAATGAGAAATGAGTGAACCATATCCGGTAGGAAGGAGGCTAGAGGAAGAATACCTTCAGTGTCCATCATCTTCCTTATGTGTCCAATAGGAGTCAGGTGGAATACCTGACCAAAAGTGCCGTCCTCCCCTGGGGGGAATGCGTCATTGTGTAACAGAGGTGAGAGCGGTGAAGGGAAAGTAGTGAGTCGCGTTTTCCCAGCCAATGAGTGCCAAACTGTCAACGTGGCATTGCTAAAAGGGTGGTGTCAAGCTAGGGGCTTGCTTGATTCTGGGGGCAGTCATTGGAGGCTCCGTATCGGGACTTTAAGTATGGCTCCCTCCATGTCTATCCACAATTTGTCTGTTGGGGAAATTGTCCACTCCTCTATATGCATCAGGTGAGCGGCAGTGTAGTAGTTCTGCATATCTGCGAGCGCAAAACCGCCTCTGGAGTGTGGTAAAGTTAGGTATGTATATCGGAGTCTGGGGTGTTTGCCGCGCCACACGAATTTCGCGATGGCCCATCGCAAGGTGGTGAAAAAATCCCGAGGTAACTTAATAGAGAAACATTGAAACAGATATAGCAGTCGAGTTAAAATATTCATCTTAACTGTGTTTATTCTGCCCAGCCATGACAGAAACGTGGATCCCCATTTAAAAAGGTCAGAGTAGATAGTCAGAGCTAGTGGTAAAAATGTGTCCTTATATATATGTTCCAGGTTTGTTGTGAGCCATACCCCTAAATCATTAAGTTTCTGCTCATGCCATTTATAGGGGAAGATCTCTTTCAGGGCTTCAAATTGTGTAGGGGTGGTAGATACCGCCAGAATCTCAGATTTCAGTATATTAATTTTAAGGTGTGATATACTCTCGAAGATATCTAATTCTCACTTTAGTAAGGATAAAGTTGTTTTTGGGGATGAGATGAAGAACAGCATATCGTCTGCGTAAGTGGCAACTTTATGGTGTCTTCCTATGGTTTCAATGCCCCTTATATTGATGTAGTTCCTAATTGTCTCGAGAAATGGCTCCAGTGAGAGGGCGAATAGGATGGCAGAAAGCGGACAGCCCTGTCTGGTACCATTGTGTATGTGTTTGGACAGAGTACCGTTAACTCTTACCCTTGCTGTGGGTGTAGTATATAGGGCCTGTATCCACATTAGCATGTCCTCGTCTATTCCCATTTGTGAAATAGTGCTCCACAAGAAGGGCTACGCCACCCTATCAAAGACCTTCTCGGCACCTGTTGATAGTAGTAGTAGATGTTGGCTCCTCTTTTGTGCAACATATACACATTAAGTGCTCTCACTGTATTCTCTTCAGCCTCTCTTCCTGGGATGAATCCCACTTGGTCAGGATGGAATAGTAAAGGGATAACTGATTGCAATCATAACACGAGTGTCTTTGCCAGTAGTTTAATATCAGTATTTAATAGGGAGATCGGCCTATAGTTCTGGGGGTTTGTTGGGTCTTTGCCCTCTTTTGGTATAACTGTAATAGTAGCTGACATCGTGTGGGGTCGAGGCGTGTGCCCTGTAGCAAAGAGTTGAACATATCTGTCATATGTGGGGTCAGTATCTTCTGGAACCTGTAATAGAGTAGGGGATAACCATCTGGGCCTGGGCACTTGCTGCAGAACTTTTAATAGCAAAGGACAGTTCCTCAGCGGTAATCGGCCCTTCTAGCGAGTCAGCTTTTTCCTGTGCGAGTTTTCGTGTAATTGCTTTCTCAAGATATGTGTTTACATCAGGGATATCCCTGGAGCTCTGCTGAGTGTTCCTTGAAGATGTTTCAATATTATATAGTTCTGAATAGTATCTGTGGAATATGTCCGCTATCCTATCTGGTAAATAGTGTAGGTGTCCTTTTTTATCTTGTAGTTTGTGAATGTGTGCTCTCTGTTTCCTTTTCCTAATAGTTCGTGCGAGTAATCTACCACATTTCCTTCTTTTTTCCTGAAAAAGGTGTTTAGTTGCTACCAGCGCCCTGTGTATATTGGTATTCAGGAGTTGTGATAGCTCTCGTTTAGCTGTGAGTAAATCAGTCAAAATCTGTGGGGCCAGTGAGCGTTTGTGTTGCAGTTCTAGTATGGAAACTTTGTGTGTGAACGTCTTGACTGCTCGGGTATTCTCCCTTTTCCGCCTAGATGCAATCTCGATTAAAATGCCTCGTATGGTACACTTGTGGGCTTCCCAACTCACTGGTAAAGGATCGTCTCCCATCAGATTTTCCAGAAAGTAGTTTTCCTAAGTGTTTAGTGAGTAATTCACACGTGTCTTTATTAGTCAGGAGCGACTCATTTAATCGCAAGGTGCGCTCTGTGTTAGCGTGTATGTGTGACTCCAAAGTCATGCACAGGGGAGCGTGATCGCTCCAAGTTATTTGGCCGTATTTGATTTCTTTGATCAGTCTTAGTTGGCCGTATGTTAGGAAAAAGTAGTCCAATCTGGAGTACATGTCATGGACATGGGAGTAAAATGAGAAATCTCGACCTTCGGGGTTTACTGCTCTCCAGGCGTCAGAGAGTAGCATGTTAGACAATTGTTTATGCATTGTGTGTAAATGTCTGATGGGGGTGCGACTTTTGCCTGTTGAGGTGTAATTTTTGGGGTGCATGGCAGCCTTGAAGTACTCTCCCAGGACCAAGATACCCTCCCTAAACTGTTCTATATGTTTTTGGATGCTGGCAAGACTTTTGTGTTGGTGCGTGTTGGGAAGGTAGATATTTACCAGCGTATATGGGACATTAGCGATATCCCCCTTCAGGAGAAGGTACCTGCCTTCCTCATCTGATCTTTGCTCCTGAAATTAAAATGGGACACGCATAGATCTAAGTATAGCCCCCGAGTGGCTGAAAAATGCTTGTGTGAATGACCAGTCTGTGAATTTAGGTGGGTTATTTCTTTTGAAGTGCGTTTCCTGCACAAATACAATATCGGTTTTATGGAATTCGAATTCTCTCATAGCTCTCGCTCTCTTGTTAGGGGAGTTGAGACCCTTTGCGTTTATTTACATAAATCTTATGTCTTCCATATTGTTGTCTTTGATATTATCGCAAATGTTCTATTGGGAAACGGGGGGGTGGGGGTAGGTAAAAATATTAGGGGGGAGTGTGAGGGTACAAGTGGGAGACAAGGGGGTAAAAACAAAAAATAGAAAATATTTACAAGGACACCAAATGTGTCAACTGTGTGGGTAACTGTGCCAGTTGCCATTCCCACCACCGCAATATTCGGTGTATGGGTCCTGCAAGAATTTTAGGCACTTTATCCCTTGTGGGGTACGGGTCTAGTCTCAACTGCAAGCCAGCACTCTCAGAGAACAACAGTCTGTACACACCGATATACTGATGTGGACACACTTCGCCGTCCCGTTAACTATAGTACTGGATCAGGTCGAGGTACCGCCCAATGCCCGCAGAAATTAACCATGTATTTCAGATAAGACAGTATAAACAACATATTGCGAACTGTAACCTCATATAATACATCATGAGCATCAGTAATTTGACCATTGGGTAGTAGTAGGAGACCCAGGTTCGACATTACATGGGAAGGGGGGGGGGGGGGTAGTCGAGGTCCTCTAGACCTTGGATATATCTATCTCTCCTCACCGTGTCGTTGTGACCACTGGCCCCTCTCTCCATCTTAGATATCATATATGCAATATGTACTTAAGTATGGGGGCACCACTCCCCATTGCACATCAATGGATACAGTATGAATTGTGCAGTCGGGCTTAATTAAAATATCCTCTTGCTTATTGTAATAATCTGTTTCTGATAACTATAGCTCATTTTTTATTAGTAATTCTTTGTTATGCGTGTAGATAGAGCAGGAACGTAGTCATTGTAGACCTCCCAACAAGCTTAATACATCTCATCTATTTATACCCCCCGGGTGTTTCTTGGAGGGCAAATGCGTTTTATAATTCCAACCCCGTCTATATACCTTCGGGCCTTGGTGTGTAAGTTACCTCGTGCTTTTCTCCTTGCTCATTTCAAACACTAGTACAGTAATGAACCAAATGCTTTTCTGGTCAATGGGTTTTCGCTCTGTGTGTTATTCTCAGTGCAAATATATATAAAGAATGTGTAGAAATGGCATCCAATAAAAGAATATCAAAACAAAAAAAAATACAAAAAAAAAGTTACCTCGTGGTGCATATCTACAGGGTCCCCCAGCATGCCCCAGGGTAGGTGCAATTATACGTTACTCATTGGTAGACCAGGCGTTAGCCATCGATTTGGAGAGTTTAAAAGATATGGCTGTCATCTGGTACAAGTACATCACCCCAAAAACTGCTGTCCATCTGCTGTCCACCTGCTGTCCACAGGAGCTTCGTCCGTTGGGAAAAAATGTGGAACTGTACTTTTCTATGTCCATATTCCGGAGCTGCATTCAAGGAGATAAGAATCCAGGCTTCTCAACTAGCAAAGAGGTAGGTCTAGTCCGCAGAAATGAGAAAACAGTGACAAGCGCTCAGTGAAAAAATGAATCAATCAATACATCAGGTGCAGCAAACACTAGTGCATTCCCTCTACAGAGCACATAAAAATCAATAAAAACTTGTGGTGAAGTGTTGCGCAAAAAGAAAAAAATATAATAAAAAAAATATATATAGAAAAATACTTACAGTGGTAAGTGTAACACTCCAATTTGAGGTACATGTGAAGAAAAAAAAACAACAAACTGATAAACAACAATATGTAGTAATGACCAAAAGATATAATAGTAGCGAGTATCTCCCCCTTTGGAAATATACTCACACGATACAGAGCCTAAAGAACCGGCTCTGGGTGTGTCAGGCAGATGGACTTTTAAAGGAGACACACTCCGAGCGTCGCCCCGTGCCTGATCAAGCCTCAGAAGATATACCCCAGGACTACCTCTGCATCTATAAGGTTTTTTTGGAACTAGTAAAGTTTATGGACTACCTACCTACTTATATTATTTTTTCAATTGTGGTTTAATTACTTTTCTTTATTTTTTATATCTATGTTGATATCTCCCTGTTTGGGACATTTTTCTTTATTTTTTACTTTCCACAATTGTTTGGTTTTTTTTTTCCCCCATACCACCACAGATGCAGGTCCTCTGATTTATTGCTATGCATGAGGCATAATTTGTGGACCCTTTTTCCCACAACTAATTTTCCTTTCTTTCATGCTATTTGTTTATTTTGCAGTGGTTGGCCATTTACTAAGCTTAGACTGTATTTTTGCCATTTTTGAGCCCTTTGTGTAACCACTCCATCCCTTTCTTTTCCATTCTTTTATTGCTTTGTTCCCACTGTACTTTTGTTCATTTTTTTCTAATTTTTTCCTAATTTTTTTCATTCTATATATTTTTTCCATTTTTTCTATTTTGTCTAAATTTTTTTGCTGCTCATACACTGTTTACATAGCTTTTTCTAGCTTTTTCTATTTTTTTCAGTATTTCATTATATACTGTCCTGCTTTTTTTTGATTGTCGTTACATTATTACCTTTTCAATAAATATATTTTACTTCTACATTACCAGTGTGCATGTCTGCTTTTTTTTTATAAATGTTGTTTTCCCATTTATATGCCCCCTAGGAGAGAGCATACAAGCAGTTCATTTTCTTGCACCTGTATTTATTATATACTCTAGGTTGGCAGTTCTCAATCTCCAATTACCATTAGATAAAATATAATCTCTCTCTCTCAAATTTTCTATTTGGCATTTAGACAATTTAGATAGTCTTGGTTGCACTTACCAATAACCCTGATAATTTAGAAAGTGTTGAACATATGTTAAAAGAAACCTAACCGAGCATCCCAACATTATATTTTCCCTTATAATGTCATATAGAAGGGGTACTGCAATTAAAAATAAGTTTGTAAGAAAATATGTCTGAATGCAAACAAACTGAACAGCAATTAGTCTTGTTTGAGCTGTGTAAAGTCTCTAATGAGACAAATGTATATATTGAACAATATGATGATTCCTCATATGTAATATTACAAAAATCAATATACAATTACAAACAATCAAATAAATCAATTCTATGATATTAAGATGAATGTGTGCCTACCACTATAATAATCCTCTTGCCAAGCATATAGAAGCCTGTCTTTATATTCATTTGGAGCAGCACACCAACAATTTAAATATTTATATATAGACTTTATTGTCCAATAATGTGCATTAATATAGAACAAAGTATAACAAAAGTAAGAAACCCAAACACAGCATATAATTAAAAAAAAAAAAAACATCCTGGTGGCTACAGTTTAAAATGACTGAAAGAAGAGCATAAAGAGAAATGGGCTTATTATTATGTATGGTTGTGTTTGTTACACTTTGTTGCATATTTTTGTTCATAGGTGCACATTAAAGTTTATACTGTATATTTTTTTAAATGATTGTTATGCCACCGCATATGAGTATACCTTTCCCAATGTCCTTACACCCTTTTTTATTGTTAGAGAAAGCACAGTTCTCCAGAAAAGGCAGACATGTTGCTGTCCACAACAAAGTATTGAAGCAAAACATAAAGTCTCTCAATTTATGGTTCTAGATCATTGATCATGTTCCCAAGTTACTTGACGTGATGCTGAAAATCTTTGAAAGAGGGAGGCACATTGTATCTGAATTGGATTGGTTGGTACAATTCATTTAATATTAATTTTCTTTCTGTTTTCAGACTTCCTCTCTAAACATGTGCGTGCATGCAGATGATCCTGTCTGGAGTGAAACACATGGTTAAAATAGCTTGTTTTTTAAACTTAATGTGTTAATAAATTTTGCACGATGGATACGCAATAGTAAACATCAAAATGAATTTCAAATCCAGTGTTTTATGTTTAAATATGAGTAAATGATTTTGGTTATGGAGTAAAAAAAATATTATCACAATTAGAAATATACACACTTGTTATGAGTCACTCAAGTTTATATAGTGTCATTTTTTAAATTAATATATTGCCAGTGTAAGATTTATTATGTATGAGATTGTAATAAAACACTATAATAACTTCTATATAAAAGCACTTTATCTTGCTTGATTGCTCACCTGTATGTCTGTTAATCATTTTCCACTGTAATCATGTTTTGCTGTCTCTATATTTTCTTTACACTTATGGTACTAAACGAGGCTTGATAATGACCAGGTAAAGTTGAAACATTGCCAGTCATTTAGTACACTTGGGCACTTAAGAGTTGTGGAGTGCACTGCTTAATTTGGTGGTATTTACAATCTTTGACTAGATACTCTTGACCCATTTGCTGCGGCATTGTCCACTTTGTGCCTGAAGTAGTTCTGTGTCTTTAAAAGGGCAGCGGTGTCACAACAATTGGTGTAGTGCATACCTGCGTCTACTATCCGGTAGAGATGCTATGACATTTGTGATCTGAAAAGCTTTACAACTTGAGAGTTTCCAACATCAGCTGGAACTGATGTTACAATGTGTGAAATGTTACACTGAGTTAGTTGCCAGCAAGTCTATCTAGCATAGGTCTGTATCCCCTCATAGATGGTAGGTTCTTTTGATATGTTAAGTGACCCTTGGCAGTTAGAAAGCTTGTGCTGCAAAGTCATATCCCAAACAAACATTAATAATAACTCACAGATTTTTAATCATGGCACCTTTTCTGAATATTTAGACTGGGGAGAGTACACCCTACAAAATGAGTACAGATATGGCTGGTGCAACTTGAGCCATTTGGCAGCTATTGTGAAGTCTGTGGTATAGAGTCAGGGGGCAAGTGGGACATATCTATGGACTTCATAAATTGCAACAAATTAATCTTGCAATTGAAGCAAGAATTATGTATGTGACATGCACTGGAAGGAAATTAGAAACAAGATTCCATATTTTGACCACACAAGGGGAGGACACTTCTAGGAACACCTTCCCACCTCTGGGCCGGCTTGGAAACCTGAGTTGACCTGAGAAGGTATAAGTCTAATGATGGAACAATGTCCAGTGTGATTACTAGGGGCCAAGATCTCATTTTGCATAAGTTGCCATCATTTCCTTGCCGCAGTCCCTCTGACAGAAAATACTGGTACTTTCTCCTTTTTATTTTTATCTGTTTTGGTGTAAATAATTTGTCATCTGTTTTATTTAATGTATGCACTGTGACTATTCTTTTGTGCATAATAAATATTCCTTAAAGTTCTGTCTTTGTCTGGTAATAAGACTCACGTTACCTGATTAGACCAATTTATTGGTAATTTAAATTGCATAGATATTGTGATAAAGCATATTTTGTGGGTTTAGACTAATTTGCTTCGAGGACCCCATTTATAAATTGTCTTGGTGGTGTCAGTGTTAGGACATTAGTTATATCAGTATAATTAAGTGTAGGTGGTGTTCAAGGGGGGTTTTATCCTTATTTCTAGTCTATGGCAGACAGACAGTTAATTTTAACCCTTTCACGACATAACCCAGTCACATGCACTCTTGGAGTAGAGTGAATTCGTGACAAGCGGCACTTAACTTATATATGTTGTTCGTGTGTTTAATATATGTGAAATTATCTTATTTTTACTTTAAAATAATCTACAATTTCTTACAAGTTAATAAAAAGCTATACATGAAATATTACATAAAAAACTGATACAACAGATGTTTCCTTTTTTTTATTGTACATGATACAGCACAAATCTAAAAATATTAGATACATACATTATTGTATTCTTTTATTTAACCATTTCTTTATACAATTCATTGTAAAATGCAATCTTTTAATTAAACATAACTTATTTTTTTGCCAACAGTTGTTCTTTAAGTTGGTTTATCTATTTACAAGCAGCATTGTAACTCTTATTTTATTACTATATATATATGTAGTACCAGCATTTAATGTTTGCAATTATTGGGAATAGCAAGCTGGTATTTAGGACACTAAATATTAAATGATGTTGTGTGACTTTTATTTGATGGATACATTAGTATATTATATTATAATATATATGAACTATCAGATTAAACATTTTTTTAAAAGAGATGTTTTAAAGGTCCACCTGCAACCCTCACCTCTCCCATGCTTTTACATCGATTCCTCACATACAGCACTTGTCAGGCATTATCTACATTTTGTGGAAGTCACAGCTGTAGTCCATACTCTGTTAGAGTCTTGTCTAGTTTCGACAGGTATCAACAATATCTATTAATACAAGTCTTCATAGAATGACACTTTCGATATAAACATATATATATATATATATATATATATATATATATATATATATATATACATACATACATTTTCCCATGCCCTAATCCTGACAATAATATTGAAAAATGTAACATCAGTATCTGACATATTTCTTTAAACTAAAACGACAATATATAACGTATATTCAGATGGGGAAGCGAAGGAAAAATTGTCAATCTCTGCAAAACTACGCACTAGCTTTTTAGGCTATCCCCCCTAGGGCCTTATACTTGAAATACTCTTTTTCTACTCTACATAAATTACATTTATAGTGTGCGAGCCCTTGAGAGTAATAAAGCCATCCACAAAAAAGGAATTACATAGTTTGGGTCGTTTCCAAGAAATCAGTCACTGCTTTCAAGCGGTCTCCTTGGGATTTACCCATACATCTGCGGAACCTTGAAATTAATATACATTTTTTGATAGTCTCTTCCATGGAAATCCAGAGTTATTCAATGCTCGTTCAGTATCTGTATGTAACTAGGTTTTCCAATCCTTAGCCTATGATTTATGTTTCTAGTTACACATCAATAATGAATGGTTTATGATTAAGGGCTTGGTATAGCCCAAAACATGTATAGTGTGGATCTGTGGTTCCCTGCCTCTGCAGTCACCCCCAACTGTTATGTTTTTGAACAATAAATTGCATTTTACATTGCCAAAGCTTTGGTGTTCCTTGTGTACACTGGACCTGTATTTTCTTGCATGCGGTCATAAAATCCTGCTGATCATTTTTCATTGCACACACCAGTAAGTCATAAGCATAGAACAGAGATGGAGGGTTATTTGTGAAGCTGCTGATATGTTTTGTACCGAGTAGAATGAATCAGGTTCAGCTTTCAGTTTACTCTGAAAATGCTGATTTTACATAAATTCCACAAACAAACAACAAATAACTAGGTGCATTTATTAAAATGTTCCATTGTTGTGTCAGTTTTAGCATTTATTTGTTCTGATATCTGGTGAAATGACAGAATGAGTCTTGTTGCTCAGGGCTAGCTGCTCTGTGATCTACCTGTCTGAAAAGAGAGGCCTGGAGAGAATCAGATTGGACTGGCACCAAAAACACACTGCACAGACAAGCTTATTTTGTCTATTTCACTTTAAAGAACCCCCCCCCCCCCCAAACAGAACAAACAATGTAGCTAAATATGATGCAAGACTGAGCATAAAACTTGATAATTCTACCAGTTTGCTTCAGATACTGTTGTAGATTTGCATTGCACAATTATTTTAACCCCTTAGTGACAAGACATTTTCACCTTGACTTTCCCTTGGTGACAATGGCTGTTTTGACATTTCTAGGGTGTTTGTGTTTAGCTGTAATTTTTTTCTTTCTCACATACAGTACCCACACAAATTATATGTTGTTTTTATCGTCATAAGAAGGGCTTTCATTAGATACCATTATGTTCATCATATCTTATAATTTACTACAAAAAAATCATGAAATATGATGAAAAATTAAAAAAACCCACTTTTTCTAACTTTGACCTAAAATATAATTTACACAAATAAAATCATTAAAAAAAGACCACGTCTAAATAGTTTCTAAATGTTGTCCCGAGTTCAAAAATATGCATGTTTCCATATTTTTCGGTATTTTTTTGCGAGTTATGGGGCAAAAACCAAAAATAGTGTTTTTTGTTTTTTTCCTATATTGATCTTTTGACCCCAACCCGAACCCAAAATTTAACCCTAACACTAAATTTAACCCCAACTCTAATCCTTATTATATCCCTTAATATTTTTTAACTTTAATTTAATTATAACCCTATCCCTTATGCTAAAAAATATTTAATTTTAACCCTATAGGCTAATATAGCTAAATAACCTGTTTTTATTTAATTAAATATGTATTTTAATTATTTTCCATTGCAATGCTACTAAACTACCACTAGGGGTAGTCAAGTAGCATATTCAGAGCGACGGAAGTGAAGTTACTTTCACTTCCGAAGCTCAGACCGGCAGAGGAGCAGCATGCTCCGTCAATATGGCTCCCCACGATCGCTCCGTGGGGCGATCGTGGGGGTCCCAAAATAGAAATATCGGTGCTGGCTATTGACTCGATGTCGAGGCAATAGACCAGCACTGTTAAAGCGGTTTTCGCGATCGTTGATCGCGAAAACCGCTTCATTCACTGCAGGACGTGCCAGGCACGTCCTTTGTCATTAAGGGAGATTCTCCCAGGACGTGCCTGGCACGTCCTTTGTCGGCAAGGGGTTAAATATACTCTAAAGATTAGTCATTTGTGCAGTGTAATAGCAAAAGTGCAAAGCAGTTGTTTTTAGTTTACTTGTTTTATATTTTTATTTGATTTTAGATCAAAAGCAGGAATGATAGGTAGAAGGGTTGAACTTGATGGACTTACTGTATATACTCGAGTATAAGCCCAGTTTTTCAGCACATTTTTTGTCTCTATATTTTCCCCAGTACTTACCTCGTTCCTGCTCTGTCTCCCGGTGCTCTGAAAGTGCGTGGCTGTGAGGGAAGCGTTGTGCGCTCCCCTCCAGGTCAACCGCGGTCAACAAAGTGTGTTTTTTAAACAACTTTATTGTTCCGATCGGCTGGAGGGGAGCTCACAACGCTTCCCTCACAGCCACGCACCATCAGAGCACCGGGAGACGGAGCAGGAAGGAGGTAAGTACTGGGGTCTGTGGAAGGGGGGGAGGAGGGTGGCATAACGAGCATACTAAGGGGCAATATCCTGGCATATTAAATGGCATATTGGGGGCAATATCCTGGCATATTAAATGGCATATTTGGGGCAATTTCCTGGCATATTAAATGGCATATTGGGGGCAATATCCTGGCATATTAAAATGGCATATTCAGGGCAAAATCATGGCATATTAAATGGCATTTTGGGGGCAATATCCTGGCATATTAAAATGGCATATTGGGGGCAAAATCCTGGCATATTAAATGGCATATTGGGGGCAATATCCTGGCATATTAAAATAGCATATTGGGGGCAAAATCATGGCATATTAAATGGCATATTGGGGGCAATATCCTGGCATATTAAAATGGCATATTGGGGGCAAAATCATGGCATATTAAATGGCATATTGGGGGCAATATCCTGGCATATTAAAATGGCATATTCAGGGCAAAATCATGGCATATTAAATGGCATTTTGGGGGCAATATCCTGGCATATTAAAATGGCATATTGGGGGCAAAATCCTGGCATATTAAATGGCATATTGGGGGCAATATCCTGGCATATTAAAATAGCATATTGGGGGCAAAATCCTAGCATATTAAATGGCATATTGGGGGCAATATACTGGCATATTAAATGGCATATTGGGGGCAATATCCTGGAATATTAAATGGCATATTGGGGGCAATATCCTGGAATATTAAATGGCATATTGGGGGCAATATCCTGGCAAATTAAATGGCATATTGGGGGCAATATCCTGGAATATTAAATGGCAGATTTGGGGCAATATTTACCAGTAGCTGCCTCATTTCCCACCCTAGGCTTATACTCGAGTCAATATTTTTTCTCAGTTCTTTGTGGTAAAATTAGGTGCCTCGGCTTATATTCGGGTCGGCTTATACTCGAGTATATACGGTAAGTCTCTTTTTTTTTTCAACTTAAATTACTTTGATTAATGTAAGTGTTTTGACTTATATGGTGGGTTGAGTGAAAAAAATGTAATATTGTTTTAGAGAGTAATTTAACGAAGAGTAATTGAGCTTGTCTTTTATGGCAGTGTACATTTTTGTTAATGGTACGTAAATGCACAGGCACGGTGCTCCAGGACGGAGACTCCACCCAAATCTTAACAGCATACAAACTCAATAGACACCCAACACTCAATACAAACGTAATAACTTTATTGATCAGAGGCAGGCGTTAGTAAAAATGTACACAGGTGTGGCCTGAGTTATCACTGGTCAAACATTTCTATGCAGTTTATGGTATTAAATAACCAGAGATACCTCAGATAATTGAATAGACCCCAATAAGTTCTACTCAACACATATTTTAAAACTCCATGTGTCTTACCACATTACCCAAACTAGAAACTTCCTTTGCAATATTTCAGCCCCATGGAATAGTTTTATGTGACAATATATTGGACTCATTAACAACTCAGTTTTCCAGTATACTTTTCAGTAGTTGATCAGAAAGGTGAATGGAAATGGTCACCTGGAAGACAATGGAAATACTCATCAAATGATACTGGTTTAGAAAGGTTTTAGAGTAGAAGGCTGAAGCTGATGCACAGAAAGTTTCTCTTTGTGGACAGTCCTCCCATAACATTAGTTTTATTATTATTATGTTTCTAGCCTAAGAATGTATTACTTACAAAAGTTAATCTGTGAGAGAAGATGGATGAAATATATAAATTACGCAGCTGGTAATGTATGGATAACTACTACTGTACATAGGATTTATGTCAGTGAACACATTTTATATGTGTAGCAAGTACATTATCGAGCGGCTCCTAATATTGGTTCCTTAATTTACTTAAAACATTCCGGAGTATACTATTAGGTCATGTGAGGGAGGAAAATTTACCTGACTATATATTAAATAATAATCTATGCACTGGGGAGTACACAAGCAGATATGCTGAGTACACCAGGAGTACACCATTTCCTCATCTTTATGTGCAGTCAGCTGGCATTTGTCAGCAAATCTCTTTGTCGAATCTATTACGTTTTACAGCACCTGGGGAGAGGAATGGGTACAATATTAATAAGCGTGTGGAGGCTGAATATAATAATAGGTAGGTTGAAGAAAATGTTCAACTCACTTATTTTTTGCACGATTTAGTGAAATGTAGCTGGTGCTCGCTTTGAGCCACAGTTACATTTCCACTGTCAGACTGAGGGCACTCGAATTGGGCTCATCAGACAGGTGGGATCTAACTGCAAGTGCCTGCAGCAGGATCTGAGCACAGTCCATCGCAGGGAGACGCGATCAGCTGTTTAACACAGGAAGTACTACGTATTTTAGGCACTTAAAATCAGGACAACATAGTACGTCCTAATGTAGTGAAGGGATTAATATCCTTCTGGAGATATGGTCTCCAGTACTGCGTACAATACTCCAAGTGAGGTCTCACCAGTGCTCTGTACAATGGCATGAGCACTTCCCTCTTCCTACTGCTAATACCTCTCCCTATGCAACCAAGCATTCTGCTAGCATTTCCTGCTGCTCTATTGCATTGCCTACCTACCTTCAAGTCCTCTGAAATTATTACTCCTAAATCCCTTTCCTCAGATGTTGAAGTAAGGACTGTATAAAATATTCTATATTCTGCTTTTGGGTTTTTACACCCAAGGTGTATCTTGCACTTAACCACATTAAATGTTAGTTGCTGCAGTTCTGACCATTTTTCTAGTTTAACTAAATAATTTGCCATTTGGGTTATATCTCCAGGTACATCAACCCTGCTGCAAATCTTTGTATCATCAGCAAAAAGACACACCTTACCAACAAGAGCTTCACAGATCCCTGAGGTACCCCACTAGTAGCAAGACCTTGCATTGAATATACTCCATTGGCTAAAACCCTCTGTTGTCTGTCACTCAGCCACTGCCTAATCCATTCAACAATATTAAAAGCCATACTCAAAGATAGTTTATTGAGAAGCCTTCTATGTGCAACAATGTCAACAGCCTTACTGAAATCTAGTTAAGCTATGCCTACTGCACCACCCTGATCAATTATTTAAGTCACCCAATCAAACAAATCAATAAGATTAGTTTGGCATGATCTCCCTGAAGTATACCCATGTTGTCTCTGATCTTGAAATCCATATGATTTTAGATGTTCAACAATCCTATTCTTTAACATGCTTTCCATTTTTTTCCTCACTACTGAAGTAAGACTTACTGGTCTATAGTTGCCCGACTCCTCCCTACTACATTTCTTGTGAATGGGCACAACATTTGCTAATTTCCAATCTGTCTGGGACTACTCCCATTAACAACGATTGGTTAAATAAATCTGTTTTGCTAGTACACCACTAAGTTCTTTCAACTAGCTTTGGGTATATCCCATCAGGTCTCATCAACTTATTTGTCTTTACTTTGTCTTTTTCCCTAAACGTCCTTCATTTTCATTTGTAAAAACTGAACAGGAAGCAAAAGTTTGTCACTATTAGGATTATGTTTCTGGGGATGTGAATAAGGCATTTACTTTGTCTATGTAAACAACTTGCTTAGCGAAATCTGTCAGGAAACAACAGGTGCCATGAGGTGTAATATCTAAAAGCGATTCCACACTGGTGAGAGGCTGGGAGTTGATTCTGCAGCAAAATACATATAGCAGAGGTAGTCTGCCATTTTCAAGCATATTTCTGCACTTTCTTTTCTGTGCAACCAAGAACTGTGGTTTAGAAACACCAAATGACAATATTTATTGTGAGTGAACATTATAAATTAGTATGCAGTGATCATGGTTTTTATACATAAACCCATGTGTCCATATACACCATTGAATATGTACTGTATGTATCCCTTATATGCATCATAATGGGAATTTATTTCCTTTAAATTGTATTTTACTTGTTGAATACTACAGGCTGCATTGTGGTTTTTCAGTTCAGTTCTGACAGACTGACTTTGCAATATAAGAACTGCCAGTTGGGTGTGGTTTTTTTTCCAGGATTCCAAGTGGCTGGTTTCCAGATTGCAATGCAGTAAGCAGACTCCAAACATAAAAAACAACATTTTCAGCATAGTTTGCAAACAGCTTCTATATAAAGGGCGCTGCTTCCCAAGATAAATACATGTTATAACAAACTGGCGTTCCTATACAGTCATACATAGAGTCTTATTTTCTCAAATATAAGATGGCCAAAAGAGAGTGAAGGGAATATGGGCTCACGAACTAGCATGTTCATATAATACGTTCAGCTCCGATGCTTGCTCGGTGTGCCTCTGCTGGTGTATGGCTAACACCTAATCCAATGTACACATAAAAGAAGCGCAGCGGGTGATTCACAGCATGGGGCGTTTCGCGCATATGATTAAGTGATTTATGCGCGAAACGCGTCATGCTTTGAATCACCTCTGATTTCTTTCCCACCTGCTGCTGTGATATTTTACATGCTATTTGTACAAGATTAAACCACGTTGTTTTTCACTGGATCACGTGAGTGACGTTTTATCTGCGCTTCTTTCATGTGTCAAATATAAGATGACCCTGATTATAAGATACAGAAATACGTTGTTTGTATTTCTGTCTCATTGTTTGGCCAGCACAGTTGAAGTAATCGTGGATTTATTCCGACAGCAACTTTGCAACCCTTCTCAGGGTTTTTCTCGAGTTGATAAATGTTACAATCATTAAGTGGAAACAATTCACGTGATCAGTAAGGGGCGTGGTCCAGCCCAATAAAGTGCAGCGTTAACAAGTACCTTTTCTTGGATAATTTCTGTTTCAGGGTGCTGCCAGAAATGTCCAACCGGACTAGAGACATATAAGAGAGGACAAGCATATTCACAAAAAACATACTAATTACATAACTAATTTTAAGATAGGTTGGTTAACTTGGAAAAGTGATGAGACTAGGAGGGTCAGTCACCAAATCAACCCATAGGCATGTATTAATTCTTTACAAAAAAACAAACTGGCTTCAGTAGCACATCATTTCACCAACACCCCTAGATTCTCTGCAAGAAAAGTATTTGTTATACAAAGTTTGATTTTATAATTTTTATTTGCTTATTTTTCAATACCATCCATCCCTTTTAAGAAAAAAAAAATTCTTTGGAGTAGATTCTTCCTTCAAATCATTACAAGCGTAAGGATGGAAAAAAAAGGATTCTACGCTATCTGAATCCAACAGACATTCAGATCAGAAGCAGGATGTCATGCAGTTATAATGAATAGATACAGCTGGAGGGGCTTAGCATCATCACACACCAGTTTGCTGACTATTGATAATGGCCGTGGGATTCTATTTTATCACATTTTCACTAGTTTGCTTTTGAAATGATTTGTAAAAAATAATTAGTGGCAATTGTCTGCTTTTCAAGCCATTTTAAGCTTGTGATGGCATTCACAAGGATGGATGTACAGAAAACAAGTGACATGTTAAAACCAAAGAAATCAAACAGAATATGCAAAGGAAGAGGGAGTATCAGCTGCTGCCTGGGGGAATTATATTTAAAATTTAAATATGTGTAGCTAAGGAGTAAGGTTGATGAGGTAAGGAAGGAGAGATAACATTGGCATTCCCAAGATGTAAAACACCAAAGCACCAGTTAACAGACAGGAAGGCATATGAGGTGCTAGAAGTTTGTCTTTAATAGAATAGTTATCTGACCTTATATTAAAGACATAATAAAAGCTCTCCCAGGTGCCATCATCACTAAACTATTAAAATATCTAAAGATTATCTTAATGCAAAAACAAATCCATCTATTTTAGTTAATTTGAATGATTTTTCAAGGTCAACGTTACATTACATGAATTTTTATGTTTATAGTGCCACAAATGTACATAGCAGTTGGTACATACATAGCATAGAAGGTAACTACATACTAAGTTAGATAAATAGGGACAGACTGGTGCATGAGGTAGAGAGCCCTGCTTGCAATCTAGACGGACTGGGGGACAGGTGACTGAAAAGAGTCAAAGAGGAAGGTGGTGGTGGTAATTTATGGACAGTTGGAGCTAGGTGGGTTTGATCAGAGGTTATTTAATGGATATTCTAGATATAATAAGCATGAGCAAGGTAGATATTTGCACAATGCAGCAATTATAACCACAAGCGTATATGGTAAGTGTTTGCACAGTTCTTATATGTAGCTATTATAATCACAAGGCCAAGGTAAGTGTTTGCACAGTTCTTATATTTAGCAATTATAATCACAAGAGCAAGGTAAGTGTTTGCACAGTTCTTATATGTAGCTATTATAATCACAAGGGCAAGGTAAGTGTTTGCACAGTTCTTATATGTAGCTATTATAATCACAAGAGCAAGGTAAGTGTTTGCACAGTTCTTATATGTAGCAATTATAATCACAAGAGCAAGGTAAGTGTTTGCACAGTTCTTATATGTAGCAATTATAATCACAAGAGCAAGGTAAGTGTTTGCACAGTTCTTATATGTAGCTATTATAATCACAAGGGCAAGGTAAGTGTTTGCACAGTTCTTATATGTAGCAATTATAATCACAAGAACAAGGTAAATGTTTGCACAGTTCTTATATGCAGCAATTGTATTCACAAGAGCAAGGTAAATGTTTGCACAGTTCTTATATGCAGCAATTGTATTCACAAGAGCAAGGTAAATGTATTTTGCACAGTCCTTTACATGTACGTTTTATGATCACTGGAGCAAGATAAGTATTTACAGAGGTATCATACGCAGTTGATATATTCAGTAAGTAATGCAGGAAAATAAAGGGAAGCCTTGCCAGTAGAGGTCTTACACTTCAGGATAAATCCAGGGCTTATTCTGGTTTGGAAAAGGAAGCAGGGATCCTTCACCAGCAGTTCAGCAACAGGAATCTGATTCAGCAACTAATTTTCAAAGATTGAACACTGAGAAGTGTTACAGTCTCACTTAAATACCACTGTTTCTATTACTTCTGGCTTTCACAAAACTCCCCCCCAAAGATACCCGATATTTCAGACATGCTTCTGCCTATTGGAGCAGAAGTGTGTCTACTGAGAACAGGGCCACGGCGATAATCAGCATGTCTGCCACAGATGGCTTGATACTGTAAATGGTAATGACTGATTCAATATTGATTAAGGTAATAATAACATCTATTACTCATCTTCCAATTCAGTTAATTCTGTGAGCATATACACGTTTATTTCAACTGGAGGGGGGTGGTTCTATACAAAAAGTGGTTGCTTTTATTATATGTTTGGATGTGAAATATTTGAGATTTTTGATCTTTTTTCTGTCTCCATAGATTTTCGTGAATGGAAAATATTGCTATAGTTGGTGCTAAAACTGCACCAGTAAGTTAATTCAGCTGTGTCTCTATTTTTTCTGATTATTTATCGCAAGACATCCACAGAATTGATGACCTTTACAAATGGATTCATATTTTTAGGCCCATTTTCCCTTTTTGTAAAGTGTATCTGGAAGCTAAACATTGTTACACTGTGAATATAGAATAGAAAATACTTTAGATGTAGTATTAACAGGATTGGAAGAATGCATACATTAAGTAGCTTCAGTTTTCAGTCTGCTTTATACTTTGGCGCACATGTCGATTGTGCCAGTATTTGGTGCTATCTGAGTGTGTGCCGTGTTTATACATGCCCCTTATGTGTCAGTTGTACTGGCTTGATATGCTACCTATTCTTTTTTGGCTGGCAATGCAGCTCCATAACGCAGGGGGAAAGAGCAAACAGTACGGGAAAAATTTCCAAACTCTCAATGTGTTCGGTCCTGACATACCATACAGCATATCATTGGATTACATATTAGCCGTTTGTTAGATAATAAATCAGTTACTTCTCAGCACTGTTTGTTTTAAAGAACACTCATCTGAATTAATTCAAGCATTCATCACTTCAGCTGATGTGATACATCTAGAAAAAAAAAAAAAACTGAATTGCCCCATTACTTTGCAGTATAAGTGATGCTAAACAACATAGATGTGTTTAATTTATTGCAAAGGCAATTAAACTAAAGTGACAAGCAATTTAATGTAAAATAAATTTTGTTTAAGCAAATAAAACTGAAAGGATATAAGGAGGGAAGCAATTGGAGGAAGACAGAAGTGAAACTAATCTCGGTTACTCCCAATCTAGCATGTCGTTAAACAAACAAGACGCTAGACTTTTTGGCCAGCTGCATTTTAATTTGTGAGGTATGGAAAGCAGAAATATATTACTTTCCCGCCACTTACTTTAATGACTAATCTGTGTGATAATTTCAATGATGTATAGGTTAGTAAAGTTGGAAGAAATGTTGCCAAAACCTAGAAAATTTAACACAGTAAGTCAAGCGGCCATATGTATTACACAAAAAAGGTTTTGCTCCACAAAATAAATATATCACTGAATATTGTGTTAGGCCTCAAAGTATTAATAAGTTATAAGTAGCATACAAAAATATGAATTGCCCATGAAAGAAGTCTTAATGTATCAGTGGTGCACACATTAAATCATTACATAACATAACATTTATTTATATAGTGTGTAACGAGGCTAGGCAGCCCAGATGTTAATTCTCGTTTTGTAAGGGATTCAATATCTCCTCAGCCCAAGTCCTTAGGAATAGAGTGCCAGCTTCCTCACCAACGCCCTGTACGTCAATCAAAATATAGCGATCCCCAGAAGTAGACAGTGCTACCAAGGTTTGTCACAAGCAAGAACACTTTTTAATATAGACAAGACAGCACATTTAGACAGTAAAACATCTTGATAACAGGGGAGATTGAATTAACTTTTACACAATGAATGATAAAATTAAACCTGGCACCAGTCTGGGAGGTAAATCAATGAGATACACTAGGGATACATGCAAAGTTTAAACACACCTTTGCCAGCTGGCTCCCAGAGTCAGTGTTCTCCCCCATTCCTGGAGAACCAGTCGGAGGTTTACCCACACGGGTGAGCCCAACGATGGCTCTACTTGAAGAACTGTAATCCACACAAACCAATTTTGGGAAACATAGAAACATAGAATGTGTCGGCAGATAAGAACCATTCGGTCCATCTAGTCTGCCCAATTTATTTTTTTGAGTACTTTTATTAGTCCCCCATTCCCGGTCTTATAGCTAGGATAGCCTTGTGTCTATCCCACGCATGCTTAAAATCCTTGACTGTGTTTACCTCTACCACTTCTGCTGGAAGGCTATTCCATACATCCACTACCCTCTCAGTAAAGTAATACTTCCTGATATTACTTTTAAATCATTGCCCCTCTAATTTAAGACTATGTCCTCTAGTTGTGGTAGTTTTTCTTCTTTTAAATATACTCTCTTCCTTTACTGTGTTGATTCCCTTTATGTATTTAAATGTTTCTATCATATCCCCCCTGTTACGTCTTTCCTCCAAGCTATACCAGTTGGAAGTCCCCAACCCCAGGTAAAGGAGAAGTTTCACATGTCCAAAATTGCCGGGATAATCTGCTGGAGTTGCGGTTCTCCTTACCGGGGTGGTATTGTAAGTGTCTGTGTGGACCAGAAAGTTAAAGTTTTGGAGCGGCCAATACAGGGGCATCTCCCAGCGCTTCCGTTTTTCAAATGCCTCGTTGAACTCTGGGGACCACCGGACAGTTCGGAGAAGGGATTTCTTTGTCAGGTCTGTCAGGGGTTTGGCTACGGCACTGTACTGGGGCGCAAACTTCCTTTAATAGCCAGCCGTCCCTAGGAAGTCTAATCGTCATCCCTATTCGTTGTATTTTTGTCAGGGCTATGTCTAGGCGGAGGAGGTGCTCGTCCCAGGAGCTACTTAAAATGGCAATATCTTCCAGGTAGTCACAAGTAAACGCTGACTTGGGTGAACGCCGACTTGGGTATAACATCGGGGGTCAGGGGAATTTGCCAGTAGCCCCGGCTGAGATCCAAGGTAGACACCCAAGCGGCCTCTGCTAGCTTATCCAGGAGGTCGTCTACCTGGGGCATTGGATACGCATCCGTCATGGTCTTGTCATTTAGCCTCCAGTAATCAACATAACCGTGTGGTTCCATCCTTTTTGGGGACCAACACCACCCATGGACTGTGGGATTGACTGTGGGATGGCTCAATTACCCCTAGGGTGGAGGAAGGAATACAGACAGAAGCGACAGCTTCTTCTTGGGTTAGGTAGCTTTTGAGGGCATTAATATGACATATCCTCAGGGCTTGACAGGGGCTGCCCTTAGAGATTACATAGGTTTCACCTTTTTTCTCCAGTACTTAGTAGGGTCCCTCCCAGGCAGCCTGAAGCTTGTTATGCCGGGTGGGAAGCAACATGAGGACATTCTGTCCTACCACAAACTCCCGGGGCTTAGAGTGGTGGTCATACTGCTCTTTCTGACAGACTTGGGCTGCCCACAAATTGTTCTGTGCTAGCCCAAGGAGCTGGGAGAGCTATTCCCACAGTTGTACCACATAGGTAACCACTGGGGTCTCTGTAGTGTTGCACTTACCCTCCCAAAACTCCCGGAGAATATATAGGGGACCCCTCACCTGCCTGCCATATAGAAGTTAGAAGGGAGAAAAACCTGTGGACTTTTGGGGAACCTCTCGGTAGGCGAACAACAAATGGAGCAAGAATGTTTCCCAGTTCTTATGTTCGGTGATGAGCGTTCCGTTTGAACCTCTTGCAGAGTCCATTGGCCCGGACATGAACTGAATCCCCTGATCTGAGAGGACCTCCTTGGAGAACTCTTCCCGGGAGAAGATCTTTATGAGGGCTTTTTCCGTGATGTTATGGAGAGCCACCACTTCATGGTAGTGAGTAGTGAAGTCTACTACGGTATAATCCAGGGGAGGGCTCACAACCTGGCCTTTGCCCGTGCCCCTATCCAAGTATACACGAGCCATGGGAAGTTGGTGAACAGTGCCGTCCGCAACCCAGACACCGACACTGTGATCCAAGGATCTCTCCGGGGGAAACAGCGCTGGTTGAACAAGGGTTAGGGTAGCTCCAGTGTCCCTAAGCCCTTCTGCTAGTTTCCCCTCAATGTTTACAGGCTGGCACTGGTGAGCCCAGTTGTCTGCATTGGAGTGATTGATTAGGGCTACGTCCTCCGGATCCTGCCATGCCGAATGCTCCCACTAGATACAGAGCATAGAAGGGAACTACATACTAAGTTAGACAAACTAGAACACTCTGATAAATGAGGTAGAGAGCCCTGCTCACACGCTTAGCAATCTAGAGGGAATGGGGTACATGAGACAAATAAAGGGGGTATAGAGGTCAGAGGGAAGGTACTGGTAGTAACAGTAATGTGGGTGGTTGAGGCTTGGTGGGTTTGGCCAGAGATTAATTGTGTGTTCTAGCTGGATTAGTTGTAAACCTGATACTAACAGTGATTGAGGACAGCGAGAGTTAGGTTGGTTTAGCTAGAGGTTAATTAACAGATATTCTAGTGGGCTGAATAGTAATGTTCTTTAAATAGATGCATTTTGAAGGATTTTTTTAATGTTTAAGAAGGAAGGAGAGAGCTGGATGCTCTGCTGAAGGGAATTCCAGAGAGAGGGGGCAGCTCGGACAAATTATGAATAAGCAACAAAAATATATGTAAAGAATGATTTGTTCAACCAGCAGTGTGGAAAGAAATGGCATAATAGTTTTTAAAATGCAAATGGCATAAACAATGTACAAATCATACAGAAAAACTGCATTCCTCAAGGGTGATCCATCTTAAGGTGACAAAAGATAATGGTGTACAGTGGGAAAAAAATAAAAAAAATATCAGCTGCCATTTCCCATGAGAGAAGAACATTTTGTTATAGACAAAGGAAAATGGGCGTTTTGTTTACAGGGCAATTGTGGGGCAGAGTTCTAAAAGTGGTCCAGTAGCTATGAAACCAAAGCAATATTTCTGAAGATTAGATCACTTTTAGAACTTTGCCCAGGTAATGACCTATGTACATAACCTCCATTGTCTCTAGTAAACACTAGTTATTGTAAGTAAACAAATGTACTTTTTAATTCCTTCTACATTGAGCTAAAAAAAACCTTCAAATAACATTGTTTTCCCTGAAAACGTACTTTTCTGTGGTATTCAACAGTTGTGCAAATATTTCAGCAATAGCTTGTCTCCGGACACTCATTAACATGTCAGGAATAAAGAATTGTAGCTACATTATAGGGGATACTGAATAACAACTACTATGTCACGTTAAATGTATTTTTTTACTTGCTCAGTATTTACAGTTATCCAGGGTAAGGGAATAAAATAACAGATTTGCCTAAATAAAATGTTTTTCTCCAGTAAATGTTTTCCATTCTTGTTGTGCTTAACCTATCTAGGATATTTTAGTAAATCAATCACACAATTAAAAGCATTTTATTGATGTATATTCCAGTGCAATGGGTTGGTATTTTTTCAGCAAGTTTTAACACTGAACACCAATATAATGCTAAGTGGTTTCAATCTAAGAGTGCAGAAGGGCTTGTGGGTGGAGTCTTAAAGGAAGGAACCAAGAAGCAGAGAGGAGCACATGGTTTTGGTCTCACCACAGAGAGTGGTTAGTTTAACAGATGGTTAGAAAAGGTAATCAGAGGTCAACAATTAGGAACCCAGAGAGATCAATGTAACAATGGATGGAATAGGAGAAGAGGTAATGGAACAAGTGTTCTGAGCACAGGTTGAAAGAAACATAGAATGAGTTGGCAGATAAGAACCATTTGGCTCATCTAAAAAAATCTGAATAATTGTGTTAGTCCCTGGCTTTATATTATATCTGTATATAACTGAGCTCATACAGCCTCAAAAGCTGTCAGGAAAGGACTGGCCTACATATATGCATGAATTGACCTCTAACGTATACTGAACTTAACTCTACTCCATGCTTAGTACGCCACTGGCACGGATGAACCTGTTTATTTTGCTTTGCAGGGAAAATCATTAGATTTATCCTGGCACCATTTAAAATTAAATTAGTGAGATTAAATATTCAGCTCACCTCATCTCACCTTTTAATGAATATCCCCCATAGAATCAAAAAATGATTGGCCACATTAAGATCTCTTTGCGTTCTAATATATTATTCCAAGATTTATGGATTACAAGATAAGTCAAAAGCAGTTTAAGCATTTTAGAAAAACCTTAGATGCAAAGAAAATTGAAAATACAATAAATAGTACAAAAATTATTCCAAATAATATTTCAGCAAACATGCTGTAGTTACAAAGAATCAAAATGCGTTTGATGATATCAACATAGTGTGAATATAACTTTTTTTGTTGTTGAGGTTAAACATGTTGTTGAGGGTAAATATTCTATGTATTTGGAGTAAGAATGTTTTTATGTTGATGTATTTCTTAATGAAAGTGTTTATATTTCACTTTTGGTGTTTATGATGGAATAAACTCCATGTGGTTTTCCTACTCACGAGAGTGGATGTATTTTTATTTCATTTTTATGAAGCTCATATTTATCTAATCAAGAGCCTATAAGGTATACTATCCTTCCACTTAGACACTATATATGTTGCAAATGAATTGTGTTCCTCTAGTTTCCTACACTCATACTTGGAGTGATGTTTACATAGTATATTTCACTTTTGCACCCATGTCATGAGCGCTAATTAAATGTTGTTCTTCGTCTGAATGCATTCAGAAGAAAAAAAAAATTGGTTTGTCCGAACCAAATTTCGGCCATTGATGCATTCATTTTCGGTTGAAATGCGTACATTATTTTCACTTGGGTAATTCCACTTGGACATATGGAAGTGCACCAAAGTTCATTTTAGAACAGTAAGGTTAGGTTAGAGTTCAGAAATTCGGATGAAGGACACGAATTTCATCTTAAAATGGATTTGTCCAAAAAGGAATGTTCAAGTCTACAGTAATTGGGGTTCGGTGTGTTAGTGAGTGTTATGTGTGAGCACGTGTCTGTGTGTATTAGTGTGATTGTGTATTAGTGAGTGCTTTTTTCTTTGTGTATATTATTGAGTGTTATGTGTGAGTATGTCTGTGTGTATCCGAATGAGAGTATCATATTTTCGTTCATTTGTCCTTTCTTTCAGCTTTATTTGGATTTGGGTGAATTTGTCTTAAAAGGTCTAGTTAGGGGTTAGGTGTATTAGTGAGTGTGTTTGTGTGAGAGTGTTTTTATGTGTATTAGTGTGAATGAGTATTAGTGAGTGTTTTTTATGCATTTTGGTATGAGTATTAGTGAGTATGATTGTGTAAGAACAAGTTTTTTTGTATTAATGTGTATTATGAGTGTGAGCGTGTATTAGTGAGTGTTATATGTGAAAGTGTGTTTGTGTGTATTATTGGGAGTGTGTATTAGTGAGCAGCAGAAAACTAACTCAGCCAAAAACAAATGACAAATTAATTTGACGGGTTTCTGAACAAAGAGTAGCAATGGACAGTTTGTTTTATTAAGTCCTACCCATGCTCTTTATTTTAAAGCTATAAACTTTCATTTAACTTCAAAGAACAAAGACTTTTCCATTAATAAAAGGTAGAGAAAGTGTTATTTATATATGCCTAAAACCATTGTTGACAGACATAGATATTATAGTATTATGTTCCCATATTGATATTGGTATAGCTGGGTACACACACAAAAAATGCAGTGACAGAAGCATAACTATGAGCATCACTAATATAAATGCCAGCAATAATTATTTGTATTACAAAAATTACACTTTCCGGAATATCCTTTAACAGAGTCATAGTGTTCAGTTTGCTTTTCATACTTCAGTTGTTTTGTTTACCAGAGTTAAAGCCAATGAAATTCCTAGGAAGCAAGCCGATGTCTAAAAGCTCCATTATAGTTAGAAAATGGATTTTCATGGTGGAGTTAGATGACTTCCTAAATAATGAAGTGGAGTATGTGTTCATTAAGATATTGTAAATTCAAATGTAGACTGTATGCATACCTTGCATTCCTCTGACTGTGTGCATACCCTGCATTCTTCTGACTGTGTGGATAATATAAATGTGGATTATTTTAGTAATAAAGTATGGGAGTGCTCTCTTTCAGTATGTTTTGCTGGTTACTCTACAGTGCTAGTCGAGCACACAATGAAGTCAGCACCAGCAGGGCCGGCCTTAAGTGTTCCGCGCACTGTGCGGGCTTCCCCCTATGTATGTGTCTCTCTCCCTTGTTTGTCCCTTTCCTCTTCCTTGCCATGTCGGTCTCTCTCTAACTCCCCCATACCTGTTCTCTCTCTCTCTCCCTTCTCTCTATCCCCCTGTTCTGTCTCTCTCCTCCCCTTCCGCTGTTCTGTCTCTCTCCCTCTCTCTCTCCCCCCCTCCCCTGTTCTGTCTCCCCCCGTTCTGTCTCTCCCCTCCCCTGTTGTCTCTCCCCCCTTCCCCCTTTTCTGTCTCTCTCCCTCCCTGTTCTGTCTCTCTCTCTCTCCCCACCATCTCCCTGTTCTGTCTCTCTCTCCCCACCATCTCCCTGTTCTGTCTCTCTATCCCCCCCATCCCCCTGTTCTGCCTCTCTCTCCCCCTTCCCCTGCCTCTCTCTCCCCCCTCCCACTGTTCTGCTTCTCTCTGTCCCCCTCCCCCTGTTCTGCCCTTCTCCCCCCATCCCCCTGTTCTGCCTCTCTCCCCCCCTTCCTTTGCCTGCAAAAGTGGATCCAGGGAGGGGGCAGAGCTAACCGTCTGAGAGGTGTAACTCCGCCCCCACCCAGTGAAGCAGAGCAGCGTCTGCTTCACGGGGACCCACGGGCTGCAAGAGAAAGTGCTGCTCGGAACCCCATGCTTAATGCAGGCTCCCCATGCTTAATACAGGCTTCCCGTGATCAATGCAGACATGGGGAGCTGAGCAGCACTTTCTCATGCTGCCCGTGGGTCCCCATGAAGCAGACGCTGCTCTGCTTCACTGGGTGGGGCGGAGATACATCTCTCAGCTGGTTAGCTCCGCCCCCTACCTTGATCCAGCTCAGCTTGCTGAACAGAGGGCTGGTGAGGGGGATCTTTTGATCTCCCCCATCCAGTGCCTCTACCGGCTTTTTTTTAAATTCTTTTTAAGCGGGCGGGCGGGCGCCCCCTGGGTTTTTGCGCCCTGTGCGCTCGCACAGGTCGCACACCCCTAAGGCCGGCCCTGAGCACCAGTCTTGCATGGGATTGAGAGCCATAAAAACCTGCACGAGCCACTCTTATTAATGCGAATCAAATTTAGATTTACAAAAGGCCACCTGTTATGTGCACTTGTACTATCCATTTTGACATTGTGGGTGATAAGTAGTCAGATACTAGCTAATGCTTTTCTAATGTTTGACAATGGCTAAATCTATCAAATTGCATTATAATACAGGAAGGGAAAACAAGGCTCTTTGTTACATTTTGTGTTATAAGAAAGAAAAAAAGACCAGTTTTAACCAAGGACAAAGAAAACAATAATAACTTGCCTTACATGATGGTACACACTGGGGAGCAGCTCATAAATTTATTTTCATCACATGCTCCACCCTAGAGGAGACCTCTTCACTAATATAAAGGCAATCCAGACCCGAAATACCAGGCAAGTTTCTTCTGCATGAGGGAGTCAGCATCCACAGTTATACAATTAGGTCTTCATTCACCTAAATGTGTGGTATGACTAAAATCTCTTAGGAACCTATGTCTGGGTATATCCTATATGCCTTATAGTGACAAAAGCACTTTTTTACATTTGCAAGACCAGCTCAGCCAAGCACTGCCTTTATAGGTTGATCAGTCTGAGCACACTGATCACAGTAATAAACTGTGATCCGCAAGCAATGGGAAGGGTTATCTGGTGTTTTGCCGTTACTATTTAATGAAGTTGGCCTCTTGACCAGTTGTACATCGGGCTTCCCACTCCTCTCTCTATTCTGGTTAGAAGCATTTTCCACTGTTCTGTGAAGGGAGTAGTACACAGCATTGTACTAAATCTTCAGTTTCTTGGGAATTGCTCGCACTGAATAGGCTTCATTTCTCAGAACAAGAATAGACTGACAAGTTTTATAAGAAAGTTCTTTGTTGATGGCCATTCTTAGCCTGTAATCAAACCCACAAATGCTGATGCTACAGATACTCAACTAACCTAAAGGCCAGATTTATTGATTCTTTAATCAGTACAACAGTTTTCATCTGTGCGAACATAATTGTAAAAGTGTTTTCTAATGATCAACTAGTATAAAATTATAAACTTGGATTATCTAACATAATGTACCATTGGAACACAGGAGTAATGTTTGCTGATAAAGAGGCTTTGTACGCCTATGTAGATATTCCATTAAAAATCAGCCAGTTCCAGGTACAATAGTAATTTACAAGATTTACAATTTCAACACTGTTTTTCTGATCCATTTAATGTCATTTTCTAAATGTGCTTTTCTTTCAAAAACAAGGACATTTCCAAGTGACCCCAAATGTTTAAACGGTAGTGTACATATATGTTTTTTAATAGCTATTATCAAGGTACATATAGACCTATACTATCCAAATATAGATATATTGTCATGATATTTTAATACATTTCATACTATGGGGATCAACATGGACTCATATTCTGATATTAAGAAGAACCTCTAAATGACCCTGCTTCTCAGTCTTGTGTCTAGTAATTAGACAAGTTAATGTCTCACTGTCCATCCTCAAGCAGAGGTCCATTTTATGATGGGAAACTCAAATACATTTATTACAGTTAATATGCCTTATTCATGAATGCTGTAACCAAATCTATACCATAGAACAATATATTTTGTACATGTAGAGTATTAGAAGTGATTACATATTAATCTGATATTTCATACAGTAAGTTATTCAACTTCAATTCAAATGCCTATGAACAAGAATTGGTACAATTCTTTGTGGGGCTTTCTTACATTTAGCGAATGTTTCCTATAGACTAAAATCTTAAAGGGGATTTATATTAAACTTTATTCAAGTGGGATTCAGGTAACTAGAACGTTTTGGATTTCATCATGGTCAGAAAATATGAGCTAAGCATGCCACCTTTTGTATAATAGTATTATCCTCTGATCAAATATTAATAGATGAGTATTTTCAGAGAACCAACAAGATAAAAACAAATATATCTGACACGCCTTCAATAGGTGTGGTTTGGAGATGGAAAATTGGAATACAAATTAGCCTAGTTGAGTGCAGAGAAATCAAGTTTTGAAGATCTAAGCTGGGTAATAATCTTGATACAAAAAGTCCATACTGACTGTATCCAACATTATTCCAGAGGGAACAGCTCCAGAAACTTTTGGTTACACCTGAGACAACATATCGTATTTGCTCGAATATAAGATGAGGTTTTTTTTCCGAGCAAATGCTCTTATATTTGAGGTTTGTCTTATAATCAGACCTCAAATCAAGGCAGAGCCAACATTGGGGGAGAGAGGGGTGGAGAACCAGCATTGGGGGAGGAAGGGGGGGGAGCCACCATTGGGAGAGAAAGGGGGAGGAGAGCCAGCATTGGGGGAGGGAGGGGAAGAGGCAGCATGGGGCAAGTCTGGGGGAGGGAGGGAGGGAGGCAGCATTGGGAAAGTCTGGGGGAGGGAGGGGGAGAGTTAGCATTGGGCAAGTCTGGGGGAGGGAGGGGGGGAAGAGGCAGCATTGGGCAAGTCTGGGGAGGGTGGGGGAGAGGGAGCATTGGGAAAGTCTGGGGGGTACGGGCAGCATAGGCTAAGTCTGGTGGCCAAATGGCTGTGGGGAGCAGATGGACAAATAAAAGGAAATAAAAACAAGAAAAGTTTGAGGGGTCGTCTTATATTCAAGCAAATACGGTAGTCTACTTTGAATTTTATATTTTAACTTGTTATTTCTGTATACTTATTTGGTAAATCAAATTCTATCTTGGCTTTAATTCTAAGCCTCAAACTGCAGTTGAGACCTGGAAAGAACAACATATTTCCTATACATACGTTAGAATATTTGATTTATCATATGTGGTTTTACTCATTATATGCTAAAATACTAAAATTAATATACAGTGCCTTGCAAAAGTATTCACCCCCTTGGCATTTTATGAGTTTTGTTGCCTCACAACCTGGAATTAACATGGATTGTTTGAGGATTCATCATTTAATTTACAGAACATGCCCACAACTTTAACAGAAAAAAATCAGTGCGCATAACTACCGTATTTGCTCGATTATAAGACAAGGTTTTTTTCAGAGCAAATGCTCTGAAAAATCCCCCTCGTCTTATAATCGAGGTCTCTTATAATCTGACCTCAAATTGAGGTCACATTATAAGACATGGATCCAGGTACCCAGCAGAGCTGCAGGGGACCTGGATCCCCCTCTCTAGCAGCAGGGGATGTCTGCGCAACGAGCGCAGACTCCCCTGCTTCCGTCCGGCACGACCGCCGGGGCTTCTGTGAAGAAGCCGGGTACTTCCGCTTTCGTCACAGAAGTCCCGGCGAGCGTGCCGGGCGGCAGCAGGGGAGGTCTGCGCTCATCGCGCAGACTTCCTCTGCTGCCCCACTAGCCACCAGGGTAAACCGGGCAGCTGGGGATTGTCTGCACGTATCGTGCAGACATCCCCCGGCTGCCCCCACTAGCCACCAGCGATTGAGGTACAGGTAAGGGGGGGGGGGGACACAGAGAGACAGGGGGAGGGAGGGAGGGAGGGGGGCAGAGAGACAGGGGGAGGGAGTGTGGGGGGCAGAGAGACAGGGGGAGTGAGGGTGGGGGGCAGAGAGACAGGAGGAGGGAGGGGGCAGAGAGACAGGGGGGACAGAGCAGGAAGGGGGGGAGAGACAGAGGAAGGGGGGCAGAGAGAAACATGTGGGGGGGAAGAGACAGGTGAGTGGGGAGTGAGACAAAGCTGGGGGCAAGGGAAAGAGAGAGGCAGCATTGGCACATAAAAAGAAATAAACACAAGAAATGCATTTTTTTATATAATCTTTTATTAAAAAAGCAATTTACATGTGAATATATACAAGTTTAACTTTTTTCCTATTGGGTAGTCTTATATTCAGGCTTTCAGTTTTTTTCCTAAAGGAATATCCAAAGTTTGGGGGGGTCGTCTTATAATCAGGGTCATCTTATAATCGAGCAAATATGGTATTCACTCCCGTAAAGTCAATACTTTGTAGAGCCACCTTTTGTGGCAATCAGAGCTCCAAGATGCTTTGGATAAGTCTCTATGAGCTTTCCACATCTTACCACTGGGATTTTTGCCCATTCCTCCTTGCAAAACTGCTCCAGCTCCTTCAAGTTGGATGGTTTGCGCTTGTGAACAGCAATCTTTAAGTCTGACCACATATTTTCTATTGGATTGAGGTCTAGGCTTTGACTAGGCCATTCCAACACATTTACATGTTTCCCCTTAAACCACTCAAGTGTTGCTTTAGCAGTGTGTTCGGGGTAATTGTCCTGCTGGACAATTATCCCTGTATTTAGCACCATCCATCTTTCCCTCAACTCTGACCAGTTTCCCAGTCCCAGCTGCTGAAAAACATCCCCACAGCATGATGCTGCCACCACCATGTTTCACTGTGGGGATGGTGTTCTTTGGGTGATGTGATGTGTTGGGTTTGCCCCAGATATAGAGTTTTCTTTGATAGCCGAAGAGTTACATTTTAGTCTCATCAGACCAGAGCACCTTCCACCATAGATTTTGGGAGTCTCCCACATGCCTTTTCACAAACTCAAAATGTGCCACTTTGTTTTTTGCTGAAAGTAATGGCTTTCTTCTGGCCACTCTGACATAAAGCCCAACTCTATGGAGCGTACGGCTTATTGTCGTCCTTTTGTACAGATACTCCAGTCTCTGCTGTGGAGCTCTGCAGTTCCTCCAGGTTTACCTTAGGTCTCTGTGCTGACTCTGATTAATGCCATCCTTGCCCGGTCTGTGAGTTTTGGTGGGCGGCCATCTCTTGGCAGGTTTGCTGTTGTGCCATGTTCTTTCCATTTGGTTATGATAGATTTGATGGTGCTCCTGGGGATCATCAAAGATTTGGATATTTTTTTCTAACCTAAACCTGACTTTTACTTCTCAACAACATTGTCCCTTACTTGTTTTGAGAGTTCCATGGCAGTGTTTGGTTAGTGGTGCCTCTTGCTTAGGTGTTGCAGCCTCTGGGGCCTTTGAAAAAAGGTGTGTATATGTAATGACAGATCATGTGACACTTAGATTGCACACAGGTGGACATCATTTCACTTCTTTTTTCTATTTCTAAAAAACAGTTTTATGTATATATTTTTCTCATTTTCCTTCACCAACTTAGAATGTTGTGTTCTGATCCATCAGATAAAATTCAGATTAATAAAACATTGAACTTAAGGCTGTAATGTAACAAAATAGGTAAAAAGTCAAGGGGGTGAATACTTTTGCAAAGCACTGTATTAGTAGTCATTTTACTCTGATGTTTATGGTCTTTAAGTATCAGTTAGTTTGGGTTTTAGTACATTCTGGTTCTGCATTAGTGCTAGTTACTCTGATACACTAGGATTGTGTGGATAGAATGCACTACATTGCTCACAGTAAAGTTACCATTGATAGATTGTATGTGTATGGTCTGTTTGTTTACTCAGCAATTGTCTTTACAAACTATAGATTTCTCAGGCCTGTAACTGCTTTGTTTGTACTGAATAGCAGTAGGTTGTTGTTTATTGGACTATTGGGCTGAATCAATGTATTATTATTTTTGTGTGTTATTTCTATATTAGATTGTGTTAACATATTTTCAAATTGTGTTACAGTGTGCATTGTTTCATATAGAGTAGTTTAAGTATATGTCATATTCTCGACTTGTAAAACAAACTTGGGAGATCCTGTTTTTATGAATGGTTATTGGCCATCTTAAAGTGGCATCTAATCTTTCATAATTCCACTTATCTCTGACAATATATGTACATGTCATTCACTTGGTCCATGCACACTAGGCTCACTAATGCCCCACTGCTTGCTAAAATGCAAACTGGAACAACGTAAAATAGGGGCACTCAGAAGTCTTGTAATGCTGGCATTAATCAATATTTACTGCAGGATCAACATTTCAGTCCTTCATGAGAGTCTAAAACTGAAATGTTGATTCTGCAATACATATACATTTGTTTATTAACCCCTTCTTTGCCGTCGATCACTGCTTACGCAATGATATTGACGCCAAAGCAATTTTTATCTGTCTGCATATTTTTATTTTATTTTTTTTTTTTACACATACCCGCTAGGGGATTACATGTAAAGTAAAAATATTTGAGTTTTTTTTTTTAAGCTGCCTGAGCGCATAGCGATCAGTAACAGCGAATTAGTGCCAAAGGCGGTTTGGTGATTTCTCAATTAAGCTCACCATTCGCCCTGGTCAGATCAAAATTGGTCGGATCAATATTCACAAATATTGATCTGCCTCCCTCTCCTCACTTACATTTTTGTGACGGAAAGAGACAGATCAGTATTAGTGATATAAAATAAAATTTTATAAAATTGTCAGGTTTTATGAAAGTCTTTCACTGTGTATTAACCCCTTCCCTGCCATTCATCACTGTGTAAGCAGTAATCTTGCACAGCAACAGTATGTTTTGCTGTCTGCACTGTTTTATGGATTAATTTCTTTGTACTGTAATGTATTACAGTACTAGATAGGCTCTTCTAAGAGCTATTAACCCCTTCTTTGCTTGAGATCACTGCTTACGCACTGATTCTGAGGCCGCGGACTCAGGGTTCGATTTTGACCCTATTCAGCTTTCTGATACATCATCTAACGATGTATCGGTGGCTGCTGAGCCCTTGCCACAAGTAGTGATGGGGGTCTACCGATAAAAAAATATATGGTTTGGTGGGGGTAAATTACATTGGCTGGCTTCAAAGATATATCCCATAAAGGACACGGACGCAGGTTGACTACATGTCAAAATTCCAAGTTGGAATTTTGAGATGCGCATCTCACAAATGTTGCCTTCTAGCCAAAAACAAACCAACAAACCTATGCATGGGTGCTATCCCTGTACTCGGGAGATGTTGCTGAACACATATTGGGTTGTTTGGCAGTGACATATACCAGAATCTGTGAATTCATGCCTGAAGTACAATGCATGTGGAAAAAAAACTCCCAAAAAAGTACTACCACAAACTTTTACAAAGGCTGGTGGTAGAATTAGTACCTATACAGTATTAAAATACCACCATTTGAAATACCTTAGGATGTCTATTTTCCAAAAATATATGGTTTGATGGGGTAAAATTCATTGGACGGCTTCAAAAATGTTCCAAATGGAACAAGGGCGCAGGCTGACTACATGTCAAAATTCCAGGTTGGAATTGCGCACCCCCTAAATGTGGAATTTTAGACCCAATACAAACCAACAAACCTATGCATGGGGGGTATCCCTGTACTCAGGAGATGTTGCTGAACACATATTGAGGTGTTGGTTGGCAGTGGCAAATACCAGAATCTGAAAATTCCTGCCTGAACTACAATGTGTGTGGGGAAAAAATGACATCCCAACCCTTTGACATAGGTTGGTGGTAGAATTAGCACTTGGAAAGTGTTAAAATACCACAATTTTAAATACCCTAGGATGTCTAGTTTTCCAAAATATTTGGTTTTATGGGGTAAAATACTTTGACAGGCTTCAAAAGTGTCCCAAATGGAACATGGGCGCAGGCTGACTACATGTCGAAATTCCAAGTTGGAAATGCACCCCCCCTAAACGTGGCCTTTTAGCCCCCAAATAATCTAACTAACCTACACATGGGTGGTATCCCTGTACTCCCTGGAGATGTTGCTGAACACATATTAAGGTGTTGTTTGGTACTGACACATAATAGGATCTGTGAATTCATGCCCGATGTACAATGAATGTGAAAAACAAATTACTATCCATAACATTGACATAGGCTGGTGGTAGAATTAGTGCATGACAAGTGTTAAAATACTACCATTTGAAATACCCTAGGGTGTCTAGTTTTCAAAAATATATGGTTTTGTGGGGTAGAATACACTTTTTGGCTTCAAAAATGTCCCAAATGAGACATGGGCGCAGGTTTTCTGCACGTCAGAATTCCAAGTTGGAAAACAAAAAAGCGCACCTCTCAAATGTGGCCTTTTAACCCCCAAATAACCTAACCAACCTATACATGGGTGGTATCCCTGTACTCAGGAGATGTTGCTGAACACATATTGAGGTGTTGTTTGGCACTGACATATAACAGGATCTGTGAATTCATGCCCAAAGTACAATGTATGTGAAAAAAAATGACTACCCAAAACATTGACATAGGCTGGTAGTATAATTAGTGCATGGAAAGTGTTAAAATACTACCATTTGAAATACCCTAGGGTGTCTAGTTTTAAAAAATATATGGCTTTGTGGGGTAGAATACACTTTCTGGCTTCAAAAATGTCCCAAATGGGACATGGGCACAAGTTTTCTGCATGTCAGAATTCCAAGTTGGAAAACCAAAATGCGCACCCCCTAAATGTGGCCTTTTAGCCCCAAAACAAACCAACAAACCTATGCATGGGTGGTATCCCTGTACTCAGGAGATGTTGCTGAACACATATTGAGGTGTTATTTGGAAATACCCCTTCACATTTTAAGGTAATGTTTACCTAAATTGCAATATATGTGAAAAATTAAAAAAAAAGATTTTTTGCTGCAAACTTTGGCGGTAAAATGGCTACATGAAATGTGTCAAAATACCCCAAGTTAAATGCCCTGAGTTGTCTAGTTTTCAAAAATATGTACATGTTGGGGGTCATTCATGGATTTAGTACAGAAATCAGTGTTACAATGTCACTATCGCTAATTTTGAAAGAAAGGATTTTAAAATAGCTTTGCACCACTTATAGTTCTGGCCCTGTAACATGAATAAAAAAGCACAAAAACATAAAAACATGGGCTATTTCTGAACTCAGGACATATATTAGAAACTTTTTAGCAGTGTTTTTTTGTTGTCTCTTGTACATGAGTATACGATTTTTCAAATAAAAGTCATAAAAAAATTATTTTTTCAATTTTTTTGCCATATATTTTTTTTTTTTTACATCAAATTATATGCTATTATCAAAATAATGGTATCAAAAGAAAGCCCTTCTTATAACGATAAAAACGATATATAGTTTGTGCGGGTACACTAAATGAGACAGAAATAAATTACAGCAAAACACAAACACCTCAGAAATGTTAAAACAGCCCATGTCACCAAGCGTCGGACAAGCCAAAAAAGTCATGTCACTAAGGGGTTAAATAGGTCTGGTCTTTAAGGGGCGAACGTGAAGACTAATTTAGTCTTTTCTTTTCTCAAAATCTAAAATAACAAAGAAGGGAGATAATTCTGTCCTCCTATATAAACAATGTAAAAATTGTATTATAAAATGGTCAATACAGTGTCAATATTTGTTATTTTTGATTTTCCTCAAGATTCACATTAAACATTAAGTAGCAGAGAGTTAATACAATATTGGAGCATAATCCCAGGTATAAACATATAATTAAATTAAAATAGCTACTAGCCAGAGGATTAGAAAATGGGATTCTTAATTAAATGGAACATGATTTCATAGTAGAAATAACCCCTATGCTAGAGCACTTTCATAATTAAACCACCTAGAAAGCATATTCAATACAGTATACATTTATTTGCTCTTTACTTAGAAAGTGAGCATAGCTGGACCAGATCCACCTACTGTATGTTTACCTCTTGTGTAACTATATCCGTATTTTGCATAGTCTATATTATTATACAAGCAATGCCCACCTCACGTCCACAGATATGTTTATCGGAGGGGACAAGGTAAACATTTGAAGCCTTTTATGAAATTCAAAGATTTTTACCTAAAATGTTATATTAAAGATTCTGTACAAGTTTGAACGGATTAAAATATTATTTGAAATGATATTTTCATGCGGGGGTTTATATTCCAGATCTTCATAGTAACATTATCTATTATTTAAGTTTAAAAGCATTTCATTACGCATTTTTCAAAGAGTAAGTAAGACCTGACTCACATTAAAACTGTTACTCTGAAAGCTGAGTTTCAATTCAATGTTATAGATGTTGTTACACCGGAAACAAAACATGGTTGTTTGAAATCCTTTTACATAGCATTTAATATAGAGAATACTAAAGTCAATAATTAATGAATACGTTTGTATCCCACAAAAAGAAATGTGGTTTGTTATCTGGATGGTAATCCTGCTTGGACAAAGGTATTCCACTTTGACTTCTAGAATAAACTGTCAAGGATCTTTACATGTTATGTGAATATAACTAAATGTTGTGTAACAGAAAAGGCTGTAGGACAGAGTTGTCCAGCTAATCTCCAGTTTGTATTGGACTTCTCCCCTGTACATTTGGTGGTTGAATGTAGGAGTGCACCCTGGATGTGATGTAATATTCCAGCACCAATATTTTTGTACTGCAAAATAGAACATTTATTAAAACCTTTGCATTTATTAAACTATATTCTTCAGGAGTCACCATAAAGATGGAGTAATGTCTCCAACTACAAATCTCTGCTTAACTGGTGGTGTTCTGCGGAGCTGAGTTACCTTTCTATTGTATTTCATTGCAGAGATACAGCAGATTAAATGGAGGGAAAAAACAATAGAGCACATGGTTTCTTGTTTGTTTGCTTGAGGATGTGGCCTGTTAGTGATGGACAAGCTCTAGTAGTGAAAGAGACAGACACTTACACTGTGCTGGATGATGTTAATGCATGGCATGTAAACACAATTGGTGACATAACTTCTCCTACACTAGATTAAATACCTATTTAATATTTAAGGCTCTACCCCCTCTTTATTAATGAATATTTTGCGTTACAATTAGTGTTGCACATGTGCATTAAATGGTTCCCAGTACAATTCTGTCACTTGTGCCAAAACAGAAAAATGATATAATTACTAAAATAATGTACTGCAGACAATACATTTAAGAAAGCCTCATATTTTAGATCCCTTTATTACACTACAATTTTTCACTTGACATTTTAAAGCTAACTGAAAATGTTACAAAGGTTAACTGGCTAAAACAAGGGCAATGCTAGTGGTCGTATGTGTGATATAACTCGCCATATAAACTGTGGTATAGCATTACTAACGTGGGTAAATACTATTTGCAGGATATCTATGCGTGCCAGAGCTCTTTAAATGTCTTTCAAACAGTACTGTAGTTTACCGTTCTTAGCTGTGACGGTAACTAAACAGTTACGTTCCAAAGAGCAGTTGGAACATATCAACAGCACTGAAATGAAACAGTTAGACTTGTCCATAGTTTTCATGATTAAACCATACTCTTTACTCTCACTTTAGCACAGGATGACAAATATATGTGTAGACTCCATAAAGACAAGTTTAAGAGTGATGTGTAACAGCAATTACAACTATTTTTTTTATACATCACAACAGTGTTAGAGCTGGGAAATGCATCAATGAGTGACAAAGATTTCCAGTGCAAGTACAGGTGCATTTCTGTGCCAGAGGATGTACCTGGTACGTCTTGCAGTCAAGCCAGGCAATCAACGGTTGCTGTCAATGATTAACCAGTGTTGTTATGATGCTTCAAATTTGGTCCTGCAGGCACCACGATCACTCCGCAGGTGCCATATTGGATGCCAGCATGCCTCTCCAATATGGTGCTGCCCTGTAGCTAGCACGGGCTCTTAACCCCTTGCCGACAGAGGACAGACTAGATCCGTCCTGTGTGGCAAAGCGTTAAGGACACAGACCTAGTCCATACAGCAACCAGCACTGAAAGCTATTTTTTTTCCCAGTGCTTTAACTGAACAGTGTCTCCATGTAGAGGCATCATGCAATACAAAAAAACCTGCGGCAATTTTTGATAGCTCTCTGGAGCGTTTAAAATTCTGGTTTTAAAGGCACACTGACTTTTAAACACGTGCGTGCCTGGCAGACTAAAAGACCATAGGAAGCGATTAATATCGCGTAGGAGGTGGGGTGAAATTGTCAATATTGACTCTGACCAGTAAGGATCTGCCTCCCTCTCCTCACTTACGTTTTGGTGAGTTAGTCAGTGAGTTCATTTGAATACAGTTTAATACATTGTGAGACCCAAAGGTTTTTTTATCAAAGCCATTCCCTTTGTTTTAAATCCTTCCCTTTGTAAAGAGTGATCTTGCACAGCCGCACGTTTTTGCTGTCTGTGCATTTTTTAGGGGTCAATTTTTATTTTTAACTATAATTTATTACAGTATAACAAAAGCTCTTCTAGGAGCTATTAACTGCTTCCTTGTCATTGATCATTGTGATTGCATTGATCCGGCCACAGAAGCACATTTTTGCTGTCTGCATATTATTTTTTAAAAACCCATTAGGGGTAATTATACCCGCTAGGGGGGCACGTGTAAGGTAACTGGGTTTATTTCTTTTTGAATATGTCTGAGCACATGTATAGTGCTGAGGAGGGTTATTCCATCCTCGCCTCAGAGTTTGAGGCCGCTGACTTAGGGTCTGATTTTGACCCTGATCAGTGTTCTGATACATCATCTAGTGATGTATCAGTGGCTGCTGGGCCCCCTGCCACAAGGAGTCATAGGATTCCGACTGGCAGTGCTACTGAGGAGTGGGTAGCGCTTGATCACTATAGGCCAGCTATCCTTGCTTTCACTGCAGTTCCTGGCATCAACATTGATGTCGCAGGATTTACCCCCCTGCAGTTTGTTCTGATCTTGCAAAATAATTTTTTTATTGCTACAAACTTTGGTTGGTGGTAAAATGGCTACATGAAAAATGTCAAAATAAGTTAAATGCCCTGAGCTTTCTAGATTTGAAAAATATGTACATGTGGGGGTCATTCATGGATTTAGTACAGATATCAGTGTTACAATGTCACTATTGCTAATTCTGGGGAAAAAAAGGATTTTTAAATAGCATTTCCCTACTTATAGTTTTTGCCCTGTAACGTGAATAAAAAAGCACAAAAACATAAAACATTGTTTTTTTCTGAACTCAGGAAAATATTAGAAACTATTTAACAGTGTTTTTTTGTTGTCTTTTGAAGGTGAGTATATGATTTTTCAAATAAAAATTTGAAGGAAAAAATGTTTTTCAATTATTTGCCATTTTTTTTAATTTTTTTTATATAAAATGATTTGCTTTTATCAAAATAATTGTATCAAAAGAAAGCCCTTCCGATGCTGATAAAAACAATAAATTACAGCAAAACACAAACACCTCAGAAATGTTAAAACAGCCCATGTCACCAAGCGTCAGACAAGCCAAAAAGTCATGTCACTAAGGGGTTAAAGTGATCTGAGATCACTTCCGTCGCTCTGTTGCCACACTGCCCCTAAAGTCAGTCAGCAACATTGTTGTTAAAATAAAAAAAGCCCAAACTAACGCTAGATCTAAATGAACCCAAGATCTAGGGCAGGGGTCCTCAAATTACGGCCCGCGGGCCACATGCGGCCCGCCGAGCACATTTATCCGGCCAGCGAGGGGTGTTTCGTCACATCCGGATCCGGTAACTGTTTCCCTCCTCCGTGCAGGGAGGAGGGAACACTGCGCGAGACGTCCGGCCGGGGACACAGCAGCTGGAGGTAAGTGATGGGGAAGGGGGGGGGGGGGGGGAGGGAGGTATAACGAGCACTGTACTATTCCTGGGCATCTGAATGGCATAATATTCCTGGGCATCTGAATGGCACACTATTCCTGGGCATCTGACTGGCACACTATTCCTGGGCATCTGACTGGCATAATTTTCTTGGGCTCTGACTGGCATAATATTCCTGGGCATCTGACTGGCATAATATTCCTGGGCTCTTACTGGCACTCTATTCCTGGGCATCTGAATGGCATAATATTCCTGGGCATCTGACTGGCACACTATTCCTGGGCATCTGAATGGCATAATATTCCTGGGCATCTGAATGGCATAATATTCCTGGGCATCTGACAGGCATAATATTCCTGGGCATCTGACTGGCATAATATTCCTGGGCATCTGACTGGCACACTATTCCTGGGCATCTGAATGGCACAATATTCCTGGGCATCTGACTGGCACACTATTCCTGGGCATCTGAATGGCATAATATTCCTGGGCATCTGACTGGCACACTATTCCTGGGCTCTGACTGGCACACTATTCCTGGGCATCTGAATTGCATAATATTCCTGGGTATCTGACTGGCACACTATTCCTGGGCATCTGAATGGCATAATATTCCTGGACATCTGAATGGCACACTATTCCTGGGCATCTGACTGGCACACTATTCCTGGGCATCTGACTGTCATAATTTTCTTGGGCTCTGACTAGCATAATATTCCTGGGCATCTGACTGGCATAATATTCCTGGGCTCTTATTGGCACTCTATTCCTGGGCATCTGAATGGCATATTATTCCTGGGCATCTGACTGGTACACTATTCCTGGGCATCTGAATGGCATAATATTCCTGGGCATCTGACAGGCACACTATTGCAGGGCATCTGACAGGCACACTATTCCTGGGCTCTGACTGGCATAATATTCCTGGGCATCTGACTGGCATAATATTCCTGGGCATCTGACTGGCATAATATTACTGGGCTCTGACTGGCATAATATTCCTGGGCATCTGACTGGCACAATATTAATGGGCTCTGCCTGGCATAATATTACTGGACTCTGACTGGTATAATATTACTGGGCTCTGACTGGCACACTATTCCCATTGAAATACTGGTAAGTTTGTTGATTTAACTTAACTTCATTTTAAATATTGTATTTGTTCCCGTTTTGTTTCTTCACTTCAAAATAAGATATATTCAGTGTGCATAGGAATTTGTTCATAGTTTTTGTTTTTACTATAGTCCGGCCCTCCAACGGTCTCAGGGACAGTAAACTGGCCCCCTGTTTAAAAAGTTTGAGGACCCCTGATCTAGGGTAAGGGTTGCACTTAGGGTTATATGTGGGTTAAGATTAGAATAAGGTTAGTGCTGGGGATAAATTTAGGGTGATGATTTTTTTCATCATATTTTATGATTATTTTTTTATAGGAAATTTATATGATATGATGAACATATTATTATATATAAAATTACAGCCAAATGTTAAAACATCACCCACATGGTTTTCAAAACTGAAACAGATCAGCTTTGATTAGATTGTAATATAGATACTCTATAAAGTCAGTTGATACCATGTCAGTGACAGATATCACTTAAATACCTATGAGCCACCCTGGTCTGTGTATCAAACATCTGAGCTCATGGTGACTTATATTCACAACAAATAACACTTCTTTTCCATCAGATCGATTTTTAAAAAGCAGCCAGGCAAAGTCTGAAAACCTGTTAAGTAAATCAATGGGCAAAAAGAAAAACAGCTGTGTTACAGAGTATGTCTCCTGTGCTGTCAGCCCCGCAGTGCCTTCATCTGCTGCATCTCACTAAGCAGCTACTAGCTTTATGGTTTTTGCTTAGTCTCCTCTGCACCCATTTTACTCCCTGCCAGAAGTGACAGTCCTCAGTAAATGAATCTCTCAGCCAGAGCTGCTTTTCACATTTGGTTTTTAATGTGACAGTGTTTTTCTCTGACAGCCTTTTCTCTCTTCTCTATCTGTTTTATTGCAGTCAGTTTTACCTTGTACTGTGCATGTGCTGGGAATTCTAGCTATGAAAATATATCTGTGGTGTCTCTGGGCTCAGTTTCATTATTAATGAACTTGTTATGTGATTGACTAATCAGAAAGAACATTTCTCCAACTTTAGCCTAAAGTTTTCATCTTAGTTGTCAATTCTCCACATTTCACAGTTTAGGCAATTACACAATCATCTTACACTACTTCTTCCAGCCCTCCCTTGTTTTAAACATTTTTGAATTTACAGCTATAGTTATATAAAGTTGCTAATTTTAACATCAGTCCAAAGCCTTATATTTGCAGCTGTGCTTGATGGCTATGTAGAGATGCTGCATACGTTTAATAACAGACATTAAAAACATGTCAGAATATTGATTGTTTATTCTCAAATTCCAAATAAATACACCTAATTGCATAGTACGGTAGCAAAGTACTTTACTGCTATAAACTGATTATTTGCACTAAAATCAGCAGCATGATATTTACGGTAAAAAGGAAGATATTGCCTCATTTCCCAATACTTCCATCAAATGTTTGCAGTGCCCAACTGAAAAAAAGAATACTGGCCATGGAATGGGCTCCACAGACTTGAGATTGGTCTCACGCCAATCTTTTACTGGCTGGGTAGCAACTCTATGGCCAACTGAGTGGTGCTCATTTCATCTCAGAAGAATAAAATACTGAGTTGTGTTTCCCAGGGATCAAGTCTGCAACCCAGTTGGTGCTTTAGTTCCCAGAGCAATCTCACTGGCTAATTAGTAGGCAATGTCACAATGGAACCTAACCTGCTATTTTTTGATGTGACAGATGTGGATAACCTCCCTGCATGCTAATGAACAACACAAATTTCTTCTGATGAGAAGGGTATGTAGGGTATATAAGTATTGTATTAAATGCTCAGCACTCATGGACTTCACGACAATGCCCATACATGTAAAAGGCTTCCTTTAAAATGGAGCAATTGCAGCGTTTTCACTGCAATTCACTCTATTTTAAGCTTACCTGGAAGCTTCATGAGTGACTGCTATCGAGGAAAGCAAAAAAAAAGGCTGTCAGGACCGGGCCAGTGTCAATTACGCCCCCTCAACCTATGCAAATCAGATGAGGGGTTTTTAATGCTGCTTCTGATGGCGGCAACTCTGAAACAACCACAAAAAAATGTGAAGTCTATTATATACTCATGCACTGCATGTTACTGTCAATTTTATTGCTGTGGAGCCTGTGATATACTCACACACTGTACATAACAGTGAGTTTTATTGCTGTGTAGACTGTGATACACCAATACGCTGCGCTAGACTCACATTAAATACACACAATAACAGTCAGACCTAAATACAGACACTCACACATTCAAAGCCACACATAAAAAGCCACAAATACACACGTACAAATAAACAGCCACACTTACGCACACATCCAAAAATACACACACAGCCTCTCACTTACACACATAAATTCACACACAGTCACACTTACACACACAGACCTCACACACTCACACTTTCACTCACAGAGTCACACGTAGACTTACACACACAGTCACACTTATACAGACAGGCCCGCCATCAGGGGGTGACGGGCGACACTGGCGTCTCGGGCCCGGCGGGTCCAGGGGGCCCAGCAGGCCCAAGTCACTCCAGGGGGAAAAAAAATCTCTGTTAAGCCGGTCAGCGGCAGTGAGGGAAGCGTTTTGCGCTCCCCTCCAGCCGCGCGGCTTCAATAAAGTTTGTTAAAAAAAAAATGCGACCAGAGTTACTTTATTGAAGACGCGCAGCTGGAGGGGAGCGCAGAACTCTTCCCTAACAGTCACGGACCGGCAGAGCACCTGGACAGCAGCAAGGAGGTAAGTACTGGGGAAGGGGGTGAGGAGAGTGGCACTTAACGAGCATACTGAGGGGCAAAATCCTGGTATATTGAGGGGCAAAATCCTGGCATATTGAGTAGCTAAATCCTGGCATATTAATTGGCAAAATCCTGGCATATTGGCAAACGAATGACATACTGAGGGGCAAAATCCTGGCATATTCATTGGCAAAATCCTGGCATATTGGCAAACAAATGGCATATTGAGGGGCAAAATCCTGGTATATTGAGGGTCAAAATACTGGCATATTAATTGGCATATTGAGGGGAAAAATACTGGCATATTAAATGGCAAAAGAATGGCATATTGAGGAGCAAAAGAATGGGATATTATATGGCAAATGAATGGCATATTGAGGGAAAAATACTGACTTATTGAGTGGCAAAATATTACTGGCATATTGAGTGGCAAGATATTACTGGCATATTGACCAAATTCTCCGAACCACATTCCATATTACACTAGACCGGGATAACATGCTTGTGAGGGTAGGTGGGGCGAGTGGGAGATATTGTCGGGGGGGGGGGGGGGCAGAACATTTGTTCAGTAAGCCCTGAAATTCGTGATGGCGGCCCTGTATACAGACTCACATTTACATACTCAGACTCATACGTACACACACAGACTCACATGTACACACACAGTCACACTTATACAGACTCGCACTTACATACACATACTCATACTTATACACAGACTCACACTCATGGGGCTGTGGGGTCCAGATGTGATAAGGCTCCATGCAACTCCTGGTGTGCATCTCTTTTCCCTCCCTTGTACCCTTGTGCATGACATCACACACAGGATAGAGAAGGGATTTTGCAGACCACACTATCTGCGGCACTCTGACTCCTCAAATATATGTGTGGATGGCCAGTGGGCCACATTTGTGTTTGAATTTCTCAAGACGTGGTTGTTACTGAAGTGTACAGAAAACCTGTAGCCAGTAATATGGTTCTTCATGCCACTTCTTGTCACCCCGCCCCATTTTCACTTTGGGGTCTCAAAAGGCCAATGTTTCCAGTTACGTGGAAATTGGTCTACTGAAGAAATATATAATCATCACGCTAGTTAGATAGGCAGGAGCTTCATAAAAATCATGCTGCCACTAAGGTCCATGCTAGGAATTAAGTGTTGCATGGCAGATCACTTAGGTGCAGTTCGTTAGGAGAATACAAAATATATGTTAAGTAATTTAAAAAGTAAACTTACCTGTTCATGGAAAAGATTTACATTAAAAAAAACTTTGCCGGAGAGAAACATACTTTTCCCCCCTGGACAGCCTGCTGGACTTATTTCAGAATGGGATGTGTGCATTAGGACTAAAATGAAAGGATTGTTTCTATTGAGATATTATATGCATGGGATTTTGCATTACTTTAATGTACTAAATACTTAATAATGGTTACTGTGCATTTCTGGTTTCTTCTTGCTGGCAGCCTGCACAGGTGCTAATAACTCACCATGCTGCTTCACTGTTTAAATTTGGGGTGTGTTCTAACTTTCTACCTACAAGTTAGTATTTTGTGATGGCACAGTGCAGGATAAACCACCTCATATGTTTCATTATGTGAGATGCGTCGGCACACCACTGGTGTGCGGCAAAATCATATGGAATAAAGGTATTATCTTGACTGCACGCACAGTGACTGAGAACGTGTATTCAAGTGAAGTTTTGTGAGCAGTCGCTTCTTTGTTTCAATTCTAACCTTAGGGGAATAGTCAGACTCGAGCACAGATAATTAATGGAGTAGGTTGGACTAAAAATAGACCCAGACCAGTTTTTGTCTGCATACTCTAGGTCTTCCAGCCCCTGAATTCAAGTTGGGCAATCCTCACATGGTACCCCTGTCACTCCATTGTAGGTTCTTTCTCCAGAGTCCAAGTAAAGGAAGTAAAACGTAATTGTTCATAATGGAACGTGTGCACTAGAACATTTTGAGGGTCTGTGTGAAGCCGTTTGTGTCACAACCTGGGATAACAGACCAAGGAGGAGCCTTCTTGCAGGGTGTGGGGTCTGTCTGCACCCCACAATGCATAACTATGGACTGGATAGAATTCTCTGACAGGACTGGTAGTGGAGACTGGTAGCTGAGACAGGACAGGCAACTGAGACAAGACAGATAGCCGAGGACAGGACAGGCAGCTGCGGACAGGACACAGAGACTGGATTGGCAGCTCTCTGTGCAGGGCACGGGCCTGGATAACTGTAACGGTTCAGGTAGGATGTGGAACCACAATGCAGAATATGTACTGAGCATAATAATGGGTCAGAACAGAATTCTTCTGCCTGAAGGAAATCACCCTATGTTTGAGCCACAGGTATTATTTCCCCAGGTCTTTAGCACAGTCCATTACACAAACTCTGAAGTATAACCAAGGGAGGGCTGGCAGCCTTAGGCCTGGGGGGCAAATCCAGTCAAGTGGCCCATTGAATCGCCTCCCAATCCACGGCCATCTTTTCCTTGTTTTATAACAAATATTGCCAGGATTTCCCCCCACAATATGCCAGGATTTGCCATTTAATATGCTAGAATTTTCCCTTACAAAATGCCAGGATTATGCCCCTCAGTATGCCAGGATTATGCCCCTCAATATGCCAGGATTATGCCCCTCAATATGCCAGGATTTAGACACCCAATATGCCAGGATTTTCTCCTCAATATGCCAAGATGATGCCCCCTCAATATGCCAGGATTTTCCCCTAAATATGCCAGGATTATGCCCCTCAATATGCCAGGATTATGCCCCTCAATATGCCAGCATTTAGACACCCAATATGCCAGGATTTTCCCCTCAATATGCCAAGATGATGCCCCCTCAATATGCCAGGATTTTCCCCTCAATATGCCAGGATTTAGACACCCAATATCCCAAAATTTGGGCACCCCCCCCTACCCACGTTGCACACCTACGACATGACCCATAACCCACGTTGCACACCAGGACATGCCCCATCACCACATTTACATGCCTCCATCACCCCATTACATACACATTTCCAATATTATTTGCCATTAATATTCCCCAGCCAATTTGTCCCATAATATGCCAGTGTTATTCTGCAATTTAATGACTCAGTAAATTTGCCCAATAATATTCCAAGGTTATCTGCAATTTAATATGCTCCTGCTAATTTGCCCAAGATGCCAGAGTTAATTGCCATTTAATATTCCCCAGCCATTTTGCCCAATAATATGCCAGTCTTATTTGCCATGTAATATTCCCCAGCCAATTTGCCCAATAATATGCCAGTGTTATTTGCCATGTAATATGCCCCAGCCAATTTGCCCAATAATATGCCAGTCTTATTTGCCATGTAATATTCCCCAGCCAATTTGCCCAATAATATGCCAGTCTTATTTGCCATGTAATATTCCCCAGCCAATTTGCCCAATAATATGCCAGTCTTATTTGCCATGTAATATGCCCCAGCCAATTTGCCCAATAATATGCCAGTCTTATTTGCCATGTAATATGCCCCAGCCAATTTGCCCAATAATATGCCAGTCTTATTTGCCATGTAATATTCCCCAGCCAATTTGCCCAATAATATGCCAGTGTTTTTTGCCCCCCCCCCCCCCCCTTACCTTTTTCAATGGTGGCTAGTGGCAGGAGGACTTCCCTGGTGGCTAGCGGCAGGCAGCATGGTCCCTCCATGCTGCCTGTTCGGCCTCCCGGCGGTTGTGCCGACAGGTCACGTGATCGGCGCGCGTCTGACGTCAGAGCGCCGATCACGTGACTGTCGGCACTTCCGTGTCGGCACACTGCACGGGGAGCCGAACAGGCAGCACGGAGGTTTCTCTGTGCTGCCTGTTCGGCTCCCCGTGCAGCTTTGCAGGCAGAGTGGAGGTGAGAGGGGATCTTCCGATCCCTTCTCACCACCGTCTCTGCCTGCAAGCGCCTTTTTTTTTTTTTTTTAATAATTGCCACCCCACCCCCCGGCCCAGCCCGCCCCTGAGTATAACCCAAATACAACAGGAAGACAGGGACACAGGAAGAGAAAAAACAAATGCAAAGGTACACAGGGATTCGGAATGAGCATAGTCAGGCAGGCAAATTGGTCAGGACGGGTGGCAAACAGGCTTGGTCGAGGACAGGCAAAATTTGGCAACAGTAATCAGGAACAGAGATCAAGAATAGCTAGAAAGGAACAGAGGCACAATACAGGATGTAACCAGAGCAATGCAAAGGCACCTCGTGCAAGTAGCTGCAGGTTTAATTAGGGTTGGGCTCAGGGTAACGAGGCAGCTGCAAAATAGGAGGAGAATGAAAACACAATAATAGCGGCTACTAGAGGCTGAAGAGGAAACAGCCATAATACATGATACAGGAGCCTGGGGAATGGGGTTGCACTGTGACACTTTGTTTGCACGATCATCCCACCCATTTGTGTAGTCATACCTCCTATTTGCATGCCCTCAGCGATACATGCTTGATCAAGTCAAAGTTTGGTGGTATGATACTGACAGTCTAATGTAGGCCAAGAGGCTCAGCAGTTATATCTTTATCATTATATATGGTATGGGACTGAACCACAAGACAGTAAAGGAAATAGGTTTCTGGTAGTGGGGGAGAGAAACATTGTTCTGTGCATTTAGGCATAATACCTTAAATATAGTGCTGCAGGATATCGCAAGCAAAATACTATCAAATGTATAGATTGTTGTTATCAAGGAATATGTTTTTATTTCTAAGACATGAAATATAACAAGATGATAGGAGTAGCAGACACACTTACATCCGTCTGCCCTGAAAAGGTGACATCTTGCTCCCACAGTGCCTGCATGCACACTAAATATTATAGCACAGGTATGCAACCTTTGACCACATATGTTGTGGACTGCAACTCCCATAATGCTCTTACAGCTGTAAGGCTGGCAAAGCATCAAGTAAAATGTAGCCCACAATAGCTGTATTAACATTTGTTTAGGATACAAAGAAATCTAGAGTCTCTTTCTATATTTTGACTAGAACACTCTCAGATGGGGTACTGTCCTTCACGATCTCTACTATCTTCACAATTCAATGATGTTCTCCCATTTACTTTCCTGGACATATAGGTATAACAGTAATAATCCATGGATTGATTACAAAATATTATCTTGTAATAACTGAATAAAAATGAATAAAAAAAAGTACTATAGCATGCCAATGTCACCATGTGGGGGTGAATGGGTATATGCATACTCTTTTGGCCCCCCCCCCCCCCCTGATTAGTAGTATATATACAACCTAAATTTTTTAGGCCATTTCAGTGCAGCCAGTTCAGAGCGGGCGGTTAATAACAAATTATTAAAAGCAGACATTCTCAGATGTTTAATATATTGCTGCTATCAATGTGGTTTTTAAGTATGTTGACATTTAAAATACAAAAAGAGCAGAAGCAAAATATAATAAAAATATTTATTTCAATTAGAAAAGAATGCATACACATGGTGTATAATGAATATGGTAACACTCAATACAGAAGACACAGTAATGACCATAATAGAACACACATGAATGTTTTCACTGTCATTCAAAAATAATGAATTTATGGTAATGATACAAACGTGGTATGAAAGCAAAACTATGTTCTTGTTTGATAATCATTTGAAATTACAAAATGATGGAAGAAAAGATGCATGAGATAAAACAAATGAGAAACTTGACAAGCAACTAAAATACGGAAAGTAATGAAATCTTAACTGTAGATACCCACTCGTTGATTTAGAAATGCTGCAAGCAATGGTGTACTCAAAAATATGAAGCACAAACTACAGGGATATAGTGTAGTAGTTTGAACATTTAGTGAAGTCCCATAAGATAAGACCCTTATGGTATCCAACTCACATTTATTTGAGCCTCTTTAACCTAGGGTAATAGAGATAAGGTAATGTATTAATCTTTAAATATGAAGGAACATATAGAAGATCCTGCTGAATAGGGAAAAGATGTATCTCACAGGAGGAAAGAGAGAGCAAGGAGACCAGGTATATAACTATGTACTCAAGTTAAAATATAGTAATTTATATGTTAGGTTTGTATAAATAATCCCCAGTGTGTGACTGCAAGACCAGTAGAAAGAGTCTCAATGTGTGTTGAAGACTACATTATACACGCCAAGCTGCGGCTGTGAAAGAGTAAGATGATCTATCTTCATTTTGCTCCTCCTACATGCGTCATGAGGAATCCATCGCCCTATATCAATGAGCATAGATTAAAGAGACTCATATAAATAGGAGTTGGATACCAAAAGGGTCTTATCTATGGGACTTCATTAAATGTTCAAACTAATACACTATATCATTTTCTTTTGTTGTTCCCCTGGAGTACTCCATTGCTTGCAAGCATTTCTAAATCGACTATCATCAGACTAAATATAAGTTGTATATAATTATTTGTGCACCCTCACTTTGCTGCACATTGATCTTCCTTGGTGATGTAGTGAAAGTTATGTCACTAGAATGGGTTGCAGCAGCCCATTAGTTATTCAATAGAGCGCCTTAATTCACATAATATTACATAAATACCCTCTCACCTTATCTTATTAATTAGGCACTGCATTAAGAATTCCTAAAAAATAAAAACAGTTTACAAAAGCTACATAATATAAAAAAATGGTTAACCACTATTTATAAAAGAAATTATTTACATAATATTCACCAGGGTAAAGTAACAGTGGTCCGTAAACTGTTGTTCAATGGTAACTCCTACTAATGCCCTGTAAAGTCCAAACAAAAATACTTATATCTGGATATCAATCAGTCCTATGATAAGACCAGTTATATATTTTGCTTTGGCATTATATCAAACTGTGGATAAGCTCCACGGTAGTGACAGAACAATTTATGAGGCTATACAGTCCAATCAAGTTGGGGGCTTCGATTCTGCAAATGGTATAACCGAAACACTTTGACCTTTTATCAACCTGCAGAGGTTCCCTTGTCACTCTGCTCTGGTGCTTTGACCCTGCTGTACCAGCTATAGTTTAACCTCTCATGTTGTGAGATATATTTCAAGAACTGGATTGTTAAGTTTTATTTAGAAATCAGAGTTATGTTAGGAGTAATATTTTTTTCCCTACATTTGAAATAAATAGTAATGTTATCACACAGTTAGTTCTTGCTGTTTTAAGTATTTTTTTGTGTTTCTACTCTACGAGATGCAGAGTTTTTGGTCTGGCTGTGGTTAGAACTTCTTCTGGACTAAAACAGTAAAACGTTGTCAGGAATAAGTTCTTCCAGCTCTCCTATTCAGCTGAAGTAAAAGCATAGAATATAGCTGCCTAAACTGCAGAACATAGAAAAGTTTAAAATAAGTACATGTGTGGTTGAGTAGCCATGTATAAAAAAAAGATAACCAATCAAACAATAGGTACTATTCCCATGCTGACTTTTGGAGATGCTCGCATATATCTTTGTATTAAATTACACTACACCACTGCTAGTAGTCTGGTAAGTGACACAATGTAGTGAGTAGCATATTTTGTGCTTTTTAGTGTTGTGCTATTATTCCTGAGACTAATAATTCCCTTATCTAGGCATAGCGGCTTTGTCCCATTGTACTCCAACTAGTATAGAGGGATAATTTTTAGTTTGTATAATTCCTTTTGGTATTGGGTAGTGGGTTTCTTGCATCATCACTGTTGTAATTTTATAAATTGGGGGCCATGTATAAACAGGGTGCAAATGCACAAAGCAGACTAAGACAAGTTTGCGTTATCTACAATGAATTTGTCCATTTAGGTTGATGGAGGTCCCTCTCTCCCTTACTGCAAGGGAGTTATAAAAAAAAAGTGTAATCGCTGTTATAAATATCAAATGGCGATTGCACTTTTTTTTTTTTTTTAGAGTTTTTATACATATTCCCCATTATGAAAAACTCCCCAAAAAATTAGTCAAACACTGAATGCTTTGAGCTCTGAAAGGAAGAAATTATACCAAAAAAAAAAAGTTATACATAATCACCTTTATGAAATATATAGTGTGCTCTGGATGAATACAATTAGCAAGTATTTATGTCATACATAGCTCGAGTGATCTTGTGATTCGCAGGCTGACTTAGAATCCTTAGAATAATGAAAACAAATTTGTTTGTACAATATTAGCCTGCTTGACCAGGCACATGTGTTGATAAGCTATTTATTCACCGATGAGATGTCATGTGTATTGTCTAATAGCAATTTGTACAATATGTGTCCACCAGTATGAACAAAATAATGACATCTGAAAATTGTTTTTTTAACGGACAGCTGCTAATAATTTGGCTAGAGTGCGGTGTATATGAACTTGTTTGTGCTTTGAAAGACACTTACGTCATGGTCAAATTAGATGTTGCACAAATAGATTGTGATATCTAGTTATATTGATGACCTTCCAGTTCATACATCATATTACATTAAATATTCTTGTGTAATGGAATAAACACATGGCTGTTCACTGAAATGCTAATTTGGATTTTTAGCTTGGTTTCGTTAACATTATCTGAAGATAGCATGAACTAAAAAGGGGACCAGGATTCCACATTTGTAGTGAAGCAATTTTAAATAACAAAACAAATTTAATGCTTTGGCTCTGGTAATTTCATACTGTAAAAATTAGCAATGCAACAGCAACTTTTTTACCTTCACCTTCTGACAAACACCACATGAACTTTATTAAAAATGGTACACAATTTCCTTCTTTATGGAGAAACTTAAAGATGACCTTTTATGCTAAGTGGAACCACAAATGTAACCCCTTTTGCTGCCAGCAGCTGCGTTAAATCTGTTACTTATCTAGGTCTTGACCTACAGCCATCCAGTGTGTGTGAAATAATGATATTATGTAGTCCAGTCCATCCCACATTTTTGCCCAATGGTGTGTGACAATATGTGGTTGTGCAATGTAACCACTGTTGTATAACACTCCAGAAAAAAAAGAAACCCAACACATTTATTTATGAACTTTTCCGTAGGTCCCATCAGGAGGTCTGTAGTACTTTGGAAAAGTCAGGAGCTGTATCACGTTGAATGCATATTTCCTGCAATTGATATTCTTCATCACATTCTCTATGCGGCATCCTTCTCTGGCAAGAGGGAAAGAAAGGACAACTTCATGAAACAAGAGCTACGGAAATATCTTTTATTTGATTGTTGCAGTCTTTGAGTAAAAATAACACGGTTTCAATTATACATATTTTTTGATGATACATCTTACAGATTGAAAATCCAAAGGCCAGTCATGGTAAATGCCCCTAGAACTCGTAACAAACATCTGCATCTATTATCCACTCAGTAACAGGGAGAATTTATCAACTAACTGCTAGTGGCAAAAACTGCATTCGCTACAAAATATTCCCATGTTCAACTCCCTCTTACTCTGCTATTTATCAGGATGCACATTTCTTTTTTCTATTCTTTTTTGCGTAGGCTTAGGCATTTTTAGTTTTACACAATTCTTATGGCAAAAGAAAATAGCTGAATCCTAATTAGCTTTAACTCTAAAAGTTCCTTTAACTAAGCATCTGGCATTTTTTGGTGTGCAACAAATAATATCTATTTGAGTACTAGCGTTACATTGATAAATGCTCCCATCTGTATCATTGCACATTATACCCAAACTTTTATATATATATTACACCCACTTTTTTTAGATTTTGCTCAATATTATAAATATAATTATTCCAACCATAACTATCACTCTAGATACCAGTAATTTACATATCATACGCAAGAATAAGGTATTTAATAAATCTGGCCGTAAAGATTTGTAAATAAAATGTAAATACTTTTATTTTTGATTATATCATTCTAAATCTTTAGTTAATCATAACCTTTATATTTTTGTTTTACATTTTTAAAAATTCGTTTACAAAGAGAGTGCATATTGACATAAAGTACAAAACATTTTGCACTTTCCTAAAATTATGCATTCAAAGGAGAAAGAAATAAGTAAAAACAAAATATATATAAAAAACAGTTTGGACAGCAAACTCAATTTAAGTGATACAAACAGTTTACTCTAATTACAAAACATAATTTGGCTTTCAGAACATAATTACAATTTGTGGCAGAGTTTGATCAATTACATAGCACAGCATGAGTTGTCAACGTATCCTTAAAGGAACCCCAATGATCAAAAATATTAATTTCTAGTGATGGTAGAACCACTATATTCCACATTATGTGATTTGCACATAGATTCAAAGAATCTATATTAGGATGACCACATGCTATGGAAAGCCTGGGATAGTCCCACAATAGGACTTTATGTCCCGGGGACTGGCCAGCTTCAATTTAGTATAATGCAAAGTCCCGAACTGAGAGAAGATGTGAGACCTCTCAACTCTCCTAATTGGCTGGGATTTCATAATCCTCTTATGACTGGCTCAGACCCCCATTCACACAGAGCAGCTGGCCTGCACCAGATAAGAAAGCAAAATCACACTCTCTCTCTCTGACAGTGTGTGTGTCTGTGTGAGTGTGAGTGTGTCCAATAGAAATAAAGGAGTTTAATGCTCTGAAGCTGCCTATCTGGTAATTAGAGGGTGTAAAATGTATTGAAATCTGGTAGCTAAAAGGGGTTAAACTGCTCTGAAACTGCCTTTCTGCTAGTTAGAGGGGATGAACTGCTGTGAAACTGCCTACCTGGTAATTATAGGTTATTAAATGATCTGAAACTGCCTATTTATTAATTAGAGGGGGTTCAATTCTCTGAAACTGCCTATCTGGTAATTATAGGTTGTTAAAGTATGTGAAACTGCCTATCTGGTAATTAGAGGGGGTTAAATGCTTTTAAAATGTTCCTGTCTGATAATGACTCTATGTATATTTTAATATATTTTTCAATCTGAAAACCAAATGGTTCCCAAGGCTTTTTAATAATTTAAATAATATGAAATGTGTCCCTGAATGGCAGAAAAAAATGTGGTCACCCTAATCTATATGTGAACTGCACCATTTAAAGATCAAACACGTGCAATGTGAGAAACACGCTGCTACAACTATACTGCATGCTTAAAGCAGTATCTTTCAAATGACTCCCTACTCCTGTGTTTATTAAACAGGGAATGGTGAATTGAGATGGGAACAGCAAATTGAAAGACAGGTAAACTGGAGAATATTTCCAACACTGCTGCCTGCTTTCTCCTTTGTCAGTTCACCACAGTTTATAGTGAATTGACTCTGAATCTTCAAATTCAGGTTTTTGCAAGTCAGTCTATAAACTGAACATTAAGCTTAGTAAATAAAAAGTCCTCAAATAGTGAAATGTATTTTACATATAAGAGCCTACTCAATAAAGAGAGCATTGCAGAGAATTGAGATGGACATTATAAAGGCCATACATAGCCGAGGTGGAAACATTCTCCAATGCAACTAAATGGGAGAATTTTTCTAAACTTAGTTCCCTGCAATTCTCTCTTTGTTGAACACACCCTCTAGTGTCCTTTTTAAAACTAAACAGCAGTCATAGAGGGTTAAGTATGTTTTATGAGCTAACATATTCTGTATTGTATTGCTGTTCCTTATGTACTCAAGTAAAAATCTCCCTTGTGCCAGGCAATGTGTGCCTGTGTGTTATGACATTCTGTTTGATTGTCCAACAGTAATGCTATTTACTATTTGCATTCAGAGTCCAAAATGACATGCTGTACAGATGATATACTATTGTTGTTGTTAATCTTTTGTGCAAAAGTACTTTTACTGATTTTAACTTAGTCAGTGTAGAACATTGGATGGCCTATACAGAACCTGATATTATGGCACAATATGTTTACCATATATTTTACCAAAGCATTTTGGAATTTGGGTATAATATAGATTGCCCAACAGCATAATATTGGGATAAGCAACTTGCTTTTCTTTTGGGTACTAATTAATTAAAATGAAATGCACTTTGGGGGCTATTCGTCAAAAGTAACATGCAAGTGAACTGCAACAATCAGGCACTGATAGCAGAGTTATGGCAGAGTTGGAAAGACAGACAATTTTGAGACATTTTCCAACTCTGCTGCTAATGGCAAAACATTATCTAATGTGTTATTAACATATTGTATAGTGGAAAGGGTTGCCACCTTTTCTTCAGAAAAATACCGGATTTGCTACTGTCCATAGACTTAACATGGGCCTGATGCCAATTTTTTACCGGCCAGGTGGCAACCCTAATAGGAGATAATGTTTTAAACTGAAATGATTTAATGTATGAATAGCAATTAAGTACCTTATTGAGCCCTCTTTGTTTCACATGGCACTATTAGTGGGCTGCAATGTTCATTGGAAATTTGGGATGAAAGAGGATCTGATGCAAGATTCTAAACATGTCTGCCCCCTGATTGAGCTATACACAGCAAAGAGGACTCAATATGGTATTTTATTATTTCATTAAATCATTTATATTTAACATTTCATACTTAATACAATTGTAAAATAACATGTAAGTTAATGTTTTGCCTCCAATTGTCCGTTTATAGCAAAACTCTAAAAAAAAAAAAAAAAGTTTATAAATCATCATCATCCACAAGATGGTTAAGAACTATTTCGAGTTATAGGTCTATCTTAATTAATATATTTACACAAATAATGTGTCAAATAGACATATGTCCAATAAACTTCATACTGAACCCATTCATTGTACCCCATTCCCTTGCGAGCAGGGTTCTCTACCTCATGTACCAGTCTGTTCTAGTTTGTCTAACTTAGTATGTAGTTCCCTTCCATGCTCTGTACCTAGCGCTACGTAAATTGTTGGCGGTATATAAATAAATGTTAATGTAATGTAATACTGAGCGTCTTTCCGAATCAATGCTGGAGCATTTGTATACCCAATAAAATTATTGTTGAAAACAAAAAAACTAAAACATGAGCACTAAAAATAAGCCATAATACCCATGTATGCCTACAGTAAAAAATAAAGTATAATTTGTACCAGGATAACATTTTTGTAATAGAAATGTTGACGAGGATCTTTAAGTTGAATGGAGTTTCCTTTGCACTTGTCATTAAGGGGCCACTTCAGGTAGAAAAAAAAGGTCCTTTCTGCTTATGTCGCTTTATGCAATTCCAATTCTTCCATGCTCAAATATGCATAGATTTGCATATGGACACGCAAGAAAATAGCCATGCGAGCTCTATTTTGCACATCCTAAGTGTACCGATGTGTGCTAAAAATGTCACATGCCCAGTATTCCTCACCCACTGAAAATATTGGGGGAAGCATTGTACACAAATGGAAATGGCAATGCATGCATGACATGTATGTGTAACACACACACACAGTGAACCCTGTACATTTCCATAAAGATACCCAGGAGCATCCCATGTGTGTGTTGGGAATGGCCTTTCAATGGGAGTGTTAGTCCAGGAACAAATGTGCAAAAGGTACTTTTTAAACATAGAAATTGCCAAAAAAACAAACAATAATGAACTAATAAATACATAATTGTTTAATATCATCTTTGATATACATTTAATAGTTCCTTTTTTCAGGCTCGAGTGGTCTTAGGAAAAGTTCTCAAGTAATTTCTAAACAGGAAGCAGATGTAAAAAAAAGGCCATATGACAGGGGAAAATAAGGTACGTAAAATGGGGAGGAGCTTAAAGGATAACTGTAGCCAAAATAACATGCGCAATTTAAAAATTGCATCAAGTGTAGATGCTTCCAATAGAAATGATTTAATGAAGCCCCCTGATAGAGCTACACATAGCACAGGGTTACAATAAGGTAATTTATTTGTAGTCTTTCATTAAAGCATTTCCATTTGAATCTTCTACACTTCATGCTGTTTTTCAATTAAACATAAGTTATATTTGCTTAAAGTTGTTCTTTAAACCTAAAGAAGTAAATATGGAAGATGGCCACTGTAGACGAGTGGACAGTTACTAGACGTTGTGATGGACAATTTCATGATATTCTTTAGACCTTCAAAGAACTTGTCATGGACACTAGTATCCGTGTGCGGACACTTTGCCTATCTCGGACAAGATTGACTAATTTTCAAAGTTTCCTCGTCTCCGAATCAGCTACAGTTACTTGCTGGACCCTCAAACAACTGAGCTCAAGTGATATTGAATCCCTAATTGCTGACTGGCTGCCTCCTACAGCGGAGCCATTATCAGAGGGGAGGGTCTGTGATCTCTACTTGAAGTCTGTAGATGTCTTAATGTGTACACGTCCCAACTAAACATGCAAGTAGAGGACAGAGGCCTGGTACACACTTTCTATTTCCTTAGCGGAAGAGATTTCCAAATATAGTAGTCAGTACAAAAGAACGCTTTCACTGCTACGTAAAAGATTCCACTCACTGACACAAGGGGGTTATGTATAAAAAATGGTGCTGTTCTACATCCAAACATGGCTCCTTTATTAATATTTTTGCTTCTGTGCCTTGTGGTATTTACAAAAGCTGCCTCAGTGGGTTTTATATGGGTGAATAAAGGGCCAAAATTGTGATTTTATAGCTACTTTTTCCACTGTATTCATTTTATGTGCAGACAGTAACTATGTCTCATTGCCAGTACTTTCCTCACAAAACCCCTTTTATACATAATCCTCACTGACATTTTATAGTCGTGGACATTACAAAATGTTAAATCATATTAAATAATCTGTATTTTAAGTATATTTTGCTTTTAAATGAAAAAAATCCCAGGTTTTTGCAATGGTTTTCTTTACAAGTAGCAAGTTGCTTTGCTGACACAAAATCATGACAGAGGTAATTGAATATTGACAATTTTACCACAATAAAAAAAAATGATACTGCTTACAAAAAAACAATATTCATCCAATACTGGCTTCAAGTAATATCACCTGGTTTATATCAAAATGATGAAACAAATTTTATTGTACCAGATTCAATATGCCACTGACCTATCCTATTTCACAGAAAATTATTTAAAAAAAAAGTTTTTTTCTTTATTTCACTGATTCAGAACACAGCCAGGTTTTTAAAACTCTTCATACTATTAAGTTATAGAACATTCTGATTTTGTTTTAGTGATTTTCCAAGGACCATTATATTGATGTGTTTTTCAACTAAGGCAACAAAGAAAATTAATGAAAGAATACAAAAAAGACCTGTAATCCAAATAATTCAATAATATAAATTGTCCTGTTCTCAGGGCATCTAAACAAAAGTTACAAAATAAGTTGAATACAATAAGTGCTATAATTAAACAATTTATAAACAAAACAATATTTTAGTTTTTTTTTTTTCTCCAGACAATGAATAATGGTCTAAAGAGGTTGGATTTTGGGATTAGAATATAAAGAAATGCAATATATTTTACAAATTAAAAGAACATTGCTATCCATAAAACAAGCAAAAGGAAAAAGTGCATATTATTGATATTTGGCTAGTAGCAATGCAAGACTTAGAATAAGCCACACAACCAACAAATGTGAGCTGACAAGAAGCAAGGCGACAGGATAGAAGTGACGAGAGGTGGGCTTGTTATCTGTTACACAGCCTTTCTCTGGATCATCCGACTCATTCAGTACTCCCTGGGCTTGTCCGCTGTTAGACAGGGAAAGTTAGGAACAAACAGAATAGTATTATAGAAAAGAAAGTTAGAAACGAGGATCTTTCTAACATTAATTCTAGAAAGTGCTAAGAGAGGGCATGCAGGGTTTAATAAAAGCTAAAAACCAGCCACCCATCCACACACCTCACTTTCAAGGTTATTCATCCTTCTCTTGCGTTTCACAAGCATATCTCATGTACGCTTAATCATTTTAAGAATATGCAATCATTTTAAGAGTATCCAGAAAATGTTGTGTCACCAAGGTTAAACACAATTTAAATAATTATCCATTTATGTCTGGAAATGAATGCACACATTCTAGGATGTTTATTTTGGTAGGTCACTCAATATCCCACAATGTCTTGCACAGTTATAAAGTCTACGGAGCCATAGTAATCATTTGGCAATTGAGATGGCATGTCCACTAAAATTCAAAGTTTTAGTTTTTCTTTCTACGCCGATACTATCAAATTGAAGTTATCCATTAACTAGTCTATTAACTCAATGTATCAGATATCTTTTGTCCTTTTAGTAAAGAGACTGCATGCTAGTTAGTTTCTGCTAATTTGTGAAGCCCCTTAAACCACCCTTCACAAAATGCTAGCATTTTGACTGTATCAGGCTTCCCAGGATTCTTACGTTTATAATAAAATTCCTTATTTTTTTTTTAAATGTGCGGGCAAATGGGGCAGCTGCCCAGGGCCCATTCATTCTTGGGGTCCAAGGCAGCTTCCCCGTGGGGTCCCGCTGCCAGTGTGACTGTCTCACATGGAGACAGCCACAATCGGGCAGCAGCCGGGAGATCCACATCCAAAAAATGTAACTTCCGGTGGCTGTACTTCCTGCATGCAGCGCGCTTGCAGGAAACATTTCTGTGGAGACGGGGGCGACGATCAGCAGCATACAGGTAAGTTCGGGCAGGGGGGGTTTTGGGGGGAAGATATGGGCAAATTACACGGGCAAATAAATGGCAAATGGGAAAGTAACACTGGCAAATGTGAAAGTAACACTGGCAAATGGGCAAATAAATGGCAAATGGGAAAGTAACACTGGCAAATGGGAAAGTAACACTGGCAAATGGGAAAATAAATGGCAAATGGGCAAATAAATGGCAAATGGGCAAATAAATGGCAAATGGGAAAGTAACACTGGCTATCCTAGATATAAGATAAGGCCAGGGACTAATGAAAGTATTACATTACTGAGAGGGTAGTGGATACATGGAATAGTTAGCCAGCAGAAATGGTAGAGGTTAATACAGTGAAGGAGTTTACGCATGCATGGGATAGGTATAAGGCTATCCTAGATATAAGACAAGACCAGGCACAAAGCGGAACAGTTGGGAGGCATGTAAGTGGCATTTCTGGAGTGGAGTGGCATGGTGGGGTCGGAGGGCCCCAGGGCAATTTTTGCACTGGGGCCCAGTGGTTTCTAGTTACGCCTCTGATGTCCACTACAGCTGGAGTTATCCATAATTCCACTAAACTAAGGACAGCTGCAGCCACTCATACAGTTTGCACAGTACCAAGATGTGGAGGTGGTGATCCACAGCTAGTAATTAACCATATATTTGCTTGTTTAATAGCATGAATCCAATTTTGGAACAAGGCTGAGAGAATTACTACTTTGTTTTTCTGAGATGTAACACTTCATGTTTTCCCAGCTAACTCAGCTGTGCTATTAGCATTTTCCAGAAGTATCCAATTCAAAATGGTCAATCATAGCAGAAGAAACTTAGTCAAAACAGTTTCCAAGGAAGATGTGTATCAAACAGAAGTAATATGGCAAATGGATTATAACAGTGTCTAGAAAATGTTGTGTCAATTTAAATCCATACATCATTTATGTCTGCACAGTGCCAATAGAAACTCAATAAGCTTTAAATAGTAATGTTTTTTTGTAGAACAGAGGGTTTTTTGTGAAAAGTAAAGGGCAAGTGCGGGCTTTTGGAGATTATATATATATATATATATATATATATATATATATATATATATATATATATATGAAACAATATCTACATATAGATTTATATATGTATATCGCTCTCTGTGTGTGTAGACAGATGTAAAATTGTTGTTTTTATTGCAATAAATTAAAATGTATCTTCTGTAATGTAACATCTGTAATGTATTATGAATCGGCTATAATAAAGCAAAATGATAAATGTACCCTATTTAAATAGACATGACTGAATCTCTGTTGTGTTCTATACAAGAGCTCTGAAAGCTGGTCTTCTGAGGTTCATAATCTGTTTAACTAACAAGAGAAAATTTAGAATTTTGGACCATATCCCTGTTTGGCAGCAACTTCACGGTGTGATGTGTAAGTACATCAGCATGCTGCAAGCAACACTTGTCCCCTACTGTTCTACCATGCTCAGGTAGCAGAAACTGCTGATCCAGTTTTCACTTTAATTCATTGCATTTCTTTATAATTATATCGATCTGAATGCCTGCTGAGGTTCACAGAACAGATCATTATTTCCCCTACAAGACCTAACAAATGATTTTTTATTATTATTCTGAATAGGATTGTGCACGATTACAGCATTTTGTGACCTGCAAAAGCAAACGCTGTATACTTTCAAATCAACCAAAAAAAGTTAAAAACCTTTAACCGTCAAGAAACACAGCGGATACTTTATTAACGGGCTGCAAGAAGACAGGCTAATTTATGAAGTGTCATTAGGCTGCTTTATAACTTGCTTCTAGAGCACATCAATAGAGAACTTAGTGTTCCAGAGAAATGCTAGCTAATTTAGAAGAAAGGACTAAATATATACCTACACAATTAAATGTGCTGGGTTTTACCTATAATAAGATTGCAATAAACCAAATTAAATATGCTAGACAAAACAATTATATGCACCCAGTGCCCCATACGAAATTTCCCTTACTAAAAGAAAATTCTGCACCCCACATATCTCCCTCTTGCTCCCCTACCCTTCCAAAGTCATTTTATCCAGGTCTTTGTATATCATGCCAATTATTTAAATACACCACAGGAAATGCCCCGTCACTCGTATTGCACATCCAGGATTTGCTGCTGCCCCTCCAGAACATGCCTATTACCCGCATTGCACATCTAAGACTTACCCCATTAATATGCCACAGCTAATTTTTCCCATTAATTTTCCACAGCCAGTTTGTCCATTAGTATGTTAAAGCTTGCCCATTAATGTGCCACTGATAGTTTGCCCATAAATACGCCACAGCCAGTATGCCCATTAACATGCCACAGCCAGAATACACATTATATGCCACTGTTTGCCCATTAATATGCCACATTTTCCCCCTTTAATGTGCTAAAGAAGTTTGTTCATTAATATTGCACTGTTTTCCCATTAATCTGACACAACCAGTTTTCCCATTAATATGCCAATATTTGCCCATTAATATGCCAACATTTGCCCATTAATATGCCACAGCGAGTTTGCCCATTAATATTCCACAGCCAGTATGCCCATTAATATGCCCCAGCCAGAATAGCCCATTTATATGCCATTAGATATCCAATAATATGCCACAGCCAGTATGCCCATGGATATGCCACTGTATGCCCATTAACATGCCACAGTCAGTATGCCCATTAATATGCCACTTTGTCTATTAATATCCCACAACCAGTATGCCCATTAATATTCCACATCCAGAATGCCCATTAATATGGCACAGCAAGTATGTCCATTACTATGCCACAGCCAGTTTGCCCATTAATATGATACATCCAGTATGTCCATTAATATTTCACAGACAGTATGCCCATTAATATGCCACAGTCAGTATACCCATTTATATGCCACAGCCAGTTGTCCATCACTGTATGCCCATTAACATGCCACAGCCAATATGCCCATTAATATGTCACTTTATATCCATTAATATGCCACAAGGGTATGCCCATTAATATTCCACATCCAGAATACCCATTAATACGACACAGCAAGTATGGCCATTAATATGCCACAACCAGTATGCCCATTAATATGGCATAGCTAATGTTGGCAGTTTAAGTTTGAATTTATTTATTTTCAATCTCTTTGCATGCAATCATGGCCACACGGCTCTGCCCCCACTGTCAGCGCATCCGGTGCACTTAGGAAAAGCCAATGGGCAGCACAGAAGCACAATCTCAAAGTTGTCTGTAAGATGACTTTCAGCTTTTAGACAGTGTGTCTGTGAGTGAGTTTGTGCTGGCTGAGTGTTATTGTGTGAGTGAGTTTGTGCTGGCTGAGTGTGTCTGTGAGTGTTAGTGTGTGCTGGCTGATTGTGTCTGTGGTCTGTGCTGGTTGAGTGTGTGTTGTCTGAGTGTGTCTGTGAGTGGGTGTGTGCTGGCTGAGTGGGTCTGTGAGTGAGTGTGTGCTGACTGATTGGGTCTGTGAGTGAGCGTGAGCTGACTGAGTGGGTCTGTGAGTAAGTGTGTGCTGGCTGAGAGGGTCTGTGAGTGAGTGTGTGCTGGCTGAGTTTGTGCTGGCTGTTTGTGTGTGTGCTGGCTGGGTTTGGGTTTTTTTTTTTTTTAGATCACTATGCGAGTCCCATGCCATGTGTTATAGTGGGCCTTACCTGTATTATCCATGGCCAGCTGAGCTCTTCTAACAAGTTTGACCCTGCACAATGTATAGTTGATTCAGTGAGATGAAATGCTTCTCACCTAAGCTCACTTATGTCTTCTGTATGTTCTGTTGAACATATCTCATAATTTGTGTCACCAGCTATATTTTCTATGTATCAAAATAAAATATTTAAGACCCTATTTGTAATTATTTTGGGGTTTGCATATTGATGGTTCTCAATATTAATTCTTTACCTCTGGTTTGTGTCTCTTCTAAAATATGTAAAATATGCAACAAAAATGCCCCAGCTGCTTCCGTTAAGAAAACATTTTACTCTATAATTAGCATTTAAATTAACTCCTAATCAATATGTTCTACTTTGGGGACAATTAATGACTTTATTGTGAACTAATGAACATAACATCTGACAGAATGACTATTTAGAAAGTTAATTTATCAAAAGAACAAAAACCTTAGATAAGTCATGCATTTCCCAGAACTTACACAGCCAAGTTATTGAAATCCCTATGTCAGACCATAAAATATAGCATAGATATCAGAGTGGACCATTTATAAAAAAAAAAAAAAAGGGGGATTCACATAACAAAGATAATATTGAGTGAATTTTTAAATGGTGACCTAAAAAAACCTTGCTGTCTATCAATATTATTTTATTGATTAAAATAACCCTAGTTAGAACCCTGACATTTTCCTGACACTAATAGAATAGGCCACACAATACATCAATAACACAGCGTATCCCAGGCCTGCGTGTGAAATCAACTGCTTAAGTGACAGACAAATCCCTAGAGCAAGATTCTTCTGCTGCAGTTCCGTTTGTGTAGGAAATATCTAACCTGAGTTTTGAATTCTTTTTTTTTTTTTTTTAATTCTGTGTAGTTTCAGATCCTGTCTGGTTAACGCCACCCTTTGAATCAGCCAATAAAAAAACAACTTGTCTAACAACTGGATTAAAAAAACACATCTATTTCTCAGTTACAGTAAGTATGATTGTATGACAGTAGCAAGTAAATGGGTAGCCTATGCTTAAGTGCCGATAGGCACGAAACGCGTAAGGCGGATTTTTTCCTGTGTGCTGTGCAAGCCATCATCTACTTCACAATAAATTACACTCTTTGGGGATCATCTGGTCTGGTCACTCTGCAATCCGTTTTTCTTTTTGATTTATAGTAGCAAGTAAATGGCCAGTTCATTGTGCGAGAGGTAATCTCAGAGAGTTCATCACAGGACAGTTCATCACAGGATCGCGTACAAGGTGAGTATTATTAGTAGGGTTTAGTGTTAGTATAATGGGTTGGGGGGGTTAGTATTAGGGTACAGGGGGTTAGTATTGGGGTTTGGGGTAACTTTTACTGTATTTGTAAGCGCTGACAGTTGAGCGCTGAACTATCAGTGCTTACAATGCCATGATGAAATGGCTGCGTTGCTTTTCCCCACTGACAGATCAGAGCTGAACTGTCAATGGTGAAAAAGCCGCGATGAGCAGTCCTAGTTGCCAGTAGTAATCCCAGGCTGACTAATATTGTCCAGTACTGAGGGGCCGTGTCTATCATGTACTCATACTCCCTTCTATGATACCCGGTGTGTCAGTAATTAATGCTCTAGCACACCAATATTGGATACCATGTTACGGAATTAGATCGTTTTCTACAAGTTTGGACTAACATTAATAACTTTGGAGCAGTGCATGACAATTTTTGCCTCACTAAAACTTTTATTGGGTTAATTAGTGTCTCTTTAATATCTATAAAGTCAAAATGGCAAACTGACACTATGTGGGTGTGATTTTACAACTTAAAATATGGCACCATGAAAAGATCAACCCGTGTCACCTAAATCAACTATAAATCTCAACCAATCACAATTTTGGTCACACAACTCGATTGCCCACTAGCACAAACATAGTTTTCATCCAGTAATTATCAAGCAGCAAAAAAAATAATCCAGCTGAAACACAACCTAACACAGTTACAAATCAAAATGGCAATATATTGCACAAACTATATCACACATGGAAAAAAACCAACGGACAGAGAAAAAAAAGGGCAACACATGTAGGCAGTTGACTAGAGAAGCAGTGAGACAGGACAAATGCAGTTAGCAACACAAAAATGACCACCAATGGCAAACTGCTAGTCACAAGACAAACATAAACTGGGAACACTGTATTGCCGGCCATTTGACTCAGTCATGCAACTTGAGCTCCCAGTGTCAGATGAAGCCACTTTGATTGGCCAGAGTCTGACATACAAAATGCAGTGAACACTGAAACCAAGCATCATTTTCTGCATCTCTGTGTGCCACAAGTATTGTGAGATGTTGGCAGAAACCCAGAGGGTCTGATCGGGTCTCTGCTTCTATGTTCCTGGCTTCGGATCAAGAAGTGATTGGGGCCAGGAGCACAAAGACACCGGTTTGGTGCTTTGGTCGTTAAGGACCAAATCACCATCCGGCAGGAAGGGGTTAATAGATACACGCGGGTTTACTCTCTGCTGTGTCTCACAGTTGAGAGTAGTTCTAGAGGATGGCACACTGAGACAATCGGGGTATAGCAGGGTATTCTATTAACTAGCTTCGGTTCCCTCTGCTGATACCATGCAAAAACTAGCAGAGAGACCCAGTGCTGCACAATATTAGTTTTGGTAACAAATGGTGATTGGTAAATGATCTCCTTAACATCAGATGATCAGTTATCAGATGAACACACAGCACCACACATTAGGTTACAAACTCTTCATTTGCATACACACCACCATCTGGTGACCTTTTATTTATATCTGGTGACCCAATTATTTTGTGTGAATCTGCCATCTGTGTTAAGAGCTGCTTAGAAGGTGGCATTGTATAAAGAAACAATATATATATATATATATATATACATACCTTCTCATACAGTCAAGGGCTCGGATGAAGAAGTCTTTGTGAAGATCATGTTCATCTCGTAAGATTGAGCATTGTTCCAGTGTAACTGACATAGAAGTCCTGTCCTTTGCACTTTTACAGCATGTGAAACGAAGCCCGTTCATTTTGCGACAAATCTGAAAAAACAAGAGATATTTTTATTTTTTACTTCTAAAATAAAAGCCTATTTGAAAACTGTATATTGTTAAAACATTTGTGAAAGGTATGTTGCCATCTTCCTTACCTCTATTTCAATCCCATGCACCTGACATGCCCTTCCTCACTGATATTATAATTATTGCCAGAAATTAGATATTTGCAGAAAGAATGGGAACTAATTTGATTTATGCGAAGTAGGCAATACTATTATGTCCCATGGTAGAATTACATATATTGCCGAAAATAAACCTTAAATTGATGTTATATAGATTACAGGGAATGTTAACAAAATAAAATCAGGTGAAAAAAAATATTAAAAGGATAGATTTAGGATTTTTCCACCACACATCATTTGATAATAAGAAACCAGTGGAGTAACATAAGTACAGGTAATGCATTACCTTTCATTCCATAATAAGGTACATATTGTTTTTCTTGAAAAATATTTGTTTAAAAGCAAACTATATTGACCACGCTACTTCATGAAACTTCGAACATGGACAGCAGACACTTAGCACACTTCTCAAAAAGGATCAAGGATACTTTGAATGTGGAGAGCAAAGTTTGGGCCCTTTTGATCTATGCTGCTTCAGAAGCTCAACATTCACTTAGGTGGCTGCATATGAATGCCCAAATCTGGAGAAGCATCAAAAGATCCAGTGTACACAGCTGAGACTTGTCTGGAACATGTGCCTTATTAGGAGCGAGGTACATTCTGTGAAGAAACTAAGGAAGCCAACTTTAGCCTTTGAGATTCAGAAGTGTAAAAGTTGCTACAAGGTTTAAGTTAGGCCAAACTATGCCAATTTAACTCTTTCTTTACCTCTCAGTGTTTCTCACTGCTCCATAAATCTAAGGTTGCCTTCCTGCAAGCTCGTTACCCACCGTTTTATTATACTTTGTAGATTGACGTTCTTCACCTATTTAATACCTCTGAACGTTATCACTATATAGTTGCCCCATCCTTTAGATAAGGAGCAGAGAAGCCTTCCATCATAATTATATATGTCATGTATTTAAATACCAGGCATGAAAGTAACGCATGTTATACAGTGAGACTTTGCATGGGAAAGTTGGTAGATATTTATAAGCTAAAAGTCACTCTCTGCACACAGCACTGATTAATATAGTACAATTTATGGAGATATCAGGCTACATACAGGCCACACATTTACAGCAGGGTAGTCCTGCTGCCATGCATGGGACACTTGCAACTAGGAAGAAGCTACTTATGGCATACCAGAAGATATAAACTACACTTTCCATGTTAAAAAAAAAATTATGCCACTACACATTCAAACAGACCTGTTTTTGCAGTATAAACCAAACCCGAAGAAGGACACTTTAGAAGGAAGATTTCCTAAGGAAATCTTAATTTGCATTAAAAAAAACTATACAAGGAACAGGTTATACACTACTAGATGCATCAAATACACTATCACAAAACTACACCGAATATGTTAAAGTGAACAGTATAGTCTTTTGAATAGTGTATAGGGATATTTTCTGACCAGCCCAGAAATAACCCTGAAGGCAGCAGACGATTTTATTTGAAAGCTCACATAGGATTAAAAAACATCAGGCCTTGCAGGCTTTCACCCTTAAAGGTTTTTAAATAGCTTAGTTCAGTCATTGCTAGACCATTTAATTGAATCTTTAAGGATTACATTCCAGCAGGTACAACAGCAACACAAGCTTAGCCCAAACAAGTTGAATGCACTTAGGAATATTTTGATCATGATGAGCATATTTCTGGCCAGGAACTTTAACAGAAATTGCAGAGAAACTACTTGAATATGAATGGAGGGATATGATCCAGGAGTGACCCATTCTTTCAAATAGAAACTTAACACTTGAAATCCTTAGAGGGCTATGAAGAAATACTTATGTAAAGCAAAGTGATAGCAATATCTGAGTCACTAGCATAAAGGGGCAACATGTTATTTGGAACCCGACAGGACCATTTAACCTCTTTCAACCTGTTACATTGCAGTTTGAACAGGCTCTGTAGTCAGGGCATTTACCAACTGAGACTGAGCTATCTCACCTATATATTTAAGTACATACATGAAAGACAATCATCAAGAAGATATAAGAGTCATAGTAACTGCAAAACTCTGACAAAAACTGGAGTTGGTAAAATTCTCCAGCTGGTGCATTTTTTTGGCACCACTACTTTGGATTGGATTTTTCAAGAAGGTTGTTATTTCCCCCCAGTTCACCCTTTAGTGAATAGTCTCCATGCCTTAAGCTATATTCAGTTACAATGACTCCCTATTTGCTTGTTTTTTTATTACTGCTTTTAGCTAGTTATATTTTTGTCAGTGTTCCCTAAATTCTACTTAATTCTACAGTTTCATTGCCTTTATTTTCTGCTTTCCTACACACCAGAATGTAGTGAAAAGGACTCATCTGAATATTATTTATACTGTGACTATTGACAGTACAAAAGTGATCCACGCAATGGACTTTATTTGTGAGATAACTGTGGGAAATTGAGAAAGGCGTTTCAAATTTAAGGCTAGAGAAACATTTTCCAACTTGGCTACTGTGGCCTTAAGTTTAGAAATGTCCTGTAATAGATTACATGTAAATAATATATATAGGCCCCCTAGAGCAACGGGATAGTTATATATAATCGGGCTTGATGCATAATGCTGCCCAAGCCCAAGTGTTTATTTATTTTGAATAGGGGAATAGGGCCTAGCACAGTCTCAAGCCCCTTGGGGCAAAATAAAAACAGGTAATTAAACCAAACTAACAGGTAAGTAACCCATTAACTTCATTAGCGACAGGCTAATATCCCACTAACTGCATTTTTTTAAGTAATGGGGAGGATTGCATCTACACTAACGTGTTTTAATTGCATGTGTTTGTGACATCACCTTGTGCTTTGCTATGCAAATCACAAAATCTCCGGGGAGTTACTTGATATCATAAATAAGAGACAACACAGTGCAAATGTTCCTCCTAATTTACGTCTTTTTTGCAGTTGTGATAACACAATACACACATTTATCCCTTCAAATACAATGTAGGTGTCCTTTTGAACTAAAGTCACAATGGTAAGGAGACTTATACCAGAGGTATTGCCTCTCGTTTCTTACACTGATCTAGAGTTTGTGAGTTGGTTCCTGCATGCAAAAGCAATTAACTTGAAAGCTGCATACAGTGCTAGAACTATTCCTCAATTCAATATACACAACAGGGCAACTGCCCCCTGGGATTCTCTGACCTCACTCAATGGGCAGGGGTTGCACCACTTTTCACTTCTAGTGCGCCAAGCTTTCAATCAATATGTTTTGTCTGTCAATCTATGTACTTGATTTGTCAGTATATCTGTCTTGCCTGTCTATCTGTGTCTCTGATGATAACGGGTGGGCTGATGAAGTTGCACCAGGGGCAACTAAAATGTTTTTTTCCCCACAGGCCAAAAGTTGCCAGCCCTCCCTCAAATGTACGGCTCCTATCAGCTCATGTCAGTATCTGTAAATAATAACAACGTGTAATTAATGGCAAAGTACTCAAATGATAACACATTATTGTGTGAAAAGTGACTTCATTTTTTTTTAATGCTGAAAACTATTGATGTAAAATAATGTTTCCAGGTCATTACTACGGTCACCACATTCAGGTTATCAGATTATATTTTATCCCTCATTTCTGAAAATTACAATCAGACTCATTTCACCATTCCCTAATGTGGCAACAAATCTAACAGCAATTAATACAATCTCATGCTTGGATGCAGGAATATATTAAACACATTTTTATTTCAGAAAATGGATACGGGTGCAAAAACACTGATAATTTGGCACTGGCTACTTGTGTACAAATATGGGCTTGTCACAAGAAATAAATTCAAATCCTGAGTTTTTTTTTACATTAAAATTTGTTTAAAAGTAAAACAACTTTATCGTGTGAAAAGAATACATTGGGGGTCATGAATATAAACTTCCACACTGTAAATCACCTTTGGTTATGTATAATGGCGATGGCACCTTTTTCTAAATCGTAACACACTTCAATGTAGTAGAAGGACGTCCGCCAAAGAGTGTTTTGCTAAAGATTCCGTGACACTGGCTGCACTGGCGCAATGATTGGCGGCACAACCAAAGAGTACGCAACCGGTGGAAACAGTCTGCTTTATACATAGGCACACATGTTGATACCAACATTATTTGAAACTTTCTGTGTGTGCACAGAAAGTGGTATGACTACCATTATCTCTAACCTTGTAAAATCTGTATCTATAACTAGGAATAGTAGTAAACAAACTGACTTTCCATTTGCTACAGGGTTATTCATTAAAATGTTAATTGCAGATGAGCTGAGGTGAGATTTTCGTCTCACAGACTTAATGCATTGCTCAGGGACCAACCTGCTGGGTTCCTCCTGCAAGAAGGACACAGTGGGCCCTAAATATTGCATGGCTAAAAACAGGGCCGGTGCAAGGATTTTTGCCGCCCTAGGCAAAATAAAATTTGCCCCCCCCATTATCATATTATTTTCCCATATCATGACATCACATGTTCCACCCCTTTCTCAGCATTTAAATTAAAAGAGAGTTAACAGAGTTACATGTTGCAATAAAGCCCCCTATTAAGAATGGTGGAGAATAAGTACCATAACCTAAGCCTCAATATGCCAGGATTATTCCCCTCAATACCCCAGGATTATGCCCCGCAATACACCAGGATTATTCCCCTCAATATCCCAGGATTATGCCCCACAATATGCCAGGATTATTCCCCTCAATATCCCAGGATTATGCCCCACAATATGCCAGGATTATTCCCCTCAATATCCCAGGATTATGCCCCTCAATATGCCAGGATTATTCCCCTCAATATCCCAGAATTATGCCCCTCAATGTCCCAGGATTATGCCCCTCAATATGCCAGGATTATGCCCCTCAATACCCCAGGATTATGCCCCTCAATATGCCAGGATTATGCCCCTCAATATGCCAGGATTATGCCCCTCAATATCCCAGGATTATGCCCCTCAATGTCCCAGGATTATGCCCCTCATTGTCCCAGGATTATGCCCCTCAATATGCCAGGATTATTCCCCTCAATACCCTAGGATTATGCCCCTCAATATCCCAGGATTATGCCCCTCAATATCCCAGGATTATGCCCCTCAATGTCCCAGGATTATGTCCCTCAATATGCCAGGATTATGCCCCTCAATGTCCCAGGATTATGCCACCCAATGTCCCAGGATTATGCCCCTCATTATCCCAGGATTATGCCCCTCAATATGCCAGGATTATGCCCCTCAATATGCCAGGATTATGCCCCTCAATACCCCAGGATTATGCCCCTCAATATGCCAGGATTATTCCCCTCAATACCCCAGGATTATGCCCCACAATATGCCAGGATTTAGCCACCCAATATGCCAGGACTTTCACCCACAATATGCCAGGATTTAGCCACCCAATATGCCAGGACTTTCCCCCCCAATATGCCAGGATTTAGCCACCCAATATGCCAGGACTTTCCCCCACAATATGCCAGGATTTAGCCACCCAATATGCCAGGACTTTCCCCCCCAATATGCCAGGATTTAGCCACCCAATATGCCAGGACTTTCCCCCACAATATGCCAGGACTTAGCCACCCAATATGCCAGGACTTTCCCCCTCAATATGCCAGGACTTAGCCACCCAATATGCCAGGACTTTCCCCCACAATATGCCAGGACTTAGCCACCCAATATGCCAGGACTTTCCCCCACAATATGCCAGGACTTAGCCACCCAATATGCCAGGACTTTCCCCCTCAATATCCCAGGATTTTGCCCCACAATATGCCAGGATTTAGCCACCCAATATGCCAGGACTTTCCCCCACAATATGCCAGGACTTAGCCACCCAATATGCCAGGACTTTCCCCCACAATATGCCAGGACTTAGCCACACAATATGCCAGGACTTTCCCCCTCAATATCCCAGGATTTTGCCCCACAATATGCCAGGATTTAGCCACCCAATATGCCAGGATTTTCCCCCACAATATGCCAGGACTTAGCCACCCAATATGCCAGGACTTTTCCCCAAAATATGCCAGGACTTAGCCACCCAATATGCCAGGACTTTCCCCCACAATATGCCAGGATTTAGCCACCCAATGTGCCAGGACTTTCCCCCAAAATATGCCAGGATTTAGCCACCAAATGTGCCCAGGACTTTCCCCCAAAATATGCCAGGACTTAGCCACCCAATATGCCAGGACTTTTCCCCAAAATATGCCAGGACTTAGCCACCCAATATGCCAGGACTTTCCCCCACAATATGCCAGGACTTAGCCACCCAATATGCCAGGACTTTCCCCCAAAATATGCCAGGACTTAGCCACCCAATATGCCAGGACTTTCCCCCAAAATATGCCAGGACTTAGCCACCCAATATGCCAGGACTTTCCCCCACAATATGCCAGGACTTAGCCACCCAATATGCCAGGACTTTCCCCCACAATATGCCAGGACTTTCCCCCACAATATGCCAGGATTTAGCCACCCAATATGCCAGGACTGTCTTTCCCCCAATATGCCAGCCAGGACTTTCCCCCAAAATATGCCACGACTTCCTTCCCCCTTACTTACCTCGTCGCTGCTGCTGCTCTGTCTCTGGTGCAGGTCCGTCCGTGGCTGTGAGGGAAGCGTTGTGCGCTCCCCTCCAGCCAATGCGCATTCAATAAAGTTTGTTTAAAAAAAAAAAAACTTTACTGAATGCGCATTCGCTGGATGGGAGCGCACAACGCTTCCCTCTCAGCCACAGGCGGCCCAGCACCGGAGACGCAGCGACGCCAGCGAGGTAAGTAAGGAGGAGGTGGTTTTAAAGCATTATCCATGCATTATGAGGAGACACTCACCAGGTTTGGCCATGCACAATGTATATTTGAAAAACATTCCCTCATTCAGCTGCATTGGAGAATTTTTCCAACTTGACAACACTGGCCTAAATTTAGAAATTCCCATCTCAATTCCCTGCAATTCTCTTACATGTTCATTTAAAAGACAACTGTCCCCCCCAAAAATGTTTTAACTGAAAGATTGCATCAAGAGTAGACATTTTAAATACAAAAGCTTTAATGATAGAATTTACATAATGTACCTTATTGAACCATCTTAGCTTGTATAGCTCTATCAGGGGCAAACATGTTGTTTAGAATCTTGGGTCAGATAAAGGAAAATCTGACCCAAGATGTCCCCCCTCCAGGAGAGGTGTTTTGTTTGTATTTTTTTTCATTAAAGCTTTCTATTTAACCCCTTCCCGACCTTATGACGAGTTAACTCGTCATAAGAGCCGCCGCATTAGCGATGCAGTCTAGCCGGCGGTGTGCTCGGTGGGCACCGCCAGCTAGTCTGCAACGGGTCCAGGACTAAGCCTCGCACCCGAGGCAAAGCTCCTGGACCCGATCGGTGCATTTCCGGGCATGTGATCGCGGTGATAACGTGATCACCGCGATAACATGCAAATTAGATGGCAAAGTCAGTGTGTTCACACACTGACTTTGCCTCTAATTCACTCTCTGTGCTTCACATTCTTATAGTGAAGCACAGAGAGTGACCTGTAAGTAAAAATAAATTAACAACATACACAGAGGTTAAAAAAAATAAAATAAAAAATTAACCCTTTCATTGCTGATCACAGTTTTTAACTGTGATCAGTTTCCTTCCACTTTATGGCCCTCATTTAGTTTTTTTTTAACAGATTTTTTTATTTTTACAATTTATAAAGTTTTTTTTAATAAATAAAGGTAATTTTAATATATTTATTTAATAAAATGTAATCCCTGCATGCCTGTTGCATAATTTTTACTGATCTGAAATCGCACTCTTCAGAGTTTTTTTCTGTCTTTTTTGTTATGGGGGGTTTGCGAACCAATATTTTTCTTTTTTATTAGTTAGTTAATTAGGGGGGATAAGTGGGTTAGTGTTGCACTAGTTATGTAGCTTATTATTGGGAAAATAATGGGGAAAAACTTTTTTTTCCTCAAAAATTTCCTCTTTTATATGTATTTTTTAATACTAAATTGTAAATCATTTTTATGTATAGGTATCAAAAGAAAGCTCTAACTGTCCTTTAAAAAACAACATATAACTTGTATGGGTACGTTAAATGAGAGAGAGGAAAATTATGTTTCAAAAACAGCGTATTAAAAATTGAAAAAAGCTCTGGTCCTTGGCCCAGGAAAATCCCTGGTCCTTAAAGGGTTAATATGCCTAATTTATATTACATTACTGGATGAACAAAGTGAAGAATTCAATATAATTAGTGGAAAGGAGGGTGAGAAAGTATACGGTTTAAAATGAAATATAATTTGCAGTTTTCTTTTAAAATATTAAAGGTTTTTTTTAAACAATATAATTCTGCATAGCATTCAATATTTTGATATGGACTTGACCGAAACAGACCCAATCATGACTTACGGTAGCTGCCAACCACATGATTTCAACGTTTTTCCTCTTTTTGGCTTGGGTGTTTTGGTGAAGGTTTTCTAGGAGCTCCTTCAAGTCATTTTGTTCCTGGAATAACTGAAGACCTAAGAGAATTGAGAGGAAAACAATATTAACAATTGTGAATTTGTTGTTTTAAATATTCTTTGTAAGGCTGATGTTTTTCTTTTGTCATGTTGCTCTATACAATGTATACATCTTTTATCCAAGTTACAGTGGCACGCTCCACATAAAAAATACTATTCCCAGAATGACCTCTTATAAAGGTGGTAACAGGCCCCTGCTGTTTTTAGAAGCAGGGTGGCAGTAGTTTTTCAGGGATTTTATACACTGGGAAAATGTAATGGCATCTAGACATATACAGAGTTCTGGATAAGCCCTGGGGTCCAGTTATTGGTTAATCAAAGGCCTGCTGACCCCTGGGGGGATTTTATATTATACTGGGCCAGTAGGACTGTCTGCTGGCCCCTGGGGACCATTATATATTTTATGGATCTAGAAGGGGAACCTGCTATCTGCAAAAGGGAGATAAAATTTATTATATTTATTTATTATTTTACTTCAGGAGGACTTCGGCTATTTGCACAAAAGTCGAACACCTCCTGACAAGATTCTCCACCCTGCCAATTGGAAGTCACAATGGTGGATTTTTGTGTCAATTTGGAAGCACTCTGGTGCTTCTTGAGTAACCTCAGAGCTCTGATTTTAATTGAGAAAATCCGTGCTACCCGAGTAAACCCTCATAGGTTTCAATGTTGAGGAGCACGGGCAGCAGTGTCTGAACTCTTTAGAGCTAGTACTGCCCGCTCCTCCCCAGTAAAAAAAAACTCGCTCCGATAGAAGGAGGGGGCAGACCTTCACCTCGTCCCCGGTGAGGTCCGCTTCCCTCCTTCAGTGCCACAATGTAAAAATGCGGGGGACAGACCACACACATGGGAAGGAGGGAGGAAAGCCCACAGACATGGGAGAGAGAAGGGGAGAGCACAGACATGGGGGGAGGGACAGACCATAGACATGGGAGGGAAGGGAGGGACAGACCACAGACGTGAGAGGGAAGGGGGATACACACGTTTGTGTATATGTGACTGTCTGTGTGTGTGACTGTCTCTGTGTGTTTGTGTGAAATTGTGTTTATGATTGCGAAATTGATGTGCTGTTGTCTGGCTGTTATAAGTAGGAGGGGAAAAGGGCGGAGTCAGCAAAATGAGGGTTCGTCTAGGGTGGCAAAAATCCTTGCATCACCCCTCATTACCATGTATGTACACTGCCAGCAGAAGGGATGTTCATGATTGCCAGTGTTTTTGATATAGGCTATTGCATTTATGTGCTCTACTTTTATCAAGAGGAAATATACAGTATTCTAGCCACATACTCACAGCATATAGCATGACACCACCAGGCAGTAATGTTAACACAACACATGAACGCAGCATATATATTTAAAGAACTAAACACTAAAAACAGCTGTATTTTTGGTGAATCATTCAAAAGATATTCTATGCAAAAGCAAAATTGTAAAACTGCAAAAGCAAAGACTAAGGGATCAGCAACTTGATGGAACTCCATTCCACACCAGCTGAAAATGTAGGTTGAGTGACTGGCAATATTTGTCACTGATGTGTCGGCATGCCAACCAGCATTACTTGTTCAGCATCACAACATGGGAGCTTGGAAGTTAAAGTTTTTCTTAATACCTTAGTGTTTACATCCCCATGAAACAGCAGAAACTACGAACTCTCATCACCATCCAATAAACAATGTGGTAGAAATAAAAATAAAAGTATTTTATAAATAAAAGTTTTATAAATGTTTAATACTCCTGGCCTTGTGCTACAAAACAAGGCATCCAGCTAAGACGCTCAACAAAGAAACATGTCAAGATGATATTCAGCAGCTGATAAATCCAACATAAAGCCACATTGATGGTCAATAATATTCAAGGCAATAGCAGCTACATGCTGCAAGGTATTTCTCATTTTTGGATTTTTCCTCTGTACATAATAGGATTAAAACTGCAATTTATGTATTTAGCCATTTTTATTTTTTTTATTTTATTCAATGCCCCTCTCCCCCCCCCCCCCCCCCCCCCCACTCACTAAGTGTAACGTTTTTATTGCTGGCAATACATGGAGCTGTCACAGAAATGCTACTTGAGAAACACTGTCACAAAGCAGCTTTCTTCAGCATTTTTTAGGAGCCTATCTGGATGAAACACGTTCTTGTCATAAGTTAATGGGATTCTTCTGCACCTACAAATGGATAGCAAGACAAAAGCTTTTTGTACAATATTCACTTTATAGTGAAGTTGAGGCATTTATTTATCAAAGAGGTGAGCATCAGATTGTCACAACATTTTGTTTCAGTGATATCATTCCACTGCATTTAAATAGCAAATAAGAAAAGTGTAATAATAAAAAACGGCACACGTACTAGTAAGAAACGTTATTCTACCCAACAATGACCTTCAGTTTGACATCTTTCTACGTTACAATCTTAAATGTAGTTTTCTGTTTTAATTCTTCGTTCATTAGTGCTTTCTGCTTGTATCTGATTGCATCTGTGCTTCATGTAACTCATGTAATTATTTCGACTTTGAAAAACGGATAAATATATTTCTTTTAATTGTTCGTGGTAATTTTAGAACAGCTGGCTGTAATTACTACTTCCTGGCTGTGCTCTACTACATGCGGTGCTGTACCTCTATGGTCAGATCCGGAGAATACCTTCACAGGAGGTGAGAGCGTGATTAATGCTGCAACTGAGACCATGAGATGTTAATCTCCCGTGTGGACAGGAGGTCTGGCATAGTAATTTATGATCTGTGTATTTTCATATACGCATTTAAAATAAAACAATTTGCTCTGGTGATCTCTAAGTCTATTCTCCATATTTTATTTGCCAACACATTATCTGAGTGCTCTGGCATGTAAGGCAACATTAAGCAGATATATCATTTTATTCCTTGCTTCATAATCTTAACGATATTAAATGACACTGGAAAGTCTAAGACACCTTTTCTGTGCTGCTATGACAACCATGCCTGGAAACCTATCACTTGAAGGCATGCTAGAATTAATCCAACCCAGAAGAAATATTAATCTGGGAAAGAGTGCTTTCATATCAAGGATGCTTTTCTTCTATGACCATTAAGTCACAGAGTACTTCTCTGTACGCTTAGAAATAAACAAAATCTCATCAACTTGTATCTCTCTTTTTTTTTAATTTTATTAAAGAGAACTACAAGGAGCAACATCCCCATTACCGAACTGAGCAAGTTCTAAATGAAAGGAGATGCAGATACTTAGTAGACACATTTGTGGTTATTTATAAATCTAGAATCTCACGATTGGCCACTGTGAAAGCCAGTGGAATGATCCTACTGGCCACTCACCCTTAGTACTTTGTTCCAGCGTTGACTTTCAAAAGCAAATGCAATGTTCCTGTGCATGGAATGGATACCTAAACTGGTTGTGTTGGTAACAGGTGATGAGGAAGGAGTAATATACTTATAAGCAGGTGGTGCACCAAAGCTGTGGTACATGCATGAATAATAGCTAATTTCAATTCAACTTCATGAATTAGAGGGACTTGCTTGAACTACTTTACTGGAAGAGGAGTACAACAAACACCTGTGATAATTTGTAGTAGGGGAAGCAATTTCAGTCCTCTATTTATTAAAGGATTATTTATCCTCTGTTGACCTCATGTTTGTTTCTTTATATATGACTGTACAAGCTGTGGTTAACATCAATAACTGTGAGCACTCCTGGACACAAAATCCTGATCTATTCACTATTATCAGGATGATCATGTATTTGAGGCATGGTAGAATTTGGGACTGTTCTGGGATCAGATACATTGAATGCTAAGTTTTTTGTTCAGTATTTTTCTATCAAATGTATGAGTTCGACTGACACATATGTTTGCAAACAGGGAGTAGTGATAGATGAGTTTATGTCATGAGTCTATGATATGGGGCAAATCACACAGTTAAAAAAGAAGCAGCATTTGTCATGCTCATTAATCCACTGGCACCATCCACTATACGCTTATATTATATGTAATGAAAATAAATCTTTTTGTAGGATTGTTGCATAGTGCAGGTTACATTTCTGGCTCCAATCACGACTAATGGGGCGATTGCCAAGCACCGCAGGTTCCGGTAGACTAACACATACTCCAAATAAGTTGTATATTTACAATTGCTCGGCACAAAAACAATATAATATGCTATTTAAAGCGACACTAAGTTTGTTTCCAGATTCTCATTTCACATGAAATTAAGAAGTTGTAAGACAATCATTTCACTAATACATTTTCTATATGTAGGCTGATAAAAAAGTAATGATATAACTTGCATTGTGTACTTACAGTCTGGAGCGGCTTTATCTGCACATAGCTTATAATATTCTTTCAAATGTTCCACATTTTCTTGGTTAATATTTTCTTGCAATGAGGTATCACCAAATCTGCAGTAATTCAAAAATAGAAACATGGTTTTCACTTTGAGTGGTAATAAACCAGTCACTTTGATGAACAGTGGTGACAAGAGTGCTTGCCATTGATAAATGGAGTGAATCTTTTAACACAGGTGTAAGAAAGCTTGGATTTCAAAAGTAGTGCTTTCCCTGGTTAAGGAGACTCTATTATGTATTATTTATATGTGTCCTATTAATTGCATGATGGAATAAATTATGTTTTTTGGGGGAAAAGAACAGAATGAGCATTCCAAGATAAATCTTCCATAAAGAATACTAAACCATGAAATCTAAAGTACAAAACTAAGCAACATTTTTAAAAAAAAGTCTTATTTCTACTTAATTTTAGATTATTTGTAATCTTCTGAAGGGTTTCAAATGGCCAGAAAGTACAGAAGGATGGATATTAAACCAATATCCTTATGGATAATTTGAGGACATGATGGTATACACTCATAGTTTTAATACAAACTTAGCCTGTCAATTTTTAATTTGTATTTTCCTATTTTAGCCTTAACAAAAGATTTTTATGCTATACTACTGTACAAAGCACAGTATCCAATGGCAAGTTTCTTCAAACCACGAGACTTCCACTTTAAAGTAGGTTAGCATAGATTCCTCCAGCAGTTTCTTAATTAATGGAAGCTCAGAAAGCACTAGAGGGACATATTTTTTTTTTCCCCCCAAAGAGCTAATGTAATTTAGATTAGCAATATCATGTGGCAAATCTACAATTGGATATTTTGCACAGTTTAATGGAGTACACAGAGCATGCAAATAAGGGGATTTACAACTCATTTAATGAGGCTTCTCTAAAATGTAAAATTAGGGATAAATACTTTCGAAATTGAAAAGATTGATATGTATCTAAGAGCTGCTAGGCTATCTTACCTTTCTGCAATTGTTTGCTGTTCATTAATTCCAACATTAAAAAACACTGGGTAGACACAAAGCAGTTTTCCGTCTCTAATTCCTTGCGGCAGCAGCTCAAACATTTTTGTTGGAAGTCTGACCTCTACCACATAGCACTCTCTAGAAGTATAAGTGAAATACACATTATAATGAAACTTACTGCTCACCAAGAAAAAAATGTTACCATGTTTCAAATTATTAACCATTTGAAACATTTGGAAAATAGTTTCCATTATATGACAAAGTCACAGTATGTAGGTTATGTTTTATTTGTCTATTATTAATACTACTATTTGTGTAACTTTCTATAATGTACATTTGTTTGTACTGTAATCTTTAAAAAATCTTTCAATAATTATTAAATAGAAGAAGATATATTTGTTATCAAACCCAGGCATTGTGTCATTTGTTATATTTACTAAGTGGCAAGATTTTTAATAAGGCCCAGAAAAACAAACCATCTCACATCTCCCCAGTTTTGAAGTGAATCACAGAGAGGCCCAGTTTAAACAGACTGCTTAGTAAAGAAATGTATCAAAAGGATAAATTCACTTTTGCTTGCACTCAAAATTTGCCATGCACTTAATTTATTTTTTATAAATGGTATCAGAGACATATCCTGCCCGTGATTGATAGGTGTGCGCCCAACTGGCAGCACACCAACAAGAAGCCGACGACAGCAGCGTATTCAGTGTCAGAGTCACTGCCGATTCAACCAACAAAAAAAGTATACGTAAATACTTGTATTTGTAATATTTGTATATTTTTTGTGCCGGTCGAATTGGTGACAAAGTGAGTGACTGATGCCGAATTTGCTGCTGGCATTGGCCTCTCCGTTCTATTTCGTGTTGGTGTGCTGCCAGTTCGGCAAACACCTATCACTCACGGGTAGGATATGCCTCAGATACCATTTATAAAAGTGCATGGCAATTGTTCGGATGCACACAAACCTCGGAAATACAGCATAGGATTATTCTAGGTGTGCACTTAGCACACACGGAGGATATGTGGCTGAATAGTATGTGTCAGTATCAAATGCCAACTTTTGTTATGAGTTAGTGCTGCATCCGACAATAGAACCACTATTTGGTGCTGTATCCATGTGCACCAAGTTTAACCATAATTCCCACTGTTTTAGGCACATTTTAGTGCACTATTTGGATGTTTTTTTCTCCCAGCACCAGCTGACAAAGGATGTGCCTGGGACATCCTGCTGTGGAACGAGAGGTTTTCTCAAATGATCGCAGAACCCGCTATGGCGGTGCTGCTCTATTGCCTCGAGGCATTAGGCAGCACAATTTTTTTTTTCTGGGGTACCCACGTCGCTCTGATGCTACTGCTAGACAACCACTAGAGGCAGTCAGCAACATTGCAATGAAAAATATAATACTTAATTAGCTAAAATCTAGGGTTAGGGTCAGAATAATGGTTAGGGTTACATTTAAATTACGGTTAGCATAAGGGATAGGGTTACAATTAAATTAAAATTAGAATAAAATAAGGGTTAGCATAAGGGTTAGCGTTCGGGTTAAATTTAGGTTTCTGGTTGTTGTGAAAAGGTGAAAATGGTTATAAAACAAACAACAATATTTTTTGGTTATTGCCCTATAATCAAAAAAAAATCAGCAGAAAAACATGGAAACAATCATATTTCTAAACGTATGACAAAATTTAGGAACTATTTAGGACTTTTTTACCGATTATTGTTTAGGTCAAATTTAGAAAAAGTGTTTTTTTATTTTTTTATCATATTTTATGATTTTTTTTGTACATAATGGTATCCAATGAAAGCCCTTATTATGGTGAAACAATATATAATTTGTGTGGATACAGTATGTGAGAAACACAAACAGCCATTGTCACCAAGGGAAAGACAAGTTCAAAAGGTCATGTCACTAAGGGGTTAAATAATTACACTTGACAAAAGTGCCTAGTCTACCAAATATATCCCTTCTCCAGTATTCAAGACAATATTACTTTTCTGTTAAGGGAATTTTTGTTAGGTAAGGTGACCCTAACACTAACCACTATTGCTTTTTTATATTTTACTAATTTTGTGTTATTTTTATTTCAGTTTATTGGGAATCGCCATGCAATTGTATTGTATTATTTTGCCTTACAACAGTTCTTTCCTTGCACTGTAAATAATCCTTTACAGTTGGCAATGTGTCCACTGTTTAAGAGAATGATTTGTCAGGAACTATAAAGATTTGTTATTCACTTCATTTGCAAATGCCAGACCTTGTAAAACTAAATTATTCGCTCGAACGGTAGCAGACAAGACACGAAGGTAACCTGTGACTTAATATTAAGTAATTGACTGTGGCAATATCAACATAACAATGCATCCTAACACTAATTACTTTTGAAATATTCTACTCTTTGAAAAAAACAATAAATGATTGCTTTAATTCAATATTAGCAGATGTGAAAAGCTGGATGTCTGGCAAAAGAAGTTCTTACCGTCTTCCAGTTACAACTGGCAGAAAGTCATCAGAGTTGGCTTCTGTTATCTTAAATGCTACATGACGTAAATCCGAAATGCCAACAGCCATATCTTCCAGCATTCCGACTTCCTCACCTTAGTACAACAAGGGGAGAAAAAGCGATAGAGATTAAGTCCTTACTGCACAAAATTGACTGAATACATACATATAATTAAATCTAACTGTTATCCACACATATATCCCTTATAGAAGCTAGCAGAGTGTTGGGCAGTGGTATATATCCATAGAGTTCTATGTAAAACAATAAAACATGTTAAAAGCCATTGTTCCCTAGCTCTTGGGATTTATAAGCTCTGCTATCTAGAATTAAGATAATTTTACAAATAATACGGAAATACTTCACACAGGGCTCGACAAATCTCGGGTGCCTGGTCGCTATGATGTCATCCCCATGACGCCCATGGGACTAGTTTTTTTATAGGCATAGACTGACAGCTCTGCCCCCTCGCGCGCTGCAATTTTGTGTCTGAGCGCCGGGTGTCCCATGACATGCCATTGCTAAGCAGAAGGGCACGTGGGAGGCACAGGCCAAGCTGCTGCAGAAGTATCCTCCTCCCCTGCAATGAGGTAATGCAGCTGGGAGGGTGGACACATTGAGATGAACTTTTTCATTTTTTTTGTGTGTGTTTATGTTTCTAGGGGCCTTTGGGCAGCAGCTGAACCCTGAGAGGTAAGTAGCCCCCAATGTATAGTATGGCGGCCATTTATAATGCAGACCTGAGTAGGTAAAAAAAAAAATTCCAAATGGAGTCAATGGGCCCATAGGAAAGGCTGGTAAAGGAATTAGTACTGCAGACTTCCCGTGAATAGACAGAGACCTGTCAGTGTTGAATGGCATGGAGGGTCTTGCATGAATACAATTCGTTGTCTGCACGTGGGCTGCTTAAAAAATAGTCATTTTGAACTCCATCGTTAATAACAAAAGCTGACCAAAACCTCTGTCCCGGCTTGCCTCACGTGAAAATTACTTGCAAACACTCTATTCTGCAACTATTGAATAGTAGCAATCTTACAAGCGGGAGGAGACCCTCTGACAACATATTTTATATGTATTTGATTTTATGCCTTGTATTTTTTTGTACTTACTGTTTACCTCATTAAATGTTCATTTTTTTACGCTACCTAATTACCATTGTACATTTGTACCACTACTACTATCTTTTCCTAAAGCGCTAGCATCATCTCCTCACTTTGTGCAGCTTCTCCTTTCATCGTTTGTTTGGCACACGTCTACCATACATTCTCACCAGATATTGAATACTCATTAATTGAACTATAATTGGTTAACTACCAATCCTTTCATGCTCTCCTTCGTCCTTATTCTGTCATTATCCCCTTATTTAACGGTAAGGAATGATTTTTTTTATAAATTAGGGCTAATGTGTCTCTGTAAGACTATGTAAATATTCCATGTACATATATATTTCTTATACATTTGTTGTTATTTTAATAGACAAAATGTGTTTTTCTTTTAAAAACAAGGACATTTCACCCCAAACTTTTCAATGGTACTGTAAATCCCGAATACCAACCAGGCATCAAATCAATCCTTAATATTTTTTTGGTCTAGATTATTTTAGTTTTTTAATCCAAGCTTTTGTAAAAACATTTCCACAGGGTATAAACCACTACTCTAGCCCTTTAAATGCATGACATACGATGGAGGATGATGATGTTTTGCAAATCCTTTTGGGAATAAAAAAAAAAGTAGAAGCCAGTGTTAATCAGGACTGCCTGCATTTATCATTTGTTTAATATGCTCTGCATGCAAAAGAGGGGGAAGTGCAGAACACCGAGCTGGTTGGACACGTTTCAGCTGACTGATTTACAGCTCACTTCAGGCTTTTGATGTTGATGACTGATTTTCATAGCTGCTGGTTGAGTGGGTAAATCACAGCTGCAATAGCTTTGCGCAGGTATGAGAATCCAGCAAATTATGCATCTTTGTTCTTTAAGTGGCCGTGCATCGTTTGTGAAGCAAGAGAGCCATAATAATTATTCTAGGAAAGAAATTACTCAGTATGTTGTGAGCAGTTAAGAGATTATCACTTACTGATTACCAAAACCAACAGGGAAGAATTGTCATTTTGCATGGTTGATTAAGTTGGGCTGAGAGTCAAAAACTATAAATTTGCTCATAACTAATAAGACGCACCTTTATTTATAAGAAATTTCAATCACATCTAACATTTACAGCATATCTCATCCTAATTGTGTAAGACAAGCCTTTCACTCAGCGATACAATTGTATTAGATTTTAATCTTTTCCTTCTTGCCTATTTTCACTTCCCTTGCTTTGAATTTATTGGCTTACATTTAGATCCACAAAAACCACAAGTGATAGCATATTGTTCAGCATACGGAAAACCCTAACTAGTTTTGAAGAAACCATTTAAAATGGTCTCAAAATGTTGTATGCCTCCAAATAAGCACTCTTTGCCTTTAAAAAAAAAAAAACCATTTAGTATTTATAAAGAAATTCAGAGTGAGGAAGGTAGAGAGATAAATATAAGAATGAGCAGAAAGAAGTAAAGCAAGTTATAAAAGCTTGCAAAGCACACACAGAAGAGAAAATAACCATGTCAGTAAAAAAAAGGGGGCTAAAACATGTTTTAGATACATAAATGAGAAAAGGAAAGTAAAACAAGGATTAGTTAGATTAAAAAGAAAAGAAGGGCACTATATAGAAGAGGACAAATGTCTAGCAGACTGCCTCAATGAATATTTTTGTTCAGTGTTTACAGATAAAAATGAAGGAAAGGGACCTCCTTTAGAAATAACGACTAATAAGTCATTTGATGCATGTGAGTTCACAGAGGAAGAGGTTCGACTTCAGCTGTCTAAAGTAAAGAGAAATAAGTTGATGGACCCTGATGGGATACATCAACAGATTTATCTAACCAATCATAGGTAACGGGAGTAGTCCCTAAAGATTGGAAATTAGCAAATGTGGTTCCCATTCACAAGACAGGTAGTAGGGAGGAGTCGGGCAACTATAGGCCAGTAAGTCTTACTTCAGTAGTAGTGAAAGTAATGGAAAGCATGTTAAAGGATAGGATTGTTAAAAATCTAAAATCATATGGATTTCAAGATCAGATAAAAAATGTGATTACTGCAGGTTTACTTCAGGGAAGTTGATTGGGTGACTAAAATAATAGATCAGGGTGGTGCAGTAGACATTTCTTAACTAAATTTCAGTAAGGCTTTTGACACTGTCGCACATAGAAGGCTTATCAATATACTGCAATCTTTGAGTTTGGATTTTCATTATTGTTGTTGCCCGTGGGGTACCTCAGGGATCTGTACTTGGACCCATTCTCTTTAATATTTTTATTAGTGATATTGCAGAAGGTCTTGTTGGTAAGGTATGTCTTTTTGCTGATGATACAAAGATTTGCAAAAGAGTTATCCTCGAGGGATAAGTCAGCTAGTGGACGATTTAGCGTAACTAGAAAAATAGTCAGAGCTGTGATTACTGCCATTTAATGTGGATAAGTGCAAGTTAATGCATCTTGGATGTAAAAACTCAAAGGCAGAATATATAATATTTGGTACAGTCCTAACCTCAACATCTGAGGAAAGGGATTTAGGAGTAATAATTTCAGAGGACTTGAAGGTAGGTAGGCAATGCAATAGAGCAGCAGGAAATGCTAGCAAAATGCCTGGTTGCATAGGGAGAGGTATTAGCAGTAGTAAGAGGGAAGTGCTCATGCCATTGTACAGAGCACTGGTGAGACCTCACTTGGAGTATTGTACAAAGTACGGGATACCGTATCTCCAGAAGGATATTGATACTTTGGAGAGATTTTAGATAAGGGGTTTATGGATTGAAGGAGAAAAGTTACAAGGTAATGTTAAAACATCTTAAATTATATAGCGTGGAGGAAAGACGTAACAGGCGGGATTTGATAGAAACATTTAAATACATACAGGGAAATCAACACAGTAAAGGAGGAACACATGAATATAGAAAAAGACAGCGCTATATCACAGAAAATATACAATAAAAAACAAAAGAATGAAATACACACCTGAATATGGTAAAAAATAGTAATACGTTTAATATATCAATAAATGAGACAAATAAGACATAGACTAAGGGAATTAATATAATAAAAAATACACAAACAAAAAATTTATAAAAATACATATATGATCTCTAGATTACAAATCTAACAGCCAGAGACAATATGTGTACAGAAAACCATAAACACCTTATAAAATAACACTAGAAAGTGAATGGTAGAGGCAGACAGGATTAATCAATACACACTTATGGTCTGCCCGAGAACATACTGGATTCAAAAACCATTACATAAATAGGAGTTGAATCCCAATAAGGAAAGCCTGGCGAGGTCTTTCAGGTAGGGGACGCCAAACGGAGGAGAGTATATTTAAAAGAAGAAAAACTACCACAAGAAGAGGGAATAGTCTTTAGAAGGGCAAAGATTTTAAATATCAAGAAGCTTTACTTTACTGAGAGAATAGAGGATGTATGGAATAGCCTTCAAGTGGAAGGTAAACACAGCAAAGGAATTAACCCCTTCGCGACAATGGACATGTCAGGCACGTCCAGCCGGGAACTCACTAAAACCACTCTGACTGTGGTGGTCTATTGCCTCAATGTTAAGGCAAAAGCCAGCACCGAAATCCGGGCTCTGGGGCACCCACGATCGTTCCACGGAGCGATTGTGGGCGCTTTATTGCAGGAGCAGCATGTTCCTGCAATATGGCTATGCCCTCTTAAGGTCAGAGCTTTGAAAAAAAATCACTTCCGTTGCTCTGAATATGTTGCTTAACTGCCCCTAGAGGCCGTCAGCAACAATGTAATGAAAATGACTTAATTAGCTTAAATCTAGGATTAGGGTTAGAATAGCTGTTAGGGTTAAAATTAAATTAGGGTTAGCATAAGGGATAGGGTTAAAATTAAATAAAAATATATTAAGGGTTTGCATAAGGGTTGGAGTTAAGGTTAAATTTAGGGTTAGGGTTAAAGTTAGGGTTCGGGTTGGGGTCAAAAGATCAATATAGGAAAATGTTTCCTATTTTTGTTTTTTGCCCCATAACTAGCAAAAAACTGCAGAAAAACATGGAAACAAGCATATTTCTGAACTCGGGACAACATTTACAAACTATTTAGATGGGGTCTTTAAATGATTCTATTTGTGTAAATTCTATTTTAGGTCAAATTCAGAAAAGTGTTTTTTTTTATTTTTCATATTATTTTATGATTTTTGGTAGTAAATTATAAGATACGATGAACATAATGGTATCTAATGAAAGCCCTTCTTATGACGATAAAAACAACATATAATTTGTGTGGGCACAGTATTACGCTATCTGAGCGACTAGACTGCTCCCTGTGGAGTCTTGGAATATCAATCATCTAAACTGGGATTAAGGAGACGATTGATATATTTGGGAATGACAACATAAATGCTAAGGAGAATGTGAATCCGAATGTGAACGATTAGGAATAATGACAGTGACATAGGAGAGATTAGGTGGATGGTGAGAAGATGGGGGGAGCCAGAAGTTTTAGAGAAGTAACATATGTTTAATAATATAAGTAATGTAAGTTGATTATTTTAGCACATTGTACCAAGTAATATAAGGTAAAAGGTAAGTATTAGGTCAATTTTGTATAATATATTACTAAACATTTTGATAATTATAGATGTGAAATTTATAAACTTTTTTAACATGTAATATATTTTTAAAAAGTTTTTATTTCACATCCATAATTATCAAAATTCTTAGTAATACAATCTACATGCGTTTGCCTTCAATTCACTCCCAGTACTTGATTTGGAAGCACAGAGAATGACAGCAAGGGAAAGGAAAAAACAAACCCATTTCCTGTTATTTTTTTAAATTTAATATACAACATATCAAAAAAAAATGTATACACTTTTATTAATATTATTTTAATCACACTTTTGGGTTTACATCTACACCACTAAAATTTGACTTTCTATGTTTACGAATTTCAACAGGTCAATAGCATAAGGTAAGGGATGAAAAATTTGTATTAATTAGACTCTTTGAACTGAATTCTCCAATAGGTGAATTATTTTACATTCTTACGAATGAATATAACGAAATGAAAATAATGAACGAATTTCGACTGAAACGAATGCAGCAATGGACAAAATTCGCTTTGGACGAAATAAATAACATTTTCGTCCGAATGGACGAAAACAAAATGAAAATTTTCGTTTTGCCCATCTCTAATAATATTACATATATGAAAATATTTATTTCAAAGGGAAGACCGGTGTTTTCAGCAGCAATAAAACTTACTGTATGTGCTCAACAGGCCCTCATATTGTACAAGCAAGCCCACAGTATGAAGCTGCTGTAGGAAGGTTTGATTATGTAAACTTGAATGTAGTTTGATAAGGAATCCACAGACCAAGCCGGAAAGCTGAAATAAAATAGAATAAAGACAACCAGAATGATTATTTTGAGAACAGGAGGAAATGACAATAGATTCTATGAATAATTTCAGCACATAAACAATGCTAAGTGAGCTAGTGAAACATGATTATTGTCTATTTTTAAAGTGTTCTAACAAGAATGTAAAGACGTCAAATTCACTTTATCTTGTGCCACATTTCTTTTCAGTGACTGGAAGCCTGCCGTGGAAGTATTTACACCAGTGGCATTGATGTGGATCTGAACTGTAGGACCTAGTCAATGCCAAGTACATATGCCAGTCTTCTTTGATCCTAGGGCAATATACTAAGTAGACTCAGCTGTTTTAACTCACAAGCATATTGCTAAAATGCTGTCTGTATATCACTTCCTTTTTGAATGCTTGTACATGTTTATTTGGCCTTTCGTTTTCACTGTTGTACAATGGGGTAGATTCTATGCCAGCTGTTAAGGTTGGCAACAGATAACATTTTTCCACTGTATGTTATTCCTGAAGGAATAACGTGTGATTCTACTGCAAAGTGGATCGCAGATATCCAGTGCGCTAAAGACCTGGTACCGCAAATACGCTGTTATTCCCTATATCCCCACTGATATTATGCCAGGGGACTGGGGGGGGGGGGGGGGGTAATAACCAGTACCCTAATGTTCCTCCCCCCTCAAAGAAATAATGATTGCCCCCCACAAAAAAATCAGAGAACTTAGTGAAATTGATTTACCCCTAGATCCTACAGTATTTTTATTACATCTTAATTTCCCAACTTATTATTCATCTTTTGATGGCTACAAAAATGTATATAACAAGAAATTGGAAGTCAATTGTTACTCAGACCGACCTTAGTAAACAACTACTTTTTCAAATGAAAATGGAAATCTTAAAATGTCCATCTTCCAGAAGATACCTTAGCTGTCTCCCGCTCGTATATGGGTTTCCTCGTCGATTCTTATTTATTTATACTGTGTAATGTTTCATTTTTTTAATATGTCTTTGTATTACTGAAGATGATCTTTAATGATGTTTTACTGGTAGTCAGAACCTTCCCTTACTTCTTTTGATATAGGTATTTGTAGTATACATTGTATATGTATTTGTAGTATGTCCTGATGATGTTGAAATGTAGACTTCTGTCTACAATAATAATTTGTTTGTACTTTGAATAATCAATATATATATATTGGTATATTCATATTAACTTACAATGCAAAAAAAACAACCCCACAAACAAACCAATAGACTAGCTGTTTAATAGAATGTGTATTATATGAAGAGGCTCTGTACATACATGAATTATTCATTGTGATTACAGGAGTTGGACTCTTAATCGTAAAACGTTTAATACCATGCCTGTAATGTGTAACCTTCTTGAACTCTGATAATGTGAGCTCTTGTTAATCCACTTTTTGAAAATGGCTAACATGAAATGATTACTGTGCACTTACTGCTTGGCTGAAAACCATGTCTCTTCGAAAGGTGAGCTGTAAACACTGTGGCAAGCCACATGCCAACTCTTGAAAAACAACAAACGTCATTGATTTCTTTGCTTTATCCACCACTTCTTCTACACAGTCGTTTAGTGTAATTATCAGAGGATATAGCTGTTCATGCCAGTCTTCTGCAGTAAAAAAAAACACAGTGATCAAAGGAAACCAAAAGTGAGCATCATGAAAGGAGTGTGTGCTGCCATGCTGAGAAGACACTGAATACATAAAAATATTATGCAAACGTGCAGTCATAAAACAGACATTACATGTAGGGTGTTGAATTCATTAGATGCTGTAACTAGTTACTGGCTGTCAGTCACTCTTACTACTAAATACTGACAAGCTTATAAAACACCAGCTGTTCAGTAAGTATGTTTTCCTGTTAGGAAGCAGGTGTGAGATCGAGAGACCATCGTTACTAAAAAAAAAACAATGTATCCAATACACAATTACATTAATTACAATGCAGACATGATTAAAATTAACTCACAGCTGCAAAAATAGCATTGTCTGTTTGCTTTGCATAAAAAAACAAAACAAAGAAAAATCCATTGTTTGATGTACAAACTGGTGTATAACTAAGTGCATACAGTTATTCAGATAAGACTGATAGTGCTCATAGAGTAGTCCATGGCTAATTGTTTAATGAAATAAGTGCATCTGTCAAGTAGACATAACACGTACGATACGTAAGATTGTTTTCCATGCATTGTGCTAGTCAAGTTGCAAGAAAAATGTAAAATGTACTCTGTAATGTTATACTTATATATAACATTGTAATGCACTCCTAACATCACCTATACATTTGGTAGACCAGTGACTGCAAGAATGTGAATGGTGCGACTGTCATAACAGGTGAGTGAACAGGCCTTCCCCATCCTTGCAACCTGATAAACAAATGTGAGGTTAACAGCTTTAAAATGGGACTTGTCATTTCACAGATTGAACAGAGGCCATATTGCAAAAATATAAATAGGGCTGGGCATATGGATTATCCCACTGCCTTCATTGTATTATTTGTGTTCATTTTTTTAAAAACACTTTGATTTTTATCTTATCCAATTTTTTGGATGGCCTATTTCTATGGACCAAAGATGATAATTTGAGATGACTTGTGGAAAGAAATTGCATGTCTTAGGTTTATGAATAGGAAAGGTAGGGTTTTAAACCAGTGCTAAAGTCATGAGTAGGGGCCAGGGATAATATTCATTTTATTAGATGTATTTAGTGACCAGAGGGACATTATATCTTCAAGTCACTTTATCCTATCAGTACTAGGGCCAGGTGATGGTCTATTTATTCTTTAACAGTTATAGACCAGAGGTATTACAGGGTCTAACCAATACATACTGATTTGTCCCGAAATTCTGCTAGGCACTTAACCACATTTCATAAATCTCTGAAAGGCAGCTAATTATTATCCATGAATTTTGGATCTGAAATCAGTTTGGGTCATTGGAAGTCAAAGCATTGGAAGCTTTTGGATTGGGACACTTTCACCATGAAAACCATAGATTTCTTTTTACCAATCACACCTGAACACACTCTGAATTCGGGTAAAATAGGTGGGAAGCATCCATTTCAATTCTCCTGATTAGAGCTGGAAAATTCAACTTTAAAGCCCTCTAAAGTACACAACGATTTTAAAGTGCTTTTTTTCACATGGACATGTCTACATATATGTCCTAATATAATTTCTCATACAAATATCTATCATTATACGGTATTTGCTCGATTATAAGACGACCCTGATTATAAGACGACCCCCCCAAATTTGTACATTCCTTTATGAAAAAAACTAAAAGCCTGATTATAAGACTACCCTATAGGAAAAAAGTTTAACTTTTATATATGTAAATTGCTTTTTAATATTTAATTAAAAATGTATATTATACAAATGCATTTCTTGTTTTTATTTCCTTTTATGTGCCAATGTGGCCACTCTCCCCCAGCTGTCTCTCCCCCCCCCCCGTGTTGTCTCTCTCTCCCCCAAAACTTCTCTCTCTTCCCCCTTCCCCTTGTCTCTATCTATCCCCCGTCCCCTTTTCTCTCTGTCCCATTCCCCTTGTCTGTGTCTCCCCCCCTCCCCTTGTCTGTCTGTGTCCCCCCCCCTTGTCTGTCTGTGTCCTCCCCCTCCCTTTGTCTCTCTCTATACCCCCCTCCCCTTGTCTGTCTGTGTCCTCCCCCCTCCCCCTCACCTGGTTTAGTTCCCTGGTGGCTAGTGGGGGCAGCCGGGGGATGTCTGCACGATACGTGCAGACATCCTCCATGCTGCCCGACATGGCAGTCTATTATGACGGACAGCTGGTCCGTCATAATAGACGGAAGTGTCGGGCAGCATGGAGGATGACTGCACGTATCTTGCAGACATCCCCCAGCTGCCCGATTCACCCTGGTGGCTAGCGGGGCAGCAGAGGATGTCTGCGCGACGAGCGCAGACCTCCCCTGCTGCCGCCCGGCACGACCGCCGGGACTTTTATGACGAAGCCGGAAGTACCCGGCTTCTTCATAGAAGCCCCGGCGGTCGTGCCGGGCGGCAACAGGGGAGTATGCGCTCATCGCGCAGACATCCCCTGCTGTTAGAGAGGGGGATTCAGGTCCCCTATAGCTCTGCTGGGGACCTGGATCCATGTTTTATAGTCTGACCTCAATTTGACCTCGAATGTAAGACATTTGCTCTGAAAAAAACCTCGTCTTATATTCGAGCAAATATGGTAATATTTGGTTGAAAGACGATACTTTGATGTATATGTGGATGCAGCAGACAACACTGAAAAAGCCCCTCTGGCGCACATACGATCACTCATAGGAACAAAAGTATGCGCTATACTGGAACAGCAGCGCCCTATTGAAAATATTGCTGCCCTGTTGTGGGCAAAAGCTTCTGAAGCTGTAAATTACAACATCAGCAGTCAGCAATATCACAAAAACAAAACAATAGTTTTGAGGTCTAGTGTTAGGGTTATAGTTAGGGCTACAGTAAGGATTAAGATTATAGTCACGTTAGGCTAGCGTAAGGGTTAGAATTATGATTAGATTTAGGATTAAATGCATCATTGTGGTTTAGGTCAAAAGGTCACTGTAGGGGAAAAATTGCTATAAAAAAGTATGTAAATAACCAAAACCTGCTAGCACTGCATTTGTAACATTATCTTCTTACTTGGAAGAGGCCATATTTATGTTTTACAGAATGCTTTCTGAAAAATAACGTTCCCAAACTTCCCAATATTTCAAATGTTCAAAAAGGGACACTTATTTTTGTGAGAGTGGCTGTAGCTCTGGGTGAGGCTTTATTGGAATATTTTCAGTGACTTGGCATATTGGCAACTATATAATTGTATAAGTCATTTAGAATAAGAATGAAGTATTTTACACAAATTAATATAAAAAAAAACCTTTTAATACAGTTTAAACTTTTCTGGGAGCTCTGTGATACAGACAAAATAGTCTGAGATCCCAGAAAAGAGGGACTATCGAAAAGAAAAGAGGGATAGGGGGGTTCAGGTGCAAAATAGGGACTGCTTCTTCTAAATAGGGAAACATGGGAGATGTGCGATTCTGTCATTGAGCCTAGAAGATTTTAGGAGAAAACTCCAGCTTGATTTGGTAAATAGGGTTGCCACCTTGACCATTTTTTACCGCCCACATATAACTTTTGCAGGCTGCTTTGCAGTATGTTGAAGTCACATGTGACCAGAAGGATATCAGTTACCTAATCAAGTAGTGGATCCCAGACAACCAGGTTGATTAGTTCAGCACCGTATGGAAGTGCTTGCTTTGGTTGCAACTAATTTCTTAAAGCGGCCACTGACGAACTTCTTAAAGCGGCCGCATTTTTAAAGCACTCCAGGGTAGGCAGCCTACTGAGAATTTTCCCAGTATCCCGGTAGGCCAGTCCGGCCCTGACTTCTACACACTGCAACACAGTATACAAAAATTATGTGTGGCCAGTAAAAAATGGCCAAGGTGGCAACCCCATTGGTAACAAGAGAACTTGTGTGTACTGTACCACAATGTAACATGAAGGTCTCCGTGAATTGATATCATTATAAAAGCCTGTGATATCAATGAAAGCGGAAACACTATTAGAATCTCTTTTGATTGCATTCACAAGCATATGTGATTACATTTTCAGTCAAACCATTTAACTGCTTTTACAGACAAAATATAGCTTTCTAATTGCTTAGACTTTGTACATATGTATACATGACAAACTGAATAGGTGTAACCTAATTTATTTGCACATGAAAATGACAATCTTAAAAGTGGAAATCAAAACATATATTAAACTAATTGCCAACAGATGGGACTAATTAGTAAATCACACTACATATTTATTTATTGTTTTGTGTCTAATCAAGCTATGCTGTGTTTGTTTTAGTAGATAATTTAGTAAGACGTTAAGTTAGAAAGATAATTAAAATGACGTAATTTAATGTACTTCACTCAATAAAGTTTAAATATAGTTAACCTATTTTAATAATACTGAATCGTTTATGCAATATTTCATTAAATACCATATTTGCTCGCATATAAGAGTTTTTGTTTTTTCAGATCAAATGCTCTAATATTTGAGGATTGTCTTATAATCAGTCCTCATCTAAGATCTGACTATGAAATATGGATTCAGATCCCCTGCAAAGATCCGGGTAATGTGACCTTCAGGAGTCCTGCTTCACAAGCCTCATTGGAAATGTCAGGCAGCATCTGAGGATGTCCGTGTGCACCGAGCATTGCACAGATATATTCCAGCTGCCCCACTGGACATCAGGAAAAAGGCAAGTCCTAGAGGTAGGTGCACAGGCAATTCCTGGGGGTGCATTGGCAAGTCCTAGAGGTGTAATAGCAAGTCCTGGGGGTATAATATTTTTCTATGAGGCAATAATAATAAAGTTAACAGAAGAACTGGAATGAAAGGGGGCAGAGGAACTAAATAAAATGCATTTTCAATAATATTTTAATTAAATGTGAAAAACAGTTTACATGAGAAGGAATATTTACTAGTAAAAACATTTTTCCTATAGGGTCGTATATATTTAGGCTTTTTTCTTCATAAATTAAGATCCAAGGTTTGAGGGGTTGTCTTATATTGGAGCAAATTTATTTGAAAATATAATTAGTTGATGGATTTTTAGTAATCTATATAAGAAACAACTACAATAATTATACACAAACATCTTTTAAGCAAAATATCTTTTGAGCCAACGGCACCTATGAGTTATATGTTTTTTAAATGCTTCTTCTAGCTTGAAAGCATTTTGCATCAGTTTAATGATTCATTATAATATTTGTCTGTTTGTTCTACTTTGAGACATTTGTCCCTGATTCACTCATTACTTAATCCCAACATTTTTTTACTTTAACAATGTACACGGTTTTCAAAAAGTATATTTCTGTATCACCACAGCTAATTGTTAAATTAAACAATGATCCCTTATATATAGAAGATTTTGTAGTTTTAACCACTGAAGACGTACAATTGTGGTTCTAGCAAATACGTTAGATGCCTTTAAAAGCCTGGATACTTTTTTAATGAGCCGGAGCATAGAGGGCCATGCATGTAAGTATAGGCATTAATATTTATTTAGTGCTTGTTGTTCCAAGGAGAAATCTGATTGCCATTCAGAGCTTGGCTAAACCACTTGTGGTCCTGCTACACTTCAGCTCATATAATTTACTCACCATCATCGGTAAACCACAAACATACATTGTTCTCATATATTTTTCAAAATAAAAGCAAACAATAGTGAAGTGAAACCATGATCTTTTTGTTGAGGGAATTATTAGTGTAGCTTAGGATGGTACCATATTTGCTTGAATATAAGACACGTTTTTTTTTCTGAAAGACGAGGGGGATTTGAAAAATCCCCCTTGTCTTAAATTCAAGGTTCATCTTATAATCAGACCTCAAATAGACTATAAGACTGGGATCCAGGTCCCCCACAGAGCTGCAGGGGACCTGGATCCCCCTCGATAGCAGCAGGTGGATGTCTGCACAATGCACACAGACATCCTCTGGTGCTCCCCGGCACTTCTATGACGGAAGCTGGAAGGTCATATGACATTCCGGTGTTCCGTCATAAAAGACGGAAGTGTCGGGCAGCATCGGTGGATGTCTGCGCGTATTGTACATCCATCCACCTGCTGCCCCCACTAGACACCAGGGAGATTGTGGCGGCCGGTGGATTTCTGCACATACGCACAGACATCCTCCGATGTTGCTTCTGTTGAGACTTCTATGATGGAAGCCGGGAGGTCACATCATAGAAGAGAGAATTGTTGGGCAGCACTGGAGGATGTCTGCATACTGCCCCCACTAGGCACTAGGGAAATTGGGTAAGTCGGGAAGGAAGAGGGAGATCATTGGGCAATTCTGGAGGATGGAGGTGGGAGAGGCAGCATTAGGCAATTATGGGGGAGAGATGGGGAGAGGCAGCATTGGGCAATTGGGAGCATTGTCCAATTCTGGGCGAGGGAGGGGGAGAACCAGCATTGGGCAAGTCTGAGGGAGGGGGGGAGAGGGCAACATTGGGCAAGTTTTGGGAGAGGGGAGAGGTAGCATTGGGTAAGTCGGGGGGAGAGGCAGCATTGGGTAAGTCAGGGGGAGACAGCATTGGCTAAGGCTGGGTAGGGAGGGGGAGGCAGCACTGGTTAAGTCTGGGGGGTAAGGGCAGAATTGGCTAAGTCTGGTGGCCAGATGGTTGTGGTGGCAATGCATTGGCTACATATGGGGGCAGCTGTGCAAATAAAAGGAAATAGAAACAAGAAATGCATTTTTTTACATTTTTATTACATATGAAAAAGCAATTTACATGTGTGTGTGTATATATATATATAACTTTTTTTTCCTATTGGGTAGTCTTATATTCAGGCTTTAATTTATCCAAAGTTCGGGGGGGGGGTTGTCTTTTAATCAGGGTTGTCTTCTATTTGAGAAAATATTAATAGTTGTGAACTGACAAGTGAATTGCATGACATTAATAGAGAAGAAATACTGTCTGACTTAACTATCTTTCCACATCGACTATTAATGCTTGATTTGTACAGTTCATAACAGTTCACAGTATAGTGAATCAATATAGTCAAGTCACATAGACCTCAGAGTCAAAACAATTACAAACAGCAGTACAGATGATGTCAAATACATCTAATAGTCTTGTGCACAATTCTCTAAATAGTATGAGTGAATATACCACTATAGTATAGAAAGCACTTACATGTGGACCTCAAAAAGTAAGTGTCAAAACCCATTGCCTAAAATGACACTAAACGTATTTATTACTTTAAGAACATTGCTAAAATGACCAGGATATGAGACTAATGAGCACAATTATATAAAATAATTTTTGTTGGATAAAACATATTGATTCACTTAGCCACGGCTGTGCATAGCAAAAATATGCTTTACCTTCCTCCTTCCAAAATACTTAATATTTGATTTGTTCTGTGCCTCTAACCAGTAGACATATAGACCCCTACTGCTCTCCAAACTTCTAAGCACTTGTGAGCAGTGCCCTCAATTCCTTATGAGTCAGTATTTTTGTCTTCATTTTGTATTCACTGTACCACAGACCAGCACTGTTGAATACAGTTGTTAATGACTTCTCTGTAGTGCATTATTTATAACAGCATTCTTTAAAATGTAATTTTCCATGTAAACCTCAAGTATTCAAACACCAGGGCAAAGAAAGGTATTTCAAAGCTAATCTGCCTGGCAGGCAAAAAGTTTAAATTAAAAAAATAAAATAATCTTCCAAATATGCTTCCTTTATTATTACAAAATGTTGTATAAAGAGCTGGAATAATACCTTTAAAGAAGTTTACTTGGAGTACGATATACCTGTAAACACTAATTACATATCGCATCTACATTAGTAGGACAAACTCAACATGATCTCCAGTTATCACATTTTTGCCTTTATTGTACCCCAGTTATCAACCTTTTGCCTTTATTGTTGCTGGTAAAACAAAATTAGCATGCATGAAATAATGGAAAAAAGGCTAAAGATTGAGAAACGAGCAGCCAAAGTGAAACTGACCATCATCTTTGGCAATACAAGAGATATACAACTTCATATATGACTTTCAGATTTTAAAAGTGTGTGCTCAGCATTTCTGTGACAATGCATCCTTTTATATATATATATATATATATATATATATACAGTGCTGTATTTACCGCGAGGCATCCTAGGCGGATGCCTAGGGCGGCAAATTTTGGGGGGCGGCAGTGCCCCGCAGCACTGAAAAAACAAACAAAAAAAAAACGGCCCTTTAAAAAAAAAAAAAAAAAGACCGCGCTTGTAGGCAGAGACGGAGGTGAGAGGGGATCGGAAGATCCCCCCTCACCATCGCGCTGCCTGCCAGGCTGCACGGGGAGCCGAACAGGCAGCACAGAGAAACCTCCGTGCTTCCTGTTCGGCTCCCCGTGCAGTGTGACACGGAAGTGCCGACAGTCACGTGACGGGCGCGCTGACGTCATACGCGCGCCCGGTCACGTGACCTGTCAGCACAATCGCCGGGAAGCCGAACAGGCAGCATGGAGGGACCATGCTGCCTGCCACTAGCCACCAGGGAAAGGTAAGTGCTGATGGGAGTCAGAGTGTGTGTGATGGGAGACAGTGTGTGTGACTGAGTGTGATGGGAGACAGTGTGTGTGATGGGAGACAGTGTGTGTGACTGAGTGTGATGGGAGTAAGAGTGTGTGACTGAGTGTGATGGGAGTAGGAGTGTGTGACTGAGTGTGATGGGAGTAGGAGTGTGTGTGTGATGGGAGTATGAGCTTGATGTGAGTCTGAATGCTATGTGTGATGTGGGGTCATGAAATGGAGTTGATGGGGCATGTATTAGGTGTGTAACGTGGGTGTGCAGCTTGGGTAGGAGGGTGCCCGGATTTTGTCTGCCTAGGGCAGAAAAAAATCAAGATACACCACTGTATATATATAAAAAAAAAAAAAATCCAAGGTGTGATGCACTCGGCTACAGGTAGACATGGGTTAAATTGGGAGGGGGCCATGCAGCTAAAACTCATTCAGATCCAAACGAAAGCACGCACTCACAGGACTTTGCAATAAAAAAAAATTCTGTGAGTGCGTGCTTTCGTTTGGATCTGTATATTTATATATATATATATATATATATATATATATATATATATATATATATATATGATAGCTCATTCATTGTACCTGGGTTTGTCATAACATACCATTTATGTCCGAAGCGGATTCATCTGTTCTATTCTCATTTGTGCTGTTGCTTTGTTCAAGTAGTCTGTCCACCATGGCAATAATGCAGTGTAAACTCTTCCCTACGTTGGCCCACACCCTATCCTGAAAAAAACATAAGTATCACAACATATACACAGCACATTCTGCAGGAGGCAGCAAAGCATTCCAATAGGTGCACATGGTGCAAGTAGTACTGAATGATTATGAAGGTTTTTAAAACTAGTATGGATAAGTGGACATATCACTAGTGATCAGCAGATCACTATTTGTCTGACCATAATTCTACCTGATGTAAATTTCCCATACCTTATTTGGTCTGTGTCTATATTTTATATCCATGCTATATTTATGCTTATTCCATGCATTAACTCACTGTATTAACCAGTTACTACAGCTGTAAGTCTATTCCAGGCTTCCATCACACTCTGCTGAAAGGGATTGTCTGGTGCCCAAAATGCATCTTCCAAATGTTAATGCAAATTACTGTGCTTTTAAAGTACTATTTAAAGTACTTTAAAATGCATACAATTACATTTTTCACAAATGCATTGCTTAAAACATAAAAATCTTGCAGTTAGAAGAGTTTGTGAAATTACAGCAGTTTGCAAGAAACAGGACTGCCCACACCAGCCAAAAGTGTAAAAGTAAATTTCCTTTTTTCTTTTTTGCTACAGGAACCAATGAGAATTTCCTGTCTCTCTAATGATGTAATCAGACATTGTAAGGCACTGTTAAGAGATCCTACTGTGTACAAAAGCAAGTTTATCACATTCTACACAATGCATTCCATTCCAGCAGAACAGGAAGTGACTAAATGAAACACAACTTGATATGCTCAGTGTCTACATAATCAGTGCTGCAACACCTGTAGTATATATGCAGAGAACTCACTGAGGGAGGGCTTAACTAAAATATGAAAAATGTGATTTATGCAGAATGCCTGCATCAAATTACACTGAAAAAAAGCCTGTGCACTATGCAAGCAGTAGTCTTCAGCTTGTGGTTTGGGAGCTAGACTGTACCTTGAACTAATATTTGGTGTTGATAAACATGATCCATCCTAGCGTATTGTAAAATCAGCTTTATATAGGAAAATGGCTATTTCTGGCTAATTACAATGAGGCACCAAATGGGCACTGTTCAAAAGTTCCTCATAGTGAAAAATGAAAGACTAGTGGGCAGGCATCTAATGGAACAGCACTTTTATGCCGCAGGCAGACCCAGTCATGAATATGCGCATTAATCTCACCATACCCAGCCAAAAGCAGGGTAGGATATTAGCACCTCCTCCGAGTGGTTTATGTGTGACGTGTCACAGGCTGAGCACCACTCACAGCTGTTTTGACACATGCAGCTCTGTTATATAGCAGCTTGGAAGTCTTACTGAGACTTCCAAGAAAATACACGTTTCTTTTTAACAGTGCGCTTCAGAAGTGGGCTTCTGTCTGATTAAATGCTGGTTTAGGTGGCTGTCTCTCTTTAAGACTGGGAGCAGTACAAAATATTATATGGCAATGACAAAGAAGACAAAATTACTACTACACAATGTTAATGTTTTTTTATATAGTGCCAGTGCTCCAAGGAGATAGTTTAAAGCCAGAAGATAATGTTCCCAGGTGTAATTATAGTCTCCCTCAATTCTATGCCTGGATACTAGGGTGATTTGGTAGCTATCAGAAATAAGCCACAATAAAACTCATGCACAAGCCATGTGTATTTCCTAATCTGTGACCTCCAGAAATCTCTGAGGCAGACCTGTAAAATGACCATCTAGGATCAAAAGTCTTAAAAGGCATATACACTGTAATGATTCACCAGTCTGAGGGTGGCAGAGGCTCTGCCTTTAGGTGTTAGTCTTGAGAACCTGTCACAGGAACTCAAACTCCTGCTTATTAGGCATAAAAACCCTATGAAAGCCTTGATCCACCTCTGATATTCTTCAATAATGTTTTATTGTGTTTCAAAATCTCTTCATAATGCTTCTGTTCTGTATGAGTGCGAACCAACCTTATTCCGTAATTAAATGCAAATCCTGTGGAAATTACTTGTCACCATTTTGTCAGTTCACTACTTGCCGAGTGTCATTTTTATTTTTTAACAAAGCACAAATCAGTGAGAGGAATCTAGAACTAAAACAATGCAACATTTCCTTGTCCAAGGCCTCTGTTTGGGTTTTCTGTTCATTAAATATTGGATCACAATTGGTTACTATTTGAGTATGTCATTAGCAGGCACTGTTTTAGGTCCAAAATCAGCAGAAATTGAGGCACATATGCAACGGAAAATATACAATAATGATAACTTAGTATACATATATATGAAATTAAATAGTGTATGCGATAATTCACTCACAAAATTCCCAAAGATATCAAGTTACTCTGCAAAACTGTTTAATTTCAGTGTATCTAAAAAGCACAAAGTATAGTGATGTGAGGTTGCAAAATTCTCAAATATATCAAGTTTACCTGTATAAAAATATAATTCCAATAAATTTATACAGATAAACTTGAGAATTTTGTGGGTGCAACCTTGTATAGCTATTTATTGACATATTTTTGTAAACGTACACTCTGTACTATTGTATTTTTTCTTAAATATGCTCCCCAATTTCTGCTGAGTATACTAGGTTTGGTCATTGGAGCTTGTTTTCTGGGCCACAGCTGTGTACTGAGGGAGGATCATTTTATATTATTTGTGACCTGTATGACCATGGGTGCTGTTCTCATTGTATTGAATGTTTTAGAGCAATCAGTGTTTAATGAAGCATAAATGGGTCACGCTGATAGAACCCCTGACTGACTTGGTTTTGTGAGACAATTGATAAAATAGAGTGGTGACCTGCTATGAAACCCACAGAGATCCATTCAGTCAGTGTGCGACCACATATTCATCCGGGGTCTCATAAGGTTATAATAGTGTTCAGCAAGGAATCACTTGGCTCACAAGCACTGTAGCATTGTCCGTGTGTCATTTCCTTTTGGAAAAGCATTACCATGATTTAGTTTTAAAATAAAAAGTAATGAATGCCTTTAAACATAAATAAGTTTAACCGGCATTAATCTGTTTTTGTTTTATCCTTACGTGTCCATTTAAATGCTCTTGACAAGATTCTGTCTACAACATTAAATCTAACTTTAAAACATTTGGTGATGGCTACCATGTGTTAAAAAAGAATTTGGCAAAACAAACAAATTTGGACTAGCACACAGTAAATAAATGTATACACAATAATATATGTGTAAAAACAAGTACATTTCTACCTCTACTTGTGTAAATAAATTGTTTCTGGTGTTACACAGTATTACACTATTGTCTGCCATCTTTATTTCATGTCCCTTCCAAGGAGTCACCGAGTGTGTGGGCTCACACCAGGTATTACATCAGGAAAGTAGGAATACATTGCCTATTGGTATGAGGAGCAGGCTCATTTATATCTCAGGAATGTGTTTCAAACTGGTTTTTCTTACTTATTGCAACAAACTAGCGTTGCTATAGACTGCATTCAGTAAACTATACCGGTGCTTTTAATGTATTAACATTTCCCCGTAAATCTAGAAGCGTTTGTTTTTGCTCATATCTTATTGTGTTCATTTATATTTATACTATGTGCTGGTCTTTGTTTGTTTTGCCATATTCTATTTATTGTTGTCAGGTGGGTGATAGCAGCAAGGGATTTTGAGCTGCATTGCACTCCAGTTCTTTAACTTGTGTATTAAAAGAGAATTTAACAAGTAATGCCCTTTAGAAAATTGCAATGCTAGACATAATTATGAACTGAGACCACAGATATCAGGCATGTGATAAATACATGCTCTAAAACCAATCTGCACAGACTAACAAAAGGTAACACAATAAACCATACTGTTCCAAGAAAAAGACAACATATAAATAAAACTGTCAATTAAATTGGCTTATTTTTTAGGGAAACCCCCCAGATATGTCAGTGTATTACATAACATAGGCTCTATCTATACAAACAGCATTGTAATTATCCCTCTGTGGATTACCTCTACATCTGAGGTTGTAATGAATCATACCATTTTCAACTAAAATGAGTCCACCTACAGTCATGCTGGTCTTTAAAACAATGTTTCTCTAAGGTATTATTGTTTTGTACAAATTATTCATGAGTTAAAAAGTTGAATGTTTGTGATTCACAATTATTTTCTCTTTGTAAATATGCCATTTGGCTGTCACAATATGAATGGAGAAGACTTCAAAAGAGAAATGTTTACTGGGGAGATTTTGCTAAATTGGGATTTTATGGTACTATAGTATTTATTAACATTTCTAATCATCTATTTTGCCCATCCATCTAGACATTACTGAGCTCACACATCACATTACTAGGGTAACCCTGCTTCTTTGTGCTTTTGGAGCGTGTAGAGGTAAGTGTTAAGGGTTAATGTGGTGAAATGCTTTGTGAAAGATTCACATCTTTATATTCCATGAACAAGTTTTAGAAACATAGAATGTGTCGGCATATAAGAACCATTCGGTCCATCTAGTCTGCCCAATTTTTTGGTGTTGCTTGTTTTGTTGATTCTTCTTATAGATGGAGGCAGGGGCTCACAAAGAGTTTTTGGCACCACCTACCTTGGCCCTAATGTATGCCCTTGCATCTACCTGTTCCCATGATGCTGGCTGAAAATCATGGGCAATGCAGTCAACTGTAGATGAAGCTGTACAATTCCTATGATGCCCAGCCAGCCAAATACTAAAGGATGGATGAGCATGGTGAGATTTTCAATCTACAGCAGGTAACACCTGCATGTTAGTTGCAGCAAACACCTGTCACACTATCTGCTGTTAACTACAGTTCCTATGATGCTCAGCCAGACATACTGCTCCCAAGATGCTTGTTGAACAAATGTCTACCATGTTGCTGGTTGGGCATCATTGTAATAGTAGTCCCAGCAGCAGAAATAATTTTTTAAATATAAAAAAAACTAATGTTAGACTCCCGTCCAGGATCCTACCTTTCTGGCCTGGGTAAGGTTCTAGTATGTGAGTCACCTTCCTGGGCTGGCAGTGGTGTGGAGGGAGCTGCTGGCCTGTCTCTGGCAGAGACCTGCTCCCTGGATGCAGACTCATGAGGCTAAGGGCTAGGGGTGGGGATATGATGATTTATATCTCCATGCTCCCCTGTGATTGGCCCTGTGCAAGACACATATACAGAGTGTTTTTTCTGCCATTGTACTGTTGGTAAGCGGCATCCCTTGCTGATGGCACCTCCATGCACCCTGTCATGTGAGGTGGACCGCCCCCTCTCAGTACGCCATTGAATGGGGGCATTCCAGAGCTGTATGCATTGTTTGGAATCATCCATACAAACAGCATCAACTTTTACACTGAGGATGAGTGGAAAACAAGAGAGTCATTATTTCCTGTACATAAATAGTGCAATGCAGTGTGTACACCATCATAAAGACTTTGAAAGTGGTTGACTGTTAGCCAGTGTTGTTCCTTCAGTGCTATCGATACATATATTTTATTTATTTTTCCAATAGATATTCTTGTGATTTTCCAAAATAAATCTGTGTCACCCGCATATAGCAGAAAATGCAACCCCCCGGGTCTGGTAATGGTTTGATGCTAATGGTTTTTATGCAGGTGCAAGATCATTGGTGGGCCTTGCTTGTTACTTTTTTGGAATTTCTGGTTCATGTTTTTTACCTGTGTGTAATCAGTATGGAATTATGCCATCCATTGGCGGGCACTTCTTTCACTGGTTTAGTTACCACTGATTGATTGACGGTACTGCTGGTTAATAGACCTTAACCAGTACTATTTAATTTCTTGGTCTGAATTCTAATTGGACTGTCAAGAAGGATATAGTTTTTTCAATGCTTTTGGAGCTGAGAATTAGTGACCTTTGTGATATTGCTGACCACAAATGGAATGTTAGTAATGGGCATGATGCTTGCAACAATGTGTATCCAAGGATTAAAAATGGTAAGGAGTTCTTTAAGTGAGGTTTGGAGCAGGAAGTTGATGGCTTTGGACAACCCGTCTCAGGCAAAGGTGGCCACTAGTGTTGTTTATTACTTACCAGTTAGAGTATGAACTAGCCTCTGTGCTTTCTATGTGGCTTCACACTAATGCTGTTATATAATTGCTACTGTGCAACAACCACACAAAGTGCCTTAATCTCACATAAAACATCTGTTTAAGGTATCTAATGAAAGCTGTCTATAAATCTTATGAATAAACACTGTTTTTAAATTGTTTCTCTGTTTTATAAATATGACATTATACTGATTTCTACGGTATATCTTGATCTTATGCACTACCTTTAATGCCTGCTGTAATGCAAATAACAAATTAATGAAGCTCTGGACTTTAATACCCAGAGATAGTTTACTTGAAACCTTTATGTAATTGGAAAATCCTTTTACAAAATCTCTGCACTTTATGCTTCATTCATTTTAAAATCCACGTCCTTGATTTACTTTACACAGTAACAGTTATATCATATAAATACAATGTTGCATGACTTAAATAATGTAGGTTACCCTTAGGGCCATATCCTTTCCTTATTTTTATTTTTTTTTCTTCTTTCTTTGAGACACTCAGATTGCTTTTTATGGAGGGATTTTGATTCCCCCAATATCTTTTCTCTTTTCTCTTCCCTTTCCTCTTCCTCTCTTTTTCTTTCCCCTTTAGATCATCCTTGTGTCTCAATTTATCATTCTATCTAATTCTTAAGTTCCCCTTATGCATTCATGACAATTTCCCATTACTTAGATCTTCCTCCTCCCCTTGTTCGATATATTTTAGTGATTTCGGGGGGGATCGGTGATGGGATCAGAAACTATGTCTATATGTTTCGTATCGATTAGATGATTACTTTATATTTTATATATCACTATTCATTTGTTATTTCCACTTGACTATGCTTATACAACAAAGTCTTGTTTTAAAAAACGTTGAATATTATTAACTTATTACCGTTTGCCTGTCTAGACTAACGTTTCTTGGTTTATATCATACACATTTTTTGGCTTCGAATTGTGTATCCCACTTATTTGCCTAGAGCTCTCTAATTGTAAATTTTAGCACCCCTCTTCATCTCAGGTGCTCCGTCAATGGTGCCCAGAGAAATATATAAATTTGCAGGAGAATCTCTCAGATGTAAAACAAGGTCTCTGGTAAGTAACTGAATTGAGAAAAGAGAAACATTCCCATATAAATAAAAGTATCTCGGGATAGGAACTGGAGTAGTTTGATGTGGTTTTGGACTAAGCATAATATGACCATATAATGTGACAGATTCTCCAAATTCTGACTATTTAGCAGGTCATGTACTAAAAAAGTGCAGTGGGGAAAAAAATGTAGGTAACACATGAGTAGGAGCAACATGCGAGTATTTGTAACAGGCTGCGCCTTTTTTTCCTGATTTGAGCCTCTTCTGTTTATTTTAATGTGGTGTGCATTTTTCCAGAGTAAAGTGCAAAAATAGTTTTGCATATAAAATATACTTGCATTTATTTTGTAAAGGCCCATCTTAGATGGGTGTATTTAAGTAGCCTGAGTATAACACCTATTTAACACAAGTGCGCAGATACTTACAAATGCTACAATAATTCATATTGTCTATGGTCACTGTTCGGATTTACCCCAGCTTATAAAACGGACTCTCTCTAAGGATCCCGTACAAAGCTGTGACAGGACAAGCTAAAAGCAGGCCGCAGTCATACTTATACTGTGAGATCCGGGAGGTCCTAACTGCAAGCAAGTCCTAACACCTGGGAGTCTTTTTCATCTAACCTTCGTGTAGGGTGATTAAAAAGCTCAAAGCTTTCTGTGGGATCCTGTTCACAGGTCCCACGTCCAGTGAGTGTAAGCTCCTTCAATGAAGATTTTGCTTTTTTTGTAGCATTTGTATTTTTTATAGCCTGTATCTGCATCTGTTTTTTTCACTTTTAATGCAGCTTTGAGAAGCGATAGATATATCTATTTTGGATGCACCAGCTGCAAGACAGTTTTAATATTTTGAGATAGCTGGTTACAACTATCTTACCGGTACCGTTTAATAAACAAATATATATTTTTATAATTTTATCTACATCTCAATGCAGTCATATTTTCTTATACACTAGAGTGACGCCATTTGTTTCCTTTTCCATTTTGACTGTTAATATATATTTTTTATTTCCATTTATTTTTTACTTGGCTTTACGTTATAATATATCATTAAGTCATATAATCAAATTACGGATCTTTATACTATTGTCTATATAGATACTTTCGATAATACAAAACTATATTTTTTTTTTTACACATACCACTCGTTCAATTGAGACCTGCCTCTGTATAAGAAGAATCTCAACCATCAAGAAAATCGTCTTTATATACGTATCACTTATTTATATTATTTATCTATTCTATAGCGCTCCAGTTTTCTTGATTTATATATATATATATATATATATATATATATATATATATATATATATTTGTATTTATGTATATGCATTGTAATATTTATATATATTTACTGTAATAAATATTGAAATATTGGCCCTCTAATAAATTTCAGGGCTGGTAAAATACCTTGGCCTCTTAATCCCTTAGTGACAAGACATTTTGACCTTGACTTTCCCTTGGTGACAAATGCTGTAATTTTCTTCTCTCTCACATACTGTACCCACACAATTTATATGTTGTTTTTTTCCATCATAAGAAAGGCTTTCATTAGATACCAGTATGTAAAAATAAAAAAACAATTTTTCTAACTTTGACCTAAAATATAATTTACACAAATACAGTCATTAAAAAAGACCCGTCTAAATAGTTTCTAAATGTTGTCCCAAGTTCAGAAATATGCATGTTTCCATGTTTTTCTGCATTTTTTTGCAGGTTATGGGGAAAAAAATCAAAAACGAGTGTTTTTTGTTTTTTCCTATATTGACCTCTTGACCCCAAACCTTACCCTAAATTTAACCCTTACCCTAAATTTAACCCCAACTATAACCCTTCTGCTATCCCTTAATATATTTTAATTTAATTTTAACCCTATTCCTTATGCTAACCCTAATTTGATTTTAACCCTAACAGCTAATCTAACCCTAATCCTAGTTTTGAGCTAATTAAGTCTTTTTTTCATTGCAATGCTGGTGACTGCCTCTAGGGGCAGTCAAGCAACATATTAAGAGTGACGGAAGTGAATTGTTTTTCACTTCCAAAGCTCTGATCACAAGAGAGCACCGCCATATTGCTGGAGCCTGCTGCTCCGTCAATATGGCATCCATGATTGCTTCGTGGGGCGACCGTGGGTGCCCCAGAGCCCAAATTTTGGTGCTGGCTATTGCCTCGACATCGAGACAATAGACCAGCACCATCAGAGCGGTTTTCGCAAAACCGCTCGTTTCACCGCAGGACGTGTCACGCACGTCCATTGTCGAGAACAGAGTTTCCGGCTGGACATGCCTGGCACGTCCATTGACGCGAAGGGGTTAACAAATATTGGGACCGGGGGCTGGGGAAGATGCAGCTTCTTTCATAATAAATATTGGGGCTTAGCAACATGCCCCTGGCCCCCAAATAAATACCAGGGCCAATTGATTTGCCAATTCAGTAAAAGATGAGTTTGGCTCATGTCTTCAATAATTATTAATCTGCTGTTATTAAACCTGTTATTAATAAGCCAGATCTGTTATTTAGTTACCAATAAAACACACTGAATGAGAGCTACTTACCCATTCTTCTTCATCATACTCAGAGTGATGAGGTATGGAGTCTTGCCGTGTTATTTGGTGTGCATGATCCTCATCATCTGTGCCCTTCACTTCTAAATCATTTTGAGGGTCTGTAAGTTTCTTATTGGTACAGCCGGGCCGAGCTGTGTATAGAGCCAGAAGTGCATTGCTCACTAATTGGTCCTTAAACGAATGAACAAATAACTCCGTCTGTCAAAAAACAAAATTAAATAAAATGTCATATCAAGTAAGAATTATGTAAAACACTAATTCATTTTTGCTTTTCATCGGTTTTTCAAATTCTCCAATCCTCCTAAACTAACCTTGATGGGTGAAGCTGGAGCCTGAATGATGTATTCCTTTATGCTTAACCTTGCTAAAATACTTGATTGTAATAGGCAGCTCTGTCATTCATAAAACACAATTCATTAGCAAGATAAACAGTAATGTTTTAGTATAGTGCTCATGGCAGCGACAGGGGCCGTAACTTACATTAGAAAACACATATAAAATCATTCCATTTTAAAGGCTACCATTAACATTTCACTTAACAATTTATCGGTGCAGATGGGATTATATAAACTTGTATTCCTGAAATGAAATGTCAGTCTGTATTCTACAGGCTAAACTTCAAATGTATCTGTTTCCCAAATCTACAGAAGGCAAATTTTATGGAATATGAAGCATATCCAGGATATGGTAAAGATTTTACATCAAAGAAAAGGTCTGGTTCTTAGAAAGGTCTCATATGCATTACTCACAAAAAGTACAATTATTCTATCTTGATTACGAGAGTTAAATCAAAATAGGCAACGTCTGAGGGTAGATGGCGAGGTAGAGTGTTCACATTAGATATATTTCAATAGTGCCAACATTTTTGCAGAGATTGGTACATACATTTTTACTATGTAACTAGTTCAATTATATGCACAGAGGCATACAGTAGAGGCACTGCTCACAAGCCTGAGATCATGCATAAGTATAAATTATATGCACAGAGGCATACAGTAGAGGCACTGCTCACAAGCCTGAGATCATTCATAAGTATAAATTATATGCACAGAGGCATACAGTAGAGGCACTGCTCACAAGCCTGAGATCATTCATAAGTATAAATTATATGCACAGAGGCATCCTGTAGAGGCACTGCTCACAAGCCTGAGATCATTCATAAGTATAAATTATATGCACAGAGACATCCTGTAGAGGCACTGCTCACAAGCCTGAGATCATTCATAAGTATAAATTATATGCACAGAGACATCCTGTAGAGGCACTGCTCACAAGCCTGAGAGCATTCATAAGTATAAATTATATGCACAGAGACATCCTGTAGAGGCACTGCTCACAAGCCTGAGAGCATTCATAAGTATAAATTATATGCACAGAGACATCCTGTAGAGGCACTGCTCACAAGCCTGAGATCATTCATAAGTAGAAAAAAGTAGAAATGAAGAGTGCACAGCCTTATGTAATAAAAGTAATATCCGAACCCAGTTGTGCATATGAAACCTTGCTTAAAGTGTGCTAGTTATTGAATTTGCAGTAATATGCATTGAGTGGGGAATGCTGAACACTGCCTATAAACTCTTGGATAAGGTGTTCTAAAGCTTTAATTAGGATGTTAATATTTTGTATCAGGGATTCAGTTTTGTGAACAAAGAGATGTGTATATCGATTTATGGTTTCTGTCGAATGGTGAAGAGATGGTATGCTTTTGATTAGTTCTTAGCATGAATTAGAAGCACTGCACTTCACATGGTGCTAGAAGAGATGTATCTTGACAACAAGTGGTATTATTAAAAAAAAAATAGCACTTTGACTATGGCCATCTTTAATACTAATGGGAATCTTGGCGAAACTATGAAGTTGAGTCTTAGAAATATAAAAGGACATGATCTTTTTCTGGGCTCATGCTCCAATTGTTTTGAAATTTTATATATTCATTTTGTCACTGTTTTAGAAAATACTATATTTTATCATCTGTGCAAATATATATTATCATCATATTAAAAAGTGTGGTATGTTGTTTAAACTTTATTACACAGTATAAAGACCAGTGTAATAATGTACATTACAAAAAAAAAAAAAAGATGAACAAAGGGATTAAGAAGCAAGAGAGAGCATACCAAAGATAAATACAGGAGATAAGAGGTTGTAAAGGGGAACAGCAGGAGAAAAATGTTGTGGATGGAGATATTCAATGGGGAGGGAAATAGGTCTCTCCTACTGTGTGAGGCAAAACTATATGTAAGGTTGATATTCAAAGTGTATAAATAGTATCACAGGATGGCGATATTGCACATTTAAATAAGGAAATAACAAAATAAAGAGGGGCTAACACTTTACCATTATGGGGTAAATTTAACTGCATTTTTTGCTAAAAAAGCCTGATACTAATAATAAACGACTATACAGTTAAGTGTAGCCCCTTCCCCTTAATATACCAGCGCTAATAATAACAAGGGCCAAGCAAAATGCCCTGACCATCTAATAAATAAGGGGGATGGGGCAAAATGCCCCTGACCCTTTAAAAAAAACTTTGGGGCTGGTAAATATGGCTCTGATAACTTAAAATATACTGGGGCAAGGTACTGAGCAAGATGACCCCAGCCTTCTAATAAATGTCTGGAATGGGCAAGATGACTCCAGGCCCCTTAATAAATATCAAGGCCAGGGGCTGAACAAGATGCCTCTGGCCACTTAATAAATATTGGGGCCAGCGACTGGGCAAAATGCCCCCTCTCATCCCAGGTAATTGGGCCAGGGGCTGGCCATGATGGTTTCAGCCCCAGTTTGAATGGGGCCAGTGGCTGGGCAAAATGCTCCAAGTGCCCCTGCCCCCCTTTGTAATACACGGGCTAGAGGCTGCAAAGGGGATCCTTGTTCCCCTACAAGCTATGGGGAACAAATCCTGTATATGTGGGAAAATAATTATCTTAATAAATGTCCAGCCACGATCACCAAAACCCTTGATTTGTCATTTTTGTCGTAGGGAAACGTGCTATGTGTGAAAATAACAATCCCAACAAACACATCTAAAATCATCCACACTCACTAAGGATGGACTCAGACTAAAATCTCAGCCCCCTTAGGGGTAGAGGAGGCACCTGTCACAGTAATCGGCCTCAACCTAATGAAATCAGTTACATTTTCTAGCATACTGAAATATTAAAAAAAAAAATGCATTTGTACAATAATGAGCCCTACTTGATGGGGTTCTAAATAATTATACTTGCACATACTCTTCAAGTTTGAATGTTTGCTTGAGATACCCTTATCTTGTATACATTATAGAAAAATTGACACTGCAAATGAAAATATAGTCTGTTGGGATGACAGCTAAATAAATTACTTGCATCTTAAGAACAATGTTCATAACTACAGGAAACAGCAATAAAAATTACATTTGATGTAATGTTGCTTTAATTATACTCAATTTGAAAATGCTGCTTCATCTATTTAATAAAGATTATTTAAAAAGAAAAGGGGAGGGGGAAAAAAAAACGACAAAACAATTACCAAAATAGAGGTTAGTTTGTTTCAGTCCTGATCAATTATTAAGCTATTGATAGGGTTAAAATAACTGCCACAGCAGCAATATAAATTATTTAAATGATCAAAAGGTAATAATTATAATCTATTTGTTGTGCATTTTTCTGAACAGTGAGGCTGGGATGCATTCCTTAATCTTGGCACTTCTGGCAAACTATATATAAGAAATTGTATATGAATGCACTTGTGAGCTGTGTCAGGTGTTCAAATAATTGTAACCTCTGCAGGTCTACTTTTTTACATGTTATTCGAGAGGTATGATCTTTAAAGGCCATCTGTCTAGATAGAATGCTTTTATTCTACATCCAAATCCTGTCTGGCTGCTTTCTATGAGAATAACTTTTGGAGCAATAGCAGTTTTTTTTTAGTTAGTCCCAATAAACGTCAAAATCAAAAACAATGTAAATAAGTAATGTGCTGAAAGCACAATGCAAGACAAGGACACCTCCACTGCTGTGGCAAAGGCTGAACCCAATCTTCAAAAAGGAAGTAGCAAAGTTGTGAATGTAAGTTTATTTGTTAAACTTTTTTTTGTTGGCGGCTAAAACAAAATATGGTGAAAGTGATTGCTCCGGAGAGCGATGACACAGCACCCTGGGGTCCAAATTTGCTGTTAAACGCTTTCTAAGCTCACCAGTATGTCCTTTGTCACTAACTGTAGTGATGTTTGTGATGTAGGGAGCGCTGTTTACTCATTCTTTTGGACTGCGTCCCATCATATTTGGATCTGTCCTGGTATCCTGCCTATTGTGTAACCCCACCCGTTAGCTCTGCCCGAAAGCCAAGTGAAGAAAGTTTGCAAGTATGTAAATGTGGTGCAATCAGCATCAAGATTCTAACCCTCATAGTGTTTATCACCCCTGGTTAAACACTTAAAGGGAAGCTTTAAGTGCTCCCAAAATTAGCGCATATTAATGTACTTACAATAAACTTTAATATGCATATTTTACTTTTACCACAGCTTACCTTTTCTTTTACACATGTACAATTCAAAGTTTTCTTCAATTGTTTGCCATTCATTTTGAATGGGATTTCCTGTTTCACTGGTGATTTCATGTAGCGTGCTGCACTTGCAAGGCTCCCAGTAACTTTAAATGCCATGGTCAATTCCGATTCACTGTATTGCGTTGTCTGATCACAATTCATTGTATTGGGATCAAAGAGAAATAGGGATGACACCTCTGCCATTTATAACTGGACACATACTGCAAAGCAGCATGCAAAAGTTGTATGTAGAAGCCATTTGCGACCTGATAGAAATAATTTATCTACCATATTTGCTTGAATATAAGTATATATTCACATGTAAATTGCGTTTTCATATTTAATAAAAACGTATGATTAAAAAAAATGCATTTCTTGTTTTTATTTACCTTTTATGTGCCAATGCTACCCCTGCCCCCCAGACTTACCCAATGCTCCCCCCAATGTTGTCTGTCTCTCCCCCCCAACCCCCAGCATTGTCTGTCTCTCTCCCCCACCATTCCCCCAATGTTGTCTGTGTCTCTCCCCACCTTCCCCCCAATGTTGTCTGTATCCCTCCTCTCTCCCCCCAACGTAGCCTCCCTGGTGGCTAGTGGGGGCAGCCGGGGGATGTCTGCATGTTACGTTTTTGATTTGAGGACAGATTAAAAGACGATCTCGAATATAAGACGAGGTGTCTTTTTCAGAGCATTTGCTCTGAAAAAAACCTCGTCTTATATTCAAGCAAATATGGTAATCACGGTATTTCTATATACGGTGGCTCCATTAATACTTTACATTGTTGGTGGTAGTGGGTGCACTGTCAGCTTTCCCATTAACTCCTTAAATTAATCGGTGGCAGTTGGTGCATTGTATGTTACCCCATTAACTCCTTAAATTAATTGTTGGCAGTGGGTGTATTCTATTTTGTCCCATTAACCCTAAAATCATTGAGAGGAGTGAGTGCAGAGAGACTATATGTAAAAGAAGAAAAACTACCACATCAAGAGGAAATTGTCTTAAATTAGAGGGGGAAAGGTTTAATAGTTATATCATGAAATATTACTTTACTGAGAGGGTAATGGATACATGGAATAGCCTTCCAGCAGAAATGGTAGAGGTTAACACAGTGAAGGCGTTTAACCATGCATGTGATAGTATTTAGAATTTTTTAGTCATAAATTGGCCGACTAGAAGGACTGAATGGTTCTTATCTGCTGACACATTCATCGTGTCACTCTATTTTTTTGCATTATACCTTAGAGGCAGGGTGGCTCTTTAAAACTATTTTTATGCCCACTCACTTATGCACATCATAAGGGCATAATATGCATTAAAGAGTGTGCTTTTAAAGTGTTAAATGAGGCAGCAGAGGGAGCTGTCTGGAGTAGCATCCTTCACAGCTGACTGAGTATAGACGGAGTGGCAGAGAAAGCTGCTTAGTGTATGCGTCAGTGGCGTTCCCACCATTGGTCACACCAGGGGCCCGGACGCCCTGCGACCCCTACACACAAAAAAAAAAATGTGCGGGCAAACGGGGCAGCTGCCCAGGGCCCATTCATTCTTGGGGCCCAAGGTAGCTGCCCCGTGGACCACCGCTGCCCGTGTGACTGTCTAACACAGGCAAATATCTGGCAAATGGGCAAAATAATGGGCAAATAATTGGCAAATGGGAAAATAACTGGCAAATGGGAAAATAACTGGGGCAATTAACTGGCAGATGGGAAAATGACTGGGGCAAATAACACAGGAAAATAACTGGCAAATGGGAAAATAACTGCAAATGGGAAAATAACACAAGTAAATAACTGGCAAATGGGCAAATAACTGCAAATGGGCAAATAACATGGAAAAATAACTGGCAAATTGGCAAATAACTGGCAAATGGGCAAAAAAACAGGGAAATGGGCAAATAACAAAGGGAAATGGGCAAAATAACTGGAAAATTGGCTGTGGCATATTGGCAATATGGCTGTGACATATTAATGGGGAAAATGGCTGTGGCTTTTTTTCACAGCCGCCGGAAGTGACGGTGGCTGTGCATATCGGAGGGCAACTTGGCAGGCAAGTCCAGGGGGGGGTGGGGGGGACCTGGTAAATGGACAAATAACTCGGGCAAATAGGCAAAATACTTGGCAAATGGGCAAAATAACTGGGGCAAATGGGAAAATAACTGGCAAATGGCCAAATAACAAAAGGCAAAATGGGAAAAATAACAGGCAAAATGGGCAAAATAATTGGCAAATGGGCACAATAATGGGCAAATAATTGGCAAATAGCACAGGCAAAAATCTGGCAAATGGGTAAAATAATGGGAAAATAACTGCCAAATAGACAAAATAACTGGGGCAAATAACTGGCAAATGGGAAAATAACACAGGCAAATATCTGGCAAATGGGCAAAATATTTGTCATATGGGCAAATAACACAGGCAAATATCTGGCAAATGGGCAAATTAATTGGCAAATAATTGGCAAATGGTCAAATAACTAGCAAATGGGAAAATACCTGGGGCAAATAACTGGCAAATGGGCAAAATAATGGGCAAATAATTGGCAAATAGCACAGCAAATAACTGGCAAATGGGAAAATAACACAGGCAAATATCTGGCAAATGGGCAAAATAATTGGCAAATGGGCAAATAACACAGGCAAATATCTGTCAAATGGGCAAAATAATGGGCAAATAATTGGCAAATGGGCAAAATAACAGGCAAATAATTTGCAAATGGGCAAATAACACAGGCAAATATCTGGCAAATGGGCAAAATAATGGGCAAATAATTGGCAAATGGGAAAATAACTGGCAAATGGGAAAATAACTGGGGCAGTTAACTGGCAGATGGGAAAATGACTGGGGCAAATAACTGACAAATGGGCAAATAACACGGGAAAATAACTGGCAAATGGGAAAATAACTGCAAATGGGAAAATAACACAAGTAAATAACTGGCAAATAACTGCAAATGGGCAAATAACATGGGAAAATAAGTGGCAAATGGGCAAAATAACTGGCAAATGGGAAAAATAACTGGCAGGTTAATAGTGGAATATCAATGGGAAAATTGGCTGTGGCATATTGGCAATATGGCTGTGACATATTAATCGGGAAAATGGCTGTGGCATATTAATTGGCAATCTGAATGTCTGGCTGTGGCATATTAATGGGCAAGATGGCTGTGGCAAAACTGATACTGTGGAATGTTATGTGGGGCAAAATAACATGTACTATGGGGGGAAAGTGACACTGTGGCATGTTCTGGCGGGCAAATTTACACTGCGGCATGCCAAATCGTGTGGGTGCAATATGAGTGCAACCCAAGTGCTGTGGGTACTGTATAATGCTGTGTCAAGACATTTAGGTGCAATGTGGGTGCAGAGGAACGTGATAAAAATAAGAAATTAACAATTTTTCAATAACATTTTTATTACATATGAAAATAGTTGAATATGATATTAAAATGTTCATATAAGTATACATGCAGCTAGTTATATATGAGGTGGTAGATGACAGGTTAATATATGAAGGAGTTTAAGCATGCATGGGAAAAGCATAAGGCTATCCTTGATATAAGATAAGGCTAGGGACTAATGAAAATATTACTTTACTGAGAGGTTAGTGGATGCATGGAATAGCTTTCCAGCAGAAGTGGTAGAGGTTAATACAGTAAAGGAGTTTAAGCATGCATGGGATAGGTATAAGTTTATCCTAGATATAAGACAAGGCCAGGCACAAAGCGGCACAGTTGGGAGGCATGTAAGTGGCATTTCTGGGGTGGAGTTGCATCGGGGGGCCCGGGGGCAATTTTTGCACCAGGGCCCGGTGGTTTCTAGTTACGCCTCTGGTATGCGTTGCTATTGAGATACTTGTAGCTTTTCTTATTCAGTGTGTAGCTGCTTTCTCACTTTACATGCTGAGTGGAGAGAGACAGCAAAAGGAAAACCTGAGGATGCGCAGTGCAATTCTCTGCTTCAGAGCCATCGTGGCCACACAGGGGCTCATGGAGAGAACTGCAACTGGGAGAAGGTTTGAGTAAAATCTCATAGAAACATAGAATGTGTCAGCAGATCACCATTTGGTCCATCTAGTCTGCCCAATTTAATAAATAGGATTCTTATAGAATTCCTGCATCAAATGTCATGGGAAAAAACTGAGTGCTACATAGGCCAGGGCTCGACATACCCCGGGCGCCAGGTCGCGAAGCCTGGCGCCCGGGTGCCGTTACCTTCATGGCCCCGTTGCCGCTGCCATTCGTGTGTTTTGGATTTTTACAGCGCGAGGGGGAAAGTCTGTGTGGATTGCACAGACAGCAAGCTCCGCCCCATCGCAACGTGTGTGTGAGTGCTGGGTGTAGTCACTTGACAACCCAGCACTCAGCCGAAAGAGCAATGAAGATCGGCTGCAGCACGAATGTCCCCCCTCCCTGCTGCTTTACCTCATTGCAGGGGAGGGGGGAACATTCGTGCTGCAGCCGATCTTCATTGCTCTTAAGAAAGGGGAAAAAAAACAAAACCTGTGTATGTGTGAGGTGTATATGTGTATGTGTGAGGTGTATATGTTTGTGTGTATGTGAAGTGGGTGGGGGTGTGTGTGGTGTATATGTGTAAGGTGTATGTGAAGTAGGTGTGTGTGTGTGCATATATATGTGAAGTTGGGGGGGGTGTATATGTGAAGTGGGTTGGTGTGTGGGTGTATATGTGAAGTGGGTTGGTGTGTGGGTGTATATGTGAAGTGGGTTGGTGTGTGGGTGTATATGTGAAGTGGGTTGGTGTGTGGGTGTGTGTGTGGGTGTGTGTGAAGTGGGTTGGTGTGTGTGCGTTTATGAATTGCGTGTATGTTTGAGTGATTGTCTGGCTCCTAAAAAAATTTTGCTGGCTCCTAGAATCAAATTAAATTTGTCAAGCCCTGACATAGGCAGTACACCAGAAGTTTAAAAGCCTGTGTTTGATTTGTAGCAAAAGAAGTTTACCCATCCTATGATTACGTGAAATGCATTAGGCATGTTTAATCTATTATCACCTAATGCCCCTGTCAAACTTGTGTGTTTGTTTATTTTTTTATTTCTTCCTTGTTTTTTACATTTCAATTATTATTATTTTTTTTTTTTCCAAATATAATTTTATTTTTCTTGTAGTTCAATTAAATTTTACAAAATAGCATAAATAGTGATTCATTCATAAACAATGTGATAAAAATTAAAGTAATCAATTATTTTATTTATTGTGTTTGTTTAAACCACACAAATACAAATTGTAGAAATTAGAAGCTTCAGTGTAACAGCATATAGAGTGCTCCCTGATTATCCCCAGTGTACTTGTGCTATGCTTGTTCAGGAAGGACTACTGCTGCAGAAGCTGTTTCCTTCAATTTCCAAGTAAAGGTGGTAAAATAGTGATGTATGTGATACTAGCAAATGTATTTTGATTATACAGATTTAGATTGTAATCCCCTTTATTTTGGGTGACCATTTTATTTAACATTTTAATTAATTAATGAAATTCATCTATGATCATGGAAGTGTCATAGAAGCTATGTTTAATCAAATACTAAACGTTTGCCTGGTAGTCTCTGTCCCAGAGAATCTATTGAAAGGTTGTTAAAGGTTTTGAGGAAACAATTTCACTACACTGGTTTATGAGTTTCATTTCATTCAGGGGATTCAGGTTTCATATTCTTTCATAACTAGTTGTGATACATCCAAAAGACTGTTTCATCTATGAATGTAAATATAAAATGCTAAGGGAAATAAACAAGTTCAAAGATCCATCATTTAAATGTGTAAATATAAATAATGCTTGTGTGCACAGACTGTGAAATTAATTATTGATAGAATAATGGCTTTACAATAACACATGTATACATCTAGAGTAAGTATAAAAGGGAACTATGTTAGATGAGCTGAGACAGACTGATACATGAGGAAGAGAAAGTTTGGATGCACTTTATAGAAGGATATTCTAATTTATGTATTTCATGTTACAATATTACTAATAACTGGCCTTAAGTTTGAGTGATTAACCCCTTCCCGACCTTATGACGAGTTAACTCGTCATAAGAGCCGCAGCGTTAACGACCTTATGACGAGTTAACTCGTCATGCAGTCTAGCCGGCGGTGCGCTCCGTGGGCACCGCCAGCCAGTCTGCAACGGGTCCAGGACTAAGCCTCGCACCCGAGGCAAAGCTCCTGGACCCGATCGGTCAGTTTCCGGGCATGTGATCGCGGTGATTGAGTGATCACCGCGATAACATGCAAATTAGATGGCAAAGTCAGTGTGTTCACACACTGACTTTGCCTCTAATTCACTCCCTGTGCTTCACATTCTTATAGTGAAGCACAGAGAGTGACCTGTAAGTAAAAATCAATTAATTACATACACATAGGTAAAAAAACTAACTGTGATCAGTTTCCTTCCACTTTATGGCCCTCATTTAGCTTTTTTTTAACAGATTTTTTTATTTTGACAATTTATAAAGTTTTTTTGAATAAATAAAGGTAATTTTAATATATTTATTTAATAAAATTTAACCCCTGCATGCCTGTTGCATGATTTTTACTGATCTGACATCGCACTCTTCAGAGTTTTTTTCTGTCTTTTTGTTATGGGGGGTTTGGGAACCAATATTTTTCTTTTTTATTAGTTAGTTAATTAGGGGGGATAAGTGGGTTAGTGTTGCACTAGTTATGTAGCTTATTATTGGGAAAATAATGGGGAAAAACTTTTTTTTCCTCAAAAATTTCCTCTTTTATATGTATTTTTTAATACTAAAATGTAAATCATTTTTATGTATAGGGTATCAAAAGAAAGCTCTAACTGTCCTCTAAAAAACAACATATAACTTGTATGGGTACGTTAAATGAAAGAGAGGAAATTTATGTTTCAAAAACCGCGTATTAAAAATTGAAAAACGCTCTGGTCCTTGGCCCAGGAAAATCCCTGGTCCTTAAAGGGTTAAAGGAGTATACTGCTCATATTGAAACAGGAGAAGTGTTCTTTACGCCAGTGCAAAAATAGATATTGCATTGCTCTGAAATGAAAAGATGTTTAGCTTACTTTAACTACTCGCACATCTGTCTGCTACAATTTAGAGCAAGGCGAAGGGTGACCCACTGAATCACTCACTACAGTCACTGACGCTAATTTGATATCTTGCAATGGAACAAACAGTTATGCTGTTTTATATGCAACATAGAGATTGACCCCATACCATAAAGGTCGCATATGGTCTGTTTATTCCATCAAATGTACGTGTACTCATTTATAATAATAAAACACATTGTTACTTGGGGTAAGGACTAGAGTAGGATGGAGGACATTACATCTTTAAATCTAGAACAAAATGTATGACTAGCAATGGATGCTCGTCCTGCACTATTATTGTTGACGTATTCAGTCTTCTTCATGCTCAGTACCAATCCACAATATAAGTAACCATACAACAACTGTCAGCACTGTAATATATCTGCCAGGCATGCCACTCTTGAATTTCCATGTATATACACACCGGTCAGTGCAAAACCACCATATCAATCACATCTGAGATAACTGTTATAACTCATGTATTGAAATGACTGAGAGTTGTCCATGATTGGTATGTCATTTAACCACATAAATAGTGTAGCTGTAATTTTATATTTGTTTTAGGAAATATTAAGGTGTACCTCTGGCTACAAAGTCTGAAGCTGCTGCTTCAGCTACCAGGTTACACATTTGTGTAATTCAAGTCCTGCAGTTGGAGGCTCTGCATTGCTATGGAGCAAGCTATGCTAGAAGTGCTCCCTCCCTTGAGCCAAACTGAAATATGTTTTTATAGTTGCACCAGAACAAACCACAAGACTTCTGGAACAATGTCCTTTGGACCAAAGTGGAGATGTTTGGTCATAATACAAACACCTCATATCAATGTCCAAGCATGGTGGTGGAGGGGTGATTATTTGGGCTTGTTTTGCAGCCATGGGACCTGGGAACTTTGCAGTCATTGAGTTGACTAAATTCCCCTGTTTACCAAGTATTTTAGAGTCAAATGTGAGGCCATCTGTCTAACTGCTATGACGAAATTGGGTCATACAATAGAACAGTGATCCAAAGCACACAAGCAAATGTACAACAGAATGACTGAAAAAGAAATGAATCAAGGCTGCGAGGGCCCAGTCAAAGTCCAGACTTCAACCAGATTGAACTATTGTGGCGGGACCTTAAGAAAGCTGTGCATAAGCAAATGCCAGCAAATCGTGTAGGTTTGCTCATCCAGCCCTATTACTTCCCATCAAGGTTCTATGTTTAGGTCTGGTGTTTGGGAAATGTTATGGAAGGCATCTTGGTGTTCCTACATACATAATGATTATTTATGTGTGTAGGATAAGGGGACAGTGTTTGCACCACATGACTTTTACTTATATTCATTCACTGTTGTCCAGAGAAATCATTTGACGTAATAACTCCCACAAGATGGCTGGCCATGATAACAAATCTACCACCATGATTAACAGTTGGCATCCTATGGTAATACAACTCACCTTTGCAACTATATTTTCTGCAAAGAACACTTCTTGTTATTTTGTCTATCCTCTGTATATTCTAAATAACACTTTGCATACAAGAATATATTTTCAACCTTTAGGGCCATATGTGACTATACCTGTGTTCACAATACTGACAATTATATATATATATCTGTTCAACTCTTGATTAAAATTGTTTTTATTTTCCCAATCAAACTTTCTTTTCATTGCTGAATTGCCATACTTCTCTCACAAATGTCTCAAGTCACTATGCAAAGAAACAGTGATGACTTGATGATTTAGTGACTAAATGTCTCCTAGAAAATATTTACACAGCATAAAATATCCCTACAGGACAGTACTGAAATATTTACAGAACTTTACTATAGTCTGATGAAATACAGATTTGTATTCTCTTCTCCAGCCAAAAAAAAGTACTGCTGATAAATCATAAAAACAAAAAGATATGTTGCAAAGATTAAAACAAATGTGTTTTCCTATCATAGTTGATCCTTCATAAATGTTCTAATTGTGAACAATTATCCTACATTATAAATTACATTAGGTATAAGAGATGGTCTGGTATCATATATTTACTCCATTATATTTAGCATTATTTAATGCCATGCTTCTTTATATATATTCAAATCTATAAGAATTAAGCAGGTAAGATGGATTTGTGTTCCCAGTCATACCTAAATTCCAAAAATCGTGAAACATAAACATGATGGCAGCTAAAGTAGTCCGAGACAGGGGTGATGAGAGAGGTGGGGTGCAAAGTGCATGCCAAATCTACTCCTAAGTAAGGGCATATTGAAAATAACTTTTACTTCTTCTGAGAGACAAACCCATTAATTTAAAACTTTTGCGACACCTTCCTGTACTGTTGAATAACATAGACTAGTTTTGAAGAAATCGACTTTTCCCATCTTATTGGAAGCAGGAGCCTCAAATGATTGCCAGTCCCACCTGAACAACAACAATCTTTATTGGTCATCCGGGAGACAGACAGCTGTCATACAACATCAAGTTCCTTATCATTTTAGTGCTTTGTTATGTGAATAATTACTATGTAGCAGAACTGCCAAAAAATTTTTTTTTCCCTCCAATATAAGAACAAAAGAAGAGATATTCTAATTTAAAAGAACATTATCTGCTGGTACAATTATTAGCATTAGAAAGAAGGAGCTTGTGGGATTCAGATACTGCTTTCCTGCTATAAAATAAGTCAATTTAACAACAGAAATATGCTGCCACTGAAAGTCTGCAATCTCTCTCTCTCTCTCTCTCTCTCTCTCTCTCTCTCTCTCTCTCTCTTTCAAAAATTGTTTAAATTGCTTTTTTCAGCACCTACCCCCACCCTCTCAATGGAATTGCAAGCCCAGTATTCCATTGACTTGGCATTTTGAAGTCTATCTGTATATTCTGTGATGCAAGCAGTGCCAAGCTACACATTAAAGTGGTGAACATTAGGAGTGTGTCTATTTTTATCTCTGAAGCATTGGGTAGGAGATTTGAATCTTACCGTTTCTGAGAGTGCCTTTAAAGAACTCTTCAGGCTGTCTGCAGAGTGCTGTTTTGCTGAATTAAGCAGGAGGTCTGTATGGCTTGATATAAGGGGTTGCAGGTGATGGATGCTCCCAAGAATTTCTTTTGCCTTGGCTGTTTTCTCAGGTGAATAGTAAATACATTGGTACCCAGTACTGAAACACATAAAACCAAATTACTGTTAGTGCTCTCACAAAAAAAGAAGTATCTTTAAAAAAATGCACAACTTATTTTTATGTTTGTGCAAAGTCAAATACAACTGTATATAAATGTATGCACACAAACATACACACAGATATATATATATATATATATATATATATATATATATATTTATATTTATTTGTGTGTGTGTATATATGTACACAGAGATGCAAATTCACATTTAAAGGGATTCTGTTACCTAAACATTAACTATACTGTGAATGCAGAGCATAAAATATGCTGAAAATAATCTGTACATTGTGTTAGGAGGATTGCAAGCAAAGGCATACACTATGAGAAAAATATGTTTTAATTGTTAGTGCTGTCTCCTGTTTATGACATCACTACATTTACATATGCACAATTGATACATACATTTTTCTCATTGATAATAGTTTTTTTTTTACATATCAAGCCACAACATGATGTCATAAACAGGAGACACCAGAGTCGCATTTAAAAAGCTTGTTTCCCTTCATTCAAATATATTGATAAAATCATATATTTAATCTGATCTATCACCTCCACCAAGATGGCCAACAGATAGATACTTTACATTAGCCCACCCATTTTCTTACAAACCATGAAGGACTGCCCCCTGGGAATTGTTGGATATGATGATGCATTTTGGGTGTAGGTAGATGCATATGTATCTGCTCCAGCAGTTATAACATTTTTGGTGGGGTTTTTTACATCTGTCTTCAACACAGAAGGAAAAAAAAGTTATATACTGAAGGGAAAGATGTAAAAAAAAAAAATGATTGCTGAATTAAATGAATATATGCCTAAATAAAAATTCTGCACACTTGCTTGCAATTTGGCTAACAAAGAATAGATTATTTTTATATTTCCTATAAAATAATATATCATTTTTACTTTAAGAAAAGAGTTGCTGTTCACCAAAAGTGAAATGACAAATGAACTGCAAAAACCAGGCAATAATTTAGAAAAAAAAAATTGGGCGCAAAAATGTTGCTTTGCTTCCAATGGATTTTACCACAGGTCAGGCCACCAAGTCCTGTCCAGTTTCAGCATTTTCAACTGGAATATTATTGCCATTGCTTGCAGTTCACTTGCTGCATGCTTATTAGTTCACTTTTAACAAATGGCCCCCTACAAGACACATCGTAAAGTGTTCAACCATCAATGCATTAATAAAAAAGTGTTTAGCCAGGAAAGGTATGCTGGGTTCAAGAACGTCCTGGAGATGTTCAGTCTACCCAACATTCAGGTGATGCTACTGTTACTACTACTCATTTTAGTGATAATAATCTCTTATTGAGGCAAATCTCCTGAGGGGATTTTAGTTCTCTTTCTGTTTTTATCTCTCTCCATCCCTCTGTATCAGCAAATGTTGCATAAGCTAGCTATTTTACACAATCTCATGCAATGTTAGAGCTACATCCTTCAAAATATAAATATAACATTATGAAGTTTTCTCTAAATTGCTGGGATTCACAAAACTGTCTTTCCCTCAACTATTTTCTTGTATGTTAGCTCTATGCTTTAGACTAGAGGAACCTATAAACTTAAGGGGAACATTTGTAAAAAGCCTGTGAAATATGAAAGCATCTCTCTGAAATGTGCAATATGTTAATAGTAATAGAACTTGCAAGACTCCCATGGTATCAAAAAAAGAGAGGGAAAGTCTCTTCACAGTCGCATTTCCACTCATGAGTTGTGTGTCCCAATTTCAGCAGGTGATTCACCCGCACAGTTAACATGTCGTAGTTTTATGCTTTTGCACAGGATGACTGATGCAGGCAGCACAGGTTTTGATATCAAAATCTATATGGCTTAAAAACAAATGCTTCACCAAAATTCAGAAATACATTACAAATTATGCAAAGGAATTTATGTGCAAAATTGAAAAAATATTCAGAATATAAACAATGACAAAAATGTTAATAGAACTCCAATATTGTGTTGAAAAATATACTTTTTACTAATGGATCAAAAAAGTCTTTATTGTACAAACTAACACTGAATTATAGTATGAACATTACCTCTCAACACTGGCAGTTTCCAATTTGGAACATAGTTGAAAAGTAAAAATATCAAAAATATCTCAACCTCATTGCACACCTAGGACTTACCCCATCAACCAACAGCACATGCCCCATCATCCACAGTGCACACTCAAAACTTACCCCAGTCAGCACCCACAGACCCCTGGTATCTAGTGGAAGACAGACCCCTGGCACACTGACATCAGACAGTGCACAGACACCATGCTTCCTGCTCGCCAACAGGAGGCTCCCCAGCCAGTGCCTCTGCCATACGTTGACGCAACTATTCTAGTAACAGCACCAAGGACACTATTTACTATTATCTATTCGCAAGCATAATTTAGGCAGAATTGAAGGATTTAGACAATAATAAGCCAAATGTATTTAAAAAAAAATTAAACAGCGTTAAATACTTTCATTTCCAAGCCTTTTCAGTTGTGTAAAACATTATTGTATGCTGAGAATAACATGCATTTTATCTTTGTGTCCTGCATACAGATAATGTTTTTTTGCTTCTTAATATTGATAATGAAAACTCCTTTCCATCAGATGTACTGTGTAGCCTCAGACCACAGGATGACTTACTTCACTGAAAAGGTCCCCATTTACCAAACTTCTATTTGTTTATCTGTTTATTCCTGCCTGCATTATAGCCTTATACAAGTCTCCCTGTTACTTATCTCATTGAAATATTTCCTTTCTTCATGAACTGTTTGTCAGGCTTCCTACTGTTTATATTAACTACCGTAGTATTAATAATACAACTTATTGTGACTAAATGTCAGCTTTGCCTTCACTGAGATACTGTATATACAGAACTGATCTATTCTGAACAGGCTTATAATTCATAGCCCATTTGTAGTTGCTATTAATAGTCACCGTGCAAAAATAAAGATATAGCAGAATGAGCACTACTTGCCATATATATATATATATATATATATATATATATATATATACCAACAGTTCTAAAGTGCAGCGCAGTGGGACCACCAATCATCTACACTCCACTTATCCCTAAAAAAAATGACTCATCCATTGGCACATGGATTCAGAACATAGCTGTGGATAAACTGGTGTGAACAGGAAGAAAAATATCTATCGAGAATAAAAATACATATAGAGATATATGTATAGAACAGAACAGAATTCTGTTGAATTTATGGACAGTTTACTAGGAGACAAAAAATATTAATGAGAGAGTAATTTATTTTGTTTTTATTTTCGATGAAGGCTGAGCTTCCATCTATGTTTTGAAGCTAGAATCTGATTATGTGTGGAGATGTTACATAGAATATTATGTATTTAGTGAAAGTAGGAAGTTTATCTGACAGTTGTCTAGCCATGGGATTACATGACACACCTAACTTTCATACATGTGACATTTCAAAATGTGCTTGAAAACAGATAGTATATCACAGAGAATGTGCATACTTCGCATCCTTATGTGTTAACCTGTTGGATGTCAAGCTGGTGCTGGCACTCTAGATTTCACATCAATTCCTTTTTGAGTCACCTTTGATCAAACTATGGCAACATTTAACTTCATTATATCATTAACTGGGAGGTGCTAATTGCTTTATATCAGTACCAAAACCATGTGTCCTTGATGATTGCTTCCCTGTATGGCACCATCTCTAGATGCTGCATTGAACAGACCAGGGTTACACAATGCTTCTGACCATACCATAGACAGTGCAACATATGTATTAGAATACATAATTTGTGTTGATTATGTTACTTCACATCGTAGTAAATTCTTGCAAACACTGCAATGGTATACAAAGTACCAGGCATACATTCTCCATTACTATGACTGGCATACCAACATTATGGACCACTATTGCAAGTTAGTTAGTTTCCAAGGTCGGCACTTCTTTCACTTTTTGTTCAACATTTCACTGTTCAGATTCCAACCTCACAGACAACAATCAACACATCTCCTGCAACTACATCCACACTCCAAATTGTCCTCATCAATCATTCACTAATTGCTTCGGAAAACAAACTTATAATAACAATAAATAAACCCACTTCATTAAAACAGAAACGTGAGGGTGAAGAGCATATATTGTAAAATAGGCTGATTTTAATTTCCATTTGGCCATTTTTTCATGGACCATGTAAATTTGCACAAAATCACAGCATGTAAAATGACCTTTTTGCTGTAAATATTCCAAAAAGGAAATCTATCAAGTAAAGCACAATTTGTAACCCTCCCGGGAGATACTTTTGCCTTTGAGTTAAACTACTTACTTTCTCTTTTCTGTCTCAAACCTACTTAGCAGTCTTCTGAGGCCACCATTTTTAAATCCCTGAGAATGTGCTGCGGGGGCTCCAATGGTAATGACATCATACAGGGCATCTGGAGGAGAGAAAACAGTAACTGTTGGATTGAATGTCTGCAGGGAAAGAGTTCAGATACTGGAAGGTAATGGTCAAGCAAATGTTGATTACATGTACATCATTATCAACTTGATTAATTAATATGAGACAGCCGGTCTTGGAAGTTTAGAGAAAGCAGGTTAATCGTCCCATATAAACACACGCACAACTAACTAGGTTTTAATAGACACTGGATCCCAAGTTACATCTTTATTCGGTATCACGGGGTGAACCAATATGTTAGCGTGTTCTCTGTTTATAAAGGAATGTTTGAATTATGCATTAATTAAATGTAAATGAGACACATCCTTAAGTATGGATATTTATCATTACGTACAAAACTGCCTTTGGTCTTTCATAATACATAACTTTGTCAAAGTATTTTAAAAAAAGATAATGCCTCGAAAACAGGAAAATAGGAAACGTTTTTTTTTTAACCTATGATTTACAAAGGGGAGCACAACACATTGCACTATGCTACACACCCCACAAGCAATGTTGATACTGATTGGGTTCTGAAACATCAGAATATAAATAATTATTTTAAAATATAAGTGTTTGTATCGGTATACACAATAATTAACTTCACACTAAACAGTTTACATGTCTATGATGTGATTATGGGTCACACTGGGTACTAGGGGTGCGAGCATGCAGACTTTTTTTTTTTTAATAAATCAGTTTTATTGAAATTTTACAGTTGAAGAGTACACGGAGAAAAGGTAAACGGGGTGGAAAGGTGTAGGGATGATTACATGGTATGTCTGGTACCAAAAATACACTGGTAACATTGAAACTCCATAAGTGCATGACATTTTAACTGCGTAATTATTATCAAAGTGCATTAAGGTAGAAAGTTTTATTTGAAATTCCTGAATGCGCAAAATAACGGTAATAAAGGAACAAAAAAACGAAATGCCATAGCAGGAGGTTTTGGCTCGGCACATCAGAAATCCCTAGCTGCGTGGCAATATGAGGTTTTTGTATATACACTCAATATGTCCGGGAACTTTGGCCGTAGGAGCAGGAGGGGTCCATATTTTTCCTCGGATTGTACGAACAGCATGTGCCACTTTGCAAGTCAAATTCTGAGTGGGATTCCCGGCAGGATTATTTTGTAGCATGCACATTAAACACAGTCATCTATCCATGTGAGAAAGATTGGTGCTGAATCTGTGACATGCACGCACACACAGGCCGTTTACTGGAGCAGCATTAAGGGATTATGGAATGCGTTTTAGAAAATAATTCAAAGAGGATTTGTTATACTATTTGAGAAATGCATCATGTTGAATATTTCACGTGACATTTAAAGGTGCATGATTACTTTATGATGAGTTTACTTGACATTTTCTGCTTAAGAGACCTTTCGTCCACAGCTAGACTTCAGGGGTAAAACTCTTTATGTCAGGGTATAATTATAATAAGTTATATCTTGACGTCTTGGGTATACATTCACATTTACAATTCACTTTTTCTTGCCCATACAGCCAGGTAACAGCACCTTAGTTATCTAATAGCAAAACCCAAGAATCTGGTATATCTGATTGTGGGCAGTAAAATAAATATGACATTTATTTTACTGCACACAAGAAATGCAACATTTAAGGTTTTTTTTCCATAGTTGATTTGTTAGCAAATAATAGCAAACAGAATATGTTAGAAGTGGGGCTAGATTTGTGTTGCACATTTAAAAAAAATAAACCTTTTTTGAATCCATGTTGTTGGTTGAATTTGGTTATATAATTGAAGACTGCTGTTCTGTTTTATTTATTTACATGATATTGAACATATTTAATGATTCCATACCTCCCAACATTTTAAAATGGCTGAAAAAGAACACTTCCGGGCATTAGTGGGACATTTTCATTGACTTTATGGCCAGTTTATAACTATATTCTATAGTGATTTTTTTTAAAAAGCATTGTATTTATATACACAAATCAATATAAAAACATATTTATTGCTGTTTTACTGCTCTGTTGCTCTTTGATACACTTATTCAAATCGGTAATTGTGAGCTCCCATTAAAGGAGGTACAATAGAGGAGGAAAGAGTGGGAGGAGGATTTGGGTGCACAATAAGGACTGTCTCTCCTAAATAGGGACACTTGGGAGGTATGTGATTCACTGATACAGATTTGATTGTAATAGATTGTAGAGATATTCAGGGAGACCTTCGTTGTCTGGTAGTTTTGGTGCTTACTATTCCATCTTTCACGTGGGAGCTGCAAGATCTAAACTTTGTGTTATTATCTATTATTGTGACTTATTTCAGCGGACTCAAACACATCACAGCATTTATTCACTGTACTGATTCTGGCATGTCACAACATTTTATGATGCTGTGTCTAAAGAGTTATGTAACTATCAACAACTTTTGTCATGTATTATAAAACACTGCATATGTACCATCTCCTTTCTGACAGGTGCTTTCTTCTCCCAGCGATATACACTTCTGTTCCTCAGACAGTGATCATATCGTTATGACACTCAAAGCTGCTGTTTCTGTTATGTGTCATTTGCATAATGTATGATGATGAACAAAACAAAAAAAAAAGAAAAGAAAAAAATTGTACAGTCAAAACTGTATGCAGCTAACTGAAGGTTATTTGCTTGTCAGCAGGATACAAGACAACATAAGCCGACTTTTTTTTCTTTGAAATTTCCTCATTATGGATTTGCATAATGTTTGTATTACTGTAATTTTGTTCTTTGTCGAGTATGGTACCCTTTTGTACTTAAGGAAATGATTAAACTGGAAATGCTGCAAAATTGAGGTGACAAAAAAAACAGGTCTTTTATTTAGCTGCAGACTGCCCTGCTTTTGGGTGCCAGAGACCCTGATTTATTCAAAACACTCTTTTATAGGGCTTTGTAGAAATAAGGACATAAAAGTAACACATGGTTCCAAGACTAACAAGTGAGGACAATAAAGAGCAGGTTTGTTCTATGACTAGGCCAGCATTATTTCTCTAAGGATGGATATGTTACTCCTCCCTGCTGACCACTCTCGAATCCATTGTTCTAGGGATCTATGATTTTCTCTTTTATGGTTCCTTGGAGACATTTGTTGCAGAGTATGAAAAAGTTCTCCAGCTTCATTGTGTCTGGCCCTATGTACCCATCTTCTCTCTGGATTTATAAACCACACTGGTCGAGACTTACAATGTGATTAGGTAACCTCTGTAGAGTCAAGGGATTGAAATGGTTTATTATAGACCTTACATATCGCCAAATCTTTTCCATGCTTCTTTGAAATGGTCTCTGAATAGTTTTCTTTGGTGTTTGACATATATGTCCGATAACCCAACAAACTTGGGAATAATTATACTAAATTAACCAACAAATATATTCTGCGCTACTTGAATCCATAAAATATGAACTATAAATTGTTTATGTGATTTAAATGACTGAAAACAAGTTAGTCCATATTTATATCTTTCTAGTATATAGATGATATGACCAGATGCACATTTGCACAAGGGAAGATATTTATGAATCATTTCCACAGTCATATAATGGATATCAAATATCCTAAATTGATATCAAACGTTTGGTACTGCAGTTAATGGCATATTACAAGTGGTAACCATTACTAGGGATGAAACAATTGTCATCTAATGTTTTCCTGTAGCACAGATGATTGTGTGGACAGGCCAATTAACTAAACATAGATAGGAAAATAAATCAAAAACACAAAACCACATTCTCTATATATCACAAGACAAATATCAGCAGAGCATATAATAATAAAAATAGAGTACAGAGCTATCAATTTTAGGTCAGCATGTTAGCGGTGTAAATTTAACGCACTTGTTTTTTTTTTTTTGTTTTTTTTAACGCACTTTAACGCACTTGTTTAAGCTACAGATGTACTTTCCACAGTGCAATTACCACATCTTCAGCACACCAGTGCAGTAGCTATTGCCAGATCATGTATATTTTCAAAAATGTAAACACTAAATAAGACTTGTTTTATTCTATCTTGTAGCTACCAATAGACACATAGACTGTGTCGGCAGTTTAAAACCATTTGGCCCATCTAGTCTGCCCAATTCATGCCAAGTTAAAAAAAAGAAAGAAAATTTAATTTAAAAAAAATGAATACATTTGTTTGTTCCTGACCTTATTTTATATCTAGGATAGACAATAATAATAATAATAATAATAATAGTAACACTAAAGAAAATAACAGAAAAAGAGTTCTGAGATTACTGCAAACTACAATACAATTATAGCAGTGACATGTCAAAGTTATTATTAAACTCTGTGGTGCTCCCGGAGAATAGTAATTCAAATTTATATTTACACCATTCAACAAGGTGAGAGGATTTTAGCTTATTTGTTAAAGCTAATTTAGTTTGCCCTAAAATGCAATTCTCTTTTTTTGTTTTTGCACAAAAGAAAGTAACCTAAAGGATTATCATGAATAGAAAATAAAAAAAGCATAGAAGGCAGTTACTTGGAATAACTTGTTTTAAAACTGCAAACAATTTACTCAGTAATCAAAGCAATTTAAATTTCACTTGGAGCACAATTAATTTAGGTAAATTACCTGCAATGGCACTTGCTCACATCATTTTTTTTTTTTATATTAAATGAATCTCTTTTTAAACATATAATATTTTTCTAAATCAGCAATTTTACCTTTTAACTTTTGGCTGTGAACACGCATTCTTTGCAAATGTAGATTAATTGGAACAAATTCTAAACTTTTTTCTTCTTTACTACAGCTGGATTTGAAAGAAGACCCTAGGGGAGGAGGAAAAAAAAATATAGAGAAATTAAACATTTTAAGCGCCAACATGCAATGCGAAGAAGCAGATGGCTGTTCTTTCCCTTTTATAATTTTTGTATTTTTGTTTTTCCAAGCAGGAAAGAAAACTTCTATCTCTCCAGTCTCTATCTTCAATTTTATTGCATACTCGAATTTAAGAAATGAAAAGATTTTTATAGCTTCATCTCAGCATGTACTTTCTTGGTAAGTTACGGAGCAATATTTAATGTGCAGATATGCTAATGCATTTTAAGTGACAGACGTACCCCGCTGCCTTCTACAGAGACACTGTATTGAGAAAAATGATGCCACATTTATCACACGTTATGTTTTGGCTGAACTTAAAATATAGCATTAAATAAAGTCAAAAGCTGAAGCGCAACTCATTTTTATTTACATGTCAGAAGATTAATGAATGAGCAGACCTCTGCTATATTTCACTTCTCAGTGGGTTCTCTTGTTCCATGGAACCCTTTTGTGTTTTTTGCGCTGCTACATTTTCTAAAATGGTATTTCAGTAGGTAAATAAGTAATAAAACAATGGCATTGCTGCAGGAAGTTGGCAGAGCTCCACAAAACGCAGTGTCTCATCCCATATCTGCACTGTTCGTGCTTCTCACACGGATGCTGATTCCTGCCAGTCAGCATAAACATAAGAACATTGCTTCAACCTAAACTGTTTCCCTACATAACCTTAGTACTTCTAAAAGAAATAATGAAGATAGCAACATTTACCTATGCCATACCTCCCAACATTTCCAAATGGCCAAAGAGTGACATTTATTTTTGTGGTAGTGGCTGAAAGTGTGGTAGGGGCGAGGGAAGATTCGCATAAAATAAGAACAACAGAGTAGGAAGAGGAACACAGGGATTTGGGTGGAATATAGGGACTGTCCCTCATAAATAGGGACAATTGGTAGGTATGGTTGTCTGCAATAGATGCCGGCAGAAGTTTGAATCTTTGAAGACATTAGTAGCAACAGAAATGCAGAAAGGGAACAGGGGGGGGGGGGGGGTAAATAACAACAGAAAGACATTTTGAGGTTGTTACTTTGCCAGGGAAATGCTCAGTGTTTTTGCATTCAAGCAGGGAGAGGCACAACACATTTTTCCATCTGGAAAACTACTTATAGGGTTTAAGTCCTTTCTAGTGGCAGGATGCAAACGTAATTTGCAATTGCAAACTAAAAGGAACATTTAAAGTAACAAAGTAGTGAATTACAATGTAATAAAAATGAGAGAATAAAGAAGAGAGAGAGATGGACTTTGTAGGTAGAATAAATATATGCCCGGAAACATAAGTCATAAGCATCCAAATGTTCCAAAAGAAAAATGTGCTGAACTATTAACAGCAACGGAAGTATAACTAAAACCCCAGGCCCTGAAAAGCTTCTAGTTATGGCTTCTTTTGTTGTCTCCAATGATGGGTCTGGCTGAGGCAAGCTTAAAAAAATTTCATTAGGGACCCACAGTTGAATTCATTTGAAAGGATCCTGTGTAACAAAATGATGCAACAATGTCTGAAGAGATCCCACTGCTTGCAGAATCCTGAAAGAGCAGAAATCTAAATTTTATGTTTCAGCATTGAAAACTTGAAACAGGATAAGTCTCTTCCCCATGCGAACCTTATATATACTATGCTAAGGTTTCCTGCTGTGGCACACTGACCTACTGGGATATTTCCAGGTAGGCTGGCCACCAGTCTGGTCTGACTGCTGACTTATATGATGGCTGCATTTAATTGGAGATTTTATGCCTCTGTCAGTCATGACCTGCTCTGAACAACTCCTCCACCTCAAAGTGCTTCATGGAGGTCTGCGTGTGGTCACGGGATATCTTATCACTCTCGCTCTGCTTACTGAGGAAGAGAGGTATAAAGTCACATGGCTGCACTCTGACCTTTACACAACAGCACATCGCCCAAGTAGCTGTCCCATCATCCAGAAGAGGCCAGAATTCTGCTTCAACAATAAAGTAACATTGGACCAATAAGACAGGGTTTAAGTATTCCTATGTACTTATTGCAAATAAGGCTTCCGAAGCTGTACTCTAGCCATCCCTCTACCTTTATCTAACCATTCCAAGCCTGTACTCTAACCTTCCCTCTACCTTTATCTAACCATTCCAAGCCTGTACTCTAACCTTCCCTCTACCTTTATCTAACCATTCCAAGCCTGTACTCTAACCTTCCCTCTACCTTTATCTAACCATTCCAAGCCTGTACTCTAACCTTTCCTCTACCTTTCTCTAACCATTCCAAGCCTGTACTCTAACCTTCCCTCTACCTTTATCTAACCATTCCAAGCCTGTACTCTAACCTTCCCTCTACCTTTATCTAACCATTCCAAGCCTGTACTCTAACCTTCCCTCTACCTTTATCTAACCATTCCAAGCCTGTACTCTAACCTTCCCTCTGTCCTTTTTTATCCTCTTCCAACCTGTACTATAGCCTTCCCTCTATCTTTATTTAACTCTCCAAACCTGTACTCCAACCTTCTCTCTATCTTTAATTATCCTTCTCCAACCTGTACTCCAACCTTCCCTCTATTGTCATTTAACCCTGCCCAACCTATACTCAAGGTGTAAGAATTAAGATATATGGCTAGCATGGGTTTAATATGGCTACACATGCCCCTGAATTTACAAAATCAGGAGCAGTGGCTCTATTGGCCACTTTTATGAAACTGTCCCGGTTGCTTTGGATGACAGTCTCCATAATATTCAGGACGCATCATGAGAACTATAATTCACCACTGACATCTGCCTCTACATCTCACTTAACAGAAAATGGGGTGATTATCACGTCTGTATCTAACTACATACTGATGGGAAGTATGCTGTACCATATCTGTGTTTGGCCATCTATGTATGAAGTCAAGCCCTGTGCCAAATGTATACTCCAAGGATTTTATGGTGCTTCCAATGCCCGTGCAACCTGCAGTAGTGTGCTTTGTAAAATCAAATATCTTTGGTACCTGTGCACTGCTCTAGTTCAGCAAGGTTCTCCTGGTAGACACACACCATCTCTTCGTAATGAGTGATGACACTCTGACGAAGCTTGTCCCAATGTGGTGACAGATCACCCAACTCCTTTAGTTCCTCGATTCTGACAAAACAAGAAAAATAGCACATTTTACTTAATAACAGCATTTACAATTTCTTAACCATGAAGTAAAAAGGTTTCCTTATACATTGCTCTAATGCCAGGTAGAACATATGGAACTCTCCAGCTGTTGTAAAAGGGACCTTGACATGGAAAAATAGCAATCTTCCCATTATATCCAGATCCACTAAGAGATATATTCATGAAAACGAGAATTGTAGGAAACTGACCAGGTAATTTCAAACCGAAGGCGGCGTTGAAAATATTGTGCTATGTTATATTTAATGTTGCTGTGGGTGGGCCATTTTTAGATGACTTTCTGAAACTTGGTAAGCAATTTGGAATAAGAATAATGCATTTTAGTTACAAAAATGAATATATGAAGACATTTACGAAATTTTACGCAACTATATGATGAGATATATTCCTGAGCTCTGTGATACACTCTACATCTAAACATCTAAAATTTTGAGCACCTAGAAATTAGGAACACAAGAGGAGAAGTGTTGGATTTCTGCCTAGGGCCGTGCTGTATTTCTGATTAGGCTGCATTTATTCAAACCAAGCAAGAAAAAACATGAGTCTGGGTGAATCCAAGTAAGAAATCCTCCATGAAAACTCTTAAATGAACAAATTACAAGCTGAGAAGGAGTAAAAAGTCAAGAAGGAGTTAATCAGCATGTTGGATAATGCTACTTAGTGCATGTCATACACCATGTATGTGCTCAAGGAGCAGGTTCCTCAGGAGCTGTACCGCTGCTGCAAGAGTGAGCAGGTTGCTGCTATGGAATGTAATATAATGGATCGACAACACTGAATGACATAGGTAACACAATCCTACTGCTTCTGGAGCCGGCACTGCTCCAGAGACTGGGGGTGGAGACTGGTGAGAAGCGATTTCTTGGGGCAGAGAGCTGGGTTAGTTGGGCAAGGGGCTGTAGAGGTATGAGTGGTAGGGAGGCTTGTTCTAGGCTAGTTCACCCCAACAAGTTTGGCAGTTTGTGTGAGGATGCTGGGGAGATCAGTTGAGAAAAATCATTTCTGGAGCAAGCACCTTGATGTAATGAGTGAAACATGTAGTGCGTGAAGACTTCCTAATGTCCGTGAAGTATTATTGTGAGACTGTGTGTTTCAGAGAGCATCATTAAAGGACGTTTGCGAACTTCTGCAATTTTGTTTATATATGCAGATATTGCCTTTTATTCTTTGTATTGAAAGCAGTTTTATTCTAAGCAGCCATCTCATTTATATAGTATCTTCTTTTTTCTGAGGGAACCCACATATACAAAGAATTTTTTTTAACCATTTCGGTGGTGAAGAGTGGGTGTTTACTCTACAATTGACAGACATAGGCTTTGGGACAAATGTATGTATTTGGATTAAAAATTAGCTAAAAATAGAACATAGAGTTATTGTAAATGGAAAATTCTCAAACTGGATGAAAGTATTAATTGGAGTTTTTCAAGGGTCTGTCCTGGGTCCTCTTCTTCTTAAATTGCTTATTACTGATAATTTGCACTGAGAGCCATGTATCAGTGTTTGCTGATGGGCAGGAAGGGTACAAAAAGAAGTCTAAACTTTATGGTTTTTCTCTGAAACAAATTAGGGCACTGGGCAGGCAAGTGACAATGATGTTCAATGTAGACAAATGTAAAGTTATACATTTTATGAAAAATAATAACAATGCAAAATATACTTTTAATTATCTCTTAAAAAACTACTAATGTGAATAATTTAGGAATAATTGTAGATAACAGACGTAGTAACAGTGCTCAGTGTCAGTCAGCAGCTGCAAAGGCCAGTAATATATTGGCATATATAGAAAGGGATATTTATTGACGGGAGGAGGATATCATCATTCCTCTTTACAAGACAGTGATAAGATCTCCATGTTAATATGCACTGTAATCCTTAAAAAGGACACTACAGAACCAGTGGTGTATCTTGATTTTGTGCTGCCCTAGGCAGACAAAATCCGGGCACCCCCCTACCCAAGCTGCACACCCACGTTACACACCTACGACATGCCCCATCATTCAGACTCACATCAAGCTCATACTCCCATCACACACACACTCCCATCACACTCAGTCACACACTCCTACTCCCATCACACTCAGTCACACACTCCTACTCCCATCACACTCAGTCACACACTCCTACTCCCATCACACACACTCTGACTCCCATCACACTCAGTCACACACACTGTCTCCCATCACACTCAGTCACACACACTGTCTCCCATCACACACACTCTGACTCCCATCACACTCAGTCACACACACTGTCTCCCATCACACTCAGTCACACACACTGTCTCCCATCACACACACTCTGACTCCCAACACACTCAGTCACACACACTGTCTCCCATCACACACTCTGACTCCCATCACACTCAGTCACACACACTGTCTCCCATCACACACACACTGTCTCCCATCACACACACTCTGACTCCCATCACACACACACACATCCCATCAGCACTTACCTTTCCCTATTGGCAGGCAGCATGGTCCCTCCATGCTGCCTGTTCGGCTCCCGGCGATTGTGCCGACAGGTCACGTGACCGGGCGCGCGTATGATGTCAGCGCGCCCGTCACGTGACTGTCGGCACTTCCGTGTCGGCACACTGCACGGGGAGCCGAACAGGCAGCACGGAGGTTTCTCCGTGCTGCCTGTTCGGCTCCCCGTGCAGCCCGGCAGGCAGAGCGATGGTGAGGGGGGATCTTCCGATCCCCTCTCACCTCTGTCTCTGCCTGCCAGCGCGGTCTTTTTTTTTTTAAAGGGCCGAGTGTTTTTTTTTGTTTTCTTTTTTTTTTCTTCAGTGCTGGGGGGCGCTGCCGCCCCCTAAAATTTGCCGCCCTAGGCATCCGCCTAGGATGCCTCGCGGTAAATACAGCACTGTACAGAACTATAGAAAGTGCAAACAATGGCCACAAAATTAATAAGGGGAATATAATCTCCTATTATGATGGGAGACTAGAAAAGTTGCATTTGTATACACTAGAAAAACGGCATCCTAGATTATACCATTATATACCCTATTTGCTCGAATATAAGACAACCCCCCAAACTATGGATATTCCTTTAGGAAAAAACTAAAAGCCTGAATATAAGACTATCCTATAGGAAAAAAAGTTTAACTTGTATATATTCACATGTAAATTGCTTTTTTCATATTTAATAAAAACTTATGATATAAAAAAAAATGCATTTCTTGTTTTTATTTACCTTTTATGTGCCAATGCTGCCCTTACCCCCCAGACTTACCCAATGCTCCCCCCAACGGTGTCTGTCTCTCTCCACCACCCTCCCACACACGTTGCCTGTCTCTCTCACCCCAATGTTGTCTTTCTCTCCACCCCTCCCTCCCCCCAGTGTTGTCTGTCTCTCTCCCCCACCCTCCCCCCAGCGTTGTCTGTCTCTCTCCCCCACCCTCCCCCAATATTGTCTGTCTCTCCCCCCTCCCCCAGCGTTGTCTGTCTCTCTCCTCCACCCTCCCCCAATTGTGACTGTGTCTCTTCCCCACCCTCCCCTCAATGTTGTCTGTGTCTCTCCCCCACCCTCCCCCCAATGTTGTCTGTCTCCCCCCTCCCTCCCCCGAATGTAGCCTCTCTGGTGGCTAGTGGGGGCAGCCGGGGGATGTCTGCATGATATGTGCAGACATCCCCCGGCTGCCCATATCTCTCTGGTGACTAGTGGGGGCAGCCAGGGGATGTCTGCACGATACGAGTTATCTGCACGAGAGTTATCGCAGCTACAATTATTATGGTGTTCTGGACGACTTTAGGCCAGATTGCGGCATACTGAGAAAACCCTTGAATCTTTCAGCAGCATAACCATAATTGCAGAACAGTATTCCCATTAGTGTTTCATAACATCTGGAGTGGGTGAATGTCAGCTTCCATCTATGCCTTACATATTTGTCAGGAACCTAGCTTCGAAGAACCGAACTACATTGCGATAATAATAACCAATTGAATCCCTCTCAGGAATTATACTGTAGGGCATACTGAATATTCCATCCAAACAGAGCACACCATTTTGTAGCATCTAGAATGAAAGAAGGCCCTACAATGCTATGCTTCATACTTTGGTGTATCCTCAGTAGATAGTGATAGGCTCTGAAAAGTTGTTGGAGGATGCCAAAATCTCCCACTACTACACAGGAAGAACCATCTCTGAGAAGATGTACAATTTAAAGCACATATTACAACAGTATCACCTACTACTGTATGTTCATTTATGAATCCCAACAGGTATCATAAGAGTATATACTAATGAAATATATATAGTCACACACGCCTTTCGATAACTGTTCAGTTTCGCCATAAATCTGTGCAATGCATTTTTACTGCTTAATTATGCTTTAAATATTATGCTTAATGGGAACTACCTTGAAATCACTTTACTATTCTATACAGCTCAAAATTATTGTGAAATAATAAGCAAAAATCTAAAATCATACACTGATTGAACAAGTCCTGCAGGATAAAAGCCATAATGTACTATCTTGTTTTTTTCTTTTTAACTGTGCAAGACAAAAAAAGCAGTGCAATAATGAGATAATACTTAAAAGCTTATGAATTTAGTTTCCTTTAATCGTTTATGAAATTTTATGGAAAAACTATTTTGCAATGATGTAAAATGTGTTAATCTGAATGTAGTGCTTTGGAAGTGTCCTTTTAAAAAAAAGAATACAGCATAAATTCCCGAGCCTGGAACAACCGCACAGCTCCAAAGATTGAAGGTCTAATCACAAATATCAATACCAATGTAGACTATGAATTCATGAGTGGCAAACAGGAAGCTAGAATAGACAAATGATAACAAATTTGGGAACCATGGAAACTCCATTTTGTAGCAACTAATCCACTTAATCCACACATAGAGAACATAAAATAGACACATAGTATAAAAAAAAAAAATTGATAGGAAAAACACACATTTAATCATATATCCTGGCTAGAAATTCAACCCCTTCCAATCTCTACCTCTTCCAACAAGTCGTGCTTCTTATACTAAAAAGTTAACAACCTTTCCAAGTATTTATTTAAAGCCCTTGTAGACCTTCTTTTAATTATAATATTTTTCACAGCTATTCATTCTTTCTTTGTTGCAGCCCTTTTGTTAAATTACATTTGAAAAAGTCCTAGATTGAAATAAAATTGTGTGCATTGTGATTCTTATGTCTTTTGTTATTTCATACAATAATAGCCCAAGGCCCTCACATAATAATGTAGATAAATAGATATATGCATGTATATCTTTATAGGGCTGCGTTAGCTAATAGTACATAAAGCCTGAATTTAAATGGCCAACAATTTGCAGAGCTGGGGCTTACATATTACTGGGACAAAGAAACTACTACTGCTTTGTTCAGATCAAAGACAAAGACACAACAAAGAAGCTGCAAATTGGTATGCGGGCAGTTGTTTTTAATGTCTTCTGCATTTTTTGGTTACAATTTCCATGCACTCTATAGAACATATCTGCAATATAACCATACAAAAAGAAAAATTAGCTCACTCGTCCAATTTGTTCGTCCAAGCTCAGTAAGTGATTAAATGAGGAATGATTTACTAAAATATGGAGGGCATGTATTAACACAGCACACACGCATATTGCGCTAAATACGGGCACAATCTGGAGTATGCATTATCTTTGCCGAAGGTATAGATTTAAGTTGTGTTGGTGCTTGTTGTGTCGGAACAGTCTATGTATAAAAAAAAGCAAGAGCTGGAAAGCACTGCAAAGTGTCAGGAGTTATAAAAAAAAAGGGCAGTCGCAATTATACATAACAAACGGCGATGGCGCCTTTTTATCAGACCAGTAAGCCAGGACTTTCTGATATATCATGGTCCAGATTTGAGGAGAATATGACATAATACCCCTGTTTCTGCTTCAGGAAACTGAGCACAATTTAGGCTGGAAAAGATGGCACTACAAGCCTGCGATCATGTGATTAATGTCCCCCTCTCTGCTCATCCAATGGGCAGCCTCCACTACCCTACTGTCTTTCACCATACTGAGAGCTGTCAAACGGAATATCTTATACAGTTTACAGGCAGGAGTATATATAACATGTATCTTCCAAGTTATATGGCATTTTACCCCCATGGTAAATAATTTTACATTTTAGTGGCACTTTAAAATTGCACTGTTACAAACAGAAAAGCTCTCGGTGTGTAATGCAGTTTTACCATAGTAAAGTGTTGCCCGCATAATGTAATGCAATAACATTTTATAACAATTCAAAGGTTATTCTGCAGACATTATATGACAATGTGAGATATCAGACAAAGCTGTTTTGGGCCAGATCTTGATGTCTTAATTTGATGAAATGTAAGAAGATTAAGAAAGTGGCAGGACAAAGGATTATAATTTTTTTTTTTTTACATACGCTCAAAGAAAGGCTTTTTACAAAATGATTCAGAATGTTACTGCAATCCATGTGTTTGATGTATTGAGATTGCACCTGAGTGGATTTACAGTTTCAAAGTTGTTCTATTCCCAGAGGCCTTCTGTTACATCTTACTTAGTATAACAAGAATACAAATTCAAGTATGTGTTTCTGTTTTCCAAGAGAAAAAGATATTATAACATTACTTTAATATTTAGTACAGTGGTGTCACAAGGGGGGTGCGGGAGGTGTGGACCGCACCAGGTGACACCGCCAGTGGGGGTGACACCCGTGCTGTCTGCATCCTCTTCGCATTGTGCTGGTGAACCTTTTTTTTTTTGCCAAAATGTAAAAAAAACAAAAGCAGTGCCAACGGATATGAAATCATGTCATACCCAGTGACTGTATTTCCCTCCTCTGTGCAGGAGGGAAGACTGCACGGAGGAGACGACCAGAGCAGCCAGGAGGTGAGTACTGGGGAAGGGGAAGGAGGGTGGCATATATTTGGGCAAACTGGCTGTGGCTTACTAATGGCAAAATAATGCTGGCCTATTATGGGGCAAATTGCCTGTGGCTTATTAATTACAATATAATACTGGAATATTATTGGGCAAATTGTCTGTGTCTTATTAATGGCAAAATAATACTGGCATATAATTGGGCAAATTGGCTGTGGCTTATTAATGGCAAAATAATACTGGCATATTATGGGGCAAATTAGCTGTGGTTTATTAATGGCAATATAATACTGGCCTATTATGGGGCAAATTGGCTGTGGCTTATTAAGGGCAAAATAATACTGGCATATTATTGGGCAAATTGGCTGTGGCATATTAATGTCAAAATAATACTGGCATATTATTGGGCAAATTAGCTGTGGCTTATTAAGGGCAAAATAATACTGGCATATTATTGGGCAAATTGGCTTTGGCATATTAATGTCAAATTAGCTGTGTTAGACTGCTAATTGGTACCCAACAGTGGAATATTTTAATTGGCAAAGTGATGTTGTGCCTTGTCCTGTGGGGCAAAATAATTTGTTCTTTGGTACAACGTGACACTGTGGTATGTTTTGTGGGGCAAACTGACACTGTAGCATGCCAAAAATGTATAGGTGCAATGTGAGTGCAATGTGGGTGCAGCGGAAGGAGATAAAAACAAGAAATGCAATTTTTCAATAACATTTTTATTACATATGAAAATAGTTAAATATAATAATAATAATAAGGTTCATATAAGTATAAATGCAACTAGTGATTGAGATTTTTTATTAAATGTTTTTTTATTTTTTTTTAAGGGGGATACAGAATATACAAATACAGGATAAAAATAAGAGAGAATGATTCAATAATGCAGAAGTAAACAGATCATTTGCCTTAGTGACACACATATATATATAAAGAAGTAGCCCTGTCCCTTTGTCACTTTTATAATTTATTATTAAGACTCAAAGCAAAACAGTCTTTTATAGCTGATAATGTATGTCGTGTATCAAAGGGCCCCAGATATCTTCAACGGTTTTTTTGAGATGTGTATAGATATTTATTGTTTTAGAATTGTTCAATTGTGTGGCATAATTATGGGGCTCTTGTGTGTGGCATAATTAAGGGGCTCCTGTGTGTGGCATAATTAATGGAACTCCTGTGTGAGGCATAATTAATGGGGCTCTTGTGTGAGGCATAATTATTGGGCTCCTGTGTGTGGTACTATTAATTGGGCTCCTGTGTGTGGCATAGTTATGGGCTCCTGTATGTGGCTTATTTTGTGAGGCTCCTCTATGTGGCATATTTAATGGGCCATCTGACCGGCATTACTAAGGAATCTGTTTGGCATGGTATTGGAGGAAACCCAGGGGAGTAACACCTGTTACTGCACTGGGTGACACCAACCCTAGTGACGCCTCTGATTTAGTATTTATTATACTGATAACTTGCAAAGCTTTTTTCTCTATAGTTAAGTTAAACACATACAATTAAGTTTCCCACTTAAAAAGTCATACAATATTACTACTTCAAAAAACTGAATTATCTAAACATCATAAGAAAGATTTCTGTAGATATTGTTGCATATGGTTATACACATTAAACCGCAAGCCATAATGTGCACATCTACCTTAATTGCATTTCGGAAGAGTTGCTAAAGCTTCAAGACTTTTAAAGTGGACTCATCATGAGAAATTGTCACTTTTCTCTAGAGGGGAAAATTAAGAGAGTGGAGACTGTTATATAGTGTAATTTGAAGGTAAAAGGACCTGGGGAGGGGAGCAAGTCACAGAAAGGACATGGGAAATGAGAAGGCAGAGAAAGAACTGCCATAAGAAACTAAAAAGATTTCATTTTTTTTATATTGAAAGTCCATTCATTTATTTTGTATTTGCATTCACAGTATAAATTATATTTAGTCCCTTTAGCTCTAAATATCCACAATAAATTATAATCCATACAGATGAATAATGCCTAACTCTCATTCCCATAACAAGAGCCTTACAGACAAAAACCAGCAAGAATAACAGCCATCAGATGAAGAGACAACTGTCACTTTACTGAGAATGGTCAGTTATCTGCAGCCAAACCCAGTCTTGCTTTCATTGTCACAGATGGTATATAAGTACCGAACTGATTTTAAATAAGAACAGCAATTGGGTGGTGTTAATCATACAACAATTTATAGGATTTTTTTTGTGGAAAAATAAATAAAGCTATTGAACATCCCTCTATTGTACAGGTTTTAATAGAAACAAACCAGTCTCCTCCTCAACACACACAAGATAATGATCTACTGCTATATTTTCATGAAATTAGTTGCAGTTGGCAGATGCTGGATATGCACTTTTGGCATCTCTTTAGCTAAGAGCAGCAAGTGATGGCACACAATATAAATTATCATTAGCTTTAGTTCATTAAAACACACTGCAGATCAATATGGCAATACTAGAAATAGTTGGTAATATGTAAGCCTATTACATTTACCAACATAAACCTTCTGACATATAATGTATGTAACAGTAGATTATAACCTTAGGATTGTAACGTTTTCTATGATTACCCCCCTCAAAGTAATTATGTACATGTTTTATTACAAGCTGTTAGTGCTCCTGCCTCTATAACGAGTAAGCACATGATTAATTAGATGATTACTTAAGCCTCCGAGGCAAATAAAGTTTATCAAAATAGTTCAGTTTAAGTAAGAAAGCACTGTTTAACGGTGACAAGAGAGGAATTATGTGACGCCTATGACATGGCAGTAAGAAGGCTCAGTTGGCTAACATGCTAACTGTAGAATGTTTTCCATTCCCAGCATCCTTCTGAGACTGACAAACTGAGCACCATTTTTTAGGCTATAGAAACAGAACAAACTTGAAAACAAGAGAAATCTTTTTCTACCTGTCTTGGCAAAATACTTTGGCTTAATTTATGAAAGAGGCAATTTCAGGAAATTGAGAAGGGAACTGCAAATTCAATGCCACAGTAGCTAAGCTGCAAAACTGCTTCCATCTTGGCACTTAGCTATTGCACTTACTGTTGAAACTAAAAATTAAATGTCCTTGTTACAGTTTTAAGAAAAAAGGCAAAATGAACACAAAACTTAACCATTTAACCAATAAATGGTATAATTTTAGCTCTATTTGTTTTCTGTATTGCCACAGCTAACACGGTACTATCATATTAACTAACACAAAATTATAAATTACTGTAAACTATTGAACATTATATTACTTCATATCTCTATTTTTTGGTTTTTCTCTCAAACTTTTTTTGCTACCATCAGAAAATACTAGTGAACAAAGAAAGTTAATAATAATGGAAAACTTTTAGGTTCACACATTTTTGTATATATTAGTTTACTATAGCATGGGTTCTTTTTTTTTTTTTTTTTTTATAATCTTTATTCTGGTATTACAAATTACATAATCATATACTTGTGATTCATTTTACAAATACAAATATACAGAATACATTGTCCATAGATTCTTATTAGTTTGCTCCTGCAAATATACAGAATATCGTAGCCATAAACATCCTGTCTCCCCTCCTCTCTCCTGGATACGTACAGATAGATAAATAAATTATAATACAAGAGGAGAACAAGAAAGGGAGGGAGAAGAAGCGGGAAGAGAAGGCTACCAGTATCTAGGTGGACATATGCATTTGACCATATAATTATAGTTAAAAGTACTTTTGTGTCTTGAAGAGCGGGGGGTAAGCCCCAGATCTTCCCGGGGGGGGGGGGGGGGGGGCGGGTGTGCCGGAGCGTGGGTTGGGTTCACCAATCTGTTATTATTTTCCATTTTATGCTCTCTAAAAATAGCATGGGTTCTAATTGCAGAAAGGTTAGATTTCGCATTGTTTGGAATCAATATGGATTCCCTAGGCTACATATTAAATCAACTGAAAATATGCTTTAGAAAATATAGACTTTGCCCCAGTCCTTGGTGTATATTTTTGAAGTTTTAGTCAGGCTAAGGTGTCAGATGTTGTCAACGTGATCATTTATTATTTTTTTTATCTACATTTATTTATTTTTATTTCTGCTTGTTTGGGCCAATTTAATATACAATGCTATGAATAACTAATGAACATATCAAGTGTATCCAATCTAGTTACATTCTATTCACAGAAGAAAATGCAGTGTTTAATAAATAGACCTCAGAATCTGGAATGTTTTGTAAAAAATCAACTAAGTGTCTTTGTGCTCCTAAAAGATAAACGTAAATATGTCTGGATGTGCCTGAACATAAAGAAAATTATAAAACTAAACCATAATATTCAGCAGTAATACATTATCTGCTCCAAAGCACAAGAAGCAATTAAGATGAAGTGATTCATTGTTACCTTCAGGGAAAATCAACCTTTTAAAGCTGCTGAAATTTTGAGTATAGAGTGTACTGCTTATGGAAAATAAATCAAGTTTTCCCATTTTGAGCAAAAAAATTAAAAGAAGAAACAAAAATTGGTTTATGATTATCATAATGCATTTATGTATAATTAGGGTCCATTTGCATTTTCGATGTGATGTCTTATGTCACTGCAATCCCTGATCACAAAGTCTTTATTTTTATTGTAGGGTAGTAATAAAGATATTTTGGAATCTGGATTTCATTTAGGATCTTATAGAATCACTTTTCTTTGATGCTGGGTCAGTGATCCAGAGCCAGATGTCAGCTAGTTGGTGTGGACACATACTAAATACACGTATACTAAACACATACTGGTTCAGAACCAGAGTATGGAGGTAACATTAATAGAGGGTGGAAGCAGATTAACATCCTAGTTATTAATTCAAAGACAAAGAGCCTATGCCAACATCTAGAAGACAACTGTTAGTACTGGTTGTGCTATGTACCTCTCTTTCAGATCTGATTAGCAAAACCTTTTATTATAGTAGGTAAAGATACTATTTACCCTGTGTGTCACTGTTCAAAAAATATAGTTATTATTTCCGGCCCCAAGTGTCAAAGTGTCACCAGAAGTGCTTTAGCATCAAATCAAGCCGTGGGGAGTACAATCCTATGGCTATTGGACCAAGGATATATACAATGGGTATGTGTCTGTAAAACAAGGTAAACTGAATAAACTTTTTTTAATTTGGTATTTCAGGACATTTCAGGAAAGTTTTACTAATAATCTGTTGTTGCTGATGTGAATATGTGTTTATGAAGAAAAAATAATAATGACGATTTCTTTGAGAAAGAAATAAACAACTTAATGGAATATCATCCAACATTAGGACTTTTTTTTATTGCTGCACTATGTGTTATACAGATAATATATTAGCAGTTACCACAGAAATTGACGAATTTCCTCAGTTAGCATTCAACTGTTTGCTACAATCCCAAACATAACTTTTTTTTAACCCCTTAGTGACATACCCGTTTTGCTGTGTCTTTCCCTTGGTGACATAAGCTGTTCCAACATTTCTGCAGTGTTAATGTTTAGCTGTAATTTTCTTAGTTCTCATTTAATGTACCCACACAAATTATATATAGTTTTTATTGCCGTTAGAAGGGCTTTATATGGATACCATTATTTTCATCATATCATATAATTTACTACAAAAAAAAACATAAAATAGAATGAAAAAAATTGAATAAAAACCCCACACGTTTTATAACTTTGATCTGAAAATATTTTACACAAATACAAAGGGTAAAAAAGACCCCATCTAAATAGTTTTCAAAATTTTGTCCTGAGTTTAGAAATATGCCATGTTTACATGTTTTTCTGTTTTTTTTGTGTGCAAATTATAGGGCAATAAAGTAAAGTTGTTTTTTTTTTTTACAAATCATTTTTGCTAACAGTGATATTGTGACCGCAATCCTAACCCTAAATCTTACCCATTTGCTAACCCTAATGTAACTCTAACCCCTATGCTAAACCTATCACATGTGCGGAAGTTCGGGCATGGTGCGATTTGGAGAAATGTAGCGGTGTTCGCTTTGAGCACCGGCTGCATTTCCCCCATCAGACTGAGGCCACTCAAAGTGGCCTCAGATGACAGGTGGGATCCCGCTGCAAGTGCCTGCAGCAGGATCTGAAAACAGCTCATCGCTGGGAGCTGCGATGAGCTGTTTAATACAGGATGTACTGTGCCGTCCTAACAACTTTAAGGCACTTAAAGTCAGGACGGCATAGTACGTCCTAACGTCGGAAAGGGTTTAATACCTCAAGGCATTACAGCAACACTGTACTAAATACTAACCGTACCAAACTAAATACAATAATGTGTAAAGAGTAGCTGGGGTTGAGGGCTAGCACACACAAAACTAGTGAAACATACAGAAAAGAAGTATAAACCCAACGCACGGATGACTGCAATTATCAAATAAAGCACCATTTGCAATAATAGTGAAGGGAAAAAATTTTTTTCACATACTTTTTATCATCTGCATGTTTTCATTGACTAAAAATTAAACAATAACTAAAAAAAACTAAGTTAATAAGACTATGACTAAAATCCATTGCAATTTTCATCAGCTGACTCAAATGTTAGGGAAGGACTATTGTATTTACCTTTTTGGACTTCTGGTTCCCATGGATCTGCCAAAACGCAGTCCTTGATTCTATCTGCAGCTGGATTGGTTACCTGTGCCTGTCTATCCCATGGAACAATACCCTGCAAACTGCATGGGTAGAGGATACTCCTTCACCTGGCGTTATCATGGGAGTATTTTCCCTCCCTTCTCCCTAGTAAGTTAACTTAACACTATGTAACAGCCTTCTCAGACCTGTTTCTTGCTTTACAGCGGGAGATTTAGTTGACTAAAATATACTGGAGATTTAGTCGACTAAAACTAGGCTAAAACTAAAACAATTCAAATGACTAAAATACGACTAAATTAAAATCCCATTTTATTCAAAAGACTAAAACGAAATCAAAATTTGCCGTCAAAATTAACACTGCTCTGGACACAGTAACACATATAATGATCCAGCAGGAAAATGTTCATCACTTTCACGGCCCACGCTTTGAACATTTTAATGCTGGTTCATCATGCGCTAATGTCTTGTCTTTTATTTGGAACCTACATTCAGGGCAGGCCTTTGGGGAGTGCAACCTGTGTGATGCCACTTTAAAAAAAATTGTTTGCCGACAGAGGCACTGGCTAAGGAGATCTTTCCTCACCAGACCCCTGCGCGGTCACAGTGGAGGATCTGGGGAGGAGGAAGACTGCACCCGGTGCAGGTGAAGGTCCAACCCCACTGTGTGAAAACTTAAGGCCGGCCCTGCCCACATAGGCTTGTATAGCTTCCTTACATGGCACATGCGATAATCCACTTACATTAATGTACTCATTAGTACTCATCATTTTTTATTTTATTTCACTCTACTTACTACAGTATATTTTTTGTACCATTTTATATTTTGGTGTCTATTCACTTATACTCCTCTTTTACAAATAATTTCTACACATTTTGTAAGTATCTTTTTCTTTCAATATTATTGCACATTATGATGTTTTATTAGGAATTTGCAGTCCTCCTTGTGAGGGGTTTACGCTTATTGCCCCCATTACAGCAATAATTCCAGACCGATTACTGAATGCTTCTACCGTCGGATGTGCCAGGAATGTCCTATGTTGGCCATGGGGATGCCAGCTGAACATGCCTGACACGTCCAATGTCGCAAATGAGTTAAAGCCAATTAGAAGGTTTTTTTTTTAGCGGTTTTCTGTCTAACATTGTATTGATAATTGTATTCCACAGACCACAATAGCTTTTGCTGGCTACAAATTCAGTTGGTTGGTGAGTAGACTTTTTTAGAGACCCCTAAACAAATGAGCGAATCCCGTGTGATCAAAAAACACATGAAAACCAACTGTTTTCCGCACTGCTTTACCCCAATTAAACAAAAATATCATTTTTTTCTTCTTGATCAGCTGCTTATTAACGTTTCCTTAGCAGCTATACAGCATTACAGGGAGAGAGAAAAAATGTTTTGCAATTAAGTGTGGTCCTCACCGATTCAAATCCATCTAAATTTGATTTCCTTTATATATTTTTCCTTCAATAGAACATAAAGGTCAAAACAACATCCCCCCAATCCATTGCAGAAAAATACTAAAAATATAAACACCGCAATTGCACTAATTGCACACCATTATACACTGAAATGCTCCCAGCAGTCATGTCACATGGAGTACATTTTCCTCCATCACTGAAGGCAAGTTGGCGAATATGATTCTGCGCTATTATAACAAATATATTTGTAAACATTCTAAAAGTGACCAATTTAGAGCTATTAAACATCCACTATATGGACAAAAGTATTGATGCACCTGACCATTATACCAACAGGGGCTTTCATGACATTGAATTCTAAATACATAGACATTAAAATGTAGTTGGTCCACCCTGTGTAGCTATAACGGCTTCCACTCTTATTTGAAGGTTTTACACAAGAGTTTGGAGAGTTTCTGCTCTATTGTGGAATCCTATTCCACAAAACTCCCTCCACACTGTATTTGTGCTGATATTAATGCCAGCGGAAGTTTGTATCTATTCAACTATGGAATCAACAGAGCATTGGTGACTTTTACTCAGCACTCTGTGACGCCATTTTGTGACTTTACATAATCTTCATCTCCATGGCTGAGTTGCTTCTGTTCCTAAATGCTTCCACTATTTAATAATACCACTTACAGTTGAGTGTGGAATATCTGGCAGGGTGGCAGGGATGACATTTAATGAACTGACTTATTGAAAAAGTGGTATCCTATCACAGTACCATGCTTGAATTCTCTGAGCTCTTAAGATCGACCTATTTTTTCCCACAAATTTGTAAATGCATGACTAGGTGATGATTTTATATACCTGCGCAATGGGCCCGATTGAAACACATGAATTAATTAATTAATTAAGTGGGGGGTCCCAATACTTTTGTCCAGATAGTGTACAATCAATTGTTTAGATGTATGTAACATTTGCAATTTGTGGAGTAGAGAACATTAAATATGTACGAAGTCAGATGTTATCTATATTTCAGTTTTTGCTCATTTTCTATGGATTTTACTTGGTTCACAGCCCTGAAATATGGGATGGCTAATTGTAACATAGTATTAAGCATAACAAACATAATATGATATATGCACAAATAATTTATTATAAGTGGAAATAAACATATTCAGTAGGAATCTTGAAAAATGTATTAAAGGGATTCTATAATGTGAATGTCAAAGAGAAAAATATATATACATTCTAGCAGGGCTCTCTACCTCATGTATCAGTCTGTTCTTTTTTTTGTCTTTTCCTTTTATTAAACATACAAAATACATTGTCACATAACACCCTTAAAGATATAAATAAATATATATAATCATACATAGGCATAGGTATATCATTTCCTTTTCTACTTTTCCACTCTCATACATATCCATTGGGGTTATTAATAGTTCCAAAGGGGGTACAAGGTAATTTATAATTGGTGAGATATCTTCTCTTCTCTTTCCCCTTTTCTCCCACCTACCAGAGTCCTATTCTATCTACCTCAAAATCTTAATTTCTCACTTACTAGGATTCAGAAGCTCATAGTGTTCTAATCCAATTAGGTCTATCAGTCTGTTCTTGTTCATCTAACGTATTATGTAGTCCCCCGCTATACTCTGTACCTAGCGCTATGTAAATTGTTGGAGCTATATAAAAAAAATGTTAATGCAATATAACATAAATTGATCTGTACACTATATTAGCAATATTGCAAACAAATGTATACAAAAAATATGTGTCTGTGTAGATAGAGTCAGTCTGCGCCCCCTTTTGTTCTGAATTGGATACAGATGGTAGCACTGAACACCAACGGCGAGGCTCCTCAACACCAAGGATCGGAATACAAGGAAGCGAGAGTGGTGCAGGCACCTAGGAGATGCGTAAAGCAATACCAAGCAATACGTTTAATATACAACAATTTTACATTTTAAAAATAAATAAATATAACATCATAATAAATACAATTGGTTCACTTGATACTTTTGGGCATTCAATGTTTTGCACAGCAAAAAAGGAATGAAGGGTGTCTAGTGTTCATGGTAATTCCTATTATCTGTACCAGCAAATAGAGAACACTAGACATTCTTCCATTGAAGACCTCCTGTGTTCCAATTATCCTATTACTACCGCCTATAAAAACAAATTACCTACAGCCACTGCAGTTAATAAAAAAAACTCCCAAATCCAATTATTAGTTCACTAGTCATTACAATACCACTGAGGAAGCCCCAGCAGCGGTGTGAAACGCGTTAGGTTTCATTGTATTATTTTATTATCAGGAACCGTTTTTTTCAAATTATGAGTATCAACTAAACCAATTTTATTTATTGTAATGTCATTTTTATTTATTTTTAAAAATGTAAATTGTTGTATTTTACACATTTTGCTTGATATTGCTTTAGACATTAAATAGGCACCTGCCCCACTCTCTCTATTCCACGTGTCTGTGGTGTCTTCACTTTATGACATCACCTGTGCTTGATATATCATTTTTAAAGCCAAATCCGATGTCATAAACAGAAGACACCACAGACACATCTAAAACACATTGGAGGGCATGTATAAACTCGGTGCATCTGCACTATGCGCCAATGTATAAAGCAAACGCACACACAATTTCGAGCGTTTGCGTTATCTACGCCGAATGCGTAGATTTAGACGGCACTCGTTGCGCCAGAGCAGCTGATGTATAAAAAAAAAATCAGGATCGGAAAAGCGCAATAGCCGTTCTACATTACAAACAGTGATGCATAACTCCCATTTTATCTTAATTTATGCATTTGCTTGCTAACATATAGTTAATTTCTCATCTTTTTCTTCCTCTCTACATTCACAGTATGAACAATACTGAGGTGTCAGAGTCACTTACATACATTTTTCAAGATGCAATGTTCTTAATTAATATGTTTATATGTGTCTCTACTCTATGGGTCAACCCTGTTTAGCCAATTAAAAACAGGATATTGAATTTCACAAAAGGTACCTTGCCTATCAACAAAAACTCTGCAAAGCATAGACAGTATCTCTATTTAAAAACCTGAGGACTAGCTGGCTGTGCTCTCAGTGCCAAAGTGATGAGTATGTAGAATGGTTGGTAAACAGATGCTTACACAAAGTGTGTTTCCCTCTGAAAAAGAGCACTTTTTAAATCATTTTATATTTTCCAGCCACTACTCATAAGAAGTATACTCCAAACCATATAATGGGCTAAGGAGGCTATGCTGTCTGCATTAGAGAAGCAAGTAGGAATGCCAGCACTATTTTGTCTTTCATTTGTCCATAAAACTGGGATCAATTAAAAGTTGGCTGTGCAGTCATTTAAACCTAGTACTTGCCAACAGGAAGACTGCTGCCTTGGGAATGCTAAGTATGTTATGTGCCATTACTGTGAGCTTCAGAATGAATTGGATATTTTTGCCTTATGGTCAATGATTGCTGTGCAATTAAAAATAAAATATTCCACTAGCTAATCAGTTCAGATGCATTGAAAAACATGACACTGCTCACTTGCTTTCTTACCTTCTGGTGTCTTCCTTTAAGTAGAGCGTTAGGAGTTGCTTTGGGATATGAAAAGACATACTGCTCTCTGACATCTGCTCCCGGACACATATCCACTTGTTGTCGGAGGAAGGGAACCTGTAAAACTTATAGATGGGGTTCTTCAGCACTGTTAGGATGAAATATAGAAGCATGTTAAAAGTAATATCATATACTTGCTTTACTGTTCTGTTTTTTAAAAACATTTTTTAAGGTTGTGTATGTTGACTTTTCCAGATTTATGATGATCAGATTACTATAAGTAGTGTTATATAAGGGTTATATTTTTTGTACGTAAGTCAGTTATTAACACAATGGGAAATATATGGAAATGGACATGCCTGGCATCAAAGTAACTTTTTTTCAGCAGAGATTGAAGGGACAGGGTAATTTGGCTAGTTAGTAAGTATGAGACCTTGTATTGACTATAATGATAGAAATAAAAGCATCACACCATACTAGATTCTAATGTTTCCTGCATAGTCAACGCATTCCTAATATTGCTATTGATGAGTGGTACAAGCCTGGGGCATGTGATACACAGTCTCAATGTGAAGTTTTACAGAATGTTGGTTAACCTAGCGTTACAAAATTATCACAAAAATACTCAATGTTTCCCAGTCATCCCCAAAGCTAGCAGGACCCTTGTCCCACCATTCAAGAAAAGTGTCCCACCAAAGAAAATGCTGTAAATTCAAATTAATTTTGAAAAAACTCCATGCCATGTGCCAGCAGCCTCATAGTTTAGGAAATCACAGAAGGAGACGTTATTTTAGCTAAGGACAAGGGTCAGTAAATGTCCAAAGCCTTAACATATTACAATAGAAAATAACTCCCAGTTGGATGCAAAGCATACTCTCAGAATTAACCAAATCTGAAGCTGAATAATAGATGTTTTTATTGGCCATTCAATTGTACTCATTTTTTGACCTTGGAAGGATGAAGGGTTGAGTTGACCCTGCCAGGATTTGAACCTGTGACCTTGAGGTTTGAATAGGCTCTGCAGTCGGGGGATTTACCAACTGACTGGAGCTGCTGCTAACAAAACCAGATTATGGGATCTATTTACTAAAAGGTGAGTTGCAGGTGTTATGTTTTATGTGAAAGACAATGAACCATACATTGTTCAGTGCCAAACTTGGCAAGCTTTTCCTGCTAAAAGAGCTCAGCTAGCAAAGGAAAATTCATAGTTAATGCAATGCACAGACATCCTTCCATGCTGCCTCTCTCGCGCTACCCGCATAACCTTCCGGTGCTCAAACTTCAGATCAGTGTGTGGGGAGCGTGAGAGAGGCAGCATGGAGGGATGCTGTCTCTCACAATGGAAGTAAGTACTGTGGAGTAGGGGTGGGGGGGGGGGGGGGGTTTAGGAGAAGTTAAACGTTCTGTAACATAATTATGGACATAGAGTGGCATATTAATGGGCATACTGGCAGTGGCCTATTAATGGGCATAGAGTGGCATATTAATGGGCATACTGGCAGTGGCCTATTAATGGGCATAGAGTGGCATATTAATGGCCATACTGGCTGTGGCATATCAAGGGGTATACTAGCTGTGGCATATAAATGGGCAAAGTAACAGTGGCATATTAATGGGGAAGCTGTGGCATACTAATGGAAAAACTAGCTGTGGCATATTAATGGCCAAACTGTGTCATATTAATGGGCAAACTGGTTGTGGCATATTAATGGGGAAAGTATGGCATATTCATGGAAAAACTGGTTGTGGCATATTAATGGGGAAAGTCTTGGATGTGCAATGCGGGTGAGGGGGCATGTCCTCGGGGGCTGTGGCAAGTCCTGGATGTGCAATGCGGGTGATGGGGCATGTCCTTGGGTGCTTTTAAACCATTGGCATGATATCAATGACCTGGATAAAATGACTTTGGGCGAATAGGGGGGTGAGAGGAAGATATAGGGATGGGGGGGGACTAGAATTTTTTTTTTTGTATGGGGCCCTGAAATTTCTACTGGCAGCCCTGGTTAAAACACTCAGTTGATACATTGCACAACAGTGATACTCCCTACTAACACCTTCGGCTCAATGGGTACTGCATAGATCAGCAGAGACACATAAACTTCCATCTCATTCACACACCTATACTATACATTATAAATGAATTACAAGCCAGAGCGGCAGTGGTTAGAAATCTTCTGTTTGCAGAAGATGATTTGACATCGTGGTGGTAATCACAGCCCAAGAAGCCTCCTCCTCATGCAACATCTCTTTGCACATCTTCTCATTCATACATAAATATGATGTATTTAGTCGAAACTTTTATAATGAAAAAAGAAATAAAAATGGCTTGCAATAATTCCGTCTGATTTATGTTGTGAGATATAATAAATGCCATGATTACGGTGTGTTTATGCCAGATATGTGGGCTCAACGACCTTCACATAAAATCCTTTATTTAAGTAACCGTTAAAAAACTTCCAGGAAGCACTACATGAAGTTCTTTATTCCTAATAAAAATGGCTGAGTTATGACAGCTGCATTCACTTTTAAATGGTTTCTAGTGTGGATCACTGGCAGAACGGAAAAAAAAAACCTCACTCACAACTCCCATCTATTTTTATACATAAAAAAACACGGACTGAATCCATAATGGCTATGTAGACAGAATAAAAACATTTAATTTCTATGCGTAGTAGATGCCGGGCATGTAAGTCAGTCAAACAGCCATTATTGGCGGCTTGCAAAAGTTCAAAGCAATATATTATTTCTGGCAATCCTTTGGGTGTCTCTAGTGTGCAACAGACAATTTATAACAACAAATGGGTTAAAGGCTCACTGCTAGCAAATCCCCCCATTGTTTTACTACTTATACCCTAAGCAGCCATTCCTCTCAATCACACTTCCTGAATTGCTACTGTTTTTTGCTATTAACCTCAATAGATCTTACTTTACTCCTCCTATTGCGTACTTCATGCATGCACACATATAGTTTGCACCATTGTTTGTGACCTGCAGAATGTAGAACTTATATGTGTTCAGAGGGAAATCAATTATTCAATCAAGACAGTTGTTATGGAAACTATTCCTTGATTAGTTAACTGGTTCCCCGTGGAAAAATTTGCATTCAACATTCTGCAGGAGATCATGGGAGAATTATAGTACACAAAAAATGGCTGAGCAGGCAATTCTGGCTGTACAGCTGGTGAGATCCATGTGATCCAGCCCTTAATTAATTAAACTGGTTTCCCCTGAACAAACTTGCATAGTTGTCAACAGTCCCGTTTGTTTCTGTCCTGTTCTGGCAAATTTGAGTCTGTCCCAGCATTAACACCGCACAGTGCATTGCATTTAACAGTGTGTGTCTTGCAGACATACACAGTACAAACCCAAGTAAATGAGTTCCATCATGTAACTCTGTCCCCTTCAGGCTCTGTCCATTTTTTGTCCCGGGACCCTCCAAGAGAAAGTAGTCAACAATGCAGTTGCTTTCTACATAGCTTAAAGATACGATAAGAACTGCTAATACGCCATCCCCTTAATGGAATACAGAAAATTGTATATGCACATGAAAAAAGCAGGCCTGCACACAACTCAATCTGTATTAAAGTATTAATTCTAACGCTTTTAGTGTAGCCCAAAAATAAATAAATAAGGATAGAGAGTTACTCACAGCTGTTAAGGAAATGCAAAAAGACAAACATAATTATTAGAAGAAAAATAAAATTTCAGCCTGAGAATGAAAGGTCAGAGCAGTGCACTTATCAGAAATGGAAACAAACAAGAGATGTTTACACCACAATATATGGTTACCTCAGTGAAAAAAAAAACCAGAAGCTTCATCAATGAGTGTTAATTTTACAAAAAAAAATCCACAAATGTATATACAAATAATGATTAGCACAAAGCTACTGCTGTCAATCACTGTTGTGGTTTTATGTCCTCTGCACTTGAAGCATTTCTAATTTTGCCTGTACTCGGATGCTCTGTCTTTACACTAGGTACCATTGTGTACCTGTGAACTATGTTGCATATATGTTGGTGTAAACACCTCTTGTTTGTTTCCCTTTTTGATAAAGGCACTTGCACTGCTCTGAGAGCTGCAGCAAATTACGTGACAGTCTCAGAGCTTTAACTTTACATGGGATTAAAGTTCAGTATCTTAATAATCTTAATAATTCAGCTAAAAAGCACTGTTCAAAAAAATGTAATCAGGCAGAAGTGACATTTTGCCTGAATAAAACCTTTTTGGCGAGCGGTATACCCATCTATAAACAGCTTTTCCTAATACAATAAAGACTGTATGTTGTTATGAGGATATTTTGTTTGTTTAAATTGTAAAAATAAATGATAATCGGATGGTAGGAAGCTCACCTGCCTTGAAACTCGAATGTAGAGTTTTATTCAATCTGTGGTATTCATTATAGACACAATCCAGCCCATACAAGAGTATAAGGATTGTGTTGTTATTCTGCAACCAATACTTTAATGATTCAAGAGAAACCACAGACTCTCCAATACACAGCTGGATACCCTAAAATATACGCAAGTGTATAGTTTTGCTGATCGTTATAAGCTATCATCTGATTTCTGCATTTCTGGCAGACTTGATCTTGTCTTCACAGAATGTATTAGTCACAGAACCAAAAGAAAACTCAGTACTAAATTCCAGTGCTACCATGTTTCAAAATGGCTTTCACAATATTCCTGTTATACTTGCTACTCTAGCTTATTGAAAAATGCATTGAACCTTTGCTTCCCATCTTGGTGGATCTTGTGATGTCCTTAGGAATGCCTAACATGGTCGATTGATCTTAAGAATTAAAATGCCCAGACTCTGTTTAACCAATCTTTAACTTAAGAGAAGGCTAAAGGGTCAAATCAGCGGACTCTCAGATATAGAAAGCCAGACAGATTCCCAGACATAATTTTCCCAAGGAGGAAACCTGGTACCATTAGTGGTCAAATATAATTCCCAAATTTAAGTTCTGTTTATGATATTGCAGAGAATTCAATCCGTTATTTGTTCAAATAAGTTTGTGTGCTCATTAAAAAAATCGATGGAAAAGGTGAGAACCAAAGAGAGATTATTTGCTTAGAGGTCTTTACTCTACTTTTTATATTGTGTCAAATCCAAAACATTATTATTGACTTAAGCTGAGGAGAACAAAACCATTTAATTTGAAATGATATGCATTGCGAGTTTATATAAAAAAGTAAATTCAATATATTAACTTTGTTCAACAGTGGCTAATGCAGTGAAAAAGATAACAATTAAAAAAAAACATCCCTGCTGCTTTTTTCTTGATAGTATTGAATATGAAATGATGTTGAAAAGAGTTTTTAATGTGAAGTACAGGGTAATTAGTAGAGACTCACTTTATATATTTAAGTCAGAACATTGACAGAAAGTTATGCTTTTAAATATTTGGAAACAGCGTGAACTCACAGTATAGTGCAATATTAACTATTCAGTTCTATAAACCAAATGAAGACTAGTAAAACAGAATTGTCACCTAGATTATTTGTTGTACGTATTTGAGGGGTTTGGTATATAGATTGGTCTGTTGCTTCGACAACAGCAAAAACTAGACAACATTTTATCCTCAGATAGTATCAGAAACTGATGAGAGGACGGTTTCTTTCTATTTCTTTACAGGATACTGTTTTGGCACTCATGATATTCTTTGGCACCACACACAAAACACAAAATTAGCTTATGTGTAAGCGCTATAAGCGCGAAACGTGTCAAGCTTTTTGACTACTGGTTTTGCCACTGTGTTTTCTCCATTTTTTTGCTGTGCTTCACTCACCTTGTTTGGATATAAATAAAACTATTTTTTACATTTGGATTTCCGTTTCCTGGAGTGCCGTTTTCTACCTTGTCTTCACTTCTAGCAAAGTGATGCCAATAGTACAAATTGGCTGCCCATACCCTCTGTGACATACTAGTGGCCCAGACCTATTGCAGTGGTGTGGCTCAGCATACAGACTGCACGTTGGACATTAGCCAAATCTCCCCCTGGAAATTAATTCCTACTACCTTAGTGACTTGGGACACCTCGCAACACTCTGGTGCACAGCAGTAAGTGTCACACTATCACTCAACAATTGAATAATATCTAATAACGCACCACAAGGTCATTAACTTTAATGTGTCTTTAAGCAGAAAGATTCTTTAGGTGTCGTGATTGGGTGTATGCACACGGGAAAAAAATCAAGCCAACCTGTGCTTACCCCCATCGTGGCTACAGCATAACAGAGAATAAGATAGAGCTATCAAATCCACAAACCAAAAAAAAGGTTAAAAATGAGCGTAGAACTATAGAACACCATGTCCCTGCTTAATACAAAGAACATGCACTATTAAGCTGCATCAGCCTATAAAACTTCATTTGTTGTTATTTTGGGAATGTAAACTTAATGGTATGCCTCATTTCATTCTGGAAAACTATATGAATAATTATTATTTCTACAAAGCAATCTTACAATTTTTAATATGTTATTAGTGATCATTATATTCAAATTACATATTCGATATCGGTAAATACAGTTAGCTATATATAAACATAGTGTGCATAACTTTGTGTACTTTACCTGCATTTAGTAACGGTAAATAGTCCTTCCCACTAACAGCTTCCGGTGAGGCGCATTCACAAATTAAAGAACACTGAAATAAAAATAATATAATCTGTTACCATTAATAAATTCTAATTATTTTCCAAATAACTTCAATGCATAAAATGTGATCAGATCAGAATCATTCATCCCTTCCTGTCTGCCCCTGCCTCGTCACAAGTTTTTCTTCTAATAATTCTAATAACTTATTTGGAATGTTTGGTTTAATGGGGTTATATATAAAGGAGATCTATGGGGCATAATTCTAAAGGTGATTTAATCAATAGGCATTTTGCATTGGTTTCCATGGTGACTGACTATACCAGATATAGAACTTTGCTCCATAATTGACTTTTTATAATAACCCCCATAATCCATTACTAAGCATTCAAAAAATAATACAGCACAGCTCAGTGTGTACATGTGCCTTGTTAACATTAGACTCATAATCAACACTCATACTAGAGCACAGCACAGTCTTACCTGGCAATCTGTTTCAAAGCGATAGTAGGTTGCTGTTTAGCATTTGTGAAGTACACACAAAATAAACAACTAATAAATACAAATTAAAAAAAACTGTATTAGTAAGTAATAAACAAATACAAACTAACACTTTTTTTTTTCCAATTTACCAAAGAGTAAATAAAGAATATATAAAGGAGAAACACTTTTAAACGCATCCCAACTTTAGCATCACATATCAGTAATTTAGCTGAGGCAATGTCCTTAAAAGTTACTCAGTAATTGAGAAAAGTTATCAAATGCTACAACCCAATATCCCTTTAAAAAATGATTTAAAAAGCTCAGAGGCATATATCTATATGTTTTTATGTTTTGTCTGTCTTCTAATCAAATTGTCTTGTCTGCATGCACACTCTCTGTTTGCTGTCAGTATATCTGTCTGTCTTGCTTTCATTTTTTTGGCAGAAGAGAATACATTTATATTCAGAACTGTGACCAGCTTTAATCAAGCATTCACCTACTATATGAAGGATTTAGTCACTTACCATACCAGAGATATTCTGGCAATATTCCCAAACTGGTTAAGAACTATTCCATTGCACCAATATTATGTAGAATTTACAAACTGCAAATGCTATGAGTGCATTTTAATAATCAAAAAAGACCTTCATCCACACAATGACCAACACACCTGTCCCTATACCATTTTAATAATGGTATCTTATCATTTCCACTTAAACAAACAACCTTTGTGGGGGTCTTTAGAATACTTAATAATGCTCTATGATTACTATAGTAAATGGTATGATTAGGGAATTTATGTATAGGATGAGCTGAAAAGTGTTGAGCGTGGAACCTGTGAGCTGCAAGGTATTTAGTATGTCAAGACACTTGTCTAAATTATTTTCTGCTATCACATGGCAACAGGTGTAGACAAATGTGAGCTTTCATTACAATCTCTTCCAGGTCTTAATTGCAATGCAAATTGACTTAACCGATAAGCAGAATATTTTATAGGTATGTGCCCATAAACGTTTCACCGGTTGCTAAAAACACAGCTGTAGAATAATTCGAAAAAGGAAAAAAATCCTCACCGAAATGATATTTCTGTCTGAGTAATTTAGATCTCAGTTAAAAGCCCATTATGAGGTATTTCTATTTACCTATATTGGTTTACAATCTCAAATTGGGGGTTATTAATAAAACTCAATTCTGGGGCAAGGTTGGAAAAGTGGTCTAAACTTGTCACTTCCAAATGGGTTTGAAGATTAAAGTATTACCTTATGTTCTGTCTATTTCAATGACTCAAATGGATGAATAGAGGTATAATTGAAGAGAACTGGCTTATTACTCTTATGCATATACAGCTTCCAATACTCCGTGTAAGTACTTATACAGGTTTAGTGGTCAATGCACAGCAGCAGGGTAAGTATTTTGCACAGCTCTTATAATGCAGTATGGGTGATCTCAGAAGCGAGGTAAGTACTTATACAGGTTATAGGCAATTGTACAGATGCAGGTTAAAGGGACTGCTCCATTCTTATAACCCAATTTGATTTTTTTTTTATAAATAACCCTCAAAATTATGGTCCATTTGATTGTAAGATATTCCCTCCTGAAAAGATCAGTCTTTAAGATTTTGCATATTCTTAAAATTAATTTAATTCTGCATATTAAGGACTGTTCTAATGTCATAGCCTATTGGTTCAACCATGACTGATTTAAAAAAAATGGTCTATACAAATATTTTTGGTCACTGTCCCATTTTCTGTTTTCTTGTACACAGTGATGTGTTGTGTTAATAGACTATATCATTTAGTTTACAGTCTATAATAGAGTATAATAGACTATACAATTTGCATTGTTCTGTCAGTAAACGTTTTTAATTTGTGAAAGTGAATTCAGTATAATGTATCATTTTATCTCAACATTGTACCTATAAATAATAAATTGTCTAAAGATATATCGGTTGCCAAGCAATATATTTTAGAGATTGTCTTCTGAGGTTTATATTTTTCTGAAACTATTCGTTAAATATATATATATCCTTAATGTTCTGCACTCAGACCAATCATGAGCCTTACTTTATGCTTGAGAGATCCTCAATTTGAAATACATCATCAATGATGCTTTGCTCCCTATCAGAGTCCAGTGCTGGCGTGCTTCAAACCACTCGATCTGAGTCCAGTGGCGGCGTGCTTTACACCACTCGATCCAACGTTTTTAAGCCTTACCTGACATTACAATCTGTGAGTTATTATCAAGAGCAAATTAACAGAGTTTCTTTAAACACCAACATTAAACAATGTTCAGTTACATTGATGAAGGTGGTGTGTGAAACATGTATTCACTGTAGTTATCTTATGATGTCAACAGCAACCCCCAACCATAGGTAAATAAACTGAAGAATCGGAATGCGGAGTGACCAAACCAAGCAGTAAAAGTTGTATCCAACGAGTGTTATTTAATGCAAAGTAAACAATAGCTAGCACAATCCTGAAATACCACAACACAGAGAAAGGATCCGCCTTACGCATTTGTGCCGGCTGACACTTAATCATAGGCACCCTTTTGATAAATTTTATGAAACTTACTACAGGAGCGTGTTTACCAACGCAGCCTTTAATTATCTAAAAAGCAGTGGCATAAGGTAAAACATGACCCCACTGAGCATTACCTCAGCTTTCCTTTGTTAAATCTGTTTGAGTGACCTGCAATAATCTAATCTAATTATTGGATGATACTTTTGTTTCCTCCATTCAGGTGAATAGATTAATTAAATATATATATATGTACATGATTCTCTGACTGGGATTCAGTATATAAACATGTGCCAATGCAGGATTATGCATGTTGGGAAGACTGAAACTACACTCAAAGAGCAGATTCTCCCTTCAGAATTCACTATGAAAAGCTGAACATTCTGTCACCAGTCACTAGTTCAAGGAGCACAGTGTGGACATACATGCCACGTAACAGCATTTGTTAATCCCTTAGGCATGGTGATAGGATTGTTCTTTTACTTTAATGTGAGTGCAAACGAACATACAATCTCCAGAATGTGGCCCCTAATACACTACATTACAATGTTGTTGTGTTTATAGAGATTGATGCAAATCAGATTGTTTTTGCAGCGTTGGATTTTATATTTACTATATTTATTCCATTCTTTCATTATATGTTTTAATTTTATAATTCAGTCTTTTATTTTCCATCATTGTTTTGCTTTCCACATGTTTTATTTGCGGTCTGAGTACTTTTTTTTCCCTTTTCCATTGTATATAATGTTTTTTTGAAGGTTTATATCAACCACATATTTGGGTAAATGTGTTTTATTCCTTTTCCTGTTGATTTTGTTCATTGTTGCCTACAGCTTTGCCAATGCCATATTAACATTTTAGATCTTGTAATATGTTTCTCTATCTTGTCATTTCCAGATATCTGTCTGCAATTAATTTATGCGTTTTTTAATTTACTTAGTGTGGGGTATATGGTTGGTGATTGTTTCATCTTATTCAATTGTATTGATCTGTGCCAGTATGTCATTGACTTTGTAGTATGTACTGGGATTCTATTGTTTTTAACTTATGAATAAACTTTCACTGAGATGCAGGCCCTACCCACTGTGATTAGCTTTGGGAATCTCAATCTTTATTGTTCATTTACATTTTCTCTTGATAATGACTCCTTGGCCCAAATGTTCATTAAGATTTATATTTATAAACCTTAATTAAACAACTGAAGATGTGTGTTATGCTCGTAAACATTTTCTCTCTCTATTTATTATGAATTAAATTCTTGCATGCATTAAATTGAAGCCCTACAGTAGCGATCAGTACAGGACCTTCCACTAGCATCCCTTATCATCCTTTATCACCTGTTATCAGGGAAAAGTGTTTGACTGATTTGGAAAATCTATACAGACACTCCTGTGAATTGCACGTTGCATCACTTTCTGTCAGGAAATAATTTGTTAAAAAAAATATACATACTTTTTGAATGTGTTAACTACCAGGATCTGAATGCTGTAACTGCCCTCACCATCATCTCATATCAGTGCTTTCTTGTCATGGAGCTACAGCTATGCATTTCTCCCAACTATCATGCTTTGTGTGGGACAGTTGGGAGACTCTGCCCATATGAGAACTCAGCAGGATACAGGGTCGAAATCCTGCAGTACCAATCTCATTCTTCGATGTCTTGAAGACACAGGAGAATGGATACTGCACATGTGGATCATGGTACACATGAGCAGTAGTGCTGTCAGTTTGAGTGAATGCTAACACAAAACCTTCCACGCTTTGGAGCAGAAGTTGGGAGCTATGGCTACATGACAGGTAAACCTGGAGGTCTCAGTGAGGCTTCCGTAGAAAATAGAATCACTTTCAAATAGTGCTCCCCACAGAAAAAAAAAACAAATACTGCAAAATTAACATATTTGTTGAAATATGTAAACAATGAGCAATCAAGAAGGAATAAAAAATACCATAACAGAAGGCAGGTTTACATGTGACATTCCCCTGATGTTCTGGTAATTAACTCCTTTCTCAAGGACACAATCATGATTCTCATGTTTCTGATGGCGAGCATGGCTTCTCATTTGTTGTCGAAGTCCCACTAATATCTTCTATTAGTTAATAATTATTCTCCTTATTATTATTTTGGGAGCAGACCAGGACTGAATATTTGGTGAGCTAATATTTAATTAAGGTCACATTTTTTCACAGTGTAATAATATTTTGTAAGAACAAAATATACAAGAAAGCAGACATGCACACTGGAAATATATAGTAAATATAAATTTTATTGAGAATATAATAATATACTGATGAAAAAATAAATGTATATAGGAGATGGAGAAAAATAGCAATAGAAAAAACAGAGTGGCAAAATATACTATACTCGTTTTTCTTTGTGTTTCATATATACTTGTTCCGTTTTTTTCTCTATTTTTGATTTTATGTGATGCAGGTCCATTCTATATTGCAAGACACACTTTTTGTGGATTAACCCCTTTTCTTCCACATCTTTATTTCATTTTTTCCTTCTATCTTTTACTCTATATGTGGTAAGCCAGCAATTTAGCCATTTTTTGCGGTCACTCTCTGAGCCTCCCTTACCACACTTTTCCATTTATTTTTTTTCTTTTATTTTTTGCCCTATATTTTTTTTTATGCTTTTGTCTATGTATACTTTTTGATTACTTTTATCTTTTTTTCAAGCTCATTTTTTTCCTATAGTATATTTTGCCACTCTGTTTTTTCTATTGCTCTTTGGCTATTTTTCTCCATCTCCTATATACATTTATTTTTTCGTCAGTATATTATTATATTCTCAATAAAATTTATATTTACTATATATTTCCAGTGTGCATGTCTGCTTTCTTGTATATTTTGTTGGCCCATATATATGCACTTTAGGAAAGAGCGTATAAGCAGTACTTTAGTTGCACCTGTACCTACGTGATAGCCTTCCCTGTGACTAGGAGTCCCCTACCCCCCATTTTTCTAATAATATTTTGTATACAAAACTCATCAAGTCATCCATAATTTGAGCAGGTTTATTGGATTAATCCATAATGCCCGATTCAGGTAACCTGCCTTCTACAAGAAGTCCTGCTCTCAAATTACTGCTTCAGAATGCATGTCTCAGTTTGTTTGCCAGTTATTTTATATACAGTATAAATATGCGGTTTTCAATATATAGCAGTTCACTATATGTTATAATAATATGCCCAAGTAATCATTTACACACCGGTGGTGTCAAACTATGCCTCTCCGACTGTGGATAGACTGTAACTTACATCTTTTCCTGCGAATCCCTTAGGATGACGCAGGATTATGGGAGATGCAGTTAATCTGCAGCTGTAAAGCTGTTATATTAAAATCCTGAGCAAAAGAAGACATGTTTAACGGCGCTTAGTGTCAAATCTACCAAAACTCTACCGAAAAGAGAAATAATACAACTTTTATGATGCAAGGTCAATTTTCTAATGGTATATATAACATGTAGACAGATTTATACCCTAACATAGAAACATAGAATGTGTCGGCAGATAAGAACCATTCGGTCCATCTAGTCTGCCCAATTTTTTTGAGTACTTTTATTAGTCCCCCGTTTCCGGTCTTATAGCTAGGATAGCCTTGTGTCTATCCCACACATGCTTAAAATCCTTGACTGTGTTTACCTCTACCACTTCTGCTGGAAGGCTATTCCATACATCCACAACCCTCTCAGTAAAGTAATACTTCCTGATATTACTTTTAAATCGTTGCCCCTCTAATTTAAGACTATGTCCTCTAGTTGTGGTAGTTTTTCTTCTTTTAGTTTACACTTTAAGTCTATCGTATTGCCAATGTATCTTCTGCTATGTTTTGACCCCTCATTTAATGCACATTCGTATAAAGGCACACCGCGCACGGAGTATTTTTTGAGCTATGTGACATCTTATGGGACAATCTATCTTGTGATAGGATGCAGTGGATTCATGATGCCACAATATTCCACATATTTTAGAAAGTGTGGAAAAGGCTTTCTACCACTGCCACCTACTGGTTACTTCCAAGTCTGGCCGCGGGATCAACAGTCAATACAGAAAGCCCATAAACATCACCAAGGAACTGGCACTTTGTCTGAAGGTTGTTAACTAAATTACTGTATGTGTTTGCCGAGAGTGTTTGATTTTTTCGAAGTAGCATTTTTGCATGCAAAAAAAGTAGAAAATTACTTATGCTGTGTATCTATCTACCTGGGCGCACATTACATTGCTATATGATGCTTTGAGCAGCAGTCTAAAACTCTAATTGTAGAAATAAAACAGTGAAACATGTTCCACATTTCATCAGTAAAACTCTATTTCTTTGTTATAACTATTCAGACAAACAGATAGTCCTAGCCAAGGCTACCCGATCGGACAAGCAGATTCTCCTTACTCATGACCAGCAAACATATATAAAATGTAACACATCCACTCTCCTCTAGTATATGTCCGTTAGTGGACTTTCCAATGAATGCATGTGCCTTAAATGATCTGCTACCTTTTGTCGTTGTGCGTCTGTGGTGATGTGATCTGCTTGACCATTCTGTATCTCTCCCATATTCACCAAATTGACTTCAATATTCCCAATCTTCTTTCCACCATTTAAGGTTCTGAAACACAAGATGGTAGGAACAAGTGAGAAACATTAATAATTCCACGAGGGTTTGTTTAATCCAGCACATTAATAAGGTGGAGTGCCAGATGTATAACAGATACATTATAACTAGTCTTCATGCGGATAAATAAATAAATGATATGCCTCAATGGGCACTATTCAGTAAAAGGTGAGTTGAGATAAGATGAACATTTCATTTCACCAATTGAACTATACGTTTTGCAAACCTGGTAGGTTTTGTTACCGGGGAAAGGTCACCAGGTTTGTCCCTGCACAGTGTATGGTTAAATTGTCCAGATGAAATATTAAGCTCACGGATGTTCTGACCCAGCTTATTTTAAAGTTCTACAAGTAAAAAAAGAGACACTAGACTGTGGGATCTATTCGCTAATAGGTGAGTTGCAGGTGAATTGAAGTGAGATTAAGTGAGTTAAGATGAGATGAACATATATTGTGCAGATACAAACCTGGTAAGCTTCTGGCACTAAACAAACTAACCAGGTTTGTCCCTGCACAGTGTATAACTAAACTGATGAGATTAAATGTTCATCTCACCTGCAACTCACCATAGTGAATAGCCCCCTGTGTCACATCATTGGGGTATGACATCCCCCTGAATTAACAGGCAGAACATAGAACTTCTAGACATCACAACAGCTCGGTTTCACTAAACACCGGAATGTAACCTGCCCCCTTGTGTCACTGGATGCCAGGGAAGATCTAGTCCAATTAAGGCCTTGGCATGGTATACATTTTTTATAGATCCATACATATATATATTTTATATAACATGTATTTTATTTTTTGCTTGGTTATGGTGGTAACCCTTCATTTTACATTGTGTACAACACGTTTGTATCTGAATTGCATTTGTAATCCTTTGTAATACATTAAATTAGAAATGAAACAGAAATCCAACTATGAGATAGTAGCTACGAAGGATATTTTTGGATAACATGTTATAACAGATTTAAGCAATGTAACATGTGGATAGACACAGACCCAGTGGTATATGTAGGTTTTTTGCTGCCCTTGGCCTTAATAAACCTACACACCTTCCAATGGTCACACCTTTTCCTTAAATAACCTTACCACTGCACCACATTGCCCCGCATACTTTTGCATAGTACTTGTTTTCTCCCTAGTAATTTTTGGGGAGCAGCCTGGATATCTGTGCAAGGCAAGGGGTTCATTCATTAAATAGGGACTTATGGCAAATTGACAAGAGCTGCAAAATGAAAAACATACCTATAATGGAGAATGATGCAAACGAACAATTTATTCATGACAATTCCCATTTTTGTTTGTAACCCCCTAAGCATTCTATTTTTTTCTTTAATTACTGTACTTAGCACAGCAGAATCTGCTGCTACATTAATAATGCCACATTTGAAAAATATTTGTAAAATTAGCAAAACAACTCTACAGACATGGCATGACAAATATTTGCAGTGTTTAGGAGAAAGACCCATTTAGAAAGCAGCCTAATTGTTTTAAGAAGCCAAGGAAATAGCTCTTTTCATAAAACTCTATGGTGTCTATTCACCACAAGGTGAGTTGCAGGTGAGTTTAGGTAAGTTGAGATGAACATTTCATCTCACCAATTTAGCTATACATTAGGGACAATTCAAATGAGTTTGCATAGTGGGGAAAACTCACCAGGTTGTACCTGCACAATGCATAGTTAAAATAATGAGATGAAATGTTCATCTCAAGTGAGCATCTAAAATTTAGTCAAATCCCACCATTCTTATTTTAAACATTTTTGGAGGTGGGTCGATACTGTGTGAGGGGCAGGACAGAATTTTTAATCTTTAAAGCAAGTTGTCTGCTTTTGATTTACATTTTGCAAGTTTAGTTTCTATATGTATGCAGAAAACAGGCAAACACCTGCAGCTAGCAGTGAATACCTTTAACCAGTCCGGTGCTCGTATCCCTTCTCCATGTTTCCACTGAGCAATAAATAAATGATAAGAAAGACAGGGTCCGCTGTAAAAAGCAGGACATCAATGCTCGCTAAATAATTTGTTTTATTCATAGCGCTTTTGACGAAGTATGAAACTTTGACACGAGATGTGTAAGATTGAAAAGGCTGTACACATTTTCTAACCTAATGCCCAACTTTACTGCAATATAAACTGCTTTAATTTCTACATGTTACAGTCTATTTATTCTTCAGAATGGAGGATGAAAGCAGCTACTGCATTAATTGACCGATAATATGAATCTATAGGATCCATTCATTGCATGATTCACCTGTGTGCATATATATTGTACCCAGATACCGATCAGCTGACTTCCATTATTATCTCCAGCTTTTAGATTCATCCCATTTATGTCTTAGCTGCTGCTGAAGGTCACTGCTGAGCTGATTGGATGCAGAATGCTGGGCTTTTTATTTAGCTCTCTGCAGATTTATATAGCGTTAGTGAGATGATCAAAAGTGGGTTGCAGGGTTATTTCTAACCTACATTTCTAGGAAAAAGCTGGATAACACTCACTTTAATCTGAAACAGTTTGGGGTTTCTTGCTTTTTGGAGTTAGAATATTTTCTCCTTTCAATAAAATTCAATACAGGAGAAGCTGCACATACCCAGCTCTCATTTAGCTGAAGTAAATGTCAGCTCCTGAAGACAAATGATGTGCAACATACTTCATGTGTTCAACATTTCCAAAGGAACATTTAAAAAGAATTGAAATGAATAAATGATTACAATGTTTCACAAATACCAATCAATTAGACATTGGAAGGATTCTGGAGCACTGACCACACTAAAAATCTGAATGTTTTACATGCTTTGGTATTTTATTTTAGCTGTACACATTTTCAGATTTAATACTTTTTTTTAGTTCTTTCACCTTTGCCAGAGTACATGTTCTCCCATCTATTACTTTATCAACTACAGGATCTAACTCGTTTTTGCAGTCATTCCTGTGCTCCTATTGTCATTAGCAAAATGACCTATTTCATAATCATGTTCAATAAATTAATATTTATAAAAAAAAAAAAGAGTTTGGAATTAGAATTCCATTATCACAGACAAATATAACCTAGCTGTCTATTTCCCTTGTAATCAGGGAAATCTCTGGTTATAGTCTACTTGTTAGATACTGTTGCTATTTTGGTATCTCTAATCATGTGTGTGAAGTGCCCAAAAGCAATGTATGTAGGAGAAACAGGCCAAGCATTATACAAACGGTTTAATTCACACAGACATACTATATATCAGGGGGAAAAACACTGTTGGAGAACATTTCTGTCAACTTGTACAAAGTATCCAGGATGTGACGCATTTGGTACTGCTTACTACATTGCAATACTCAACTCACAGGTAGCTCAACCAACAAATGAGTATCCCTAGCATCTCCTGCTCCTCCTCTCGCTTGTATGCCATGAAGATACATGGAAATGCTCACTGCATATGTGTACATCACACAACTTCACATTAGGATATTATAGTCAGTTATTAATACCATGAACATATATCACCTGACCCTCACACCAGCTCTCCTAGCCACCCAGTGCACATATGAATGCTCTAGGATGAAGACCACACAATTTTTTAAATGTTAAAGAAAAATATATGCCATCATAAATGGAGGAATGGAAATTGTGAACACCATATTGAACAATAAAATAACTGAACATTTAACCACAGATTGTAACCCACCCAAAACAATTCCACAAGAAATCACAGTGGAAATATCACAACTACCTAGATGACAAATCTTTTAAAAAATGATTTCTATTATTTTTTACCAACAAAACTCCAAACAGCCAATGCATTTAACTGTTGCAGTGTAAAGGTCACAGCTGCCTCACCAATCCAGAAAGATTGTGCAGCGTAGGACTAATCAGACAGACCGAGGAAACAAAGACTCTTACAGAAAACAGACAAACACTGAAATTTTGATTGATAGATAGATGGAATTGTGATTTATGCAAAAACTGAATAGCAAAGCATTATATATGCAAATACAGAATAGCGAAGCTATATACGCAAAAACTGAATCGCGCAGAGTTTTCTCGGGTCACATGAACGGGACTGTAGCTTTCTATTCTGTTTCATTGTTTTAACACTGATGTCTAATGGTGAATTAAAGATTATGCGAAACAACACTGTGACGACATCGTCATCCAAACAACATGGTAATTTTGGGGATTTGTTGTGGCAAGGCTGCAACACACGCTCGCTCCTGAGTTGTGAGGAACACATCTTGTGTGTGTGTCCCAATATCTTGGACTTTTTCATTTGTTTCTTGAACTAAGATTTATTGCACTAGGTTTATATTTACAGGTCACAAGAATACTGTCTGAATCATACAACCAGTCCGTAAGATTATTGTTGCATTTCACACAATATTTTGCACATTGTTCTAGTGTTCTTATTAAGTGTATTATTTTTAAATGACTCACTTAAAGTTTACATTGGTGCAGTTTTGCACACATTTAACTGCAGAGATTGCAGTATTATACAGAGCATTAGAGAGATTGTTTTTAGGCGTTATTTTCTGCACTGTTGCATTGTTTGAACATTTTTCCAGTTGATATATTTCAATCAATATTATTGTTCTACACAAATCTTGCATGAATATACATGATCACAAGCAGTAGCTGCTACTGAACCCTGGACCATGCCCACTAGCCAACGAACTTTAAATGTCACAAATTAAATTTCTGCCAATTAAAACAGGATAGTGAATCAGGTGGGCTGTTGGAAACACCAAAAATGTGAACAGACTTAAATCAGATATCCAAATGAAGGCACTAAAAATAAAAAGTAACATCACAATGTTATTACTGGGGGAGAAGATGTTTATTAAACTGGAGATAGCTTACACAACACCCATGTTGTCAGAATGAAAAGTTACCACCCAATTCTGCAAAAACATTACCCCAAATCTCTACTGCTACAATTATAGGAAGGATCTCAAGCAACAAAAGGTTTCTTGCAAGACCTAATTGTAGCCATTTTTTTCAACCGTGGAACCTTATTGACTGATATTCCCTGTGTTTAAAGCTTCAACTACTCCCCCTGTCATATTCCCCTTCACTTAGGTTGAGCTCTGGTTATGGGTCTTCTGTTCTTTGCTTGTTTGTAGAAATTTGTACAAATTTGTCTAATGTAAAAATAATTTGATAGAATCTTCACAGCATAAGCTTTTAGTACTGTAAAACATGTTTTGTACTGTCAATAAAATTCCCTTAATTCATGGTCATCGCGTTTTCATATTAAAACAATTGTAGACATCTCTTTGCTAATTTGTTTTTCATTTCAGTGAACTTCAGCATAATGATCTTATTTTAAAATGTAATTTTTAATACCTATATATCCTAGTGGATTCAAAACACTTTACATTTTTGCATCAGAGACACATTTTTGTCATTAAAACACTGTTGGAGGAATGAAAATTGAAAAATACACTCCAGCAGCACCAGAGGATGTCTGCGCAAACATCCACCGGCTGCCCCCACTAGCCACCAGGGAGATTGAGGCAGCCGATGGATGCCTGCACATACTTGCAGACATCCTTAGGTGCTGCCCAGCACTTTCGTTGAGACTTATATGACAAAGCCAGGAGGTCACATGACCTTCCGTCAGTCCGCCATAGAAGTCCTATGTGTCAAGCAGCACCGGAGGATCCACTGGCTGCCCTCACTAGCCACCAGTGAGATTGGAGTTGAAGGGAGGGAGGGGGGGGGGCAGCATTGGGCAAGTCTGGGGGAGTGGTGGGGGAGAGGCTGCATTGGGCAAGTGTGGGGTAGGAGGGAGAGGCAGCATTGAGCAAGTCTGGGGAGGCAGCATTGGGTAAGTCTGGGGAGGGGGAGGCAGCTTTGGGTAAGTCTGGGGGAGGCAACATTGGCTAAGGCAAGGTAGGGAGGGGGAGGCAGCCCTAGTTAAGTCTGGGGGGGGGGAGGGTAGGGTTAGCATTGGTTAAGTCTGGTGGGCATATGGCTGTGGGGGCGATGCATTGGCTATGTCTGGGGGGCAGATGGCTGTGGGGCGATGCATTAGCTATGTCTGGAGCAGATGGGGAAATAAAAACAAGAAATTCATTTTTTAAATTTTTATTAAATATAAAAAAGCTATTTACATGTGAATATACATAAGTTAAACTTTTTTTCCTATAGGATAGTAGGCTTTTATTTTTTTCCCTAAATTAATATCCAAAGTTTGGGGGGTCATCTTATAATCAGGGTCATCTTATTTTCAAGCAAATACAGTATTTATTTAAGATGTCTAGGCTGCCATGTCAAAGAGCTGCCACTAATTGCTGTGTGGTATCTGATTGGTGGCAGTTGTGTGACCCACTGCATGCTGCAAAGGAGCACTGCTCTGTCACATGGTAGCCCAGTTTTTGCATCATTCAAAGGGCACTATGAACTGGTCATTTAGGGTTTTATCCCTCTTTAACATGTTCACTGCAAGCTACACTTGAATTTACCATTGGAAGGTGACAAAAAAATATGTTTACATCCATGCACTTACATGCTGTACAGCATAGATTGAAGCAGTTTAAAAACATTTCATTTTTCCACCCAAGATTGGTTTAAAGCTTGGTGCGAGATTAGAAAAGCGATACATTGTATCAGCATACAAGAACAATACTACAAACTTACGTACAGGTGGTATTTAGTCCCGGCTCCTATGGCAAAATTTGACCCAAGTGCCAACAACCTCTGCTGGCGATGCAAAAAATCTTTAGGATCCCAACTTCATATATGGTGGGAGTTTGACCTTTTACAGCCGATAAGACAAAAGGTATCTGAGATAGTGGACTGGGTCACCGGGGGAAAAAATAAAATTACCCCACAAAATTTTCTGCTCCACCTGGAATTGCCTGACCAAGATCCTAATAGAAGAGCGTTAATCATAAATATCTTGGCGGCCTTTAAAATTTGCCTCGCTCGTTACTGGAGGAAAGTGAAGACCAATGGTCAGAGATTAAAGGGCAGATAAAATTCCAGGCGGAATCTGAAAAATATTTCTACCTAAACCCTAATCATGAGCCCAATAGATGTAAATATCGGAAAATCTCGGCACGCTGGTCAGAATTCCTGGACTAATCGTAAGTAAGGAGTGTGCCTCCCCTCACTCCGTGGTTAAATACAATACAATCCTTGTGACTTCAAGATGAATTCCGACAAGATACAGGGAAATCATGTGAGGTCAGTAGGTTATGCAGCTCCTTAACCCCCCCTCCCGCCCACTGAGAACTGTCACGGTACGATGGGTACGAATGCTGGTTGGATGATGTTTTGTTCTGCTTGGCTGAATGATAGGAGTATGAATGATGTTCCCTATAATAGATATGCAGAGCTCGAATCTAGTAATTCAAACCAAATGGATCCCACGTCCCATAGTGACTATGATATGTGTCATCCTATGTCATTTGGATATAACCTCTTAAGGGCTAATTATAATACGAGCTCTAATGAGAATGTAATATATGTGATTGGATTGTTTGTCTTTTTTATATGATATTTGAGAAAATAATAAAGATTATATATAAAAATAAAAACATTCATTTTTCTATTTACATTATACTTAACATTTGTATGTTACTTGCAACTAATCATGTGACCTCTGTGCTTTTTACCTGCTAAAAGCTATAGCTATATTTAAATTGATATCTATTATTCAGCAGAAACATTACACAGGAGCCACATCATTTAGTTACCATGGAATTTGACACACAAGAAAAAATATTCAAGAATTTATAATTTTCTGAAAACATAAGAAGTACGTGTGAAGTAGAAAGTGTTTCAAGAAATAGCAAAAGGCTATTTGCTTTTTTTTTATTTTTTTTTACAGTTATTTAATATTTGTGGTATCACCTCATTAATAACCATTTTTTTTTTCCTGGAGTGCATGCCCTTTTCTTCAAATGATGGCCACCAAGGACTCAAAATCAGTCTTGTGTGCTTCACAGTAAATAAGGTAAGGTATAAATTAAATGCATTCTACCCATGAACATTTATTTTGGGAATTTCATAATTACCAGTTTGGCTAGTGAGCAAATTAATTAGACATCATTAAACCCTGATGACTAGCATCAGATGCAAAAATGATCAAATTGTATATAAAAAGAGTATTATGCTCTGTAGTTATCTGTGAATTTCAAGGAATTCCCAATGGTTATATATATATCTATATCTATATATATATATATATATATATATATATATATATATATATATATATATAATTAATAGGACTTTTTTCTTCTAGTTAACTTTGATATTTCAATCTCTCTTTAGAAACGTCTATTAAAAGTGTTAGTCACTGTGAATTCACAGTGAGAAAATTAATCTTTTACTTGTGAATGCTACCAGCACACAAATCAACAAACAGCTCCATAAATGTCTAGGGAACAGCCATCATTAGCTGTGTCAGACGCTGTGAATGTAAAGTACCACTGGTGCAGTTCAGCTATCCAAACAACAAACACGCCATGCATTTAAAACACAAACAGAGATATGTACGATTAATGTTTTGCTTGTCCAGAAACAAAGGAAGTGCCTTTGTAAAATAAACACTGGCAAAATACATTCTTTTTATGGTACAACACTACTACTTTAATTTCAATTCGTGTTATTTGAGTTACTTAGAAAACAAATGTTCTATGTCTGTGTCTTATCTTTAAGTCCTGTTGTGTTTGTATAGCTTCAAAGAGAGAAGCTTAACTAAACTAATAAGACTTACATTTTTCTATGCCCATCAGTTACTGCCAGGGCCGTCTTTAACGCGTGGCAAACGGGGCCACTGCCCCAGGCCCGGTTACTCCGGGGGGGGGGGGGGCAAAGCAGCTGCCCCATGGGCCCCCTGCCCTCGCGCATCCTCTTCACAGCAAATCGCGATGCTGAACTTTTATTTTCAGCAAGCTGCATCCGCTGCTCATTGCCACCGGATATGACAGTACGTTATATCCAATGACTGTATTTCCCTCCTCTGTGCAGGAGGGAAGACTGCACTGAGGAGACGTTCGGAGCAGCCAGGAGGTGAGTACTGGGAAACGGGGGGGATATATAATGAGCACATTGGCATATTATTAAAAAAACAAAAACTGTGGCATCTTAATGGGCAAATTGGCTGTGGCATCTTAATGGCACAATAATACTGGCATCTGAATGGCACAATAATACTGGCATCTTAATGGACAAATTAGCTGTGGCATCTTAATGGCACAAAAATACTGGCATCTTAATGGCATTATAATACTGGCATCTGAATGGTACAATAATACTGGCATCTTAATAGGCAAATTGGCTGTGGCATTTGAATGGCACAATAATACTGGCATCTGAATGACACAATCATACTGGCATATTAAAGGCACAATAATACTGGTATATTAATGGGCAAATTGTCTTTGGCATATTAATGGCAAAATAATACTGGTATATTAATGGGCAAACTGTGGAATATTTATTGGACATACGGTGGCATATTTTAATAGGCAAACTGGCTGTTGCATATGTTAATGACAAAGTGACTGTGGTATGTTAATTGGTACCTGACAGTGGCTTATTTTAATTGGCAAAGTGATACTGTGGCATGTTCTGTGAGGCAAAATAACATGTACTATGGGGGACAGTGACAATGTGGTATGTTCCTTGGAGCAAATTGACACTGTGACATGCCAAATTGTGTGGGTGCAAGCCAAGTGCTGTGACTACTATATGGGGCTGTGTTAAGTCCTTTAGGTGCACTGTGGGTGCAGAAAAAGGGAATACAAACAAGAAATATAACTCTTCAATAAAAAAAAAAATTACATTTGAAAATAGTTGAATATGATATTAAGACGTTCATATAAGTATAAATGCAACTAGTGAGAGAGGGAGAGATGTGTGTAAATATATATATGAATATATGTAAGTGCTCTCTAATATCCGTGTATACTTTTGTAATTAAGGAAATAAATAGTGTCACAACAATTGGTGTTGTGCATACCTGCATCTACTATCTGATAGAGATGATATGACCTTTGTGATCTGAAAAGCTTTACAACTTGAGTGTTTCCTTTGAAGCTGGAACTGATGTTACAAGGTGTGAAATGTTACACTGAGTTAGTTGCCAGTAAGTCTATCTAGCATAGGTCTGTATCCCCTCATAGACAGTAGGTTCTTTTGATATGCTAAGTGACTCTTACCAGTTAGAAGTCCTGTCCTGCAAAAGTCATCTCCCAAACATGCATTAATAATAACTCACAGATTATTAATCATGCCTCCGTTTGGGAATATTTAGACAGGGAAGAGTAAAACCTGAGATTAAACCAAGGTATAAATCTAATGATGGAACAATGTCCAGTGTGCTTACTAGGGGCCAAGATCTATATTTGTGTAAGTTGCGGTCATTTCCTTGCCGCAGTCCCTCGGACAGAAAATACTGGTACTTCTCCATCTAAGTGAGTAGTTAGGCTTTCTGTTAATTTCTCCTTTTTATTTTTATCTGTTTTGGTGTAAATAATGTGTCATCTGTTTTATTTTATGTATGCACTGTGACTTTTGTTTTGTTCATAATAAATATTCCTTTATTAAGTTCTGCCTTTGTCTGGTAAAGAGACTCACGTTACCTGATTAGACCAATTTATTAGTAATTTAAATCGCATAGATATTGTGATAAAGCATATTTTGTGGGTTTAGACTAATTTGCTTTGGGGACCAAGGCACCCCATTTATAAATTGTCTTGGTGGTGGCAGTGTTAGGACATTCGTTATATCAGTATAATTAAGTGTGGGTGGTGTTAAAGGGGGGTTTTATCAATATTTCTAGTCTAGGGCAGACAGTTAATTTTAACCCTTGCACCACCATAACCCAGTCACATGCACACTTGGAGTAAGGTGCATTTGTGACAAGTAGTTGTATTGCAGTGTTGCTTAGTAAGAAGGCATACATATTGCAGCCATTTTGATCCATATAATCACTGCAATAAAATTCCAATTGTGTGTGTGCTTATTATTGTGTTTTTGTGTGTGTGTGTGTGTGGGGTAATATTGCGATGGAGGGCATGATTGCATGCCGGGAGGGGGCAGGGTCCAGGGGGCCCAAGCAAACGCTTGCCCAGGGTCCAATCAATATTAAAGATGGCAATGGTTACTGCTTATGGAATACATTATGTACAACACCCAAGCACAATTTCTCCATAATGTGATGTTCTGTTGTTGCTGTGGAGTACTATAATGCACAGACATTATGGAGTCAAACTCCGCAATATTTTAGAAAAATTTAGGGACACTTATGGCCACTGAGATATGGTTTTCCCAGTATTTTAACAATTCTCTGGATATCTCCAGGTTCTTTGATATTTGGCTGACTTGGTTTAGGAGCTCAACTGTTGAAAAACTTCCCTGTTCATTTTTACAAAATGGCAAGGAAAGAAAAGCTCTCGCAGGAAATGTCCAATGCATAAAAAGTAATGTGGAACATACTACATACTACAGACATATGTCTGTAGTGTATGAGATGTATAAGCTATTAGATAGCTCTGCTTTGTGTATCTCACACCAAGCTTTGTATATAAATACATTCTTTTAGAGAGATTTTAAATACAAATCCTTTACTTACCTACCAAACTCTGGATCATTGAATTTGTGAGAGATACAAAATCATTTTACATAGGAATGGAACACTGAACAAATACATACATGCTTGAACACAAATAAATGAACGTTATTTGTTGAAGATTACTAAAACATATTAAATCACATCAGTTTAAAGAAAATAAACCACATATGAAAACATACTGTATGTCAATGTTTAGATTTTTTTTTTTACCCTTCACATTCACACACAATGTTCTAGGTTAAGAGAATGTTTGCCTATTTTCTTGTAGGGATCTGATTCTTCTGTACCCTGACTAATATTCTGTTAAAAAAATCAAGAAAAAGGGAAAGTTCATGTGTACCAATCATCAGCTGTGAACATAATGGTTGTGTTATAACTGGACTGACAAATTAAACCCAGTGAACAGTGCTTTCAGCAAAAGTGTAGCCTGATTTTGGTTGAATGTTGTACAACTGTAGCTATGAGAACCAGTTAAGTAGCAAAATAAGAATGCACACAATGTAGTTCCTGCTAGTTAGATGAATAGATTGAATGCTTGACAAAAGAGGTGCGTACTAAGTTATTTTTTTTAATGTTCTTTAATGATGATGCATCGCTGATTGAGTGATGTTGATTGTTACTAGTTGACAAAAGAAACATGTTGTAGTGTAGGATGTCTGGAGTTCTTTCATATAATATGCACTCAGATAGTAAGTTTAAGGCTTTGAAGGTCAGCAAGTTTATAACACACCTGTGCCAAAAGGTGCCACCTCCTCCCCCTGACTCTTTTGCCTTCTTTTTCCCCCCTCATGCTCTCTTTTCTGTGCTGTCCTTCAATTCTTGTGCAGTGACCCCAAGCCTTCTTATGGGAAAGGACATGTTTTGTTACTAGATATTACATTACATTAACATTTATTTATATAGTGCCATCAATTTATTTAGCGCTAGATACAGAACATAGAAGGTAACTACATACCAGGTTAGACAAAGTAGAACAGACTGGTACATGACGTACAGAGCCCTGTTCACAAGCTTAAAATCTATTGCTATTTTTGACATTACAGTTGCTCTATCGCTCCCACCCTTACTGTGTGAGGGAGACAGTGTATGTGTGTGGGTATGTGTGAAAGACACAAAGTTTGTGTGTGTGTGCATATGTATGTGTGTTTAAATTCCTGGGAATAGCAAGGGGTGGTAAAATATATGTTCTCCTAGGGCGGCAAAAAGTCTTGCACTGGCCCTGTGTGTGTGTGTGAGAGAGAGAGAGTGTGTGTGTGTGTGAGAGAGGCAGTGTGTTTGTGAGAGACAGTGTGTTTGTGAGAGAGAGACAATGTGTGTGAGAGAGACATTGTGTGTAAGAGAGAGAGAGAGAGAGACAGTGAGACCATATGTGTGTGAGAGAGAATGATGCTTTGTGTGAGAGAGATGTTGTGTGTGAGAGAGAGACGGTGTGTGTGAGAGAGACATTGTGTGTGTGATAAAAACGCTGTGAGTGTGTGAGAGAAAGGTAGTGTGTGAGAGAGAGGCGGTGTGTGTGAGAGAGAGGCGGTGTGTGTGTGTGAGAGAGGCAGTGTATGTGTGAGAGAGCCCATCTGCCATGATCATTTTGAAACCAAGCAACACCCCTGATTTCTATTATATCTAGATAGATATTTAAGCCTGAGGTTTGTGGTGTTGATTGTTTCCTGATTGGTAAGGTTTGGACTATTCAGTTTGCCTTGGTGATTGAACTGATTTGAAATTGTTGTACACTTTGTGACAATGGCTTTATTAAAATGTCTGCCATCTTTAGAAATATGTTTAAAAATGTTTACATATTTTTCTGGGGTTTTTTTTGCAAGGTATAGAACAATAACCAAAAGTAGAGTTTTTGGTTTCCTAACCATTGTTTCATACAGTGACCTTTTGACCCCAACCCTATTCATCACATTAACCCTAAATCTAAGCCTAATCCCAGCATTTACCCTAAACCTAATTCTAACCCCAAACTATCTGTTACCCTAAATGCACCCATAACCCTAGATCTAGGGTTAAATTATATCTAGGAATAGTTTAGGCTCCCTTTGGCAGTCTAGCAACAGCAACAGATCAGCGGAAACATAGAAAGTGTTGGCAGATAAGAACCATGCGGTCCATCTAGTCTGCCCAATTTTCTAAATACTT